>OY821784.1:1255000-2505000 GCA_963682175.1 Triglochin maritima
AAAAACTAAAGGGATACTTGGCCTTATTAGACCTATAGACGTCGGATTTCAATCTCACCCGACGTCTATACGGGATGGACAATAGACGTCGGATGTAACATATACGCGACGTCTGAGGGATACAGACGTTGGGTGTCAATGCATGTTCCTACACCCGACGTCTATAGTAAACAATAGACGTCGGTTGTTAATACGTCCGACGTCTATACCTATAGACGTTGACCTGTAATACATCCGACATCTATTAAGCGACGAGTATGCACTTTTTTTCTACTAGTGTTATCATCTTCAATCAACAATCATTCTTATTAGGTTTTTGCACATAGAAGATTTTTTTAAATTTACAGATATCAATATATTTTGTTAAGATTTACCGAACTAACTTTGGACCCTAGATTTATGCAAGAGGTGAAAGTCGAAACCAAGAAGCTAGATCATAATGAATGTCATATTTTATCCTTGAAAAGAACAAAGTTGTAGTTGAGCAGCCAGCAGATGATAAATGTCCATGTGATTCCTAACGCGGACCTTGTTTTGGTTTGCTTTAATCGAGGGTATAATGTATGTGTATCCAATTACATTATTAGATTGCAATGTTTGATTAAGAATACTAGAGGTAGTAATCCCTTGGATTACAGCAAATACACGGACCAATGCTTAGTTTGCTTAGTCAATGAATGTAAGTAGATTACATGTTGGATCATATTTTACCATTTGGTTAAGAAAATTGAACGTTGTAATCACTTCATAATCTAATTACACATCTTTCAAGGTAATTGAATTATATCATTGGAAGTCGTAATCTAATTACATTACAATATAATTAACTCATTTAATATAATTTAAACATTGTCGCTTCGTAAAACTCAAATTTAATCTTACCAAAATCATGTCAGATGTCTGACAACCTCTTTTGATATTTACTGGATCTATTAAATTACAAATTAATTTTTTAAATTACATTATGTTTTGTGTGTTAAATTACAGTGCTACCAAACAATATAATTTGATTTCATAAAATCAATTCCTTGGAAGCCAATTACAACGAGCCAAGCAGGACCTCAAGGTAATTGGATTATAGAGTGTGGTTGTAATCCAATTATAGTAAATTGTGATTAAATGTTTCCAATTCACTCGAAACTTTTTATATTATTGAAACTTAACCCTAATCACGTCGGAAGTCTACCGGATCTTCGATGACACCTCTGACATTTACTAAAATTATTAAATGCATTACAAATCATGTAGTGAATTCCAATGATAATGTTACCAAATGTTGTAATTGGATTACGAGGAATTAAATTCATAAGAATGTAATTTGATTACATGGAATTAGATTCCATAAAATCCAATTACAACAAAACAAACATGACCTTTAGATATTATCACAACTTTAGACTTTACTGCCTGTTTTTTTGGTAGGAGTTGCCTTGTTAGAAATGTTAATAATTAAAGCATGATTTGTAATGTTACTCATTGATAAAAGTAGGTACGAGCAGAAGAATGTGCAACAGACAAACCCAACATAGATATGATCTGATCTCGGCTTTCAACTAAATAAACGTAACTTTGTCTTGCGATCGATAACTTGGAGCCCATCGACTGGCGCATAGAGATCTACGAAAAATATTAAGTAAACTTAAGACCTGATTAATTAATATCTAAAGCCTAAAACATCAGTATATATATAATTTTTCTTCTTTGGTGATTAGTTGGTTACTTACCCCACTTAAGAAAATATTATGTTGGTGGTGGTTGGGATGATAGGAAGAACAAGGCAAGAACATGAACACCAAAAGCAGGCATTTTGCTGCCCATATTGAACAAGTCTACAACATGCATGCATGCAGTGGGTTTTGGTTAGTATGTTGAAATGTTTGACATCGATCTTGCCTCATTTCATTTGTTGTGGAGGTATATGAGAGAAGCGTCTGGCTTTTGTATGCAAAGTTGTGGTTGGAAGAAACAAATTAGGGGTAGCTTGTGGGGGCATCTGAGAGTTTAATTTGCTCATTTACCCCCACATGTTCCTATGAAAAAACAAGACTTTTATCTCAACCCAAAACCAACATCTGGTTGAGACAAAGACGTACAATAGGTTACGCAAACGAAGCCAACATCCTATTATCACGATTTCATCACAAACACATACAAGACAAGTACAACAAAACAACAAAAGCTGATGGTCAATTTATTCCCACAAACCGAAGCATAGATGCATGGATTAGCTTCGTTTGTTTATTACGATAATAAACTCGATAAGGATCGAAGTGGCTGCCTCAGTCCCTTCACGAACTTCCTCGCCCGCTGCTCTGGGGTCACACAAATCTCTGGGCAGTAACGCTCCAACGCGTTGAACCTGCTGATGTAGCTCGTCAGAGTCATCTCCTTCTGCTCCAGCGACATGAACTCCTCCCGCTTCTGATCCCTGACGTGCTGGGGAAAGTACTGCTCATGGAAAACCTCTAAGAACTCCTCCCAGCTGACATCCACCCGGTCGTCAAACAACACCGTGGACGTGGACCTCCACCAGTTGGCGGCCTCGCCATCGAACACATAGGTGGCCAGCTCCACCATCCTCTCTGCTGCGACTCCAATCGCGCGGAAGATCTTCTCCATCCTGAAGATCCAGTCCTCCGCAACCTCTGGGGCCCTCCTGCCATCAAAAGTCGGCGGGTGCTGACGCATGAACCGATCGTGCTCAGCTCCCACCCCGCCCTGAGCGCTCTGAGCTGCCTGTCGCTCCAGAAACTCGCCCAACCTGTCCCAGTTGGAGCCTCCTGTGTCGCCACTAGAATCATGACCACGCGGGGAACTCCGCACACGTCTAGGAGCCATCTGGAACATCAATAAAACTAATCAGCAATGCATGCATGATCCACTACAAGAAGTGCCATAATCAAACAATACTACTCGCAAGGGTGGTTTCTTCGAGAGAATGCACAGGAACCGACCGCTCTGATACCAATTGTAACATCCCCGAACAACGGAAAATTTAAACTTTTTAAATCATAAGAAACACGTGGACAAACCATCAAGAGTGGGGACATTACTGAAAGAAATACATAAATAAGTCTGGTGCACCAGAATACAATATGAGTTTGTCAAAAGAGAGATTACATTACAACACGAAACACAAGGTACATGTAATCACGACAACCTAAAAGTAGGCAGACGACAGGATCCAGTCCCAAAGTGCAATCTCCCTCGGTCACCACCCGCCGGAACCTAACGCGGTCCTGAAAAAGATGCAACAACAATGCCTGAGTTTCCATAAGGAAACCCCGTATGACAAGCTCACCTATATGCCCTAACATACTAGTATAGCATGACATGGAATACAAAGCAGTAAAACAACAACGCCACCAAGGGCCAAACCGGACATCCGTCCCGCGATCGTTTCCGCTGCCACACAGGCCCCGCGGTCTACAATCGCCACCGCTGCCACACAGGTCTCACGGTCCGCAACATCGCCGTCGCCACACAGGCCGCACGGTCCACAAACACTGGTACCACACAGGCCACACGGTCCAACCTCACCGCCGCCACACAGGCCGCACGGTCCAAACATCGGGTCTCCGTAGAGACCTACCGTAGGCACATACGGTCTAACGGACAATACGCAACGCATCCCCACACGCGACTACACGAGCCAAGGGATCGGTGAGGATACGTTCGCACTTCCGCGCAAGGTAGAAATCAGATCTGAATACATCGTGGTCCACCACCACCACACCAACGGAGCCGTCGCTCAGGTCGGTCCATCAACCGGCGCCACACAGACCGCACGGGATATCACTCGATAGATGCCCAATCGAGCTACCTGCCGGAACACATCATCGGCAGTCCATCGTCGCAACCACACAGGCTACGCGCGATCCTCCCTGCCGCCATACAGACCGCACAGGGGCCCTACCGCCGCCACACAGGCCGCACGGCACGTGCAATAACTGCCATCAAGGCCAGTCGAACATATCCGCCACACAAGGCCAGACAATCGACAGATCCGAACCGAAGTCCGCAGGGTCAACGAGTTCCACGTGCAACACCAACTCCGGCTCCAACGAGCAGGGTCGCGACCTCCGTCGCCGTCAATAGGCCGGTACCTCTCTGGACCTCCGTCGCCAATCCTGGCCGGTAGTCTCTGTGCCTCCGTAGCCATCGGCCGGTAGTCACTGCACCCGTCGGCAGTTGCGTGTTGCTGAAGCAATGGGATCCGCAATCCCTCAGGCCGCTACTCTAACGCGAGTCAAACGATCCACCAGATATAGTCACGATCCATACACGGAGGTGACGCGTTCCGGACACCCACACTCTTCCACACGGCGGTCCCTGGGCAGGCTCGCATAACGCGCCCACCGTCACCTCCCGGCTCACGCACAAGGCGAGGACACGGGTTTCCGTGGACAGAGTTGCCATCCTAAGTGGAACCAGGAATCCTGTCCTGTGCAAAACAGTCGACCGAAAGAGACACGGTCGACCGTTTTCCTCAAGGGAATTCGGTCAACCGAAGTGACAACCGGTCGACCGCTTCAACAAGGGAATCGGTCGACCGAAAGTGACAACTCGGTCGACCGTTTCCACAAGGGAATCGGTCGACCGAAGCGTCTGTCACGGTCGAACTATTTGCGCAACACATAAATTCCAACGGTCTACCGAAGGTCTAAAACCGGTCGACCGAATGAGGTCAAAATCCGGAGTCTGGTCAACGCTCAAATCCAATCTATCGGTCGACCGACTCAGGGGTCTCGGTCGACCGAACACTTACAAGGTCAACCTAATATTTTCTATGTCATCAAACGGTCGACCGAAGCTTACGTATCCTACCGGTACACTCAAGTTCCGGTCGACCGAACGAGGGACGCGGTCGACCGAAACACGACAGACAGTGAAAATACACCACGATCGGTCGACCGTCCAAGGGACCCGGTCGACCGACAGACGTCTTCAACCTCGCGCCAGCTGAGGTTTTGACGTCGAAACTCGTCGCCGGCGAGGCCTCCGACCTCGCGCGACCGACCCCAACCTCACCCCAACGTGGGTGATCACAATAGGCCTCTAATGCAATAACTTGGCATACCTCTCTTGAAGAACGACAACGACGACGCCGGATTTCACACAACCACGCCTCCGGTCCGCACCACGCAACTCCTCGCACCTTCACCAACGCCCAGCACGCTCGCCTCGTGCACCTTCACCACCAGCGCTCGAGCCTCAGTGGATAGGGAGAAAGGTTTGAAGAAGAAGAAGAAGAAGAAGAAAAGGAAGAGAGGAGATCCACGTTCCTTCTTAAACCCCAACCAAGCCAACCAACAACCCATGCCTCCCATCACCTCAGCCTCCTCCCTATCCTCCTGCCTCCTGTGCATCCACGTTTCCCCACACATCACCAACACCACACCCAACACAAAACAGCAACCCTACTCCACAGCTACTGTTCATCACGCCTCCTCTATTCTTCCTCCATTCCCATGCAAAACCTTCATCCTAAGCACCCTAATCACCATTAAAACCTAAACAAGGTTAGGGATATTACAGCAAGTCTAGTGTTTAATTTTGTTGTGTGATGGATGTGTTTGTAACTCTTCTTTGTTGTGGGTATTTATAGCCATAGAGGGAATATTAAGATGGATCTGGAACATGTTCAGTCAACATATCTAGTCGGGTTGGATGGATAAGTCCAAGTGCATGTCGTGGAACACGAGTTTAGTTTTGGATAAATTAATCATATCTCATGCTTGGGTTTTTAATTAGGCCTTGTTGTTGGTAAACACAAAGCCGTGTGCCCTATATCAAGTAGATAACTTTTACTAATTAGTGTGAAGTATTTTTTTCCTTTTCTGAAAGCTTAAATTGTTTTTAGCTTGTCATAATATCCAAACTTCTGCACAACTTTTGTTGTGTTAAATAAGCACAAGTAGAGATAAGCATAGAGTTTTTTATATGTTTGGGCAAGATACTACATAAACAATAATATTGTTATGTTATGCAATAAAGTTCAACCAAGCAACTAATTTATCTTAATTGCTTAGGATTCTTGGTGAGTGACACATAAGAGGCTTACTTAATTTACAAGATTTGAAAAACTAAGTTTGACATCCTGTCGGACGGCAAAAACTTGTTAATTAGTTTTAGGAGCCCATGCAAGTAGTTAATTAACGAGGCATTGGGTTTGGTAACCAATGCCACTTTGTTTAGTTTTGAGGTGGGCCCAGAAACTAATTAACTAAACCATGTGCATCACACTATTGAAAAATCACACTCGCAACTCCTACAAATTAATAACATGTGCATCACACTTATGACACACCTACAGTTTACAGATCGGCAACAACCTTCATTTCCTGTCATCTCGAATCAATAAGTCTTTACTATTATGTTTTGGAAAATGCTTCATTTTTTTAATCATTAATCTTGACTCTTCCCTCAAGAAACCTCGCATGCAATGCTTGTCAACAAAACTTCTCAAATCAAAAGCTTGTGTTTTTACACTTTCCCGTAGAATATATATTTACTCCTTTTGTTTTCGCATTTCCTTATTCATCATCAAACGTTTACATCAATAAATTAACAAATAACTTTGGACTTTAGATTATAAGAAGAGTTAACAGTTTCAATTTGAAGATGATCCAACACCAAATACCCAGAATTACACTATCATCCAATTGCACTGAACCGACGACAACTTTCAATTCTATGGAATAAGAAATGTAAAACAGATAAAGTCAGAAATCATGTGGACATTCTACGACATTTTTGGTCCATCGATAAGAACAAAGTTGTAGCTGAGTAATTAGTACGTAGATCATTAATGAACACGTGATTCTTATCACAACTTTTGACTTTCGTGCTTAATGGAGGATATAAATGTTGTGATGCCAAAAATTGGGGATGATCTAAGTATTTAATTATTGGTGAAGAAGATCAATAATGGCACACGTCGACAAGTTTGCATCTTTGTTTGTCCCAGCAGTATTTGAATTTTGTGTGAGGATTTGTCATTTTGGATGATAAATACATGAGTTTCAAAGTTGTGAGTTGCATTTCAAACTCTGTATAAATCAACATCTTCTTGTCAAAAAAAATTGTAGGGATAAATACATGAGTTGCAGTACTGCGTTTCCGACAGAAATTTTTTAATCCGGAATTTCAAATGGAGATTTAAAGTATGGCCAAGATAAAAATATGACTAATCTTGCACTAAATTTAGTTGGACAATTTTGAAGAAAAAGTTAGGAGACCATGTTGTATAGTTATTTGACTCTTAATTTATCTCACTTTCTCTCCTTGAAATTGTTATCCAAGTAAAGAAATCTCACTTTCTTTTATTTTCTCTTTATTTTTCTCCTTAAATTGCTATCTAAGCGTACACCATTAGTGATATCTTATATAAAAGTATCTTAACTCCAAATTTTTGTGATGATCAGTTGGTTCAGAAACACATGTTTTACATTGTTTTGATTCTTCCACAAACACAAACCCTAACGAACATTTATTATTACATTACATATTCATTCAAATGGAAGCCCAAACACACTCAATGGTTTCTCTTTGTTTAGTAAAATAAAATAGCACACATCATTAACTCACCAATTCTAAATAACAACGGTAAATGAAGTATGATATTTGATGTCCTCATTTGTAATAGTCGAATGTGGCTTGAAGGTTACTACCGGTATGGCATATGCCTCTGCCATGGTTAACATCAAATTCAGGAGTAAAGTTATTAGTCCTTTCACTAAAGAAACACATGAACCTAAATTACACATGAATCAGACCGTATGGACTAGTCTTGACCAGATCGATGGATTCAGGTTCAATTTCCGGTCCAAGGAAATGCTTAATTCTGGGTTTCCAATCTGGTCCAGACAAGTGACCTATTTTTTTAAATAATAAAAAATTCATGGGCGAAACCGGATCCAAATTCCGAGTTTTCTAAATTAATTTTTTTTCATGGGTTTTCTCACCCATGAAAAAATAATTATTTTAAAAATCGGGTCACCAACCTGGACCGTAATGCTTTGAGTTTTTCTCAGACCTAAGGGTGTAAATAATATTTTTTGACTTGGATATATAGTATATCTGAATTCGAATTTCATAATTCTATCAGGTTACTAATTGGTAAATTTTTTAAAACCAAATCTGTATCTGAAATTAAATTGGTAAGATGGAACTTATCTAATACTAACTAAATTAAAAAAATTAAATTGAATACATAGATTAGTATAAGTAACAATTTAATATAATTACATTAAGATAAATATTGGTACAATGATGACATAAGTAGTAGAAACAATTATTTTGAAGTGACATCCAAATAAATATACGTTTAATATAATGACTTTATCATAAATATGATCATAAATATTGATGCACACCTAAGAGCATCCTTAATCATGTAAAAAAACCCAGGCGCCCCAGAAACCACCCGACACCTCAGATTTTATATTAATAAAAAAATCAAAACCAACCAACCGGGTGGAATTTCGGGCGCCCATCCCCCCGAAATTCCACCCCAGGCGCCCGAAAGCACCTGGAGAATGTGTTTGGTGGGGGGCACGTGTCCCCCCACCATTGGTCATCTTTTTTTTTATTTTGTGTTTTTGTGTTTAGAAAATGTTTTTAAAATCATTTAAAATCGTTTTTTCAAATATTTGTTTATGAAAATAAGTTTTTTATTTGTTTATATTTTCAAGAATTTTTTGATAATTTTTCGTGTTTTGCCTAAAATTGATCCCGAAATGACGTGTAGGGGAGAGAATGTAGGGCGCTTGAGTTGTTTCTGGGTGTGGTTAAGAAAAATTTAGGGGGGTTGGTTTGAGCTGACGTGGCGGAGAGAGAAGCTGACGTGGTTGAGAGAGAAACCAGGGCACCCGGGAACTGCCTGGGCGCCGTTAATGATGCGTCGTTATTTATTATTATTTATTTATTTATTATTATTATGATAATAATGTGTTCTAAAAGTTTTACTTTTAAATGTCAATTATTATGAATTGAATGAGAAATCATTTTGTTCATTGTTTGTGTTATTCGTCTTTTAGAAGTGTTAAGGAAGATGCTCTTGGTCTTTAACCGTAGAGCTCTAAAAGATAGTGGTTTACGTAAAACAAAAGATATTCGCAATCATGGTAATTAACATGAGACATTAATTACCGAGTTAAGATTGTCGTGTTGGTCATAGATCATTGTAACTCTACAAGTGAGTGACAACACGGGTACACAAAAGATGAAGATATTACTTTTGTATACTGAATTGACCTAATAAGTAAAATATTATAGAATTGTGTTTCTGTGTCATTAATATTTTACTGTGTCCTTGGTCCTTTGATATGAGACTTTTGTCGGATCACTTAAGGAATGCTTGATTAGACTAGTGTCTTGAGCTATCGATAAATGTAGTGTAAAGGCATTAGTTGGTTAAGTATGACTTTTGTTGGAGAAGATAGTTAGTCAAAAGATTATCATTGCCCCTCTTAATTGAGTAATGATATTAGTGGGCCCCTTGATAAAGCAAAGTTATAATGTGCACAATGTGATTTGAGTTAAGTCACATATTTATAACTAGTTTAAAGAGATCAAGAAATGAATACTAATACAAAGATGACACAATACTACTTTGTGTGTATTCTTAATATCATGAGGCAAGGGACGGACACAAGTGTTGCACTCCATCACTAATTGGATCGAGTTTTTGTTCGAGCTGAATTAAGACATCTAGCTAATTGGGAACTATAATGTGTAGCTAGATACCGCTTATAGTTTGTGATGTTAAGCTATTAATATCACTGTCAATTTAGCTTAGATCCTCCCATAGGTCACACCATAAAACTGGGAAACAAGAAGGTGATTTTATGTTCATATGATGTATCGAGTTTCGTATACATGTGGTGAATCGATAAAATCATTATGTCATGAAAATGACATATTTAGAATCATGAATTTCTATATGAGATGTAAATATATCATGGGGTGTGATTGTTTGATATTACATATGATGATATATTGCATAAGATATATAAATTAGCTATAACCCCAAAGATCGAATTTTGTTGGGAATTAATCCAAAATTCGATAAGGCAAATTAATTAATTAATTAAATTTGCTAAAACCCCAAATTCGAATTTTGTTGGGAATTAAACCAAAATTCGATAAAGGCAAATTAATTAAATTTCCTAAAACAAAAAAAAACGAATTTTGTTGGGAATTAATCCAAAATTCGATAAAGGCAAATTAATTAAGGAATTATTGATCATGGTTTTGACTTGGTCAATTATGATTAAATTCGGATGTGGATTAATAAATTTAATATTGGGAATTGGTCTTAAGAGAGAAAAACATGGAAGAATGGGTCAATGCATAACCCATGATGTAGAAATTAAAGGAGCCTATAAATAGGCCTAATTTCCTTCATTAAAAATAAGTGTATGCAAAATTCTCTCTCTCTCTAACCACCCCAATTAATCCATCCGAAATTCCTTAGTTAATTTGAGTTTTTGGAGAGTAAAATATCAGGAAAGAAAATGAGGGTTATTAGCTAGATTCTAAACCCGTTTGGAGATTGATTGGCTAGCTCTTTTCTCTCCAACCTTGTTTAGAGTTTGATGAACACTCGGAGGCAATCCAACCTTTTCAAGAGGTTTTAGAGAACCTCTAGGTATGATTCTCTTTGCAATTGTTTGTTTGTTCTAATGCATGTTAAATAATTAGGACAAACAAATGCATGTCTATGTGAAAATCGAAGAAAATATAAATGTTTCGATCCTATATGTTTATAAAATTTCGAAAAATATATACATATAATAGGGCACAAAATCCAACAATAGGTACCAAAGAAATATGAGCATGAAAATGCCAATATAGCATCTGCACTTGTGACTGAGTGTGGTGACCCTTCTACATTAAATGAAGTCATTGAGTAGGAAGATAGAAACAAGGGGATGGTAGCCATGACTGAGGAGATGGAATTACTTCAGAAGAATGACACTTGGGAGTTGACTGGTCTACCAAGTGGAAAGAAAACCATTGGGTACAAGTGAGTCTTCAGAAAGAAAGAAGGGTCAACTCCTGAAGAAGAGTTAAAATACAAGGCAGGGCTGATGGCAAAAGGATATGCTCCGAAGGAAGGTGTGGATTACAATGAGATATTTTCTCTAGTTTTGAAGCACACTTCCATCAGAATTTTGTTATCCATGGTAGCAATGGATAATCTGAAACTGGAGCAAATGGATGTGAACACTGATGTTCTTCACAGGAACATTGAGGAGGAGATCTTTATGAAGCAACATGATGGCTTCATCACTCAAGGCAAAGAAAAGCAAGTGTGTAAGTTACACAAATCCCTGTATGGACTGAAGACATCACCAAGACAATGGTACAAAGGGTTTGACACTTTCATGACTGAAAGTGGTTTTGCACGGTGTGATTTTGACAGTTGTGTATACTTGTGGGAACTAAATGATAGTTCATATGTTTTCTTGCTCTTGTATGTTGATGATATGTTGATTGCAGCAGGGAGGATGAAAGATATAGATGATCTCAAGCTGAAGCTAAGTCAAGAGTTCGATATGATAGACCTCGGAAGTACAAAGAAAATATTGGAATGGAGATAAATAGAAATGTTGACAGAGGAGAAATTTGGCTCTCTCTCAAAGGAATTATATCCAGAAAATTCTTGAGAGATTCAAGATGGAGGCAGCCAAGTCATTCACCACACCTTTAGGAGCACACTTCAAACTATCCATGAAGTGTTCTCCCTCTACTGTGAAGGATAGAAGAAATATGAAGAAAATTCCATATGCTAGTGCAGTCAGATCTGTCATGTATGTTATGATCTGCACTAGGCCAGACATTTCACAAGCTCTTAGTATGTTGAGTCGACACATGGCTAACCCCGGGAAGGAGCATTGGGAAGCAATGGAATGGCTGTCGAGGTACCTGAAGGGAACTGTAGAAATTGGCCTACTATACTCAAAGAGTGGAGCACAAAGTCAGGTGGAGGGCTATGTTGATTCATATTATGCAGGTGATCTGCATAAAAGAAGATCCACGACTAGATATGTATTCACATTGGGTGGAAGACCTGTAAGTTGGAGATCAAATCTCCAAAGTACTACTGCATTGTCTATAACAGAAGCAGAGTACATGGCAGCAGTTGAGGTTGCAAAGGAGGCCATATGGTTGAGGGGTTTGGTGAGCTCTCTAGGAATGGAACAAGAAGTGGCCAAACTGCACTGTGACAGTCAAAGTGCACTTTATTTGGAAAATGACAAGACATTCCACTCAGGACCAAGCACATTGAAGTAAGGTACCATAGATCCGAGATTGGATCGAAGAAGGCCGAGTAATTCTCCAGAAAATTGATACAAGTGAGAATCCGACAGACATGTTGACCAAGGTGGTCAACAGGGAGAAGTTTGAGCTATGCTATAGCTCAAACTTCAATACCCTTAGAAATTGAGATGGAGGATGCGCTCGGGGGGAGTGGCGCATGAAGATATTTCAGGTGGAGGCAGAGAGCTGAAAGTTAGTTGAAGAAGCTCAAACAAGGCAATTGAACCCAATCTGGTGTTTGTTGAGAGATTGTCTCCAATAGGTGGGTCCGGGACAAGGTCTGGACATCGGATCTTGACAGCCGGGTTTTGGACAAGGTCTGGACAGCAGATCTGGACAATCGGGTTCTGGACAAGGTCTGGACAGCGGATCTGGACAGTTGGGTTCTGGACAACCGGGTTCTAGACAAGTTCTGGACAACGGATCTGGACAGTCGGGTTCTGGAGAAGGTCTGGACAAGGTCCGGACGAGTTTTGGACAGAAGGTCTGGACTGGCTCGGGACAAAGTCTGGACAGGAGACGTGGACAAGCTATGATAAAGACTCGTTCGGCTTATTTACAAGATTGCCACCACCTGTGATATCCTATATAAAAGATTATGACCCTCCGTTGTAATTAGGGCTACTATTGACGTAGAGGTTTTCTTGTCGCCATTTTAGAGAGTTCTTCAGAGAGTGAAGTATCTTGTGAGTTGAAAGAGACAAATAACATTTTCCTTGTATTGGCAAGGAAGTACCTTCTAGTTGGAAGAAGAAGAAAGAAAACCAAGAGGTGACTCCGCCCCCAAGGACATAGGCACTGTTTGTGGAACCTTGTAAATTGTTTGTCTCGTGTATGTTGTGAATGTGATTTGTTGTTTAAGAGTTTCTATCCAAAATTTGCAATTTTCAATAGACAGTGGATCATCCATCTCTGGAAATTGTGGGAGGTATACGACCGACGTGTATCGACTTCCTGCCAATACTCTCCGAAGAATACAAGCTAAGATGACAAAAAAAAACTGAAGTCACATATGAGCTGACCAAACAGATGTGAAGTTGAAAATGAGCTCACACTAGTTCTCCTGAATTTTTTTCAAATAAAACCTCTACCCACAAAATTAAATACAAAGTGATATACTATTGCATGCATGGAATCCACATCATCCCAATTCTCAAGTAAAATCGGGAAGTCATTTAAGTTACACCTCCTCGTAGCCAATTCTCCTTTCGAATCATTGCATACACCAATTTGAATATTATTTATCATTTTTGTTAGGAATATAATTTCCTCCTGATTATTTCAATTTTTCTAGCACCGCCATCGCACCAAACATATATAATGCAACAAAATGAAGAACCTAATATGTCATTTTATCTAACTTGCAACCAATATCTAAGTTTTACAATAATATAACTTGCTTTACCAAATGCGTAGGTATCATCCGCAATGGATGTTATAGTGAGGGTTGCCATGATGACACCAAGAAGAGTTACAGCAACAAAGACTTTGTTGTTCATCCTTGCAATTATATCAAGTAGCTAATTAGTTTTGGTGGTGTTTTAGTGTATGATTTGTTGATGGTATATATAGAATAACGAACATAATAGGCACCAAAGAAATATGGGCATGAAAATGCCAATATAGCATCTGCACTTGTGACTGAGTGTGGTGACCCTTCTACATTAAATGAAGTCATTGAGTAGGAAGATAGAAACAAGTGGATGGTAGCCATGACTGAGGAGATGGAATCTCTTCAGAAGAATGACACTTGGGAGTTGACTGGTCTACCAAGTGGAAACAAAGCCATTGGGTACAAGTGAGTCTTCAGAAAGAAAGAAGGGTCAACTCCTGAAGAAGAGTTAAAATACAAGGCAAGACTGGTAGCAAAAGGATATGCTCCGAAGGAAGGTGTGGATTACAATGAGATATTTTCTCAAGTTGTGAAGCACACTTCCATCAGAATTTTGTTATCCATGGTAGCAATGGATAATCTGAAACTGGAGCAAATGGATGTGAACACCGATTTTCTTCACAGGCACATTGAGGAGGAGATCTATATGAAGCAACATGATGGCTTCATCACTCAAGGCAAAGAAAAGCAAGTGTGTAAGTTACACAAATCCTTGTATGGACTGAAGCAATCACCAAGGCAATGGTACAAAATGTTTGACACTTTCATGACTGAAAGTGGTTTTGCACGGTGTGATTTTGACAGTTGTGTATACTTGTGGGAACTAAATGATATTTCATATGTTTTCTTGCTCTTGTATGTTGATGATATGTTAATTGCAGCCAAGAGGATGGAAGATATAGATGATCTCAAGCTGAAGCTAAGTCAAGAGTTTGATATGATAGACCTCGGAAGTGCAAAGAAAATCTTGGAATGGAGATCAATAGAAATGTTGACAGAGGAGAAATTCGGCTCTCTCAAAGGAATTATATCCAGAAAATTCTTGAGAGATTCAAGATGGAGGCAGCCAAGTCATTCACCACACCTTTAGGAGCACACTTCAAACTATCCATGAAGTGTTCTCCCTCTACTGTGAAGGATAGAAGAAATATGGAGAAAATTTCATATGCTAGTGCAGTCAGATTTGTCATATATGTTATGATCTGCACTAGGCCAGACATTTCACAAGCTGTTAGTATGTTAAGTCGACACATGGCTAACCCCGGGAAGGATCATTGGGAAGCAATGGAATGGCTGTCGAGGTACCTGAAGGGAACTGTAGGAATTGGCCTACTATACTCAAAGAGTGGAGCACAAAGTCAGGTGGAGGGCTATGTTGATTCAGATTATGCAGGTGATCTGCATAAAAGAAGATCCACGACTAGATATGTATTCACATTGGGTGGAAGACCTGTAAGTTGGAGATCAAATCTCCAAAGTACTACTGCATTGTCTATAACAGAAGCAGAGTACATGGCAGCAGTTGAGGTTGCAAAGGAGGCCATATGGTTGAGGGGTTTGGTGAGCTCTCTAGGAATGGAACAAGAAGTGGCCAAACTGCACTGTGACAGTCAAAGTGCACTTTATTTGGAAAATGACAAGACATTCCACTCAGGACCAAGCACATTGAAGTAAGGTACCATAGATCCGAGATTGGATCGAAGAAGGCCGAGTAATTCTCCAGAAAATTGATACAAGTGAGAATCCGGCAGACATGTTGACCAAGGTGGTCAACAGGGAGAAGTTTGAGCTATGCTATAGCTCAAACTTCAATACCCTTAGAAATTGAGATGGAGGATGCGCTCGGGGGGAGTGGCGCATGAAGATATTTCAGGTGGAGGCAGAGAGCTGAAAGTTAGTTGAAGAAGCTCAAACAAGGCAATTGAACCCAATCTGGAGTTTGTTGAGAGATTGTCTCCAATAGGTGGGTCTGGGACAAGGTCTGGACATCGGATCTTGACAGTCGGGTTTTGGACAAGGTCTGGACAGCAGATCTGGACAATCGGGTTCTGGACAAGGTCTGGACAGCGGATCTGGACAGTTGGGTTCTGGACAACTAGGTTCTAGACAAGTTCTGGACAACGGATCTGGACAGTCGGGTTCTGGAGAAGGTCTGGACAAGGTCCGGACGAGTTTTGGACAGAAGGTCTGGACTGGCTCGGGACAAAGTCTGGACAGGAGATGTGGACAAGCTATGATAAAGACTCGTTCGGCTTATTTACAAGATTGCCACCACCTGTGATATACTATATAAAAGATTATGACCCTCCGTTGTAATTAGGGCTACTATTGACGTAGAGGTTTTCTTGTCGCCATTTTAGAGAGTTCTTCAGAGAGTGAAGTATCTTGTGAGTTGAAAGAGACAAATAACATTTTCCTTGTATTGGCAAGCAAGTACCTTCCAGTTGGAAGAAGAAGAAAGAAAACCAAGAGGTGACTCCGCCCCCAAGGACATAGGCACTGTTTGTGGAACCTTGTAAATTGTTTGTCTCGTGTATGTTGTGAATGTGATTTGTTGTTTAAGAGTTTCTATCCAAAATTTGTAATTTTCAATAGACAGTGGATCATCCATATCTGGAAATTGTGGGAAGTATACGACCTACGTGTATCGACTTCCTGCCAATAGTTTCCGAACAATACAAGCTAAGATGACAAAAAAAAACTGAAGTCACATATGAGCTGACCAAACAGATGTTAAGTTGAAAATGACCTCACACTAGTTCTCCTGATTTTTTCTCAAATAAAACCTCTACCCACAAAATTAAATACAAAGTGATATACTATTGCATGCATGGAATCCACATCATCCCAATTCTCAAGTAAAATCGGGAAGTCATTTAAGTTACATCTCCTCGTAGCCAATTCTCCTTTCGAATCATTGCATACACCAATTTGAATATTATTTATCATTTTTGTTAAGAATATAATTTCCTCCTAATTATTTCAATTCTTCTAGCACGGCACCTAACATACATAATGCAACAAAATGAAGAACCTAATATGACATTTTATCTAACTTGCAACCAATATCTAAATTTTACAATAATATAACTTGCTTTACCAAATGCGTAGGTATCATCCGCAATGGATGTTATAGTGGGTTGCCATGATGACACCAAGAAGAGTTACAGCAACAAAGACTTTGTTGTTCATCCTCGCAATTATATCAAGTAGCCAATTAGTTTTGGTGGTGTGTTAGTGTATGATTTCTTGATGGTATATATAGAATAACGAACCTAATAGGCATGATCTCGCGTGCAGTTGATTCTGTGTGAGGTTAGTTAATTACGTTGAACAAGTCCATGACAACGGAATTTTTTCTTATTTAGATGCATGTAAATGAAATGTGTAGCACGAGATATTAGTTTACTAGTTTTGTATGGTTTCGAATTTGTTGTCGTATCATATAGTGTACATATCTATTTCTGGAGATGTAGATTAGTAGATAACAAGTGATGGGTGGAGACCCGCATTTTATTTAGAACCAAAGTACAATATTGTTTAAGATTAACATTGCTTTCCAAAGTTCTTGCTTTGTATTATTTTTGAGGTCATCAGAGAAAAAGAAGAGGCAGAAGCATCAGTCTGGAAAAAAAAGTTCATATATATATATATATATCAACACTTGCACAAAGTCATGAATTTTGATATTTTTAGTACATTAGGAAATTTTCATTCGTACCATTCAAAATGAGAGGCAATATCACCGATATGTAGCTTAAATTCAAAATTGTTAGAAAATATAGAAGCATCATCACTTGCACCAAATCATAAATTTTGATATTTTAGTACACTGGGAAAATTTAATTTGTACGTACCATTCAAAATCAGAGGCCATACCACCAATCCTAGCTTCCAATAAAAAAAACTATTAGTTATAGTCTAAATTTCAAATTGTTTATTCATACGTACGTCCTCCCCATGACATTCTCCACATAAACTGTAGTTAATTAAATAAAAATAAAAATATTTTAATTAGACTGGATCACATACAAGACTTGATCAACACTTCAACCCCCCAACATATAGACTTGGACCCAACCCAAAGCATTTACACATAAATGCCTTGTTGACTTGGTCAACATGACCTGGATTTGCCTCAGATTCATGGCCAGGGGTGAGTTTCATGGATTCAAGTGTATCTCCTTCAGCTTAATTAGGTTAAGTCTGGATGACCTTCCACACCAAGTTGGCCGATGATGCTTAGATATGAGCATTAATATATATTGGAGTTGGTCTCGCCAGTTCCTTCGCCTTGAGCTTGAATTTGATTTGCACCATCATCTTTTTATTCTCAACGGTCCATTTCTTCAAACTCAACTACATCATGCATATTGCAACACAATACAAAACAAAAAGAAAAAATCTTGCAAGGAGCTTACACCGATAGTGTTATAGGAAAATGGAATTTGAGGCAAGGTGATCAAGGAGAATGCCACCTTACCAGCGGTGGTGGAGAAGTAGCAGGGACAGAGGGGGTGCTGCGAGAGATTGGAGGTGATCGAGAGATTAGAGGTAGCTGATTGTGAAGGGGAGAGAGTGGTTGATTTGAAAGAAGTGAGGGGGACGACCCGATCAATCTAGGGATATTAAGAATCCTTGACAATACTTATCCGTCGGTGAAGTTGATTGATACCGTTAGGATCTAATCCCTAATTAAGGACTAATCAAGGTTATGGTTGCCAAATGGGTTTTGGTGTCTTAGGTGGAGGTGTGATGTGATGCTTGGAGGGATGAGGTGTGCGGTGGTGGAGGAAGGCTTGAGAGGTTTGTTGGGGGTAAAAGGAGTAGTTGAGTTGAGGAGAAGAGGGTTGTTGGCTTGTGAGTTGGTTTAGTTTGAAGAGGGAAGGAATTGAGAGAGAGGAGTTGAGAAGAGAAATCATAAGAAGATGATGAAGAAGAAGAAGAAGAAGAAAAGGAAGTGAGGTCGGAAGAACAATTGCTAGCTCATCATGGGGAAGTTCGCCGGAGGTGTGAAGAAGAGAGCGGAGATCGCCGTTGACATTGGGAGCTTCATCAAATCGTCAAAAAGGTATGCCAAGTTCAATTAGAAGTTCACACGAGAGGTGTGAGTGGTCGTGAGTGTCGTTGGAGGTCGGAGACCTCACCGATGCTAGGGTTTAGCAAAGTTGCTGCACTGGAACGGTCGATCGATTGTGGAATTGGTCGACCGGTTGTAGTGTTGTGATATTTTAACCCGCACTGGTCGAACGATGTCTTGTGGAGGTCGACCGGTTATGCTTGATTTCGCGGGAAGAAGATGACTGTTTAGTTTCGATCGAACGAGACCCTTGTTATTCGACCGATTGTAACTGTAGTAAGTCGGTCATGGCCTAGACCATCTAAACGGTCGACCACTCCTTGATTTGGTTCGACCGATTACTTATGAGAACTTAAGTTATGTTCGATCGATTGCTATTTTGTTCGACTGGTAATGACTTAGAGAAAACGTAGGAAATCCCTATTTTCGGTCGACCAAAAGCCCATTGTCGTTCGGCCGTTGGATGTTTACCTTTAGTACGAAATACTACTCGACCATCAGTGTTTGAACGAACCCCTAACTAAAAGAAGCTTCCGATTTGGAGGAATTGGAAACATCTAAGACTAACTGCGAAATCTTTTATATATATGTGTGTGGCGTAGACCTTCCAAACGGTCAACCACGAGGAGACCTTTGCTTGACCGTTGATGCATGTTTTGTTCGACCATTGGTTTGTGGTTCGAACCGATTACCAGTAGTACCTACCAACTGGTCGACCGTATGACATGTTTTGATCGACCGTTGGTGCATTGGATTGTATTGTTTGTTTATGAGCGCGTTGACATGTTGATTTCTTTTATGGCTTATGTTCCCATGATATGACATATGCATTGAGACCTAGGTTGTAACGCCCCAAATATCGGAAAATTTAAAACTTAAAAGGATAGATATAACAATAGATCAAAACACAGGGACGCTACGAAAACCACATATATATAGAGTGGTGCACTGTATAATACAGGGAAACAAAAGTATGATTACATCACAAAAGATATACAACATCTACAAATGTAATAATATCAACCTCAAAACATAAGAAGACTGGATCTGGTATGGGTGCGCTCACCCTCAGTCACCACCTCCTAACAACGCTCACGTCCTGAAATGCAAACAGAAAACTATGTCTGAGTTTCCTATAAGGAAACCTCATATGCCAAATTCCTAGATGATGGATTAAACAATAACATGACATCATAGGAAAATGAAATATATCACAACTACCACCATCCAACTGTGTTCCCGGGACCTCTCTCCCAATCATAGCTGACACACAAACATACGGGTCTCAATGGTCCTCTCACCCCAACCCCACAACTACACGTTCACATAAGTCACCCACCGGAAAATCATCGGCCAATAAACACATGTGCACACAAGACACCTGCCATAAAATCATCGGCCAAAAACACACGTGCACACAAGGCACCCGCTCCGTAGAGCCACAACCACAATCGCTCTCAGGCCGGAACGTCCGTACCGTCGCCCCAAAAATGCCAGGAACCAGTTGCCCTCAAGAAGATCTAAACAACAAACAACACCAGCAACAGATACAAAACTGGACAAAAATGGTCGATCGAACCATACTGGCGGTAGATCGAAACCCCACACAAAGGCCTGGTCCAACCGAAATAATAACCAACCGATCGAACGGAAAAAGGGGACTCGTTCGACCAAAAACATCCAGTAAAATCCTCCTCTCGCTCAAATGCTCAATCGGTCGAAAAACGAGAATAAACG
This sequence comes from Triglochin maritima, assembly GCA_963682175.1. NCBI lineage: Eukaryota > Viridiplantae > Streptophyta > Magnoliopsida > Alismatales > Juncaginaceae > Triglochin > Triglochin maritima. The sequence continues at coordinate 1,275,541 of OY821784.1, forward strand.
GTCGACCAGAAAAAGCCAGTAAATCCAGAAATCGAATCAAAACTACACCGGTCGATCGAAACAACAATAGGTGGAACAAACTTTAAGTTTCTTAAGTCATCAGTCGAACAAGATCTCAGGGCGGTCGACCGTTTTGAGGTCTACACCCCCAACCGAATTAAAATAGTGAATTCGGTCGAACGGCAAATGGGACCTAGTCGACCGAAAACACCCAGAGTCTTCTTCTTCTCGCCCAATATGCATAACCGGTCGACCACCAAAGGGCATCGTTCGACTGGTGCAAGACAACACAAAATAACACTACAATCGGTCGACCGAAGACATCACCGGTCGACCGAAACAGTGCAGAAAACTATTGCACACACCTTTGACGAGCTTTTCAGTCTACCGTTGACCTCTCAAACACTCGCACAACTTAGGTGAGCATAAAAGCAAAGCTTGACATACCTAAAGGCTTGAAGAAACCTTTGAAGATCCAATGACGAGCTTTTCCACGATTTCTTTAAACACCGGCAAACTCTCGTGCGAACGTTGATCTCCTCTTCTCCGGCGACTTCACTGAACCTCCTAGCACTCCTTGCCTTCACCAACCCTGAGGATCTCAGCTGAGAGGGAGAGACGAGTGAGTGCGAGAGAGAGAGAGAGAGAAAATCAAACCTTTTATACTCCTTTCCAATCAATCTCAGCTGTCCAAACCAACGCTCTCTCCAATCAACCACCTAAGCACCAACAACCCATTAATCAGGGTTAGGACATAACATATGTAGTAGACCTGTCCGACCATATTCCCCTTTGCATGATCTATACGTATTGGGTCTACGGAGCGTGATGATCGTTAGCCTGTGTAGCAACGGGGATGTGTCGTTAGCCTCTGTGGCAGCGGAGATGATCGTCTAGCCTGTGTGGTGATGGATATGACCGACCGATGTTGTTTCAACGGATATGTTCGACTGATGTTGTTCCGGCGAGCATGATCGTCCAGCTGTGGCACGGCTGGCGAGTATGACCAACCAGAGTGACGGCTCTGGTGGATTGTGACATTTCGACCACGGATCAGATCTGATGATGACTCAGAAATGCGTGTGACCTTCACCGAACCCATATGACTAGTGTGAGTGTGAGTGGGCGTGTGTCGCGTACTCTCCGTATGACCGCATGTGTCTGCGGTAGGTATCTTTGGATGCCCAAAATGAGATGAGATTGATGACTATATGACCCCGGTGTGGGAGATGACTTTTATGTTTTGATATGTTGTCATGATACTAGTATGTTAGGTCATGTATTGCATGTGCATGTAGGTGAGCTTGGTATACAGGGTTTCCTTTTGGAAACTCAGACATTGTTATTCCTATTTTATTTCAGGACCTTTTAGGCGTTGAGCGGGTGGTGACTGACGACGAGTACATTTAGGAGTCAGGTCCTCTAGTTTTTTTGGAGGTTGTTATGATTACATATACCTTTGATGTTGTATTTTGATGTAGTCATACTAGACAACTCTTGTATATGGTGCAACTTGTGGTTATAACATATAAATGTATATATTATTAGTAGTGTTCCCATGTGATCTGTTTATTGATGACTTTTGAATATCTTTTAAAGTTTAACTTTTTAGTTATTTCGGGGACGTTACAGATACGATGATGTTCTTAGTTGTAATGGTAATTTTATCACATTTTACACCGATAAGAGGTGTCTCTCGGTGAATATTTTGATAAAGAATCTTTAACGGCGCTAGCTTATTTGCCAGTGAAGTTGACATATCTGATGGTGTTGTATGTTATAATGGGAAGTTTTTCCACATTTTTCACAGACAAAACGACTCCGCCGGTGCATATTTTGAAACACATCACGTCATATAGAGACCACAACTATCCGTTGGTAAATTCTAAAAGGTGTCGTCGTTGTTTCCTTTTGCGTCCTTGATGGTCCGAAGACTTTCACCGACAAAGTTTATCCGTCGGTGATAGTGAGTGATCCGACGGTTTTAATATGCTAAAATGAAAATTTTAGCTGACCAAACTTTTTCGTCGGGATACGTTAGGGTTTTCGTGTAAACAAGCACTAACAGATATCGTTCACCGTCGGTGTAGCTCTCCTTTCACTAGCAGCAAATAGTTTATATTATTAAATCTACGCTATGATCATTTCAAACGAAAACACCGCACAATCAATCAATCCTTTCTCACACAACAAATCACAATAGCAATGCTTGCTTTATTTATTTATATTACTTGCGGTCAAACAACAACCACATATTTTTAGGGAACTACTAAACGTCGCCCCAAAACTACTTAAATCGCCCCTTGAAATTACCAAATTGCCCTTAACAATATATTTAATACCCATATCGTCCCGTGTCTATAAATAAGGCCTACGGTCTTGTATATTCATAATTTATCAGTAAAAACACCACGAAAATGTCTGGCGAGGGTGATGCATCCGGTGAGGTAAGCCTGACGCGGGGCAAATTTTGGGTCGGGCGTCTGCATTAGACGCCTCCCCCAAGGTGAGGGCGTTTGCGTAGGACGTCCTCCCCTTGGCTGAGGCGTCTAACGCAGACACCTACGCAATGGGAGAGGCGTCTTATGTAGACGTCCTCCCCTTGGGTAAGGCGTCTGTAGTAGACGCCCTTCCCTTCGGTCAGGCGTCCTACTCAGACGCCTCACCCTTGGGAAGGGCGTTTTACTCAGACGCCCCTCCCATGGGGGAGGCGTTTAATACAGACGCCCGAATTTTTTTTGATTTTTTTAATTTCGATTTTATTTTTGTAGGTTCCATTGGAAGATTTCGGTGGTGATGGAGTGGATTACAGTGAGTTATTTCAAACTACACAAATCTTTGAAACAATCGATGAAGCATGTAAATGGGCCAAACAAGTAGCTATCGGAGCTGGGTTTTTTTTGGTCGTGTCGTCGTACAAAACAAGATCAGATAGTCGGATGGATTGTTATTTGAGATGCGACCGGCGAAATCAAATGGAGTCTCGGGATATGGATACTGCACTTCGAAGAAACACCAAAAGAAAGGGTTGCGGTTGCCGTTTCTTAATAAAAGTGGTGGAGCGACGAGATCGTGATGGATGGGTTGTGGTTTTTAATAGTGCTCACGGACATCACAACCACAGACTGACAGTTTATCCAGAGGGTCATCGTCAAATTAGTGGTCTAAGTTCTGGGGCGAAGAAGATTGTTCGTGATATGACTGAGGCGCAAGCAAAACCACGGAACATCTTGAAGGCAGTAAAAGAAAAATTCTCGGAGGACAATCCAAATCAAAGGCATATTTATAATTTCAGAGATTACATGAGGAGGACAAAATCTGAAGACCGGAATCCCGTCCAGCAGTTTCTCTATCAAGCAGTGCAGTGTGAGTACTTACATTGGATTATGGCGGATCCAGAAACTGATGTCGTCACTCACGCTTTTTTAGCACATCCGACGTCAGTCCAGTTGTTGCGGACATATCCTTTCGTTATCTGCATGGATTCGACTTACAAGACGAACAAGTATAAGATGCCTTTGTTCAAAATGATTGGGGTCACACCAACAAATATGAATTTCCTTATTGGATATGCGATTTTGATGGATGAAACTTACTCCAGTTATCTGTGGGTGATGGAGAAATTGCGAGATCTGTTATTGGGGACTGTCAGCCCGACTGCAATAATAACAGACCGAGAGTTAGGCCTTATGCGACCAGTGAGAGAGGTATTTCCTGACTCTGCTCATTTACTCTGCACATGGCACATCAACAAAGACGTATTGAACTACGCATACCACGTATTCGGCAAAAATAAGCAGATGGCAGAGACTTTGGGGCGTGGAAGATGGAGAAAAATCATGCTTTCTACTTCAGAAGCCGAGTATGATAGAGCTGTGTATGCTCTGAAAGATTTGTATAGATCGTGGCCGGCTATCACGGAGTATCTGGACACCACGTGGTTGGTGCATAAAGAAAAGTTTGTGCTGAATTGGACGAACAAAGTCCTTCATTTTGGGAACACCACGAATTGTAAGGTCGAAAGTGCTCATTCGGCTCTAAAAGAGTGGATTTCTACATCGACTGCAGCTCTGGACACTCTTTTCGAGCGCGTCAACGCGGCTATTGAAATGCAGCTGACGAATATTCGAAACTTTCTTGAAGACTCGAGACGGCGAAATTTGACTAATTTCGGACATGCTCTATATCGTCACATAAATGGTCGAGTTTCGCATCACTGCTTGCAATTGCTGAGTCAGGAGGTGAAAAGAATGCAACAGTTAGATGATGAAGTTGAATATCGTTGTGAGTGCGCTTTTCTGACTTCTCATGGGATACCTTGCGCATGTACCATCCGCGGATGTCTTGAATCAGACAACAGAATTTACTTAGAGCAGATTCATTCGTTCTGGAGGACACTTGTCATTGGGGAAGGAGCTGGGAACGCAGAGTTTGTGTCTCAGGCAGCTCAAGACGCCGAACATTTTCGCAGCCTGGTTGATGAGATTGCAGGAAGTGACCCCACCGTAATTCGATCTGCCTCTCAGGTTTTATTCGAGCAGCTACACCCCGAGCATGCGAATTTGAGAGAGCCTGCAGAAAAAACAAAGCTACGAGGTCGACCAAGGGGAAAGTCGACACGATGGGACCCTAGTGCGTTTGAGTATGCAGAGCGAGGTAGTGGTCGATCTTCAGGTAGTGGGAGTAGAGGTCGTGGTCGTTCTTCCGGTAGTGGAAGCAAAGGTCGTGGTCGATCTTCTGGTTCTTCGTCTGTGAGGGGAGGATCAGGTATACCATCCCTATATTTATTGTTATTATAATTTTGTTATTTATTTCAGTAAATATTTATCTTTTGTTATTATATGTAACTGTATTTTTTGTTGATATTGTAGTGACTGGGCGGGCTGACGTAGACGACTTCCCATATGCGGATAGGATTCCAGGAATCATTATGCCATTCCCGCACCAGTGGAATGATGTACGTGCTGATGAAAACTGTGGATTTCGATGTGTCGCCGATGTTTTCCACGGTGGTGAAGACAATTGGCAACTCGCCCGTCGTTCGATTTCAAATGAGCTAGCTGCGAACTCATCTTTTTATGAGCACGTATACTACGACGGTGTGGCGCAGGCTCGTCACCGGATTAATTGGGGCGGGGGACCTTGTGGCGAGAATCACTACATGGAGACGTGGACGGACTTGTTTCCCATTGCAAATTTTTACAAGTGTGCAGTTATGTTCTTCTCTCTCGGAAATGATGGTTCGTTGTACCCATGTCTTACAGTTCTACCTTGGGAGAGTCCACCTACCGTGACGAGACCATGCAGAGAGTTGATTATTGCTCATTTAGGGAGTAACGCTCATTACATTCGTTTGGATTTGAATGAGGGATTCCCCGTACCTCCTATAGCGACTTTGTGGTTTCAAGTACGAGATGAGAGTGTTATTGGATGGGAGCTGGAGTACCAAAATAGGATAGCATATTGGCAACAATTATGTAATATGTTTTGATATGTTTGTACAATTATGTAATATGTTTTGATATGTTTGTACATTATATAGTGTTGCTTTATTATGTAATATGTTTTCATATGTTTGCTTTATTTGCATTATATATAATAGTACGATAGGTTAGCAAACACAAATAAAAATAATAAGCGTATGACAAATAAGCAAACACAAATACAAATAATAAGCGTACGATATGTTAGCAAACATAAACACAAATACAAATAATAAGCGTACGACAGATAAACAAATATAAATACAAATACTAAGAGTACGGTACAACAGATCAGCCTACTCATCATCCGAACCATGGTCGGAGATGCCTAACTGAGTATGCCACGAGTGTATGATCTCATCCAAATCTCCGCATGCAGCTCTCATGTCATCGTCTGGCAGCTCATCCCTCCTCTGCAAGAATGGGTCTACAGCCCGTATCATCTTACCCATCCACTGCACATAACAATAACATTAGCGTACATTAACAAAATATACGGTACAAATAAATATAGATAAAATGAAAAAATTACCAGATCGCCACACGTCCTATCTGGTGGTCGATCTGCTCTCCGAGAGGCACCACGGACGATGATAGGATGTGAGTAACTACTGAACCAATCAAGATAACGTGCATCACACTCGGAGGGGTCGCGACTACGTCTGAAGTCGCCAAGGAACAGTCGGCATGATCTCGGAAATGTCCGCCAAGTCGATTCCGCTGTAGAAGCGGGGAACCTGACGTCGTACGTCGCTGCTGTCGCAGACCGCACCGCATGCTCTGGTGTCGGGATGTCAACCGGGATCACCTGAACATATCCGAACTGACGCAAGACCCGATCGAGCATATAAGGCTCTATGATATCCCGATAACGAATAAGGCCCATCAATAAAGTCCTCGGGACATCCGCTGCTGGGTCAGGACCATAGGGTAACCACTCCACCTAAACTTTAACACATTAATAATAATACATCTTAAAATTAAATAAATAAATGTAAATGGTGTAAAGTTTGATACCTCTGATGCAGTCATCTGATCTAGCCGTGCGCGGATGGAACGCAATCGTCCATCGCTCTTGTCCTCGCTCCGGACGGCCCACATACCCGAACGTGGATGACCCTCGTCGATAATCTTCCGCTCACGATGTGGGCGGAATACGGGAAAGTACTCGTATATCCACGCCTGCAGCAGCGTAAGACAACCTGCAATCCCAGAACAATCCGCACGGCTAGCTATCCCAAGCTGACGGTACAGGTATGCCAACATCACTGACCCCCACGAGTACTCACGAACGGTGTCCGGGTCCCTAGCCTCCAGTAGATCGCGTGGTCTGATCCGACAACCACTCTTGTCGACAAACAAGACGGCTCCGAGCATCAAGAATAGGTACGCCGTCAACTGTGTATCATTGGCCCGCGGAGGTCGTGCCCGTCTGCATAGGTCCTCAAGGGAGTCGATGCCGACACCACCACCACTCCATAAAGTTGTATCTCTCGCCAGACCATCAGGTGTGACACCAAGCAACTCTTCCACATAACACCTCAGCTCAGACGTCGACCCCTGAGCACTAACCAGACGACCATCCACAGGAATGCGCAGGATCTGGAAAACATCGTGAAGCATGATCGTCATCTCTCCGAAAGGCATGTGGAAAGTGTTGGTGTCAGGCTGCCACCGCTCCACAAATGCAGAAATCAAAGGCATGTCGAGATAAGGGAACATGTTGTATGGTAAGTGCCCCAAATGCGTGGCACTAATCTCCTCTCTGATATCAGCACTCAGTGTAGACCGCCAACCCTGTAGTGTTGTACAGGCTCTGTGCCGATTATGGCACTTCAGAACCTTCCGATCCTCTCCGTCCCAGATCCGTCTAGCGATGTGACCCCAGAAACTAGGTATGACGCTCCCATCTAAAGGACCACCAGGCGTCATACTGCTCACGATCCAAGAATCGTCCTGGACCCTCTTCTTCTTCTGAGCGCGGGGATCTACAGTACACGAGCTCGAATCCGCGGTCGTAAACCTCCCGCCCCTACCCTTCCGCACCATCCATCCGGCGGAAGTAGAACTACCCGCTCGACCACGTCCTCTGCTATACTCCCCCTGCATCTCGACCTCCGGGCGCTCTAACTCATACGGGTCATCATCGTCGCTCCCGTCGTCGAGACTGTCCACATGCTCATCATCGAAGGAATCATCATCCTCCTCACGACGACGTAATGCCTCTCTCTCCCTCCTGCAATATGATAACCTTTTGTGCAATAACAGTGTCGACATGCCGGGAGACAATACTCCTTCACGTCTCTACACATGCATTTTTGTCGGTCAACAGGATACACGACACAATCATCACAAACATCTGCACAAGAACATATTTACAGTTACAGACATATATATATATATATATATATATATATATATATATAATACCATTTCTTCTTAATTGGTGATCTTCAACACCAAAACGTATCGATCATGGTAGCTCAAGTTCAGTACATAATTTTGAGATTGTTCGAGTTCAATTGGAAACTCGGTGAACCAAACATGATTTGATTGTTCAATCGATAGCTTAACCAGTTGATTATGGACTCAAATCCAGTCGATTTTGTTTGACAACTTCTAAACATGATGACTAATCAGTACATGTGCCTTTCATTGAAAAATAATCCTAGTTCGTTTGTAAACACAGTAATACTGCTCTAGCCCATAAAATTAAACCAAATATTGAAATGATATACTTAATTATAAGACTGAAATGTTCATCTTGGTTAATTATCTCATGAAGTATGAGTTGGTCAAGCTATACAACTCAAATGTTATTCTCACCCGCATTTTTCTTTGGAATGCATAAACCAACATAAAAGCCAGCAATTGCATTTTTCTTATGAACTTAATTTTCTAGCGTCACCACACCGCATGCACTTGCCCAAACATAACAAAATGAAAAACTTTTATATCAAATTAAAAATATCTTTTTTACCAAATTCATGAGGATCACCTGCAATGGAGATGGTGGTCAGGGTTGCCATGATGACACCAAGAAAAAGAACACCAACAAATACTTTGTTGTTCATTCTTGCAATTATATCAGGTAGCTTATTAAGGTTTGTAGTATGTGTTAATGTTTGATTTCTTGATGAGTATTTATAGAATCATAGATGAATTAACATAATGGGGAAAGATCCATCAATCCACTTTGTGTGAAGTTAACTGGTTTCTGTTGAACGAATCCATGATTGAGACTTTCTATTCTGGATATAAGTAAAAAATGTGCAACTCGATATATTAATTAATTGTTTTGTGCAAAAAAAATTATAATTTTGAATTCGTTTGTCGTAATATATGTGTATACGTGGAATGGTGAATGTGTTGAGTAGTAGTTAACAAATAATGTGTGGGGATCCACATTTTGTTTAGCACCAAATTATTTTTATAGTTTATAATTACCATTACTTTCTTAAGTTCTTCGCTTCGTATTTTTATGTGATTTGTTGAAATAAGCAGATGGGGAAGCATTAGCTTGACAAGTTCTTGCTTGATCATAATTTTGATAATATATTAGTGTTGTTCTTAATTAGTTCTTACACTAAGTCTTGGTTCTTGATATTTTGACGCACAAATTGACGTTAAGAAATTTCTTGTAGAAAGATGTGTTGCAATCATCTTCCTTCAAAACTAGTAGTATTTTTTCGTTAACTGTTTACTTTTATGAAACAATTTGTAAGGGCTCTAAAGCAATGACGAAAGATGGGAAGGACTGGAATTAGTGATATTATTAGGTAATAGACTCATGGTGGTACCACTATTACTAATATTTCTTGCTTGAACAATGTGAAAGTACTATAACTAGGGATATTGCAATCTACTTAGTTGAACATATGACATCTTTGTCATGGTCAAGTGACGCTTTTCTCAATCAGATTCTACTCTCGGTGTAACACTTTAATCATACATCTCATGCGGTTAAAACTCTAATACCAATTCTAATGATCCACCCCAAGTCTATATAGGACATTCCCTCAAGCCATTACTCATGAGCCAATAGCGTATAACTATCCCATAGTAATCACGGCCAAATGAGACATTAAAATACTCAATTTGAAATCATAATTCCATCCAATGTTTTTGCAAGCCATAATTAGACACGTCATAACAAAATATCATGAAAATTGATAATGCTCCCAAAAGAGAGAGAGAGCACCAAATTAGTGATTCAATCCATATTAAACAAAATCACAATGCCTCTCTTATGACTCTTTGGCTCTTCCACAACTCCATCCCAAAGAAAACCAAAAATTGAAAACTCTCACAAACCAAACCACAAAAGCCATGCACATATAGCTTTCCTTATTGACAACCCTCACTCATCAAAAACCACATCATAAAAAACCAATGAATCAATTAAGCAAATGATTTGGCCCAAATGTTGTTCATTGGCACTGGATTGTCTGAGTGGCCAGAGTCATAGTGTAACGCCCCAAAATAGTGGAAAATTTTGAAACTTGAAAAGATAGATATCAAACATCAGGGACGCTACAAAACACACACACACACATATATAACCGGTGGTACATCGTATAATACAAGATGTCAAAAGTATGATTACATCAACAAAAGATATACAACATATACATGTGTAATCATGACAACCTTAAAAGGAAGAAAAGCATGATCCGGTCCAGGTGCTACCACCCACAGTCACCACCTTCTAAAAACGCTTACAACCTGAAATGCAACCATAAAACTATGCTTGAGATTCCCATAAGGAACCCCGTATGCAAAACTCCTAAAAACATGAATGGGACAAATACAAGACATGATATGAAAAATGCAATAAATCACAACTGCCACCGTCCAACTGGGTTCTCGGGACCTCTCTCCCAACCACAGCCGACGTAACAACATTGGTTTCAAGAGTCCTCTCATCCCAACCCTACAATCACACGTGCACACAAGGCACCACCGGAATGGTGAATGTGCTGAGTAGTAGTTAACAAATAATGTGTGGGGATCCACATTTTGTTTAGCACCAAATTATTTTTATAGTTTATAATTACCATTACTTTCCTAAGTTCTTCACTTTGTATTTTTATGTGATTTCTTGAAATAAGTAGTTGGTGAAGTATAAGCTTGACAAGTTCTTGCTTGATCATAATTTTGATAATATATTAGTGTTGTTCTTAATTAGTTCTTACACTAAGTCATGGTTCTTGATATTTTGCCGCACAAATTGACGTTAAGAAATTTCTTGTAGAAAGATGTGTTGCAATCATCTACCTTCAAAACTAGCAGTATTTTTTCGTTAACTGTTTACTTTTATGAAACAATCTGTAAGAGTTCTAAAGCAATGACGAAAGATGGGAAGGACTGCAATTAGTGAAATTATTAGGTAGTAGACTCATGGTGGTACCACTATTACTAATATTTCTTTCTTGAACAATGTGAAAGTATTATAACTAGGTATATTGCAATCTACTTAGTTGAACATATGACATCTTTGTCATGGTCAAGTGATGCTTTTCTCAATCAGATTCTACTCTCGGTGTAACAATTAAATCATACATCTCAGACGGTTAAAACTCTAATACCAATTCTATATTGAGAATTGGTCTTAATCCTAAGTGACATCCTAGTCACTAGCCACATCATCTATGGAGGGTGAGTCATCTAGACGTTGATGACTCAACAAGTTGGAAGGTGAAAGGTTGAAAGAAAGGAAGAGACAAAGGATTTCTCCATTTATCCATGAGTTTCGTCATTCTTTTATGATGAAATTTAAGTAGAGGTGTAATGATCTTGAATGGTCATTTGTTATGTGGTTTATGTCTTATTTATGAAAGAGTTATGTTTAAGTTAAGTTGAAGAGTCCTTATAAGTGTCTATATAAGCACAAGAGTTCTCCATTTGTAACATGACGTAAAAAGAAGAAAGTAAATGGAGTAAAAAAAGAAGAAGAAAGAAAGTGAGTAGAAAGAAGAGAGAAAATATGAATGCTTGATGCAAATCTCGTTTTGTATTTGAGTGTTAAGTAGTCAATTAATCTCTTCTTTCATTCATGGCCACCTATTACATAAATCAAAGTATGATTTTAGTGATGGCAATTGAAGACCCTCAATGTGGAGAGCAATGCGAGCCAAAACCGCACATCTGGTGCGGCTTCTGAACCGCTGGTTAGCGGTCCGAGGGTGTCCTATGGAGTGTGGCTCTCTGGGGTGACTTTGATGAGTGCTCTCCGTCTTTCTCCCGTATCTAACATTCTAATGATCCACCCCAAGTCTATATAGGACATCCCTCAAGCCATTACTCATGATCCACTAGCGTATAACTATCCCATAGTAATTTTTTGAATTAGTAAATTTTATTTGTTGTTCGTAATCATAATTCCATCCAACGTTTTATAATTAGACATATTGCGAAAAAAGTCATGAACTTTTTGAAACAAAGTCTACAAGAATATGTAATAGAATTAACCCCTTACCTTTTGACTTTGAAAATAATTCGACATCCGGCAATTCAGACAATTTTTGTGACTTATAAGATCCTGATCATTTTATCAACTCACAATCGATTGATTTTGAGTTGGACGTTCACACTTCAATACATTCTAACTCGATCCACACTCTGACTAACTCGATCTAGACTCAAACTAACTCGATCTACACTCCAACTAACTCGATCCAGACTCGCACTAACTCATTTAACACTCCAACTAACTCGTTCAACACTCCAACTAACTCGATCAAGACTCGGCCTAACTCGCTCAACACTTAAACTAACTCGATCAAGACTCAGAGTAACTCGTTCAACACTTAAACTAACTCGATCAAGACTCGGAGTAACTCGTTCAACACATCAACTAACTCGATTGAGACTCGAACTAACTCGATCGATCCACACTCCAACTAATTCGATCCAGACTCAGACTATCTCGTTCAACACTCCAACTAACTCAATCCAGACTCGAACTAACTCGATCCACACCTTTGGAAAATGTGTTCCGTTCAACCGAAAAACTATGTTCTGATCGATCGGTGAGACTCTCCTCGAACCAACTCGATCCAGACTCGAACTAACTTGATCCACACTCCAACTAACTCGATTCAGACTCAAACTAACTCACTTAACACTTCAACTAACTCGATCCAGACTTGGACTATCGTTCAACACTACAACTAACTTGATCTAGACTTCAACTAACTCGATCGAGATGCATCGATCGACCGGAAAATGTGTTCCGTTCGACCGGAAAATGTTAGATTTGGGAAGGTTTGGGATGAGACAAATGAGGTTTAGATTTGGGTATAAATTTTGGTTTTGGTTAGAGATGTGAGGAGGGGTAAAATGGTAAAAAAATCTTAATTTAAGGTTAGACTTATTGTTAATAAATAAGTTTTAAGAAGATTATGACTTAAAAAAAATTATGGTCACTTACTGACAAGAAAGGTATATCTCGTACAAGGTAAATTGCAATTGAACCAATACAAAGCATTCAAAGATCCATTATTAGTATCATGTAACTACGGTAGTAGCTCGCATGCCACTAACCATCAAATATATCTAGTATATGGTAAATCGGAAAAAAAAAACTCACAAAACAGTTTTTTAGGTCCATACCAGTAGACCGGACATATCTAGCACTAGCAATAACCACTCTACCGTGGCGCACCAAATAACATGTGCATCTACATCAAAAAAAATGTTCTGGTGGGCGTAAGAACTCTTTTCTTCTCTTTCATTTCATTTCATTTCATTTCATTTCATTTTTTCTCAACCTTACTCAACCTGCAGGGAAGTTTATGCTGTCTATAGTTGGTCCTTTCCCTACAACAATCACTAATCTGCTAGACCTCACAAGGCTGTAAGAACTTTTTTCTTCTTCTTTCTTTTTATATTCCCTATTTGTTCGTTGCGTTCCTAGTTTCCTACTGTTATTCATATCATACTCTAATAATAGCACCTAAAGTTAACTTAGTATTATCTTGAATTCCTTTACATGATATCTAATCATAAAAACCGAAATAAATAAATAAAAGCACCCTACTACGTTGGTTTTCATGACAACCGATGTTGTAGGGAGTCTACTACGCCGGTTTAACCGTAAACTGACATAGTAGGGTATTTTTTCCCGGTTTTTATACCCTACAATGTCGGATTTATAGAAAACCGACGTTGTAGGGTATAAAAACCGAAAATAAATAAATTGATTAAGGGGTCTACCACGTCGATTTTCTATGTAACCGATGTGGTAGACCTCCACTACCACGTCAGATTTTTGAACGACGTGAAAGAGTACCCCCGTATAACATCTTCGAACTACCACGTCGGTCAACCAAGGTGGTCAAGCCGACATTGTACCCTTTAATATCCAACATTATAACCTTTTTTTCCAGTGGTGACATGAAGAAGGATTGTTGGTCCTTCAAGGAAGCTCAAAAGAAGTCAGGCAACCAGAAAGGGTCAGACTCAGTGAGCATAGCCGAGGACAAAGATGAAGTTGATGTCCTAACAGTTTGTGCTGCTGGCATAGTTAATTCCACAACTGAGTGGATTTTAGATACAGGTGCATCTTACCACATGTGTCCAGTCAGAGAGTGGTTCACCACATATGAATAACTGAAGGAATGGATTGTCGTTATGGGCAATGATGCTCTTTGTGATACAGTTGGAATTGTCTATATCAAATTCAAGATGTTTGATGGTTGTATCAGAACACTGACTGGAGTATGACATGTTCCAGAGTTGAGGAAGAACTTGATATCTCTCGGAGAGCTTGACACTCTCGGGTGGAGATGGAAAGCTCAAGGTGACAAATGGAGCAATGACCATGATTAAGGGCATAAAAGCGAGGAATTTGTACTGGATACAAGGAAATGTTGTTATGGACAGAGGTGTTGTAAATTTAGCACAAGAAAAGGTGGACAGCACCAAGCTCTGGCACATGAGACTTGGCCATATAAGCGAGAAGGGCTTGTGTGAGCTACACAAGCAGGGCCTATTGAAAGGTGTTGGCAGTTGCAAATTAGAGTTTTGCAAGTTCTGTGTTTTCGAGAAGCAACACAGAATATAGTTCAAGATGGCTACACATAAATCAAAGGATGTTCTAGAGTGTGCACGCAGTCGTCTGGGGGCCTGCACCAGTTAGGTCCAAGGGTGGAGCCGAATATTTTGTCACCTTTATTGATGACTTTTCAAGGAAAGTGTGGGTATATTTTCTGAAACAAAAGTATGAAGTGTTTGAGAAGTTCAAAGCATGGAAAACCCAAGTAGAGAAAAGTACAGGAAAAATGATGAAGTAGTTGAAGGCAGATAATGGAGGCGAGTATACTTCCGGGGAGTTCACAAAGTTCTGTGAGAAAGAAGGAATTTACAGACACTTCACTACTCCTAGAAATCCATAGCAGAATGGAGTAGCTGAGAGGATGAATAGAACACTGTGCAAACGGGCAAGAAACATGAGACTTCATGCAGATCTGTCAAAGAATTTCTGGGCAGAGGCAGTAGATCTAGCAACATATCTGGTCAACATCTCACCATGTACAACAATAGAGCTGAAAACACCTGAAGAAGTGTGGTTGGGTGAGAAGTACAATTATGAGAACTTAAGGATCTTTGGATGTAAAGCTTATGCGTTGGTGGATGATACACAACGTTCCAAACTGGATTCAAAGTCAAAGGAATGTATTTTCTTGGGCTTTGATAGAAGAGTTAAAGGATATAAGCTTTGGGACCCAACAAGAAAGAAAGTTCTATTGAGAAGTAATGTGGTCTTTGATGAACACATTTACTCAAGAGTCAGCTAGAGGTCCCCATGCAAGGAGACAAAAGTGAAGTGAAGTTTATCACTTCAGAAGAAGAACCGAGTCAAGAAAAGAAACAGACTAAAAGAATTAACTCAGAAGTAGAGGAAGAAAATGAGCAAGAGAGTATTGCTCAGAGGAGACAAAGGAGGACCATTAAGGCACCAAAGAAATATGGGCATGAAAATGCCAATATAGCATATGTAGTTGGTTTAATAAATGGGGCGGGTACGGGTATACCTCTATCTGTAGTTGGTTTTACCAGGGGATTTATGCTCTGTGTGTTTTCGGTCGAACGGGTCCCCTTTGCCGGTCGACCGAAAGCACTGTTGTAGGTCGGTTGGGGGCGTTGACCATCTAAACGGTCGACCGCTCGTTGACTTCGTCCGACCGGAACTTAAGTTAACTTATTGGCCGGTCGACCGGGAGTGTGGTTTCGGTCGACCGTGTAGTGCGGTTTTGTTGGGGGATTTCCCTGGTTGTTTTCGGTCGACCGTGATCTGAGGGTTGTTCGACTGTTGGTGCTTTTTGAGCGAGAGAGGATTTTTCCCTGTTGGATTTCGGTCGACCGTAGTTTGAGAGTCGGTCGACCGGTTGGACGTTAATTCGGTTTTTCTGAGGAATAGTTGTGGTATTCGGTCGACCGTTTGGGTTCTTCCGTTCGACCGTTTGGGCATTGTTTTGCATATGGATGCTTGTGCCGTGTGTTGTTGGATCCGCCTCGAGGGCAACGGGTCTCCGGCCTTTGTTGGGGCGACGGTACAGACATTGCCGGCCTGAGAGGAGGGTCGTGTTGTGGCTCCGTGGAGCGATGCCGTGTGTGCACGTTGTCGTTGTTGTGGCTCTGAGGAGCGGGTGCCTTGTGTGCACGTTGTCGTTGTTGTGGCTCTGAGGAGCGGGTGCCTTGTGTGCACGTGTGATTGAGGGGTTGGTGTGAGAGGACCCTTGAGACCCGTGGCTGATGATTTTTCGGCGGTGCCTTGTGTGCACGTGTTGTGGCCGAGACTCTGACCGGCGGTGCCTTGTGTGCACAGGTGTTGTTGTTGCCGATGTTTTCCCGTGGTGCCTGGTGTGCACGGGAGATTGATGTGCTTTTACTGCATTTTCATGTTTCGTTACGCATATTATGTTCATATTTTAGGGGTTTGGCATACGGGGTTTCCCACGGGAAACTCAGGCATATTCATGTTTTATGTCAGGTCGTACGCGTCAGTAGAAGGTGGTGACTACGGACATGAGCACCCAGACCAGATCCTGTCTCTTTTGGTTCTTTGAGGTGGATGATTTTTCCCTTGTACATGTGTTGTATATCTTTTGTGTTGGGTTGTAATCATCCTTGACTCTTGTATTGTACAGTTTCCCATATTATATATATGTGTACTCGTGGTTTGGTGACGACCCCAGTGTTGATTCTTTATCTGTTTAAAGTTTTAAATTTTCCACTGTTTCGGGGCGTTACACAATACCTCTCTTATTACTCTTTGGCTCTTCCACAACTCCAAGCCAAAGAAAACCAAAATTTGAAAACTATCACAAACCAAACCACAAAAGCCATGCACATATAGCTTTGCTTATTGACAACCCTCACTCATCAAAAACCACATCATAAAAACCAATGAATTAATTAAGTGTCATCCTAGTCACTAGTCACATCATCTATGAAGGGTGAGTCATCTAGGCGTTGATGACTCAACAAGTTGGAAGGTGAAAGGTTGTAAGAAAGGAAGAGACAAAGAGTTTCTCCATTTATCCATGACCAGGATTTGCCTCATATTCATGGGCACGAGCGAGTTTCATAGATTCAAGTGCATCTCCTTCAGCTTAATTAGGTTAAGTACGTGGATGACCTTCCACACCAAGTTGGCATATGATGCTTAGATATGAGCATTAATATATATTGGAGTTGGTCTCGCTAGTTCCTTCGCCTTGAGCTTGAATTTGATTTGCACCATCATCTTTTTAGTCTCAACAGTCCATTTCTTCAAACTCAACTACATCATGCATATTGCAACACAATACAAAACAAAAACAAAAAATCTTGCAAGGAGATTACACCGATAGTGTTACAGGAAAATGAAAGTTGAGGCAAGGTGATCAAGGAGAATGTCACCTTACCAGCGGTGGCGGAGAAGTAGCAGGGACAGAGGGGGTGCTGCGAGAGATTGGAGGTGATCGAGAGATAAGAGGCAACCGACGGTGAAGGGGAGAGTTTGTTGATTTGGGAGAAGTGAGGGGGATGACCCGATCAATCTAGTGATATTTAGAATCATTGACAATACTTATCCGTCAATGAAGTTGATTGATATGATGATGTTCTTTGTTGTTAATGGTAATTTTATCACATTTTTCACCGATAACAGGAGTCTCTCGGTGAATATTTTGATAAAGCATCTTTGACGATGCTAGCTAATTTTCCAGTGAAGTTGACATATCCGATGGTGTAATATCCTTAATCCTTCTTAGGACTAATCATGTTTTGGCTTTGATTAGGGGCTTAATTGGGTGGATTATGATGGAGGGCTGAGATTGGTTTGGTTTGGATGAGATGAGATGAAGGGTGGAGATTTGGGGAGAAGGGTTTAAGTGTAAGTGTTTGACTCTCTCTCTCTCTCTCTCTCACGTTCTCTCTCTCACCCGCTCAAACTCTCTCTCTCTCTCTCTGATCAGGTCTCCGACGTGTGAAGGTGCTCATGGGGCGGATCTCGGAAGGCGAGGTGAAGCTCGGACGTTCGCCGGAGAGGAGAGGATCGTTGATCGGTTGGTTTTCGCCGGAGGAGGTATTTGCGAGGAACAACTCGTTGTCGAGTCTTCGAAGACTTCTTCAAGTCTTCAAGGTATGTCAAGCTTTACTTTGATGCTCACTTATGCTTTGGTGGGTGTTGGGGTGGTCGACGGTAGGCCGGAGGGCTCGTCGGACCCGTGCAGCAGCGTTCTGCACTATAATCGGTCGACCGGTGGCATGGTTCGGTCGACCGGTTGTAGAGAAATTTGGGCGAAATCCCTTGTACCGGTCGAACGATACCATGATGGTGGTCGACCGGTAGTGCATTTTGAGCAAGGGGTGGAGACTCTTTGTGTTTTCGGTCGAACGGGACCCCTTTGCCGGTCGGCCGAAAGCACTGTTGTAAGTCGGTTGGGGGCGTTGACCATCCAAACGGTCGACCGCCTTGTTGACTCGTTCGACCGGCGATTAAAAAATAACTTAAGTTGGTTCGACCGCGAGATGTTTCGGTCGACCGTTGCACTATGCGGATTTTGCGGTTTGGTACTGGTCGTTTTCGGTCGACCGGTGAGTTTGGGTCGTTCGACCGTTGGTGCATATTACTGTGGCACGAGTTTTTACTGGTCGGATTCGGTCGAACGGGACCCCTTTGCCGTTCGACCGATCGGCAGTTTTGTTGGTTGGGTCAGTCCTGCTGAGAGGATTCGGTCGACCGGTTGGGAGATTTCGTTCGACCGTTTGGTACGGTTTTTGTGTGTTCTTGTGTTGTGAAGCCAGCTCGAGATGACAACGGATCTCCGGTCCTAGTGGGGTGACCGGTGCCGGCCTGAGAGTGGTTCACGGGTGTTGTCGGGCCAGCCCAAGAAGGCAACGGATCTCCGGCCCTAGTGGGGTGACCGGTGCCAGCCTGAGGGTGGTTCGCGTGTGGGGCCAGCTCAAGATGGCAACGGATCTCCGGCCCTAGAGGGGTGACGGTGCCGGCCTGAGAGTGGTCTTCTGGACAACTCAAGATGGCAGCGGTACAGAGGATACCGACCTGAGAGTAATCCGGCGGTGCCTGGGGCACATGTGTGTGTTGACCGAGGATATTTCCGGTCGTGGTGCCTGGGGCACGTGTGTTGTCGCCGAGGGAGTTTCCGGCTGAGGTGCCTGGGGCACGTGTGTGAGGGTGGGGGCTAGAGGACCCGTGAGACTCGTCACTGTTTGGTGTCTACTGTGGTAGGGAGAGAGTTCCCGGGGACCCAGTGAGACGTTGATTGGCTTTTGCACTTCATATCATGCATGCCTTAGATGTCTATTCATTTATTGTTCTAGAGGTTTGGCATACGGGGTTTCCTCTCGGGAAACTCAGGCATATTCATGTTTTATGTCAGGTCATAGGCAGCATTAGGAGGTGGTGACTGCGGAGGAGCGCCTTCGGGACCAGATCCTGCTTTCCCTGTTTTGAGGTCCGAGTGATTACATGTATATTTTCCTTATCTTTTGTCGTAATCACACTTTTGTAAACTCTCAGATACATATTATATATATGTTGGTGCACCAGTTGGCCTTTTTCTTTGGTAATGTCCTCGTGTTGTGTTTTATTAAAAATTTAAATTTCTTCCGCTTTCGAGGATGTTACAAATTGGTATCAGAGCAGTCTGTTCCGACGCACTTGTCCAAAGGAGCCACCTTAGATGTCCTTTAGATAGTTGCATTTTAGAGCATACATCCATAATCATCTCATTTCCAGTTTTGTTGTCTCGTGTGTAGATGCCTCCGAGACGCAAGAGACTTCCCCCACGTGGCCCGAGTACCAGTGAGGAGACTGGCGCCATGGATTGGGCGGAGGAGCGTCGGATGCTCTTCGACACTGTGCAGAGGCTGGGCGTTCTTTTAGATCGTCAGTCTGGCAGAGAGGAGACGACAGGGGTAGGGGCGGTGCACGACCGGTTTATGCGCCAGCACCCACCTACATTTGATGGCGGAGGAGATGCTGAGGCTGCCGAGGACTGGGTTTTTAAGATCCAGGAGATCTTCCAGGCGATTGGGAGCCCACCAGAGAGGATGGTGGGGTTGGCCACGTATGTGTTGGGCGGCGAGGCGTCCAACTGGTGGAGAACCACGGCTGTAGTGGTGTTTCCGGGCAGGACAGATGTCAGCTGGGATGAGTTCCTCGGGGAATTCAATGAGCAGTACTTCCCAGAGCATGTCAGGGACGGGAAGAGAGAGGAGTTCATGAGCCTCGAGCAGGGTGAGATGACACTGGCGGATTACGTCCGGAAGTTCAACGCTTTGGAGCGTTATTGTCCGGAGTTCTGTGTGACCCCGATTCAGAGGGCGAGGAAGTTTATACGGGGGCTTCAGAAGCAGCTCCGTACCCGTGTGACTTACAGCATGCCTCAGACCTTAGCAGATGCTGTGAAGTTCGCGACTCTCATTGACCAGGACTATCAGGAAAACTATGCAGAGTCCAGGAGGCCTCAGGGGAAGAGTAGTGGACGTCTAGGAGCTCCACTGGCAGGAAATCCGGGCAAGAGGCCCCAGATTGAGGGGAGTGGTGCACGCCAGCCTGAGCCGTGCAGGAAGTGTGGCAGAGCCCACCCAGGTCGTGAGTGTGGGAGCCGTCTTGGTGTTTGTTTCAGTTGCGGCCAGCCAGGCCATTATGCCAGAGACTGCAGGAGCGGACCAGGCGAGTCCAGTTCTCGAGTGAGACCTCCGATAGCAAGTAGAGGCGGAGGCCGTCATCCTTTCTCACCACCTCAGCAGGGACAGAGGACCGGACGGGTATTCACCATTCAGGCAGAGGAGGCGAAGGACGCCAGCACAGTGGTGGAAGGTACGCTTTTGATTTCTGGGTTGGTAGCCAGAGTGTTGTTTGATTGTGGGGTCACGCATTCGTTCATTTCTGAGAGATTTGCGAGTGTGTTGGGCCATACCCCTGCGATGTTGACTGCCACGTTGGAAGTCAGCACACCCTTGGGTTTGGTGGGCACTGTGGGGAGCTTCCTCCCCGGCGCCACGATTGTTTCGGAAGATCAGGAGTTTCCTGCTGACCTGATCTTGTTGCCGATTGAGGATTTCGATGTTATACTAGGGATGGATTGGCTATCCCAGTATGATGTTCGAGTTTTGTGCCGGGAGAAGAAGATTCTGATCCCGAGGAATGGGCTACCTGACTTACTGATCAGAGGAAGGAAGGACCGTGGTGGTCGGGTTGTAGTGTCAGCAGTGAGGGCACGGAAGCTGCTTGAGCAGGGCTGCAGAGCTTTCATGGCTACCTTGGTTGTTCCAGACGCAGAGATGAGATCGTTGGAGGACATAGAGATTGTCAAGGAGTTTGCTGATGTGTTTTCAGATGTTTCTGGTTTGCCGCCTCACAGAGAGTTGGAGTTCGGTATTGATTTGGTGGCTGGGACCACTCCACAGTCGAAGGCTCCATATAGGATGGCACCGGCTGAGTTAGCTGAGCTGAAGAAGCAGCTGCAGGATTTGTTAGATACTGGGTTTATCCGCCCCAGTGTCTCGCCTTGGGGAGCTCCGGTACTCTTTGTGAAGAAGAAAGATGGCTCATTGAGGATGTGCATCGACTACAGGATGCTGAACAAGGTTACTGTGAGGAATCAGTACCCTTTACCCAGGATTGAGGATCTGTTTGACCAGCTGCAGTCAGCGAAGATATTTTCGAAGATTGATTTGTGATCCGGGTTTCATCAGTTGAGGATCAGAGAGGCAGATGTTCAGAAGACAGCTTTTCGGACGAGGTACGGGCACTTTGAGTTTCTGGTGATGCCGTTCAGGTTGATGAACGCGCCTGCAGCTTTCATGGATCTGATGAACAGGACGTTCAGTCAGTACCTCGACCGATTCGTGGTGGTCTTTGTAGACGACATCTTGGTATATTCACCGGACATAGAGCAACACAGGGAGCACTTGCGGATCGTACTTGGCATCCTGAGAGATCATCAGTTGTTCGCCAAGTTTTCGAAATGCGAGTTCTGGTTGGACAGTGTCGCTTTTCTTGGTCACATTGTGTCTGGGGCTGGGATATCAGTGGATCCAGCGAAGGTGGAGGCAGTGACTCAGTGGAGAGTACCGACGAGTGTGACGGAGATCAGGAGCTTTGTTGGATTGGCGGGTTATTATCGTCGATTCATCAAGGACTTCTCGAGGCTTGCTTCACCTTTGACGGCACTGACGCAGAAGGGAGTGAAGTTTGTTTGGTCCCAGAAGTGCGAGGACAGTTTTCAGGAACTGAAGAGTCGGTTGACGACTGCTCCAGTTCTGACTCTTCCCAGTGGCAGTGGAGGTTTTGTGATTTATAGTGACGCTTCTGGTGTGGGGTTGGGTTGTGTACTAATGCAGCATGGTCAAGTGGTTGCTTATGCTTCGAGGCAGTTGAAAGTACACGAGAGGAACTACCCCACTCACGATTTGGAGTTGGCGGCAGTGGTTCACGCACTGAAGACCTGGCGTCATTATCTGTACGGGGAGAAGTTCGAGGTTTTCACGGACCATCAGAGTCTGAAGTATCTGTTTTCGCAGAAGGAGCTGAATATGAGGCAGCGCAGGTGGCTCGAGCTGATTAAGGACTATGATTTCACTATCTCCTACCATCCGGGGAAGGCGAATACAGTCGCAGATGCTTTGAGTAGGAAGGTGGAAATTTCAGCTGCTGGTTTGTGTATTCAGGAGTGGAAGCTGCTCGAGTCTTTGTCAGAGTGGAAGCCATTCTCCACGGACTCTGAGGGCGCGGTTATAGCTGGGTTGAGAGTGGAGCCTCAGATGGTCACGAGTATTGTCCAGGCTCAGAGGGCTGACGAAGATTTAGCTGGGTTGTTGCAGTTGGTTGCCAGAGACGGATCAGATTTCAGTATAGGGGTTGACGGAGGTCTGAGATTCAGAGGTCGAGTCTGGGTACCCAATGGGGGAGAGCTGAAGAAGGAAATCTTGGAGGAGGCACACAGGTCCCGTTATTCCATCCACCCGGGTAGCACGAAGATGTACAAGGACCTTCAGAGGAATTTCTGGTGGAAGGGGATGAAGACTGAGATAGCGGAGTTTGTTGGCAGATGTCTGGTTTGTCAGCAGGTGAAGATTGAGCACCAGAGACCCGCGGGACCGATGCAGAGGATGGATTTGCCAGAGTGGAAATGGGAGCACGTGACGATGGATTTCGTCACCGGGTTGCCGAGGACGAAGAGATCTCATGACGCGATTTGGGTGATAGTTGATCGACTGACCAAGTCGTCGCATTTTCTGGCAATCCGGACCACTTTACCCTTGGAGGACCTGGCTAGGATGTACATTGATGAGATAGTTCGTTTGCATGGAGTGCCAGTCAGTATTATATCTGATCGAGACACCAGGTTTACTTCTAGATTTTAGGGAAGTCTGCAGCAGGCTCTGGGGACACGGTTGAAGTTTAGTACAGCATTCCACCCGCAGACAGACGGGCACTCAGAGAGGACGATCCAGACTCTGGAGGATATGCTGAGAGCTTGTGCGCTGGATTGGGCAGGGCACTGGGATGAGCATCTACCGCTGATAGAGTTCGCCTACAACAACAATTACCATTCGAGTATCGGAATGGCACCGTACGAGGCTTTGTACGGGAGACCTTGTAGATCGCCAGTGTGCTGGAGCGATGTAGGCGAGAGACAGCTGATCGGGTCTGAGATTGTGCAGATGTATGCCGAGAAAGTTGATGTGATCAGGCAGTGTTAGCGACAGCGCAGAGCAGGCAGAAGAGCTACGCGGATCGGCGTAGGCGAGTGTTGATGTTTGAGGTAGGCGATCACGTTTTCCTGAAGATTTCACCATCTCGAGGAGTGATGAGATTCGGGAAGAAAGGGAAGCTCAGTCCGAGGTACGTCGGGCCGTTTGAGATTCTCGATCGGATCGGAGAGGTTGCCTACAGGATTGCGTTGCCACCGCAGTTTTCGGGTCTTCACGACGTCTTCCATGTTTCGATGTTGAGGAAGTACGTAGCGGATCCTTCTCACGTGATTCAGTTAGAGGTTCCGGAGATCCGTCAGGATTTGTCTCTCGAGGAGAGACCTGTGGAGATCGTGGATCGGATGGACCACCAGCTCAGGAGGAGGACCATTCCGATGGTGAAGGTCAGGTGGTAGCACCATAGTGAGCGAGAGGCTACTTGGGAAGTTGAAGAAGAGGTCCGGAAGGAGTTCCCGGAATTGTTTGGTGAGCTTCGGTCCTAATTTCGTGGACGAAATTCTTTTAAGGAGGGTGGATTGTAATATCCTTAATCCTTCTTAGGACTAATCATGTTTTGGCTTTGATTAGGGGCTTAATTGGGTGGATTATGATGGAGGGCTGAGATTGGTTTGGTTTGGATGAGATGAGATGAAGGGTGGAGATTTGGGGAGAAGGGTTTAAGTGTAAGTGTTTGACTCTCTCTCTCTCTCTCTCTCTCTCTCTCTCACGTTCTCGCTCTCTCACCCGCTCAAACTCTCTCTCTCTCTCTGATCAGGTCTCCGACGTGTGAAGGTGCTCGTGGGGCGGATCTCGGAAGGCGAGGTGAAGCTCGGACGTTCGCCGGAGAGGAGAGGATCGTTGATCGGTTGGTTTTCGCCGGAGGAGGTGTTTTGCGAGGAAAAGCTCGCCGTCGAGTCTTCGAAGACTTCTTCAAGTCTTCAAGGTATGTCAAGCTTTACTTTGATGCTCACTTATGCTTTGGTGGGTGTTGGGGTGGTTGACGGTAGGCCGGAGGGCTCGTCGGACCCGTGCAGCAGCGTTCTGCACAATAATCGGTCGACCGGTGGCATGGTTCGGTCGACAGGTTGTAGAGAAATTTGGGCGAAATCCCTTGTACCGGTCGAACGATACCATGATGGTGGTCGACCGGTAGTGCATTTTGAGCAAGGGGTGGAGACTCTGTGTGTTTTCGGTCGAACGGGACCCCTTTGCCGGTCGACCGAAAGCATTGTTGTAAGTCGGTTGGGGGCGTTGACCATCCAAACGGTCGACCGCCTTGTTGACTCGTTCGACCGGCGATTAAAAAATAACTTAAGTTGGTTCGACCGCGAGATGTTTCGGTCGACCGTTGCACTATGCGGATTTTGGGGTTTGGTACTGGTCGTTTTCGGTCGACCGGTGAGTTTGGGTCGTTCGACCGTTGGTGCATATTACTGTGGCACGAGTTTTTACTGGTCGGATTCGGTCGAACTGGACCCCTTTGCCGTTCGACCGATCGACAGTTTTGTTGGTTGGGTCAGTCCTGCTGAGAGGATTCGGTCGACCGGTTGGGAGATTTCGTTCGACCGTTTGGTACGGTTTTTGTGTGTTCTTGTGTTGTGAAGCCAGCTCGAGATGGCAACGAATTTCCGGCCCTAGTGGGGTGATCGGTGTCGGCCTGAGAGTGGTTCACGGGTGTTGTCGGGCCAGCCCAAGAAGGCAACGGATCTCCGGCCCTAGTGGGGTGACCGGTGCCGGCCTGAGGGTGGTTCGCGTGTGGGGCCAGCTCAAGATGGCAACGGATCTCCGGCCCTAGAGGGGTGACGGTGCCGGCCTGAGAGTGGTCTTCTGGACAACTCAAGATGGCAGCGGTACAGAGGATACCGACCTGAGAGTAATCCGGCGGTGCCTGGGGCACATGTGTGTGTTGACCGAGGATATTTCCGGTCGTGGTGCCTGGGGCACGTGTGTTGTCGCCAAGGGAGTTTCCGGCTGAGGTGCCTGGGGCACGTGTGTGAGGGTGGGGGCTAGAGGACCCGTGAGACCCGTCACTGTTTGGTGTCTACTGTGGTAGGGAGAGAGTTCCCGGGGACCCAGTGAGACGTTGATTGGCTTTTGCACTTCATATCATGCATGCCTTAGATGTCTATTCATTTATTGTTCTAGAGGTTTGGCATTCGGGGTTTCCTCTCGGGAAACTTAGGCATATTCATGTTTTATGTCAGGTCATAGGCAGCATTAGGAGGTGGTGACTGCGGAGGAGCGCCTTCGGGACCAGATCCTGCTTTCCCGGTTTTGAGGTCCGAGTGATTACATGTATATTTTCCTTATCTTTTGTCGTAATCACACTTTTGTAAACTCTCAGATACATATTGTATATAAGTTGGTGCACCAGTTGACCTTTTTCTTTGGTAATATCCTCGTGTTGTGTTTTATTAAAAATTTAAATTTCTTCCGCTTTCGAGGATGTTACAGATGGTGTTGTATGTTATAATGGGAAGCTTTTTCACATTTTTCACAGACCAAACGACTCTGTCGGTGTATATTTTGAAACACATCAGGTCATATAGAGGCGACCACCATCCGTTGGTGTATTATAAAAGGTGTCGTCTTTGTTTCCTTTTGCGTCCTTGATGGTCCGAAGACTTTCACCAACAAAGTTTATCCGTCGGTGACAGTGAGTGATCCGACGGTTTTAATCTGCTAAAATGAAAATTTTAACTGACGAAACTTTTCTGTCGGTATACGTTAGGATTTTCGTGTAAACAAGCACTAACATATATTGTTCACCGTCGGTGTAGCTCTCCTTATACTAGCAGCGAATAATTTATAGTATTAAATCTATGCTTTCATCATTTCAAAACGAAAACACCGCACAATCAATCAATCCTTTCTCACACAACAAACCACAATAGCAATGCTTGCTTTATTTATTTATATTATTTGCGGTCAAAGAACAACCGCATCTTTTTATTACACGTACAAGTACATAACTCGTCGATAAACAGACCTTGATCATAAACATGTGATCATTGACGACAAGTGTCACAGATGCTACTCGTTATGTCTTCACAACGGCATCGAGCATGGTAACCTTTTGTGCAATAACAGTGTCGACATGTCGGGGGACAATGATTAATCGTCACGTCGCCACACTTGCATTTTTGTGGGTTTGGTGGGTCATAAGGATACCTGAAACATTCATTACAAACATCTGCACAAGAACATATTTACAGTTACAGTCATATATATATATAATGCCATTTCTTCTTAATTGGTGATCTTCAACACCAAAACGTATTGATCATGGTAGCTCGAGTTCAGTACATAATTTTGAGAGTGTTCGAGTTCAATTGGAAACTCGGTGAACCAAACATGATCTTGATTGTTGAATCGATAGCTTAACCAGTTGAATATGGACTCAAATCCAATCGATTTTGTTTGACAACTTCTAAACATGATGACTAATCAGTACATGCGCCTTTCATTGAAAAATAATCCTAGTTCGTTTGTAAACACAGTAATACTACTCTAGCCCATAAAATTAAACCAAATATTGAGATGATATACTTAATTATAAGACTGAAATGTTCATCTTGGTTAATTATCTCATGAAGTATGAGTTGGGCAAGCTATACAACTCAAATGTTATTCTCACCCGCATTTTTCTTTGGAATGCATAAACCAACATAAAAGCCAGCAATTGCA
This sequence comes from Triglochin maritima, assembly GCA_963682175.1. Lineage (NCBI taxonomy): Eukaryota > Viridiplantae > Streptophyta > Magnoliopsida > Alismatales > Juncaginaceae > Triglochin > Triglochin maritima. The sequence continues at coordinate 1,302,927 of OY821784.1, forward strand.
TTTTTCTTATGAACTTAATTTTCTAGCGTCACCACACCGCATGCACTTGCCCAAACATAACAAAATGAAAAACTTTTATATCAAATTAAAAATATCTTTTTTACCAAATTCATGAGGATCACCTGCAATGGAGATGGTGGTCAGGGTTGCCATGATGACACCAAGAAAAAGAACACCAACAAATACTTTGTTGTTCATTCTTGCAATTATATCAGGTAGCTTATTAAGGTTTGTAGTATGTGTTAATGTTTGATTTCTTGATGAGTATTTATAGAATCATAGATGAATTAACATAATGGGGAAAGATCCATCAATCCACTTTGTGTGAAGTTAACTGGTTTCTGTTGAACGAATCCATGATTGAGACTTACTATTCTGGATATAAGTAAAAAATGTGCAACTCGATATATTAATTAATTGTTTTGTGCAAAAAAAATTATAATTTTGAATTCGTTTGTCGTAATATATGTGTATACGTGGAATGGTGAATGTGTTGAGTAGTAGTTAACAAATAATGTGTGGGGATCCACATTTTGTTTAGCACCAAATTATTTTTATAGTTTATAATTACCATTACTTTCTTAAGTTCTTCGCTTCGTATTTTTATGTGATTTGTTGAAATAAGCAGATGGGGAAGCATTAGCTTGACAAGTTCTTGCTTGATCATAATTTTGATAATATATTAGTGTTGTTCTTAATTAGTTCTTACACTAAGTCTTGGTTCTTGATATTTTGACGCACAAATTGACGTTAAGAAATTTCTTGTAGAAAGATGTGTTGCAATCATCTTCCTTCAAAACTAGTAGTATTTTTTCGTTAACTGTTTACTTTTATGAAACAATTTGTAAGGGCTCTAAAGCAATGACGAAAGATGGGAAGGACTGGAATTAGTGATATTATTAGGTAATAGACTCATGGTGGTACCACTATTACTAATATTTCTTGCTTGAACAATGTGAAAGTACTGTAACTAGGGATATTGCAATCTACTTAGTTGAACATATGACATCTTTGTCATGGTCAAGTGACGCTTTTCTCAATCAGATTCTACTCTCGGTGTAACACTTTAATCATACATCTCATGCGGTTAAAACTCTAATACCAATTCTAATGATCCACCCCAAGTCTATATAGGACATTCCCTCAAGCCATTACTCATGAGCCAATAGCGTATAACTATCCCATAGTAATCACGGCCAAATGAGACATTAAAATACTCAATTTGAAATCATAATTCCATCCAATGTTTTTGCAAGCCATAATTAGACACGTCATAACAAAATATCATGAAAATTGATAATGCTCCCAAAAAAGAGAGAGAGCACCAAATTAGTGATTCAATCCATATTAAACAAAATCACAATGCCTCTCTTATGACTCTTTGGCTCTTCCACAACTCCATCCCAAAGAAAACCAAAAATTGAAAACTCTCACAAACCAAACCACAAAAGCCATGCACATATAGCTTTCCTTATTGACAACCCTCACTCATCAAAAACCACATCATAAAAAACCAATGAATCAATTAAGCAAATGATTTGGCCCAAATGTTGTTCATTGGCACTGGATTGTCTGAGTGGCCAGAGTCATAGTGTAACGCCCCAAAATAGTGGAAAATTTTGAAACTTGAAAAGATAGATATCAAACATCAGGGACGCTACAAAACACACACACACACATATAACCGGTGGTACATCGTATAATACAAGATGTCAAAAGTATGATTACATCAACAAAAGATATACAACATATACATGTGTAATCATGACAACCTTAAAAGGAAGAAAAGCATGATCCGGTCCAGGTGCTACCACCCACAGTCACCACCTTCTAAAAACGCTTACAACCTGAAATGCAACCATAAAACTATGCTTGAGATTCCCATAAGGAACCCCGTATGCAAAACTCCTAAAAACATGAATGGGACAAATACAAGACATGATATGAAAAATGCAATAAATCACAACTGCCACCGTCCAACTGGGTTCTCGGGACCTCTCTCCCAACCACAGCTGACGTAACAACATTGGTTTCAAGAGTCCTCTCATCCCAACCCTACAATCACACGTGCACACAAGGCACCACCGGAATGGTGAATGTGTTGAGTAGTAGTTAACAAATAATGTGTGGGGATCCACATTTTGTTTAGCACCAAATTATTTTTATAGTTTATAATTACCATTACTTTCTTAAGTTCTTCACTTTGTATTTTTATGTGATTTCTTGAAATAAGTAGTTGGTGAAGTATAAGCTTGACAAGTTCTTGCTTGATCATAATTTTGATAATATATTAGTGTTGTTCTTAATTAGTTCTTACACTAAGTCATGGTTCTTGATATTTTGCCGCACAAATTGACGTTAAGAAATTTCTTGTAGAAAGATGTGTTGCAATCATCTACCTTCAAAACTAGCAGTATTTTTTCGTTAACTGTTTACTTTTATGAAACAATCTGTAAGAGTTCTAAAGCAATGACGAAAGATGGGAAGGACTGCAATTAGTGAAATTATTAGGTAGTAGACTCATGGTGGTACCACTATTACTAATATTTCTTTCTTGAACAATGTGAAAGTATTATAACTAGGTATATTGCAATCTACTTAGTTGAACATATGACATCTTTGTCATGGTCAAGTGATGCTTTTCTCAATCAGATTCTACTCTCGGTGTAACAATTAAATCATACATCTCAGACGGTTAAAACTCTAATACCAGTTCTATATTGAGAATTGGTCTTAATCCTAAGTGACATCCTAGTCACTAGCCACATCATCTATGGAGGGTGAGTCATCTAGACGTTGATGACTCAACAAGTTGGAAGGTGAAAGGTTGAAAGAAAGGAAGAGACAAAGGATTTCTCCATTTATCCATGAGTTTCGTCATTCTTTTATGATGAAATTTAAGTAGAGGTGTAATGATCTTGAATGGTCATTTGTTATGTGGTTTATGTCTTATTTATGAAAGAGTTATGTTTAAGTTAAGTTGAAGAGTCCTTATAAGTGTCTATATAAGCACAAGAGTTCTCCATTTGTAACATGACGTAAAAAGAAGAAAGTAAATGGAGTAAAAAAAGAAGAAGAAAGAAAGTGAGTAGAAAGAAGAGAGAAAATATGAATGCTTGATGCAAATCTCGTTTTGTATTTGAGTGTTAAGTAGTCAATTAATCTCTTCTTTCATTCATGGCCACCTATTACATAAATCAAAGTATGATTTTAGTGATGGCAATTGAAGACCCTCAATGTGGAGAGCAATGCGAGCCAAAACCGCACATCTGGTGCGGCTTCTAAACCGCTGGTTAGCAGTCCGAGGGTGTCCTATGGAGTGTGGCTCTCTGGGGTGACTTTGATGAGTGCTCTCCGTCTTTCTCCCGTATCTAACATTCTAATGATCCACCCCAAGTCTATATAGGACATCCCTCAAGCCATTACTCATGATCCACTAGCGTATAACTATCCCATAGTAATTTTTTGAATTAGTAAATTTTATTTGTTGTTCGTAATCATAATTCCATCCAACGTTTTATAATTAGACATATTGCGAAAAAAGTCATGAACTTTTTGAAACAAAGTCTACAAGAATATGTAATAGAATTAACCCCTTACCTTTTGACTTTGAAAATAATTCGACATCCGGCAATTCAGACAATTTTTGTGACTTATAAGATCCTGATCATTTTATCAACTCACAATCGATTGATTTTGAGTTGGACGTTCACACTTCAATACATTCTAACTCGATCCACACTCTGACTAACTCGATCTAGACTCAAACTAACTCGATCTACACTCCAACTAACTCGATCCAGACTCGCACTAACTCATTTAACACTCCAACTAACTCGTTCAACACTCCAACTAACTCGATCAAGACTCGGCCTAACTCGCTCAACACTTAAACTAACTCGATCAAGACTCAGAGTAACTCGTTCAACACTTAAACTAACTCGATCAAGACTCGGAGTAACTCGTTCAACACATCAACTAACTCGATTGAGACTCGAACTAACTCGATCGATCCACACTCCAACTAATTCGATCCAGACTCAGACTATCTCGTTCAACACTCCAACTAACTCAATCCAGACTCGAACTAACTCGATCCACACCTTTGGAAAATGTGTTCCGTTCAACCGAAAAACTATGTTCTGATCGATCGGTGAGACTCTCCTCGAACCAACTCGATCCAGACTCGAACTAACTTGATCCACACTCCAACTAACTCGATTCAGACTCAAACTAACTCACTTAACACTTCAACTAACTCGATCCAGACTTGGACTATCGTTCAACACTACAACTAACTTGATCTAGACTTCAACTAACTCGATCGAGATGCATCGATCGACCGGAAAATGTGTTCCGTTCGACCGGAAAATGTTAGATTTGGGAAGGTTTGGGATGAGACAAATGAGGTTTAGATTTGGGTATAAATTTTGGTTTTGGTTAGAGATGTGAGGAGGGGTAAAATGGTAAAAAAATCTTAATTTAAGGTTAGACTTATTGTTAATAAATAAGTTTTAAGAAGATTATGACTTAAAAAAAATTATGGTCACTTACTGACAAGAAAGGTATATCTCGTACAAGGTAAATTGCAATTGAACCAATACAAAGCATTCAAAGATCCATTATTAGTATCATGTAACTACGGTAGTAGCTCGCATGCCACTAACCATCAAATATATCTAGTATATGGTAAATCGGAAAAAAAAAACTCACAAAACAGTTTTTTAGGTCCATACCAGTAGACCGGACATATCTAGCACTAGCAATAACCACTCTACCGTGGCGCACCAAATAACATGTGCATCTACATCAAAAAAAATGTTCTGGTGGGCGTAAGAACTCTTTTCTTCTCTTTCATTTCATTTCATTTCATTTCATTTCATTTTTTCTCAACCTTACTCAACCTGCAGGGAAGTTTATGCTGTCTATAGTTGGTCCTTTCCCTACAACAATCACTAATCTGCTAGACCTCACAAGGCTGTAAGAACTTTTTTCTTCTTCTTTCTTTTTATATTCCCTATTTGTTCGTTGCGTTCCTAGTTTCCTACTGTTATTCATATCATACTCTAATAATAGCACCTAAAGTTAACTTAGTATTATCTTGAATTCCTTTACATGATATCTAATCATAAAAACCGAAATAAATAAATAAAAGCACCCTACTACGTTGGTTTTCATGACAACCGATGTTGTAGGGAGTCTACTACGCCGGTTTAACCGTAAACTGACATAGTAGGGTATTTTTTCCCGGTTTTTATACCCTACAATGTCGGATTTATAGAAAACCGACGTTGTAGGGTATAAAAACCGAAAATAAATAAATTGATTAAGGGGTCTACCACGTCGATTTTCTATGTAACCGATGTGGTAGACCTCCACTACCACGTCAGATTTTTGAACGACGTGAAAGAGTACCCCCGTATAACATCTTCGAACTACCACGTCGGTCAACCAAGGTGGTCAAGCCGACATTGTACCCTTTAATATCCAACATTATAACCTTTTTTTCCAGTGGTGACATGAAGAAGGATTGTTGGTCCTTCAAGGAAGCTCAAAAGAAGTCAGGCAACCAGAAAGGGTCAGACTCAGTGAGCATAGCCGAGGACAAAGATGAAGTTGATGTCCTAACAGTTTGTGCTGCAGGCATAGTTAATTCCACAACTGAGTGGATTTTAGATACAGGTGCATCTTACCACATGTGTCCAGTCAGAGAGTGGTTCACCACATATGAATAACTGAAGGAATGGATTGTCGTTATGGGCAATGATGCTCTTTGTGATACAGTTGGAATTGTCTATATCAAATTCAAGATGTTTGATGGTTGTATCAGAACACTGACTGGAGTATGACATGTTCCAGAGCTGAGGAAGAACTTGATATCTCTCGGAGAGCTTGACACTCTCGGGTGGAGATGGTCAGGTGGAGATGGAAAGCTCAAGGTGACAAATGGAGCAATGACCATGATTAAGGGCATAAAAGCGAGGAATTTGTACTGGATACAAGGAAATGTTGTTATGGACAGAGGTGTTGTAAATTTAGCACAAGAAAAGGTGGACAGCACCAAGCTCTGGCACATGAGACTTGGCCATATAAGCGAGAAGGGCTTGTGTGAGCTACACAAGCAGGGCCTATTGAAAGGTGTTGGCAGTTGCAAATTAGAGTTTTGCAAGTTCTGTGTTTTCGAGAAGCAACACAGAATATAGTTCAAGATGGCTACACATAAATCAAAGGATGTTCTAGAGTGTGCACGCAGTCGTCTGGGGGCCTGCACCAGTTAGGTCCAAGGGTGGAGCCGAATATTTTGTCACCTTTATTGATGACTTTTCAAGGAAAGTGTGGGTATATTTTCTGAAACAAAAGTATGAAGTGTTTGAGAAGTTCAAAGCATGGAAAACCCAAGTAGAGAAAAGTACAGGAAAAATGATGAAGTAGTTGAAGGCAGATAATGGAGGCGAGTATACTTCCGGGGAGTTCACAAAGTTCTGTGAGAAAGAAGGAATTTACAGACACTTCACTACTCCTAGAAATCCATAGCAGAATGGAGTAGCTGAGAGGATGAATAGAACACTGTGCAAACGGGCAAGAAACATGAGACTTCATGCAGATCTGTCAAAGAATTTCTGGGCAGAGGCAGTAGATCTAGCAACATATCTGGTCAACATCTCACCATGTACAACAATAGAGCTGAAAACACCTGAAGAAGTGTGGTTGGGTGAGAAGTACAATTATGAGAACTTAAGGATCTTTGGATGTAAAGCTTATGCGTTGGTGGATGATACACAACGTTCCAAACTGGATTCAAAGTCAAAGGAATGTATTTTCTTGGGCTTTGATAGAAGAGTTAAAGGATATAAGCTTTGGGACCCAACAAAAAAGAAAGTTCTATTGAGAAGTAATGTGGTCTTTGATGAACACATTTACTCCAGAGTCAGCTAGAGGTCCCCATGCAAGGAGACAAAAGTGAAGTGAAGTTTATCACTTCAGAAGAAGAACCGAGTCAAGAAAAGAAACAGACTAAAAGAATTAACTCAGAAGTAGAGGAAGAAAATGAGCAAGAGAGTATTGCTCAGAGGAGACAAAGGAGGACCATTAAGGCACCAAAGAAATATGGGCATGAAAATGCCAATATAGCATATGTAGTTGGTTTAATAAATGGGGCGGGTACGGGTATACCTCTATCTGTAGTTGGTTTTACCAGGGGATTTATGCTCTGTGTGTTTTCGGTCGAACGGGTCCCCTTTGCCGGTCGACCGAAAGCACTGTTGTAGGTCGGTTGGGGGCGTTGACCATCTAAACGGTCGACCGCTCGTTGACTTCGTCCGACCGGAACTTAAGTTAACTTATTGGCCGGAAGACCGGGAGTGTGGTTTCGGTCGACCGTGTAGTGCGGTTTTGTTGGGGGATTTCCCTGGTTTTTTCGGTCGACCGTGATCTGAGGGTTGTTCGACCGTTGGTGCTTTTTGAGCGAGAGAGGATTTTTCCCTGTTGGATTTCGGTCGACCGTGGTTTGAGAGTCGGTCGACCGGTTGGACGTTAATTCGGTTTTTCTGAGGAATAGTTGTGGTATTCGGTCGACCGTTTGGGTTCTTCCGTTCGACCGTTTGGGCATTGTTTTGCATATGGATGCTTGTGCCGTGTGTTGTTGGATCCGCCTCGAGGGCAATGGGTCTCCGGCCTTTGTTGGGGCGACGGTACAGACATTGTCGGCCTGAGAGGAGGGTCGTGTTGTGGCTCCGAGGAGCGATGCCGTGTGTGCACGTTGTTGTCGTGGCTCTGAGGAGCGGGTGCCTTGTGTGCACGTTGTCGTTGTTGTGGCTCTGAGGAGCGGGTGCCTTGTGTGCACGTTGTCGTTGTTGTGGCTCTGAGGAGCGGGTGCCTTGTGTGCACGTGTGATTGAGGGGTTGGTGTGAGAGGACCCTTGAGACCCGTGGCTGATGATTTTTCGGCGGTGCCTTGTGTGCACGTGTTGTGGCCGAGACTCTGACCGGCGGTGCCTTGTGTGCACAGGTGTTGTTGTTGCCGATGTTTTCCCGCGGTGCCTGGTGTGCACGGGAGATTGATGTGCTTTTACTGCATTTTCATTTCATGTTTCATTACGCATATTATGTTCATATTTTAGGGGTTTGGCATACGGGGTTTCCACGGGAAACTCAGGCATATTCATGTTTTATGTCAGGTCGTACGCGTCAGTAGAAGGTGGTGACTACGGACATGAGCACCCAGACCAGATCCTGTCTCTTTTGGTTCTTTGAGGTGGATGATTTTTCCCTTGTACATGTGTTGTATATCTTTTGTGTTGGGTTGTAATCATCCTTGACTCTTGTATTGTACAGTTTCCCATATTATATATATGTGTACTCGTGGTTTGGTGACGACCCCAGTGTTGATTCTTTATCTGTTTAAAGTTTTAAATTTTCCACTGTTTCGGGGCGTTACACAATACCTCTCTTATTACTCTTTGGCTCTTCCACAACTCCAAGCCAAAGAAAACCAAAATTTGAAAACTATCACAAACCAAACCACAAAAGCCATGCACATATAGCTTCGCTTATTGACAACCCTCACTCATCAAAAACCACAACATAAAAAACCAATGAATCAATTAAGTGTCATCCTAGTCACTAGTCACATCATCTATGAAGGGTGAGTCATCTAGGCGTTGATGACTCAACAAGTTGGAAGGTGAAAGGTTGTAAGAAAGGAAGAGACAAAGAGTTTCTCCATTTATCCATGACCAGGATTTGCCTCATATTCATGGGCACGAGCGAGTTTCATAGATTCAAGTGCATCTCCTTCAGCTTAATTAGGTTAAGTACGTGGATGACCTTCCACACCAAGTTGGCATATGATGCTTAGATATGAGCATTAATATATATTGGAGTTGGTCTCGCTAGTTCCTTCGCCTTGAGCTTGAATTTGATTTGCACCATCATCTTTTTAGTCTCAACAGTCCATTTCTTCAAACTCAACTACATCATGCATATTGCAACACAATACAAAACAAAAACAAAAAATCTTGCAAGGAGATTACACCGATAGTGTTACAGGAAAATGAAAGTTGAGGCAAGGTGATCAAGGAGAATGTCACCTTACCAGCGGTGGCGGAGAAGTAGCAGGGACAGAGGGGGTGCTGCGAGAGATTGGAGGTGATCGAGAGATAAGAGGCAACCGACGGTGAAGGGGAGAGTTTGTTGATTTGGGAGAAGTGAGGGGAATGACCCGATCAATCTAGTGATATTTAGAATCATTGACAATACTTATCCGTCAATGAAGTTGATTGATATGATGATGTTCTTTGTTGTTAATGGTAATTTTATCACATTTTTCACCGATAACAGGAGTCTCTCGGTGAATATTTTAATAAAGCATCTTTGACGATGCTAGCTAATTTTCCAGTGAAGTTGACATATCCGATGGTGTAATATCCTTAATCCTTCTTAGGACTAATCATGTTTTGGCTTTGATTAGGGGCTTAATTGGGTGGATTATGATGGAGGGCTGAGATTGGTTTGGTTTGGATGAGATGAGATGAAGGGTGGAGATTTGGGGAGAAGGGTTTAAGTGTAAGTGTTTGACTCTCTCTCTCTCACATTCTCTCTCTCTCACCCGCTCAAACTCTCTCTCTCTCTCTCTCTGATCAGGTCTCCGACGTGTGAAGGTGCTCATGGGGCGGATCTCGGAAGGCGAGGTGAAGCTCGGACGTTCGCCGGAGAGGAGAGGATCGTTGATCGGTTGGTTTTCGCCGGAGGAGGTGTTTTGCGAGGAACAACTCGCCGTCGAGTCTTCGAAGACTTCTTCAAGTCTTCAAGGTATGTCAAGCTTTACTTTGATGCTCACTTATGCTTTGGTGGGTGTTGGGGTGGTCGACGGTAGGCCGGAGGGCTCGTCGGACCCGTGCAGCAGCATTCTGCACTATAATCGGTCGACCGGTGGCATGGTTCGGTCGACCGCTTGTAGAGAAATTTGGGCGAAATCCCTTGTACCGGTCGAACGATACCATGATGGTGGTCGACCGGTAGTGCATTTTGAGCAAGGGGTGGAGACTCTTTGTGTTTTCGGTCGAACGGGACCCCTTTGCCGGTCGACCGAAAGCACTGTTGTAAGTCGGTTGGGGCGTTGACCATCCAAACGGTCGACCGCCTTGTTGACTCGTTCGACCGGCGATTAAAAAATAACTTAAGTTGGTTCGACCGCGAGATGTTTCGGTCGACCGTTGCACTATGCGGATTTTGGGGTTTGGTACTGGTCGTTTTCGGTCGACCGGTGAGTTTGGGTCGTTCGACCGTTGGTGCATATTACTGTGGCACGAGTTTTTACTGGTCGGATTCGGTCGAACGGGACCCCTTTGCCGTTCGACCGATCGGCAGTTTTGTTGGTTGGGTCAGTCCTGCTGAGAGGATTCGGTCGACCGGTTGGGAGATTTCGTTCGACCATTTGGTACGGTTTTTGTGTGTTCTTGTGTTGTGAAGCCAGCTCGAGATGACAACGGATCTCCGGCCCTAGTGGGGTGACCGGTGCTGGCCTGAGAGTGGTTCACGGGTGTTGTCGGGCCAGCCCAAGAAGGCAACGGATCTCCGACCCTAGTGGGGTGACCGGTGCCGGCCTGAGTGTGGTTCGCGTGTGGGGCCAGCTCAAGATGGCAACGGATCTCCGGCCCTAGAGGGGTGACGGTGCCGGCCTGAGAGTGGTCTTCTGGACAACTCAAGATGGCAGCGGTACAGAGGATACCGACCTGAGAGTAATCCGGCGGTGCCTGGGGCACATGTGTGTGTTGACCGAGGATATTTCCGGTCGTGGTGCCTGGGGCACGTGTGTTGTCGCCGAGGGAGTTTCCGGCTGAGGTGCCTGGGGCACGTGTGTGAGGGTGGGGGCTAGAGGACCCGTGAGACCCGTCACTGTTTGGTGTCTACTGTGGTAGGGAGAGAGTTCCCGGGGACCCAGTGAGACGTTGATTGGCTTTTGCACTTCATATCATGCATGCCTTAGATGTCTATTCATTTATTGTTCTAGAGGTTTGGCATACGGGGTTTCCTCTCGGGAAACTCAGGCATATTCATGTTTTATGTCAGGTCATAGGCAGCATTAGGAGGTGGTGACTGCGGAGGAGCGCCTTCGGGACCAGATCCTGCTTTCCCGGTTTTGAGGTCCGAGTGATTACATGTATATTTTCCTTATCATTTGTCGTAATCACAGTTTTGTAAACTCTCAGATACATATTGTATATATGTTGGTGCACCAGTTGGCATTTTTCTTTGGTAATATCCTCGTGTTGTGTTTTATTAAAAATTTAAATTTCTTCCGCTTTCGAGGATGTTACAAATTGGTATCAGAGCAGTCTGTTCCGACGCACTTGTCCAAAGGAGCCACCTTAGATGTCCTTTAGATAGTTGCATTTTAGAGCATACATCCATAATCATCTCATTTCCAGTTTTGTTGTCTCGTGTGTAGATGCCTCCGAGACGCAAGAGACTTCCCCCACGTGGCCCGAGTACCAGTGAGTAGACTGGCGCCATGGATTGGGCGGAGGAGCGTCGGATGCTCTTCAACACTGTACAGAGGCTGGGCGTTCTTTTAGATCGTCAGTCTGGCAGAGAGGAGACGACAGGGGTAGGGGCGGTGCACGACCGGTTTATGCGCCAGCACCCACCTACATTTGATGGCGGAGGAGATGCTGAGGCTACCGAGGACTGGGTTTTTAAGATCCAGGAGATCTTCCAGGCGATTGGGAGCCCACCAGAGAGGATGGTGGGGTTGGCCACGTATGTGTTGGGCGGCGAGGCGTCCAACTGGTGGAGAACCACGGCTGTAGTGGTGTTTCCAGGCAGGACAGATGTCAGCTGGGATGAGTTCCTCGGGGAATTCAATGAGCAGTACTTCCCAGAGCATGTCAGGGACGGGAAGAGAGAGGAGTTCATGAGCCTCGAGCAGGGTGAGATGACACTGGCGGATTACGTCCGGAAGTTCAACGCTTTGGAGCGTTATTGTCCGGAGTTCTGTGTGACCCCGATTCAGAGGGCGAGGAAGTTTATACGGGGGCTTCGGAAGCAGCTCCGTACCCGTGTGACTTACAGCATGCCTCAGACCTTAGCAGATGCTGTGAAGTTCGCGACTCTCATTGACCAGGACTATCAGGAAAACTATGCAGAGTCCAGGAGGCCTCAGGGGAAGAGTAGTGGACGTCTAGGAGCTCCACTGGCAGGAAATTCGGGCAAGAGGCCCCAGATTGAGGGGAGTGGTGCACGCCAGCCTGAGCCGTGCAGGAAGTGTGGCAGAGCCCACCCAGGTCGTGAGTGTGGGAGCCGTCCTGGTGTTTGTTTCAGTTGCGGCCAGCCAGGCCATTATGCCAGAGACTGCAGGAGCGGACCAGGCGAGTCCAGTTCTCGAGTGAGACCTCCGATAGCAAGTAGAGGCGGAGGCCGTCATCCTTTCTCACCACCTCAGCAGGGACAGAGGACCGGACGGGTATTCACCATTCAGGCAGAGGAGGCGAAGGACGCCAGCACAGTGGTGGAAGGTACGCTTTTGATTTCTGGGTTGGTAGCCAGAGTGTTGTTTGATTGTGGGGCCACGCATTCGTTCATTTCTGAGAGATTTGCGAGTGTGTTGGGCCGTACCCCTGCGATGTTGACTGCCACGTTGGAAGTCAGCACACCCTTGGGTTTGGTGGGCACTGTGGGGAGCTTCCTCCCCGGCACCACGATTGTTTCGGAAGATCAGGAGTTTCCTGCTGACCTGATCTTGTTGCCGATGGAGGATTTCGATGTTATACTAGGGATGGATTGGCTATCCCAGTATGATGTTCGAGTTTTGTGCCGGGAGAAGAAGATTCTGATCCCGAGGAATGGGCTACCTGACTTACTGATCAGAGGAAGGAAGGACCGTGGTGGTCGGGTTGTAGTGTCAGCAGTGAGGGCACGGAAGCTGCTTGAGCAGGGCTGCAGAGCTTTCATGGCTACCTTGGTTGTTCCAGACGCAGAGATGAGATCGTTGGAGGACATAGAGATTGTCAAGGAGTTTGCTGATGTGTTTTCAGATGTTTCTGGTTTGCCGCCTCACAGAGAGTTGGAGTTCGGTATTGATTTGGTGGCTGGGACCACTCCACAGTCGAAGGCTCCATATAGGATGGCACCGGCTGAGTTAGCTGAGCTGAAGAAGCAGCTGCAGGATTTGTTAGATACTGGGTTTATCCGCCCCAGTGTCTCGCCTTGGGGAGCTCCGGTACTCTTTGTGAAGAAGAAAGATGGCTCATTGAGGATGTGCATCGACTACAGGATGCTGAACAAGGTTACTGTGAGGAATCAGTACCCTTTACCCAGGATTGAGGATCTGTTTGACCAGCTGCAGTCAGCGAAGATATTTTCGAAGATTGATTTGTGATCCGGGTATCATCAGTTGAGGATCAGAGAGGCAGATGTTCAGAAGACAGCTTTTCGGACGAGGTACGGGCACTTTGAGTTTCTGGTGATGCCGTTCGGGTTGACGAACGCGCCTGCAGCTTTCATGGATCTGATGAACAGGACGTTCAGTCAGTACCTCGACCGATTCGTGGTGGTCTTTGTAGACGACATCTTGGTATATTCACCGGACATAGAGCAGCACAGGGAGCACTTGCGGATCGTACTTGGCATCCTGAGAGATCATCAGTTGTTCGCCAAGTTTTCGAAGTGCGAGTTCTGGTTGGACAGTGTCGCTTTTCTTGGTCACATTGTGTCTGGGGCTGGGATATCAGTGGATCCAGCGAAGGTGGAGGCAGTGACTCAGTGGAGAGCACCGACGAGTGTGACGGAGATCAGGAGCTTTGTTGGATTGGCGGGTTATTATCGTCGATTCATCAAGGACTTCTCGAGGCTTGCTTCACCTTTGACGGCACTGACGCAGAAGGGAGTGAAGTTTGTTTGGTCCCAGAAGTGCGAGGACAGTTTTCAGGAACTGAAGAGTCGGTTGACGACTGCTCCAGTTCTGACTCTTCCCAGTGGCAGTGGAGGTTTTGTGATTTATAGTGACGCTTCTGGTGTGGGGTTGGGTTGTGTACTAATGCAGCACGGTCAAGTGGTTGCTTATGCTTCGAGGCAGTTGAAAGTACACGAGAGGAACTACCCCACTCACGATTTGGAGTTGGCGGCAGTGGTTCACGCACTGAAGACCTGGCGTCATTATCTGTACGGGGAGAAGTTCGAGGTTTTCACGGACCATCAGAGTCTGAAGTATCTGTTTTCGCAGAAGGAGCTGAATATGAGGCAGCGCAGGTGGCTCGAGCTGATTAAGGACTATGATTTCACTATCTCCTACCATCCGGGGAAGGCGAATACAGTCGCAGATGCTTTGAGTAGGAAGGTAGAAATTTCAGCTGCTGGTTTGTGTATTCAGGAGTGGAAGCTGCTCGAGTCTTTGTCAGAGTGGAAGCCATTCTCCACGGACTCTGAGGGCGCGGTTATAGCTGGGTTGAGAGTGGAGCCTCAGATGGTCACGAGTATTGTCCAGGCTCAGAGGGCTGACGAAGATTTAGCTGGGTTGTTGTAGTTGGTTGCCAGAGACGGATCAGATTTCAGTATAGGGGTTGACGGAGGTCTGAGATTCAGAGGTCGAGTCTGGGTACCCAATGGGGGAGAGCTGAAGAAGGAAATCTTGGAGGAGGCACACAGGTCCCGTTATTCCATCCACCCGGGTAGCACGAAGATGTACAAGGACCTTCAGAGGAATTTCTGGTGGAAGGGGATGAAGACTGAGATAGCGGAGTTTGTTGGCAGATGTCTGGTTTGTCAGCAGGTGAAGATTGAGCACCAGAGACCCGCGGGACCGATGCAGAGGATGGATTTGCCAGAGTGGAAATGGGAGCACGTGACGATGGATTTCGTCACCGGGTTGCCGAGGACGAAGAGATCTCATGACGCGATTTGGGTGATAGTTGATCGACTGACCAAGTCGTCGCATTTTCTGGCAATCCGGACCACTTTACCCTTGGAGGACCTGGCTAGGCTGTACATTGATGAGATAGTTCGTTTGCATGGAGTGCCAGTCAGTATTATATCTGATCGAGACACCAGGTTTACTTCTAGATTTTAGGGAAGTCTGCAGCAGGCTCTGGGGACACGGTTGAAGTTTAGTACAGCATTCCACCCGCAGACAGACGGGCACTCAGAGAGGACGATCCAGACTCTGGAGGATATGCTGAGAGCTTGTGCGCTGGATTGGGCAGGGCACTGGGATGAGCATCTACCGCTGATAGAGTTCGCCTACAACAACAATTACCATTCGAGTATCGGAATGGCACCGTACGAGGCTTTGTACGGGAGACCTTGTAGATCGCCAGTGTGCTGGAGCGATGTAGGCGAGAGACAGCTGATCGGGTCTGAGATTGTGCAGATGTATGCCGAGAAAGTTGATGTGATCAGGCAGAGATTAGCGACAGCGCAGAGCAGGCAGAAGAGCTACGCGGATCGGCGTAGGCGAGTGTTGATGTTTGAGGTAGGCGATCACGTTTTCCTGAAGATTTCACCATCTCGAGGAGTGATGAGATTCGGGAAGAAAGGGAAGCTCAGTCCGAGGTACGTCGGGCCGTTTGAGATTCTCGATCGGATCGGAGAGGTTGCCTACAGGATTGCGTTGCCGCCGCAGTTTTCGGGTCTTCACGACGTCTTCCATGTTTCGATGTTGAGGAAGTACGTAGCGGATCCTTCTCACGTTATTCAGTTAGAGGTTCCGGAGATCCGTCAGGATTTGTCTCTCGAGGAGAGACCTGTGGAGATCGTGGATCGGATGGACCACCAGCTCAGGAGGAGGACCATTCCGATGGTGAAGGTCAGGTGGCAGCACCATAGTGAGCGAGAGGCTACTTGGGAAGTTGAAGAAGAGGTCCGGAAGGAGTTCCCGGAATTGTTTGGTGAGCTTCGGTCCTAATTTCGTGGACGAAATTCTTTTAAGGAGGGTGGATTGTAATATCCTTAATCCTTCTTAGGACTAATCATGTTTTGGCTTTGATTAGGGGCTTAATTGGGTGGATTATGATGGAGGGCTGAGATTGGTTTGGTTTGGATGAGATGAGATGAAGGGTGGAGATTTGGGGAGAAGGGTTTAAGTATAAGTGTTTGACTCTCTCTCTCTCTCTCACGTTCACTCTCTCTCACCCGCTCAAACTCTCTCTCTCTCTCTCTGATCAGGTCTCCGACGTGTGAAGGTGCTCGTGGGGCGGATCTCGGAAGGTGAGGTGAAGCTCGGACGTTCGCCGGAGAGGAGAGGATCGTTGATCGGTTGGTTTTCGCCGGAGGAGGTGTTTTGCGAGGAAAAGCTCGCCGTCGAGTCTTCGAAGACTTCTTCAAGTCTTCAAGGTATGTCAAGCTTTACTTTGATGCTCACTTATGCTTTGGTGGGTGATGGGGTGGTCGACGGTAGGCCGGAGGGCTCGTCGGACCCGTGCAGCAGCGTTCTGCACAATAATCGGTCGACCGGTGGCATGGTTCGGTCGACAGGTTGTAGAGAAATTTGGGCGAAATCCCTTGTACCGGTCGAACGATACCATGATGGTGGTCGACCGGTAGTGCATTTTGAGCAAGGGGTGGAGACTCTGTGTGTTTTCGGTCGAACGGGACCCCTTTGCCGGTCGACCGAAAGCACTGTTGTAAGTCGGTTGGGGGCGTTGACCATCCAAACGGTCGACCGCCTTGTTGACTCGTTCGACCGGCGATTAAAAAATAACTTAAGTTGGTTCGACCGCGAGATGTTTCGGTCGACCGTTGCACTATGCGGATTTTGGGGTTTGGTATTGGTCGTTTTCGGTCGACCGGTGAGTTTGGGTCGTTCGACCGTTGGTGCATATTACTGTGGCACGAGTTTTTACTGGTCGGATTCGGTCGAACGGGACCCCTTTGCCGTTCGACCGATCGGCAGTTTTGTTGGTTGGGTCAGTCCTGCTGAGAGGATTCGGTCGACCGGTTGGGAGATTTCGTTCGACCGTTTGGTACGGTTTTTGTGTGTTCTTGTGTTGTGAAGCCAGCTCGAGATGACAACGGATCTCCGGCTCTAGTGGGGTGACCGGTGCTGGCCTGAGAGTGGTTCACGGGTGTTGTCGGGTCAGCCCAAGAAGGCAACGGATCTCCGACCCTAGTGGGGTGACCGGTGCCGGTCTGAGGGTGGTTCGCGTGTGGGGCCAGCTCAAGATGGCAACGGATCTCCGGCCCTAGAGGGGTGACGGTGCCGGCCTGAGAGTGGTCTTCTGGACAACTCAAGATGGCAGCGGTACAGAGGATACCGACCTGAGAGTAATCCGGCGGTGCCTGGGGCACATGTGTGTGTTGACCGAGGATATTTCCGGTCGTGGTGCCTGGGGCACGTGTGTTGTCGCCGAGGGAGTTTCCGGCTGAGGTGCCTGGGGCACGTGTGTGAGGGTGGGGGCTAGAGGACCCGTGAGACCCGTCACTGTTTGGTGTCTACTGTGGTAGGGAGAGAGTTCCCGGGGACCCAGTGAGACGTTGATTGGCTTTTGCACTTCATATCATGCATGCCTTAGATGTCTATTCATTTATTGTTCTAGAGGTTTGGCATACGGGGTTTCCTCTCGGGAAACTCAGGCATATTCATGTTTTATGTCAGGTCATAGGCAGCATTAGGAGGTGGTGACTGCGGAGGAGCGCCTTCGGGACCAGATCCTGCTTTCCCGGTTTTGAGGTCCGAGTGATTACATGTATATTTTCCTTATCATTTGTCGTAATCACAGTTTTGTAAACTCTCAGATACATATTGTATATATGTTGGTGCACCAGTTGGCATTTTTCTTTGGTAATATCCTCGTGTTGTGTTTTATTAAAAATTTAAATTTCTTCCGCTTTCGAGGATGTTACAGATGGTGTTGTATGTTATAATGGGAAGCTTTTTCACATTTTTCACAGACCAAACGACTCTGTCGGTGTATATTTTGAAACACATCAGGTCATATAGAGGCGACCACCATCCGTTGGTGTATTATAAAAGGTGTCGTCTTTGTTTCCTTTTGCGTCCTTGATGGTCCGAAGACTTTCACCAACAAAGTTTATCCGTCGGTGACAGTGAGTGATCCGACGGTTTTAATCTGCTAAAATGAAAATTTTAACTGACGAAACTTTTCTGTCGGTATACGTTAGGATTTTCGTGTAAACAAGCACTAACATATATTGTTCACCGTCGGTGTAGCTCTCCTTATACTAGCAGCGAATAATTTATAGTATTAAATCTATGCTTTCATCATTTCAAAACGAAAACACCGCACAATCAATCAATCCTTTCTCACACAACAAACCACAATAGCAATGCTTGCTTTATTTATTTATATTATTTGCGGTCAAAGAACAACCGCATCTTTTTATTACACGTACAAGTACATAACTCGTCGATAAACAGACCTTGATCATAAACATGTGATCATTGACGACAAGTGTCACAGATGCTACTCGTTATGTCTTCACAACGGCATCGAGCATGGTAACCTTTTGTGCAATAACAGTGTCGACATGTCGGGGGACAATGATTAATCGTCACGTCGCCACACTTGCATTTTTGTGGGTTTGGTGGGTCATAAGGATACCTGAAACATTCATTACAAACATCTGCACAAGAACATATTTACAGTTACAGTCATATATATATATAATGCCATTTCTTCTTAATTGGTGATCTTCAACACCAAAACGTATCGATCATGGTAGCTCAAGTTCAGTACATAATTTTGAGAGTGTTCGAGTTCAATTGGAAACTCGGTGAACCAAACATGATCTTGATTGTTGAATCGATAGCTTAACCAGTTGAATATGGACTCAAATCCAATCGATTTTGTTTGACAACTTCTAAACATGATGACTAATCAGTACATGCGCCTTTCATTGAAAAATAATCCTAGTTCGTTTGTAAACACAGTAATACTACTCTAGCCCATAAAATTAAACCAAATATTGAGATGATATACTTAATTATAAGACTGAAATGTTCATCTTGGTTAATTATCTCATGAAGTATGAGTTGGGCAAGCTATACAACTCAAATGTTATTCTCACCCGCATTTTTCTTTGGAATGCATAAACCAACATAAAAGCCAGCAATTGCATTTTTCTTATGAACTTAATTTTCTAGCGTCACCACACCGCATGCACTTGCCCAAACATAACAAAATGAAAAACTTTTATATCAAATTAAAAATATCTTTTTTACCAAATTCATGAGGATCACCTGCAATGGAGATGGTGGTCAGGGTTGCCATGATGACACCAAGAAAAAGAACACCAACAAATACTTTGTTGTTCATTCTTGCAATTATATCAGGTAGCTTATTAAGGTTTGTAGTATGTGTTAATGTTTGATTTCTTGATGAGTATTTATAGAATCATAGATGAATTAACATAATGGGGAAAGATCCATCAATCCACTTTGTGTGAAGTTAACTGGTTTCTGTTGAACGAATCCATGATTGAGACTTACTATTCTGGATATAAGTAAAAAATGTGCAACTCGATATATTAATTAATTGTTTTGTGCAAAAAAAATTATAATTTTGAATTCGTTTGTCGTAATATATGTGTATACGTGGAATGGTGAATGTGTTGAGTAGTAGTTAACAAATAATGTGTGGGGATCCACATTTTGTTTAGCACCAAATTATTTTTATAGTTTATAATTACCATTACTTTCTTAAGTTCTTCGCTTCGTATTTTTATGTGATTTGTTGAAATAAGCAGATGGGGAAGCATTAGCTTGACAAGTTCTTGCTTGATCATAATTTTGATAATATATTAGTGTTGTTCTTAATTAGTTCTTACACTAAGTCTTGGTTCTTGATATTTTGACGCACAAATTGACGTTAAGAAATTTCTTGTAGAAAGATGTGTTGCAATCATCTTCCTTCAAAACTAGTAGTATTTTTTCGTTAACTGTTTACTTTTATGAAACAATTTGTAAGGGCTCTAAAGCAATGACGAAAGATGGGAAGGACTGGAATTAGTGATATTATTAGGTAATAGACTCATGGTGGTACCACTATTACTAATATTTCTTGCTTGAACAATGTGAAAGTACTATAACTAGGGATATTGCAATCTACTTAGTTGAACATATGACATCTTTGTCATGGTCAAGTGACGCTTTTCTCAATCAGATTCTACTCTCGGTGTAACACTTTAATCATACATCTCATGCGGTTAAAACTCTAATACCAATTCTAATGATCCACCCCAAGTCTATATAGGACATTCCCTCAAGCCATTACTCATGAGCCAATAGCGTATAACTATCCCATAGTAATCACGGCCAAATGAGACATTAAAATACTCAATTTGAAATCATAATTCCATCCAATGTTTTTGCAAGCCATAATTAGACACGTCATAACAAAATATCATGAAAATTGATAATGCTCCCAAAAAAGAGAGAGAGCACCAAATTAGTGATTCAATCCATATTAAACAAAATCACAATGCCTCTCTTATGACTCTTTGGCTCTTCCACAACTCCATCCCAAAGAAAACCAAAAATTGAAAACTCTCACAAACCAAACCACAAAAGCCATGCACATATAGCTTTCCTTATTGACAACCCTCACTCATCAAAAACCACATCATAAAAACCAATGAATCAATTAAGCAAATGATTTGGCCCAAATGTTGTTCATTGGCATTGGATTGTCTGAGTGGCCAGAGTCATAGTGTAACGCCCCAACATAGTGGAAAATTTTGAAACTTGAAAAGATAGACATCAAACATCAGGGACGCTACAAAACACACACATATATATAACCGGTGGTACACCGTATAATACAAGATGTCAAAAGTATGATTACATCAACAAAAGATATACAACATATACATGTGTAATCATGACAACCTTAAAATCAAGAAAAGCATGATCCGGTCCAGGTGCTCCCACCCATAGTCACCACCTTCTAAAAATGCTTACAACCTGAAATGCAACCATAAAACTATGCTTGAGATTCCCATAAGGAACCTCGTATGTCAAACTCCTAAAAACATGAATGGGACAAATACAAGACATGATATGAAAAATACAATAAATCACAACTACCACCGTCCAACTGGGTTCTCGGGACCTCTCTCCCAACCACAGTCGACACAACAACATGGGTTTCAAGGGTCCTCTCACCCCAACCCTACAATCACACGTGCACACAAGGCACCACCGGAAAATCATCGGCCACAAACCACACGTGCACACCAAGCACCCGCTCCTCAGAGCCATAACCACGATCTCTCTCAAACCGGAATGTCCATACCGTCGTCCCAAAAAGGATGAGGACCCGTTGCCCTCAAGGCAGATCAAAATAAAAACCCAAAACCACCACAACCGATGCACAATTGGCTAGAAACGGTCAGATAAACCACAACTTCGGTAGACCGAATCCCCCCCTCCACAAGACTGACCCAACCGAAAAAACCACCAACCGGTCGAACGACAAAGGGGACCCGTTCGACCGAAAACATCCAATACAATCCTCCTCGTGCTTTAAAAGGCACAAACGGTCGACAAACCATAAACCACGGTCGACCAAAAAAAGTAGTAAATTCAGATTTCGAATCAAATTAAACCGGTCAACCGGAACAATAAATGGTCGAACAAACATTAAGTTAACTTAAGTCATCGGTCGAACAAGATCTCAGGGCGGTCGACCGTTTTGTGGTCTACACCCCCAACCGACTTAAAGCAGTCTTTTCGGTCGAACGACAAAGGAGACCCGTTTGACCGAAAATAACTAGAGTCTTCATCTTCTTCACAAAAACACTACGACCGGTCGACCGATACAAGAATCGCTCGACCATTCCAGGGCAGAACTTTGCTGCACACTAACTCCGACGAACCTTTCGGCCTAACGTCGACTACTCCAACACCCACACCACTTAGGTGAGTAAGAAAACAAAGCTTGACATACCTTTAAGGCTTGAAGAAGCCTTAGAAGAACCAACGATGATCGCTTCCACAAGCACTTCCTCTCCAATGCACGCTTCTCCGGTGAACTTCTTTCGATCGACGATCTCACCACCTCGTCGACTCAATAGCGAACCTCCTCCTTCTTCTCTGGGACACCTCGCCACCAAAACACAGGGCTAAGAGGGAGAGAGTTAAGAGAGAGCACGAGCGGGAGAGAGAGAGAGAGAGAGAGAGAAAGAGAGAGAAGAGAGAGAGAACTCAAACCTTATACTATTCTCCTAACACATCTCAGCCGTCCAAACCAAAGCCCTCCACTCATCCACCTAAACACCAATTAAGCCACTAAAATGGGATTAGGATCTCACAATCCACTCTCCTTAAAAGAATTTCGTCCACGAAATTAAGGACTATAACCCAAATCACATCGTGGAATCTCCTCGTCTTCGGCAACCCGGTGACAAAATCCATAGTCATGTGTTCCCACTTCCACTCTGGAAGCTCGATCCTCTGCATCGGCCCTATTGGTCTCTGATGCTTAATTTTCACCTGCTGACAAACCAGACATATGTCAACAAACACATCTATCTCAGTCTTCATCCTCTTCCACCAAAAATTTCTCTAAAGATCCTTGTACATCTTCGTTCTGTCAATCCACTTTGTGTGAAGTTAACTAGTTCTGTTGAACGAATCCATGATTGGGACATTCTATTCTAGATATAAGTAAAATATGTGCAACACGATATATTAATTAATTGTTTTGTGGGAAAAAAAAATATAATTTTGAATTCGTTCGTCGTAATATGTGTATACATGGAATGATGAATATGTTGAGTAGTAGTTAACAAATAATGTGTGGGGATCCACATTTTGTTTAGCACCAAATTACTTTTAGTGTTTATAATTACCATCACTTTCTTAAGTTCTTCGCTTCGTATTTCTATGTGATTTGTTGAAATAAGCAGATGGTGAAGCATTAGCTTGACAAGTTCTTGCTTTATCATAATTTTGATAATATATTAGTGTTGTTCTTAATTAGTTCTTACACTAAGTCATGGTTCTTGATATTTTGCCGCACAAATTGACGTTAAGAAATTTGTTGTAGAAAGATGTGTTGCAACATCTTCCTTCAAAATTAGCAGTATTTTTTCGTTAACTGATTACTTTTACGAAACAATCTGTAAGGGTTCTAAAGCAATGACGAAAGATGGGAAGGACTGCAATTAGTGATACTGCAATCTATTTAGTTGAACATATGAGATCTTTGTCTTGGTCATGTGATGCTTTTCTCAATCAGATTCTACTCTCGATGTAACACTTAAATCATACATCTCGGGCGGTTAAAACTCTAATACCAATTCTAATGATCCATCCCAAGTCTATACAGGACATCCCTGAAGCCATTACTCATGAACCAATAGCGTATAACTATGCCATAGTAATCACGGCCAAATGAGACCTTAAAATACTCAATTTACAATTTATTGAAGTAGTAAATTTCATGTGTTCTTAATCATAATTCCATCCAATGTTTTTGCAAGCTCTAATTAGACACGTCATAAGAAAATATCAGAAAATTGATAATGCTCCCAAAAGAGAGAAAGAGCACCAAATTAGTGATTAATTCCATATATTAAATTGGTCCATTGTGTGGATGTAGATCCTTTCTGATGTTCATCAACTGCGAGTCCTTCCTAGACTTTAGATTGTTTTTACTGTTAGGCAAAACACCCACCACAGTGTTTAACAAACTATCACACACATTTTTTTCAATATGCATTGCATCAAGATTGTGCCGAACTAGAATGTCTTTCCAATAAGGCAACTCAAAGAATATTCTTTGTTTCTTCCAACTGTGATCTTTACCTAAATCAGCATGTGGTTGTCCTTTCCCAAATACCACTACAAATTCTTTCACCCGATCAAAAACGACATCACCAGTCAAAGCAACAGGAGCACTTCTTTGTTAAGTAGATCCATCAAAGTGTCTTTTATCCTTTCTCCAAAGATGGTTTTCATCTAACCAGCGACGATGCCCGATGTAACAATTTTTTTTGTTATTTGTTAACCATCGAGAGCAAGTTTCTCCTTGGCAACAAGGACAAGCGAAACGACCTTTTGTGCTCCAACCACTTAGGTTTGCATACGCTGGAAAATCATTTATTGTCCATAAAAGTGTGCATCGCATTGAAAATGTTTCTCTTCGAGATGCATCATAAGTGTTTACTCCTGAAACCCATAATTCCTTGAGTTCTTCAATTAAAGGTTGCAAGTAAACATCAATGTCATTTATCGGGGTTTGTGGGCCTAGTATTAGAAGCGACATGATGAAATATGGATGTTTCATACACATCCATGGTGGCAAGTTATAAACTACAAGTATCACTGGCCAAGTACTATGTGCAGACCCTCGAAATGGTTGAAACCATCTGATGGTAATCCAAGTCTGACATTTCTTGGTTCACATGCAAAAAATGGATGGATTCTATCAAATGCATGCCAAACTTCTGAATCAACTGGGTGTCTCAAAATTCCATCTCTTTTTCGATTCTCGTCGTGCCTTCTCATTGACAACGCCACATTTTTGGTTGAAAACAACCTTTGAAGTCTATCCTTAATTGGGAAATGGCGTAAGACCTTTGCTGGAATCTTCTTCTACTTATTTTTGTTCTTCAATGTAGTGGCAATTATGTCTTCACCATCTTCGTCTATTTCTACAACCTTCCATCATGAAACTCCACATACGGGACAAGAAATGGCTTCACTCAATTCTTTCCAGTACAAGATACAACTATTAGGACAAGCGTGTATCTTATTGTAACAAAATCCTAAGTTGTTCATCATCTTCTTTGTTTCATAATGATTTTTAGGCACATGTGCACCATCTGGAAGTACATCCGCAAAGAACTCCAACAGTTTATTAAATGAACTATTGGTCCACTTGCTTACGCACTTCAAGTGGAATAGCCTTGTGATGAAATACAACTTTGTGAGCCCCAATTTACAACCATGATATAATTCTTCTTCTGCATCTTCTAAATATTGGTAAAGCTTCGTCGTTTGGTCACCTACAGGAATTGAATCTTCCATGTTTTCATCACGCAACTCGTTTGCATCCATTTGATTGCGTAACAAATCCTGGACCATGCCATGCATGTCATCAAATTCCTCAACATTCTCTCCCTTAATTCGTGACGTGGTCGATGGATTTGAAATTCCAAAGTCCTCGCCATGAAAAATCCAACATGTGTAATTACGAGTGAAACCTTGACAAATAACATCTTCATATACATCTTTCCGTTTCTTCCATTTGGAATTGTTACATTTAGAACAAGGACAAACTATATGTGAACTCTGACTAGATGCAAACGCAAAATCCAGAAAACCATTAAGTCGATCGGAAAATGTAGAACTACTTCTTCCACCATACATCCAACTTTTGTTAGACTCCATACTGTCTCTATCAAGTTCAAATAAATCACAAAAACTATGTTGGATAAAATCACAAGAAATCCATGTTGAACAGAACTATCATCTCACATCTTGAAGAAACCTAAAGTAGAAAAAGAAGTTGGATAAAACTAATAACTAAAAATACCCAAAATTTCATTAACATGATCGACATAGTGTGATGGTTAAAACTGAAGAAAATAAACGTTTCAAGTAAGAGTGAAAGATGAATGAAGGTAATTTTTCCTAAAGAAAACCGAAGTAGCAAACCACTGAAAAAAATCTGCAAATTAAACTTGTCATAATTAGGCAGGATCACAATATAAATTTTTATAAAATATAATTTATCTGTATATAAATCGAAACAACTATATTAAGAAAGGAAATGTAAAAAAAGGCAAATTATAAAATAATGACGGTCCCAAGATAATGAGGCTCCTTCTGGATGCATGCATGTGAACACTCTTGACTTGTGTTCTTCTGATTGGTTGAGGGTTAACAATAAAAACAATAGTGGAGGAATAGTAGGTCTTGGATTGTGTACTGAGATCATTTGTCTTAAAGCAGAGAGTGAAATCCTTGTGGAAGATAATGTAAAAAACTGTTGCATCCACCTAATTATCACAGCTAATTAGGAAGCTCTTGGATCTGTTTTTTGTTGGATACTGCTGTAAGGAAGAGGACAGTAATTTTCTTCATTTGCCTATTATAGTTATAATCATAAATGTATGGTTAGGTTTGAAACTTTTAAACAACTTTATACCGTTTAAAATGTGGTCGTCACAAGATTTCATTTGATATGCTGTGTTCCACTGATTGGTCGTAAAGTTGGTCAAACCTCACCAAATTAAGATGAGTTTCAATGAACTCTAGTTGAAATGAAATTAATATTTATTTTCAATGATTGCAAAGATTCAAGTTAAATTACGTGAATGTGTTCACATTGTTGTGACCATGAACTTCAAGATATTAAAATTGATGTATTTGCTCTTGAATGATTTTTTTCTGAAACCCATTTACCTGAATAGGTATTTGGAGAACAGTAGATGTGTGGGAATGTGCGTGAACATGTGCAAGTTTCCTACACGAGATTTTTTTGCCAATGAGTTTGGCCTTCCCTTGACCAAACAAATCTCAAATCCACCTCCCCTTACCTTGCTCATACGAGATGCCGTGATAATATTGATGTTGATGCATCTTTCAACAGCATCAAACTCAAAACACCCAAAAAAAACCATCGAACTCCAATTAAAACCCCAAGACAACTTTTACACGATAAAATTGACCAAATCCTTCCCAAACCCATGGAAAAGAAAGACCCACAAAACCTGGAGGGTTGGACGGCACGAGGTTGGACGACGAGAGGTTGGAGGGTTGGACGGTGCGAGGTTGGACGACGTGAGGTTGGACTGTTGGACGCGCGAGGGATTCGGAGTTTCGGAGGGGGGTTTCGGAGTTTGGGTGAGGGAAGAAGATGGGTCGGAGGAGGGTTGAGTCGGAGGAGGGTTGAGTGAGGGTTTGCGGAAGGAGTGATTTGGGGGGTGAGGGAGTCGGGTTTTCTTTTCAAGAATTTGCGGTAATGATTCAGCCACGGGATTTATCCGTGGTTGATTCGCTCACATCCGTCGCTGTTGTAGGCAATAGTGACGGATCCTACAGCCACGGATACACCTCCCGTGGCTGTAGGTTTAATTTCTTGTAGTGATACCTCTTCTTACTCTTTGGGTCTTCCACAACTCCAAGCCAAAGAAAACCAAACTTTGAGCACTCTCGCAAACCAAACATGTACAAAAGACATGCACATATAGCTTTGCCTATTGACAACCCTCACTCATCAAAAAAACACATCATAAAAAACCAATGAATCAATTAAGCAGATGATTTGGTCCAAATGTTGTTCATTGGCAGTGGATTGTCTGAGCGGCCAGAGCCATAGCAAGGCTGGTCACAGTAGCTCTTGATGTCAAAGCAATGGCAGAATGGAGGGTAAGATCTTGTGCAATAGCAGCTTTGGCATGTTGGGAGGCAATACTCATGTACATCTCTGCATTGGCACTGGGGTGGGTATGAACCAGTGCAAACACATTGGTCACAGCATGGTCTTGATGGTGGATGGTATGGATATGGGTGTAAAGACGTGTGAGAGAGAGAGTGAGGGTGAGGGAGGTATGGAGTGGAGTGAGGTGAAGTATGGGTGGAGGTATGGTGAGGGTGTGGGTTAGGTGTTAGGTTTTGTTTTAAAAACCAAAAATCTCACCCTTTTACTCTTTTGTTTGCCATTTCGTTTTCCACCCCAAACTCACTCAACCTTCTTGCATCCCGGCGACCAGAGGACGAGGGAGGACGCCGGCGACGTGGTGAAGTCGACGCATGCGAAGAAGGAGCGCCGGGAACGGAGGAAAGAAGGAGAAGGAGCTAGAAGCGACGCCGGAGGAGGAGGAGCTCGCCGCACACGTCTTCTTCACGGTGAAAGGTATGCCAAGTCTTCATAGTAACTCCCCAAGAGGTGTGGGAGTGTAGGGGGCGGCGTTGGTGTCGTTTTCCCCGGTGTAAACCACTGAACCGAGGTTGAAGACGACTGGTTCGGTCGACCGTTGTGTGTCTCGGTCGACCGAACATCGTCTAAATGATGCCTGTTCAGTGGCGATATTGTAGTGTTTCGGTCGACCGTGTGAGGTTCGGTCGACCGATATTTTATAAAAATAACTTGCTGCCCGAAAACGGTCGAACGACGTCGGTGTGACGGTCGACCGTTTATGCCAAATTTTAGCGGGAATATTTTATAAGGGTTATATTAGTCCGGTCGACCGGTGGTTGTTCGGTCGACCGATCCCAGTAGATAGGGTAGACAGACCTTCGGCCGACCGAGTGTGTGTCTCGGTCGACCGAACTGCGCAAAGTCGGTCAAGAGCGTTGACCATCTAAACGGTCGACCGCTCTGGATCCGGTCGACCGACCGCGTGCAGTTTTCCTGTAGTGAAGTGCATGTTGATCCGGTTGACCGAAAGAGTTTCGGTCGACCGAATGCAGTGGGCAGGATTCATGCAGTTTTCCTTATCGGTTGAACGGACCCTGGTTCGACCGACATGATATATATGTATATAAAACGTATAGCGTAGACCTTCCAAACGGTCGACCGCTAGATTTGACCTTGTTCGACTGGTGGGTCGAATTATCTTTCCTTGGTGGATTTATCCACATGCGTGACGTCGAGCAGAGGCGACTACCGGCTGCCGAGCCCACGGTCGATCACCGGACCTCGGAGCTACGGATTTCACCTACGACGAGAGCGTATTTCTGTTGGACCCCTCGTGGAGGCCTGTGCGGCAGAGAGGGATGCCTTCCATGCCTGTGTGGGTGGTAGATGCCTCCTTCCCTGGTGCTATACGTCACACTTAGAGCATACGAGACATCAAGTCTTGTGCAAGTCATGGCGTACATAATTGATCATATTGCAGAAGCATAAGGAATATCTTTCATGTACTTCAAGTCTTTACGAGATTCAGCACATTGAGACTTCTTGAGTTGCATACCCATACTCATTGACATATTGCCCTTTTGGAGTTGTTCATGTTGAACCTTTCTATGACCTTGTCAATGTATGCACGTTGACTTAGGCCAATGAGTCTACGGGAACAATCTCTATATATCTTGATTCTCAAGATGTATTGAGCCTCACCAATGTCTTTCATTGAAATTGCAGATTTCAATGAACTTCTCATTTACTCAAGCAAAAGTATATGATTTCTTATGAGGAGTATGTCATCAACATATAAGATCAAAAACACTATGTGTCTCCCACTAACCGTCATGAATATACAACTCTTCCTTACTTTAGACGAAATGAATCTTTTGACTTCCTCGTAAAAGAGTTTGTTCCAACTCCTTGATGCTTGCTTCAATCCATAAATGAATCTTTGAATCTTGCATATATTCTCGCTATTCTTTGGATCTTCAAAACCTTGAGGTTGTACCATGTACACATCTGATTGACATCATTTCATGCTTACATTTGTATCTTATATCCATTATCTTTCACCTAAACAATGCTACATGACGAGTTTTATGTTTGAATTTCAGAAATAAATATGTTTGAAGAGAAGAGGCATAAAATGACCTAAAACATGAAAAAGGACTAAGTTGAGAGACTCGAGGACTAAGATGCAAGATCGAAGGACCTGAATGTAAAATCCAAGGACCAATGAGCAAACAAGAATACTCCACACCATCATGGGGACTATTTTGGCAATTCTATTCGGGTCGGAGCTCCAGCAAGTGAAGTAGATGCATCAAAGACAAACAAAGTCATCCAGGAAAGCCCAGAAGAAAGCCCAGAGTGATCCAAACCCTGTAGACCGCCAATTAGCAGTCTGGGACCGCTGATTGGCGGTCCGGGTTGCTCCGGATCCGCTAAGATTTATGTGGGTCGTGTATTAGTGTGTATTTAGTCTATTTCTGGTATATGTTTAGTCTCATACCGGGGGATTGTCCCGGATTACCTTTTTCTATGACTATAAATAGAACTATTCACCTTCTATTGTAATTACCCATTGCTTGGTGCCATTCTCTCTACTTGGAGTAAGCCTTGGAGTAAAATCTTAAGGTGGAGAAGAATGGTGCTAGTAATGTGAGTCATTTAATGAAATAATTTTTCATTTTTCTCTCTCATGATGTTTCTTCTTTATGCATGCTTAGCTTAATCTTATTTCTTTTATTTTAGGCTAAAGTAGTTAGAATGTCTTCTTTCTTCTTTAGTTTAATTGTTAGAATAATGTGTAGTGAGTAGATTTATCTCCCTTTGGGGGTGGAGATGATGTTCATACATGCATTAAAGAATGGAAAGGAATGCTTTATTTTTGGAATGTGTTGATAAATGTGGATGTATGCTTGCTTGTTAGAGTAGAATACTACACTTGATGGGTTTTGCCACAAATCTTAGACACCTCACATGCTTGTTTAGGTTCTAAAATAACTAGCTTGTGTATATGAATGTTAATCAACTAGGTTAGTGAATGGATTGATAGGTTTTGTCATAACCTTTAGACACTTCCTATGCATGAAAACACTACCTACATTTGTGCCAATAGAATGTTTTCTCCACCATCTTTTTAAATGTGTGCACACACTCCACCCCTTAGGGGTCTTTCTCTTCCTGATTCCAGCTTAGTTTTAAATTCTTTTAGTTTTGATTCGAAGTAATCATTAGTCGCTTTCCTTTGCATTTTCTTCTTAGTAGTTTAGTGTAGCGTAGGTTAGCATAAACAAAACTCTTTCCCCTTTTTGTTGCCACTTGATTTCTGAAAAATCAGAGATTGATCTCCTCCCCGTGGATCGACTCGTATTTGCCACGTCTTCACCGACACCGTGCACTTGCGGTAGTTTAAACGATTAAACAACATCCTCCTCCAAGTTCCCATTTAGGAACACCGTTTTGACTCCATTTGCCATATTTCATAATCATGAAATGCGGCAATAGCGAGCATAATCCGAATAGAGTTGAACGTGGCAACTGATGAAAACGTTTCAACATAGTCAATTCCTTGAACTTGAGTGAAATGTTTTGCTACAAGCCTTACTTTGTAAGTTGTCAAGTTCCCATCCATGTCCATCTTCCTCTTAAAAACCCATTTATTTTGAACGGCTTTCTTTCCTTGAGGAAGGTCAACCAAGTTCCACACTTGATTGTCATACATGGATTCTATTTTGGATTCCATGGATTGGAACCATAGTTTGGAGTCCTCTCTTTCCATTGCTTTTGAAAGGTCGATGGATCGTTGGTATCAAGTACCATGATCTCATGAAGTCCTAAATACATATCGAGTTTCTTCCTATCCCTTGTAGACCTTCTAAGTTCTTTTGGTTCTACTTGTACTTCTCAAACTTCTTCCCCAATTTCTTGTGAAATTGGTTCGTGTTCGATTCTCGAATGTACACTAGGTGGGGATGATTGAGTTTCTCTTACAATTGCTTGCGAGGGCCTCTCACTTACGCTCCCACTAACCAAAGGAACCTCGGTTGGGCCTTCATGATCTTGAATATTATTATTCATATCATGATCTTGTAGAATATCTTGAGTTTCCTCAAGCACAATTCTACTCTTACTTTTTATTCTTTCCAAAAATTCTTTTTCTAGAAATACGGCATCCCTCTCTACAATCACTCGATTGGATATTATATGGCAAAAGTAGTATCCTCTTGTCTCCCGAGGATAACCTATACACTTATCCGCTTTTGGTTGAAGTTTGCTCGACATCAATCTTTTGACGTAGGCCTCACAATCCCAAATCTTGAGAAAATTGAGTTTAGGTGTTTTACCACTCCACATTTCATAAGGCGTTTTCTCCATGGATTTGGATGGAACATTATTTAGTGTGTAAGCCGCAGCTTCTAGTGCATAACTCCAAAAGTAAAGCGGCAATTCAGCTTAACTCATCATTGATCAAACCATGTCGAGTGATGCTCTATTTCTCGTTTCAGATACCCCATTCCATTGAGGTGTTCCGGGCGGAGTGAGTTGTGCTACAATACCACACTCCTTTAGGAACGAATCAAATTCGATACATAAGTACTCACCCCTACGATCCGTTCATAGAGATTTGATTTTATTGTTGAGTTGGTTCTCTACTTCATTCTTGAATTCCTTGAACTTTTCAAAGGATTCACTTTTGTTTCTCATTAGATAAATATAGCTATAACGACTATAGTCATCCGAGAACGTAATGAAGTACCTAAAATCGTCTCTTGCACTTGTACTCATTGGACCTTTCATCTTAAAAGGTCTCTTGGTCATTTTGCCCATTAGGCAAGGTTCCCACGTCTCCAATGATTTAAGATCAAGAAGGTTAGCTTCTTGCAATTTCTTGATGCGTTTTTCATTTATGTGACCAAGACGATAGTGTCACAAGAGTGTATCATTCACGTGAGTAGTTTTAAGCCTTTTTTATTGATGTTTAAAATTTGTCTATTATTTAATTCAAGCAAATAAAGATCATTCCTTAGGAATGCATTTGCATAGAAAATTTTATTCTTCGATATAGACAAGCAAGAGTTTGAAATATTTATATCAAAATTATCCATATCTAAACATGATACAGAAATAATATTCTTGCTAATCGAAGGCACATAATAGACGTTCTTTAAACATAAATTTAAATCACTAGATAATTGAATCTCCACAGAACCTTGTGCAATCGCAGCAACGTTTGCGCCATTTCCAACATTCAAAATCATCTCGTTCGTTACGAGTTCCTTCCTATCATTTAGTAGCTGCACATTAGAAATTATGTGAGCACAAGATCCGATATCAATTACCCAATCATGGACATAGGTGGCTAAATTTATCTCAATAACAAATATACATTTAGCTTTTGGGGTGTTTACGCTCAGTCACTCCATTGCCAAGGTCCTTCTTGTACTTGGGGTAATTTGACCGGATGTGTTCTTTTCACCGCAATGAAAGCACTCCGTGTTGGGAGTCAGAGATTTCGAAGAATTCCCCTTCGAGGCACTTACACGAGTACATCCTACTCCCTTGCTCTTGATTGACACTTTTTTGGTGAATTTGCATTTACCTTTGGTGGTCTTTTTGGTGGGACACGGAACCGTTTACAACATCTCTAAACACCACTTCAAAGATCTAGAAGAAGGAATCGTGAAAGTTGTCGTGAGGAATTGTTTAGATCCTGATGTTTTGGTGCATATTCCCGAAGAAGAGGTTGATACTCTTGACGATGAATGCGGTGGGTTCATGAGGTGGCCTCGTCAGTCAATAGAACTTCATGACACACTTGAGGTATCGTTTAATTTTGAAAACAAATAAATTATTATTTTGTTACTAATTGAATTTCTAACGTTTATATATATATATATATATATATATATATATATATATATATATATATCGGTACGGTTTCAAGTCCCCGGAGCAAAGGATCAAACAACCAACCTTCTATCAACATTAATTTGCTACTAAATAGGTGCAAAATGTTGTATCAAATAATGCTAGTTAGGGAAGCACAATCCTTAACTATCATGCATTTGGGGGAGGTTAAAGGTTTCCCGTCGGATCTATATGTTGTCATGCAATTCCAGGCAATGGATCAATTGTGCATGTCAATTATCGAAGTGCGGGAGAAGAAAGTGTTATCTTGTGTATAATATGAAATGTATTGAATAATTTTATCGTAATTATAATTGAACGTAACATTTACTCTTGTGGACATCTTTATGACGCTAGAAGGTCAACCTTCCCCGATGATAAAGTATTTGGATTTCTGTGTCCATCTACTTTTATACATGGGAGTGACGATAATTCGGGTGTGCTTGCGAATATCATGAAAGAACACGACAAAAAATATATATGGTCCATTTTCATGATAGGTAAGTTTGTTAATTGAAAATAATTAGAATTTAATTTTGCAATAACCTTCTAATTATATATACAATTAGAGCTCGTTGGATGCTAATCGTTCTATGCCCCGAAGCTAATTCGACATATTGGTTTGATTCTATGGGGTCAACTCCACCAAGGTCATCCTTAAAGAAAGTCGTTTTACTGTAAGTTTGTTTTAATCATCGTATTTGTAATTTGTGTATTTTTATTAGTATTATCAACTTCATATAGAATAACTCGTATTACTCAGGACAATGAAGGTTTACAAAATGGTTGGTGGTAGAAAAACCACCAAAAATACTGGCGTAACCTGGCATTCAATGGGAGTAAGTTTCTTCTTTCTTTGTTAAATTTTTTTAGTACTTGAATGTATATATATTTAGCAAATTTATATCTTTGTACGTAGTACTGCAAACATACCGGAAATACCGAATGTGGGTACTACGTTATGAGATACTGCAGGAAATCATTGAGATTGCACCTGAAAACATAGAGCTATTTGAGGTAATATAGTTGTAATGTTTTAGTGGTATAATTATAGTTTCATTATTTACATATTTATATTGTGTACTTATATTTTCCTAGGTCTTCCAAAACAATAGTGATCCGTATTCGCAAGAGGAGATCGATGATACTCGCGAGCGATGACTCACTACTTTTTTACCAACATGTTAATTAATGAACTAATTAACATGTTCTAATATCATGTTACACATTTTTTGTAATTAAACATGCAATTTTATTTAACCAGATTCTTTGTATTACGAACAAGTTATTACTTTAATATTATCACAATTTTTACTTTAATATGATCAAATTTCTTTGTGATTCATTATTGCGTATGATTGTGGATGAATGTGTTTGTTGTGCATGATGAATATGTTTGATGTGCATGATGAATGTGTTTGCTGATTGTACATGTTGTATTTAGGGAAAAAAATAATTTGAAAAGGGTATAGACGTCGGTTATTAGGGATATCTGACGTATAATATGCCCAATAAACATCGATTATAAGGTTAATGCGACGCCTAGTCTTTTTTAAAGAATATACACGTTGGTTTATGGGATATCCGACGTGTATACTCCCATCGAATAGACGTCGGCTGTGATGGATACAGATGTGTATACCCCAGAATAGACATCGGATGTATGTTATAAACGACACGTATACTCCGAGAATAGACGTCATCCTTTGGTGACCGACGTCTAGGTATAGACGACACATAAATAAACATCGGATTATGAAACGTAAATAACTGACGTATAGATGCCTTATACCTGACGTATATTCTCTTTTCTGCACCAGTGATTACAACCTATCATGCATCACAACTCTCAAAAACTCAAGTAGAAGACTTGGACCATAAATATGTTGCTCATGCATAGGCTGAGGAAGCATAGCAAGGCTCATCACAATACATCTTGATGTCAAGACAATGGCAGAAAGGAGGATAAGATCTTGTGCAATAGCAATGCTCACATCTTGGGGAGCAATTAGGCATGACAATTTGACACGGAATACGAAAATACGACACGATTTTAAGATTTCGTGTCGAGTTTTGGGCACACGAAAAAATTTCGTGTTGTTTTATTTGAAACCTAACATTACATATTATGTGAAACCTAACTTATACCAAAAAAGACACAAAATACACAAATTATTTGAAAACATACATTACAACCAAGTGTTGTCTTGGTGCATTGGTTCAACCTGAGTGGAATTCTTGGGTAGATCCAGGTTCGGATCCCAACCATCCCTTTTTTTGCAGAAATTTGAAAAAAAATAAAATAAAGTCGTTGCCTCATTGGGGCAGAATCGAAGTCGCGGCCGAAACCACTGCTAGCCACTCGCGTCCATAAAGTTTCTGTATACTGTGGATGTTCAAATGTATTGATAGACCATGTTATCGCATCTGATGCTCTAACTTTTTAGTCCCACATCGCCTGCAGTTACTTCTCACACCTCACCCACGCTATAAAGGTAATACTACACCTCAAACCCAGCTCACACACTCAACCCATTCAGTTGGGAGGAGTTGTTGTTAGTAATGCTCTCATGAATATAATTTACAGAGTAAACAATGCAAATTTTAAATGACTGTGTCATGTCTGTGTTTACACAAAATTACTGTTGTTTTTGTGTTCTTGTAAAAGTACACGAAAAAAATTGTCTAGTACACAAAAAAATGACACGAAAGTATACCGACACAATTATCAGACCTAGGAGCAATAGTCCCTCACATCTCTGCATTGGCATTGTGGTGGGTATGAACCAGTGCATGCACATTTGTTACAACATGGTCTTGATGGTGGGTAATATGGGTGCTTCATCCCAGCTGGCTCTTGATAAACATCAAATTAATTAGTCTCCATTGGTTGACAATTAGTTAACATCGTATAAATAAGCAAAGATGGTCATATGCAATTCCTAATCTCGAAGGATGCATAGTACCGATTGGGAATGATTTATTTGGTGAATTCCTAGTTTTGAAATAGTCCTTCGGTGAAACTGGTTGTGTTTAGAAGTTTAAATTAGAATAAAGAAGAAAACATTCCAAAAAACTTCAATGAGGTAATGTATGTGATTATTTTCTTGAAGAAATTGTAGGATTTCGTGCCCTATGTATGTATATATTTTAATTTTTTTAATACAAACATACAAGATCGATTTCATTTTTTCATTGATTTTACGTATATGTATTTGTTTATTCTAATATCACGCATTCCTACACATTAAAATAAAGAAATGATAGAGGATCATACCCAAATGTTCTCTAAAATCTTTCAGAAGATACGGAGTTTCGTTGCTCGTCGAATCGCCTGCCGATTCACCAATAAGTGTTCATCAAACTCTAAACAAGATTAGAGAGAAAAGAGCTAATCAATCAATCTCTAATTATACTTAGAATCTAGCTAATAACCATTTTTTAAGCTTCTGAGATTTCTATCTCCAAAGCTTAAAACTACTAAGAGATTTTTGTGGTGATTAAGGGAGAGATTAATGAGAGAAAAAATTTATATATTAACATAAACAAGTAGGATGAGGAGTTCTTTTATAGGCTCTAAAACATCCTTATCAAAAACTATTTTTGAGTTATGATTTCTTGCTTATTCTCTCCTAAAATTAATCTCAAATTGCCACATAAGCATCCAAAAAAATGTTTGATTAAATATGGAATTAATTCAACCCATCTTTAGATAGAATAATTAGATAATGGGTTGGATTAATTCCAGATTTAATCAAAAGTTTTTATGGGTGCTTATGTGGCATTTGGAGATTAATTTTAGGAGAAAATAAGCAAGAGATCATGACTAAAGAATAGTTCTTGATGATGATGTTTTAGGAGCCTACAAAAGGACCCCTCATCCTACTTGTTTATTACATTTGCAAAAAGTATTTCTCTCGTTAATCTCTCCCTTAATCACCACGAAAATCTCTTAGTAATTTTAAGTTTTGGAGATAGAAATCTCAAGAGCTTAAAGAGGGGTTATTAGCTAGATTTTAAGCCTAATTAGAGATTGATTGGCTAGCTCATTTCTCTCTAATCTTGTTTAGAGTTTGGTAAACACTTGGAGGCGAATCGGCGGACGATTCAACGGGCAACGCGACTCCGGATCTTCGAAAGGTTTTAGAGAACCTTTGGGTATGATTCTCTCTTTGTGATTTATTTTAATATATGTAGAATTGCATGATATTAGAATAAACATAAAGTAATGTACATAAAATTGTTGAAAGTATGAAATCGATCTTGTATGTTGTACTAAAAAATTTAAAATATATACATACATGGGGACACGAAATCCTACAATATGTTATAATGGGAAGTTTTTTCACATTTTTCAGAGACCAAACGACTCCGTCGGTGTATATTTTGAAACACATCGGGTCATATAGAGGCGACCACCATCCGTTGGTGTATTATAAAAGGTGACGTCTTTGTTTCCTTTTGTGTCAAAATTTTGGGGTTACTTCCTTGATTAGGGGTGTTAATTGGGACAGGTATTACCCGTTTACTCGTCCCATTTAATAAGCGGGTATGGGTATGAGTACGGTTTTTGTACTCATTTAAAAAATTATACTCGTTTACCTATACCCGCTATACTCGTTTAATAAATGTGGCGGGTACGGGTATATCTCTACACATACCCTATTACCCATTTACCTGTTTAATTATTTAATTAATATATAATATATAGTTAAATTAATAAAAGTTGGGTTTTCGTTGGCAAAAGTGGTTGTTTCGAGGTTTGTTTGTGAGAAAATTGGTGATTTCTCATCATTTTGGTTTAATTCTTAATCTCAAAATTCGTAAATTTAGCATTTCTTTGGCTTGAATCATTCTCATTTAATGATTATGTTCTTTTAAGTTGAGTTTTGTTAGCAAAAGTACCCATTTTGTTAGCAAAAATTATACTCATAATACCCGTCTCGTACCCGTTTATTAAACGGGTATGGGACGGGTACGGGTACAATAATTACATGTACCCATACCCGTTTAGTTAGACGGGTATCGCTATGACCTTACCCACCTCATACCTGACCCGTATACCCACCTCATACTTGATGGTCCGAAGAATTTCACCGACAAAGTTTATCGGTCGGTGATAGTGAGTGATCCGACAGTTTTAATCTGCTAAAATGAAAATTTTAACTGACGGAACTTTTTCGTCGGTATACGTTAGGATTTTCGTGTAAACAAGCACTAACAGATAACGTTCACCGTCGGTGTAGCTCTCCTTTCACTAGCAACAAATAGTTTATATTATTAAATCTATGCTTTGATCATTTCAAAACGAAAACACCGCACAATCAATCTATCCTTTCTCACACACAACAAACCACAATAGCAATGCTTGCTTTATTTATTTATATTATTTGCGGTCAAACAACAACCACATCTTTTTATTACACGTACAAGTACATAACTCGTCGATAAACAGACCTTGATCATAAACATGTGATCATTGACGACAAGTGTCACAGATGCTACTCGTTATGTCAAAACAGCGGCATTGAGCATGGTAAGTGTTTGAGCAATAACAGTTTTGACATGTCGGGAGACAATACTTCTTCACGTCTCTACACAGGCATTTTTGTGGGTTTGGTGGGTCAGCAGGATACACGACACAATCATCACAAACATCTGCACAAGAACATATTTACAGTTACAGTCACATATATATAATACCATTTCTTCTTAATTGGTGATCTTCAACACCAAAACGTATCGATCATGGTAGCTCAAGTTCAGTACATAATTTTGAGATTGTTCGAGTTCAATTGGAAACTCGGTGAACCAAACATGATCTTGATTGTTCAATCGATAGCTTAACCTGTTGAATATGGACTCAAATCCAATCAATTTTGTTTGACAACTTCTAAACATGATGACTAATCAGTACATGCGCCTTTCATTGAAAAATAATCCTAGTTCGTTTGTAAACACAATAATACTGCTCTAGCCCATACAATTAAACCAAATATTGAAATGATATACTTAATTATAAGACTGAAATGTTCATCTTGGTTAATTATCTCATGTAGTATGAGTTGGGCAAGCTATACAACTCAAATGTTATTCTCACCCTCATTTTTCTTTGGAATGCATAAACCAACATAAATACCAGCATGCATTTTTCTTATGAACTTAATTTTCTAGCCGCACCACACTGCATGCACTTGCCCAAACATAACAAAATGAAAAACTTTTATATCAAATTAAAAATAACTTGTTTTACCAAATTCATGAGGATCACCTGCAATGGAGATGGTGGTCAGGGTTGCCATGATGACACCAAGAAAAAGAACACCAACAAATACTTTGTTGTTCATTCTTGCAATTATATCAGGTATATCAAGGTTTGTAGTATGTGTTAATGTTTGATTTCTTGATGAGTATTTATAGAATCATAGATCAATAAACATAATGGGGAAAGATGTATCAATCCACTTTGTGTGAAATTAACTTGTTCTGTTGAACGAATCCATGATTTAGACTTTCTATTCTAGATATAAGTAAAAAATGTGCAACACAATATATGAATTAATTGCTTTGTGGAAAAAAATTATAATTTTGAATTCGTTTGTCGTAATATATGTGTATACGTGGAATGGTGAATGTGTTGAGTAGTAGTTAACAAATAATGTGTGGGGATCCACATTTTGTTTAGCACCAAATTATTTATATATTTTATAATTACCATTACTTTCTTAAGTTCTTCGCTTCGTATTTTTTTGTGATTTGTTGAAATAAGCAGATGGTGAAGCATTAGCTTGACAAGTTCTTGCTTGATCATAATTTTGATAATATATTAGTGTTGATATTTTTGCCGCACAAATTGACGTTAAGAAATTTCTCGTAAAAAGATGTGTTGCAATCATCTTCCTTCAAAACTAGCAGTATTTTTTCGTTAACTATTTACTTTTATGAAACAATCTGTAAGAGATCTAAAGCAATGACGAAAGATGGGAAGGACTGCAATTAGTGAAATTATTAGGTAGTAGACTCATGGTGGTACCACTATTACTAATATTTCTTGCTTGAACAATGTGAAAGTACTATAACTAGGATATTGCAATCTACTTAGTTAAACATATGACATCTTTGTCATGGTCAAGTGATGCTTTTCTCAATCAGATTCTACTCTCGGTGTAACACTTAAATCATACATCTCCGGCGGTCAAAACTCTAATACCCATTCTATATTGAGAATTAAACTTAATTCTAAGTGGTATCCTAGTCACTAGCCACATCATCTATGGAGGGTGAGTCATCTAGGCGTTGATGACTCAACAAGTTGGAAGGTGAAAGTTTGAAAGAAATGAATAGACAAATAGTTTCTTCATTTATCCATGATTTTCGTTATTCTTTTATGATGAAATTTAAGTAGAGGTGTAATGATCTTGAATGACCATTTGTTATGTGGTTTATATCTTTTTTATGAAAGAGATATGTTTAAGTTAAGTTGAAGAGTCATTGTAAGTGCCTGTATAAGCACAAGAGTTCTCCATTTGTAACATGGAGTAAAAAGAAGAAAGTAAATGGAGTAAAAAAAGAAGAAGAAAGAAAGTGAGTAGAAAGAAAAGAGAAAATATGAATGTTTGTTGTAAATCTCGTTTGTATTTGAGTGTTAAGTAGTCAATTAATCTCTTCTTTCATTCGTGGCCACCTATTACGTAAATCAAAGTATAATTTTAGTGGTGGCAATTGAAGACCCTCAATGTGGAGAGCAATGCGAGCCAAAACCACACACCTGGTGCGGCTTCTGAACCGTTGGTTAGCGGTCCGAGGGTGTCCTATAGAGGGCGACTTTCTGTGGTGACTTTGATGAGTGCTCTCCGTCTTTCTCCCGTATCTAACATTCTAATGATCTACCCCAAGTCTATATAGGACATCCCTCAAGCCATTACTCATGAGCCACTAGCGTATAACTATCCCATGGTAATTTTTTGAATTAGTAAATTTTATTTGTTGTTCTTAATCATAATTCCATCCAAGGTTTTATAATTAGACACGTCATAACAAAATATCATGAAATTTGATAGTGCTCCCAAAAACGAGAGAGAGCACCAAATTAGTGATTCAGTCCATATTAAACAAAATCACAATACCTCTTATTACTTGGGTCTTCCACAACTCCAAAATTTGAGCACTCTCGCAAACCAAACATGCACAAAAACCATGCACATATAGGTTTGCATCGTTTGCTTATTGGCAACTCTTACTCATAAAAGAACACATCATAAAAAATCAATCAATCAATTAAGAAGATGATTTGGCCCAAATGTTATTCATTGGCAGTGGATTGTCTGAGCGGCCAGAGCCATAGGAAGGTTGGTCACAGTAGCTCTTGATGTCAAAGCTATTAAATCCTAAACCCATCTTAGGGTTCTAATGGTGATTAGGGAGGAGTATGGTGGGTGTTGACTTTGGAGGCTTGGTGAGAGACGTGGGAAGTGTTTTGAGGGATGGAGTGTTGGTGAGGTGAAAGGAGTATGGTTAGGGGTGCTGGTTGGTTTGAGTTTTGTTTAAAAACACTCATCTCCTCCATTTTCTTCTTCTCCTTCATTTTCCTTTTTCCACTCAAAGCACTCATCTCTTCTCTCACTCCCTCGGTTCTTCTGTCACCGGAGGCGGAAGGCACGACCGAGGCGAGCTAGGAGGTCGGCGGAGTCGCGGGTGTGAGGTGCATGGGTCGAGCGTTCGGGGTTGCGGACTGGAGGTGGAAGTGTGTGATCTCCAGCGTGCGTCGGCAATCGCGAGAGGAATGTATGCCGGATCAAAAGTTTGCTTGTTTGCTCACACGTGTGGGTGTGAGATTTTGCGCGTCATCGGGGGTCAGAGACCTCGCCAGCGACGAGGGCAGCAAAAGACACCTGACAAGTCAAGTGGCTGCCGAATTTCGGTCGACCGGTGTTGTTTTGCGGGCCTGTGTCCCTTAACAAGACGGACCAAGGCCCGCGAGATGACGTGTCGTGCCGGGTCGACCTGATACCCAAGTCTACTAG
Source organism: Triglochin maritima (assembly GCA_963682175.1). Lineage (NCBI taxonomy): Eukaryota > Viridiplantae > Streptophyta > Magnoliopsida > Alismatales > Juncaginaceae > Triglochin > Triglochin maritima. The sequence continues at coordinate 1,345,173 of OY821784.1, forward strand.
AAGCATCCATCGTTAGCCCTACTCTACTCGCTTTCTCTCTTCTTATACTGCTGTTTTTATCTTCTAACTAGGGGTGTCAACGGATCGAATACGGATCTGATCTACCAACATCCGTATCCAGATCCGGATCCAACCGGATCTTTGTAACTATATCCGAATCAATATCCGACGGATCCGGATCGAATACGGATATTATCCGAATCTGATGAATAACATCCGGATGTAACTATTGAGAATTGAACTTAATCCTAGGTGGCGACTTAACCCTATGTGGCGTCCTAGTCACCCGCCACATCATCATTGCTTGATGACACATCAAGGAGGAGATGAGTCAACACATGAGAAGACAAAAGGTTGAGGGAGTGGAAGAGACAAGAGTCTTTTCATTTTTGAGTAATTTTCGTCCTAATTATGTATGCAATTTAAGTAGAGGGTGTAATGATCTTCAATGATCATGTTTATGTAGTCTTTATGTTTGGAAGTTGTAGGGTCATGTAAGTGCCTATGTAAAGCACTAGAATTCACCATTTGTAATACAACAACAACATATATCAAGCATTAGAAGTTGAGCCACGAAATTGTGTGAGAAAAGAGTGAGTATGTGAGTAGAAAAAAGAAGAAGAGTGTGCATTGCAAAATCGGTTTTTTTGCTTTGTGAGTAGAGAGTCACCTTCTTTCCTTCGTGCCCCCCAGTAACATAGATCAAGAATGGATCTAGTAGAGTCAAAAGAAGGCAAAATGAATGGTGATCAGGGCGGTCTAAGGCAGCGCACGAGGCGCGCCTTTTAGACCGCCAATCAGCGATCCCTGTAGCCCAGGAGACGGGCAATCTCCTGTGGTGGGTTGATCAGTAGCCCCCCGTCCTCCTCCCGTCCTCCAACAGTAACATCCGAATGACATCCGGACAAAAATATCCGTATAAAACATCTATATCCGAAAATCCGATCCGAATTTCTGTTTTAAGGTAATAAATAATAATAATGAAAATCATAAAATTGAATATTCAATTCCATAATTTGAAAATCTGGTAACTCTACCAACAATACATACACTGATACAAGTTACAAAGTAATACAAACATAAATTATAAAAATTAGAACTAAGTAACTTCGACATTACATAACACATAAGAACCACGTAGCAACAAACTAACTAACAAAATGAATATTCAAACAAGTATTATCTATCTCCTGGAAGCATACAAAGTCACATTTGATAACTACATGCAAAGAGAGAAAAGTAAGAAAAATAACAATTTATTATATGAACATATTGTTACTAATAAAAATCAAATTTCAAAACTACATTTCCCGCATGCAACACTTTTGATGGTTTTTTTTAGATGGGTAGTACCTTTCCAGCATGCATAAATGAATATCTTCTTACAATATTTGCATGTAACATTGACAGAATCATCACTCAACACTTCTCTTGTGTAATGTATCCAAACTCCAGAAGCTTCTTTGTTTGTCGCATTGCATAAGACGTTCCCGTGTCATCAACAAAGACATTTGCACTTCCAACAGGAAAGTCTTCTTCCATGCTACAAAAAAGAAGCAAAACACACAAGTTCCATAGAGAAGAAAAAGGAGAAAATCATACCAACTTTGGGAGTTGAACATGCTCTCGACTTAGTCAGAAGTAGTAGTTTGGTATAATGACTTTCAAATAACATAAACTAATAACATCAAAGTAGTAGATAAACTATGTTAGTCCTTGTTACCCATGGATGCTTGTCAAACGACAACAATCTTCAGGAAAGAAATTTCCTAAAGTATAAATCAGAAAAATATGTGCCAACATATGAAATGCCCATAAGTGGAAGTCTGATAACAAGGGATAAGTAAGAAATGGTGAAATTCATGTATCATTGCAATTTGATGTCAATAATTTAATTAAATAAGAGATGCACCAAAATAGAGTGAGTACTAAACAATTTTAAAGATAATCCAATAACTGCATTTGTTGTGCTGTGAATGTCAAGCAAGCCATTGTCTTCGAAATAATTGGCAAAACTAGTTTTTGCCGTGAATCATCCACCTCTTAGGTAGGCATGCACAACATTACAATAAGAACTCACAATTCCTTGATGAATTATGTTCATTTTAGCATATCTTCACTTGCAGTAGAACTCAAGTAATGTTTTTTTCTTCTTCTATTTTCACATGTTCCGTGTTTAAAATGGCAAGGATCCTCAAACTAGTTCGTGGAGCTTAAATCATATTATTCAGAATTATGGGACAGTTTTGCGTTCTTGTTTCTCCCCTACCCAAACTAGTTGACCTCTTGGCATTGATGTTATTTTCTATTTTCTGACTATATTAATTTTTTGTTTTGCTTCTTTAAGGTCTTAGTCAAATAAGCAAGATCATCAAAGGAAGCTGAGGATGTTAGCAAGGAGGTTTCGGTGGGTTCTGGAAGGCTATATGAACACATATTGAATCTCCATCAAAGCAGTAGACAAAAAAAATAAGGTAGAAATGAATGACTTAAGTAGGAAAAGAGCCACAATCGCCTGACCTGGACTTGGATCCACGTCGGGAGTCGAGGAGGACACAATCTGCTGGTAGAGCAGGACAACATGAGAGGAGGCGAAGATGACGAGGAGGAAGGAAGGACACGATGAGGCACGACAGGAGGATGCGGCTTGGGAAGAGGGTGAGGCGGCTGGGGAGGATTAGGGTTAGGTTAGGGTTTGCTTTGGTGAAAAAGAGTTTATATAGTTGTTGGGTAAATTATATAAAAGGACATACTTTTTCATATTACAACTTAATAAGATAAATTAATAAGATTAACTCATCCACTTTAAGTTACAATCGATTAGCAACTATATGCAAATTATAATTTTTTAATATACATATGTTATGTATGATATTAAACGGATACGGATACATATACGGATATAGATACGGATACAAATCTTATAATACAGAAATTCAATCTCGGATTGGATGTATCAATATCCATGTTTGCTCCGCCAGTTCCCGGATATTATGTTTCAGATACGAATACGGATTCACGGATGACGGATTCTCGGATAAAACGAATACGGATGCGGACGGATTCTCAGATTTCAGACATCCACTGACACCCCTACTTCTAACAATGTAGTTTACACCCCTACTGTGTTCGTACGGACTAGAGACAAATATCTACTTTCATCGATGAAATATAACTCAATATATCAGGGCATGTGATGATGGATTATAATAAAAAACCATAAATTAATTTTTTTATGGTCACTTAATAATAATAATAAAATATGTCGTACATGGTAAATTGCAATTGAACCAATACAAAGCATTCAAAGATCCATTATTAGTATCTTGTAACTACGGCAGTAGCTCGCATGCCATGGACCATCAAATATATCTAGTATATGGTAAATCGCAAAAAAAAAAAAACTCATAAAACAGTTTTTTAGGTCCATACCAGTAGACCGGACATATCTAGCACTAGCAATAACCACTCTACCGTGGCGCACCAAATAACATATGCATCTACATCAAAAAAAAATGTTCTGGTGGGCGTAACAACACATAATAAAACCAAGTTACGGATTACGTCTCAAAAAATCCCTAGTTGTGGTTAAACAAATCGTAAATACACCCATAAAACACATAAATCTCTACGATAATCAAACAGAGCCTTAAGCTTTTCTTCAACTATTCTTGTGATCCTGATTACATTGTTGGGCTACTCTGCTAGCTCCCATCTCTTTATACCATTTCCCAAGTCCTCGTAGGAATTGATTCAGTCCATTATTCATGAGCCCAGTCCCTAAAACAAACCCATAATGACCACCACTAATCATGAGATTTTAAAATACCTAAGCAAGAACAGACAGAGAAGTTGACAATGCACGGGGAGTCCAAATTAAGAGCACAAATAACAACGTTCGGGCTACCCCGAGCATCCTGTTGAAGTTAAAATTGAAGTTATAAAGTTGAAGTTCACCCACCCATCAAAAAAACTCTTAACGACGCCTGAACTATCATTCCCACGCTACACTATATTTCTTTCAGATCATTTCTTAATCAAACAATTTTAATTCTTACACAACATTTAACAAATTACATTTTATATAATTCTAATTACTATATTTAATTACTTTAACTAACTATTATTTGCGGTCAAACAACAGCCACATCTTTTTATTACACGTATACAAGTACGTAACTCGTCGATAAACAGACCTTGATAATCATAAACATGTGATCATTGACGACAAAAGAGACAGTTGCGTCTAGTTATGTCATAACAACGGCATTGAGGAGGGTAAGATTTTGTGCAATAACATTTTTGACATGTCGGGGAACAATACTCCTTCACGTCTGTACATTCGCATTTTGGTGGGTTAGACCAATACCAGATACATTCATTACAATATGGCCTCTCTCCCTCAACTTGCTCATCGCACAAGAACATATTTACCGTAACAGTCATATATATATAATACCATATCTTTTTAATTGGTGATCTTCAACACCAAAACGTATCGATCATGGTAGCTCAAGTTCAGTACTTAATTTCAGATTGTTCGAGTTCAATTGGAAACTCGGTGAACCAAACATGATCTTGGTTAATGTTCAATCGATTGCTTAACCAGATGAATATGGACTCAAAACCAATCGATGTTGTTTGGCAACTTCTAAACATGATCATGATTAATCAGTACATGCGCCTTTCATTGAAAAATAATACTAGTTCGTTTGTTAACACAGTAATACTGCTCTAGCCCATAAAAACCAAATATGGATATGATATACTTAATTATAAGACTGAAATGACCATCTTGGTTAATTATCTCATGCAGTATGAGTTGGGCAATCTATACAACTCAAATGTTATTCCCACCCTCTTTTTTTCTTTGGAATGCATAAACCAACATAAATACCAGCAATTGCATTTTTCTTATGAACTTAATTTCCCACATCGATCCTAGCACAATTTTCTAGCCGCACCACACTGCATGCACTTGCCCAAACATAATAAAATGACAAACTTTTATATTAAATTAAAAATAACTTGTTTTACCAAATTCATGAGGATCATCTGCAATGGAGATGGTGGTCAGGGTTGCCATGATGACACCAAGAAAAAGAACACCAAAAAATACTTTATTGTTCATTCTTGCAATCATATCAGGTAGCTTATTAAGGTTTTTAGAATGTGTTAATGTTTGATTTCTTGATGAGTATTTATAGAATCATAGATCAATTAAAATAATGGGGAAAGATCTGTCAATCCACTTTGTGTGAAGTTAACTAGTTCTGTTCAACGAATCCATGATTGAGACTTTCTACTCTGGATATAAGTAAAAAAATGTGCAACACAATATATTAATTAATTGCTTTGTGGAAGAAAAAAATTGCATTCGTTCAGTCGTAATATATGTGTATACGTGGAATGATGAATACGTTGAGTAGTAGTTAACAAATAATGCGTGGGGATCCACATTTTGTTTAGCACCAAATTATTTTTATAGTTTATAATTACCATCACTTTCTTAAGTTCTTCGCTTCGTATTTTTATGTGATTTGTTGAAATAAGCATATGGTGAAGCATTAGCTTGACATGTTCTTGCTTGATTATAATTTTGATAATATATTAGTGTTGTTCTTAAATCTTAATTAGTTTTTACACCAAGTCATGGTTCTTGATATTTTGCCGCACAAATTGATGTTTAAGAAATTTCTTCATCTTCCTTCACATTGGGGGTAACGTCTTCAAAAACATTGGAAATTTTAAAAAATTAAACTCAAATATTAACCAAAGAACTCGAGGATGATACTCATAACATATCAAAGATGCATCATTTATACAAGAGTTTTCAAAAGTAAAATTACATCAAAAGATACAAACGGATACTATACAAGTAATCATAACAACCTAAAAACAAGACTACAAGATCAGGTCTTGGTATGCTCGTCTTTTATCCCCACTCACTCAAAGCCACTCTGAGCCTAAAAATACAACATGAAATAATGTCTGAGATTCCATAAGGAAACCTCGTATACCAAGTCCACCTACATGCATATGAAGTATGATACATGATACCTATTATACTAGTATTTGTGGCATAAAATAATGTAACATAAAGCTTCCCCTAACATGGTAAATGAAAAGCCACCATATCACCAATAACATTGCGCCCCACAGGGTCCCCTATCATATCCACATACTGTAATACAGAGTATACTCACACAAGCTGCAACACCCCTGCTAATATAAATCATCGGCCAAACTCACAGAAGTTATAACACCTTTGCCGGAATAAATCGTCGGCCAATAACTCCCACTTCACGGGATCATATGCTCACACAAGTTAACATAACATCCACTGGATAACAATCTGGTCGTCAACTCCGCCGCCACAAAGGCTAGGCAGTCTCCTTGCCCCTACAGAGTTGCACAACAACAACAAATCATAGTATATAGAAAATAACATGAACCAATACTCGCAAAACAAAATAACGAAATCTGGGCCTCACCGGTCGACCGAAAATGGTCAGGTGGTTGGCCGGTTGGCAGTTGTACTAACATTCATCGGTGACTCAACGGTCGAACAAAATCATGCAAATGGTCAAACCACAATACCCAAACGGTTGAATAAAACCACAATAACGGTCGACCATTTGGAAAATCTAAAAACATAATAATATTCACAACAACGGTCAAACAGCAAAGGGGTCTCGTCCGGTCGAAAATAACAGGAACTTCATACATTCTATAATACACAATCGATTGAACCCATACATGAAACGGTCGAACTCTAGGTCTAGGGTGGTCGACCGTTTTGAAGTCTAGGCCCGAACCGACTTATTTAAGTTCAAACGGTCGAACGGCAAATTGGTCATATTTGACCGAAATTATCAGAGTCTTCTTCTTCCCACGTAATATGCACAACTGATCGACCGTCAAAGTGCATCGTTCGACCGATGTGGGATAAAATCTAATTTTTACACTACAAGCGGTCGACCAATAACAACATTGGTTGACCGTTCCAGTGCAACAACATTGCTGCACCATGTCGCCGACGAGATCTCCGACCTCCGACGACCAACCCAATCATTCACACGTCTTGTGTGAACACTCTAATTTAACTTGGCATACCTTATAACACTCGCATGAGTTTCAAAGGTTGCCAGCGATCACCACCACACCAACTTGCTCCTCCGGCAAACTTCTCACCAAGTTTCCACGCACACAACCTCCGACAACCACACTTCACCTCTCCTCTCGCCTTCTTCTCTGTCTCCTCTCAAACTCTCTCGCAATTCACTCCCCTTCACCTTACTTCAGAAGCAAAACCTCCTCACGGTTATCCTCTATCTCAATCTATATATATTCACCTTTAAACCCTCATGTGTCCAAATTGACAATATGCACATGGATTTTCGGTATTGCCGCATATACACCTACAAGTCGACCATATTTGCACAAATACACCTGGGTCGTTTGTGGTCCCCACACCAAAGCGATGACGTAAATGAGCCATTAACGACCTTCCAAATATGTTTGTGATCCATCTATTAGGCCAAGTGATTTGGGATTGACCGTAGCAAAACAAATTTTACTAATCTAAACTGAATTTCTGGACGTTCTGGACACACAAATTCTGGACACGATCTGGACAGATATTCTGGACACACATTCTGGACATGATCTGGACAGACATTGTGGACATGTTCTGGACACGATATGGACACACATATTCTGGACACGTTATGGACCCGAACGTGTCTAGAATGTGTGTCCAGAACGTGTCAAGAATCTGTCCAGAATGTTTGTCCAGATCGTGTCCACAATTTGTCCAGCACATGTCGAGAATGTGCGTCCAGAACATCCAAAAAATCTAGTTTAAATTAGTAAAAAATATTTTGCTAGAGTCAATCTCAAATCACACGACCTAATAGATGGATCACGAAAGGATTTGGAAGGCCGTTAACGGCTCATTCACGTCGTCGTTATGGCGTGAGCACCACAAACGACCCAGTTGCATTTGCACAAATATGGTTGACTTGCAGGTGTATATGTGACAATACAAAAAATCCAGGTGCATATTGTCAATTTGGACATCTAAGCATAGATGGTTTGGTCCTCTTGACGTGATTGGAACAAAATATCACACGATACTAAATCATGAATTGAACTGTGGGACCCATTCCAACCATATAACACGGAAGTATATATATTGAAAAAAATAATCTTGATCACTTGTAAGAAGAGATTTGAAATTGAAATACGGTTAGTTTCACATTGTATAGAAGGAGAAGTAGGGCTGCAACTCGGATAATATAACTCGGATACCTGCTGTATCCGAATTCGAATCCGAATACCATATTCCATTACCAAATTCGAATTCGAATCCGAATTCAGTAGAACTATCCGAATCCGAATACTAAATTTTCGTATTAAAATTTTGGAATACTAAATTTTGGAATACTAATTTGTGTATTTGACCATGTATTCGAATAATTCGGATAATTCGGATAATTCGAATGTTAAATAGCTTGTATCCGAATTCGTATCCGAATTCTAATTGGTAAATTTTTTTAAACCATATTCGTATCCGAAATTAAATTGGTAACATTGAACTTACCAAATACCAACTAAATAGAAATTTTCGAATCGGATACTCGGATACTTGGTAACCATTTGCACCCCTAAGGAGAAGTCTGTTTGACGTTCTGCAATATCATGCCACATTTTCTTCGACCTGATAATTAAACCAAAATTACACCCCATGATGTCAACCTCATTTTCCATGATGTAATGATCATGTAACCACTTCTTGAATGTGATGTTAAGAAAATCCTTGAGCTGAGTGAATTGGTTGCTACTTTTGTTACCTAGTCATGAGATCGATTTACAGTTTCTTTTGGGAATCCCTGCGCTTTCGGTGGAAAATCCAAAATGTGAGATTTGATGGGATTTGGTGTTGGTTTAGGTTTTGCATATTTGCATGCCTTTCTGGCCAAAACCCACGGTGTTGTTGTTGGGTGTTGTTGGGCGGGAATCTAATATGTACTAACACGACTATGGATTAAAACGCAATCCGAACAAATGAATATTGATTATAGAAATTAACTTCAGACCCTCTCCCAAACTTAATGCAACAAGAAACACGAATAAAATAGAAATAACAAGCAAACACACAACACACCTGAAGCAAACCACGACACACGAGATTTTACAAGGTTCGGCAAGATGCCTACGTCCTTGGGGGGAGGAGGGTCTCTTGCGGGTTTCCTTTCCTTCAAGTCGTTCTCCAACAAGAGAAGTCTTCGAGATTACAAACGGTTGGAAACAATATGTCTCCCAAAGCACTCTAGATCTCTCTATAGCCTAATTTCTCTCAAGGAAATAAGTATTTGTATGTTGTGTTACAAAATTAGGACGAAAAATCCTTTTATAATGGGTTAAAACCGTATAAATAAATTACAAATCGTGGGCAAAACCGTCTGCAACGGTCGATCAGAATTCTCCATCGGTCGACCGGTTGTCTGTTTTGCGCATAACCGCCATCGTTCGGTCGACCGCTCACCCCGAGCCGGTCGACCGAGTCGCACTTCTGAACAACGCTTGTGAGTCTCTGGAGTTTTTTGGTCAACCGTGACTTAAGTTAACTTAAGTTCCGGTCGACCGATCCGCGATGCTGATTCTCGACTTGAAGCTTTTGGTGGTTTTCGGTCGAACGCGTGCCCAACACCGGTCGACCTATTCTTGATTCGATCCGAGCCCTGAAGGCCCTGGTGGTGTTCGGTCGACCGCGTGCCCAGCACCGTTCAACCGAAACTCACATTTCGACATATTCTGGACGCTCTGGACTTATTCGGTCGACCGTGACTTGAGTGTCGGTTGACCGATTCTCCCCATTTTCCTGTACTTAACAATTCTACGAACCACAGTTGTTTGGAATAATTTTATTATATTTGAGTTTTGATGTCCTTTTACCCAAATGTCCATTAAAAAAACTCTCATGTTGCCAAACGAACATGCTCTCCATTGCTGAGAAGATGAAAGTGCAAAACAAGCTTTGCTCTGTAGAGTAGTTAGATCTAGTATTGTCTATTGAAGTGTTTAGGTTTTGAAGAGGTAGTTGATTTACTTCAATTTAACAAGGTGTCATGGTAGGTCGATCGACAATAGATCCACTCCAACCCATATCGTTGAGGGTAAACACGAATACAATCATAATTATTATTAAAGGAGAGTGATGAGAGTATTCCCTCTAATTCGCTTAATTGCTCTCATGCTTACAAGAATCGTAACATATTTTATGATATCGTAGGGTCAACTATCGTTGGCTTAAGTGCTTTTATTTAGGTTTTAGTCATGAACAAACTAAACTAATCATGGTATTGGGATGGGTGGACTTGTATAGACAATCGGCCCACTCCCAACAATATTTATTATTACATAATCACAGACAAATAAAACCGATTACCTCTATGAGCAAGTGTTGAGAAATAAACCTAATATCACTGAAGACAAAATTGTTCATAATATAATCTGAAGATAGTTAAGTGCATTACCTTCCATAGAACGTTCTTGGCACTTTAACTTGAATTTCGGAAATGTGGTGAATGATTTAAATTATGTTTAACATCTTTGTGTGAATAAACATGCTCATATAAACAGAATTGGTGTAGTGAGGATAATGTGTTGCACATTTGGTGGAAAATTTTCCCATACTAGCATCAGGATGATTGACTTCTTTTGTTGCCGGATGTGAATTAAATTCCAACTTTGATGGGCACTAAAGACAAAAGGAGTTTGGTGGGGCAAAAGTTTCTAGAAAATATTCGAGAATTCATTATAATCAATCATCACTATTTTTTGATTTTGAGGAATACAGTTGGGAAAGATTTGGCAATTCGGTATAACCAATAGTCTTTGAATTGGGGATATTAACATATCACAATTCACAAACTTCATATATTTAACCTAATTTCTACAAAAAATGATTGACCCAAACATCATACATGAAAATTATCAGCTTTGATTTTGTATAAACTTTAAATCTTTACTAGATGATAATAAAGGATATATAGCTTGTGGAAGGAGAACCCAAACAAGAATGACTTATCTCCACCACTTCATACCAAATCTTTGAGTGTACTTCCTGTCAAAATCTGCTTGAGGTGGTACAACTATCATGTAGGGTTTGTTCCAAACTCTAATATGTGGACAAGACAATTAGACAGATGTCAAGTGTCCCACAAATTTGACTTATAAGATAAACCAAAAATGTTATCCCATATATGGAAGTATGGGGCCCTAATGCCCTTGCATTCCTAACAAGTAATTTCATAGGTTGCAAACTTAATATCTCATTGACCAACAATGATGTCACTAAACTAGAAATTAATTAAGAATTGGTTGGCAGGGTACATCATTGATTAAAATCAGTAACTATCAGTCGTCTTGCATGCATGTCACATGGTAGATTTCGCTTTCTAAGTATTAAAATTTTGACTTAATTGGTTTCTGTTTCACCAAGAAAAAAATTAGTTGAATGACTTGGCTTTTGTTTCACCAAAGGAAAATAGCTAAATGATAGTTAAAATTAGGTCATCAACAACTCCAATCCAAAATCTCCCTCCAATCCAAATTTTTTTTCGTCACGTCAGCGAAAAATATTATACTACCCACAACCCAACCCCTTATTTTTCACTCGTTAACCCCAACCTCACTTTCAAGACTCTCTCTCCTCCAAATCATTTCTTTTTATCTCATTTTCTATTCCACCACAAAATACACAAACTATTAAATAAATTATTTTTACAATGACTTTATCTTATTAATTTCCATTAATTATTTACATTTATTTTAATTTTCATAAATTAATTCTAATTATATAAAATAATATACATATCAATTAAATAATTAACCTATTTTTTTAAATATTGATAATAGTTAATATATTTATTTTTAAGTCATTTTAAATCTTTTTTTCAAATTTTCTTCTTCTCGAAATATGTTTTTTTATTTTTTATTTATCGAAGCATTGATTTCCAAATGACGTACAGAAGAGAGAATGTAAGGTATCTGGTTATTTGTTTTAATTTTCAAAAAAATAATTCTAATTATATAATAAAAATATATATTAAACATATTAAACAACTAATTTTAATCATTTATTATAAATAAAATAAAATAAAAAATAATAAACAAAAAACCCAGGTCGGCCCCCAGGTCAGGTCGCCGACCTAGGTCCGCTCCCATTAAGGGAGGCTGAGGTCGGGTCTGAGGGGTACCCGACAGTGTGCTACCAAACATGAAACTAATTATTGCTCGAGAACTTATTCAATTTATAGAATCATTTGAGTTACCCAAAACTTATAAATGGTGCTCACCAAAGAAAAATTAGAAGCCGACATCTCACTATTAAATTACATTTTTAAAGCCCATTAGTTAATTAATTGATTCCAGCCTGGCTATAAAATGTGGCTTCATGGCCTTAGTGGGGCCAAATCCGGAAACCTACTTGCTTTTGCAACCATTGTAAACTAACTTCTAAACGCCAACTTATGTGGATCACGCCCTGAGAATCTAAATCCAAATGTTGAGTCATTAAACCAATAAAATAATATGGGGGATGATGTTTAACAAATCATACCCACCGCAACATGTTGGTGGTTTTGTCAGTTATGTGATCTAAGCATGTAACTTAGAGTTTAAAGTCATTAAAAAAGTACTTCAGCTTAAGCATGCAGGCCCTTGCAAAATGTCCATTTTTGGATTGAGAGTTAATTAAAGTTTCTCCTTCTAAATCCTATTTTGATTTCGTTAGGACCCTTTAAAATGTGACGGCTTTTATTTAGAAGGTAAAATTTTGTAACTTTTTATTTGTAAAACTCTCATAATCCTTTTTTATTTTGTAAAACTTTGGACTCTGAATTTTAAAAAATACATTATCAAAACAGTCATTTGTCATTTTTTTTTCGTTGCATTGTATCCATACTACACTGTTGATTATAACTTTATGTGAAAGTTTAGATCGAATCAAATGTTAGAGTTAGTTGAAATTTAAGTCAGGTTAGTATTATTTTGTAACGTGATTTTGAATCCTTAAAAGACTATTTGAAACGTCAATTTAGAAGGTAAAATTACTACTATTCGGAGAAAAAACATTGGGGGTGGAAGGAATTGGAAATCCAAAAAAACATTAAATGCAAAATTCCCACAATAAATAAAAATTATGAAATCTACCTTCTAAGTTCTAACCATCTCAGCATCTTCTACTCACTCCATTTTCAGAATCACACCAACCCACAAACACCATGAGCTCCTTCCTCTCCTCCTACGTAACCAAACCCTAACCCTAATTTTTCCAAATTTCCCCCAAATTCTCACCTTTTCCGTCGTCGCTCGCAGGGGTCCAGGTCGACGGGGTCGCTGACGGTGGGGGAAAAGCTCTGCGCGGCGTTCCTCCCCGTTGTGGCCATCGTCGAGGTCGTCTTCTTTGCCTTCGCCGAGTGCTTCGATTTGGGGAGACCGCGGGAGGGCAATGCGACCGCGTCGTTCTTGTTCCAGAGGAGGATTGGGAGGAGAAGGCTGGGGTTTCAGGGGCTCGCCGACCTCGCCAAGGGATCCAATTGTGAGGGGGAATTTTGGGAGGAAAGTTGGGATTTTTATTGGGTTTTTATTTGAAGGGATTTTCAGTTTTTTATATGTTTTATTGGGTTTTGGAGCTCAAACTTTGGATTTTGTGGAAATTTTGTTGTTTTTTAAATATATTTTGGAGGTAATGGAGTGATCCAATTTTGAGAATTTTGGGGGTTTTTTTTTGGTGGGGGGGGGGGGGGGGGGGGGGTTGAGATTTTGTGGTGAAGTTGGGATTTTTATTGGGTTTTTGCCGTTCGATTTTGGGTTTTGCGGGAAGTCAATTTTTTAAATTTTTTATTTTTTATTTTAAGGAGATGGAATGATCCAGTTGTGAGGATTTCGGGGATTTCCGTCTTTTGTGTCTGTGGGGAAAGTCGTGAAGTTTCTTTTCTCTTGGAGGGAATGGGGTGTTTGATTTCGGGGTTTTTTGTGGGATTTGGTGGGACAGTTGGGAATTTTGTTGACTTTGTGGAGTTGGGATTGGTAGTCTTGCTGGTGGTTATTTTGGAAATTTGGTTGAATCTTCATTGTAGTTCTCCCAAAAAGTTGTTTCTTTTTCAGATTTGATGGAATCCCATTCCAACTATAGAATTTTTTGTGGTATCTTCATTCACCAATTAGAGTGAGTGGTGTTTGGTTTGGTGGAAAAGTTGGAATTTTCTTGGTCTTTGAACAGTGATTACTATATGGAAAAGTTGTTGGTGCTTTTGAGCGTTATAGCCATGTTTCAGCAGTGGTAGCTCTATTTGATAGAGAACTTGTGTCTTTTGCTGTCTTTTGAAATTCAGCCTTTTGATGTTTCTAGTTACGGTTAATGAGATCGAGGCGCTGTATGAGCTCTTCAAGAAGGTCAGCTGTTCTATAGTTGATGACGGGCTCATTCACAAGGTAATTTTTTGGATGCTGGATTTTTATGTTTAGTCCTAAATTATACAATATCCACCAATCTCATATTGCGAAATGGAGTACCTTCTTCTTTGCTTAACTTATACTTGGTACTTTGCTCTCTCGCTGATAAGATGCTTTCATTTTTCATCAATCCTGGAGCTTCTGCCGATGTAGTTTATTTTGCATCCATGATCCAATAGTGCTAGTGGCCCACTCCATTTTGAATTATAGCATGTTACAATCTCAAATTATACAATTATAAGATTTCTGAAGTGAATAATTAAATTTAGTGGTGTGATCGTTTACCATTAAAAAATATTCTTTGAAAGATAATGTTGATGATCACGGGACAATTAGTCAAGCATGGAACATAACTATATATGATATTGTTGAAAATTGTGATTGATGGAGGTTCATGCTACCCACTCTGTGGTGTACAGAGAATTTTAGAATTTTCGTCCTTTGAAAATAGAAGCTAGCTTGTATTCAAATATGATGCTAGATTGTATCTGGTTAACAAAAAATGGCATTCTTACTACGATGATAATTTTTTACATTGCAGGAGGAGCTCCAACTTGCTTTGTTCAAAACAAATACATGCGAGAATCTTTTCCTTGACAGAGTGAGTGGCATATATTTGTCTTGATAGTTAACCACTTATAAATGCCAAATAAGAATTCTTTGTTATGTGTGTCTGATTACACACCACTTTATGTTTACTTTTTTTTCAATTATTTAGGTTTTTGATCTTTTTGATGAAAAGAGGAATGGTGTCATAGAATTTGAAGAATTTATTCATGCTCTCAGTGTATTCCATCCCTATGCTCCTTTCGAGGAGAAGATTGATTGTAAGTGCTTGTGATTCTATAATTATTAATTAATATATGTGTGGTATGTTCAAGATTCTTACTTTTCTTTCCCTGCAGTTTCATTCAGGATGTATGATTTGAGACAGACTGGGTATATTGAACGTGAGGAAGTAAGTTTGCGACCTTTAATTTATATAAATTATGTGGACAGCTTACTATTTAATATAATTATAAATTAAAAGTTATGATTTGAGCTGCAACCTTTAAACCGAGGGAAAAGGACATTTCCGTTGTTATTTTGTTCTGCCTAATAATGATGTTGCAGTGGAATAACATTGTTTTTACCTAATTTTGTTTGTATGATTTGACTTTTTTTTCGACCTCAATGTGTTTGTAACTTTTGATGTTCTTAAGGTTGAGCAAATGGTAATTGCCATTTTGTTGGAATCAGGCATGATACTCTCAGATGATCGTCTTGGAGCACTAATAGACAATGTAACAACATTTTGTATTTCTCTTCTTTACTTTATTTGGATATTGGATGATGGTCATTTTTATGTTCCTTTTCAGACATTTGAGGACGCAGATGCTGACAAGGATGGTAAAATTAACAAACAAGAATGGAAGGATTTTGTTGTTCGACATCCTACACTACTGAGGAATATGACACTTCCCTATTTGAAGTACGTTTCTAATCTTCTTTACCTTGCGCAACATTGTGCTGTCATGATAAAATAGCACCTCATTGGTCTGCAATTCTGCATCAGTTTTGATGGCTAAAAGCCTGAAATCACTCAAATGGTAATTTCAACAAATATGGAGCATGACCTCAAACATAAGCTACCCATTTTATTTGGTGTTTTGCAATGCACCTATTGTAAAAATTTGAGGGCTTCGTATAGAACTAATGGTGGAGTTTTTCTGGGTTAATTACAGTTTGCCCTCAACCTATGTCTTGATTTCACTCTGCACTCTTGACCTTATAAGATAACAATTACTCATTTTGTAACATTTTGCCCCTCTCAACTTTAAAAATCCATTATTTAAACACTCATTTGTTTTTTTTTTGAATTTTTTGCATTGTATCCTTGATACATTCTTAATACTAACTTTACGTAAAAGTTCAGATGGAATTTGAGATCAGATATGATTCGAATTTGGATCGGATTGGATCGATACTGAATTCGACCCAAATTCTAATCAAATATGACATTGGATTTGATCCAAACTTTCACGTAAAATTAGGTTTACGAGTGTATTAGGGATACAATGCAAAAAACTACAAAAAAACGAAGGAGTGTTTAAATAATGGATTTCAAGAGTTAAATTGACAAAATGTTATAAAACAAAAGTTCAGGGGGGTAATTGTCACCTTTAAAATTCAAATGTGCAAATTGAAATCAATGCATAGTTTAGGGGGGCAAATTATAATTAATGGTTTTTTTTAATTTCTTTCCTTACTTTTTACTTTGTGCATAATCCCTTTGTATAATTGAAGGGAGATGGCACCACTAATTATGGAATGGATTCGATTGAAGTGTGAGAAGTCCACTAGAGTTTTGTTCATTTTGTATTGATTATTGAGTTGGGCTCAAAAGGTGGTGGAAGTATTCTAAGTACAACCTTTTAAAACCCTAGAATTATGAATTTAGAAGTTTTAGTATGATGACTTCAAATTGATTCTAAACTTCAAAACAATGTATAACCTAGACTACTTGCAAAAAAAGTATAACCTAGACTAGAACATAGAAAGCACCAAAGTTTAGGTGGATTCAGTTACTATTGTACCATTTCAATACCAACAATGGCTAACATATTTGATGCGTTAGACGAGCTTTGGAGCTTGTAAGCAGGTATAATCTTCTTTTTGTAGTATTTTTTAGGAAGTGTCCATCAGCCAGGTAACAAATTTATGGTGATTTCTAATGATCAAAAAATAATTATGGCGAATTCTAAATTAAATGGCCTATAAGCCTTATTTTTTATTTTGAAGATAATTTGTTGCGTGACGTGTCTGGATTCACATACTCTTGGAGTTAGTTTGTTCTTTTTAGTAGTCGGTACAGCATATGTCTGCAATTACCTTGTATCTTAAGTTGCTAGGTAGAGTTTAATTTCTTAAAAAATGCTACGTTAAAAGATGTTGAACTCAACGTACTCATGCCGAAGTACCTTTTCAAAAGATTAAGTAAAAATTATATGAACACAGATGAAAGACAAAATTATATTTCCTATTGGAAATTGCTTTTAAACTAATAATCATTTATAACCTTCATTATTTCCGATGCATGCAATCGTTTTCAGGGAACTAATTTGGTGTTCTTCTCTGATATTGCAGGGAAATAACGACAGTGTTCCCAAGTTTCGTTTTCAACACTGAAGTTGATGACTAGTCACTAGTACATGTAGATGTCGGCATTCGAGAAGTTGGAACCAAAAGAAAACCAGTTTTATCTTGATCGCCCAACGGACTGCTTAACACATGTTTGCACCAGCAGAAACGGAGAAACCCAACCGATCTATTGTTAGTCTTACAAGGGTGCTATTTTGGCTTCAGATTTGCCAATGAGTTTGGATTCATTGCTGCCTCATGATAGAAAGTTTTCTTCTTCCCCTTAAGTGGTCTGGTGTAAAGTGTAATATATGTTTGGTCTTGATTCCATTACCCAAAGAAAAAGAAGTTTTTCCTTATTATGCTTAGGTTATGTTTAAGAAAACCTTTTGCAGAATATTTTTTATATTAGAAAATCCCTTTAAAGATAGAAAATTGGTTGAAGATTGTAGTCCATGAACAAATCATTTGTTCATTTATTAATGTAATTAGTGCATTTATGTTGGAAAATATGAACTTTTGGTATGCTTTGTAGGTTTTCATTATTTATTTATTTTGAGAAACATAATGATTTGTGAGTTGTGACGTTCAATTGCCTAACTTGTTTTTTTGTTGATCTAATAGGTAGTTTGCATTAATAAAATAAATTTAGGGATTATGAAGACAAAACTTGATCCGGAATAACGATGATTTTGGAACAAACTATGTTAAGTATTAGAAAGAACTGAAATAAAACTTAAAACTAAGGCCACCCACCACGGGTGGCCAAAAATCTTGCCCCTGTTGGGTGCCCGATTTCCCTCTCTTAACATGGGTGTCTATCAGGATGGATTAATAGATGACGTGACAAGAGAGTGTGATTTTGGCGGCAACGGTAGGTGTGGTAGTGGATGCTATTAAGAGCACCTTAACTGGTGCTCTTTGCCTGTAGGGTGCTCGGGCAGTCTTCTCTTAACGGGAGGGTGTCCGGGCGGAGGCCACGTGGTCCCTCCTATTGGTGCAGTTTTTTTTTTGTTTTTTTGTGTTTTTGTTTTAAAAAATATTTAAAAAATAATTTAAAATCGTTTTTTCAAAACAAATTAATGAAAATAAGTTTTTTATTTGTTTATATTTTCTAGAATTTTTTGATAATTTTTCGTGTTTTGCCTAGAATTGATCCCGAAATGACGTGTAGTGGAGAGAATGCAGGACACTTGAGGTGTTTTTGGGTGTGGTTAAGAAAAATTTAGGAAGTTAGTTTGAGCTGACGTGGCGGAGAAAGAAAACATGACGCACAGGAACTACCCAGTTTATACTTAAGCATCTCCTTCTAACTTCTTGAGCAGTCTGCCTGCCTTGAGTCGGGCGCACAGCGCAAGTCAAACGAAAGTATTACTATTTTTTGTCAAAATAACATATGATATAGTATGTTATCGATTTATATTATATTATATTATATTATGAAACCTGTAACAACGTAACACAATTTTGGATTGAGATTCTTCCTATATATTATATTAAAAAATGCAAAATTACTTGGTCTTTTAGCGACTAGAAACCCCTCAATCCATCTATCGAAAATTCGACGTACAACCTAAAGTCTACACAATTACAACTTCCAAAAATAAAATATTAAAACTCAAGCATAACCAAACCACTTGAGTCTACACAACATCAATTGATCTATCTCTAAATAACACAGGAGACTCAAGAGTCATATGTTCATCGCAAATAATTATACAACTGGTTACTGATGAAGCTCTGCTTCAACCTGCATATGACTTTCCTATTTGAAGCTCTAAAAAGAGAGGAGCAGATGAACTATTCCAAACCCGTATAAAACAGTCCAAGTTTGACAATTTCTCAACTGTACCACCAACCGTAACCATCCGTCAACCTACTCAGTCGGCCATCTCCCCCAACCAATTTGGCACCTAATGTCACATCTAATCAGATAGGGAGTAAGATGGAAAAAATTTATCATGATGCGAGGCTGGATGAACAAGAGCAAGAAGTTGAAATACATATGGCTGAAGAAGAGATTACAGGGGCAAAAAGAGTTAGGACATTCGAGGACACAAGACTCCTGCCTCGCGACATCAACTTCTTCTCGACCTCACGATAAGAAAATCGTGGCTGGATGATATACCTTTTGGGAGTTAAGTTTGTCTGCTTGTTTTTCTCATCCAACCATAGTGGTTGGAAACTGACGCTATAATTTGTTTTGTAATATGGTATAGACTTTAGAGAGGTTGTGTTTTTTACAGCTTCTTTTTATCTAAAGCAAATAAACCATTAGGGGCGAAATGGTGTTCTTACCCAAAAGGTTTTGTGGACAGAAACTGGAGTTTGGATGGCCAGAGACCTAGGATTCTCTCTTTAGGATATTTGTTGCTAAGAAACATGACGTTGCATGTTATGGGTTGGTTGTAGCTGAAAAATAGTGCCAAAAGATTTGCTCACAAAGCAAATCTTTGAACTTCGAGGTGTAATAATCACTTTCTCTGATGCTCTTCTAGTGGGAGAAATTATGTAGCTCTGTATCTCATCACTTTTGGGCCAATATCTTTTTCCAACAAGAGAACTGGTATCCTCTGCTTAAAATGTGCGCATAATTTGCATTTGGGATCTGAAATCATTCATTCTGTGTTTAAATTTCTTTAGTTGGAGTAATTTTTATTCCTTGTGACCACCCATAAATTCCTTGCTTTTAACCACAACCTGGCCTTTATATGGTCTTATTATAGAAAATTTAGCATCAGTACTATGCCAGAATCAATGCTTCCTCTTCTTTGTAATCTTATTTTTCTAACATCTATAATGCTGCATGATCTTTTTGTTGTGTTCCAAACATGCTTATGCATGCCTGTAATGTTCCAAACATGCTTTTTTTAATAAATATCGTTCGCTCTACGCATGTTTGGTCTTATATTCTTTAGGTTTCATGGGCTTTTGAATTCTATTTTTATATATATTTTACGACGATTCTTTACACATTTAGAGGCAGTTGTTTCTATTTTCTGAGTACCTTTGCAGGATAAATGCTTTAAATATGAATTTAAGTAATAACTTATTTACTGCATACCCTACTATGATTTTTTTTGCTCACTTTAGTGTTTAGACATTGATAATAGCAAGCACAGTGTCGACTATAGTAGAATGCAAATTCATAAAAATTCAATTTGAATATCTTAGCATATACCTTTTCTGTTTTACTTCTCGACCACATATAATGATGTATGATGCACTTTCTGTTGCAGTTTACACTTAAGTATATCCTAAAGAGAAATCTGCTGAAGACAATGATATGAAGAAAGGTTCCTCACCCACTACAGAGAAAACAGGTGCTGTAACATCCCTAAACGGACCAGTCACTGAAACCACCCAACACGTATCACCACCCGCTTACGTACTTCCTCCCATTTCTGTGCATGACCAACTCCAGCTTCTCAAATGGATACTTCACAAGAAGAGGAAAGTGAAAGCAACAGATCCTTCCGATAAGAAGAAACTGGACGAGGAAAAGGCCACCTCAAGCACTATATACGCGCTAAATCCCTCCCAGATCTATAAGAGGGGACAGAGTGCTTGCTCAATTGCTTCATTGTATTTTCTGTTTTGTGGTCGATTGCTGTACATTTCGATTGGATTACCTGTGAAAAATTATGAGTAGAAATTCCCTTCTTGTAGACGTTGCTGCCTGCACATTACTTGCATAGGCATCAATTTCCATGTTAACAAGGAAACGTAGAAGTTGTCTGTACTAGATTACATTTTACTGCTCTGTAGGACCAAACTTTGTTTTGGGTGGACATGGATTGTGTTTCATGTGACACAATTTGTTGCTGTGTGTTTGTTCAGTAGCACTTCTTGGTCTCACCTTCTTACAAGATTATTGATGTGCTTTTGGAAAAGCTATGGTTGTTTTCTTGATAAAAGGTAGATAGGCAAAGCTGTGATTCTGCTTCAACTTTTTTTTGGATTTCAGAAGGTGTACTCTGTACAGTCCTCATGATTCATGAAGGATATATATATCTTAAAATGGCTTCGGTTTTTGTTGAAATATGAACGGCTCAGACACAAACGGTCATCACAGCCATATATGGACACACATCCTCAATCAAGCAAATCATTCATCCAGCAAATCTTCACCAAAGGCAACACAACATTCACTCATCAAATGACAACGGCTAGATCTTGTATTAGGAAATAAACCAATCTCATATATATACATGTATCCGTATTATTTTGAAATCAATATACAAAAATCATACATACACAATTTCTTCATGGTACCAGAGCAATAACTGGGACTCAGAAAAAGGGGGAGTCTCCTCACCGGTGACGGTCTCCGACCATCCCTCAGAAACAAACCCACCAACATCATCACAGTCCCACCCACCTTCCGCTTCACCACCAAAACCAAAACAAAATCCACCAAAACCGATCATCACTGGTCAATCAAACCTCAGAAAAAAACCCTAACACCTGAGAAGGGGTTGACATAAACGACATCCATACCTTCATCATGGCCGACGGAGCAGCACACAACCCTCCAAGGTTGACCACCCAGCTCCTAACAGGGGCGAACTACCTCTCATGGGCACGCTCAGTAACCCTTTCCCTCAGTGGCAAGGGGAAGCTGGGTCACATCACCGGAAAAACGCCAAAACCGACCACCGACAGTACACAACAAGAGGAATGGCAGACCGCCGACCACCTCGTAATGACGTGGATACTAAGCTCCATGCAACCAAATATCGGCGAACTTTTCATCTACTCAGACTCCGCCAAAGAACTGTGGGATGCCGCCCACGAGATGTACGGCCAACAGAAAAACTTTGCACATACATTCAGAATCAAGCAAGAAATTGCACAAACCAAACAAGGGCAAAAATCCGTCACCGACTATCTAGGAGCACTCAAGAGCCGATGGGACGAGCTGGGTGTTTACGAACCACCTAGCATCGACCCGAAGGTTCTCCAAGAGCGGCTCGACCAGAACAGGATCTACCAGTTCCTGGTAGGGCTCGATTCAAGTTTCGAAGCACTCAAATCACAAATATTGCTATCATCAGAGCTTCCGCCCTTCAACACAGTAGTCGCCATGACCCAACGAGAAGAAACAAGACGACAAGCCATGACACAACCCACCGAAAAAGAAAACCAAGCATTCGCGGTATCTCGCAACCAAAACCAAAGCGCAAAAGGCAAAAATCAGTTCGGCAAAAGAAAAGACGAACACTGTGACAACTGTAAAAAGCAGGGGCACAACCGGGAAAGGTGTTGGTTCCTCTACCCTCATCTCAGACCGTCGCGAGATGGGGTGGGAGATCGGAGAGGAGAGGGAGGCGGAAACATGGGCGGGAGCGGCAGAGGCCCTAACCCTACCTCCGGAAACCCAAACCCTAGCGGCGGAGGCGATTGGAACAAATGGGGACAAATCGGATCTGGGGCTTCTTCTCGGGGTTTTATATCCGAGACTTGCGCGGATCAACCCGGATCCGAATCCGATCTCCACAGGCGAGTGCATCCGATAAACCCAGACCACCACCGTTTCTCTCAGCCCACAGTCCAGCAACAAATGGGTCAGGTGCTAGCCCAGTTGAATAGTCTTCTCCAGAGTCAAAATCAGGGTCAACACTCAGGTAATCTCTCAGGTATTGACTCTCCTAATGATCCTTTTAATTCCAGAGCTAATCACGTTAATTCTAGTAATACATGGATTATAGATACGGGTGCCACAGACCATATGACAGGAAATAAAAATTTATTAAATAATATTCATTTTGACCCCAAAATAAATAATCGAGTTACTGTTGCTAATGGAAACCAAGTCGAAATTGATGGAGTAGGAGAATCAATTTTTTTGAATAATATACCTGAAGAAGTACTCTTTATTCCATCATTCACATCTAACCTATTATCTGTTGCAAGGGTCACTAGAAAATTGAACTGTAATGTTATTTTCTCACCCTTTGACGTACTGTTTCAGGACCGTCTATCAGGGAGGACGATTGGTAGGGGCACTCTCATAAATGGCCTTTACGTATTTGATAGTTCCGAAAATTTCTTACAGGCTAATAATGTGTCCTATCAGTCTCCTGAACTGTGGCACAAGCGCATGGGTCACCCATCATATGCCGTTTTAAAACATTTATTTCCCAATTTGCGTATTCAAGTTGATTTATGTTGTGATATTTGTCGTTTGGCAAAACAAAGCAGACTGCCTTTTTATTCTTCCACAATTAAAACAGGGAAGCCCTTGGAATTAATCCACTCAGATATCTGGGGACCTGCACCGGTAGAATCATATAACGGTTTTAAATACTTTATCACTTTTATCGATGATTTTTCCCGCACAACGTGGTTGTATTTACTTAAATCAAAGTCTGATGCTTTCTCTGTTTTCTGTGAATTTGTCACCTTGGTAGAAAATATGTATGACTCTAGAATTAAAATCCTTAGGTCTGACAATGGCTCAGAATATACTAGCAATGTTTTTCAACATTTTTTGAAAACTAAAGGTATTTTTCATCAAACTACTTGCATCAACACCCCTGAACAGAATGGTGTTTCTGAACGGAAAAATCGTCACCTTCTTAATGTCACTAGGTCTTTGTTATTTCAAAACCATATTCCTAAAATTTTCTGGTCTGAAGCCATATTAACTGCTGTTTATCTTATTAATCGTCTTCCTAGTCCTCTTATTCAGCATAAACAACCCCTTGAGATATTAAATGGTAGACGTATGAGCATCAATCACCTTAGAATTTTTGGATGTGTTTGTTATGTTCATAAAAAAAGGGTCGACAAATTCGACCCTAACTCTGTCAGAACTGTTTTTCTTGGATACTCATACCAAAAAAAGGGGTACAAATGCTATGACCCTCAAGAATGTAAACTATATATCTCTAGGAATGTCTCCTTCTTTGAAAACGAATCTTATTTTAGGACTACAGATAACCTCTCTGCAGGTCAAGATGAGACATCTCCTTCCCTCCCGACTATGGATTTATTTGAAGAAATACCTTCAGGTCTTGAGGAAACAGTCATCCCTCAAGAAGGGGGAGACGACAATATCACAGGTAATACAGGTAATGAGAATATTGTGCATAATGAAGATCAAGGTAATACAGGAATAACCCCTACAAGAAGGTCCTCACGACCAACTCGTGCTTCGTGTCTCCTACGAGACTTTGTTACTTACAATGTTACTTATCCCATTCAAAATTACGTTTCTTACAAAGCCGTCACTCCTAATCATCACAAGTTTCTAACTACAATGGACTCTCACCACGAACCAACTTCGTATCACGAAGCTCTAAGAAATCCAAAATGGGTTAAGGCCATGGAAGATGAATTAGAAGCTTTAGAAAGGAATCATACATGGTCCATGGTCCCCCTTAAAATGGGAACCAAACCTGTAGGATCCAAATGGGTATATAAAATAAAATACAATAGTAACGGGACGATTGATAGATATAAAGCTAGGTTAGTCGCTAAAGGGTACACTCAAACTTACGGCATTGACTATCAGGAGACATTTGCTCCTGTTGCAAAGATGAATACTGTTAGGGTCCTTTTATCTATTGCTATAAACCATGGTTGGAACCTTTTTCAAATGGATGTCCGAAATGCCTTCCTTCAGGGGACCCTTGAAGAGGAAGTCTTCATGACCCCACCTCCAGGCTATGCTTGTTCCCAGAATCAGGTTTGCAAACTTCACAAATCTATCTACGGTTTGAAGCAATCCCCCAGAGCATGGTATGCAAAACTCAGCCACTCTCTTCTCCACTTTGGTTTTTCGAAAAGTTCTGCTGATGCATCCATGTTTATTAAGCATTACGATACCAACACCATCATTGTCCTTGTATATGTAGATGATATCATAATAACTGGGAATAGTGATAATGAAATCAACCTAGTAAAAACTTACCTAAAAACCAAATTTGACATTAAAGACCTAGGGTTCCTGAAATACTTTTTAGGCATTGAAATTGCACACTCTAAAAAGGGTATGTTTTTATCCCAAAGAAAATATGTTCTTGACCTACTCCAAGAGACAGGGAAATTAGGTTCCAAACCTGCAAATACTCCTATTGAGACAAACCGAAAGGTAAGTCCCACTGATGGAGAACCTCTAAAAGACATAGGACAATTTCAAAGGTTAGTAGGGAAACTTATTTACCTCACTGTCACCAGACCTGACATTACTTATGCTGTTAGTACAATAAGTCAATTTATGCATGCTCCCCACACTCATCATCTTGACATTGTAGATAGAATTCTCAGATACCTGAAAAGAACACCTGGTCAAGGAATATGGATGAAAAATAATAATTCTAACTCAATAATTGGCTACTCTGATGCAGATTGGGCTGGCAGCCACGACCGCAAATCCACTACAGGTTTTTGCACATTCGTTGGTGGAAACCTAGTCACTTGGAGGAGCAAGAAACAGAATGTGGTGGCGAGATCAAGTGCAGAAGCAGAATATAGAGCCATGACATCTACTACAAGCGAGCTCACTTGGCTTAAACAACTTCTAAAGGAAATGCATATCCCATGCCAAGGACCAATGCAAATGTTCTGTGATAATCACGCTGCTCGACATATAGCTTCCAACCCTGTGTTTCACGAACGAACAAAGCATATCGAAGTGGACTGTCATTTCATTAGAGAAAAGATCCAAGCAAAGGAAATCGAAGTTCCTTATGTTCAAAGCAAAAACCAACTCGCAGATATCTTCACCAAGTCATTAGATCAAAAACAATTCAATAACATCCTTGACAAGTTAGGATCCTTCAATCTCTTCCGGACACAACTTGAGGGGGAGTGTTGAAATATGAACGGCTCAGACACAAACGGTCATCACAGCCATATATGGACACACATCCTCAATCAAGCAAATCATTCATCCAGCAAATCTTCACCAAAGGCAACACAACATTCACTCATCAAATGACAACGGCTAGATCTTGTATTAGGAAATAAACCAATCTCATATATATACATGTATCCGTATTATTTTGAAATCAATATACAAAAATCATACATACACAATTTCTTCAGTTTTAGCTTCAAGCAGTCTCACGAAGGAATCTTTTTTATTAACTCTTCTGTAAGTTTCTGCTCATTATAGTTGAAGATGGTGTTTCGAGTAAAAGTCCGGTGCTACAGATCTTGTGAGTTTCATGATTTTTGTAGAGTTTCATAGTTAAAATAATAAATAAGAACACTCATAACCTACCAAGTCAGATGATGTTAATTTCTATTCATGCAATGTATAGCTTGTTTTAAAATTGGAACCCTACCAAATTTCCAGCCCTACATTAAGATGCATATGTTGCCTAGATCATTCAATATATTAAGTGGGGAATTTTGGATTTTGTGGTTATTTTGGGAACCAGCACTATAAAATATAAATCATCAAAAAGAAATACAAAATATTTAACAATAAATAAAGAAGAGAGACAAAGATGTATGTGGTGTAGATATGTCCAATAAGGATAGAAATCACAGTTCTGAAAACTGCACTAGTTTTGGACTCTCTCTACTCTTCAATCTATGTCTCACTAACAACCTACGTTTCCACCTTCATCGTCATACAAATCTACATGCATGGCACTGGATTTCTTAGCTTTGTGGTTTGTTTGTACTTACCTGAGGATAAGATATGTGACGTTTGTGATGTTGAAATTCGATGATGTGTTTGTACCTTGTGATTTGAACTTACATGATCTGTCTAACTTAATCTACTAGAACCCATTTTAAGGGTGACAACCATGGCAAAAAAAACCCTTAAACATGAGAATATTATACATTTCCTATCTGTTCTATCTAGACTAGTTACAGTAGCCTGTAGGGGGGCTTCCCATGTTGTCATAGAGCGGATAGGGTTTTTTTTTCTGGATTTTGATATTTCGTCAAGTTTTTAATGATTCTTTGACAATTTGATCTCGTAGGTTATTTATTCTTTTATATTTGTATTCTAACCCTCCAGGATTGTTTTTTGACGACACCGCATAGTAATGCGGTGGTTAATTAATTAGTTAAAACATCATCTCTTGCATGATTGCCAATATCTAAATATATCTTAACTAAATAATCAGGATCAAAATGATTAGTTTTTAAAGGTGGAGAATGAATCTATGCTTGTCATGTTGATGTGAGAGTTACTTTTCTTTCTTCTCTAGAGCCATATACGTATATCTTATCCGATTGAGATAATTGAGATGATCGATGTACTTCTTGAACTGAGATGACATTTTCAAATCCTATGTACGTATTTAATAGATATTAGGTTTGAAATTTGAAGAAACATTAGATTATTTTATTTTAGCAGTAGATGTACGTGCAAATTTCAGAAATATATTAAAATTATGTAAAAGTAACGTTGATACCATCTTTTCTGGGCATGAACTTCCATGCCCTGGATTATTCCTGCCAAAAACTAATGTTATCATCTCCTTTTGTTAAGAGCATTTTGGAATTAAGGTTCGATTTGGGTCTCGTCGACACTCTTATTGAAGCGTGCTTTAAAGTTCAATATTTCATATAGGCTAATAACTTCATATTAAAATACTAATTGAAAATATGTTTATCGTTAGTCAAAATGAAAAGGAGAATCAGTGGTATGCAATAATCATTTTCAAAAAGAATCTCCACTTCACCAGATCATATAGTCTCAACATGATCGACTGAAGCAAACCCTCTAAGTCTTTCCTGTGAAAGATAACATAAAACTTAAGCATGATCATAAAACTAATTAAACCCAACAAACTATACCAAGTACCTAAATGCAAAAATAGTGGAATTGATGAGCACAAAAAAAGGTTATTTAACTAATTAAATTATTTGACAATGAACCCACATTAGATGGACATTTTCTAATGCAATCAATGGACATAAACATGATTATCTTAAGGGGGTGTTTGGTTGGCTGAGCTGGAATGGAATGGAATGAGAATCTCATACCAGGTTGGAATGGATTCTCATTCTATGATAGGTAGGTAAGGTTCTAATTCCTAGGTATGGGCTGGAATGGATTCTAATTCTGGACCCAAAATAAACAAACCAAACATCAGAATGGAATGAAATCCATTCCATTCCATTCCAGGTACCTCCAACCAAACACCCCCTAAGAAGGTTGTTAAGGTTGAATGCCAAAAAAAAAACCTCCTTCCAAAAGGAAATTACTGAAACCCTAAAAAGAAGCCAAAGCTAGGGTTTGACCATTCAGGGTTTGAAGAAGTGTCACGAGATCCCAAGCCCTCCTGAGATTTTGTTTCATGTGTGTGGCCATATCTGCTCTCTCTCTTTTCCCTTTCCAAAGTTTTCCATTCTGTGCATGTAGAAACAGAAAAAAGTTGCATCTTCAAGTTCCCCCTCATCATAAACTCCAAAACAGTTTGAATTATTATAATCATGTGATGAAAAAAATTTGCATGAAAGACAACAGTCACTCTCAATTTGTCTTGGAATGAAATTCCTTGGGAATTGAACTTAATATACGTCTTCACTTTTTAAATGTTACTTAAGAGTTGAGGCATTCTCGCATATATAGTTAGTGTGTAATACTAGTTTTTCTGTAGGAATTTATTAAATAAGGCTAATGTAATCATATGAGCATTGAAAGTACATTGTGTCAAAAAGAAAAGGAGTCTCTCGACTTCGAAGATCTTTAGCTCAAATAAGCTTGGTCGAATTGAGATACATAATGGATCACTCCGTCGCAGTCTTAGATCGACATGTGTATAATACACGCTGTAACATGAGATTAATATACCAATTAGAGGTAGTTTAGTTCGAAAATTTCTATTATTGGATTAACTTACATGTTAAAAAAACAATAAAACTATTCTAAGAGCATGAGATTGCTACCAACCTTTAGCACCTATGTATGCATGCAAGCACACACCTGTCAATTGGGTCGTGTTCGTGTACTATCGTGTCTGATAGTTCTGCATTCGTGTCAGGATTTCGTGTTATCGTGTATAGTATAAATTGAAAAAAATTCATCATGTTTAGATTGAAAATAGTTAAGTGACATGTTATATTGATATTTTCATTCTAAATAACATCATAATTGACTATAATCAAGTAAAAACAATTGATTATCAAACAAAAGATGCAGTTCGTGTCTGTTTCGTGTATAAAAATAATTTATCGTGTGTATCGTGTCGTGTTCGTGTCAAATCGTGTACCAATCATTTTATGTTTATATGTTTACAAAACATCGTAATAAATCATTTCAATCATACAAAAAATTTCGTGTAAAGTCGTGTCTATATTGTGTCTCCTTATCGTGTCGTGTCCGTGTCGTGTAATCATGTCGTGTCCAAAATTGACAGGTCTACGGCACCCTAGATCAAATAAGCAGAATGACACATAAATAAAATATCAAAAGAAAATAAACAGTGAGGGGACAAGAGAGATGCATGTCAGCATCCAAGATCTATCGTTTAGGGTTGTTGTACCCATACAAAGATCTGTCTGCCCTCCATATGGATTTCCAGCAATAATTCAGACTATCCAACATACATCACGGAGTATGGATTTTATCACTTTGTGTGGTGTAACAGTCTGGCATCTTTCATCTTACTTCTCGAATTATCGATATGATGTAGATGTGTTGTAGAATGCATATATACCAACAAATACTATAACTTAACATATATGCTCTTGAAGAATGTACGTTAACAAGTGTTAGTTATTGGTTGGTTAGGAGGGATAACAAAGAAGATGTAACGCCCCGAAACAGCGGAAAATTTAAAACTTTAAACAGATAAAGAATCAACACTGAGTCGTCACCAAACCACGAGTACATATATATATAATATGGGAAACTGTACAATACAAGAGTCAAGGATGATTACAACCCAACACAAAAGATATACAACACATGCACAAGGGAAAAATCATCCACCTCGAAGAACCAAAAGAGACAGGATTTGGTCTGGGTGCTCATGTCCGTAGTCACCACCTCACACGTACGACCTGACATAAAACATGAATATGCCTGAGTTTCCCGTGGGAAATCCCGTATGCCAAACCCCTAAAATATGAACATAATATGCGTAATGAAACATGAAATGAAAATGCAGTAAAAGCACATCAATCTCCCGTGCACACCAGGCACCGCCGGAAAACATCGGCAACAACAACACCTGTGCACACAAGGCACCGCCGGAAAAATCATCGGCCACAACCACACCTGTGCACACAAGGCACCGCCGGTCAGAGTCTCGGCCACAACACGTGCACACAAGGCACCCGCTCCTCAGAGCCACGACAACAACAACGTGCACACACGGCACCTGCTCCTCAGAGCCACAACACGACCCTCCTCTCAGGCCGGCAATGTCTGTACCGTCGCCCAAAAAGGCCGGAGACCTGTTGCCCTCGAGACGGATCCAACAACACACGGCACAAGCATCCATATGCAAAACAGTGCCCAAACGGTCGAACGGAAGAACCCAAACGGTCGACCGAACACCACAACTATTCCTCAGAAAAACCGAAATAACGTCCAACCGGTCGACCGACTCTCAATCCACGGTCGACCGAAATCCAACAGGGAAAAATCCTCTCTCGCTCAAAAAGCACCAACGGTCGAACAACCCTCAGATCACGGTCTACCGAAAACAACCAGGGAAATCCCCCAACAAAACCGCACTACACGGTCGACCGAAACCACACTCCCGGTCGACCGGCCAATAAGTTAACTTAAGTTCCGGTCGGACGAAGTCAACGAGCGGTCGACCGTTTAGATGGTCAACGCCCCCAACCGACCTACAACAGTGCTTTCGGTCGACCGGCAAAGGGGACCCGTTCGACCGAAAACATACAGAGCATAAATCCCCTGGTAAAACGTACCACCGGTCGACCACTCGAAGAGTATCGTTCGACCGGTGCAAGGGTTTTCCACCCAAAACACACTACGACCGGTCGACCGCGCTATCCCGCCGGTCGACCGTTGTAGAGCAGAAAAGCTGCTGCAAGGTTCTCGACGAGCCTTCCGGCCTACCGTCGTCCACACCAACCCTCGCAAAGGCTAAAAGGAGGTCTACACTACTTCTTGGCATACCTTTAAGGCTTGAAGAAGCCCTTGAAGAACCCACGAAGGTCGCTTCCACGATCGCTCTTCTCCTTCTCCGACGAACCCAACCGTGCCACCGATCTACACGATCCTTGCGCACTCCACCGAGTCCGTCTTCCTCGCCAAATCCACACCACCGTGCCCCAGGAGCTGAGAGGGAGAGAGCGAGAGAGAGTTGAGCGGGAGAGAGAGAGGGTCGCACGAGTGAGAGAGAAAAAGTGAGAGAAAGGGAGAGAAGATCACCTTTTATACCCTTCTCCACCTCTCATCCGAGCCGTCCATCTTAATCCAACCCAACCTCCTCTAATCCTTCACCTAAAACACAATAAACCCAATAATCAAAGGGTTAGGATGTAACAGAAGAAATTGCAATATTCTGTTTAATTTGATCATAATATAATCTTGTGATTACATTTCCACGAGAATAGCTTAGTATTTCTATGCTGACTTGCTATGTCTTTCACAATTCTCTTTCTTAAATTATCTTGCTCAGGAAAACCTATGTGATCACTATATCAGCATTTTGTAGTTACTATGTACATTGATTACGTAATAACTAAAAAAAGTTAGTTACTATTTTCTTGTCTACACATAGACAATATGAGTTAGATTAGAACATTCACCGGTCGAACCACCCATTTTAGTAACATGTGAAATTTCACTATTAACCATACTTTTAAAACTAAGGCACTTGGTGGGAAATAATATGAAATCGATCTATTGCAAAATATTATAGATTTTCCATCTTGAGAAGGGTAATGATTAATTTTTCATTTGTTTCCCTAAGTTGTATTCAGTATTTCTTATGTTCAAGTGAAATTTAAAATAATATCTGAAGGTCTGAGACCAACATACCGATAGTGAATTTAAGCTAGACTACAAGATCTAATTATTTATATTCTCATGTTGTGTAGTTTAAGATTTTATATCTCTAACATAAACCCAAACCTAACCTTACAAGTTACAACATTTCTAGATCTTCAACTCGTCACCTATACAAGCCCACACATGGTAGGGACTCAAGAGAATGGCTCTTAGCTATTCCATCTTGCTCTATTTCATCCCCATAAAAGGGGATAACCAACAATAATCACCACCCTCCCCTACCAATCTCTTCATTAAATTCTTCTCCTTTTTTGCCTCCACCACTATAGCCTCCTCCTCCTTTTTCCATCTCCATCTCCATTTCAATTTCCTCAATGCTTAACACTCAATATTCTTCTCCTTCTCTTGTTCCATTAGGAGAAAACCAACAAGATCAAACTCATCTCATACCTTTCTTTCCATCACATGAACCTTCTCCATTCCGATACCCCATCAATCATCATCAAGATCACAATCCACCACTCAAGGTAAGCACACATCTTAATTATTATTTTGGACTTGCTCCACAAGACTGGCTAGATCGATACTCAATTACTTTCCCAAATCAAATAAGGTTGAAGAACACATGCCTCACGGTGCACCAAATGATCTTTTAATCCTCCGATTGATGCCGAGTGGCGACGATCATGACAACGACTATAAAAAGAAGGAAATCAACCATCGATCGCTAGCCGATAATTCAGGGAACTTAACGGCTAAATGGATGTCATCTAAGATGAGAATTATGAGAAAGATGATGAATTCGGATTCGCAACAAGTTCAACAATCTTTAACAGGAGAGAGCAGCATTGGCAGCATTGGCAATAGCAGTTCTTCAAATGTTAATGGAATTATTAGGGTTTGCTCAGACTGCAGCACAACAAAGACACCTCTGTGGAGAACTGGCCCTCAAGGCCCTAAGGTACCATTTCCATCTAAATCACATGCTGATCTTCAGGTTTAGTTATGTTTAATTAACATATCTGTGATAGTAAAGGTATATTTTGTTACTACATATATATTTTGTTATTACATATGTAGGAGGTCTTACTATGAGATCTTATCTCATTTCAAAATCACTAAGATCTTATATGTTTTTAGCAGATTTATATATTTCTTAAATAAACACTTACGTTTGTTAGAGAAAGTGATAAACCATTATGTTTTTTCATAATAGTTATATAATCAACCAAATCGATCCAATTCACTATTACCAGAAATTTGGAAATGATGTCATTGTAGGTATGTAAGTCTAACCTACATGTTAGATCGAATCGAACAGTCATATTTACAATATGAGAGTATATGATCATAAGAAAATAAAAAAGTTGCCATTTATATAATGTGGGTATGTAAGCCTTATATATTGATTTATAGATGAAAATTTCTCATTTGAAGTAACACCAGACAACTAGTTAGATTTACTCATTTTGTATTAGATCACCTTTTATAAATACTCTCTTCTCCCTTATTATAGATCACTTACATTTATATACATACCATCATCTATGCGTTTGAGATAAAGGGATATCTAGCAACTTCATACATATTAGATATTACTCACAGTAGAGTGACTACATACATTACTAATATTTAAGATGTATATATAGATGACTTGATGAATAATTTTTCTTCATCTTTAAAATATGGATATCATTAAGTAAACTTAATATTTTCGTATTTTAAGTTTTATACGTTACGAGTTGATGCAGTCTCTTTGCAATGCTTGTGGAATAAGGCAAAGAAAGGCTAGAAAAGCCATGGCAGCTCTAAATGAAAAACAAAATAGTACCACCGACGCGCCGGTTAAGCCGAAGTTAACTAAAGAGAAATTAGGATCTAACTCAGGTAGCGGTATCGTGCCATATAAGAAGAGATTTCGATACAATCTGGACAAACCAACGAAGATGATCGGCTTCGAAGATTTCCATCCGCAAGATGAGAAGGAAGCAGCCATTCTATTGATGGCCATGTCTTGTAATCTCATATTTGGTTGATGAGTGATCCATCAATATTTAATTCTTTGTATTTTCAAAGATCTAGATAAATCATGTGTGAGAGTGTGTTTGGTTAGCTTATAATTTGTGAGAAATAATGAGGTATTTTAATTTTTTTCCCCTTCGAATAACGACCAATATATATTGCAATGTCCCTTATATTATGTTGGGACCATGTAAGTTTGCTGAGTATGATCAAAACATTCCATTTTCTAATAAAATAAACTACTTTTGTTCGTAATAGCTTGGGTTCATAACAAGATTTTCTGATTTTATTCCTTCTATTTAACTAGAGTATACAATTGTAGCTTCGTCCAAACTTTTGATGAAAATCTTATTCTTTGTCTATACTTTATTTTTGGATAATGTGTTCTACCTATTTCTTTCGAACTCCTAAATGTTGTATTTTGGTATTTCTCAGTGACTCAACTTTACATACTTAATTATATTGAATAGATTTCCAAATATTGTTATACGAATTAGGAATTCTATTGTCTGGTTCTCTAATGAAGCCTCAAAATCAAACATCATATGAGCACCTTCTAAATAGCTTTCCAAGAGAATGTAAGTGAACATTATCTTTTTCAATTTGAAGAACAGGTGCGTATATTGCAATAATAATGTTTAGTTAATTTGTTTTGTGATCAGTGTGGTAAAGTTCTCCATATGACTCATTGAATCCTTTAAAATAGCAATCGTGGTCATGAAACCATAAATTCCCAGTCATATATAAAGCCTCAAATTCCTTGTGCAGACCATTGGTGCTCGGAGGTAGGTACGAATTGATTTTGATAGGGAGCCGGATTGACTTTCAAAATGCACTTGGTGGTCCAAAATGAAACACAAATCAAACGTATATATAAACACATGATATCTTACATAAATAAATAAATGCAAAACTGTAACGTCCCGTTGGATCAAAATGAGATGAAGTAAGATATTGAATTAGACACATCCCCTCCTCCCCTGAGCCTAGCCCACAACCCTTACTTATTATTACAAAATTTAAGTTGGTAAGTGTTATGGTAGTAGACTCATGTCATTATATCTCACACTAACATTTTAATGTTAGTCAATGTGAGACTGATGTTTGGGGTGTTACAATCTATCACACTTGAATACCTGACGTCCTCGTCAGGGTCAAGTCAATCAATCAACAAGTGTTGTGTGATTCTAGAGGTGACTCACACCTTCTTAGTGTAGCATTTAGTTCCCATGTACAATTCCGAATGGTTCAGGCTCTGATACCATTCTTAACGTCTTATTCTCGAGCTTGGGTCCCAATTTGTCACATATAAGTCCATAACACTCACTTATTGCCACAAAATTTAAGTTGATAAGTGTTATGATAGTGAACTCATGTCACTATATCACATACTAATATTTTTATGTTAGACAATATGAGACTAATGTTTGAGGTGTTACAAAAACCATCTTAAAATTTCTTAAGTTAGACACAACGTACAGAGCTTAATTTTTTTCCTTTGAAGAGAGACTCATGTTTCTCAGTATCAGGGTTTAATTACCATGTCTAAGTCATGTTTCATCTATGACATCGCAGTTAATTAGCAGACCATCACCATTGATCCTGCCATACGAGTGTATTAAGTTAACCGCAGCTTAACTATACTTAATTGTCTATTGCCTTATTGTAATGTTTTGGCATTACGTAGAGACGGTGCCAAGAAATTTGAACACTGAGTCAAAATTAATTTGTATAGTTAACACACTCTAGCTAGATAAGAAGATTTCACAAAAAAATATTTTTGATACGATTATGATATTTCTAAAAGGCTGAGAAGTCCACAAACTAATGATCCACCACGACGAGGGATATCAGATGATGATCGAGGAGGAGATTGAGGTGGAAGAAGAAGAAAAATGATGTTTATTTCATTAATTGAATCGGTTGATTGGTTCGTTACAATGGGTCCACCATTTATAGATAGTGGAGCGGATCTGTGCCTAATGGGGTAAATTAACAAAGAGATGTGTTTACCCGTTTACTATACTAAGTTGAAACAAATGAAACTACGGCAATATGAGACATGTATTACACGATGAATGTAATTAACTACTATTGATCTATTACTAATGGCTGGACCTATGATTCTTTTCAGAATCAACAATTCTTCGTCGTACCACTCCCTGTGTTTTCTTTAGCTATCATTCTTCATATCTTGGATATCGTTATTGCTTATAGTCGAGTTTATATCTCTCCCCAGGTGAAATTTGATAAATCATAAAATTTATTATACGTTTGGTGTCTTAAAAGATAGGAAAAATGAACGCACTACATCACAAAATCCAGTCTCTCATGATCTTTTACATGGGTTGGTAACTTGAAACGTAAATCAAAATCTATGGTTTAAAATTTTCAATGAAAATTAAAGTTTCAGTTTATCAAAAAAACATAACGTCAATACATTTTAAGATAGATGTTCTAATGGATTCCTCCTCTTCATAAATTTATATTCGTTATGGTTGTTATTTGTCCACTTGGGTTTTCCTCTAAAGTCCAACAACATAGTGACAAATTATTGGGACATCTATATGCGCCACACATTGGATTTGGATGTGATGTTTTGTAATCCTCTACCTCACGAGTTGGTTATATTTTATTGGTCCTTGATTTTTGCTCTCTTCCGATCATCATCTAGAATCATCAAATCTATTTTCATTTTGGTTGCAACTTGTATCACTTTTGTGTGCATCATTCAAATATATACTTGTGATATAAAAAATTCACTCCATAACAGTATAACACAACTATTAATTCCATGTACAGCTAATTACATATTAAAAATCTTAGTTACTCGCTTAGATGCTTGGGTTTAAAGAGATAAAATAGATCATGAAGTTCAATAAGAATTTACAACATTAAGACAAGCATGAACCATATGATTAAAACGACATAGAAAAAAAAACTAAAGTGATTGAGTGAAGCGACCTTAGATATAAGATTATAATGTCAGAGATTGTTACCACATTGAAAGAAGTTATCAAAAATATTCAATTTGTTGCCAAATCACGACATCCCAAGTGAAAGCATCTTTGCTACATGTCCACTCAAGCTAGCTAACATCAATGGTTCATTTTTGTGAGATTTGTTTGACTATGCAATCCAATCCAAGACTTTATAGTCCATATAAAAGTTATTTGGATTATTAAAACAGAGAAAAAAGCTTATCATTGATGACGTTGTTGCCCCCAAGATAATCATAATATTAACTATGGATAGTCTTTTTTGTTTCTACGTGAAAATGAAAGAGAATCCATGCATTACTAAACTCGTGTTCGTACGTGGAGGCATCTTGTGATTATGAACCTTTAACGATGCAAATCTCTAATCAAAGGTGGGTTCTGAAATTAACATCACACCCACCACAGATGGAGATGTCTACATTACAACGTACATTTCTGTCACATTAGATATAGCTAACAAAAACATGATTTACTAGTTGACAAACCAAATTAAACATCACAATTTAGATTGAGTTTGGATGTATTATTTGTGAGTTCTGGAGAATTTCTAAATGTTTTACGAGTTGAAGATTTATAAATGATGTGGTTTCTGTCTTGTATGCAAGTGTATTACTAAAATTACATTATCCAACATGAGGTTTAAAATCACATGCAAATACATATTTCTTGGGAGCTGTATTATTTAATCTAAATTACATATATGTATTTCCAATTTTATTATTTATCTCTCCATAGCCTAGCTACATAAATACCAACTATGGTGGAAGGAGTTTGCATCTGAAGAAGATGGAGCTTGTTTTCATAACATACATGGTGGCAATTCTTCTACTAAGCTCAAGGCAGATGGAGCTTCTTTTCATAACATATATGGTGGCAATTCTTCTACTAAGCTCATACTCTTTCCTTAGGAGATGGCAGAGAAATAACAAGAAAGCACACGAGTTAGGGCAACTTCCACAAGGAACCCTAGGATGGCCATTTCTTGGTGAAACCATGGAATACATATATTGTGCTTACACTCCTTTTCCAGAGAGCTTCATGGACAAACGAAAAATCAAGTAAGTCTTCAACATAAACTATGATTAGAGCTTGCTTCATACAAAAGCTACCTTTGAGTTTACAATAGCATATTATGGTTGTAGGCTCGTATGCTTATAGTTTCACTAATTCTTTTGCTACTTGACCTATTATTTAAGGGTGTTATACATTTATAATCCTACATAAGTTGCTATAAGTAATTCTATAATGGAATAATGTATGTTTATTTCCTAGTTACTTAAGTGCTTGAGTATTAATGGGATTGTGAAGCAATAAAACTCAATCATAACTTGTTATTAATAAGCTAGTGTTAAATTGGCGATTGTATGTTATATGAAGATCTTGATTTGATGTTGAATGAAGGTACGGAGATGTTTTCAAATCCCACTTATTCGGAAGACCTACCATTGTTTCTATCGACCCGGAGGTGAGCAAGTTCGTCTTGCAGAGCGATTCGACGATTTTCATGTCCTCATACCCAGGTTCCCTGAAGGAGTTGATGGGCAAAGCATCGATCCTTCAAATAAGTGGAAGCTTGCACAAGAAGATCCATGGATTAGTTGGTTCTCTCCTCAAATCACCACAATTCAAGTCTAAAATTACTTCAGATATGGAGAAGTGTGTTTTGGATTCCATGAAGTCTTGGGAAGATGATCAAGTAATCCACATCCAAGATGTGGCCAAACAGGTAGTAATTAAATTAATCAGTAATGAACTCTAATTTGTGTTTTACAAATATTAATGTTGTAAAATTTGTTGGTTACATTACTTTCATACAATTCAACTTGTTAATATATTTACTATATATAGTAGAAAAACTTGAAAGTTGAAGCTTCGTGTTATATTTATATCTAGCTAATAGTTGGACACTTAATGACCAAAAACATTTAATGGTTCTTGATTATTATTTCTAACTGCTTTATGAAGTTTTTTCTCACATCATTTAATACTTCAATATTACAATGAAAAAAATTCTAACCATATATGTAATTTGTTTTCTTTGCATGCAAGTTCAGATAGCATTTAGAATTATAATAAAAGGATTGATGGGAGTGGAAGCTGAAGATGAGATACAATACATGAAGCAAGAATTCCAAAAGTTCTTAGCTGGACTCATCTCTTTACCAATCAAGATACCTGGTTTACAACTTCACAGATCACTACAGGTGATTAAATTATCTCCTTGAGATCAAGTTCTTGTTATGTTTGAATCATTTTTTATATTATCTTAAACAAAACCAAATGACTCCACCTTTTGATATCTGTTAAAGCAAGATTTAGAAAAGAATATTAAGCACTAATTCTGAATTCAACATACCATATAAGCACACTTGAAAGTTTATGTCAAAGTGAAGAGTATTTATTACTAGATATTGAAGGGTATTGATGATATTTTCAATAGTTAATTTGGAGGGTAGCTGGGAATTCAACTAAAGAATATACTTTTCACTGACAACTTTCAAAAATTTATGCAGTCAAAGAAGAGACTGGAGAGGGTTGTTATGGCCATCATCAAAGAAAGAAGAAAAAGGAACTACAACAAGAGTCCATGCAACAACCCTAGTGATGTAATAGAGGCAATGATGAATGAGAAGAGTGTTGAACTCAGTGATGATCACATCACAGATAATGTAATTGATTTAATGATTCCAGGAGAAGAATCAGTGCCCACCTTAATCACACTTGTTGTTAAGTACCTCAGTGGCTGCCCCAGAGCTATCCAACAGATGGAGGTACATATCTGTGCAATTACTCGATCCCCCATCAATATTAACAATTTATAATGATTTATCAACTTGAAGAGCAAAAAAAATCATGTTAGTGGTTAATTAGTTAGAGCAAACAGATAATTAATTCAAAACCAAAAGTTGGACATCTTAAATCTTGATACTTATATTCCCAGTACCTTCTGGGAATAAATTAATGAGATCAAAGATCAAGAGACTTGATTGGTGTACTGATGTTTAAGAATATAGGAAATATCCGACTGGTATTGTGCTTAATTTCGTGCCAAAAGTGTAGCATAAAATCTCATATATTTCACAAATGAACTAATCATTTCAACTATTAATTAGGAGGAAAACATGGAGCTGAAGTTGAGCAAAGCAAAATCAGGTGAAACACTAAGTTGGTCAGACTACATGTCACTCTCATTCACCCAAAATGTAAGCTTATATATTTTCAATGGCATGCTTACACCATGATTAATTAAATCCAAACTAAACTATTATATATATCTAATACTAATCAACAGGTGTTATCTGAAGCTTTAAGGATGGGGAACATTGTGAATGGTGTTTACAGGAAGACCATGCAAGATGTTGTGATAAAGGGTCACCTCATTCCTAAAGGATGGTGTGTTTTGACATATTTTAGGTCAATCCACCTTGATGATAGACTCTATGATGATCCCCACGCCTTCAATCCTTGGAGGTGGCAGGTGAGAAAAAAATTCACAATTATATGATAAAAAAGAAAGGGTTTAAGTGTTGCTAGATTCAAAAAATATTGACATAATTAGACTTTAGACTGTTTGACATGTATTTCATAAATAATTGGATACACCAGTAGTTTGGTGCACCTCAAGACATGTGATGACCACTTCTGTTCTAAATCCGTTAGTTTTCTATCATATTAATTGGATATTAGTATTGTTCCACTTTTATCAGATGTGACCAAAGAGACATATTCATAATTCATTGGATATTTGTGGATCCGTCGTCGTGTATTACAAGATTTCAACTTTTTTTCAAGACAAGCTTTATGTAAAATATTTTTATATGATTGTGAAAATTTGTGATAATGTATTGTACTTTATGATTTCAACAGGAGAGTGCCAATCTAAATAGTAGTCATTTCAGTGCATTTGGAGGTGGTTTGAGGTTGTGCCCAGGAATAGAACTAGCAAGGCTGGAGGCATCCATATTCTTACACCAATTGATCACAAACTTTAAGTAAGAACTACAACTCTATTCAGTTCATCTAATTACTTGAGTAGTTATTTATATAACTAATGGTTGGGATTGGTAGGTGGGTGGCTGAGGAGGAGACAATTGTTAGCTTCCCAACTGTCAAGCTGAAGAATGGGATGCCAATTAAAATCAAGAGGTAGCCCAAAATACACAGTGATTAAGTTTGATCAACTTGTTTGAAGTAGTAAGTTGTAAATTATTAATGATTGCGTGTCTAAATTTATATAAATGTTAAGTAATTATAAGGGTTTTGCACATGTACTTCCCCCCCCCCCCCCCCCCCCCCCCCCCATTTTGGTCATATTAGGATCAATATTCAGTACCCTACAGTTTGAATATTATTATGTGCTTTCCAATTAGTGCAGTTACATGTATTGTATATTGCTATAAAAAGGAACCAAAAACCCAATGATCATATATATATAAGCGACGCCATTAATTAACTACTACCACTTCAAACAACCATACAGGTGATACAGCCCCTAACAAATGCATGCAAACAAAAGACACAAGTTTCTTTGTAGGACCAAACTATCTCATTAACCACCTTGCATGCACACAAACATGTGAAAAGTGCAATGGTAACTATACAAATGTAAGCCATTCAACCTAGCTAGTAGATCACACACATTAATTTATGGATGTTCATGGAATGAGGGAGATCCCATCAACCACAACTGATTTTGCAATAAAGTTGTTGGCTTCCTGAGAAGGGTGCACTCCATCCCAAAACACACTCCATCCCAAAACACGTAAGTGCTTGCATTAGGACATATTGGTGCATTAGGTTTGCAAAGAACTGATGTTCTTGAAGTTCCAGTCCCACAACACCCTTTCCTTGCCTCCGCAAACCCTACAAACACAAACTATCAGCTCATATTGTGAGAACCCAACTTTATTTAATAAATCAATCAAGATTAGGTTATCAATTTGGTCTTGATGACTTAGGTGGAGGGTTGATTTGATGGTTGGAAATGAGGTGGCTAGGTGATGTGTGGATTGGAGGTTAGGTGGACGGTTGGGAATGAAGGTTGGTGGTGTATATAAAAGGAGGAGTTGAGTTGAGGAGAAGATGGTTGTTGGCTTGTGAGTTGGTTTTGTTTGGAGAGTTGAGAGGAAAGTGAGAGTTGAAGTAGAAGAAGAAGAGAAGGAGAAGAAGGCGGAAGGAGTTTTGGATTCTGTCGAAGTCGAGTTCGCCATTTCGCCGGAGAAAAGCTCTTTGACGTGGAATCGATCGTCGTTGTTCTTCTCAAGCTTTTTCAAGCTTCCAAGGTATGTCAAGCCTTGTTTTTACCCTCACCTAAGTTGTGTGAGTGTTTGAGTATTCGACGGTAGGCCGAATGACTCGTCGGAATAGAGTGGTAGAATTTCTGCTTTGTTCGGTCGACTGACGCATGTTTTCGGTCGACTGATCGTAGTGTAATTTGGGCATTTGCTCTCGCACCGGTCGAACGATACCCTGGGGGTGGTCGACTGGTTGTACGTTTGAGCGAGAAGATGAAGACCCTGGGTGCTTTCGGTCAACCGAGTCCCCTTTGTCGTTCGACCGAACGCACTGTAGTATGACGGTTGGGGGCGTTGACCATCTAAACGGTCGACCGCCGCATTGACCGAACGCACTGTTTT
The DNA here is from genome assembly GCA_963682175.1 of Triglochin maritima. Lineage (NCBI taxonomy): Eukaryota > Viridiplantae > Streptophyta > Magnoliopsida > Alismatales > Juncaginaceae > Triglochin > Triglochin maritima. Next base: position 1,388,384 of record OY821784.1, read on the forward strand.
AAGTCAATTGGGGTGTAGACTTCTAAACGGTCGACCGCCCTGAGATCCCGTTCGACCGATGACTTAAGACTACTTAAGTAGGGTTCAATCGATTCATATTTCGGTCGACCGGCGATGACTTAGAGTAATGTTGAGGTCCCTGATATTTTTCGATCGACCGGAAGCCCATTTCCGTTCGACCGTTGGGGATGTGTTATTTAATATTATCTTGTGGCGTAGACCTTCTAAACGGTCGACCGTCCAGAGACTTTTGTTCGACCGTTTGATGTTTGTTTGGTTCGACCGTTGGATTGTGGTTCGAACCAATTACCGGTTTTAACGACCAACTGTATCACCTTTTTCGATCGACCGTTGGAGCCCAGTAATTGTATTGTTTGTTTATGAGTGCGTTAGTGTGTGGATTGCATTTACTGCGTATGTTCCCATTATATGACATGTGCATTGAGACCTAGGTAGTAGATCTGTGAGACCATATTCCCTTTTTGCATGATCTATATGATATGGCTCTACGGAGCAAGATGATTGTCGGCCTGTGTGACGACAGATATGACTGTCGGCCTGTGTGACGACAGATATGACCTTAGCCTTTGTGGCGAAGGAGATGACCTTAGCCTTTGTGGCGACGAAGATGACTGTTAGCCCTTGTGCAACAGAGTTCTGTGCCTTAGCCTGTGTGGCGACGGAGATGACCAACCGATGTTGTTCCGGCGGATGTGCTCGACCGATGTTGTTCCAGCGAGTATGATCGTCCAGTTGTGGCACAACTGGCGAGTATGACCGACCAGAGTGACGGCTCTGGCGGATTGTGGTCTTCGACCACTGATCAGATCTGATGATGACTCAGAAGTACGTGTGACCTTCACTGAACCCATATGACTAGTGTAGTTGCGAGTGGAGGTGTGTCGCGTACTTTCCGTATGACCGCATGTGCCTGCGGTGGGTATCTACGGATGTCCAAAATTAGACGTATGACTAATGAACCCCGGTTGGGGAAATGACTGTTATGACTTATGACCTGATGACCCGGTTGGGGAATGTTCTGTTATGATTTATGTTTTGCATAGTATTAGTATGATATGTCATGTTTCGCATTGCATGTAGGTGGGTTTGACATACAGGATTTCCTTCGGGAAACTCACGGCATTGTTGTTTTATTTCAGGTTCCCCTTCGGGAGTTGTTTGGGTGGTGACTGAGGACGAGTGCATTTTGGAGTCGGGTCTCGTGTCTATTTTGAGGTTATTATGACTACTTGTATAGTTGTATATTGTATTTTGATGTAGTCATTCTTTTGACAACTCCTGTATTCGGTGCAACACCATATTATATATATATATATATATATATATATATATATATATATATATATATATCTTCGAGTAGCGTCCCATGTGTAGATGTTGATATCTTTGATTATCCTTTTATTAAAAGTTTAAAATTTCCGCTGCTTCGGGGATGTTACACATATAGTAGAAATGTTGTGTGTGTGTATACATGAATTATCTAGTGAGCTCTCGGGACTTAATTTTCTATTTTAAACCACCATTATATCTACCACTCATCTGAAATTGTAAGGTAAATTAAGAGGAAAACGGTTATGCAAATAAAAGGAGAAATTAACCGTAAATAAGATCCAATTGTGAGATTGTAGGGGGCTAAAACTAAATAAGATGAGTCATGACCTCACTAGAACCTGACCTTAAATATATATATATATATAATGCTAATTTTTCATGACACTTCAACAAATTGAATCTTTCTTTCAAGCAACGAAACCAATCGAAAAAATGATTGTCGGTAGACAAGCCCTTGGCATTAAGATGCTAGGAAATTAAAGGGAACTACTAAACGTCGCCCCAAAACTACTTAAATTGCTCCTTGAAATTACCAAATTGCCCTTAACAATATATTTAATACCCATATCGTCCCGTATCTTTAAACAAGGTTATTGACTCAGTTTTACTAACATTCCTAGTACCAACACCATGAAAATGTCTGGCGAAACACCTAGATCAGGTGAAGTAACGGAGGCGGATTTTTTTTCCGACTCAGGCGCCTGGCTAAGACGCCTGTACCATCGTGGAGGCGTCTGGCTAAGACGCCTCCACCATAGTTGACCACGATGGTACAGGCGTCTTATCCAGACGCCTATACCATTGTCTAGGCGTCTGGTTAAGACGCCTCAACCATGGTGGAGGCGTCTTAGCCAGACGCTTCCACGATGGTACAGGCGTCTTAGCCAGACGTCCCGTTTTTTTTTAATTTTTTTTGTCAAATTAAAATTATACGGTGTGTTATCTCAAATTATACGGTGTCGTACACAGACGCTTGTCCCATGGGCGAGGCGTCTGGTTAAAACGCCTCCCCCATAGGCGGGGCGTCTGGGTAAAACGTCTTCCCTATGGGGGAGGCGTCTTACCCAGACGCCCCCTCCTACGTGGGGGCGGCTCTTTCGGACGCCCGTAATTTTTTATTCTTTTTTATTATTATTTTATTAAAAAGATGTTAGATATTTTACCAGATTCGAGTACACTGAGGTGTCCGTTGGCTCATTACTGACCTCCAAATAGTAGGCCTATTATAAGAGAAAGATGAAGAGAGATGTGTGATAGGAGGGTAAAATGTCGCGTTATAGCAGTAGAAATGAGATAATGGCAAAATGGTAATTTCAAGGGGCGATTTAAGTAATTTTGGGGCGATGTTTAGCAATTCAGAAATTAAAAGGGTAGCGGGTAATATCACATGCACAGTCCACAATGTGTAGCATAATTGATAGATTTCAAATTTTAGAATAGTTATCTAATCAAGTGGGTCATTGTGATATTTAAATATAGTAGGCCGGACAACTTTAAAAAACATGGATATATATTGGGTAGTTGAGATCTAAATTTAACACCGCTAAGTAATTAATCAATTGTAGTCACCATTTTTGGTAGGGTTGGTGGCAAGCTCCAAGAGTGGCTTGTAAATGTCAAGCACTGCAAGATGAATTTCTTGGAATCGATTCCTGAGGGAGTCCACAGCTGCAATCAGCTTGTTGTTGAACCTCTGGGCATCATAATTTAGCTTTTGAATGCAAGTTGAGTGGTTTAAGTTCCCATAGAGATTAATTGCAGCTGGAAGACACCCCAAAGGTGGCAATGATGTCACACCAATCCTTCTCACCTCAACCTCAAACAACTGCATTTCAATAAAATGGAAGGAAAAAATCTAATATTTTTACTTGTTAATGTAGTTTATAATGAAAAAGATATTAATGCGATGTGGACACGATAAATATTATTTGAGATTACATTATTTCAATATTTACTTATGACATTATAGCCACTAATTACTAATAAAACCAACCTATATAAGTTGATATAACAAAACCTATTAAACTTAGCTTGTGGGTAATTATATCTAAACAAACCTGAACAAAGGTAGAGAAGTTCCCAATGAGAAGCGAAGCGAACTCATCGGGAGCGTAAGCTCTCCTGAGTGAAGGATTAATGTAGTAATTCTGCACATAATCACCATTCCCAGTGCTCACAATGCAAATTGCATTTGATAATATAGAAGCTGCCTTTTTCTCTCCTGCAACTCCAACAAGCTTAACCCTATACTCTTTCAAGTGCTCCATGCAATTGCTTGGACATGGAGATTGCATCCTGCATGCATGCATGATCCAAAAAATGGTTTCACCAACATATATGTGTAAAAGCAAAACAAAACAAAAATATCATCGGTAAATGTCATTTAATTTACTAGAATAAGTTATGTTGAACTTCAGGATTATGAAAATGGATTTAATTTACTTCAAATATCTTAATATTTCATAAATAACATTTGTTTACTGTAAAATCAAAATTACCCTCCAATAATAATTCCAACAATATCGATCGTCTTGCCAAAATTATTCATCATGGGGAATGAAGTTAAACAACTTAAGGTTGATTCCAATGTTTAATAAAATTGTATTATTTTTACTTTTATAGAAAATCCAAAAACATGAAAAAAGTAAATTGAATTTGAAGGTATCCCTGATATTACACAAATTAGTTGTGTAATAGATGCTTCTCATGTGAAAAACCCATCGTATTTGGCGCCAAAAATTATACATTTTTGGCTTACATAAAAAAAAGATAAGTTGTAACGCCCCGAAACAGCGGAAAATTTAAAACTTTAAACAGATAAAAGAATTAACACCGAGGTCGTCCCCAAACCACAAGTATATATAATATAAAGTGGTAAACTGTATAATACACGAGTCAAGGATGATTACAACCCAACGCAAAAGATATATAAACACATGAACAAGGGAAAATCATCCACCTCGAAGGATAAAAGGACAGGATCTGGTCTGGGTGCTCCTGCCCGCAGTCACCACCTCCTACTGACGTGCACGACCTGACATGTAAACAAACAATGCCTGAGTTTCCCCTAGGGAAACCCCGTATGTCAAACCCCTAAAATATGAACATAACATGTGTATATGAAACATGAAATGAAGAATGCAGTAAAAGCATATCTAACTCCCGTGCACACAAGGCACTGCCGGAAAACATCGGCAACAACAACACATGTGCACACAAGGCACCGCCGGTCAGAGTCTCAACCACAACACGTGCACACAAGGCACCGCTCCGTAGAGCCACAACCACGATCTCCTCTTAGGCCGGCATGTCCGTACCGTCGCCCCAAGGAGGCCGGGGACCCGTTTCCCTCGAGGCAGATCCAACCACATGCGACACAAGCATCCATATGCAAAACTGTGCCAAACGGTCGAACAGAAGACCATAAACGGTCGACCGAAAACCACTACTATTCCGCAATAAAACCGAAATAACGTCGAACCGGTCGAACGGCAAAGGGGCCCCGTTCAACCAAAATCCATCAGTGAATCCTCTCTTACTCAAAAAGCATCAACGGTCGAACCATCCTAAAATCACGGTCGACTGATTTCCACCAGTAAAACTCACCAACAATCCGCACTACATGGTCGACCGAAACAACTCTTCGGGTCGACCGGCCAATAAGTTAACTTAAGTTCCGGTCGAACGAAGTCAACGAGCGGTCGACCGTTTAGATGGTCAATGCCCCCAACCGACTTACAACAGTGCTTTCGGTCGACCGACAAAGGGGACCCGTTCGACCAAAAACACGTAGAGCCTTTTTCCCTTGCTAAAATGCATCACCGGTCGACCACTCCTAGAGTATTGTCCGACCGGTGCAAGGATTTTTGCCCGAATCACACTACGCCTGGTCGACCGCGCCAACCCGCCGGTCAACCGTTCCAGAGCAGAAAAGCTGCTGCAAGGTTCTCGACGAGCCTTTCGGCCTACCGTCGGCCACTCCAATCCTCGCAAAGGCTAAAAGGAGGATTAAACTAAAGCTTGACATACATTTAAGGCTTGAAGAAGCCTTGGAAGAACCCACGAAGGTCGCTTCCACGAGTGCTCTTCTCCTTCTCTGGTGAACCTAACCGTGCAACCGATCAACATGATCCTTGTGCACTCCACTGAGTCCGTCTTCCTTGCCAATCCACACCACCACGCTCCAGCAGCTGACAGGGAGAGTGGGAGAGAGAGTTGAGCGGGAGAGAGAGAGAGAGAGAGAGGGAGAGAGAGAAGTCACCTCTTATACTCTTCTCTTCCACTCATCCTAGCCGTCCATCTCAATCCAACCCAATCTCCTCTAATCCTCCACCTAAAACAAAATAAACCCAATTAACAAAGGGTTAGGATGTAACATAAGTTGTATGATTTGTGGTTTGTGTGAGAACCTAATCCCTTGATTAAGGTTAATTAAGTTTAAGAACCTTAAACCCTTATTAGTGAGAGTATATAAACCAAACCAAACCTTTTTCTCATTCTTTCCTTCTCTCTCTTTTTCATCTCACTCTCTCCCTCAACACTTTCTCTCCCTCCCTTGTAGTTCGTCGGTGGAAGAAGGAGGAGCCGCGGGTGCGCCGGCAAGTCTGGTCGCCGGAGTTCAAGGAAGGTGTGGAGTTCGCCGGAGATACGCCCTTTTGCGTGGGAGGATCGTCGTTGCTCTTCGGAAGCTTCTTCAAGCTTCCAAGGTATGTCAAGCCTTGCTTTTACGCTCACCAAGGTTGTGTGGGTGTTTGAGTGTTTGACGGTAGGCCGAATGGCTCGTCGGAATAGTGTGGCAGAAGTTCTGCTCTGTTTCGGTCGACCGGTGCTCAATTCGGTCAACCGGTTGTAGTGTAATTCGGGCGTTCTCGCTCGAATCGGTCGAACGATACCCCATGGGTGGTCGACCGATTGTTCGTGTGAGCGAGAAGATGAAGACCCTGAGTGTTTTCGGTCGATCGGGTCCCCTTTGTCGGTCGACCGAATGCACTGTTGTATGTCGGTTGGGGGCGTTGACCTTCTAAACGATCGACCGCCTCTTTGACCAAGTTCGACCGGACGTACTGTTTTAAGTCGGTTGGGGGTGTAGACTTCTAAACGGTCGACCGCCCTGAGATCCCGTTCGACTGATGACTTAAGACAACTTATGTGTGGTTCGACCGATTCATATTTCGGTCGACCGGTAATGACCTTGTAGAATGTTGAAAGTCCCTGATGTTTTTCGGTCGACCGGAAGCCCATTGTCGTTCGACCGTTGTGGATGTTTTATTTATTATATTATTTGTGGCGTAGACCTTCTAAACGGTCGACCACCCAGAGACCTTTGTTCGACCGTTTCGATGATTTCCTTGGTTCGACCGTTGGATTGTGGTTCGAACCAAGTACCGGTTTTAACGACCAACCGGTCGACCGTATGACCTTTTTCGGTCGACCGTTGGAGCCTAGTATTTGCATTGCTTGTTTATAAGTGCGTTGGTGCGTGGATTGCATTTATTGCTTATGTTCCCATGATATGACATGTGCATTGAGACCTAGGTAGTAGACCTGTGGGACCATATTCCCCTTTTGCATGATCTATATGTGATGACTGTTATGACCTTAGCCTTTGTGGCGAAGGAGATGACCTTAGCCTGTGTGGCGACGGAGATGACTGCTAGCCCTTGTGCAGCAGAGTTCTGTGCCTTAGCTTGTGTGGCGACGGAGATGACCGACCGATGATGTTCCGGCGGATGTGCTCGACCGATGCTGTTCCGGCGAGTATGATCGTCCAGCTGTGGCACGGCTGGCGAGTATGACCGACCAGAGCGACGGCTCTGGCGGATTGTGGTCTTCGACCACTGATCAGATCTGATGATGACTCGGAATTGCGTGCGACCCTCACCGAACCCATATGACTAGTGTAGCTGCGAGTGGGGGTGTGTCGCGTATTTTCCGTATGACCGCATGTGCCTACGGTGGGTATCTACGGATGTCCAACACTAGACTTATGACTAATGAACCCCGGTTGGGGAAATGACTTTTATGACCTTATGACCCGTTTGGGGAATGACCAGTTATGATTTATGTTTGGCATAATACTAGTATGATAGGTCATGATTGCATTGCATGTAGGTGGGTTTGGCATACGGGGTTTCCTTCGGGAAACTCACGACATTGTTGTTTGCTTTCAGGTTCCCTCTTCGGGAGTTGCTTGGGTGGTGACTGAGGACGAGTGCATCTTGGAGTCGGGTCCTCGTGTCGGTTTTGAGGTTATTATGACTACTTGTATATCTGTATATTGTATTTTGATGTAGTCATTCTTTTTACAACTCCTGTATACGGTGCAGCACCATATATATTATATTTATATTTTCGAGTAGCGTCCCCTGTGTTGATGTTTATCCTTTGATTATCATTTATTTAAAAGTTTAAATTTTCCGCTGTTTCGGGGATGTTACAACTTGGTATCAGAGCGGGTCGATTCCAGTTCACTCATCTAAAGAAACCACCCTTAGGAGTAGTGGATAGAGGCATGCATTTCTTTTTTAGATCATGCATGCATTCAGATTGTTGATTATTGTTGTTTTGATTTTGGTGCTAGATGCCTCCGAGACGTGCGCGACTTCCTCCTCGTGACCGTAGCACTAGCGATGAGACTGGTGGCACGGACTGGGCGGAGGAGCGGCGGATGCTCTACCAGACGGTTGAGAGATTGGGCGTGCTTCTGGAGCGCCAGTCTGGCCGAGAGGAGTCAGTAGGGGCTGGGGCAGTGCATGATCGGTCTATGCGCCAGCATCCGCCTACTTTTGATGGCAGGGGTGACTCAGAGGCTGCTGAGGATTGGGTCTTCAAGATCCAGGAGATCTTTCGGGCGATAGGAGTTCCTCCGGAGAGGATGGTGGGTCTGGCCACTTATGTCTTAGGCGGTGATGCATCTAGTTGGTGGAGGACCACGTCTGCAATGGTCTTTGCAGGCAGAGACGACGTCAGTTGGGAGGACTTCCTCGGAGAGTTCAACGAGCAGTATTTCCCAGAGCATGTCAGGGATGGGAAGCGCGAGGAGTTTATGAGCCTTGAGCAGGGAGAGATGACACTGGGAGTTTACACGCGCAAGTTCAACGCTCTGGAGCGTTATTGTCCTGAGATTTGTGTGACTCCAGTGCAGCGGGCGAGGAAGTTCATACGGGGGCTTCGGAAGCAGCTTCGTACACGCGTGACTTACAGTATGCCGCAGACTTTGGCTGATGCAGTGAAGTACGCGACCCTCATAGATCATGATTATTAGGAGAACTACGTGGATGTCGGGAAGACCCAGGGGAAGACCAGGGGACGAGATGAGGCCAGTGCTGGGGGAAGTCAGGGCAAGAGGCCCAGGATTGAGGAGAGTGACACTCGACAGCCTGAGGGGAGCAGCTCTCGCAGACCAGAGGTGTGCAGGAACTGTAGCAGGATCCACCCCGGACGGCCTTGTTTCTTTCGCGCGGGGACTTGTTTGGGTTGCGGTCAGCTTGGACACTTCGTCAGGGAGTGCCCGAACCGTCAGGGAGAGCCGAGCAGGAGACCTGGACCATCAGAGGCAGGCAAAGGCATTGTTAGTCGACCTATTGCGAGGCCGGAGCAGGGAAGGCCAGCTGGACGAGTCTATTCTATCCAGGCTGAGGAAGCGAAGGATGGCAGCAACTGAGGAGAGGTATGCTTTGGATTTTGGTTGGTTCTGGTGTGTTGTTTTTCCTGCTTACTGTTTTATTGCGTCTGCACGGAGAATGGTTGGAAGGAACTGGAGCTTTGGAGTTGCTGGTTGTTTGAATTTCGAGGACGAAATTCCTTAAGGAGGGTAGATTGTGAGAACCTAATCCCTTGATTAAGGTTAATTAAGTTTAAGAACCTTAAACCCTTATTAGTGAGAGTATATAAACCAAACCAAACCTTTTTCTCATTCTTTCCTTCTCTCTCTTTTTCATCTCACTCTCTCCCTCAACACTTTCTCTCCCTCCCTTGTAGTTCGTCGGTGGAAGAAGGAGGAGCCGCGGGTGCGCCGGCAAGTCTGGCCGCCGGAGTTCAAGGAAGGTGTGGAGTTCGCCGGAGATACGCCCTTTTGCGTGGGAGGATCGTTGTTGCTCTTCGGAAGCTTCTTCAAGCTTCCAAGGTATGCCAAGTCTTGCTTTTACGCTCACCAAGGTTGTGTGGGTGTTTGAGTGTTCGACGGTAGGCCGAATGGCTCGTCGGAATAGTGTGGCAGAAGTTCTGCTCTGTTTCGGCCGACCGGTTGTAGTGTAATTCGGGCGTTCTCGCTCAAATCGGTCGAACGATACCCCATGTGTGGTCGACCGATTGTTCGTGTGAGCGAGAAAATGAAGACCCTGAGTGTTTTCGGTCGACCGGGTCCCCTTTGTCGGTCGACCGAATGCACTGTTGTATGTCGGTTGGGGCGTTGACCTTCTAAACGGTCGACCGCCTCATTGACCAAGTTCGACCGGACGTACTGTTTTAAGTCGGTTGGGGGTGTAGACTTCTAAACGGTCGACCGCCTCTTTGACCAAGTTCGACCGGACGTACTGTTTTAAGTCGATTGGGGGTGTAGACTTCTAAACGGTCGACCGCCCTGAGATCCCGTTCGACCGATGACTTAAGACAACTTATGTGTGATTCGACCGATTCATATTTCGGTCGACCGGTAATGACCTTGTAGAATGTTGAAAGTCCCTGATGTTTTTCGGTCAACCGGAAGCCCATTGCCGTTCGACCGTTGGGGATGTTTTATTTATTATATTATTTGTGGCGTAGACCTTCTAAACGGTCGACCGCCCAGAGACCTTTGTTCGACCGTTTCGATGATTTCCTTGGTTCGACCGTTGGATTGTGGTTCGAACCAAGTACCAGTTTTAACGACCAACCGGTCGACCGTATGACCTTTTTCGGTCGACCGTTGGAGCCTAGTATTTGCATTGGTTGTTTATAAGCGCGTTGGTGCGTGGATTGCATTTATTGCTTATGTTCCCATGATATGACATGTGCATTGAGACCTAGGTAGTAGACCTGTGGGACCACATTCCCCTTTTGCATGATCTATATGTGATGACTGTTATGACCTTAGCCTTTGTGGCGAAGGAGATGACCTTAGCCTTTGAGACGAAGGAGATGACCTTAGCCTTTGTGGCGAAGGAGATGACCTTAGCCTGTGTGGCGACGGAGATGACTGCTAGCCCTTGTGCAGCAGAGTTCTGTGCCTTAGCCTGTGTGGCGACGGAGATGACCGACCGATGATGTTCCGGCGGATGTGCTCGACCGATGCTGTTCCGGCGAGTATGATCGTCCAGCTGTGGCACGGCTGGCGAGTATGACCGACCAGAGCGACGGCTCTGGCGGATTGTGGTCTTCGACCACTGATCAGATCTGATGATGACTCGGAATTGCGTGCGACCCTCACCGAACCCATATGACTAGTGTAGCTGCGAGTGGGGGTGTGTCGCGTATTTTCCGTATGACCGCATGTGCCTGCGGTGGGTATCTACGGATGTCCAACACTAGACTTATGACTAATGAACCCCGGTTGGGGAAATGACTTTTATGACCTTATGACCCGTTTGGGGAATGACCAGTTATGATTTATGTTTGGCATAATACTAGTATGATAGGTCATGATTGCATTGCATGTAGGTGGGTTTGGCATACGGGGTTTCCTTCGGGAGACTCACGACATTGTTGTTTGCTTTCAGGTTCCCTCTTCGGGAGCTGCTTGGGTGGTGACTGAGGACGAGTGCATCTTGGAGTCGGGTCCTCGTGTCGGTTTTGAGGTTATTATGACTACTTGTATATCTGTATATTGTATTTTGATGTAGTCATTCTTTTGACAACTCCTGTATACGGTGCAGCACCATATATATTATATTTATATTTTCGAGTAGCGTCCCCTGTGTTGATGTTTATCCTTTGATTATCATTTATTTAAAAGTTTAAATTTTCCGCTGTTTCTGGGATGTTACAGTTTGTAGTTGGACTTACATATGTATTGGATGTTTTGTCATAGTATCCTGACCCAGCTGAAGCAAAATTTGCTCCCATGAGTAGCATCTTTCCTTTTGCATTTGGGCTAAGATATGGCTCTGGTGGTTTGGCAAACCCAAGAGTCTCAACTGCATATAATCATCAGAGTAATATAAAACCATACCATAGTGATAATAATACAAATAGAAGTGTCAATAGAAAACATTGTCCCCTCTAAAAATATATCATTCTGGTCAAGCATGCATGTAGGAAATTTTGAACATGTAGTTTTTTTCTTAATTATTAATTAATTACAGATTTACATCCATTCATGTTAAGTAAAGTATTTAAAATTCACGGAAAATCTTACAAATTATTGAGAAAAATGTTAGAATAGTTATTACATAAACCCATATTATGGCCTATGTGTCTTCTAGTTTAATTATAAAGTTTAAGTCCATATAATAGATAGAGTTTTAACATTAAAGTCGACACCGTGATGGATCGGTTTCGGTTAATGACGTTAAAATTTGGGTATATTATTTAACCCTCAACCCTTGCCTAATTATATATATTGATGCTCTTAATTAAATATAGTATATATATGGTTGTTTGGACAACAGTTATTATGTAACTGCTTAAGGCTAAACTTATATATATATATATATATACTTGTGCCTTTTACTTTTACGGTTATGAATGTGAAGATGCAGTTCTTTTGCCTTGGTTGAGAATTGTGAACAGGCAACCGTTCATAAAAGAGAAGTGATAGTTTTTTCCTTCTGCCTCATTTTCTGAACTGCAGTATAAAGAAACCGTGAAAATGCATTTTGAGAGGTTAGAGAAAGGAGATCTTCTCCATCAAAGATCTGTCTGACAGAGAAGGCTAAGGGAGGAGAAAGTAACAACAAGATTAATCAATTCAAGCCTTGCTAAACATGGATCAAGGTTAGTCCTTTTACTGATTTCTCTTTTAGCAATTTCTATGGTTGAATTAAATAAATCTAGATCCTTTCTTGTTGATTTCATAAATAATAATAAAAACGAAATCTGTAAAGAACAAACAAAAAAAACCAATGATAGGATTTATTTCCAACTCTTATTTTTTTCTTCAATAAGTCTGTAACTAAAAGTTAAATTCGAACCATTTTCCTTGAATTTGATCGACAACATGGTGTACGGCTCATTTTTCTTGCAATGCAAATTTAAGAAGGTATTGTATGAACGAAACCATAATTGCCAAACAAAGAGAAAATATGTACGTTGAAGAAGTCACACTTAACCACTGGACTGATTTTTACCGTACCAGTAAAGTCGATCACCAACTTGCCATCAGAGAATCTACCAGTGGGCGTGTTTGAGAAGTCTATCCCATATGGCAAGAAGTTGGCCTTGAACATTGCAGAAGCCAAGTAATTGTTGTTTCCAACGTCGATCGTCGAGTCACCAAAAGTTAGGATGGCTGGGACAACCGTGAAGGGTACCGGAGATTGCCCACCCACGAGGAAAGTCGTTGCCAATGACACAATGGAGAAAATCAAAAGCATTGTAGTACTCATGGTCTGAGTTGATGATAGTACAAGTGAAGAGAAGTGGTTCATGTTGGGTTTTTCTTCATATATATAAATATGAATGAGAATTATAGCAGTGGGGTTTAGAGTTTGTTATAAATGTCAAGTCATGAAGCCATAAAAAAATATGGTTTAAGATTATGAAATAGAAACGTTAGGAAATCACATAAAAGCTCCATGCAATGCACATAATTTTGTACTATATATCCCACATAGGCAACAAATTAAATTTAAAATTAAGAAAAAAATATAAATATATTTGTAGAAAATAGTGATTCTAATGATGTTATGTTTGCTTATCCCATCACCTATTTAGATAGTTTTTGATGGAGTTTTCAAAGTTGCATCTCTAGTGACAAGTGATTATCTTGGGATTTCTTCAATCGAATGTGTCTGTTCAAACCCTACTAGCTACAAAGCATTTAGGATTTTCCGCTTCTTTTTCGGAGTCTATATGTTACATTCCTACAGCTAAATTATAAAAATGTTAGAAAAAATCATAATTGCAACATCAATTTCGGACTTGAAGAGCAGTGATCATTTCAGTGTTTCAGAAAGGTACATTTGAATGTGGTAGCCGTGACAAATTTATATATGATTTTCTAAACTTCGAAAATATATCGAAGTTTATAAAAGTTTTGAACCCTAGTCTTCATAGTTTATTGAGGGCAGATGAGCTCCGATAAAATTATGTACTCTTGTCATTTGTTCATCCATTCAGTGATTCAGAAAAAAATAAATGCATTTCTATTTTATACGACTGACTGACTGACTGACTGACATGAAGATAAGATATCGTATTTTTTATTGAATTTCACATGGATGTGGCCATGTGGGCATTGTCCATTTAATGTTGCTTAACTACTTCTGAACATCGCAACCGATCCCATCTGAAGTTCTGAATACCAAACAATAAGAGAATACGGCAAAAATAACAGTAAATAAATGATGTAGACAATATAGGGGTCTGTCTTAATATGTCCAGCTCTGAGTGGTTTATAGCTAAGGTGGCATTCCGAATTTATTAAAATATGCTGTTTTCATTTGGAAATATTAACTTACTCAAAATATATGAATTTTGCATACATATGAAATCATGGTAATAATATCACTCTAAGTCTGTAGTACCTTTATTTTTCATAAAAATACAACCATGACTTCAACTTTGCTTTTGATTAGAGCACCAAGTAGCTCTTCTTTATCCTATTAATAATAATCATTGAAGCATTCAAAAGAAAACCAACAGGGCATGTTTACTATGTCCACCATCCATCTCTATGCCACTTCTAAACACGTCAATAATATCTTCTGAACACAAACATGGAAAATAGGCAAATATAGAACCACCACCAGTTGGATTCACATATATGGGAGCCCTTTAATAAGGTCAGTTCTGACTGTACTTTAAATATGCTGCATTAATTTTTCTATAAGTGGGGTAGTCCAAATTTGCCAGAGCATTTATTTGGATCTGGTTCTTCCTGCTTTTCAATAGAAATACTGGTGCATAAATATGTTGGCTATGTCTTCAACAAGAGAAACATTGGTACCATAAATACTGTGCATATCTGTGAAGAGATTTTACATCTGCAGTCACGAAATCATTCTAAACATTAAGCACAGGAAATTTTACTTGATCAATTAGCTTGTATTGTCTAATTTACAAGTATGCTCAGTAAATTAAAGAGCTCATTCATACATTATGTACACTTTTCTCAGCTCTCATGTTTAGTTCATTCTACCAAAAATTTGCCACCAAAAGTTTCTTGTTGATTAACTGGGACAAGGCCAGCATCCTCCAGTCTGAGAGTCATTGTTTGACTGATTTCAGTTTCTCCACTTCAACTAGAAGAGAAGAGTTCCCTTCACATGCTTCAGACAATATCGTGAAACGCCTCTCCTTTTCCAATGAATCCAATCCATGTTCAGGAGATCCGCGATAATTAATGAATCCTAGGAGCATACCCTGCATTCCAATGAAAGCGTTGATTATGGAACAAGCTTGTGGACGAATAGAAACCGACATTGGTTGGTACAATAAAATTTTCACATTTACCTCTTGATTCTTCTTTCTTGAAAGGCCACGAAGTAGGGACTTTAGAAGTTTGTTTCGTAAGATTAACTTGTCAGGCGTATGACAATGAAAAATGAAAGAAGAAAGATGGTGTTGCGCCAACATGAAACTCATCGACCCTCTAGCAGAGGCTTTATCCAGCGCTCCTGTTACCCAGGATTTGGCATATGCTTCCAGAATTCCATCATCATCCTGCATTAATATAACTCATAAATAAATATCAGCACATCCATAGCTTTACCTTGTGTGGCGTCGACATGTATAAGGAAAAATGTAAGCCCTACTCAAGTCACACTAAGCTGATAGACCACCTAAAAAGGTTGGCTAATCCTTCAACCAGACCCAATATGATATAAAACTTATGAACAAAGGGTGAATGCATGTGTTAATTAGACTTAAGGTCAGCAGAGTAGACTAGTTGGATTCAACACATTCTAGCGTAGTTATAAATCCAAAAACTCTTCAAGGGAAACGAAAACTTATACCAGTTTGAACAAGGAAAACAACTATCAGCTAAATTCTGTGTGTGTGTGTGTGTGTGTGTGTGTGTGTGGGGGGGGGGGGGGGGGGGGGGGGGGGGGGGGGGGGGGGGGGGTGGTGTTAAGGTAACTCCAACCCCACGCCGTGGTACTATAACAGCTACCCATCCAGACGACAATTGACAATAGTTATTTTCTCATGACAGTTCAGTTTTTTTGTACTCTAATGTTTCACCTCAAACCACACTGCAGAAAAGTTGCTTTTTTATGGGAAGAGATTACCTCAACAGGTTCAAGATACCCTGCTGGTCCACCCAGACAATCTTCCATAAGTGGCAACAGTCCAAGGACATGAGAACTAGATAGTGCATTCCATGCAGCGCGTCTAACTGTTACTCCAACTGAACGATGCAAATAAACAGCCACTTGACGACCGTAAACAACATCACCATACGATACAGATGCGAAGTGCTCAACAAAAGTCTCTACAAATGTGTTGTAGCTTTCATGAACTATGGTTTGGAAGTCGAGGACTTCTTTAGTGCAAGATATATCAGATCCTTGTGATAAAATATCTTTGGTAGAAGAAGCATTTCCAGTTTCATTTAGGCACAGTGCTACCTTCTGTGGCTTTGACTGAGCAAGGAGCTCACCATAAAGTGATTGCAAAGCTTCAAAAATACCCCTAACATTTGTCTCTTCAAGTACTTCCATCTTTACTAACAATGCCATCGTGAGGCCATGTAATTTCCAAACTAAGGATACCATTGGAACTGGGGAATCAACAGTCTTGCTGTGCAGAAAATAGGACATTGCTTCTAAGCCCAAAAGAAAGAAAAGTCCGCTCTTGACCACTTCAGAAACATCATTGGAAGAACATATATTCACATTGTCCATCTTACGTGAACCTTGGAGGCAGTGTGCAGCTTCCAACTCACCAACAGTTGTAATGGGGCTAAGAAACCAATGCAAGGGAAGAGGTAGACGCTGATGTGCCCACTCGGTCTGCAGAGTGAGGTTTTCTTTCTGGTTACTACTCATTTCTGGTTCATCTGATTCTTCATGAATTGTTTCTAGGATTTCTTTCTTGCCTGAAGACTTGCTCGCAGTCTTACTTCGGTATACATCACGGGCTGACTTCTTAATGCTTAACCAGTGATTCCGAAAATGAGCATTTAAGGCCTTACCAAACATAACGTAATCCTCTTCCATAAATGGACTGTTAAATAAAAGGCTTCCTTTCTGAAGAATAAACTTATGCATACAAAAATCTAAAAATTTGAGAACAGGAACTTGAAGCAGCAGAGCAAATGCTTTTGATAGAGTGATTTTATCCTCGGGACCAGCAACTAAACACCACCCAAGCACAGAATTGAGTTTCTGCAAGATGGGAAACCCATGATCAAGTGACCTGTCAATATTTGCACTTGGAGGCAGAAGAGGAGCAAGATCCTCATCTGCCACAATTGGAGAGATTTCATGCAAGCTCAGTATAAGCTGAGCATTTGCTTGTGCAAGTAGAACTGTAGTTGACCAAAATCCCCCACCAGAGGAACCCCAACCCAGTCCAACTCCAGGAGCAGGTCCCCCACGGCCAAAACATTCAACGAACTGCATATCACCCCATGCTAACATGTTCGGTTGTACAAACTTGGACTGTAACTTTGACAAATTACTCCAAGCAGATTTTGCTAACCCTTCTTCCAATATTTTAGCTTCAGTTGATGAATCAAATCCTTCCATATGCTGACAATTATTCGAGGCTTTAGCTTGACTAATGCACCTGTCAATGCACATGATCAGACGCACTAATCCATGAAGGCAACTTGAAGAAGCTAATAATGTTTCAACATCATTATGATGTCTCCAGTGACAAAGATTATCCGCAAACGAGTGGACACTAATAATGTGCCCAGCCTGTTGCATGCTAGTTGGATCTAAGAAATTCAAAATTCCATTTTTCACGATTTCGAGTCCAACCAAAGGAACGAAGTAAGGCAACCATGGCACGTGGCCAATCTTTCTACCCAGGCACCTGTCACCTTCAGTAGATATTCTACCGATAACGGTGGAGAACATATGAAGAACGGCCGAAACCAGCGATAAAAGATGGGATATGATTTTCTCAGAAGTATGATTAACCAAATGAAGCCCGCCATTCATGAATGAAACCAATGGTTCACTCTTCAGTTTTAACCATTTAATACCTAAATCAATCATAGGAACAACATGACTCCAGGACCACATTTCCAAATCCACATTGGGCAGTACTTTGGCCTGCGCATCTAGTTGCTCTAGTGAGTGAAGAATTGGTAACCTTCTTGAAAGAGCATCAAAAACAAGGTAACATTCAATTGTAACAGAAGCAAATTCACAGAAGATGTTTTTCTCAAGTAATACTTCAAATGCAGGGGGGCTCAACCAAAAACATATTGCAGGGAAGAAATCAGCAAAATACTCAATGCAGTATCCATACTGAATACAAACCCTCCACAGACGGAGTTGTTGAACCATCAAGGATGAAGTTAATTTGCAGTGTTCTCTAGTGGAGCCAATCCATTGATCAAGGGAAACAGCAGGCCTGTAGAACTGCCACATGATCTGCCGAAAAAATCCACAACTTACAAAGTTGTTGCAGTTTTGCTTATCAAATTCACATAATACCTGGATCAAATCCAAAACACATCATTAGCAATCGTTGAACCAAAACTAGTCATGGTTAAATCATACTGCAAAATGTTGATAAGCAAAAGAGGCACAGATAGCGTCCAGTACTCCAGTACATTGGCAAATCTCAAAAACGGAGAAGTTAGACCTTTAACACGTTAACAATAGAAGCAAAAGCTAAAGAGCTTCAACCTGTTAATAATAAAAGCTAAACTTTAACATTCACCTGAAAATCTATATCCAAATTATTGGGTTGTTAAGAAACAATTGTGACACCATGATGTTCAAGTCAGAAATTGAAGATTCAACTCTACAAGATAAAGTCAGAAAACATATTTTATGCTTTCATCCTAATATGCCACAAAAATGTAAGTCGTGTTTTAAAGAGAAAGAGATGCTTACTTTCAAAAGTATAACAGACTTTGTTTGATATGGATGACACCCCAGAGTGGTTGACTTAGTATATCTGTCAACAACAGTTTGCACAAGTCTTGGTAATTTCACAATAATATCAGCACAAGCAGGTGAATGTCTAGCTAATCCGATCAGCACAGAAAGTAGAGATTCTTCCAATGAAGGAAGAGGATCCATCTGAATCAAGGGAAAAAGTATATTAAGAAGGATAGCACTATAACCCATGATGCAAGAGAGATTCCAAGCCCACTTGACATGTGTGCTGGGTATGTACTTATGAAGAAGAAAACTATTAACTTTTGTTCTTTAGAGCATGAAAACTATCTCTGAAAATTAACACTTTCTATCGCAGATTAAAGCTAACAGAATGTCGACTCCTAATAATCACACATAAATGATCTAACATAGCAACAGGTTGACCTCTAAAAGGTAGCAAATCCTTGGAAGCACTCCCATCCTAAGTAGCCCTGCAGCAACGTCTTGTCCAGCCAAAACAACATCATCCTGGATGGTATGCTTTGCTTCATCCTCGTCATTCTCATCAATCTCGTGTGATGGAAATATGCTAGAGGGTTTTGTGTTGTACTTCCAAAATCCACCATGAAGAAAACCATGTGCAGCCTCTGGCTTAGCACGAAATACAGGGGCAGTGCAGAGGTTCTTCTCATGAATGGGTAATTTCTGAAAACCAGAAATTTTGTAAGTTCAGGATATTAAAAGAACTTAAATGACTGGAAAAATCATGATCATACCCCTGAGATATTAAAGAAGTTCTCATTTAAGTGACAACTTAGCAGGCATTCGATAACTTTTGTGCAAGCCAAAATCACGGACTTGTGGTTGTCATCCAACGCGATTCTGCACTCAGATTAGCTATACATCAGCGATGAACGTAAGGTGCATCACAAACAAGCAGTTAACCAAACTACAACTAGAACAAGAAGTGGTTATCTCCTTTGTTCTGGTGAAATTAAGTACAGTTAGCGTGTTAGATAATCCCTCACCGCACACGAAATGGCAGAGGCATACTGAATTGGTCTATATTTACTTCCTTAATAAGGTGACAAATTGGGAATGCAATTAATAAGAATTGAGACCAGTGCTAACACGTATTCGAGCCTCACATGTAGAAAACTTGATAGCTTTTCTTCCCATACTTATAGAATAAAGGAATAAGGAGAAGCAAGGGCAGAAATAAATCAAGAAAAATAGAGAGGAATGGGGGAACTTACGAAAAGGCATGACATTTTTTTAGAAAAAAAAGGAAAAGGACAACACATAATCTCCTCCATATCAGAATCACTGTAGCTGTTAAGGCTACATGTTGATCTCCTCGGGAGTGTATTAGGTAAGCCCAAATGGATGCAACCCTTTCAAAGAAGTCTAAAGAATCCACCGACAGGTGGCCATAAAAAGAAGGGGACTAGGCCCTTGTGGTTGTGGAACAGGAGATTCCTGAATTACCAATTGGTATCAATATTGATACTGAAATATAACTCTGAAGCTATCAGGCTCTAATAATCTAATCCGTGTATCATCATCTCAAAAATGCAAATACATGTAATTTTCATGTGGACGGAATAAAAATTTGTACTTACCTCAATGAAAGAACCAACTCAGGTTCAGGGCCAAGTGCATAGGCCCAGACAGCTTGCCAATCAACTGAATTGGAAGCATGAATTTCATGTCTAATATTTTCCTTAATGTCCTGCCTGAGCAAGTTGTTTAAAGCCTTATCTAGAACAGAACCAAGAAGTTGCAATGCGAAAGCCCTCTGTCCTGCAACCTTAAAGCACAACATACCACAATGTTGAATCAAATATAGATGTAATGTCAACTAAAGGAACAAATTTGACATTAAACGAATTATTCTCATGTTTTCTGGTCAGTAGAAGTATTATCCTCAAAATTTCTAGCCTTTTGTGCTATTAGGACAATTGCAACCACTTATTTCTAATAGTTCACGGCGGTAGCCTGAAAGTGCAAGGTGCCATGCATAATCATGACCAGCAATCAAATATTCAGCAAGACAAATTATTATGGTGTAATTAAAGGCATGTGAAAATCTCAATGTCATAATTTATGATGAATTTGATTCATATAGAACATTCTTTATTATTAGTTTCCAAGGTAATAGCAACCAAAACATAGGATGTAATATTCATACCATACTACGAGTAAGAGCAACTGCTTCCTTCACTGTGTACCCGGCAGAAGCCGGATCTCCCTCTGTCCTCAGAAAGTCACGCTCCGCCACATTACCAACATTATATTGAACGTCTGCTGAGATATAACCAACTTCTCAATAGAGCTAAAGAATACATTTCCGAAAGATATACCAATATAAATAAGTAAACTTAATGCTGAAAGGTAAAAATACCAACAAAAAAACGATATCGATTTGATATAAACTCTAATTGCTTACCAGCATCTTGATGCTGGAAGAAGCTTTCCTCAACTATGTTCCCATCTAATGAAAACCTTAATTCCCTTGCCTTCTCTACCCTCTCACTCCAAGCCTTCCACACTTCACTACCGTGAGAAGCAGGTAGTGTGGTGCTGCTAAGAGCAGAAACAGAATCACTGGTCTTCATCACCTTATTATTGTTATCACTTTTAGAGGTTTTCAAACCTTGTTTACTGCCCATCTTGTCACGCCCACGCTTTTTTAACATTTCCAAAATCGTAGGATCCATTTTCTCCATTATCTCTGACTGTGCTTCTGCAATTTCATCCTGTGACATTTGTTGGAGACGGGCACTATTTTCTGCATTGATGTCATCGACAAAAGAATGATTTCCTGGTTCAGTGAGCTCTGACGTCAAAGATGACTTATGCCGTACATTACGATCAACATGAGTCATCTCCAGAGTAGGTGGCACCAAACTGTTAACTTCAGCCTCTGCACCCAGAGAAATCTTCATACTAGACCTAGATACATCTTCATCAATTCCTTCTCTGATGTTGCCCTCACCAATTTCTTCACCACCCTGCACTTCACTGACATATAAATTTTGAATTTTTTTCTTCCCAGGGCTTGCACCTGCTGCTTCCTGCACCCTACTCTCTACAGTTTTCCCTTCAGAAACCAATTCTCTCCACCTCCTAAAATCTAAACTCTTTTTCTCCTTCCTCTTCACAGGTTGTGCAAAGTGAGCAAGAGGATTATAATCTGTTTCATTTTTTTCTTCTTCAACCTCGTCTTCATCTGTGTTCTTCGTGGAATTTGCTGGTACCCAGTGCTGTGGAAAAAAAGTCTTGGCTTAGGTTCCGTAGGAGCCATTTGCAAAATAGCGCTTAATATTTGATGACCATGATGGGTAATATGAACAAGAACAAAGTTGGGAGTGATGGCTATGGTGAGAGTACCATAGAACAACAAAATTAAGATTTTTCAACTGGAAGCAAGTGTTGCAGTTACACAAAGGCTGTGGCGTTTAAGAACGAGACGTCAAGAGCAGTAACGTCAGTGTGATGCTCTGTCTTGGATGTTCGACTCAATTGCCGCGGAGTTGGTCTCATTGACCAAAATGGTCAGCTTTGTAGTTAATTCCAATAGAACAAAAAAAGGAAGTCAACCGAAAACTATGGTTTCGGCAAGGTTCAGGGTTTAGGTTTTTGGTGGAGATCTCCACACCCAAACTCCAAAACCCGCCACCCTTCCACTAATCCCCCACACCCACAAAACCCCACATCCCCAAAACATAAACCCACTTAAAAAACAAGGAACCAAACCAAAAACCAAGATTTTGCCGAACATCTCCAAACTCAAACTCCCCAAAACACCAAGCCAAAATTTCGAGTCTTCTATATTATCATGTTTTATTACTAAAAATCAAATAAAAGTTGAACAATAGCAATCTCAAATCGAGCTAGAGCTCAAACTATTTTGAGTTCAAGTCGGCTCGTTTACCGATCAGAGTCCGAGGAATTTTTTAATTTTTCACTTAGTTTTTTTACCAAGCTAAACCGGAGTTGAACCTTTATCAAGTCGAGTTCGAGCCAAAGTTGATAGCCCCTATCTCCACCCACCTAAAAAGGAAGGAAACTAGGGTTTTTTCGGACTTCTCCAAACCCAAACTCCAAAAACAAAAAACAAAAAGCTACCACCTTTCCAGTTTCCACCAAACCCCAACACCCCACATCTCCAAATCCAACGAAAAACTAGGTTTTTTTCCGGACCTTTCCAAACCCACAAAAAAAAAGTTACCACCAATTTCCCAACATCCCCAAACGTCTCAACCCAAAACCTAAAAAATCTAGGTTTTCACTTTCCTAGGGTTTGTACCGGGCCGTGGGATCGGTGTCGGGCGACGGGGAAGGGGAGCACGGAGGGCGGAGGGGGGAAGGAGGAGGAGGTGGGAATGGGAGCTCCAAAGCCCTTCTCGACGATTCGTCCGACGATGAAGGAGGTGGAGTCGTGGTGGTGTTCGACCACTTTCTTCTTCGCTTTGGGTTGTCGTCGACCTTCTTCTTCCATGGCGGGCGGGCGGGCGGGTTTGGGACTTGGGACTTGGGAGAAAGAAGAAAGGGTTTGGGTTTTTATATGTCGTGTAATCGGGTCGGATCCAAGATCCGGATATAATAAATTGCAATTTATCTTTTTCCCCTTATCAAATGTTTTCCACTCTTTTTCTTCCGTAACGTGAGGGTGTGGTAACATAACATGGCTTCTTACGTATTTGTTTTATTTTTTCTGATTTTGAATTCTAATTATTTGTAGTTGTGTTATTCAGGTTGATTATTTGGATTCAGATAAAACAATTTACTTATTTTCACTATCAAATGTTTTTGTCATCTTCTCTTCCTTCGAGGGGTGTGGTGGTAATGTGGCTTCTTAGGTCATTCTTTGATTTTTCTGGTTCTGGATTCATATCTAATATTGGTTTCATATAAAATAAATTAGATTTACCTCTTTCCACCGTCAAATGTTTCCATTCTCCTATTTTCCCGGGAAGGTATGGTAATGTGGTTGCTTACACCTTTCTTTGGTGTTTCTGGCTCCAAGTTCCAAATATTCATGGTGGTGTTATTCAGGTCGGATCCTGGATCTAGATGTTACAAATTGTAATTTATCATTTTTCGCTATCAATTTTTTTTGTCCTCTTCTCTTTCTTGGGGATATGATTGTTTGTTCTTTATCGAGACACGAAATAAGCTTGAATCAAAAAAACTCAACTCTAATTAAATAAAAAATGAATAAACCAAAAAAGAGCATCACCCACAAACTCAAATTATAAACATGTTGTCTTGACTCGGAAAAATTTTGTATAGTTATATCAGTTTTTCTTGTCTCTAGCAAGTAAAAAAATTCTTTTTGCTAAATATCATGCATATAGCAATCACTAACCAAATCTTTGTGATTGTATTAGTATTAGTTTTATTTTACAATATAATATACTCATACGTATTTCCTCGTATTATCTCCCACCCAGCACGGTCAAAGAAACTAATTTATTTGGTAAAAAGAGAGGGTAGTAAAACAAATTCGAAAAGCATCAGAGTGGTTCTACAATACAACTTAAGGGAAGGTTCAACAGCGAAATAACCAGTGTGTGTTCTTCGAAACCAACAGAAACCCTAAACCCTACTTCGCCCCTTTCTTCGCTAAATCCATCGAAATTCGACTTTTTCCAATCGAAGCGAAGATGGTTTGGTTCCAATGCGAAGACTGCGGCGAGAACCTGAAGAAGCCGAAGCTTCCCAACCACTTCAGGATGTGCTCTGCGACAAAGGTTAGCTTTCGATCATCACAACACCCCGAAAAGATCCATCTTTCTTTTTGGGTTTTTTTGCCTACCCATTTTGTATTTCGAAGTTTTCTCGTGGATTTTGTGTTAAAGTCTCGATCTTTTTGCGGGTTTTATTGCCTAGCCATTTTGTATTTCGGAGTTTTTTCATGGATTTTGTGTTAAAGTTTCGATCTTTTGGGATTTTTTTCGCCTACCCATTTGGTATTTTGAAGTATTTTCATGGATTTTGTGTTGAAGTTTTGATCTTGGGCTCTGAATCCGGTGTTGAGCTGCTTTTGATCAATAGAAAAACCCCAAAAAATCGATCCGTTTGGGTGTTTTCAGCTACCCATTTGGTGTTTTGAAGTTTTATCCTGAGTTTTCTCGTAATGTTTCGATTTTGGTCTCTGAATTTGATGTTATGTGTTCCGCACTCGGTTTGAGCTGCTGAGTGTTGTGGTGGAGATGTGTAAAATCCTTTTGCTCTCCATTATGAACTTAGAAGACATTTGGTTTTGTGAAGCTCTTTGTGGATTTTATGCGAAAGATCTTGGGCTCTGAATTTGATGTTTTGTGCTCAGCACTTGATTTGAGCTGCTGAGTGTTTGGTTGAGAAATGAAAAGTGTCAACCTATTTGGTTTTCGTTCGAAACTTCTGACCATTTGATCTTTTGAAGTTTTTATAGGGTATTATGTCAAAATTTGGATTTTCGTTATGACTTGTGAAGTTTGCTGTTTTATACTGTGTAATGGACTAATGGAAGTTGATTAATTGTGAATGTTTGATCTGAGCAGCTGTCGTGTATCGATTGCGGGGAGATGTTTGGGCAACAAAGTGTTCAGACACATACTCAGTGCATCACCGAAGCGGTTTGACTACTTTGATCTTTCTTATTCCTTTAGTTGTTATGTATGAGAATGTGTTTTGTAGGATTTGCAGGAAAATGACACATTTAAAGCAATAATTTGCTGAAATTCTACAATTTCTGTAATCACTGTCATACAATGCATTTGTCATGATTCATTTTCTTTGTTTGCATCTATGAAGTATAGTTGGCAGTAGTAGTGGTGGATGTGGGATCCCCAAATTTGATGCCTTTCTATTAAGTGCCATTTTTCTTTTCAACAGGAGAAATATGGTCCAAAAGGCCAAGCAAAATCTCCTCATGGTGCACAACAGAAGCCTAACAAGCCTAAACAAGGCCCGGATGTTGATGTAAATGTGGGTTTGTCATCATGTCCTCCTTGGAAATGTAGGTAAGAGCAAACAACTACTTTTAATATGCTTATGAATAATAATTAAAATTTATAGCTAATGATAAAAACATAAATTATTTATAGTTTCTACTAAGCATTGTACATCTCAATTATGACTTAATTCGTCCTATAAGGGAGATGTTTTGATTGAGTGGGGTCTCATTGTGTTGTGTTATCAATAGATTTTGCACCTATAAAATAAAACGCTTCTCTGCCTTATTATTTTATTTCTCTATGTTAATAAAAATCCATCCCCCTCTCATGATTGCTTTCTATTTGATCAAGTGAACACTAGAGGTCCACATTCAACACTTTTGCGTAAAACTAAGTAACTATAATTTTCAACTGTAAGTTTAGATATAGTTGCGTGACTGTATCTTATACTATGTATACATAAGGATACTTGTTCCCGCAATTTTAGATCTCATATAGAGGTACATTTATACGTCTCTCTGGTCAATATGTTACACCATGTGTTTCTTCTGAACTGACTAGTAACTGGTTAATTCTTCGGTTTATGTGTGTACTTTCACAGCCTCTGCAATACAACTACGACAAGTCAGCAAACCTTACAGCTCCATGCTGAGGGCAAGAAACATCGAGCCAAAGCTCGTGCCTTTCATGCTGCTCAAAATCCATCAACCCAGACTGAAGAATTGATCCCTAGCAATGGCAATGCTAAGCAAGACACGAAGATCAAAGTTAATGGCACTCAAAGCTCAGAGGCTCAAGAAGTAGAAGAAACCGGAAAAGATTGTTCAGCTACTAAAGCTGAGTTAGAAGCGGAAGACAGTTTGGTTAAAAAAAGAAAACAAGATGCATTAACTCCTGGTGATGCCACTAACGGTGAAGTGATTCAAGCTGATAAAAAGAAAGAAGATTCTCAAAGGCATCCTAAGAAAAAGAAATATATGGATGAAAAGTTAGCAGAGAATGATGAATATGTGGACAATAAAAGCCATGGGGATGAATCACCAAGGAAAAACATAAAGTGGAAGAAGATTGTCTCTTCTATCTTGAAGTCGGTGCGTTGCTTAATCACTTGGAATTTCTTAATTTGTGATAACAATGCTAGTAGTTTGTGTTTAGTCATACTTTTTTCTTAGTCCTATGGTTATCTTTGAGGAAAGGTTAAAGTTTGTATGGCTGAACTGCCAATCTCTTCCCAGATGTCTGTTAGACTTGTACTAGAAATCAATGCTTTTGTTCTGTTTTTAAAAATAATTGAAGTTATTTTAATCTTATGTCCGAAAATGAAAAGTCACTGACATAGTTACTATACCTTTGTATGTGCAGCAGAGTTCAGATGGAGCTATGAAAATAAAGAAATTGCAAAAGCTTGCTATCAAAGTTGTTAGGGACACAGGTATAAACAAAGACGAGATCCAACTATGTGAGGAACTCTTGAAGAAGGTAACACAATGCATGACTTTTTGTCAACATCTTTCTTATCCACTACATGAGGTGTAAACTAGATTTTCCTTTTGTTTGCCATTTGACAGATTTCTTCTAGTTCCCAATTTATGATGGAGGACAAATATGTTCGTCTAGCTGCCAAGGGAGCATCTTCTTGATCTTCCTCTCTCCTTGTATTCTTCATAGATGCTTTAGTTTGTTGTAAGCTCCTACTCTCCCATACTGACGTTTCGTGGCTTGCAGAACAAAATATTTAAATAGCCAAGATAAGGGTTAGATATCTAATTGTCCATACGGTAATGATGGTACCTTTTACCTAAACCGATGGTAATCTTGTCTACTTTTGGGTCATCGAAACAATTATATTCTAGGGCTTAATTAAAGTAGTGTAGAATAACTTCAAGGAACATTATTTTGGAATTGTGACAGCTCAACGCCTCAACCGTATTAAATTGCCTCTCTTTTTTTCTTGTAAGCTTAATAATGTTAAACTTACTCATTTCTAGAAACAATACACTTTTGACTTAATAGGAAGATTTCACATTTGGTAACAGTGTATCACGTAATCTCCATACACAAATTGTTCCTTAATCTGCTCACTAACTACTTCACAAGTTTTACCAAACAGAAGCAACATTGTTATGCATTTTTCTGCTAACTTAGATTCTCTGTAATATTATTTTTTCAGGATGTTTTCTTGATCTACTGGCAAAGAGATACCTTTCTTTCATGGACAAGAAGTACTGCTAGAAATCAAGCATCGGGGGGCTGAACATCAGAACTTTGACTTTACTTGGATGTACCAATTTTGCTCACACCATGTGCTTTCATCTACAAGAATTTATAGAAAATTTTATTCTTATGACTAAATTATGGTGATCATTGTTTGAAAAGTACAAATTTCATATTATGAAACAATTTTTTTGGACTAGTTCTCAATGGAACATCTTTTTTGGAATATTCTTTTACTCATAGGATCTTAGTTCTGGACTTGCAGACAATCCTTGTTGCAAGATCTTTTGTTAGCATATTCTTGTAATCATAGGATCTAGAATTGCAAAATAATTATTGTCAATTAATATTTGTTATTTCTTGAACGTTTTGAACAGAATGTGGGCCATTATGGAAGAATATTGGTAGGAATTGTAATGTTAGATTGAGTCCTATTTAACCTTAAAATTAAGTTATTAACAACTAAAGATTTTCCTTTCTAAAAGAAAGGGTACAAGTTTTAGCTAAAACATACACAAGTAATATTGTTTTTAGAATGAATTACAAGTTCAATCATTGATCATGGTTATAACTTCATCTCATCTATAAGAAAAGAATAAAATAAAGACATGATCCTGTAATCCTAATAATGGGGGAACTATGATAGTTCACTTGCAAAATTTCGTTGCCAATTTCCACCACTTGAGCATATATTTATGATATCTTGACCTGATGATATAAGTTTTTATAACGTCCACATCTGAAACAATGACAGAATGAATTGTAAAGGACTTGGATAAATATTTTAGGTATTTATATTCATTACACACCTCCAAACTAGAGAAATCTTTTCATTACACCACTCTTATTGTGTACAATACAGTTCACCCAACACCAAAATTACAGAGAATTTGATTGTGTCCAGTTGAAAGCAAGACCCTGATTGACCAATGGCTTATGCCCAATCGAAGAGTTTTGTATCTCACTTCGTGCTTAGTATAGTGATTGTGATGATAAGTGCAACGGAGAATCCCAATGCCTGCGAAATACCAAAATAAGGTGAACAAATTAAAGATCAAATACTTTCAGAGTGAGGGTGCATCAATTGTTTAAGTGGTGATCGATTGGTCAAACATGTGTCCTAAGTCCAATTCTCTGGGTTGCCTTCACAAAATAAGTGATCTAAGCACTAAATGCCGCTGGACTCCAATAAGTACTCAGAAAAGGCCGCGGCAGCCAAACAAATTTATATTAACACAAGATAAAGCAGATATTTTGGGCCTGCAGGTACTGACCGCAATTGCAGAAGCAGCGAGACCAGCACGCTCCCTTGGATCTCGATCATTGTACTTGAAGAAGTAAAGAAATGTAGCATAGTACCAAAATAAGGGCATCAGAAAACCTAACAAGAAACTGCACAGAAGGAAAAGAGAAAAAAATGAATAATGAATGTATAAACAAACACGATAACAATGTAAAAAATTAAGCATACTCACGAAAACCATCCGATCCCGCAACTGAAGCACGGAAGAGGTTTATTAAACCGAGCCGACCGGGGGTCTTCCTCGTTGCTTATTAATGTGTACTTAGGCCCATGTTCCCTATTTTTGAAAGACGGTCCTGCATTCATAAGGAACCAAACTCAGAAGTCTTGACAACATTACAACTCCCACAGCAAACACAAAAGGGGATTTAGGATCGCAGGGCCTGAAAATCCAATCCGAACTCAAAATATTTACACTGACTGGGAAAAAATATGATCATAAATTTTCCTCTTTCATAACTTCTGGACAATAATTGGAATTTGTGAAGCAATTCTAAGAACATCAATGTCCTCCATCACATTGTTTCGTAAAGTTGGGATTAAAATGACTTCATTAAGGGCATCCTTGTCAAAAAATAAGATCGACGGTTTTGAGCAAAACAAGTCATGGCATTTCCTACTTTGGTAATTATAATACTAGTTATTTTGTAGTAACCAATCGGATTTCACTTATCAACTACTTCATGAAGCCATTTCAACAGAGAAAAAAGAACTTGTTAAAAATCAGAAATGTTACCTTGGTCCATTTATGGAAGAGCCTTAGTATCTCTCAAAATCGAAGTCTTCAAATTCTCCTTTGGTATGGTCCCTCCTTATCAGCGAAACCTGCTTAACATCATGGAATCATCAATAAATAACTGAATGAAATAGAGGGGAAAAAATGATGTCTGGATTTAACTGCAAAGACCAGAGCTGTCTAACAAACTCCTGAAGTGTGCAGAGTAAATTTAAGAAAACGAATGTGTGAAGATAAGTTCAACTCCAAATCAGGAAAAATACGAGTTAACAATCCCAATCGTACATCAACTACAAGAAGAAAAGCAAAGATAAGAACCCTAATATGAGGTAGATTACCTAAAAAACCTAGAAAAAACCCATCAAACAGGAGGAATCACAAGAATCAACTTGAAAGTTGGAACTTCAATAAAAGAGGAATCTGAAATTCTCACCATGCCAAATCAAGTTCAGTAAACCATTTGACTGCTTCTCAATGAAGAACAGGAAGGCAATGAAAAGATGTAGGAAACTGAGCATTGCAATAGAATTTTTCAAAGTCATGACAACTCTTCATCAAAAAGAAGTCAGTCAAAAAAGGGAAGACCAAATACACCATACCCTTGACCATCTACCCTTAGCTAAACAAGCAAGTAAAATCACAACCTGTGGTTTTACATTAACTTTTGAAATCTTGAGATCAAGATTCCAAGTTCCCTTTCCTTCCTCAATGTTGAAGTTGCAACATACACAACTTCCAAAATTTCAAACCTTTCTATGGTCTATGACAACGTAACACCAAGGCCAACATCCACCGAACGCCAACAACAACCTTAATTACGATAACTAAACTCCCTAATTCGACCAAAATAAAAGCAAAACAGCATCATCCCCTCAATTCCTTTAACTTCAGAAACCCTATGAAACACCCCCAAAACACAAAATCAAATTTCCCAATACCACCAAAACATAACCTCATCCACCAAAATCCAACTTCCCAACCAAAAAAACCAACTCAACTACCAAAACCCAACTCCCCAATTGCATAAGAACCTCCAAAAAACAACTTTGTTACACCCAAAAAATCAAAATTCATCCTTGATCACCAAAAATTAAAATTTCAAACCACAGAAACAAAGAAACCGAATAAAAAAACAAAAATCCACCAAACCCAACTCCCCAAATCCATAAGAACCTCAAAAACATGCAACTTTGTTCCACCAAAAAAAATTCAAAATTCAAAACTCAACCCATTCACCAAAAACAATTTCTCAAACCATAAAAATATTAAAAAAAACCAGAAAACCAAAAATTCCAATCAAAACAATCTCTAATCACCCCCAAAAACTCAAAAATAACCAATTAAACCACACAAAACCCCCAAAAATTGAGAAACCCAAACCAACCCCACCAACCAAGCCAAACCGAAAAACAACCAAAACCCAATTCCCAAACCCACCAGAAACCCCCCAAAACACCAAATTCAGCACCAAATACCGAACCCGGACTCCAAAAAACCCAAAAAATCCTGCTTTATTCGACTCAATATTAGCCGCCGAAAATCACCACAAACCCTAGAAATCGCAACCATGGCGTGAAGAGTGGCCGAAAAGGAGAGGAAAAGAAGGATCAATATCTGACCTTTGGAAGCGTAGAAGAAATCCCCAATTCGAATTGGAGAGGAATGGAAAAGAAACGTAAGAAGAAGAAGAGAGAATGGAAAGAGGGGGTATGAGTTAGGACTTGGATTAGTTAATTAGTTGTTGGGGTTAATTAAGAACTAATTAAAGTTTGGAGACGTTTAAGCATGACATTTTTTTAGAAAAAAAAGGAAAAGGACAACACATAATCTCCTCCATATCAGAATCACTGTAGCTGTTAAGGCTACATGTTGATCTCCTCGGGAGTGTATTAGGTAAGCCCAAATGGATGCAACCCTTTCAAAGAAGTCTAAAGAATCCACCGACAGGTGGCCATAAAAAGAAGGGGACTAGGCCCTTGTGGTTGTGGAACAGGAGATTCCTGAATTACCAATTGGTATCAATATTGATACTGAAATATAACTCTGAAGCTATCAGGCTCTAATAATCTAATCCGTGTATCATCATCTCAAAAATGCAAATACATGTAATTTTCATGTGGACGGAATAAAAATTTGTACTTACCTCAATGAAAGAACCAACTCAGGTTCAGGGCCAAGTGCATAGGCCCAGACAGCTTGCCAATCAACTGAATTGGAAGCATGAATTTCATGTCTAATATTTTCCTTAATGTCCTGCCTGAGCAAGTTGTTTAAAGCCTTATCTAGAACAGAACCAAGAAGTTGCAATGCGAAAGCCCTCTGTCCTGCAACCTTAAAGCACAACATACCACAATGTTGAATCAAATATAGATGTAATGTCAACTAAAGGAACAAATTTGACATTAAACGAATTATTCTCATGTTTTCTGGTCAGTAGAAGTATTATCCTCAAAATTTCTAGCCTTTTGTGCTATTAGGACAATTGCAACCACTTATTTCTAATAGTTCACGGCGGTAGCCTGAAAGTGCAAGGTGCCATGCATAATCATGACCAGCAATCAAATATTCAGCAAGACAAATTATTATGGTGTAATTAAAGGCATGTGAAAATCTCAATGTCATAATTTATGATGAATTTGATTCATATAGAACATTCTTTATTATTAGTTTCCAAGGTAATAGCAACCAAAACATAGGATGTAATATTCATACCATACTACGAGTAAGAGCAACTGCTTCCTTCACTGTGTACCCGGCAGAAGCCGGATCTCCCTCTGTCCTCAGAAAGTCACGCTCCGCCACATTACCAACATTATATTGAACGTCTGCTGAGATATAACCAACTTCTCAATAGAGCTAAAGAATACATTTCCGAAAGATATACCAATATAAATAAGTAAACTTAATGCTGAAAGGTAAAAATACCAACAAAAAAACGATATCGATTTGATATAAACTCTAATTGCTTACCAGCATCTTGATGCTGGAAGAAGCTTTCCTCAACTATGTTCCCATCTAATGAAAACCTTAATTCCCTTGCCTTCTCTACCCTCTCACTCCAAGCCTTCCACACTTCACTACCGTGAGAAGCAGGTAGTGTGGTGCTGCTAAGAGCAGAAACAGAATCACTGGTCTTCATCACCTTATTATTGTTATCACTTTTAGAGGTTTTCAAACCTTGTTTACTGCCCATCTTGTCACGCCCACGCTTTTTTAACATTTCCAAAATCGTAGGATCCATTTTCTCCATTATCTCTGACTGTGCTTCTGCAATTTCATCCTGTGACATTTGTTGGAGACGGGCACTATTTTCTGCATTGATGTCATCGACAAAAGAATGATTTCCTGGTTCAGTGAGCTCTGACGTCAAAGATGACTTATGCCGTACATTACGATCAACATGAGTCATCTCCAGAGTAGGTGGCACCAAACTGTTAACTTCAGCCTCTGCACCCAGAGAAATCTTCATACTAGACCTAGATACATCTTCATCAATTCCTTCTCTGATGTTGCCCTCACCAATTTCTTCACCACCCTGCACTTCACTGACATATAAATTTTGAATTTTTTTCTTCCCAGGGCTTGCACCTGCTGCTTCCTGCACCCTACTCTCTACAGTTTTCCCTTCAGAAACCAATTCTCTCCACCTCCTAAAATCTAAACTCTTTTTCTCCTTCCTCTTCACAGGTTGTGCAAAGTGAGCAAGAGGATTATAATCTGTTTCATTTTTTTCTTCTTCAACCTCGTCTTCATCTGTGTTCTTCGTGGAATTTGCTGGTACCCAGTGCTGTGGAAAAAAAGTCTTGGCTTAGGTTCCGTAGGAGCCATTTGCAAAATAGCGCTTAATATTTGATGACCATGATGGGTAATATGAACAAGAACAAAGTTGGGAGTGATGGCTATGGTGAGAGTACCATAGAACAACAAAATTAAGATTTTTCAACTGGAAGCAAGTGTTGCAGTTACACAAAGGCTGTGGCGTTTAAGAACGAGACGTCAAGAGCAGTAACGTCAGTGTGATGCTCTGTCTTGGATGTTCGACTCAATTGCCGCGGAGTTGGTCTCATTGACCAAAATGGTCAGCTTTGTAGTTAATTCCAATAGAACAAAAAAAGGAAGTCAACCGAAAACTATGGTTTCGGCAAGGTTCAGGGTTTAGGTTTTTGGTGGAGATCTCCACACCCAAACTCCAAAACCCGCCACCCTTCCACTAATCCCCCACACCCACAAAACCCCACATCCCCAAAACATAAACCCACTTAAAAAACAAGGAACCAAACCAAAAACCAAGATTTTGCCGAACATCTCCAAACTCAAACTCCCCAAAACACCAAGCCAAAATTTCGAGTCTTCTATATTATCATGTTTTATTACTAAAAATCAAATAAAAGTTGAACAATAGCAATCTCAAATCGAGCTAGAGCTCAAACTATTTTGAGTTCAAGTCGGCTCGTTTACCGATCAGAGTCCGAGGAATTTTTTAATTTTTCACTTAGTTTTTTTACCAAGCTAAACCGGAGTTGAACCTTTATCAAGTCGAGTTCGAGCCAAAGTTGATAGCCCCTATCTCCACCCACCTAAAAAGGAAGGAAACTAGGGTTTTTTCGGACTTCTCCAAACCCAAACTCCAAAAACAAAAAACAAAAAGCTACCACCTTTCCAGTTTCCACCAAACCCCAACACCCCACATCTCCAAATCCAACGAAAAACTAGGTTTTTTTCCGGACCTTTCCAAACCCACAAAAAAAAAGTTACCACCAATTTCCCAACATCCCCAAACGTCTCAACCCAAAACCTAAAAAATCTAGGTTTTCACTTTCCTAGGGTTTGTACCGGGCCGTGGGATCGGTGTCGGGCGACGGGGAAGGGGAGCACGGAGGGCGGAGGGGGGAAGGAGGAGGAGGTGGGAATGGGAGCTCCAAAGCCCTTCTCGACGATTCGTCCGACGATGAAGGAGGTGGAGTCGTGGTGGTGTTCGACCACTTTCTTCTTCGCTTTGGGTTGTCGTCGACCTTCTTCTTCCATGGCGGGCGGGCGGGCGGGTTTGGGACTTGGGACTTGGGAGAAAGAAGAAAGGGTTTGGGTTTTTATATGTCGTGTAATCGGGTCGGATCCAAGATCCGGATATAATAAATTGCAATTTATCTTTTTCCCCTTATCAAATGTTTTCCACTCTTTTTCTTCCGTAACGTGAGGGTGTGGTAACATAACATGGCTTCTTACGTATTTGTTTTATTTTTTCTGATTTTGAATTCTAATTATTTGTAGTTGTGTTATTCAGGTTGATTATTTGGATTCAGATAAAACAATTTACTTATTTTCACTATCAAATGTTTTTGTCATCTTCTCTTCCTTCGAGGGGTGTGGTGGTAATGTGGCTTCTTAGGTCATTCTTTGATTTTTCTGGTTCTGGATTCATATCTAATATTGGTTTCATATAAAATAAATTAGATTTACCTCTTTCCACCGTCAAATGTTTCCATTCTCCTATTTTCCCGGGAAGGTATGGTAATGTGGTTGCTTACACCTTTCTTTGGTGTTTCTGGCTCCAAGTTCCAAATATTCATGGTGGTGTTATTCAGGTCGGATCCTGGATCTAGATGTTACAAATTGTAATTTATCATTTTTCGCTATCAATTTTTTTTGTCCTCTTCTCTTTCTTGGGGATATGATTGTTTGTTCTTTATCGAGACACGAAATAAGCTTGAATCGAAAAAACTCAACTCTAATTAAATAAAAAATGAATAAACCAAAAAAGAGCATCACCCACAAACTCAAATTATAAACATGTTGTCTTGACTCGGAAAAATTTTGTATAGTTATATCAGTTTTTCTTGTCTCTAGCAAGTAAAAAAATTCTTTTTGCTAAATATCATGCATATAGCAATCACTAACCAAATCTTTGTGATTGTATTAGTATTAGTTTTATTTTACAATATAATATACTCATACGTATTTCCTCGTATTATCTCCCACCCAGCACGGTCAAAGAAACTAATTTATTTGGTAAAAAGAGAGGGTAGTAAAACAAATTCGAAAAGCATCAGAGTGGTTCTACAATACAACTTAAGGGAAGGTTCAACAGCGAAATAACCAGTGTGTGTTCTTCGAAACCAACAGAAACCCTAAACCCTACTTCGCCCCTTTCTTCGCTAAATCCATCGAAATTCGACTTTTTCCAATCGAAGCGAAGATGGTTTGGTTCCAATGCGAAGACTGCGGCGAGAACCTGAAGAAGCCGAAGCTTCCCAACCACTTCAGGATGTGCTCTGCGACAAAGGTTAGCTTTCGATCATCACAACACCCCGAAAAGATCCATCTTTCTTTTTGGGTTTTTTTGCCTACCCATTTTGTATTTCGAAGTTTTCTCGTGGATTTTGTGTTAAAGTCTCGATCTTTTTGCGGGTTTTATTGCCTAGCCATTTTGTATTTCGGAGTTTTTTCATGGATTTTGTGTTAAAGTTTCGATCTTTTGGGATTTTTTTCGCCTACCCATTTGGTATTTTGAAGTATTTTCATGGATTTTGTGTTGAAGTTTTGATCTTGGGCTCTGAATCCGGTGTTGAGCTGCTTTTGATCAATAGAAAAACCCCAAAAAATCGATCCGTTTGGGTGTTTTCAGCTACCCATTTGGTGTTTTGAAGTTTTATCCTGAGTTTTCTCGTAATGTTTCGATTTTGGTCTCTGAATTTGATGTTATGTGTTCCGCACTCGGTTTGAGCTGCTGAGTGTTGTGGTGGAGATGTGTAAAATCCTTTTGCTCTCCATTATGAACTTAGAAGACATTTGGTTTTGTGAAGCTCTTTGTGGATTTTATGCGAAAGATCTTGGGCTCTGAATTTGATGTTTTGTGCTCAGCACTTGATTTGAGCTGCTGAGTGTTTGGTTGAGAAATGAAAAGTGTCAACCTATTTGGTTTTCGTTCGAAACTTCTGACCATTTGATCTTTTGAAGTTTTTATAGGGTATTATGTCAAAATTTGGATTTTCGTTATGACTTGTGAAGTTTGCTGTTTTATACTGTGTAATGGACTAATGGAAGTTGATTAATTGTGAATGTTTGATCTGAGCAGCTGTCGTGTATCGATTGCGGGGAGATGTTTGGGCAACAAAGTGTTCAGACACATACTCAGTGCATCACCGAAGCGGTTTGACTACTTTGATCTTTCTTATTCCTTTAGTTGTTATGTATGAGAATGTGTTTTGTAGGATTTGCAGGAAAATGACACATTTAAAGCAATAATTTGCTGAAATTCTACAATTTCTGTAATCACTGTCATACAATGCATTTGTCATGATTCATTTTCTTTGTTTGCATCTATGAAGTATAGTTGGCAGTAGTAGTGGTGGATGTGGGATCCCCAAATTTGATGCCTTTCTATTAAGTGCCATTTTTCTTTTCAACAGGAGAAATATGGTCCAAAAGGCCAAGCAAAATCTCCTCATGGTGCACAACAGAAGCCTAACAAGCCTAAACAAGGCCCGGATGTTGATGTAAATGTGGGTTTGTCATCATGTCCTCCTTGGAAATGTAGGTAAGAGCAAACAACTACTTTTAATATGCTTATGAATAATAATTAAAATTTATAGCTAATGATAAAAACATAAATTATTTATAGTTTCTACTAAGCATTGTACATCTCAATTATGACTTAATTCGTCCTATAAGGGAGATGTTTTGATTGAGTGGGGTCTCATTGTGTTGTGTTATCAATAGATTTTGCACCTATAAAATAAAACGCTTCTCTGCCTTATTATTTTATTTCTCTATGTTAATAAAAATCCATCCCCCTCTCATGATTGCTTTCTATTTGATCAAGTGAACACTAGAGGTCCACATTCAACACTTTTGCGTAAAACTAAGTAACTATAATTTTCAACTGTAAGTTTAGATATAGTTGCGTGACTGTATCTTATACTATGTATACATAAGGATACTTGTTCCCGCAATTTTAGATCTCATATAGAGGTACATTTATACGTCTCTCTGGTCAATATGTTACACCATGTGTTTCTTCTGAACTGACTAGTAACTGGTTAATTCTTCGGTTTATGTGTGTACTTTCACAGCCTCTGCAATACAACTACGACAAGTCAGCAAACCTTACAGCTCCATGCTGAGGGCAAGAAACATCGAGCCAAAGCTCGTGCCTTTCATGCTGCTCAAAATCCATCAACCCAGACTGAAGAATTGATCCCTAGCAATGGCAATGCTAAGCAAGACACGAAGATCAAAGTTAATGGCACTCAAAGCTCAGAGGCTCAAGAAGTAGAAGAAACCGGAAAAGATTGTTCAGCTACTAAAGCTGAGTTAGAAGCGGAAGACAGTTTGGTTAAAAAAAGAAAACAAGATGCATTAACTCCTGGTGATGCCACTAACGGTGAAGTGATTCAAGCTGATAAAAAGAAAGAAGATTCTCAAAGGCATCCTAAGAAAAAGAAATATATGGATGAAAAGTTAGCAGAGAATGATGAATATGTGGACAATAAAAGCCATGGGGATGAATCACCAAGGAAAAACATAAAGTGGAAGAAGATTGTCTCTTCTATCTTGAAGTCGGTGCGTTGCTTAATCACTTGGAATTTCTTAATTTGTGATAACAATGCTAGTAGTTTGTGTTTAGTCATACTTTTTTCTTAGTCCTATGGTTATCTTTGAGGAAAGGTTAAAGTTTGTATGGCTGAACTGCCAATCTCTTCCCAGATGTCTGTTAGACTTGTACTAGAAATCAATGCTTTTGTTCTGTTTTTAAAAATAATTGAAGTTATTTTAATCTTATGTCCGAAAATGAAAAGTCACTGACATAGTTACTATACCTTTGTATGTGCAGCAGAGTTCAGATGGAGCTATGAAAATAAAGAAATTGCAAAAGCTTGCTATCAAAGTTGTTAGGGACACAGGTATAAACAAAGACGAGATCCAACTATGTGAGGAACTCTTGAAGAAGGTAACACAATGCATGACTTTTTGTCAACATCTTTCTTATCCACTACATGAGGTGTAAACTAGATTTTCCTTTTGTTTGCCATTTGACAGATTTCTTCTAGTTCCCAATTTATGATGGAGGACAAATATGTTCGTCTAGCTGCCAAGGGAGCATCTTCTTGATCTTCCTCTCTCCTTGTATTCTTCATAGATGCTTTAGTTTGTTGTAAGCTCCTACTCTCCCATACTGACGTTTCGTGGCTTGCAGAACAAAATATTTAAATAGCCAAGATAAGGGTTAGATATCTAATTGTCCATACGGTAATGATGGTACCTTTTACCTAAACCGATGGTAATCTTGTCTACTTTTGGGTCATCGAAACAATTATATTCTAGGGCTTAATTAAAGTAGTGTAGAATAACTTCAAGGAACATTATTTTGGAATTGTGACAGCTCAACGCCTCAACCGTATTAAATTGCCTCTCTTTTTTTCTTGTAAGCTTAATAATGTTAAACTTACTCATTTCTAGAAACAATACACTTTTGACTTAATAGGAAGATTTCACATTTGGTAACAGTGTATCACGTAATCTCCATACACAAATTGTTCCTTAATCTGCTCACTAACTACTTCACAAGTTTTACCAAACAGAAGCAACATTGTTATGCATTTTTCTGCTAACTTAGATTCTCTGTAATATTATTTTTTCAGGATGTTTTCTTGATCTACTGGCAAAGAGATACCTTTCTTTCATGGACAAGAAGTACTGCTAGAAATCAAGCATCGGGGGGCTGAACATCAGAACTTTGACTTTACTTGGATGTACCAATTTTGCTCACACCATGTGCTTTCATCTACAAGAATTTATAGAAAATTTTATTCTTATGACTAAATTATGGTGATCATTGTTTGAAAAGTACAAATTTCATATTATGAAACAATTTTTTTGGACTAGTTCTCAATGGAACATCTTTTTTGGAATATTCTTTTACTCATAGGATCTTAGTTCTGGACTTGCAGACAATCCTTGTTGCAAGATCTTTTGTTAGCATATTCTTGTAATCATAGGATCTAGAATTGCAAAATAATTATTGTCAATTAATATTTGTTATTTCTTGAACGTTTTGAACAGAATGTGGGCCATTATGGAAGAATATTGGTAGGAATTGTAATGTTAGATTGAGTCCTATTTAACCTTAAAATTAAGTTATTAACAACTAAAGATTTTCCTTTCTAAAAGAAAGGGTACAAGTTTTAGCTAAAACATACACAAGTAATATTGTTTTTAGAATGAATTACAAGTTCAATCATTGATCATGGTTATAACTTCATCTCATCTATAAGAAAAGAATAAAATAAAGACATGATCCTGTAATCCTAATAATGGGGGAACTATGATAGTTCACTTGCAAAATTTCGTTGCCAATTTCCACCACTTGAGCATATATTTATGATATCTTGACCTGATGATATAAGTTTTTATAACGTCCACATCTGAAACAATGACAGAATGAATTGTAAAGGACTTGGATAAATATTTTAGGTATTTATATTCATTACACACCTCCAAACTAGAGAAATCTTTTCATTACACCACTCTTATTGTGTACAATACAGTTCACCCAACACCAAAATTACAGAGAATTTGATTGTGTCCAGTTGAAAGCAAGACCCTGATTGACCAATGGCTTATGCCCAATCGAAGAGTTTTGTATCTCACTTCGTGCTTAGTATAGTGATTGTGATGATAAGTGCAACGGAGAATCCCAATGCCTGCGAAATACCAAAATAAGGTGAACAAATTAAAGATCAAATACTTTCAGAGTGAGGGTGCATCAATTGTTTAAGTGGTGATCGATTGGTCAAACATGTGTCCTAAGTCCAATTCTCTGGGTTGCCTTCACAAAATAAGTGATCTAAGCACTAAATGCCGCTGGACTCCAATAAGTACTCAGAAAAGGCCGCGGCAGCCAAACAAATTTATATTAACACAAGATAAAGCAGATATTTTGGGCCTGCAGGTACTGACCGCAATTGCAGAAGCAGCGAGACCAGCACGCTCCCTTGGATCTCGATCATTGTACTTGAAGAAGTAAAGAAATGTAGCATAGTACCAAAATAAGGGCATCAGAAAACCTAACAAGAAACTGCACAGAAGGAAAAGAGAAAAAAATGAATAATGAATGTATAAACAAACACGATAACAATGTAAAAAATTAAGCATACTCACGAAAACCATCCGATCCCGCAACTGAAGCACGGAAGAGGTTTATTAAACCGAGCCGACCGGGGGTCTTCCTCGTTGCTTATTAATGTGTACTTAGGCCCATGTTCCCTATTTTTGAAAGACGGTCCTGCATTCATAAGGAACCAAACTCAGAAGTCTTGACAACATTACAACTCCCACAGCAAACACAAAAGGGGATTTAGGATCGCAGGGCCTGAAAATCCAATCCGAACTCAAAATATTTACACTGACTGGGAAAAAATATGATCATAAATTTTCCTCTTTCATAACTTCTGGACAATAATTGGAATTTGTGAAGCAATTCTAAGAACATCAATGTCCTCCATCACATTGTTTCGTAAAGTTGGGATTAAAATGACTTCATTAAGGGCATCCTTGTCAAAAAATAAGATCGACGGTTTTGAGCAAAACAAGTCATGGCATTTCCTACTTTGGTAATTATAATACTAGTTATTTTGTAGTAACCAATCGGATTTCACTTATCAACTACTTCATGAAGCCATTTCAACAGAGAAAAAAGAACTTGTTAAAAATCAGAAATGTTACCTTGGTCCATTTATGGAAGAGCCTTAGTATCTCTCAAAATCGAAGTCTTCAAATTCTCCTTTGGTATGGTCCCTCCTTATCAGCGAAACCTGCTTAACATCATGGAATCATCAATAAATAACTGAATGAAATAGAGGGGAAAAAATGATGTCTGGATTTAACTGCAAAGACCAGAGCTGTCTAACAAACTCCTGAAGTGTGCAGAGTAAATTTAAGAAAACGAATGTGTGAAGATAAGTTCAACTCCAAATCAGGAAAAATACGAGTTAACAATCCCAATCGTACATCAACTACAAGAAGAAAAGCAAAGATAAGAACCCTAATATGAGGTAGATTACCTAAAAAACCTAGAAAAAACCCATCAAACAGGAGGAATCACAAGAATCAACTTGAAAGTTGGAACTTCAATAAAAGAGGAATCTGAAATTCTCACCATGCCAAATCAAGTTCAGTAAACCATTTGACTGCTTCTCAATGAAGAACAGGAAGGCAATGAAAAGATGTAGGAAACTGAGCATTGCAATAGAATTTTTCAAAGTCATGACAACTCTTCATCAAAAAGAAGTCAGTCAAAAAAGGGAAGACCAAATACACCATACCCTTGACCATCTACCCTTAGCTAAACAAGCAAGTAAAATCACAACCTGTGGTTTTACATTAACTTTTGAAATCTTGAGATCAAGATTCCAAGTTCCCTTTCCTTCCTCAATGTTGAAGTTGCAACATACACAACTTCCAAAATTTCAAACCTTTCTATGGTCTATGACAACGTAACACCAAGGCCAACATCCACCGAACGCCAACAACAACCTTAATTACGATAACTAAACTCCCTAATTCGACCAAAATAAAAGCAAAACAGCATCATCCCCTCAATTCCTTTAACTTCAGAAACCCTATGAAACACCCCCAAAACACAAAATCAAATTTCCCAATACCACCAAAACATAACCTCATCCACCAAAATCCAACTTCCCAACCAAAAAAACCAACTCAACTACCAAAACCCAACTCCCCAATTGCATAAGAACCTCCAAAAAACAACTTTGTTACACCCAAAAAATCAAAATTCATCCTTGATCACCAAAAATTAAAATTTCAAACCACAGAAACAAAGAAACCGAATAAAAAAACAAAAATCCACCAAACCCAACTCCCCAAATCCATAAGAACCTCAAAAACATGCAACTTTGTTCCACCAAAAAAAATTCAAAATTCAAAACTCAACCCATTCACCAAAAACAATTTCTCAAACCATAAAAATATTAAAAAAAACCAGAAAACCAAAAATTCCAATCAAAACAATCTCTAATCACCCCCAAAAACTCAAAAATAACCAATTAAACCACACAAAACCCCCAAAAATTGAGAAACCCAAACCAACCCCACCAACCAAGCCAAACCGAAAAACAACCAAAACCCAATTCCCAAACCCACCAGAAACCCCCCAAAACACCAAATTCAGCACCAAATACCGAACCCGGACTCCAAAAAACCCAAAAAATCCTGCTTTATTCGACTCAATATTAGCCGCCGAAAATCACCACAAACCCTAGAAATCGCAACCATGGCGTGAAGAGTGGCCGAAAAGGAGAGGAAAAGAAGGATCAATATCTGACCTTTGGAAGCGTAGAAGAAATCCCCAATTCGAATTGGAGAGGAATGGAAAAGAAACGTAAGAAGAAGAAGAGAGAATGGAAAGAGGGGGTATGAGTAGGGGTGCACATGGGTCGGGTTGAACCCGAAACCAACCCGAACCCGACTGGTCGGGTCGGGTTGGGTCGGGTTGGAAAGGGGTTCGGGTTGGGTTGGGTTGAAAAAAATCTGAAAACCGAATTTTCGGGTCGGGTTCGGGTTGTAGGGGTCGGGTTGACCCAACCCGACCCGAAACCGAATATATATAAATCTGAAATTTCAGCAACCTAATAAACACACCCGCCGACCACACCCCCTCTCCCTCTCCCTCTCTCCAGTCCCAACCCTAACCCTACATCGACGCGCTGGACGGAGAAGATGATGGGCGGATCTGTCCTTCCAACCTCCGCGCCTTCGTGGACGATGATGGAGTGGTCGACTCCATGATCGCGGCGGCAGGAGGCGGCAAGAAAAGGAGCTCTTCGCCTGACACACCGTTCGAGTTTCGGTCATGTCGAGACGGCCAAGGTCTCCACCGTGCTTTTCGATATGGATGGCGTTCTCTGCAACAGCTAGGACCCTTCCAGAAGGGCGACTTTTGATTTGTTGGCCGATCGGGTCTCCGCCACCGTCGATGACTTCGTCCCCTTCACCTACACCGGTATATACTATTGTTGCATTTTCTTTATGAGATGGATGATCTACCACATCAACTGTCATTGTCATTACTAGGATTTCCCAATTTACCTCTGATTTGGTCCAACCCTTCTAGTTTGGTCTCAATCGTGTAGGAGAGGCTAATATTAGGAGGTGTGGCGAAGGCGAACGGAATCAAGCACTTTGATACTGATGGAGCAAAGAAACGATTCGTTGAGATTTACCTTGGTAATGCAAGGATGGATGGATGACACCTAATTTGGAGTTTTTTTTAGTGTTTCTTTTGCTTTGATCTGCTGGTTAATTGCTATGTTTTTTTTATTTATTGTTTTCTCGGGTTCAACCCAATCCAACCCGACCCAACCCGAAAATTTCGGGTCGGGTTGGGTTCAACCCGAATGGGTTCAGGTTCGGGTTCGGGTTGGGTATTTTCCTAACCCGAAAATTTCGGGTTGGGTCGGGTTTCAGTCCAAACCCGACCCAACCCGACCCGTGTGCACCCCTAGGTATGAGTTAGGACTTGGATTAGTTAATTAGTTGTTGGGGTTAATTAAGAACTAATTAAAGTTTGGAGACGTTTAAGCAAGGTGTTGCTTATTGACAATTTTTAGCGTGGTCCGCGTAAAGTTCGGTCCGTTAACATCAGTTTTGAAAGTATTATGAAAATTCTTTTAATTAAATTCCAACACTTAAAATTCGATTATTGGTTCAGGCTAATTCAAGATTAAGAAAAATCTAATATAGCTAATCCCAACTTGTTATGTCCTAATCCTTGTTTATGGGTTAATTGTTGATTAGGTGGTGGATTAGGAGAGGATTAGATGGACGGCCGAGATGGTTTGTGGAGGAGAGTATATAAGGTTAAATTTCTCTCTCTTTCACTTATTCGTCTCTCTCCCTCTCAGCCTCTGGTGCGCGGTGGTGTCGTGATCAGCGAGGAGAAGAGGTGTGTGAAGTGTGCGAGGGATCGTCGGTTGCTTGATTTGGGTTTCGTCGGCGAAGAAGAGGAGTTTGCGGGGAGACGCTCGCCGAGGTTCTTCTAAGGCTTCTTCAAGCCTTAAAGGTATGTCAAACTTTATTTTTATGCTCACCTAAGCTAGTGTGGGTATTTGAGTAGTCGACGGTAGGCCGAAAGACTCGTCGGAGGTCGTGCAGCAGATTTCTGCACTGTAACGGTCGACCGGTGCTTGGT
Source organism: Triglochin maritima (assembly GCA_963682175.1). Lineage (NCBI taxonomy): Eukaryota > Viridiplantae > Streptophyta > Magnoliopsida > Alismatales > Juncaginaceae > Triglochin > Triglochin maritima. The sequence goes on from OY821784.1 coordinate 1,433,286, forward strand.
TCGGTCGATCAGTTGTAGTGTATTTTGGGCAGTATCTTTCGCACTGGTCGAACGATACCCTTGGGTGGTCGGTTGTGCATTTTGAACGAGAAGATGGAGACTCTGGGTGATTTCGGTCGAATGGGTCTCCTTTGTCGTTCGACCGGAAGCACTGTCGTAAGTCGGTTGGGGGTGTTGACTATCCAAACGGTCGACTGCTTGTTTGACTCGTTTGGCCGATGACTTAAGTTAACTTAATGTTTGTTCGACCGTTGTTGTTTCGGTCGACCGGTGTAGTTTGGTTGATCTTGTGTTTTACTAGTGGTTTTCGGTCGACCGTTGACCTTATTTTAGTTCAACCGATTGTGCTTGTTTGAGCAAGAAGAGGATTTTACTGGTGGGTTTCGGTCGAACGGGTCCCCTTTGTCGTTCGACTGGTTGGTGGTTTTTCAGTTTGGCCAGTCCTCTGAAGGGAGATTCAGTTGACCAGAGTGGTGGTTTTGTCCGACCGATTGTGGTCAGTTGTGCATCGGTTGCATGAACTGTTGGGGTGTTGAGTTTTGTGTTGATCTGCCTTGAGGGCAACGAGTCCCCGACCTTTTTAGGGCGACAGTACGGACATTCCGGCCTGAGAGAGATCGTGGTTGTGGCTCTGAGGAGCGGGTGCCTTGTGTGCACGTGTGAATTGTGTGGGTGATGGTTTTCCGGCGGTACCATGTGTGCACGTGTGATTTGTGGGGTTGGGGTGAGAGGACCCTTGAGACCCGTGACCAATGATTTTCCGGCAGTGCCTTGTGTGCACGTGTGGTTGTGAGGTTGGGGTGAGAGGACCCTTGAGACCCGTGTTGTGGCGTCGACTGTGGTTGGGAGAGAGATCCTGAGAACCCGGTTGGACGGTGGCAGTTCTGATGTATTGCATTTCTCATATCATGTCATACATTTGTTAATTCATGTTTTAGGAGTTTGACATACGGGATTTCCTTATGGGAAACTCATGCGTAGTCTATTATTGCATTTCATGTCGTGAGCGTCGTTAGGAGGTGGTGACTGAGGACGGGAGCACTTGGACCAGATCTTGTCTTCTGTAGTTTTGAGATTGATGATTACACTTGTATATATTGTATATCTTTTGTTGTTGTAATCATCTTTTGACTCATGTATTATACGGTGTACCACTTTATATTATATATGTGGTTTTGGTATCGTCTCTGGTGTTTGATTCTTATATCTCTTAAAAGTTTAAAATCTTCCGCTGTTTCAGGACGTTACACAATTGAATGCGGGTGGATGTCTCAAAGCGACGATTATGTATTTTTTGAAGAACTTAGCTACCAATATCTTGATACACGCTAATTTTTTCTAGTCCCAAAACTCTGGCCGAAAATACTCCTCTATATACTTCTCAAATCCTATGCAAAAAACTGTCTGGGGACAACTAGATATAACAAAATTTTCCTATTGTAGACGTTGGTAGACATATCCAGAGACTAAACCTCTAGAAATAGCGGGTTGCACGTCGAGATTTATTAGAATAAAGAGAAGTTCTTTAAAGGAAAAAAAAGGGAACTACTATTCGTTGCCGGAAAACTACTTAAATCGCCCCAAAAATGACCTTTTTGCCCCTAACAAATCAATTAATACCGATTTCGTCCCGTGTCTTTAAACAAGGTGTTTGACTCAGTTTTACTCACATTCCCAGTACAAACACCACGAAAATGTCCGGCGAAGCACCAGAATCCGGCGAGGTAACGGGGGCGGAATTTTTTTTCCGACTCGGGCGTCTGGCTAGGCCGCCTCCACATAGGTGGAGGCGTCTGGCTAAGCTAATTTAACTCATTATTAACATAATATTCAATTTATTTAAATTTTATCACAATTTATAATCAATTTAAAAACAAATTAAAAAAAAATCCAGGCGTCTGCGGGAGACGCCTACCCTACGTGGTAGGCGTCTGCCGGAGACGCCTGCCCTACGTGGGAGACGTCTCCCGCAGACGTCTGTGCCATGGGTCGGGCGACTGCGGGATCCGCCCGATCGTTGGGTCGGGCGGCTCCTGCGGTCGCCCGACGCAAATTTTTTTTTTTTTAAAAATTAATTGAAATAAACAAGGTGATTTACCAGATGTGAGTAGTCCGGGGTGTCCGCTGGCTCTTTCCCTGACCTCCGAGACATCCTATTTGGTGAATAAAAGTGTGATATGAAGAGAAAGTTGTGTTAAAAGAGTGAAATGAGGAGTTATATTAGTAGAAAGTGTAGAGGGGCAAAATGGTAATCTTACGGGCGATTTAAGTAGTTTTACGGGGACGAATAGCAGTTCAGAAAAAAAATATCTGAAGTTGATAGTGTACCAACATTTCTTTGTTTCTGACTGAGAGACGTTCAGCATTGTATTACATATTTGTGATAACACTGTGAGTGACAATCACAAGGCAAAATTGAAGTGTAAGGAGTAATTTGAACATATTATGGTATGAGATGCATGTCTAATGAGTTAATGGTCGATATGATGAGTTAATTAGTGCGATGTCAAATCTAGACTTCGAACCGCTCTCGGTTATTTAAGTATTTAGGTTTTATTGAAATGATCGATCAATTAAATTTTACGGGTATTTAAGCAGCAAACAATTGTAGTCTTGCTTTGAACATAAGAAATCTGTAAACTCATTCAAGCATCAATGAAATTGGGTTATTAATATATATATGGGTGTTTGTTTATTCCTAACTTACTGTTAAGATCTAATCTAATTTGGAGCGGTAAAGCATGTTTGGTTTAATGTTAATGTTTGCTTTGACTTGTGAGGCATGTGAGAGGTATGGTTTGGGTGAAAGCATGGTGGGGTGTAGAAGGTATGGGTGAAGCATGGTGGACCACGCTTTGACTTGTACGGAGTGTGTTGAAGAGAAAACACATATATCTCTCCCACTCATCTCTCTCAACCCAACTCCTAACCCATCTCTTCTCTCCCACTCATCCCCCTCTCCTCCTCCACTGCGGGAGGTGCTGCTGGGGAGGCTGTCAGATTGATGGTCGCCAATGAGGAGGTGGAGCACGGTGGTGTCGGTGAAAGCTTGTTCGGTGAGAAGACGACATTTGGTGGCTGACCGGAGGTGCTTGACTGCAAGGAGGGTGGTTGTCGGGTGACGACCGGAGCTTCGGCGAACTCAAATAGGTATGTAAGTTTACAATTTTAACTCACACAATGTGTGAAAGGTGTCTCGTCGGGCCTCACCGGCGACGAGTGGTCTATCTCTGCCAGACGTTGGGCTAGCCTACGGTCCGTGCAATGGTGGCCAGATTTTGTGTGGAATGTTGGATGGAGGGACAACACTGCGAACTAAGGGACGTGAATGTTGGAACGAGGGACGCTATTGAGAACTGAGGGATGCAACTGGGAACTGAGGGACGCAACTGCGAGCTAAGGGATGCGATTGCCGAACTGAGGGACACAACTGCTAACCGAGGGACGCGACTTCTGGACGGACGCGACTTCTAGACGGACGCGATTGTTGGGTGAAGTGACTACCGACCTTGATGATGACGGAGGTAACTACCCAATCTTTATGGCAACGGAGTTGATTGACCGACGATTGTTCGGGCAGTTAGCCTGGTTGTGGGACATCCAGGTGAGTGCGCCGCGCGACCGAGTGGCAGCAGTGTGGATAGCTTGTGTTGTGAGACAGACAAGTGAGGATAGCACTGCGCGATTGAGTGGTAGCGGGGACTATTCGACGATGTATTCTGACAGATAGTTTGGTTGTGGCACAACCAGGTGAGTTGACCGACCTGAGCGACGACTCTGTCGGTGTGGTGTTGACCACGAGTTTCAGATCTGATTCTACTGACGTGGAAGTACGTGCGACCATCACCGAACCCCATGTTTTAGTGTAGCCGTGTGTGGGGTGCGTTGTGTACTTTCCGTAAGACCGTATGTGACTATGGTAAGTCTCTGTGAGAGACCTGATGATGGATTGTGTGACATATGTCCTTATTTACCTTGTAGGGAATGTTTTATTGCATTATATTATGTCATGCATACTAGTATGATATGTTCTTTCATTGTATGTTTAGCATGCATCTATGTGAGCTTGGTATACGAGGTTTCTTATAGAAACTCAGGAATTGTCGTTTTATGTGCATTTAAGGACTGTTGTATGTTCTGGCGGGTGGTGACCAAGGACGATGACACTCTGGGATCGGATCGTCATATCCTATTTTCCTAGGTTGTGTGATTACATGTATTTACACTTTCTTGTATCTTGATGTGGTCATACTTTTTGACAAACTCTGATTATTTTGGTGCACCCCTTGAATATTTTTATGAGTAATGTTTCCGCTATGTTGGGTCTTAATATTTGTGATTCTATATGTTGAGATTTTAAATTTTCCGTTATTTCGGGTTACACTTATTATTGTAACCTATATAGAAAAGAAACCTCCCGTGATCATAAATTCAATGAATTATAACATGCAAGAGCACTCAATCCTCAATATGATTGAGATTTAACTTAAAAAAATGTAATCCCTTGAGAAAACATGCGTGTACTCATCATGAGTCTACCTTCAATAAAAGCAATTAAAACCACGATATGAGTTTGTACAAAACCAATATTCACAAGAGCCACATTATTTGTTGCTTCTATAAATTACATAACATTACACAATACCTTCTTAAAACCATTTTGATCACAACAAAAGATCAAGCAAACAACCAATCAACCATCCAACCAATCAATCAAATTAACCAGAAGATCGAAATGCATCGGTCAGAACCTTAATGCCATCAGGAGAAGCCACATTTAGTTGCATCAAGGTTGAAAGTCATGTCCAAACCGGAGGCGCCCACATCCAAAAATCGAAAGAAAAAACCAAAGAAATCACTCTTAGTGTGATGTGAGGAACGAAAACCCTGCATTTTGCTCCAGAAGGGACGGAGGTTTCACATTCGATATATTTTCAAGTGCCACTGTCTCTGTCTTTGAAATGTCGTCTACCGAAAACGGTATGCTGCATTTTGACAATAAAATAAGCAAGATGATCGCAAAACCTTGAAAAAGCCATGGAAGTAGTACCTTGTATCGTAATCTAATGTGAAAGAATTTCCATTCATTGTCGCATCCTCGCCCGACATTCTTTTCAGAGTGGAAAGGACCTACCAAAAGATAGCATAAGATTTTCCGTTTTTAAAAGATGTTAGCAGGAGCAAAACATAGCATATTTACTTCTGAAGAGAAGGTATTAGATGCATCGTTCTCGTCCCAATACATCGTGCAGATCTTATGCAATTGATGTATGCTAAGAACCTGGCGAAGACGAGCATAAGATCACTAAAGAACAGAAAATGCAATATATCACTGAAAGAAAGGATATGGTGTACTCACTGGACATAAGTTGTTTGTCAGTTCTTTTAGAGTTTTCGTTGATTTTTTCAGCGATACCTGGTTTACATGAAGAATGTGATAAATAAACATCAAACTGTAAACAAAATCGTGTTTTATTTGCAATACGACGAACAAACCAAGAGCGCAATTGCTTGTCTGATATGCTTCAGTTGTTCCCACGCCGCACCTACATACTGCACAGGTAAGAAACACAGGGTAAATGAACTTCAAGATTTCATTAGAGTAAATTGATGTTTCTAGCTATATTGCCCAATTTTTATTTTATTTTGAGTAACAGGGTTTAAAGTGCTTGAACTCACCACTTCCTTTGCATTTGAGCACCAAGCCTCTAACTCGGATAGTCCTATTTTCGCACGTTCGCCATTGCTTAACGAACAATACTCACGTTGCAAGACGAGGCTTAAGGAGTAACAAAAGTTATCATCATGACCATATATAGTTGCATAACATGATAGAATTGAAGCAAAATAACACTATAATCGTAATAACCTGTCGCATATATAGTTCATGTATAATATGTTATCAACGACTCAACTAGTCTACATCAACCTCATAACAAGCCACCAGAATTGATCTTTTAAAATGCTTAAGTTGAAAATTGTTATAGTAAAAATCTCAAGTTCTTGTGACTAATTTTTCTTATGCAGGCAATGTTAGACTATAATTGAAGTATCGCAACAATAGTAAGCAAACCTGTTAAACAGTTGGACATTAATGAAAGAGAATGCTTGCATGAACATCTTGCGGATGACGAAAGTAGGAACCTGAAAAAATAAGGTTTCCATCTCTGACATTTCTTTCTGAAAGGTGGCTATTATAACCAGAAAAAAACTGCCCCGAGTCATGCTTACAAAGTTAGATTTCATTGTCTCCTGGAACGTATCTAGAATTTTCACAACACGTTGCCAATGAACCACTTGAGTGCGCGATGCTTGAGATGTTTTTCGGGGCTACATTAGAAGAACCACGATAAATTGCAATTCATATGTCTAAGGAAATAATCATTGAGGTAGAATTTTTCGAGAAAGAGAATAAAAAAGAAGAAAGGGGAAGGAGAAAAGACTCATCGGACGCAATAATTGACCGTAAAATTTCACGAGAAATGAATGCAAATTCCCTCCAAAATTCGAAGTTCCAATTCAAACAAACCTGAATGCACAATTCGAGCAATGGCTCCATCTCTTTCTTCAGATTTTCTCTTATCGCCACGTAGATCCTCTCAAGCATAGCCATGAGCTCCTTATTGAAGAGTAAAGTCGAGGATTTTGGTTCGACATTCCGTGCTTTAAAAGAAAGACCCTGAATCTCACACAAGTAGTGATTTTAGCATCTCTCCAGTAGGCTAAAATAATATGAAATGGTATGGTTAATATCGATGTTTACTTGCGACAATTTCCCAAACAGAGACGATGACGATGTTTTCCGCCTGATACGAGGTGTATTAGGTCCATCACCCGCTTTCAAGGTTGGTTGCAATAGCAACATTAAGGTTGATGTATTGGATAACCAATAGGCCAATGAACCAGTGTTTTCTGGTGCCTTTAAACGAAAATCATGCAATAATTAGTTTAACTGCATTAACAGATAACATATCTTGGTTTTTTCATGAGATAGAATATTGATAAAAATCAACGAGTCTTACGCATACCTCAATGGCAAAACCTATGGTCTGAATGATCTCATCAAAGATACTCGCCTTTTCAGATTCAAATGATCCCCAATGAAGAAGGCATTTGTATACAATGCAAGCGGCAACAGGCCGCCCATTTGAAAATCCTATTTCTTCAGAAATGCATCTAAGGAGCAAGTCATGGTGCTCCTATATGAAAACACAGCATTACCACCAAAATGAACATGATCAAAATGGTGATATTAATAATTGAGGATTGGGAGTGCAACACAAGAAACAGATAAACACATCATCATAACATTACATTGGCTTACAAAATAATTGCATACAATTTCCATATCCAATAGTATGAATGAGAAAGAGAAAATAAATCCACCCGGCAACTGATATACCTGACTTGTAGATGTTCTAAATGGTTGTGAAAAGTCACTCCTGGCTGACGTCGAAGAAAGAGACTGAAGACGGAGTAAATGGTTCTCCGAATCTAAAGAGGAAAGTTTGTGCTCAAGTTTCTTGACCATCTTTTCATTGTTGTCTTGAGATTGAGCATAAGCTTGCAATGCAGAAGTAGCGCAAGTCATTGCTTGTACAATCGATCCCTGTTAGAAGAAAATAATATATAGGATATCTAACCTTAGCTAGGAAAATCAGTCATACAAATAAACGATACAATTACATAATCAAAACTCGCAACAAAACCAAGATAATTTGCTATGAGAGTGGATTAACTTTGACAATTATCCATGGTTTAACAGCATTACCTCTAAGCTTTTAATTTCTGCTCTCAAGGTGTCGGTTTTTTGTGTATTCCGAAAAGAGACAGTTGTTTCCTCGGTATCCTCAGGAGTCGTTTCGATGGTCTTCAAAGCCTCATTCTTTACCTTATTAAACATGGGATTGACTTCCATTTCTAACTGCATTTCCAGCAACACCTCGTGCAGCTTTGCCATATCTTTTGCATCTGAATCCTGCACTTCCAATAATAAATTGAGATAGCCATTGATAATTTTACGCAAGAGTTACTTCAAAAGAAATGGTGTCTACTCTTTGATTTTTCTCTGATTGCAATTTAGCCATCAGCAACCGGACATGCTTCTGTAAAGAACGAATCTCTTTTGCAACCTACAGGAAAAAGTGTTTCAGTCAAACAAACACATGCCAGAGGGGATGCTTTAGATGAGAACTGAAAGCAAATGAATTGTAAGAGTACTATTTTAAGCCTTGCGAGTTTTTTCCTCGCCAATCTTCGTCTCCAAGCGCATTGGACAACGATTGCCGCTGCCCTGAATTTTATGTAACTTAAATGTTCATTCCTACTACGCCATTGAGCCTGCAAGAAAAAGGCAATATTATACCTTCAAACATATAACCCCTATTTTGGAATTAGTAAAAGATAGCTTTGCCGATTAACGAAGATACCTGTATAACTGATGCAGCTCTGGCTTTCTTTGAAGATTTGAATCTATTGCGAGCAACCATTCCCCTCACGGCAGACTGTAGTCTTATAGCACCTGCTTCTTTCTCTTTCATGTGCTTGTATAATTTTCGCGCCAATCTACCTATAATTTTAGAGAGTCAAATATAAAACAAATCTGACAGGAATTTATGTGAATTCAGGTGGTACCTCTCCACAGGGTTTGCAAATGGATTGTCGCACTGCGTAACGATAAGAACTCCTCGACAGTTGTTGCTGAATCCTCCGGGCCCTTCGGGTAGACTTTCGATGAATCCACGATGACCTAAGAGAATGCATTATTATACAAGATTGTTGAATCATATATTAGTTTGTTGAATAGATGTAATGGGCAAATAGGTTATTTCAAGAATGTAGACCTTGATTGTCAAAACATGTATAATGCTGTTAAGAATTGTTTGATGTCAGAATAATTCGTCCTTTGCAAAAACGAAATGCCCAGATATCAGCATTGAAACAAAACATTAATGACCAGGAGCGAAAATAATATCTTGGCAAATAGGCATAGGATAAACTTGTGATCCACAATGTTAACATATGACTAAACAGAAGTACTTCCATAGGAGCCAGTGGAAACAACTGGCTTGGTCTTGCAATGTCATCTATAAAAAAATTACTACCTATGTGAGACTACATTTCTAGGACTCCTTTCCATGTGTGTCTGGATTATTTTTCATGTCGAGACATGGAAATAAAAAACAACGAAAGAATATAATAGGAAACAACAATTCTAACCATATATTCTATGATATCACACTAAATACTTGGGCAAAGTTTAAAAGCCAAAATAGGCCTAAACAGACACTTCATTTTGCAAGTAAAATCCACTAAAGTTAACAAGCACCTAAGCACCAATTAATACCTTGAGACATGGAAATGACGTTTCAAATGCCAATTGAAAATAATTTGAAATGATCTTCGGGTGATTCCAAAAATCTACAGCTCACATAAAAAGATCTCCAAATAAGTGTAAATTGTGAAGGTAGCATGTATAATAGAACAACATACCGTATTTCCATCAGATGTCTGGACGTGAATTTGATTTCTATCGATATTGAAAACACAGCCATCGGTCCAAGTTTCCGTTGAACATTCAACCCATACTTGAGAACCTAGGAAGATGTTCTCAGGAGCTTTCTGTACATGGAGTAGTATAGGATCATTACCGGTTAAAAACCTTAGGATTCTTTCAAGGCCAAGACAAACTTCTAAGAGAGGTTCACGAGAAGTCCTAGTGAAGATCAACACCCCAAAATCTAAGCGGTTCAAAATCTGCAGAAAACCAATGTATGTAGGTAATTTTCCAAAATCGAGAATGCGGCACCATCACTGATACTTGGTTTCACCCTGAACTCACACTTGTCTATTTCGTCAACATGTTGCATAATAAGGTAAAAACCGCTAAAGAGGCTTGCCTTAAGTCAGATTTCCATATTTTCACTTGAAACTGAAAACATATATAAAAACCATTACATTCGCATATTACAAACCAATTAAAACAGCTCTCCTAGCTGATTCTAGATTCATGAGATCGAGAAATTGATATATAACCTGAACCCAACTAAAGACCTTAAGATTGAACCTTTGAGTAACGCAAGTTATGAAAAAACAGACATCAGAGGAAAAAACATGGTGAGACAAGCAAGAGGCACATCAAAATCAATACTTCAAACTCAAATCTCCACAGTCACATCTAAATTACATATTCCTACCAAAGCTGCAACAACATTCAAATGACATAAACGAAGTTTGAATTTGAGAAACAAAGAAACATCAAACACAAAAAAAACCTTGAATCAAGCAAACACATAAAAATAAAAACTTTCACTATTTACACACCCCAAATCATCGAAGTCAAAAAGATACATTTTTTAAGCAAAACAAGCAACTTGGTCAATCTCCACAACAACCCACGAACCAAAAGCCTACAAAGAAACATTCAAATCACAACCTCGGCCGAATCCTTGATGAACATATGGATCCATGGCACGCAGTTGCACAAACCCCTGACATCCATATCTCAGCTCCGCTCACCTCCCAAACCAAACCAAACCAAACCAACCCAGAAGCCAAAAAGAGAAGGCTGATGGGAAGGAGTGGCCAAAAGGGATTGTCCCTGTTTTGGGCATTTAGAATGGGTTGTGGAGCTATCGAGATCGCGACCCAAATCCTTGAAATCAAAAATTTCTCTCTCTAATCCTCTCTTCTTTTCCATTCTCTCTCTGCTGGTTTGGACTCTTAGTGGCATGCACACAGTCGTTGGACCTCCCGCTATAAACGGTTGGGTGACAGTGTGGCAGTTAAATTGCATTTAGGTCCCTCAAATTTTGGGAATATTTGCATTATGACTCCTAGAATTTTTGTGGTATTTAATAAATTCTGTACTATCTATGAGTTTCTGCCAACTCTGATTTACTTGTTTTTAAATTATGGATTTGACTACGTTGCCCTTGTTTAAAGATGTTTTTTTCTCAGCAAAGAAAATAGGATTGACATGTGAATTCAGACATGAGGAACGCTGTCAGAGGAAATGAGAATCATATATTATTATTATTGATCAATTGTTTAAGAAGATCACTGTCAACTCGCGATATATATTTACATATAAAGTTTGTCGGTCTTTCATTTGAAGGATTTTCTTGAAAGAACGTTAACAAATGCAAAAGCAGCTGTGCAGTTTCTGACATTTAGGAACACCATGACAGCATTACGTGAGCACTGCTAAAAGTTTTTATTATCGATCAAGATTTCATTTCCCTCAAAATGGCTTCAGCGACCTATAAGTATAATCGGCGTACTTGATGAATAAGAGAAATGATGAGTACATTGCTTGAAATAACTTGAGATTAAGATTAAATTATCTCAGTAAATTGATCAACTAACAGTTTTAACCATATAATCAAAATATTTAATGGAGACCTATTTTTGACTTTTTAATATTATGAGTAAAGTGCAAATATTTCTTTCTAGAACTCAGTGATGATTAATGCCCTGGTTAAAGATAAAAAGCATGTTCTCGTGTTTTATTTTATAACTATTTTACCATTTGATTCGTGTTACAATATTTTAAATATGTAGAAGTGTGTTAGGTAGCTTTGACCAAAACAGTGCTGAAATATGGGAAGGTGTTTCTCAGTGGGGATCTGATTTAAAGATTATAGATGAGACTCAAAGAAATGTATGGTACAGACATGGAAGTTTCATTCTTGGTATAATCCATGGGCAGCTCATGATTTAATTATTATTTTTTGTCTCAGTTAATTAAATATAGGGTATATATCTTGTGTCGAAATCTTATAATGTTGGAGACAGTTTACTTGTTCCAACTGTAGCAATTTCTCAGAATAGAAACAATCCTATTGGACTTGGAAGAGGTTTTCGAAAGGCGATTTTTAAATCCAATCCCATACTTCTTTTCTTTGTGCTTTCATTAGAATAAAAAAATGTGCATCTCAAAAAATAAATTTCAAAAGAAAAAGTAGGTTTCCCTATCTGCTTTACTTTGTCTGCAGAACATTTGGGCCTAATTCTTAAAAAAAAAAAAGATTACTATGTTGCCCTTGCTTGTTGGGTACGAAGAGAGAAGATGTTTTATTTTCTCAGAAAGAATGTGATGGAGATGTGAATTCGGATCAGTATATCTCTCAATCTCTGTCAGAGGAAATGAGAACTATATATCATTAGAGATCATTTTTTAGATCGAGAAGATCACCGTCAACATGACCGATATATTTAAATATAAAATCGGTTGTTCTTGGATGTTTTCTGAAAAGGAAGATAAGTAGATAACCAATGCAGGGGGTGACTAGTAGCGCAGGTGGTGGCGAGGGTAGCCAACGCCATCAGCAATAAAAGGGATTTCTTTGGTGCAGATGCGACTGCGAGAGAGAAATTTCTCAAGGTGTAGGCCTAGTTGGTCGTGAGGAGTGGATCCCCTCACTTGGTTGATGCACTAACGGCTCGGGTACTGGTAAATGACTCATTGTGGGCCGTAGCGGTTTAATCGGATGGGGTTTTAGTATTAACCGCTATAGCTAGTACTTGAGTTGCGTTAGCTTGGCTCTTCAGCCTTGCTCGAAGAGCGTTCTTTTTGTAGTGTAGTTTATTTTGTAGTGTAGTTCATAGTTTTTTCTTTTCTTCTATGAATGGTGCACACAAGCTTAGGTTGTAAATTTTCCAAAATGAAATGAAATTTTGGAGATCCGATCTCTCTTTTACTTGCAAAAAAAAGATAACCAATGCATATTAATGCAGGTATTATGAATTAAGTTCAGTTTCTGAATTTTAGGAACACGAGGACAGCAGTATGTAATCAAATCGTTACATAAAGACTCTTATCTAATATTCTAAATAGTATTTAAGGTTGTGCTAAATCATTGTAACTGCCGACGATGGCGTCCCAACAGTATTTTATCCCACAACTTACATCCTCTTTCCCAAATTCGATAACAGGAAGCAATATTAATATGTGTACATGTGCAAATGTCAATTTGATGAAATCCCATAACTTGATAATGTCATTCTTTTAATTTATACGCGTTGTTAGTCAGCTTACAGAAGCATTAGTATAGGAAATTTCGTTAAATAGATAAACAAGATCTTTGCTATGGATTACATTACATTATGGGAATCTACAAAAATTATTGACTTTTATAGCCCTGTAGGCTGACAGTCTGTTAAATAAAAATCAACACGAGAAACCACCAATAGTGAATAAAAGTTTCAAAAGTAAAGGAAAAAAAGTCAAACAATGCTAACTATAAAAATGGACACTATGTAGTCATGCCGGGGACAAGAAGGTCGTAGAATGCATATGCACAGGTTGAAAATGCTTCTGCAATATTGCATTGGAGATGGGCGCAAGAAGTGACGGAAGGTTCTAAATTTACCTTCACAATCAATCCGTGTGTTGCTCCAGGAATGTGAATCCCGAATTTTGTCGAACTAGGAATGGTGGAGGCTCAACATCTGTAATATCAATTGGTTCCAATTCCATTGCTCTAGACATATCATCAATTGAGAATGGAATGCTGCATTAACAAAAAAAACAAGTTGAATTCCATTCATAATTGATCCTGTAGCAACACCAAAAATACATTTTAGTGTGAAGAACTGTAAGGACGTGAGAGAGAGAGGGAAGGTATGGGCTGTGTATGGTTGGAGGTATGGGAGAGGAGTGAGGTGGTATGGTGGAGAGTATGGTGGAGGTATGGGGTAGGTATTAGGTTTTGTGTTTAAAAACCAAAAAACTCACCCTTTTTGCATCTTTTGTTGCCACTCGTGTTTCCACCCAAACCTCACCCTTCTCCTTGCTTTTCCGGCGACCAGTGGAGGAAGAAGGCGGCGTGGAGGCTCCGGCGTGAGGAGGTCGCGCGTGTGGAGGCGACGGGCGTGAGCGTTGCTCCGGCGGTTTCGTCTTTCTTTTGAGGTATGCCAAGCATTAGTGTGTTTTGTGGTTCTCCATGTTGGGGGAAGTTTGGGTCGGTCGCGGGAGGTCGGATACCTCGCCGGCGACAAGAAAACAGCGTAAAATCCTTGGCTGGTGCAAGGTTGCTGTCGACCAACGGTCGACCGGTGCCTTCGGGCGGTCGACCGGTGCTAGTGTAATTTGATGTTTTTGCCCAGAACCGGTCGGACGATGCCTTGGGGCGGTCGACCGGTTATGCCAAATTTCGTGGGTTCGTGTTTGATGTTGCCTGTTTCCGGTCGACCGAGCCTTGTGGTTCTACCGGAACTTAAGTTGTTGTTGTTTATTGATTGTTGGTGCGACCGATTAGTATATGCGTTCGACCGATTATATGACTTAGAATTACTAGGCTGACCCTGTAATGTTCGGTCGACCGGGACCCTTGAGTCGGTCGACCGATAGTTGAATTGATTTTGACTTAGTCAGACCTAGGATTTTGACCTGTCCGGTCGACCGGTTCTTCCCGCTGGTTCGACCGATTGGAGACAGAGTTTTGGGCACTTTGTTCGACCGTTTGGAGGAAATCCGTTCGACCGTTACTGTTGGTTTCGGTCGACCGGTTTGCCTGATTCGGTCGACCGATGGGGCACAGTACTGGTTTTCTTGTCCTAGTGAGATGTCAACTCTGTCCACGGAAACCCGTGTCCTCGCTTAGCGCGTGAGCCGGGAGGTGACGGTGGGTGCGTTCTGCGTGCCTGCCCAGGGACCGCCGTGTGGAAGAGTGTGGGCATCTGGGACGTGTCGTCTCCACAGATGGAGGGCGACGTAGCCTTGATGTTCTGACTCACAGTAGAGTAGCAGGCCTGAGGGATTGAGGATCCCGGTGCACGAGGTGCACGGCTCGTTGGAGCATGTTGACCCTGCGGGCTGTTTGAGCTCGGATCGCTCGTGTAGACGAGGCGATGATTGTTCCACCCGATGCTGTTCCGGGTGATGATTGTTCTGCCGATGCTGTTCCGGCGGAAGTGCCGTCCGACGACGTTTCCGGGCGATGGTGTCCCACCGATGCTGTTCCGGTGAGGGTATGGACTGCCGACGATCTTTTCCGGCAGGGTAGTCTGGACGGGCTCCTCCAGATGAGTGGACCGACCTGGGCGACGGCCCCGTTGGTGAGGTGTTGACCTCGAGATTTCAGCTGATTTCTACTTCGCGCAGGCGTGCGGACGCTCCTCACCGATCCCTTGACTAGAGTAGTCGCGTGTGGGGTTCGTTGCGTACCTTCTGCTAGACCGTATGTGCCTACGGTAGGTCTCAGAGTGGGACCCCTTACAGTTGCGGACAGAGGTCCTGTGTTTCCCCGTGGTGGGATTGGTTACCCCGTAGTGGGTCTGTTTACCCGTTGAGGGATTGTTTTATGTATCGCATTGATGTCATGCCATGATGACTAGTATGATAGGTTTCATTGATAGTCTTGCATGCATTTAGGGCTTGGTATACGGGGTTTCCTTTCAGGAAACTCAGGCATTGTTGTTGCACTTTTTATTTCAGGACCACAGTAGGTCCGGGTGGGTGGTGACCGAGGACGGAGCGCTTTGGAGTCGGATCCTCTTCGGCATTTGCGAGATTGTACGACTACTTGTATTTTCATTTCTTTCATCTGGATTGTAGTTGTACACCTTTTGTAAACTCCATGTATTTTGGGTGCACCCGGATTTATATATTTATATATTA
Source organism: Triglochin maritima (assembly GCA_963682175.1). Lineage (NCBI taxonomy): Eukaryota > Viridiplantae > Streptophyta > Magnoliopsida > Alismatales > Juncaginaceae > Triglochin > Triglochin maritima. The sequence goes on from OY821784.1 coordinate 1,448,908, forward strand.
GTGACGTTCCCGCCTTGAGTTGTCAGTTTTATTCGTTATTTCGAAATTTTAAATCTTCTGCTGTTTCGGGACGTTACAAGAACACTTACATAGAATCATCATCCAGTAGAAAAGAACTGGTTTCTGGGTTCGAATCCTCAGCCACCATACCTTTCATAGTTCTCATAACCTGGGGTGTTGGTAAATGTTAAGAATCTCTAAAAAGGCATGGCTAAAATAAATTTTGTGTGCAGTACTTACTTCATTGGAGATCGTGTGAGTGCCATATTTGTCGTCCCAGTACATCGAGCTAATTCGGTATAATTGTTGTATGCTGAGATCCTGGTGAAACAAATGAAAAAAAAGTTATTCATTTCAGAGAGAAAGAAATCGAACATTTCCATGATATGGTAGAATTACAAGGAGAGGGACATACTGGGCAGATGTCTTCAGTAATTTCCTTCAATGTTTTCTTGGGCTTTTGTTCCGTAACCTGAATTGTGCTAAGAAAATCAACCAATTAAGATGTGAACATAATTTTTTTTATCCCTTTATGATTCGAATACTGTACCAAGAATGCAACTGCTTGTCTGATGTGTTTCAATTCATCCCATGCTGCTCCAGCATACTACACAAAATCAAAAGTTCAGTAAAGTACTGAAATTCCTCAGAAGGATGTAGCATAACCAAAAGCATCTAATTTTTTGATTAACCACATCTGTCGCATCTGAGCACCAGGACTCTATCTCAGACAGTCCAGCTTTCACGTATTCACCGTTGCTAAAGGAACAACATTCACGACGCAAGAGAAGACTGGAAAGAAACATAAGTACACTCTAAGGCCAGATCATGAAAATAGCATGGTAAACTTGTTAGAAAAAAGCACATTATAATTGAAAGCTAACCTGTTGTAGAGTTGTATGTTAATAAATAAGAATATTTGTTTGAATATCTCACGGACAATAAATGGTGGAACCTAAGGAACAAATAGATTATCACTTGAAAAGGGTTGAAAATAGAATTTGCATAATTTTTGTAGAACCTATCACTTATATTTCAGTGCCAACCATATAAAAAGTGTCATCTCAAAGTTCGCAACCATTTAACTTTGTAAATTAAAGTTAGAAGAATCATAGCATGAAAATGCAGCAAGTATATGATATATGTTCACTACTGATTTTAGAATGATTAGCCATTGAAAGGCATGTGACATCAAATTCCGTCAACTCGTAGTTAAAAGTTCTTCGGCTATGATTGTGAAATCTAAAGCTTACATGGTTGTCTCTCATTTTTCGCAAGTAATTATCCAAAATCTTCACAACGCTCTGCCAGTTAGAAACTAGAGCTTGTTGTGTTATATTCTAACCCTTGCTAATTGGGTTTAATTGTGTTTTAGGTGGTGGATTAGAGGATGATGAGGTGGGTTGAGATGGATGGCTGGGATTGATGGGAGGAGATGTGGTGGATGGTGGAGATTGAAGGAGGAGAGGTATATAAGATTTGGTCTTCTCTCTCTCCTCACTCGTTTTCTCTCACTCTCTCACGCGTGTGTCTCTCTCTCTCTCGATCCTTCTCATCCAGCTGAGGAAGACGCGGAGGCGAGGCCGGCGAAGCTCGGAGGGGATCTGGAGTTGCCGGAGGCGAGGTGATTGCGGTTGAGTTCTCACCGGAGGAGAAGAGTTTTGCGAGGAAACGCTCGCCGGGATTCTTCGAAGGCTTCTTCAAGCCTTAAAGGTATGTCAAGCTTTAGTGTAGTCCTCCTTTTAGCCTTTGCGAGGATTGGAGTGGCCGACGGTAGGCCGGAAGGCTCGTCGAGAACCTTGCAGCAGTTTTTCTGCTCTGCAACGGTCGACCGACGGTTTGGCGCGGTCGACCGGTCGTAGTGTGTTTCGACCAAAATCTCTTGCACCGGTCGAACGATACTCTTCGAGTGGTCGACCGGTGGTACGTTTTAACAGGGGAAAAGGACTCTAGGTGTTTTCGGTCGAACGGGTCCCCTTTGCCGGTCGACCGAAAGCACTGTTGTAAGTCGGTTGGGAGCGTTGACCATCTAAACGGTTGACCGCTCATTGACTTCGTCCGACCAGAACTTAAGTTAACTTATGGGCCGGTCGACCGGGAGTGTGATTTCGGTCGACCGTGTAGTGCGGAAGTTTGGTGAATTCTACTGGAGGAAATCGGTCGACCGTGATTTTAGATCGTTCGACCGTTGGTGCTTTTTGAGGAAGAGAGGATTTTTCCCTGTTGGATTTCGGTCGAACGGGGCCCCTTTGCCGTTCGACCGGTTGGACGTTATTTCGGTTTTTCTGCGGAATAGTAGTGGTGTTCGGTCGACCGTTTGGACACAGTTTGCATATGGATGCTTGTGTCGTGTGTGGTTGGTTTCGCCTCGAAGGCAACGGGTCTCTGTCCTTTTTGGGGGCGACAGTACAGACATTGCCGGTCTGAGAGGAAGATCGTGGTTGTGGCTCTACGGAGCGGGTGCCTTGTGTGCACGTTGTTGTGGCTCTGAGGAGCGAGTGCCTTGTGTGCACGTGTATTGTGGGGTTGGGGTGAGAGGACCCTTGAGACCCGGGGTCGATGATTTTCCGGCGGTGCCTTGTGTGCACGTGTGTTGTTGTCGATGTTTTCCGGCGGTGCCTTGTGTGCACAGGAGATTGATATGCTTTTACTGTATTTTTCATTTCATGTTTCATTACGCATGTTATGTTCATATTTAGGGGTTTGGCATACGGGGTTTCCCTAGGGGAAACTCAGGCATTGTTTGTTTACATGTCAGGTCGTGCACGTCAGTAGGAGGTGGTGACTGCGGGCAGGAGCACCCACACCAGATCCTGTCTTTTTGTTCATCGAGGTGGATGATTTTCCCTTGTACATGCGTTGTATATCTTTTGTGTTGGGTTGTAATCATCTTTGACTCTTGTATTGTACAGTTCACCACCTTATATTATATATATACTTGTGGTTTGGTGACGACCCCAGTGTTGATCCCTATATGTTTAAAGTTTTAAAATTTTCCGCTGTTTTGGGGCGTTACATGTTGTACTGGATGATGATGATGATGATGATGATGATGATGATGATGAAAACGCACCCCCTTAGCAAGAGCTGCTCGAGCTGTTCTTGGAGCCTAAATCAATTACATCAGCAACCTGAAAAGGAAAACCGTAGATACTTCTATTCTATCTTACCTTGAAAATCATAAGCTCTATATTTGATCTAAGATTGTGATAAAATATATACATTTGCTCCAAATATATATATAATCATACATTGACAAACTTAAAAATCAACAAAAGAAAGGACCTTGCATTGTTGTAACATATAAATACTCCCAATAATTTCTTTAAATCAAGAATGCCTATTCACAATCGTAAAAAGTAAATGACAAAACCCCATAAATACCACTACGTTTGCCCTTAAACCTCCGTACGTCAATTAAAAGCTTGATCTTTGCTCCAAACTAGTAATATCTGATAATTATAAATGATACAAAGAAAAAGACTACAAGTAACACTTGGCAAAAAAAATATCTGAAAGACAATGTTGATAAAATATAAGCCGGGGACTTGAAACTTATTGTAATATCCTGGATTTTTGAGGTTGAGGTAATAATCAAATAAATTAATGACTATGGACTTGATTTCCATTTCATGAATTGTTTCTAGATTGTTCTTAATATTTCATAAGGTGTGGACTTTGATGCAATTTTCACAAACTTTACACGTGCTTTACTGTTAGGAGAGCAGATGACGGCGGTGGATGAATTTATATATATATATACATGAGTTTTGTTGTGGATAAGTGAATTGATAACGTGAGAGTGGAGAAGTAAGGTGAAGGTGGAGTGAGGGAAGAGTTGAATGGTGGTAGGATTTGTTATATACAAAGATGGAGATTGGACGTGATTATGGAATTAATCTTGTGGTTGCGAGACATGCAAGTACTGATTCGTTATTCTTCAGTTTCATATCATGTCTGTCTCTTTTGATATTCGTAGTTGCATACATGCTGAATATTGTTGTTGAATTCATTGATATGCATATGATTGCATGGTGGTGTTTCGGTCGACATGTCCTGTGGCTGTATGTATGTTTCTGGCTGAGCCACTTAAGAAAGAGCTACCTATCGGGCAGCGTGGAGCTACCCGAGAGAGGAAATGACTACCTGTCGTTGGGGTGGAGCTACCAGGTGTGCGTCTAACTGATTGATAGATTTCAGAAGCACAGGATGTGGTCGAATCCGAATGGGGGTTCCAGATTGTTATGCATGCATATTATTTGTGATGCATGTCTTTTGATTGTGCTCATTGACTGAACGTCATATTCTATGTTATTTTCCACATGATTATGATTCTGATTGATTGATGGTTGGTACTTGCGGGCTATCGAGCTCACAAATTGTTGATTATATTTTTCAAATTATTATGGGCCCATCAGATGGATTAAATATCAAAGTGTGCAGCGGTCAGGATCGTGGTTTATATCTTAACGCACCGAGTTCGGACGGATAAGCACATGTCTGGACTCGGGGCGTTACACTTATATTATCTGAACTGGGTCCGGGTAGTACCTGGATGCATGACCCAAGCAGTGCAGATATTTCTTTCTTCATTCTATCTCTTGTAGTTTCATAGATCCTCCCAAGGAAACCTGTAAGTTGTTGCTTGAAGAGCAAAGCTGGGTACTTAGCCTCAACTTGACGCACACCACCTGTCCCAGAAATTTGGGAAGGTTGAATGCCCTGAAAAATGCTGAAAGAATTATCAACATGGTTGCTTCAAGTCATTTTAATTTTTCAAAGCAGGCGAATTATGTTTACTTTGAATGCTCTCCCAAACAAAGAAGTGGAACTTCTCCGTCTATGAAAGGCGGCATGAGCTGCTGAACTCGCTTTCAGTGTGCGTTGTAGGAGCAACAATAACATCACAGAATTGGATAACCAATAGAATTGCAGATCAGTGCTATCTTGGGCCTTGAGAATAAGAAAACTTTCCACATATTAGTGATTCATAAGACATGCACAAGAGAGAGTAAAATATGTTTTTACCAGGTGATCATATAAGAAATCAAGTAAGAGACCTTTTCAAATATTTAATCCATTTCTAACCCGTTATAATGACCCAATACCGAGAAAAAATACTATCTTATTCTTCTTGCAGAAACCTTTGCAAAGGTGATAGTGAATAGAGAAGTTGCCCCAAGAGAAGAAGTCATCTCTTGAATTATGTGGTCAAAAATACTTGTCCTTTCAACTTCAAACGATCCCCATTGTAGAAGGCACTTATAAATTACACAAGCAGCAACAGGTCTCCCATTTGAAAATCCAATATCTTTTGAAATGCAACTGATAAGAATATCTTCATTCTCCTGCAAAAGGCAAGCTTTTAGTGTGAACCATTGCGAAAATCTCGGATTAAGTTGAAGAAAATTTACTTGTTCCTTGACAACTGGATGAGCCTCTTGGATGGCTTTTTGAGCAGCTTCTCTTTCCTTGATAACCATTGCATTGGATTCTTCGAGTTTTAACTTCATCTCGTCCAAGGCCTCTTTTAGCTTTGCTATATCTTGTGCTTGAGCCTCCTCCAAATCAATTTATGTTTTTCAAAATCATCAAGTCAAGACCACTTTCACTGAAACATTTTTTAAAACTATCAGCTAAAAATCACATATACTATATTACCATTCACTGCTTGAAACTACCAAGTCGTGATCATTCTTTCTTGAACAATTTTCAAAATCATTTAGTCAAGATGCTACAACATTTTTTCAAAATATTAAGTTAAGATCAATAATACTTTTTAATATATATATATATATATATATATTAACTTTAACATCACTCCCTTACTATGTTAGTTATAGAAAATATTAAGTTTGTTGCAAAATAACTGATTTTACTCTCTGTCTCTTCTTCTGAAACTTGTCCTTAGCCTCTTTAAGTGCCCCTGCTTCTTTCGTGGCCTGAGAGAAATACACGGATCACATTGTCGTCTGTAATCTAAAAAAGTCAAGAAAAAATGAAAATTGAAGGTATGTTACTGGTGGGACCAAAAAAAAGTGAATGAACAGGTGGAACCAAAAAAAGTGAATGAACCTGTAGAACTAGAGAAAAAAGGTCAAAATCAACTGGTGGAATAATAAAAAGTGCATAAAAGAGATTTTCTCACCATGGATGGCTTTAACACATCGTTTATTATATTCCCATTTTCCAGGGCATTGTGCTCACAAATATTAAGGCAAAGAACCATCATATAATTTCAATAAGTGAATGTACATTTACAGAGGGCTAAGTAGGCCTTCCGGTCATTTTAACCTGAATAACAATTGGTTGAGTTTGAGGGAATATTTGAGGTTGGTGTTGTGGTTGTGGTTGTTGTGCTAAGTTCACGCTGACTGATGTTAAAGAAAGTACCTGCTGACGAAGCACTTGGTTCTCCGCCTCCAAGTTAGTAAGCTTTTCTTCAAACCTGAAATTAACAAGAACTAAAATAGAAATTACTTATAGCTTATATGAAGTATCAAAATTTAAACAGTATCCCAATTTTAGAACCATTTAATGGACTCCTGAAGTTCATCAACTTTTTCGCTTGCATCTTCAAGTTGCTTGACCAATTCCTTAGTTTTGTCCTGTAGTTCTGAGCATGTTTGCAATGCCGCACTAGTGGATTTTTTTTCTTTTTCCAGTTGATCCTGCCATCCCAACAAAGAATATTAACTTTTAAGGAATGAAACAAAAGGCTTACGTTTTCAAAAGACAAAAAGTTTTTTCCCCTTGTATTTATAATGAAGAAATAACAGAAGATGTGATATTTAGATAAGGAATTTTTTTTCAAAATACTAACATTTTTTTTGAAGAATATGCACCTTAGAAACTTAATTAACAAACTATACACATTAAAAACGGCAGTAACCTTCCATTCTTTCCTATAACCATCCACTCCCTCTCCTCCTCCCTCTCTCCGGTGATTTTCGAGCCTCCGGTGGTAGTTTCACGTTTTTCATTGGTTTTAAGATATATTTAGCTTATTGCTTATTAATGTTTTACTTGATTAGTTTGTATTTGTGTGGATTGGATTGTTTTGGATTTGTGTGGATTGGTTTGATTTGGATTGGATTGATTGGTGTTTGTTTGATAAGTTAAGATTATGTTGGTTTGAAATTGAGTTGATTGAGAATGTTTTGAACTCTAAATAGTTATATAATGTTTGGAATTCGTTTGATTGTGAATAATGTACTTTATGTTTAGATTCGACTTGGTTTGAAATTGAGTGTATTGATAATAATGTATTGAAATGTCTTTTTGTTTATTTTGTTTAAACAGTTGCAAAAATGTCAAATTCACACGATTTTCATGGTCATGTGGATCCTTCAATCCTACTACTACAAAAGATCATATATCATCTTCGATTCTCGAAAATGTAAGTGTTTGGTGTTAAAACATACAAACGCACCTGTTCACCTACATGCAGAGCACCCCTTCACCAATCGTCGCTTCCTCTCCCATACGATGCATCTCTTCACTCAGCTTTTACTTCAAACGGTCACCCAGCTTTCCCATGTATATATATATAAACTCATGTAAACCTCAGAATACAGATAATAGAAATCAATCCCTTTTTCCCTATTCCCGTTTAATATGGTATCAGAGCAATCGTTCCATCACTGGTGAATCTCAGAGTGCCCTCACTCATCATCGATCCACCTCAGAAAAAAACCGAAACCAAAAATCCCACCACCCATCACCTTCGCCTTTCAAGGGGGTTGAAGGAGACAAAACAAACCCCGACATCCAAAACCCCTGAAGGAAAAATCAAAAATGGCGGACTCAGAAACAAACGCTCCAAAACTGGTGTCACAGTTGCTCAACGGACAGAACTATCTGTCTTGGGCACGGGCTGTTACGCTAGCTCTCAGCGGGAAGGGAAAGCTGGGACACATCACCGGGACAGCAAAAAAACCAGAGGAGGATGCCACCGAAACAAAACAAGAAGAGTGGCAGGCGGCTGACCATCTTGTAATGTCATGAATAATCAACTCCATGACGTCCAAAATCGGGGCTATCTTTCTTTACAAAAATTCCGCAAAGGAGCTATGGGACGCCGCTCAAAGCATATACGGTAAAACCAACAACTTTGCTCACATATTTAAACTAAAACACGATCTGTCGCAGACAAAACAGCAAGGACAACTATCACGGAGTATCTTGGGACACTGCAGCGTGGATGGGACGAGCTCGCCATCTACGAACCCACGACTGCTGACCCAAGAGTCCTACTCGAACGAAAGGAGCGAGATCAAATCTATCAGTTCCTCATCGGACTCGACGGCAGCTATGAAGCCATCCGAAGCCAAGTTTTGATGACCCCCACTGTCCCTGATCTCGCATCCATCATAGCAATGATCCAACGGGAGGAATCCCGTCGGACCACCGCTCAGATCGCGGACCGATCTTCGGAAAACCAGGCGTTCTTCGCCGGAAAACCCCAAAATCAGACAAGAAAATATGGAAATAAACCTCAGGAAACATGTGACAACTGTAAAAAAACCGGGCACAACAGGAACTCATGTTGGTTCCTATACCCTCATCTTCGACCAACACGGGAAGGAGGTGATCATCGGAACAAAAAACGGAACGGCGGACCAAAAGGAAACAGCGCGGCGGCAAACCCTAACATGGAAGAGGAACAACGAAAATGGGAAGGCGAATCGGTTATTCGCTCGGATCCACGGGGTTTTATAACCACGCGTGATTCGGGCGGATCCGGGTACTCGGGAGGATCCGGGTATGCAGGCGGAACCGGGTTTCCTTTAAACCGACCCGAAATCACAAACCGACCAGATGCTACAACCGCTGGTCCTGGATCCAGCTCCAGATCCGACCCGATTCCACTAGATCAATTGCTGGGCCACCTCAGCGCATATTTGCAGTCCACCCCTCAGAGTTCAGGTAATTACGCAGGTATATCCTCTTGTTCCAAAAATTATCTGCCAACAAAACAGAAAAAACACTTAGACACATAAATAATCAATGGATAATTAACTCAGGTGCTACTGATCATATGACCGGAAATTCTGGTCTAATAAGGAAAATAAAGAAACATGTGAACTCTTCTCATAATTTTGTGACTGTTGCAAATAATAATCAAGTAGAAATAAAAGGGATAGGAGAAACCACCATATTAGATCAAGTAAATAAAAATGTTTTATATATACCTACCTTCACCTCTAATCTTCTTTCAGTATCAAAAATCACACAAAATTTAAACTGTAATGTTATATTCACCCCTACTGATGTATTCTTTCAGGAGCGAACTACAGGGAAGACGATTGGTAAAGGGATTCATACCAATGGCCTTTATGTTTTAGAGGCTCAAAGCAAGAGTTTTCATACTACTAGTTTATCAAACCATATTCTATGGCACAAACGAATGGGACACCCATCTCATTTGGTTTTAAAAACGCTATTTCCTTCTATTTCTTCTGATTATGCATGTGATGTTTGTCAGTATTCTAAACAAACTAGATTACCTTTTTTTAACTCTAAAACCAAATCAAGTGTTCCTTTCGAAATAGTTCACTCCGATATTTGGGGACCCGCTCCTGTCGAGTCTTACAACGGTTTTAAATATTTTGTGTTGTTTATCGATGATTTCTCACGAAATACTTGGACTTATCTTCTCAAAAACAAATCCGAAGTTTTCCAAGTTTTTTGTGACTTTACAATTTTTGTTGAAAACATGTATAATTTTAAAATTAAGACCTTAAGGACAGATAACGGGACCGAATACACCAGCCACAACTTTCAAAATTTTTTGAAAAATCGGGGAATATTACACCAATTAACATGTATACATACCCCTGAACAAAATGGAGTTTCGGAACGGAAAAATCGTCATCTTCTAAATGTAACAAGGTCATTGCTCTTTCAAAATCATGTTCCCAAACGTTTTTGGTCTGACGCTATCTTAACTGCGACTTATCTAATAAATCGTCTTCCTAGTCCTACTATTCAGAATAAACAACCGCTTGAGATACTCTTAGGACGAAAACTAACCCTAGATCATCTTAAAATCTTTGGGTGTGTATGCTTTGTTCATAAGAAACGCTTAGATAAATTTGATAGCAATGCTGTAAAATGCTTATTTCTTGGTTATTCCTTTCAAAAAAAGGGTATAAATGCTTTGACCCTGAGTCGTGTAAAATGTATATCTCCCGAGATGTAATATTTAGGGAAACTGAACCCTACTACAGCCCTACAACACAATCTCGCCCAGACTCCTCACAAGTTCTACCTGAGTTCAACATCGAAGGACACGAAGAAGGAGAAGGACAAGGAGAAGGACACGAAGAAGGAGAAGGACAAGGAGAAGGACAAGGAGAAGGACACGAAGAAGGAGAAGGACAAGGAGAAACAAGAGCCCCAACCCCAAGGAGGTCTACCCGACCAAGACGTCCTCCCACTAGGTTTAATGATTTTATCACCTCTCAAGTAACTTATCCCATTCAGAACTACCTCACCTACAAACAAATACAGCCAAACTATAGGGTTTTTCTAAACCGAATAAACGAAACCCTAGAACCAAAAAACTACGAAGAAGCTAGTAGCAATCCTAAATGGCAAAAAGCAATGCAAGAAGAACTTAAAGCCCTAGAAACCAACAACACTTGGACTCTCATCCCTAGACCAAATAAAACAAAACCCGTTGGATGCAAATGGGTTTACAAAATAAAATATAATAGCGATGGTACTATCGAAAGGTATAAAGCTCGCCTTGTAGCAAAAGGGTATACTCAAACCTATGGGCTTGACTACCTAGAAACCTTCGCACCAGTAGCAAAAATGAATATTGTTTGGGTTCTTCTTTCCATAGCAGTTAACAAAGGATGGAAGCTTTATCAAATGGATGTCAGAAATGCTTTTCTTCAAGGCACCCTTGAAGAAGAAGTATACATGGTACCCCCTCCAGGTTACAACACTTCTCCCAACCAGGTATGCAAACTCAATAAAGCCATCTATGGCCTAAAGCAATCACCCCGCGCATGGTATGCAAAACTCAGTCACTTCCTTCTTGCTTATGGTTTCTTTAAATCCTCTGCTGACGCATCTATGTTCACTAGGCATCATAAAGGAGAGATTCTCATAGTCTTGGTCTACGTAGATGATATCATCATTACTGGTGATAATTATGAACAAATTAATCAAGTTAAACACTATCTAAAAACCAAATTTGATATAAAAGATCTAGGATTCCTAAAATATTTCTTAGGAATAGAAATTGCATACTCAAAAAGGGGTCTATTTTTGTCACAAAGAAAATATGCCCTAGATCTCTTAAAAGAAACAGGAAAACTTGGGGCTAGACCAGCTGATACACCCATTGAGGCAAATCTCAAAACCAGTCCAACCAACGGTGAACCTATTAGAGACATTCACCAATACCAAAGACTTGTAGGAAAACTCATATATTTAACCGTAACCAGACCCGACATTACATTTGCTGTTAGTATAGTAAGTCAATTCATGCATGCACCTCGAACATCACATTTAGATATTATTGATAGAATTCTGAGGTACATAAAACAAACACCAGGACAAGGGTTGCTAATGAAAAATAACAATTCTAACAACATCATTGGTTTTTCAGATGCTGATTGGGCAGGAAGCCATGATCGTAGGTCAACTACCGGTTTTTGCACATTTGTTGGTGGAAATCTGGTTACTTGGAGAAGTAAGAAACAAAAGGTGGTTGCTCGATCAAGTGCAGAAGCAGAATATCGAGCAATGGCGTCCACCACCAGTGAACTCATTTGGTTAAAGCAACTTCTTCACGATATGGGTCAAACTCACACTAAAGCTATGAATATGTTTTGCGACAACAACGCCGCACGACACATTGCTTCCAATCCCGTGTTCCACGAAAGGACCAAACACATTGAAGTTGACTGTCACTTCATCCGTGAGAAAATTCAAGCTGGAGAAATAGAAGTTCCGTATGTCTCCAGTAAAGAACAATTGGCGGACGTCTTCACCAAAGCCCTAAGTAAACAACCATTCGACACCATCATAAGCAAGTTAGGCACCTACAATCTCTTCCAGGCCCAACTTGAGGGGGAGTGTTAAAACATACAAACGCACCTGTTCACCTACATGCAGAGCACCCCTTCACCAATCGTCGCTTCCTCTCCCATACGATGCATCTCTTCACTCAGCTTTTACTTCAAACGGTCACCCAGCTTTCCCATGTATATATATAAACTCATGTAAACCTCAGAATACAGATAATAGAAATCAATCCCTTTTTCCCTATTCCCGTTTAATATTTGGATTTAAATTTAAAAATTATGTGTATTGGTTTATATTAGACCTTAAGTAATTAATTATCTTTTTCAGGAGCAATTGACGGATATCAAGTATGTCGAGCACGTCATTCAGTTCAACGCGTGGAATGTAGAAGATTGAAGAGTGTGAGATTTGTTAGAGATTGCTGAATTTGGTGCCATGTCTCGTTTGCAACGACTACAATTAGATTGGAATATGATCCGTGTTGTTGTGGAGAGGTGAAGACTTGAGACACACACATTCCATTTTAGACACGGGGAGATGACCAGCTCCATTTTAGCCCTAGGCAAAAACGGCATCTCGGATGCCGTTTTTACCTAGGTTGAAAACGACATCACTAGTGCCGTTTTTAATTATAAAAACGACATCTGTGATGTCATTTTTATTTAATGAAAACGGCAACTTAGGTGCCGTTTTTAATGTACATAGTTTGTCAATTAAGTTTCTGAGATGCATATTCTTTATTTATTTATTTTGGTGAATATTTTGAAAATTTATCCTTTAGATAACTCAAATAAAACTTTATACCCAGTATAGCAAATGAAACTCCACTACAGATTTCTGAAAAATATGAAAATGCCAATCAATCTTGCAACCAGTAAACAAATAAATTCTGAAAATATAAATCAAAGGATACACAATAACCTCATCATATACCAATGATGCACTACAGCCTTCTATTCCTTAACGACTGAAACCATGAAAAATTATTATTGTGTAGATGGAACATGAAATCATATTGAAATTCATCAATACTACCTTTAGTTTTTCAATTTCAGCAGTCAATGAGTCGATTTTTTCTGTATCTTTTACCAAAACAGTTGTTTCCTTGACGACTGGAGGAGCCTCTACGATGGCCTTCCGAGCAGATTCTCTTTCACTGATAACCATTGCATTGGATTCTTCGAGTTTTAACTTCATCTCTTCCAAGGCTTCTTTTAGCATTTCTACATCCCGTGCTTGAGCCTCCTTTGAATCAGTCTATATTTTTCAAAAAATATCAAGACCACGTTCACTTGATTGTTTTTCAAAACTATCAACTTAAAATTACACATCCTAAATCACCGCTCGAAACTACCAAGTCATGATCATTCTTTCTTCAACTATTTCCAAAATCATTAAGTCAAGATAACATTTATTTAGTATGGGTGTCCAACTCAAAATCAACTAGTGATAAGCGGAGAGACTCTAGATCTTAATATCTTATATGTCTCAACAATAATCTGACTTGCCTAATGCGAAGACTATTCTCAACATTCATAATATTAAGTTAAGATCAAAATAACATTTTTCAGAAAATAAAAAAGTAAAAATAACATCACAAATGAGAATAAAAGGTTAAACAAATTACGTTTACAAGATGCAATTCGAAAGGAAACTGAAGTAATGTCAAGCCTTTTTACAGAGTCAGGTCAAATTTAGATATTCACATCAAAAATCTGACAATGTTCAATTGACATTCACATTAAAATTTCAAATTGTAAAATCATTGTGACATCAAGCATGAAAACAGACAAAGCCTTGAATAGAACAAACACATGACCTCGAATCCTTACGCAGTTTAAGTAAACTGAACCAACAAAATTCATACATACAACTTGGTCAAAACCATCAAGGTAAGAAAAGTTAAATAATAAGAAAAACAAGCAACTTAGTCCATCTTTCCAACAACCTACAAAGCAACAACCAAGTCACAGACCTCGGACGAATCCTTCATGAACAATTCGATCCATGGCAGGCAGCCACGCAAACCCCTGACATCCATAGCTCAGCTCACATCCCAAACCAATCCAACCCCGAAACCAAAAAGAGAAGGCTCATGGGAAGAAGTGGTCAAGAGGGTTGTCCTTCTTCTGGGCATTTAGGATTTGGTTGTGGAGCTTTCGAGATCACGACCCAAATCCTCGAAATAATTTTTTTCTCTCTAATCCTCTCTTCCATTCTCTCTCTCTGCTTGTTAGTGGTATGGAAAAAGTCGTTGGCCCTCCCATTAAATCGTTAGGTACAGTGTGGGGGTTAAATTACAATTAGACCCTCAACTTTTGCAAATATTGCAATTTTTATCCTATAAAATTGGTGGCAGTTAGATTTTTTCCTTTGGGGGTATTGTCCACTTATGCTATGAATTTTTGCCAACTCTCATTTATTTGTTTTTATAATATATATTTTACTACGTTACCCTTGCTTTTGGGTAAAGAGAAAGAAGTTGTTTTGTTCTCAACAAGAATGCAATCGAGATGTGGATTCGGATTAGTAGGTTGCTGTCAGAGGAAATGAGAACCATATAATATTAGAGATCATTTTATAGAGAAGATCACGGTTAACTTCATATATTTAAATACATAGTTGGTTGCTCTTTCATTTAAAGGATGTTTTCTGAAAAGGAAATTAACAAATGCGGAAGCAACTGTGGGGTGCAGCTTCTGACTTTTAGAAACACTATGAGGGCAGTATGTAATCGTCACATAAAGGCTCCTATTATCAATAAAGTTTTGGTACAATTTTGTTTCCTTCACAGGGAACGGGTGATAGATAAAGATTGTTGAGATAATGAACTAGAGAGATGACGATTACATGCTCGAATTATTCTAACTGCTTGCAACATAAGTTATTTATACAGAATACTGACCGATGGTTGAGAGTTTGCATTTTTTTTAATTTTGTAAACGAGTGTTCAGACACTCCCCCAGATAAATAACCAAACAGAAAAAAGAACTCAAATATATCAACAGATAATTTAAATTGAAAAATCTGACATGAGTTTTAATTCTAAAACTAGAGAGTATCACATTTGCAGTTGCCAAACATATACGGTCATAACAAATTGCATTATCAACACAGTAATATTTTACAATGATTTCAATTCAACAATTAAAATACATACACATGGTCCAATCAGAACCTTCTTTCATTTGATTCTCTTATGGATTACATTACATCGCCGGAATCTGAAAATAATTATTGACTTTTACAGGCTTGTAGGCTTACAGCCTCTTAACAAAAATCAACGCGAAAAACCGCCAAAAGTGAATAAAAAGTTTCAAAATTAAAGAAAGGGAAGAAATGTCGAACAATGCTAACTACAAAAATGGACACTATATAATCACGCCGGGAACAAGAAGGTCGAAGAATGCATATACACAGGTTGAAATTGCTTCTGTAATATTGCATTGGAGACGAGCACAAGAAGTGACTGTGGGTGCTAAATTTACCTCACAATCACTCTGTGTGTTGCACCAGGAATGCGAATCCCGAATTTTGTCGAACTAGGAATGGTGGAGGCTCAACATCTGTGATATCAATTGGTTGCAGTGTCTTTGCTCTAGACATATCATCAATTGAGAATGGTATGCTGCATTAATATAAAAAATTAATCCGGTCAAATTCCATTGACAATTGATCCTGTTGCAACATCAGAAATAAGTCTAAGTGCGAAGAACACTTACCTAGAATCATCATCCAGTAGGAAAGAACTGGTCTCGGGATTTGAATCCTCAGCCACCATAGCTTTCATAGTTCTCATGACCTGTGATATTGGTAAATGTTAATAATCTCTAAAAAGGCATGGCTACATTATATTTTGTGTGCAGTACTAACTTCATTCGAGATCGTGTGAGTGCCATATTTGTCGTCCCAGTACATTGAGCTAATACGGTACAATTGTTGTATGCTGAGCTCCTGGTGAAACAAATGAGAAAAAAGGTTATTCATTTCAGAAAGAAATTATTCAGAAATTTCCATGACATAGTACAATTACAAGGGGAGGGACATACTGGGCAGATTTCTTCAGTGATTTCCTTCAATATTTTCTTCGGCTTTTGTTGAGTGACCTAAATTGTGCCAAAAAAAATCAAAAAAAATCAAGATGTGAACATAAACAAATAATCTCTTTATGATTCAAAAAAGTACCAAGAATGCAACTGCTTGTCTGATGTGTTTCAGTTCATCCCACGCTGCTCCAGTATACTACACAAATTCAAATGCTCAGTTAAGCACTAAAATTCTTCAGAAGGATGTAAATTTTCTAACTAACCACTTCTGTCGCATCTGAGCACCAGAACTCTATCTCAGACAATCCAGCTTTCACATATTCACCGTTGCTGAAGGAACAACATTCACGGCGCAACAGAAGACTGGAAAGAAACATTAAGTACACTCTAAGACCAGATCGTGTTAAAATAGCATGGTACAATTGTTTCAAGAAGCAAAAGTGAAACCTGTTGAATAGTTGTACGTTAATGAATGAAAAGATTTGTTTGAACATCTCACGAACAATAAATGGAGGAACCTGAGAAACAAATAAAAAATTACTAAACGAAGCTTGAAAATATGAATTGCATAATTCTTGTGGGATCTATTACGTTTTTCAGCCCTCAAAAGCTGGCCCCTCTGAATCAGTCACAGGATTCTTCTTTTTCTCGCTAATTGCATATTAACGTTCATTACTTAGCATTTTAGTGTGGACACTATAAAGGTGGAATCATCAAGGTTCCATAACATGGTAAATAAAAGGTAGAAGAATCATAGCATGAAATGGAGCAAGTATTCGAGATATGTTCTTTGCTGATTTTAGAATAATTATTCACCGAAAGTCGTGTGACGTCAAGATCGGTCAACTCATAGTAAAAATTTCTTCAGTTACAATTGTGAATTTGAAAGCTTACATAGTTGTCTCTCATTTTTTGCAAGTAATTATCCAAAATCTTCACAATGCTCTGCCAGTGAGCAATTAGAGCTGCTTGTGCTGGATGATGATGATGAGCACGTGCTCCCTTCGCAAGAGCTGCTCGAGATGTTCTTGGAGCCTGAATCATAAGCACAAGAAAGTATATCTGAAATATTATACGATTAAAAGAAAGAACCATAAATATTTATATTCCATGTTATCCTAAAGATTATAAGATCCATACTTGGAACATACATTGCCAATCTTAACAATACGAAAAAAGAAAGGACCTTGCTTTTTTTTCTATAATGAAATATGTTTAATATGGTACGCCAAATAATAACTCTGAAATCAAGAATGTGTATCAACAATCTAAAAAAATGAAAAGGCAAAACCTCATAAATACCACTATGTATTTTACCCTAATTTCTCCGTGCGTTCATTTTTCTGAAACACACTGATGATGAAAATATAAGCTTGGGATTTTTTGGAAATTATATCATCTGAACTGGGTAATACCTGGATGCATAACCCCAGTAGTGGTGATATCTCTTTCTTCATTCTATCTCTTACAGTTCCATAGATCCTCTCAAGGAAACCTGTAAGTTGTTGCTTGAAGAGCAAAGCTGGGTATTTAGCCTCAACTTGGCGCACACCGCCTGTTCCAGTAGTCGCCCGTCCGCTAGGAGAAAGTCCAGCAATTTGTGAAGGTTGAGTGCCCTGAAAAAAGCCAAAATAGTTGTGAATATCAGTAGCTATAAATCAACGCAAATATTCAAAAGCAGGCAAAAATTATGTTTACTTTGGATGTTCTCCCAAACAAAGATGTGGAAGTTCTCCGTCTATGATAGGAGACATGAGCTGCTGCACTAGCTTTCAACGTGCGTTGTAGGAGCAACAATAACATTGCTGAATTGGATAACCAATAGAATTGCGGATCAGTGCTATCTTGGGCCTTGACAAGAAGAAAATTTTCCATGTATTAGCCGTGCATAAGACTTACACAAGAGTAAAAGTGAAACATGCTTCCATGAGGTGTCATTTAAGCAATCGATCGAGTAAGAAAACTTTTCAAATATTGAATCCATTTCCGAACCATTACAATGACAAGATACTGAGGAAAAAAGAAGTAATCAGAACTATCTCACTATTCTTGAAGAAACCCTTGCAAAGGTGATACTGAATAGAAAAATTACCCCAAGAGAAGAAGTCATTGTTTGAATTATGACGTCAAAAATATTTGTCCTTTCAACTTCAAATGATCCCCAATGAAGAAGGCATTTATAAATAACACAAGCAGCGATAGGTCTTCCATTTAAAAATCCAATGTCTTTTGAGATGCAACTGATAAGCATATCTTTGTTCTCCTGCAAAAGGCAAGCTTTTAGTGTAAGTGTAACAAAAATCTCGGGTTTAGTTGAAGACAACTTACTTGTTTCTTCTTCTCATCAAGATACTTTCTCGGATTTTGATCACTTTCTGGATCCACATTAGGCGCAACAGGAACCACAAGCTACAACACAAAACAAGTGGTCAAAGAAAATATTGAAATCAACTGGTGGAACAAAAAAGTGAATGAAAGAAGTTTTCTCACTGTCGATGTCTTCTCTGCACCATTTATTATATTTCCATTTTCTGGTGCATTCTGCTAACAAAAAAGGCAAAGGAACCAGCACATAATTTCAGTAAGTGAATGTACATCTACAGAAGTGAAAGTATGTCTTCCAAACAATTTAACCTGAATAACAATCGGTTGAGCTTGAGGAACGGGTTGAAGTTGGTATTGGGGTTGCATTTGCAGCTGAGGTTGTGGTTGCAGTTTCTGTTGTGATTGCAATTGCAGTTCCTGTTGCGGTTGCTGTTGGAATTGTGGTTGCTGTTGTGGTTGGAATTGTGGTTGCGGTTGCTGTTGTGGTTGTTGAGCTAAGTTCATGCTGTTGACTGACGTTAAAGTAAGTGCCTGTTGACGAAGCACTTGGTTCTCTGACTCCAAGTTAGTAAGCTTTTCTTCAAACCTGAAATTAACAAGAAACAAGATAAAAAGAATTATTTATAGTTTATCTGATGAAGTATCAAAATCCAAACAGTTATCTGATAAAATATCGAAATCCAAACAGTATCCGCAACATTACAACCTTTGAATAGACTCCTGAAGTTCATCGACTTTTTTGCCTGCATCTTCAAGTTGCTTGGCCAGTTTCTCATTTTTGTCCTGTAGATCAGCGCAAGTTTGCAATGCCGCGCTAGTGGAATTCTTTTCCTTTTCCAGTTGACCCTGCCATCCCAAAAAAGAATATCACTCTAAGAAATAAAACAAAAAATAAAATAAGTGTACATTTTCACAAGACAAAATATGTTTTCTAATTCTGAGAAAGATAATGAAGCAGCAGCAGAAGATGTGGTATTTACTATTTAGACAACTCAAAAAGTTTCCACCAAGTATGGCAAAAGAAACAACAATAGGTCTCAGAAAAAGATGAAAATGCCAGTAAGTATTGCAAAAATATAAGTTTAAGGATATTATTAACCTCATATATTTCAATTATACACTAAAACCTTCTATTCCTTGATGCTTGAAACCATACAATGCTCAAATTATTAGAGTAAATTGTAACTGAATCATTATTGAAATTCATCAATACTACCTTTAGGTTTTCAATTTCGGCAGTCAATGAGTCGATCTTTTCGGTATCTTGTACCAAAACAGGTGTTTCCTTGATGACTGGAGGAGCTTCTTGGATGGCCTTCTGAGCAGCTTCTCTTTCCTTGATAACCATGGCATTGGATTCTTCGAGTTTTGACTTCATCTCGTCGAAGGCTTCTTTTAGCTTTGCTACATCTCGTGCTTGAGCCTCCTCCAAATCGGTCTATATATTTCAAAAATATCAAGTTAATACCACTCTCACTGGATCATTTTTCAAAACTATCAGCTAAAAAGCGCATATACTAAATAACCGTCCAAAAGTACCAAGTCATGATCGTTCGTTGTTGGTCTATTTCAAAATCGTTGTCAAAATGATACTGCATTTTTTTCACAATACTAGGTTAAGATCGATATTACATTTTTTCAGCATTAACTTAACATCACTCCCTTACTATATATGTTATTTCTATAGAACTACTAAGTTAAGATCTCGTGCAAAAGAACTGATGCTTACTCTTTGTCTCTTCTCCAACTGTAGTCTCCATGTTAGTTCCTCAACACGCTTCTCAAGCTTGTCCTTGGCTTCCTTGAGTGCCCCTGTTTCTTTCGCAGCCTGCCAGGGAAACACAGATTAAATTGTCGTACGTAATACAAAAGGTTCAAAAAAAAGGAAAAAGGATGTTACCATCTTAAGCTTTTTGAGATCTTTCCTTGCAATCCTTTGTCTCCATGCACATTGGTAAGTAAGAGTTGCATCCTGGAGTTTCTTATAATATGTGTAATCTCTATGGCAGCGCCATTTAGCCTGTATATCAGCGGAGCATCAAACATTTACAAAAACCCACATTGATTTTTTTTTTGAAATGTCTTAATTAGCGACTAGTGAGTGCAATAACTTTGTATATTAGAAACAAAAATAATACTTGTATAGAAGAAAAAAAGACTCCAACTGCAGTTTATTTTCTTCTTTTTGGTTCAACATCGTATTGTGTCTTGCGACCATGATTAAATGTTATTCAAAGTTACACAGAACTTAAACTATACAAAAATAAAAAATGGGAAAAGAAAATTCTCCTATATATCATTTCTGAGGAAAGAGGAAAAAGTTACTGAAAAGCTATACCTGAAGAATGGTAGCAGCCTTATTTCGTTTTCTAAACCGAAATTCGTTGCGAGCGGCCATGCCCCGCATACCCGTCTGCACTGTAATAGTCTGAATCCGAAGATTCATAAAGGCATCCCACAGAGTACGACGACGTTGGTACTTCTGAATCTTCACGACTGCTGCTTCCCTTCTCATCTGCTCATACAACTTACAAGCCAATCTCCCTAAAGAAAGATAGATCAAGTTTTAAACACAAAGATCATTATTATCGTGCAACTTGATAACTTCCAACTTGTAGGATACTATAGTAACAACATGATTATTAGATACCTCTCCACAAAGCTTGGACGTAGATTGACGTTTTACGTAATAATAGGAACTCTTTCCGTTCCATGTAAGTACACATTTGTCTTTGTATAATTCTAGCTGCTTTTCCTAAAACTTCGCCTCTTCTTGCGTCCAACTCGGCCATCTGGCCAGCCCTTAGGAAAACCTTGGTCTTGCCTATCTACAAAGTCAATCATAAAAAATTAGGAGACATAAGTAATCTCATGATATTGGTGTCTTTGAATTAAGTTTCAATCCCTTTCATGCCATGGATATTTTTCAAATATTATATTGCATTGCAATAGTTAATAAGTTATGCTATATATTGAAGATGCAAGATGTGGACTTCTGCGAACTAGACATGGTTACTTTCTAAAATGCCAAACACTTCATTCTCTTGTGAAACTAATGTAGAATCTTGCCATAGTAGGTTGCAATTGTGTCTGCGGATCCGTTTCAGTGACTGTTTTGGCGACCTCTTTTTGAATGTCACTTTTTGAAACAATAGGGTTAGACAAAATGTTAAAAACAATTGTAATGTCATTTAGGTATTTTCTGTTTCGATGGAACTCTGCGTATTTTGGCTTCATAAAAACTATCTTATCTATGTATGGTGCATAAAAACATAGGACATGAAAGTTATTTAGGATATGATCCAAAACATCGGTCAAGGTATGGATGGCCAGGATGGTACAAAAAACTTCATTGATAAAACTGTGGTTACGACTAATATTTGGCTAGACCGAATGCTATATTGATTGCTAGGCTAGACAGAAATTGAAATTTTCATATGAGAATTATCAATAACTTGTTTAACTAAGAAGTATTACTACCTGATAACCAACCAATCCTTTCTTGTCCAGAATTTTTCTGCATATTTCTTTTTCATCACTGTAAATTAACAGAACCCCAATCAGTAATTGAAATTTACGACAACCTGACAAAAGCAAAAAAAAAACGCAAACTCACTTCTCTTCCAAAAATTCCGGTGCAAGAACCCCAAAACGATGAATAAACTCATCAAATGTTTTCCGTGTAGGATAGCCAGCACAACTGATTCTAATCGCTTCAAGAACACCCTAGCAGCGTGAAAATTTTGATTTTAGTAACATTTACAAAGAAATGAATGAGAATGTTTAGTAAATATCATTCATAATTGCCTATGATGATTGACCATGCATGTACGGTACTTACTGCACATCGGAGTTGGTTGAGGATGTTCATGTTCTCAAAAACACCTGGCTTGTAAACATTGTTTGGTTTCACACATCTGATATAGCGAGGTTCAGTTGTACCCAGTATCTCCATTAGAGCTTGAAGTTGGAGCTGAAATTCGAAGAATAATGTCAATTAAGCTCAAGGATCAATATCGTAGCAAACAATAGCACGGAAACAAAATTGAGAAGAATTCCATTGAGGATTGTGAAGAAAACATAACATGCAATGTCTTACAGCAATTTCTTTAGCATTCAATAAAGCATGAACCTTCTATACTTTGGCATGGAAAATTACAAGGAAATCATGTGCTCCTGAACATATTTTGAAATTTGGACCATTTTGATTGCAAGCTAGATGAGACAACCTGTTACATCCTAACCCTTTGTTAATTGGGTTTATTTTGTTTTAGGTGGAGGATTAGAGGAGATTGGGTTGGATTGAGATGGACGGCTAGGATGAGTGGAGGAGAAGAGTATAAGAGGTGACTTCTCTCCCTTTCTCTCATTTTTTTTCTCTCTCTCTCTCGTGCGACTCTCTCTCCCGCTCAACCCTCTCTCCCTCTCTCCCCGTCAGCTGCTGGAGCGTGGTGGTGTGGATTGGCGAGAAGACGGACTCGGTGGAGTGCGCAAGGATTGTGTTGATCGGTTGCACGGTTAGGTTCGCCGGAGAAGGAGAAGAGCACTCGTGGAAGCGACCTTCGTGGGTTCTTCGAAGGCTTCTTTAAGCCTTAAAAGTATGTCAAACTTTAGTTTAATCCTCCGTTTAGCCTTTGCGAGGATCAGAGTGGCCGATGGTAGGCCGAAAGACTCGTCGAGAACCTTGCAGCAGTTTTTCTGCTCTAGAACGGTCGACCGGGCGTAGTGTGATTCAGGCAAAAACCCTTGCACCGGTCGGACGATACTCTAGGCGTGGTCGACCGGTGATACATTTTACCAAGGGGAAAATGCTCTGGGTGTTTTCGGTCGAACGGGTCCCCTTTGTCGGTCGACCGAAAGCACTGTTGTAAGTCGATTGAGGACACTGACCATCTAAACGGTCGACCGCTCGTTGACTTCGTCCGACCGGAACTTAAGTTAACTTAATGGCCGGTCGACCCGAAGAGTTGTTTCGGTCGACCGTGTAGTGCGGATTGTTGGTGAGTTTTACTGGTGGGAATCGGTCGACCGTGATTTTAGGATGGTTCGACCGTTGATGCTTTTTGAGTAAGAGATGATTCACTGATGAATTTCGGTCGAACGTGGCCCTTTTGCCGTTCGACCGGTTGGACGTTATTTCGGTTTTATTGCGGAATAATAGTGTTCGGTCGACCGTTTATGGTCTTCTGTTCGACCGTTTGGCACAGTTTTGCATATGGATGCTTGTGTCGTGTGTGGTTGGATCTGCCTCGAGGGCAACGGGTCCCCAGCCTCCTGGGGGCGACGGTACGGACATGCCGGCCTAAGAGGAGATCATGGTTGTGGCTCTACGGAGCGGTGCCTTGTGTGCACGTGTGATTGTGGGGTTGGGTGAGAGGACCCTTGAGACCCGTGGCCGATGATTTTCCGGCGGTGCCTTGTGTGCACGTGTTGTGACCGAGACTCTGACTGACAGTGCCTTGTGTGCACATGTGTTGTTGTTGCCGATGTTTTCCGGCAATGCCTTGTGTGCACGAGAGTTAGATATGCTTTTACTACATTCTTCATTTAATGTTTCATATACACATGTTATGTTGATATTTTAGGGGTTTGGCATACAGGGTTTCCCTAGGGGAAACTCAGGCATTGTTTGTTTACATGTCAGGTCGTGCACGTCAGTAGGAGGTGGTGACTGCGGGCAGGAGCACCCAGACCAGATCCTGTCCTTTTATCCTTCGAGGTGGATGATTTTCCCTTGTTCATGTGTTTGTATATCTTTTGCGTTGGGTTGTAATCATCCTTGACTCGTGTATTATACAGTTTACCACTTTATATTATATATACTTGTGGTTTGGTGACGACCCCGGTGTTAATTCTTTTATCTGTTTAAAGTTTTAAATTTTTTCGTTGTTTCGGGGCGTTACACAACCACGGAAGTTGCTATGAAGATTGTTTAAATCCATATTTCATCTCTCCAAAATAATAGTTGAAATTTTGAATGTAACAACTGGTAAAAGGTAACATAACATGTCTTTATAACTTGGGTCGTTAACTTTTCAATAATTCTAGAGCATTTGCAGAGAAATAATAGTACACAAGAAAAGAAGGCACCGCAAATTTAAGGATTTACTTATTAAAAGTGATGGCATTGCATCAAATAAAATAAAAAGATAATATAAAAAGGTCACCATGAAATTTGTATGACTGTATGGAGAAAATATAACCAAAAAAGTGTAAATACTCACCTTGAACCGAGCACCAATTGAAGAAAATTTGGAGGATTTTGCTGACTCCTTTGAAAGTGGTGGAAACAAGCCAGACACGAAGGAACACTTCGAATCATTCAATAACTCGTTATGTTCCGGCACCACAAAATCTTTATTTTTATCCATAAAATAATCTGCTTGGTACGTCACCTAAACAAAATATGCTTATACTAAGCCACAAAAATCTAAGAAAACTGAAAAATGTAACTGGGGGCTAATTTGTCTTACATCTCCTGCGTAATGAACGATTGTGAAGCTTGTACGAGAAAGCTTTGGCTTGACAAATCGTTTGTGCTTTTTGAAGGTGTCATATAGCTTCTGGGCAAAGGTCTCATGTGTCGATTTGGGAAACATGCTGCAACATGTATTTTTTAGTCCTAACAGAAGAATATATAAAGCACTATCTTATTGAAGTCTAATGCAACAGTACAATTAAGATGAAACTGAGTTGTATACCATGCTTCATCTAAAATAGCTATTACTCCACCAGGTTTCTGTCCATAAAAGAAATATAATCAATACATCAGGAGGAATTTTTCAAAACCATATAGAAAGTGAAGTTATTCATAAAAGCACTTTTAAAAAAAATGAATTTGATTGCTCCATATGAATGGTGATTTTCAGTAGAATATTAAGCCATATACACAAAGAAATGCCATCCAAATCTCTTATAAGTCTTTATATTTGTAGATGGAATATTTTAAAGTATTGATTCGTCTGAGAAGAGCAAATATGTTACTGTGAAGAAAAATATATGATAAATGATAGACGGAAAGATCGAAAGTTAGACCTTCTCGATAAGGTCCAAAACATCTTTGTTATCTACAAAGTCAATGTAGCTCCAGTTAATCTCCTCCCTTGTATATTCTTCTTGTTCCATTTTGAAAACGTGCTGCAGGCCATAAGACACGCCTTAGGGCTCCATTAAAGTTATCAGATTTGAGCATTATTTATTTCAAATGATTAACCTGGTTAAAATGTTGTTGCAGCTTCTCATTTGTAAAATTGATACATAGCTGTTCAAAACTGTAAACAAGGCGATTAAATGAGATATGATTGGAGATACCGACCAAAATTTCTATGTTATTGGAGTACCTGTTGGTCTTAAAACTTTCAAAACCATAAATATCAAGAACTCCTATGAGTGACTTTCGGTTCGCGTCCTGCCCAATTGAAACATTAATCTTATCTACCAGCCTGTTCACATTGATTCATAACAGATGGGCATCAAACAGCGAATCATTTCCAACAAAGATGGAATCTAGAGAAAGCAAATTACCAGTCAAATAAGCGGGAATATATCGTCTTCGCAATACCATCCCTGCTAACAACTGCAGCTGCAGGATCCAGAGCTCTCATAATTATTCCTTCCGGTGTATGCATCGCACGGCTAATCAATGCACTTTCCAATCCTTTGACGTCACACCTGTCACCAAACACTTCATGTTATGAGAAAAACTTGCATGAAATTCAATTTTTCGAGAGCTCACTTCAAGCCCATCCTATATTCAGAGGAGCTAAATACTTAAGATTGTGATCATAAGCTAAATGATACGAGACAAGATAGGTTAACCTTAGTTTTTCTCTGTAATACGTTGTTCTTGTTAGGAGAAACAATCAACAATTAATTTGTTGATATGTATACACTCAAGAAACATAAAACAAGATTAAATTCGAAGACCAAAAAAATTAGTACATCCTCAGGATTGGTGTAAATTGTATTTGTGTTACCATAAAACATAGTGCCAACCTGAACTATAGTCATATTTGGTAACTCATTCATACACAATTTACATTTCATCTTTGTTAGATAATAGGAAACAATCATTAGAATTTGCCTCAGTGGGCTTTGATTTTAAAATCATATTCAAAAACTATTGAAGTTGATTTTTGTAAGATTTTTATGTAAGCTATGAAAACAATCAACATATATCAAAAGGTTCAAGAAAGTGAAACATACACGAGAAGCTCAGCTGCAATGTTAAGATGAAACCTCGCTTTCTCATCCTTAATGGAAGAACCATCTGTCCCTTCTTTAACAAAATTGACATTCCCAAGATGAAGGATGGCAGCCACAACTCTAAAGATAGAGTCCTGAAGCCAAATTAGTAAACCAAATCGATTAATAAAATAAAATTTCCTTCCAAAGATATGCCTTCATCTAATATTTCTTTTTGAAAGCCAACCTGTTCCTCGTGACTTATACCGACGACTTCCATGGCCCTTCTGGTGTCAAGGTATTCTTGGGCGTCGTTGATTGCATCTAGGGAAAGGCAGTTGGATTGGTTGAGATAATGAAAGTCCCCTGGCGATCCAACTTTGAACTTAGCAACATCCTGCCAATCCAACGAAAAGTTCCAAAACTAACATACTACTCGGAGGTTATCCAGCAAAGGAGGTTACAGTAGTAATTATAAATGGAGATACCTCGGGTGGGGCAGCACAAAGAAAGTAGAAACAATGATAGTTTCTTTCAGGATTGTTGATTTGACAAACACGAGAACGTTCAAGCAAGTAAGTCCTAACTGCAGCGCCAGATATTCTTCCACTATGGTCGAAATGGAGCTCGACAAATTTCCCAAAACGACTAGTAATGGTGCATAAAAAAGTGATTAATTGGTTATGCGGACGACACATGTGAAAATACAAAATAGAGAGATTGGAAAATAAATGATTCAACAACTCAACCGGAAATAGTAAATGAGACGGCTTAGGTAATAATAAGCTTGGTATAACAAGAGCTCACCTAGAGTTGTTATTTCGAACGGTCTTGGAATTACCAAATGCTTCAAGAACCGGATTTGACTGTAGTTATATTCGAATTCAAAACAACATCAGAAATGCATTAAGCACTGTTGACTATTTCTCAAAGATAGGACTATCTGCACTTACTTCAAGAACTTGTTGTTCAACCGTCCTCCCTTCTGTAACTGTTCCGGATCGACCACCCATGTACGCAAGATATCTCATAAGCATTTTCGTTGTTTCAGTCTTACCTGCACCACTTTCACCACTAACCAGAACAGAATTGCTTTTTCCTTCATTCATCATTGCCCTGATAAAGAAAGATATTAGTACAGCCAAACCATAAGACGTCGAGACACGAAAAAAGTACTCTAAATGTTACCTATAGGCAGCATCTGCAATGGCAAAAACATGAGGACTTAGCTCTCCAAAAGGTGCTCCTTTGTACTGGTCCATCATATGTGTGTCGTATAGATGAGGTAATCTTTGGAATGGGTTTATAGCGATCAAGATATTGCCAGTGTACGTCTAAATGTAAAAGTTAAAATGTCAAATACCACAAAATTTGTCAAAAAACCAAGAATGATTCTGTAGTTTGAACTAAAAAAAATCATACGTAAATTTCATTGAGTTCATATCTTATAGCCAAGTTCTGTAAAACTCCAGGTTCATGTAGATATGACAATCTCGTCATGTCGTCAACACCACTTGATGGAGCTTCCATGTCCTTTGCATAGATTTTTGAGATCTCAGCGACGACCTATGTCAAAGTATTGAACAAAATAATCACCACTTTAGTGTTTGAGAAGATATTTCTTGATAGTCTTCAGGAGAAGTTTTTATATATATTTCAAGTACTACATATTGCAGTTTTTTAAGAAAAATGAAAAAGGTTAATGTACCGTCTTTCCGTTAGTGGTGTTGATATGTGCATTATTCCCTTCAATGCGGAAGACCTCTCCATCAACCCAAGCTACGTCTGGGTCTTCAACCCACACTTGAGAACCTACTGATATATTTGCAGCCTGAAAAGGTCGAAAAGAGGAGTCTCGAATAACAAAATCATGAACGCCGTGTATACCATCATTTTCTTATGATATACATTTAGTAATTATTTTTGAATTGATTATAAAGGATGAAGGGTATAAAGGTGAAATTTGTATATCTAACCTAAAAGAGAAAGATTTGATAAGGGTGGCATGAGAAAGAGGAACGCAATGAGTCGCTCATTAAGATTAGAATCAAAGAAGCATATAAGGGGGGGAACCGTGAATGAGATAACTGATCGACGTCCGAGGTATCTTGTCGTTGTTATGAACTCAGAACAAACTGAGTTTGATTAATATAGCACAGAAATCAGAATGCCCCTTGCTTACGCAATATCTAGCAGCCCAAAGCAAGAGATATGAAATAGCTAACACAAAGTCAACAAGAAGAAAATACTACTATGAGGATGGTAATTTCTTCTTCCACCAATAAACAAACACCACAACTCCATCTCTATACAACGCAAACAATCATCAATTTTTTCGAGAAAACACTCAAGCTTTTTCTATATTAATGCAGCCAAGCTTGCTTGTTATCATTCTCATAATACAAAACACTCAGAGAAGAAAAAGATATCCTCACTACAATACGTATTTCCACTAATGACATGTGTATGGCATCGATCACATCAAACAATGAAAACCAGAACTAAAACCAAAAAATACTGAAAACTCATCATTAGAGATGCTTCCTCATGAAAAAAAATCAATTAAACACCACAAGATCCAACTTTTTGTATGACTCAAAGAATCACTACGAGATCCAAGTTTTGTACGACTCGGAAAATATTGACAAGAAAAAATTGTTTGGGTCGGCACATGTTGAGTAGAAGATACTCGAAGATAGATGAAATGTAAGTTTGTATTTATAACAACTAGTATTACAATACTACAACTTACACTTATACACTATCTACCTTGTGAGACACACTTACAATTACTCATTGTACTACTATACTAACTCTTATATAATACTTTATATTACAATACACACTCCCTAGCTAACAGAACTACAATGCTCTTTCTTTGTAGTGGTGTAAACTAACTCTTACTTTGGATGCTATGAAATTATGGTAGAGACCTCTATTTATAGTGGTGGATGAAAATACGTGGAGATTGTGAAAATTTCTAGAGTTGAAGTTTCTAGAATTTCCCAAGTGATGGAGAAAATGGAGAAATCTAGAGTGAGAAAACTCTAGAATTAAGTCTATTGGATTGGGCGAACTAATTATCTTGACTAATATTTATTTCTTGGGCTTAAGTTTAGATTTGGGTTGGTGTTGGATTCTTAATAGCACACACCTAAACATGTTCTTCAGACTAACCATATGAGATGAGTAAATGGTAGAACTAAAAAAGTCAACAATCTAGAGAGAGAAAATGCAACCATGGACATGCTAATAATTCTTTCAGGCACAAATCAACAAAAACCTTCAGATCGAACATAAGCAATCGACAAAAAACACTAATGGGGTGCAAAACACTACAAACATGTTTTTATCCCCGATCATGTGAAAAAGTTACCCAAAATAACAAAAGAGAGAGTCAACAAACACATTTTTGTCCAAAAACAACAGAGCAATGCACATATTGATTCTCTCTTCCACAATTCAACAAACACCTCAAGATCCAACCTTTATACAAAACAAGCAATCTATCTAGACATCAAAACACAACTTGGATCGATCCGAAAACCAAACACAAAGTCAAATTACGAACGATCAAATCCAAGACCAACAACCCGACCCAGACCCAGAACCGAAACGAACTCCAAAAGGACATCAAACACTTGGAAAACATCATCGGATCGGGAATCTAACCATGACATCCGCAAGCGTAGCCTCGACCGGTTGCGATCAGAGGGGAGGAAAGAAAAGAAAGAGAGAAAGGAAAGTTTATTCCTTTGCTTTGTTTCTCTCTCCTCCCTCCAGCTTCCCTTCTCTCTCTACCTTTCCCTTTTAGAATGGGTTGTATAGCTTTCGATTGTGATCGAATCGATCTAAAATTTGGAAGAAAAAATTTCTGTTTTTCTTCTCTCCCTTTTTGTTGTGTTTGTTTCTTCGTGCCCTGCACACACTCGTTTGCTGTCTCCCGCTAACACATAACGGTTTAAACGGGGTGTTTGTGTTGCATGTAGGTCCTTGTGTTTTTTTGGATTTGTAAATTGGTCCTTAAGTTTGTGTTTGTATTTTAGAACTTTGGGTTTTAGGAATGTCTTCGAATTTTCCCATTCGGATAATAGAAATAACATTTTTTATGCTACAATTGCAATCCAATCCTTGTCGATATTGTTTTCGGAACCACTGAATAACTGAAAATATGCCATATGAAATCACAATTCCTTAAAGACAAAGGAGTTGAAGGAAAATCTAACAAAATAGATTTAGATTACTTGTCACCCCAAGTAAACTATTAATTGTGTATGATGATCAAATTCCTTGAGCATATATTATAATCGAGGAAAGATCTATAAAAAAAGTGTTCTTTCCGCTACTTGGGAATGGTATCATCAGTTAAAGTAATAATTAAGTACCAAAAGAAATCATTCTTGTTACATCTCAAGCACAGTTCCATCGTCACGTTGAGATGGCAAAAGTGCTTTGATTGGGGCAACCACTCATTTTTCTTTCTTTATAAATCTTGGAGAGCTCTTTAATGATTTTTCATGTTGTTTAAAGGCCTTTAAGCTATTAGTAAGTGGTTACTAACATGCAATATTTTTTTTGTATTTTTTGGTGTAATTTTTTATATTGTCAATGTTTCTAGTAAATTTTGAGGTTACTTTAATGCGGAAATCTATTTTCCTCTTTGGGGACTAAACTTTATTTTGTACAAAAAATAGATACATGTATTATGCTAATACACAAAAATATTTTGACGCCATCTATGTTTCTTAATTTCTTTAATCAAGAAGATCAAAAAGTATTGCCTAAATAAAGGAGAAGTCAATTCTGATGCATAATGTCTCGAATCATCTAAACTGACAAAGAAAACATGTCTTACACTCTAAGTCATAATGTCGTATGTTTTCAGGACAATAATGAAGTTACATGTATATGTATAAAGTTTTCAAACTTCATTTTCACGTATGCTTTAATGCATCTTTATGATAAAAAAAGAACGCAAACAATGATGAATGTGAGAATATAATTTGTAGTCAAATGGAAATTAAGAAAGAAAGAAGAATTAAAATTTATAGGGACATTTTAAAATAATTTTTTATTGTTTTGTGTTATGGGTTATTTTCTGCGAAATCAACGTGTTAAAGGTCTTTCTCATGTCCAAAATGCAAAGGTCTCAAATTTAGATCCAAATTGCAAAAATACCCTCGAATTGTTTGTCTATGTTATCTATGCTTGTTAGTGATTTCTGATTTGGATGAAAAGTATTAGCATGGAAGTCCATCTCAAATCCTACAATGTCTAATCAACTAAACTATGACTTGGCCTTAATTAGGATGTTTGGTATTTAAGCGGGTAGATTGTAGCATCACTAATTACTAATTACTTATAGTAGGAAATTTGTTGAAGTGTAGCTTGAAAACACCTACAGGATCGGACACCTGTATGGTGGTCGGACATCCGATTACCATTCGTCAATGTAATATCCTTAACCCATTTAGGATTTTATTAGTGGTTAAGTGGAGAGAGGTGGTGACATGATGGCGGCATGAAGGGGGTGTGCGTGAACAGTGGCGGCGTGGGTGAGAGTGTAAAGGGATGGGTGTAGGGGAATGGTGGGGATGGTGGTGGTGGGTTAGTTTTAAAGCAAAACCCCCATCTCTCTCTCTCACTCTTCTCTTATTTCGTCTCTCTCCCCCTCTCCCTCAGTTGATCGAGCTCCGGTGGTCGGTAGCGAGAGTGGTCGTGCGGTTCCGGTGTGAGGCGTACGGAGGTGGACACCCGAGGAGGTTCCGGAGGCGACGTTGCGCGAGCAAGGCTCCGACGAGTTTCGTCGTCTTGGAAGGTATGTCGGTTCAACAGTGTGGTTTGTTTTGCTCACCCTTGTGGGTGTGTTTGTGATCGTCGTTGGGTGGTCAGAGACCTCGCTGACGACGAGGGCAGCAAGAGATACCCGACAGGTCGGGTGGCTGCCTGTTTTCGGTAGACCGCTTGTGTGTTTGGTTCGACCGGTAGCTTATATGACTTATGGATTGTTCGACCATTTTATACATGTTCTTTTTAAGTAGACGTATCATTTTTAAGTGGAGACTTGTCCTTTTTAACCTGAGATTCTGTCTCTTTTGTGTAGAGACTTGTCCTTTATAATATGTTACGTTATCCTTTTTAAGTGGAGACTTGTCCTTTTTAACCTGAGATTCTGTCCCTTTTGTGTAGAGGTTTGTCCTTTATAATATGTTGCGTTGTTCTTTTTAAGTGGAGACTTGTCCTTTTTAACCTGAGATTTTGTCCCTTTTGTGTAGATGTTTGTCCTTTATAATATGTTACGTTGTTCTTTTTAAGTGGAGACTTGTCCTTTTTAACTTGAGATTATGTCCCTTTTGTGTAGATGCGTGTCCTTTATAATATGTTACGTTGTTCCTTTTAAGTGGAGGTCTTGTCCTTTTTAACCTGAGATTCTGTCTTTTTTAAGTGGAGACTTATCCTTTATAATCTGTGGCTCTGTCCTTTTTATTACATTGGACTGCATTGTATGTATATGAGTGTGTTGGTGCATGGATTTCTTTTATGAATTATGTTCCATGATATGACATATGCATTGAGACATAGAGTAGTAGCCCTGAGGGATCACGGATCCCAATGCACGATGTTGCATGGCTCTACGGAGTGAGATGACTTGACGAACTTCGGTCCGGAACCGTTCAATGTTGTGCCGGACGTATGTTGGACCACCGATGTTGTGCTGGTGATGTCGTCGATGTTGTTCCGGCGATGATGGGCCGATGTTGTTCCGGCTATGATGTATGATGGGTCGATGTTGTTCCGGCTATGTTTTCCTAAGTTGTGCACCTACTAAGATGATGATTGTGAAGGGAATGTGTTCTAAAAGTTTTACTTTTAAATGTCAATTATTATGAATTGAATGAGAAATCATTTTGTTCCTTGTTTATATTATTCGTCTTTTAGAAGTGTTAAGGAAGAGGCTCTTGGTCCTTAACCGTAAAGCTCTAAAAGATATTGGTTTACATAAAACAAAAGATATTCGCAATCATGGTAATTAACATGGGACATTAATTACCGAGTTAAGATTGTCGTGTTGGTCATAGATCATTGTAGCTCTACAAGTGAGTGACGACACGGGTATGCAAAAGAGGAAAATATTACTTTTGTATACTGAATAGACCTAATAAGTAAAATATTATAGAAATGTGTTTCTGTGTCATTAATATTTTATTGTGTCTTCGGTCCTTTGATATGAGACTTATATCCGATCACTTAAGAATTGCTTAATTGGATTAGTGTCTTAAGCTATCGATGAGTGTAGTGTAAAGACATTAGTTGGTTAAGTATGACTGTTGGAGAAGATAGTTAGTCAAAAGATTATCATTGCCCCTCTTAATTGAGTGATGATATTAGTGGACCCCTTGATAAAGAAAAGTTATAATGTGCACAATGTGATTTGAGTTAAGTCACATATTTATAACTAGCTTAAAGAGATCAAGAAATGGATACTAATACAAAGATGACACAATACTACTTTGTGTGTATTCTTAATATCATGAGGCAAGGGACGGACATAAGTGGTGCACTCCATCACTAAATGGATCAGGTTTTGGTTCAAGTGGAATTAAGACATCTAACTAATTGGGAGCTATAATGTGTAGCTAGATACCGATTATAGCTTGTGATATTAAGCTCTTAATATCACTGTCAACTTAGTTTAGATCCTCCCATAGGTCACACCACAAAACTAGGAAACAAGAAATGAGGATTTTGAGTTCATAAGATGTGTCGGGTTTCATGAAGAAAATATGACACAAGGGGTGAACAAGCAAAATCAAAATTATGTTGTGATTAATAACATAATTAGAATCTAAATTAAATTCACATGTGATGTAAGTATTATGGGATGTATTGATTTATCATTACATAGGATAATATGTTACATAAGTTGTGAATTAACTACTAATCCCGAAATGTCGAATTTTGTAGGGGTTTAACCGAAATTTGACCAACTGCAAAACTGTGCACAAACGGTCGACCGTTTACAATTGATCGGTCGACCGAATGTGGCACGGTCGACCGGATATGTCTCGACCGATAACAGGGAATTTTCATCTGTTCGAACGGTCGACCGAATGTAATCGGTCGGTCGACCGAACATTGCGATGGAATAATTCCTGTTACGAACGGTCGACCGAGTTATTGAACGGTCGACCGAAACCAGGTTCGAGCGGTCGACCGAACCTCGAAACGGTCGACCGGTCCAGACGGTTAATGCAGAATTAATTTAAGAATTAATTAGATCATGCATGGAATTGGTCCATAATTGATTTAATTCGTGGCTAAGATTATTTATTATTAAATAATGGATGGTTAGATGAAACTTTACATGAAATCATGGGCAAGAGGTTGCACATGAATAAGTAATTTGGAGAGAACTTATAAATACAAGTTTATCTCATTACCTCATCAATTCATTATTTTTCTCATGCAAAATCTCTCTCCATAATCCTCCATGAAATTTCCTTAATTCTTAAGATTAGTTTTAGTTTTCAGAGAGCTTCTTCTCAAGGGAACTAAAGAGGGGTTAGTAATTAGATTCTAAACCCTATTGGAGATTGAGAAGAGGCTAGCTCTTCTCTCTCCAATCTTGTTTAGAGTTTGGTGAAATCTCAGAGGCATCCGGCGCAGCAACAAGCATCCTCAACGTCTCCGAATCTTCAAGAAGTTTTAGAGAACTTCTAGGTATGAATTTTGGAGTCCCATGTTTGTTTTAATAAAAGTTTTAAAACTAGGTATTGAAACAAACCAATGCATGCATGAAATAAATCATAGAAAATTGCTATAGATCCTTATTACGCATAAAATTCCGAATATATATGTGTAATTAAACTTGAAATCCTACAGTGGTATCAGAGCTTAAGGTTCAATTTTCTTATGATTTAAGGTTGTAAATAAATTTAGTTTACCATCTAGGATTTAAACAATTCGTTTTACCGATTTTTCGGTCTTTAAATGTTTTGTTGAAATAATTCTTTGTAATAATTCATTTTGAATGTTTTAAGTAGTTTAAAATATGCAATGTAATTATTAGAATTATGATTTAGACATAAGTCTAACTTGCAATAATTTCGTTTTAAGTATAAACGATTATTTTGTAAGAGAATCAACAAAACCGAAAAACTGCGGTTCGTCTTTCCTTTTAGGAAATTGGATGGACAGCGGTTCAAAATTATTTTTGAACTATGGATGGATGAAAAACGTTTTTAATGGATTTCAAAATGTTTTTCAAAGAATTGTTTGAGATTCTAGATGATTGATAAACTAGATTGCATAGTTTATAGCAATATTGCGTGCATGGATGCTCGAGTTGTCTTTGCAGGAATTGTGGGTTTATATGTTCCAAATCAGCAATTATGAATGTATGTGATCATTATTATACAGGGGCTTATGTATGTAAAAGCCAAAATTCTCTCTCTTTCCGTCTTTTAGATAGTTGCATTTGCATATGAGAGGTTTTTACATAGGACTTGCACTAGTCGGTTTTTTATCGAATGTGAGGAGCATGTTTATTTTCTGTAAAATCTACATCTCCGGTGCAAGAGGAAGTCGCCATTGTAGCGCATCGATCGATGATCGAAGATCAGGGATCGAGGATCAAGGATCGAAGGGAACATATAAACTCACACGATGTGGATTGTGTGAATGTTTAATTTCTGTTTTTATCTTGCTATGCATGTGATGAATGTGTTGAATGTTAGGATGTGTA
Source organism: Triglochin maritima (assembly GCA_963682175.1). Taxonomy (NCBI): domain Eukaryota; kingdom Viridiplantae; phylum Streptophyta; class Magnoliopsida; order Alismatales; family Juncaginaceae; genus Triglochin; species Triglochin maritima. The sequence continues at coordinate 1,485,253 of OY821784.1, forward strand.
TGATTAATAATATGCATGATAACCTAAAATTCTAAATCACATGTTAAATTGTCCAAAAAAATTAAGAATAAATTTCCTTCTTATTTCATCCACTAGCAGTCATTGATCGAGGGATACTTTGCTCGCCCTTATCGGGAGATAGCTTCCTCCATCTTTGAGAATAGTGAGAGATATAATGGTTGTCTATTGTTGTGCCACGATTAAATATATGAGGTGCGTTTCACCCTAGTGAACCCCAAATATGTTTAGTTGTGAATACGATGGACAAACGTATCTCGTATCAAATGAAAATAAGTTTTCTTAACATTACCTGGAGCCCTCGCTCGGTTTTGGGAAAAAGTTTTTCTTACGAGGATTGGTCGTATTCCCTCATAATTAAAATGACAAGAGTCACAAGAGTTTGAAGATGCTAATGTTGCTAAAATTCAAAAAGGTTGTGATTAGAAAATGTTTTCTTACCTTGATATTGTAATGTATTCGATAGCCCTTAGCTAGTCTATATTACAATTGATGGGATCTTAGATTGTTGCATTTATGGGCAAAATTTTTATTTGCAACATTTATATTCGATATATGTATGCATGTGTATTAAAACATAAAATTGGCATTAAAATCCTGTATGATTTATTTTGTAGAAAAATGTCGAACATCCAACCTATCGTACGATCCATGATAGAAAAACACCATTTAGCAAATGATGGCACAAACTTCATTAGTTGGTAACACAAACTCAACATCGTGTTAAAGTTTGAGAAACTATCTCACATTTTGGAAGGTCCAATCCCAAAATGGAATGAGAGATTAACCGATGAAGAGAGAGAGGCTAAGGCCAAGTGGGAAGACCAAGAGAACCAGGTACACGGTCTTATGCTAACATTCATGGGTGACTCGCTTCAAGTGAAATACTTGGATTCAAAACCCAAGAAGACCATGGAGGCTTTATCTAAGATGTTCATGGATAGTGCCCGAAAGGAGCGCTATAAGACCATCATCGCGCTCACAAGATGTCATATGGCGGAGGGAACATCGGTATCATTGATATTGTCATTTCTGATGTAATCATGTAGCTTTTTGACAAAACTCTGATGTAATATGGTGCACTGTTTGGATGTTTTTATGAGAAGTAACTATCCCGTCGTTTGATTATTGGTATCTGATTTCTTGATGGTAAATTTTAAATTTTTCCTATGTTTCAGGACGTTACAGTCAAAGTTCACTTTATTTTGGGATCGGTCGTTCACTAAACTATGTCTTCACACGACCGTTCTCTCAAGATCGGATGTCCAACTTGCCATGGACGACCAATTCTATTTTAAAATGTCCTCCTGGAACATCCTTGTTCTTGGAGGTTCATCCGTCCAAGTACCAATCTGGTTTTGAGCTTTCTTCTCCAACTCATCCTTGTACTATTCTCTTCTCCATAGTGAAGCCTAGATCATCTATGCTCTTGGTTTTTCCTAAAAGAGTTTCTACGTAAATCTGGTGTTGTGTTTGTTTCCACTTAAATCGCATTACCATATTCGCTAAAAAACCCTTCATATGTTACTATTTGTGCTAAAATACCTTCCATATTATTTAATTTTTCATTTTTGACCCTCAATGGTCCATCTCAAATTTGTCATCCTTTTGATACGGTTTCAAGAAAGTTAGTTATCCTGACCCAACTCGGCCCAATTGGTCCAGTTCAATTCGGTTTCGATTATACCCGACCTTCTATCCACTTGAGACTGGCATATCTATAGCGTAATGAGAATATCTAATTGCATCCCAAACATTTTTCGATGATTTTTTTTGTTTTTGTTTTGAATCATTCATGTCACCAAGTTAACACTTGCAGTTCTTGTACCTATAATTGGACATGTTCAGCTCGGCTCGTTAAAAGATCATTATTTCAAATAATTATATTTTTATTTATACAATGGATTACTTAATAGCATGCAAAACTACTCAAGTTTTTATACAAATTAATCAATCAAATATCTAAGCATCAAATGTGTCTAATAATTATGCCAAGACGTACATCAAGAAATCTAGTATTAGTTTGCATTAAACAAGTAAACATCTAAAAGACATCTACATCAAACAAATAAATCTCCCATACGAACATATAAATCTACACCAACCATGATCGTAATCACACATTCACACACCACAAAATAGTTACATTATCCTACCATCATCTTCTCCCAAAATGGTAGATTGTTACATTAAGATAAGATTGTTACATTTTACATCACTATTTTGTGAATGTTTAGGTGTTTAAACTAAAACTAGTTAAATATTATTTGAAATGCAATCGAAAATCTCTCTATAAAACCACTTTTTAGCTGGACTAATAGGATCCTATCAGAGTCATCATTATGGATCCGATTAGTTACATTCGGATCCAGTACGTGGATCCGAATAAAGGAAGGTATAGAAACAGAGAAGGGAAGGAGAAGGGGAGAGAGAGATGGAGAGCGCGAGGGAAGCACGTCGGAGGAAGATCTTGGAGCGGGGATCCGACCGATTGGCCTTCATCACCGGCCAAACCCAATCCGTCAACCTCCCCACGTCGCCGCCGTCGGAGCCCCGTGAGTTCTCCCGACCCAAAACCCTAGAAATTTGGCTGTTTTAGGCGGATTTGGTTCGGATGGTGTTTTTGGACGTCAAATTGTGTGGTTTGGTGGAAAATACGGTTAAAGTTTCGATCTTTTGTGAAAATTGCAGTTTTGTGATTCGGATAATGTCATTCGTTGTGATGTGATTCGATTACACTTTTGATTACATTCCGTTATTTGGTTGACAAAATTAAAGGTTATAATCATTTCGAATTCCGAATTCGGATGAATCCAATTGCAGCCCTCCATCGAGGGTCGTAATCCGATTATGTTATTATGTGATTAACTCATTTCAAATTATTTTAAGCTTGTCAAAACTTGACCTCGATCATGTCAGAAGTCTTTCGAAGTTTTGACAACCTCACAGGAAATTATTGGAGCTCTGACAACCACACATTCATGTGGTGAATTCTAAGGTTTCCAAAAGATGTAATTACATTACGGCAAACTACCGATCAAAAAAATAAAATACGCCAAACCAAACATAACCTCAATGAAGATGGTTTCGTTGTTTTTAGTGCAGATAGTGTGGATGGTGTTTTATGGATGTAAAACTGCGTGATAATGGTTGACATTTGGCCATTCTAATTTCTGGAAGATAAAACAGAGTGCAAAGAAAGCATAGAAAGGTTGAAGTTGTAATCTTTTGGTGTTAGGTTTTCTTGTGTGTTTGTCGTTGAATTGCATGGATTTTGCCCAAAAAGTAGCATTTTTCAGGACAAACACAGATGCTGAAATTGTTTAGCTATCATCTTTTGTAGTATTATATTAAAATGTAAAGGTTAGATGCTATGTGGTTTCTATGTGCGGCCGCACACACATCAATGTTGGATTTCTGAGATTATTATGAAAGTGTCCTATTGTCATTCTCTTATCGTCGAATTGTGTGATTACGTGGAGCATTAACTCCGAATGAACATTTTTTAGCAACAATAATCATCAGTGTTCTGAGGCCCTAACAATAACATCATCATCAAGTTTTTTTCATCTTTTTCATCAATATATCCAAATACTAGTGTCTCTTGGACAACTTCGATTTCCTGGCGTTTGTTGAGCTTCTAACATGATGAACCTAAAAATGTGAAAACTTTAAGTTAGACTTTTCATTAGTTAGGAAAGATGGATCTTCATTAGTAACTGCTAAGATGTGTTATTTGAGCAAAATATGTGAAATTCCATTTCCTTGTTCTGTTGGCATGGCGACACCCAAGAGAATAAAGTAATATACAAGAGGGAGATCTGAATCTCTTGGTGAAATGTGGTGCACATTCACAAAAATTTCAACATTTGTGTACGGCAGTGGAATGTTGTTTAAATCATTGAAAATTTTCTTTCATAAATCTATTCGGGTGATTTTGATTGCTTATCACAATTTCAATTGCTTGCAATTTCAGTAATTTTGTCCACAGCTCTTGGTCAGTTTGAATGAGAAAAATGTGACTACTGCTGAAATGAGCAGGAAATGTTTCTGCACTTAACATATTTATCTTTCTTTTTGTTGTGGTCTTGTTGCAGCGAAAGATGAGTCCACATTGCAAAAACATGAGCCAATCAGTGAAATAACTACTAGTGCACCGGAATTGGCCGGTATTTCGGCCAGTTTGTCAACGGAAGGTGGGGTTCTGCCAAAACATGAGTCAAGCCGCGCAGTCGCTACAAGTGTACCTGAAGCAACCAGTCTTGCGGCACTTATGTCTAGCCAAGACAAATCCGAGTTGCAAAAACATGAATCAAGGAGCAGAATTGGCACTAGTACAACGGGAATGGCCAGTGGTGCAGCCATTTTGTCCTCAAAAGACAAGCCAAAACATGTACTAAGTAGCAATATTACCCCTAGTTCTCCGAACATGAGCAGTTTTGCAGCCTCTTTTTCTGCGGAAGACGTCCCTGATTTACCGAAACATGGGCCAAGCAGTGGAAGTACTAGTGCAATGGAAGTGGCTAGAGGAGCGGAGCTGTTTAATGAACAGGAGAGACGTGTTGAACCAACTATCACTGCTTCTGCTGTACACAGTTCCTCCAGACCAGTCCATCCGGTTGCTCAGGCTTCTCCTGGTGACATGACCGGTGCACCGAGAGGATTAGAGCCAACAAAAACCTATCTAAATTTCTCAGCAAAAAGGATCTCTTCCTGCATCTCTATGTCTGAAAACATTCGACTACTATGTGCAGCAATGGTAGCTGTTTTGGTCGTCCTAGCATACCGTGGATATGGTGTTGGGGGCCAGATAATAACAAGTATTATCAGCTTCAGGCCGATTTATCTGGTCCTATTGACTGATGCAACTATTGTGCTATGGCTACTTATGACAAACCAAGGGCCTGAGAGATGCCAAGCACAAAATGTAGATGGGGATGTTTTTGACTTAGCCAACATACTGGAAATCGGCCTTCTACTGCAGAAGGCTATGAAAGCTGTTTTTATGGATTGCTCTCTGTGCGCTCTCATCATGATCATTGGTATTCCTTTCGGCTCAAAGGGTGTTGTTTGAGATACTTGTTGCTTTTTCAATTGCACCGGGACACAATTTTGAGAAGTCAGAGTGATGGTCTGAGTTTGTATGGTGTGTTGACTGTACGAGTTATAGTTTCCATTTCCGATAACTTCAATATATGTATCAAACTATCAACTTGAGTTGTACAATTTTTCGTGGTGTTGTAACAAACATCTAAGTGCCCTATTCTGTTGAATTTCTTTGAGAAAAGCATAAACGTTCTCCCGATACATACATGTTTCTAGTGCTGATTTTGGTGTCAACCTTTTTGTTTGTATCTGTACTATAGTAACATATTTCTGATTTACATTCATTGATGACCTCAAGATAAGCATATTTTACACGACCGATTGGTTATTTGACAGATTGATACTTGTAACGTATGGCCCAGAACAGATAGTTCATGTAATTTACTGCACTGAGCACACACATTAGCCAGTAAAATCTTTCCAGGTGGTAATGGTTCAGGTTTTCCCCCGCAAGCCAAGGTCGATGAATGAGCCCTTCGGTTAGTTTGTTCACCACCGATACCAGAATGGAGCTGAGATAATATCCCATAGCAAGAGATGCAAAGGACAATGATGTCGCAAGCGATCTCATGGCTGCTGGTGCCTCTGAAAAGAAGAATTCGAGAAGTCCTGCAAGCGTGAAGAGGTCAGCAGAGCCAAGGAACAGGTACTGAATTGCCACCCAGAAGAAGGTTATCGGAAGAGGTGCCCTGGAGTCAAGCATTTGGTGCTCCTTCGCCACATTCTTGCGCTTCACCTCCACCAGAGCTGCCACAGCCATCGCTACTATTGAAAGTAGGAGACCGATGCCAATTCTCTGTAAGTGGCTTATACCCATCTCATTTTTTCGCAGGCGTCGGAAAAAAGGCACGATTACGTGATCATAAAGTGGAGCGAGGAGCATGATGAATACCACAGGAAATACAGGAAGGGAAGCCGGAGGGATGGTCAGGTTCCCTAGCCTTGTGTCCATTGTGGCGGCCTGTTCTACTGAGAATGTGGATAGTTGGGCTAAGCAACAATTAAGCACGATGGTTGAAAGGAAGATGGGGAGAATCTGCAGCACCACCTTCACATCATCCACCTCCGATGTCGTGCATGTAAGGCAGCTGTTTGTTGAGTTGCCTTCTGTTGCTCTGTTCAATATGGCTAAGCAACCAGATTCTCGCCATTTTTGTTCTTGCTGTTGGTTGAAGGTTTTGGTTTGACTAGTATCCATGTCTATGATGACATTGCTCGTGTTCTTTTGTGTTGTATTTTTATTAAGAATAGCAGAAATAATCACCTGCATAAGAGATGTAGTGCAATAAGATTCCAGTTTGCGGTGTTTACTAGTTAAGTGTAATGGCTTGCTGAGTGTTCTAATTTTTCTGACAAACTGTGTTTGATTTTTTTACCTTCGCTATCGTTGTTAATGGGCTTCCTGTTGGAATCTTGTTCTTGTAGGTTGTCGAACCCGCGAGGAAGACTGGAATGGAAAGAAATATTGTTGCAGTTGATATTCCGAAGCCCCACTTCCACCCCTTGTTGTCTTCGACCCACACTACGAATGTCACAGCTATAAGTGCTCCACCAGACAGGCAAAACACGAAGTAGTTGAAAAAAGTAGATCTCTCCTTCCGTTCCTTGGGCGTGTCATTCTCAAATTGCTCGGCCCCGTGGGTCGGCAATGCGCCTTTTATGCCTCCCACTCCCAATGCTGCCAAATAGAGGCCGACGAATAACATTGCAGCTTCTGGGCCAGACACGTCAGGGCACTTTCCGGTAGATGTCTTTAAATGTTCACATTTTGGTGGCTTCAGCTCCGGCAACCAAGCTTGAATAGTAAGAATAACCAACCCCTAGATCATAATAAGCAACAATGTCATTACTTAAATTGTGAGACTAACTAATCCCAATAATAATAATAAAAGTCTCATTGCATGAGGTTTGAGACATTTTTTTATTCCATTGAGGTTTGTTTTGTGCTTAAACATGCTTAGATCTCTTCAGGTTGCTCCTACCAAATCCTTTTTCTTCTTCTAGTATCATCAAAAATATTAAATAAGGTTGAATGGAAGAGGAATCAAGGTGGAAGTTGCCCAACCCACCGAAAGATTTCCAATCCTTAACGTGAGGATTCTTGCACATCTAGTGAACATCTTTAAGGATCTTCAAGTGATTGTCATGTATTTGATAACCAAACCAACTCTTAGCATTGAAGTAAAAAAAGGTATTAAATGTGATCTTTGCTACTGAATATTGAAAGCCCTCCTAAAAAACTACTTTCTCCTTAGAAATGATATGAAAAATAGAAACAGTAACTGCATTTACCAAGAACTCTATGAAGGCACTGAACAGGTAGACGTAATAAGTGGTGAAGAAGGCATCTGAGAGGAATCCTCCAACCAGTGCCAAAAGAAAAGCTGTGCCCATGAAATTTGTGACTGTGTTGGCAGATGTTGTTGGAGACATGTTCATAAATCCACTCAGGTACAGCACCAGATTGCTTGCATTTGCAAGAAATGCCAAGTTCTCCATCACTTCCACCACTGCCAAAAAAAAAATTAAAAAAATGAGGTTTGACAATTGAATTTGGATCAATACGGGGGTTGTTGATTGGTTACAGGGAAATAATTTTTTGATTGGTTGAATTCAGTAGGTGGGTCCTATTTATATTGAATGCTTTCCCTTTCATAGGTTGTGTTTTTTTTCCTACTGAAAATCCAAACAGGAATCTGTTTTCCCCCCTCAGTCGGCTCTTCCCTAAACTATTTTCAAACAATGGATTGGTAAGAGAATGTGCTTGAGAGAAATACTGAATTCATGAGGGTGAATTTGTTGTGTGTGTTTCCATGTGAAGCTAACATGACTGTTTCTTAAACTGGTATGACATGTTTATTTCTAAGTGATGAAGATTGCATTAGAAAGAAAAACATGCTATGTAACCACATCCACGCATGGTGCACACCAAGTCTGAGCAAAGTTACAACCCATAAAGTAGTTAGTTCAAACAGAAGAAAAGCAAAAATAAAGTTTGACAGGAGGGAAATTGGTATGACCTGAACATATAAGTGATGAGGAGGATTCAGAATACATGACACCCTCATTTTACATTACAGTTCAAGTTTACTGTTTTTTTCTTCTTCAAATGTTGAGCCGCATGTATGAAAGTAAAGCCATAAAAAACTGTCATATTGACCAAGTCCAGATTTGAGTCAAGGATCTAAATTTTGTCTCTTCTTTGTTACGATTTTAGTAAGGCAAATCAGAAACAAAGACAAAACAAACATGCACATGTTAAATTAAACATACAAGAGAAACAAAACTCAGTGTGGTTTATGATTTCAAAATACAATTCAGAAATTCAAGGTTGGAACAACATAACATAAGACATGCAGATGATTGAAACAAAACACCAAAAACTACAAGCACAAAATATGATCTGAGACCAACCTAGAACAAAAGAAGCAGCAAGCATGCCACCATGCTTTCCCTCCACCACAGGCCTATTCCTCCAATCCACATAACCAATCTTTGTCTCTGTCCCATGTCCTTCTTCCTACCAAAAACAAGAAGAAGAAAAATAATCTTAGAGAACTACTTACCTTGTGAGATAAAGAGAAGAACATAGAGGAAGTAGTGGTCTACCATTTTTGGCTAAATTCTCTTGTTTAAAAAGGAAGAGTTCTACGAGGTTGGAAGTGGAGAAGTGAGGAGATAGTAACAGACGGGCTGTATTTATAGAGAGAAAAGGGTTCCAAAAGAAAAAGGAAAAAGAAATTTACATGTGAGTTTGTAATAATGCACTATATATCATGTATTGATTATTCCTATCTGTATATATCATATACACACATATGATATAGGTTTATACACACACATATATATATACGTATATATATTGCTTACTTGCTATCAATGTGATTGCATAAATCGCCAATATGTTTGGATTAGCTTATGAGAGTTGATTTTTCCTTCTAGAATCGATTGTTATAGAAAATTTCAAGAATTTGACTCTTCATGTAAAGCTCATCCTTCATTTAATGTGTTTGTGGTTTCTTTGATTCTCTCATTTGATAGAATGACATGCACACCCTTAAATCGTAAATTGTTTGTAATGAGGTGACATAATTCAATAAAGTTCATAACCCATGTAATTTGCAATAGAATGTGTAGATTAAACTTTGCATGCTCTGTTGTAATTTGAAACTTATCTTGGGTTGTTGGTACTTATTGCGGTTAACATATCACGTAGTAATATTATTGTTGTTACTAATTTTAAGTTATGTAATTGAAAGTTGAAACATACGAATAATACAATATAGTAAGCTTGTAATTTTTGCTTTAGGATAGTGGCAAGCTTGTAAGTTTTTTGGTATAATACAATAAAAGAGGGCAATATAGTAATATGATATTAATAATCCACAAAGAATTTAGAGAAGTGGTAAAATATGGATTTTGGGACGGGAGAAGGGTGTGAGAGCATAAATTAAGGGTGTGTGATCGATACTGGAGAATCAATTTTTGTTTGAAAGTGTTCGGAACTTTGGATGACAAAATCTGATTTTTTTTCTTTTCTTTTTCTGACGGATTTTCTAGAATCAACTCCTAGAAGCTAATCCAAACGACTTTAAAGTTAAACAATTATTGATCCAATATTCTCATACATACAAATGCATATATTGCTGCTACGTGCACGATTATAACTAAGAAAAAATTTACTTGTGTAGTAATTTGCAAGATATACAAATCGATAATAAAATAAGTGCTAAAGTATAATTTGTTTTTCCTTCTGGAAATTAAATTTTTGTTGATAATAATTTGTGGGGGGTGTTAGGAAATGGACTTTCCATATTTTCTCCTTCAGGGAGAGGAGAAAAAGATGTGATGAGTGGTGACATAAAGGTCCTTTAATGAGTGAATGATATTACACATGGAAAGTGGTTCACCATGATTGGTTTGGAATTTGGACCTCAAACAAATGGTATTTTCATTTGTATTTCACCCATGCAAATATCAAATAATAATAATAATAATAATAATAATAAAATAACTGAACTGCTAAACATCGCCCCAAAATTACTTAAATCGCCCCTTGAAATTACCAAATTGTCCTTCATCCTATTTTTGCTTATATATCTCACAATTTCACTCTTTTTTCAAAACTTTCTCTTCCTATACCTACTACAGAAGATTAGGAATGTCTCGGAGGCCAGGCAAGCAACCAGCAGTTCCCCCGGTGTACCCGTATATGGTAACCTTACTTTATTTATTTGTTTTTAAAAATAAAAAAAATTAAAAAAAGTGGTCGGCGTCCGAGGGAGACGCCCCCCGCATGGGGCGGGCGTCCTCGGACGCCGGCCACTAGCGGGAGACGTCTGGGGAAGACGTCTTCCCGATGGAGGAGACGTCTTCGGCAGACGTCTCCCCCAAAGAGGAGGCGTCTCTCGCAGACGCCTCCACCATAGGGGAGGCGTCTCTCGCAGACGCCTCCACAAATTTTTTTTTTAAATTATTAAATCTGATAATTACTTTAATAAATTGTGATAAATCTGAAAATTTAATTTAACAAATTCTTATTAAGTTTAACATTTGTGATATTTAGTTTTAACAATTTTTGATTTAGTTTAGCAATTGTTTTAATTTAGTTTAACAAATTTTGATTTAGTTTAACAATTGTGATAATTTAGTTTAACAAATTTTGATTTAGTTTAACAATTGTGATAAATATGATAATTTAGTTTAACAAATTTAACAAATTTGTAATTAAAATTTCAATTAATAGTCATCGGGTCACAGTGGAGGGAAAGGCAAGTCGATACCATTACACGCCTTCCGTTCTTTAGAGGATGATTCAGCACCGCGTCATCCACGTAGACGGGGGATATCTGCTTCGGTCAGGAGGGAGAGAGATGTTGGCTTTTTGGCCTTAATCCGTATTTTGATGATGTAATTAAACCTAATCTTAATTAGGACATGTAGATTAGCACATGTAGTATAATAGTATACATGTTGTATTGTGCTAACATCTACAGGTGATCAAGACTCAAGAAAGAAGAAAAATCAAGTCAAGACATGTAATCAAGCTAGGATTGAAGACATGTAATTTTACCTTTCTTTGAGTATTAGGAACTTATGTGAATTGAGCATAACATAAGCTAATATGCATGCATTCACACACTAGGTTCCTTGTAGGAGTCACACACAAAATATCATATAATTTGGACTCCATTAGATCACCTAAACACCTAAAACATTGGTCGCCAGTCTACCTGAGTTCGGTCGACCGTTCACCTTTCGGTCGACCGGTTATACACAATATTTGTTATACCAGACCAATCCGTTCAACCGATCACATTTCTATCAACCGATTACCCAGACCTGTTCGGTCGACCGGTAGACCTTCGGTCGACCGTTTTGTTTGCCATTTCTGGTAAAAATATTACCGTTTTATTTGTCGTATTATACAACGGTCGTATACACATTATTCTCAATATACACCTCCATATACATTAGAACCGGTCGAACAAAACACATCTTTCGGTCGACCGTTTAATTCGTGAAAAACCCCTGCTATCGGTCGACACAAGTTTGTCCAACCGATCAAGATTTCTCTCTACCGAACCCAGTATTTCGGTCGACCGGTACCTGCTCGGTCGACCGTTGACCTATAGAACTTAAGTGTTTCGGTCGACCAGTACCTATGTTCGGTCAACCGATCCATCAACAGACTCAAGGGTTCGGTCGACCGATACACCTTTCGGTCGACCGTTTCTGGACAGATTTCTGAACCCGATTTTCTGTTTTGTGTATCTTGCACAAAACCCAATCAAATCTTGTCCAAACGGCTAGAAATCTTTAGGAGCTTATAAATAGAGGTTCACACTTAGTTTTCCAGAAGATTTCACAACTCCAAAGTGTCAAACTTATAGTGAGATTTTCCACAACCTCAAAGCTCCCAATTAGTGATTCCAAAGCCTAATTTCCACATCCTCCATCATACAATCATCTAGCAAATTGTTGTGCTCAATACTAGAAGAGTGAATCCCACTCAAGGTTACATTTGTTGTAAAGTGAGCAAGGGTCTTGGTGAAAGCCCAAGACAAAGAAGTAGAGATTTCGGTGAAAGCCCGAAGTGATCCTCTCGGGTTGTGAGAGGTGGTGCCAAGCTCGGCGAGGGTTGTTCGCGAGCTTGAAGACTTGTAAAAGGCGTTGCTCCCGGCCCGGAACGGGGAGGCATAGTGAAGACGCAAGAGGGGCTCGAACGGAGTTTCGAGAGGGGCTTGCAAGAGAGGACGTAGGCGCGGCCGAACCTCTGTAAAACCGACGCGTCTTCTCTTTGTGTGGTTTGCATTGTCTTTCTCTACTTGTGTTTGATTTGTTTTTAATTTCCGCTGCATGTCTTTGATCGATCAACCAAGTAGTTAATTAGGGCTTAATAGTGATTAGTGGACCCATAACCCACACGATCCTACATTTGGTATCAGAGCCTCGTTCGTTAATTTTGTTCTTAACCGATAAATTAACATGGCTCTTAATGCATCCACAACTATATGCTCTTCTAGACCACCATTTTTTGATGGAACTAATTTCTATTCATGGAGAAGTAAAATGAAAACATACATGAAATCCATGACTAATTTAGATATGTGGTCCATAGTCTCAACTCCATATAATTTGCCTAAAGTTGATTTTAATCTATGGAGTTTAGAAGAAGAAAAATTAGCTTGCTTGAATGCCAAGGTTATGAATGTACTATATTGTGCACTTAAGTATGAACTTTTTGACCTTGTGTCTTATTGTGAAAGTGCACATGAGATTTGGCAAGTTCTTCAAGCTAAGTATGGTGACAAGGAAGAATCACCAACCGGGGAAGAGGGAGACTCAAGCCAAATGGATGAAGCTCATGAAAGATGCGACAAGAACACATCTACATCATATTCCTCCTCAAGCTCATCCAAGGGAGAAGATGCTCACACATGCCTCATTGTAACAATCGATGAAGAAAGTGAGGTATCTTCAAAATCTTGCTCATCAAGTTCTAGTTCTAGTTCTAATGAAGAATCATATTCCTTTAAAGAACTACAAAATGCATTCCATGAACTTGTTGAAAGATATGAGCTTTTATGTCAAAAGAACAAGTTAGCTAGAGAAGTAAATCATGATCTTCATTGTCTAAATGAATCAACCTTGCTTGAGAAAAATGATTTACTTGCTAAAATTGATAAGCTCATCTTAGAGAATGCATGTTTAAAAGATGAGAATGAGAAATTGAAAGTTAAATCTAACTCATCTAATGCAATTGAAAGTCATATGCTAGAAATCGATACAAATGACTTGCTTATTAAACTTGATAAATCTCATCTTGAAAGCAAGCAATTACTACATGCCTTGAATTGCATGAATAACAAGGTTGCAAATTTAGAGATTCACATGCTTAACATGAATGAAAAGCATAATTCAATGATTAAAAATCTAAATTGCTTAAATGAATCTCTAGCAACTAAAAATAGTGAACTTAATGCCTTAAATGAAAATTTGTCAAATAAATTGCATAAGTTCACACATGGCAATAAAAACAATTTTTATGTTAAAAACTTTCCTATTCAAATTAATGTTAAACATAATTTTGCCATGAAAAAGAAAGTAAGTGTAGAGGTACCAAAATCAACTTGGATTTGGGTACCAAAAGCTAAACTTAATGGACCCAAGCAAAAATGGGTACCAAAATCTACACTTGTAGGTACTTGAGGAAGAGATTGGTGGTGACCGGGTGAGCCAAAGCGTCGAATTCGAATCCGGTTGCATCACCAAATCAAGATTGGAGCTATTCAAGATTCAAGTTTGGTATAAAAATTTCTATCTCTAAAATTTCTGAAAAATAGCTCTAATCTAGTTAATATGCTTAATTGTCATATCCTTAAAGTTCAATTCATTGAAAATCATTTACCCTATTCATTGCAAATCATTTATCACATCCATTGATTCTAAATGTCAAATTTTAAATGGATGTTAGAATAAGGCTTAAGTTGAAACTTAAATGAACTTAACTTGAATCATACTCATTGTTTCCATTTAGCCTTATTGATAGGGGGAGCTTAAATGTTATATCTTTTATTAGAGTAATGAAGTGCAAAATTTAGGGGGAGCAACTTCATTACAAGACATCCAAATTCTATGCTTAAAGTCTTAAATAATTATTATTTTTGATGGATGTCAAAGGGGGAGAGATAATTAAGGGGGTAACTTGGAATTTGGCATAAAATTGATCAAAAACTATGCACATCCATAGGGGGAGCATTTATATGCATAGTTAACATATACAAATTTCAAGTATTAGGTTGATTTAAGATATAGGTTGCCATCATCAAAAAGGGGGAGATTGTTGGCTTTTTGGCCTTAATCCGTATTTTGATGATGTAATTAAACCTAATCTTAATTAGGACATGTAGATTAGCACATGTAGTATAATAGTATACATGTTGTATTGTGCTAACATCTACAGGTGATCAAGACTCAAGAAAGAAGAAAAATCAAGTCAAGACATGTAATCAAGCTAGGATTGAAGACATGTAATTTTACCTTTCTTTGAGTATTAGGAACTTATGTGAATTGAGCATAACATAAGCTAATATGCATGCATTCACACACTAGGTTCCTTGTAGGAGTCACACACAAAATATCATATAATTTGGACTCCATTAGATCACCTAAACACCTAAAACATTGGTCGCCAGTCTACCTGAGTTCGGTCGACCGTTCACCTTTCGGTCGACCGGTTATACACAATATTTGTTATACCAGACCAATCCGTTCAACCGATCACATTTCTATCAACCGATTACCCAGACCTGTTCGGTCGACCGGTAGACCTTCGGTCGACCGTTTTGTTTGCCATTTCTGGTAAAAATATTACCGTTTTATTTGTCGTATTATACAACGGTCGTATACACATTATTCTCAATATACACCTCCATATACATTAGAACCGGTCGAACAAAACACATCTTTCGGTCGACCGTTTAATTCGTGAAAAACCCCTGCTATCGGTCGACACAAGTTTGTCCAACCGATCAAGATTTCTCTCTACCGAACCCAGTATTTCGGTCGACCGGTACCTGCTCGGTCGACCGTTGACCTATAGAACTTAAGTGTTTCGGTCGACCAGTACCTATGTTCGGTCAACCGATCCATCAACAGACTCAAGGGTTCGGTCGACCGATACACCTTTCGGTCGACCGTTTCTGGACAGATTTCTGAACCCGATTTTCTGTTTTGTGTATCTTGCACAAAACCCAATCAAATCTTGTCCAAACGGCTAGAAATCTTTAGGAGCTTATAAATAGAGGTTCACACTTAGTTTTCCAGAAGATTTCACAACTCCAAAGTGTCAAACTTATAGTGAGATTTTCCACAACCTCAAAGCTCCCAATTAGTGATTCCAAAGCCTAATTTCCACATCCTCCATCATACAATCATCTAGCAAATTGTTGTGCTCAATACTAGAAGAGTGAATCCCACTCAAGGTTACATTTGTTGTAAAGTGAGCAAGGGTCTTGGTGAAAGCCCAAGACAAAGAAGTAGAGATTTCGGTGAAAGCCCGAAGTGATCCTCTCGGGTTGTGAGAGGTGGTGCCAAGCTCGGCGAGGGTTGTTCGCGAGCTTGAAGACTTGTAAAAGGCGTTGCTCCCGGCCCGGAACGGGGAGGCATAGTGAAGACGCAAGAGGGGCTCGAACGGAGTTTCGAGAGGGGCTTGCAAGAGAGGACGTAGGCGCGGCCGAACCTCTGTAAAACCGACGCGTCTTCTCTTTGTGTGGTTTGCATTGTCTTTCTCTACTTGTGTTTGATTTGTTTTTAATTTCCGCTGCATGTCTTTGATCGATCAACCAAGTAGTTAATTAGGGCTTAATAGTGATTAGTGGACCCATAACCCACACGATCCTACAAGAGAGGCATTACGTCGTCGTGAGGAGGATGATGATTCCTTCGATGATGAGCATGTGGACAGTCCCGACGACGGGAGCGACGATGATGACCCGTATGAGTTAGAGCGCCCGGAGGTGGAGAGGCAGGGGGAGTATAGCAGAGGACGTGGTCGAGCGGGTAGTTCTACTTCCGCCGGATGGATGGTGCGGAAGGGTAGGGGTGGGAGGTTTACGACCGGGGATTCGAGCTCGTGCACTGTTGATCCCCGCGCTCAGAAGAAGAAGAGGGTCTAGGACGATTCTTGGATCGTGAGCAGTATGACGTCTGGTGGTCCTTTAGATGAGAGTGTCATTCCTAGTTTCTGGGGTCACATCGCTAGACGGATCTGGGACGGAGAGGATCGGAAGGTTCTGAAGTGCCATAATCGGCACAGAGCCTGTACAACACTACAGGGTTGACGGTCTACACTGAGTGCTGATATCAGAGAGGAGATTAGTGTCACGCATTTGGGGCACTTACCGTACAACATGTTCCCTTATCTCGACATGCCTTTGATTTCTGCGTTTGTGGAGCGGTGGCAGCCTGACACCAACACTTTCCACATGCCTTTCGGAGAGATGACGATCATGCTTCACGATGTTTTCCAGATCCTACGCATTCCTGTGGATGGTCGTCTGGTTAGTGCTCAGGGGTCGACGTCTGAGCTGAGGTGTTATGTGGCAGAGTTGCTTGGTGTCACACCTGATGGTCTGGCGAGAGATACAGCTTTATGGAGTGGTGGTGGTGTCGGCATCGACTCCCTTGAGGACCTATGCAGACGGGCACGACCTCCGCGGGCCGATGATACACAGTTGACGGCGTACCTATTCTTGATGCTCGGAGCCGTCTTGTTTGTCGACAAGAGTGGTTGTCGGATCAGACCACGCGATCTACTGGAGGCTAGGGACCCGGACACCGTTCGTGAGTACTCGTGGGGGTCAGCGACGTTGGCATACCTGTACCGGCAGCTTGGGATAGCTAGTCGTGCGGATTGTTCTGGGATTGCAGGTTGTCTTACGCTGCTGCAGGCGTGGATATACGAGTACTTTCCTGCATTCCGCCCGCATCGTGAGCGAAAGATTATCGACGAGGGTCATCCACGTTCGGGTATGTGGGCCGTCCGGAGCAAGGACAAGAGCGATGGACGATTGCGTTCCATCCGCGCACGGCTAGATCAGATGACTGCATCAGAGGTATCAAACTTTACACCATTTATTTAATTTTAAGATGTATTATTATTAATGTGTTAAACTTTAGGTGGAGTGGTTACCCTATGGTCCTGACCCAGCAGCGGATGTCCCGAGGACTTTATTGATGGGTCTTATTCGTTATCGGGATATCATAGAGCCTTATATGCCCGATCGGGTCTTGCGTCAGTTAGGATATGTTCAGGTGATCCCGGTTGACATCCCGACACCAGAGCATGCGGTGCGGTCTGCGACAGCAGCGACGTACGACGTCAGGTTCCCCGCTTCTACAGCGGAATCGACTTGGCGAACATTTCCGAGATCATGTCGATTGTTCCTTGGCGACTTCAGACGTAGTCGCGACCCCTCCGAGTGTGATGCACGTTATCTTGATTGGTTCGGTAGTTACTCACATCCTATCATCGTCCGTGGTGCCTCCCGGAGAGCAGATCGACCACCAGATAGGACGTGTGGCGATCTGGTAATTTTTTCATTTTATCTATATTTATTTGTACCGTATAATTTGTTAATGTACGCTAATGTTATTGTTATGTGCAGTGGATGGGTAAGATGATACGGGCTGTAGACCCAATCTTGCAGATGAGGGATGAGCTGCCAGACGATGCCAGAGTTGCATGCAGAGATTTGGATGAGATCATACACTCGTGGCATACTCAGTTAGGCATCTCCGACCATGATTCGGATGATGAGTAGACTGATCTGTTGTACCGTACTCTTAGTATTTGCATTTATATTTGTTTATCTGTCGTACGCTTATTATTTGTATTTGTGTTTGTGTTTGCTAACATATCGTACGCTTATTATTTGTATTTGTGTTTGCTTATTTGTCATACGCTTATTATTTTTATTTGTGTTTGCTAACGTATCGTACTATTATATATAATGCAAATAAAGCAAACATATCAAAACATATTACATAATAAAGCAACAATATATAGTGTACAAACATATCAAAACATATTACATAATTGGTACAAACATATCAAAACATATTACATAATTGTTGCCAAGATGTTATCCTATTTCGGTACTCCAGCTCCCATCCAATAACACTCTCATCTCGTACTTGAAACCACAGAGTCGTTATAGGAGGTACGGGGAATCCCTCATTCAAATCCAAACGAATGTAATGAGCGTAACTCCCTAAATGAGCAATAATCAACTCTCTGCACGGTCTCGTCACGGTAGGTGGACTCTCCCAAGGTAGAACTGTAAGACATGGGTACAACGAACCATCATTTCCGAGAGAGAAGAACATAACTGCACACTTGTAAAAATTTGCAATGGGAAACAAGTCCGTCCACGTCTCCATGTAGTGATTCTCGCCACAAGGTCCCCCGCCCCAATTAATCCGGTGACGAGCCTGCGCCACACCGTCGTAGTATACGTGCTCATAAAAAGATGGGTTCGCAGCTAGCTCATTTGAAATCGAACGACGGGCGAGTTGCCAATTGTCTTCACCACCGTGAAAAACATCGGCGACACATCGAAATCCACAGTTTCCATCAGCACGTACATCATTCCACTGGTGTAGGAATGGCATAATGATTCCTGGAATCCTATCCGCATATGGAAAGTCGTCTACGTCAGCCCGCCCAGTCACTACAATATAAACAAAAAATACAGTTACATATAATAACAAAAGATACATATTTACTGAAATAAATAACAAAATTATAATAACAATAAATATAGGGATGGTATACCTGATCCTCCCCTCACAGACGAAGAACCAGAAGATCGACCACGACCTTTGCTTCCACTACCGGAAGAACGACCACGACCTCTACTCCCACTACCTGAAGATCGACCACTACCTCGCTCTGCATACTCAAACGCACTAGGGTCCCGTCGTGTCGACTTTCCCCTTGGTCGACCTCGTAGCTTTGTTTTTTCTGCAGGCTCTCTCAAATTCGCATGTTCGGGGTGTAGCTGCTCGAATAAAACCCGAGAGGCAGATCGAATTACGGTGGGGTCACTTCCTGCAATCTCATCAACCAGGCTGCGAAAATGTTCGGCGTCTTGAGCTGCCTGAGACACAAACTCTGCGTTCCCGGCTCCTTCCCCAATGACAAGTGTCCTCCAGAACGAATGAATCTGCTCTAAGTAAATTCCGTTGTCTGATTCAAGACATCCGCGGATGGTACATGCGCAAGGTATCCCATGAGAAGTCAGAAAAGCGCACTCACAACGATATTCAACTTCATCATCTAACTCTTGCATTCTTTTCACCTCCTGACTCAGCAATTGCAAGCAGTGATGCGAAACTCGACCATTTATCTGACGATATAGAGCATGTCCGAAATTAGTCAAATTTCGCCGTCTCGAGTCTTCAAGAGCGTTTCGAATATTCGTCAGCTGCATTTCAATAGCCGCGTTGACGCGCTCGAAAAGAGTGTCCAGAGCTGCAGTCGATGTAGAAATCCACTCTTTTAGAGCCGAATGAGCACTTTCGACCCTACAATTCGTGGTGTTCCCAAAATGAAGTACTTTGTTCGTCCAATTCAGCACAAACTTTTCTTTATGCACCAACCACGTGGTGTCCAGATACTCCGTGATAGCCGGCCACGATCTATACAAATCTTTCAGAGCATACACAGCTCTATCATACTCGGCTTCTGAAGTAGAAAGCATGATTTTCCTCCATCTTCCACGCCTCAAAGTCTCTGCCATCTGCTTATTTTTCCCGAATATGTGGTATGCGTAGTTCAATACGTCTTTGTTGATGTGCCATGTGCAGAGTAAATGAGCAGAGTCAGGAAATACCTCTCTCACTGGTCGCATAAGGCCTAACTCCCGGTCTGTTATTATTGCAGTCGGGCTGACAATCCCCAATAACAGATCTCGCAACTTCTCCATCACCCACAGATAACTGGAGTAAGTTTCATCCATCAAAATCGCATATCCAATAAGGAAATTCATGTTTGTTGGTGTGACCCCAATCATTTCGAACAAAGGCATCTTATACTTGTTCGTCTTGTAAGTCGAATCCATGCAGATAACGAAAGGATATGTCCGCAACAACTGAACTGATGTCGGATGTGCCAAAAAAGCGTGAGTGACGACATCAGTTTCTGGATCCGCCATAATCCAATGTAAGTACTCACACTGCACTGCTTGATAGAGAAACTGCTGGACGGGATTCCGGTCTTCAGATTTTGTCCTCCTCATGTAATCTCTGAAATTATAAATATGCCTTTGATTTGGATTGTCCTCCGGGAATTTTTCTTTTACTGCCTTCAAGATGTTCCGTGGTTTTGCTTGCGCCTCAGTCATATCACGAACAATCTTCTTCGCCCCAGAACTTAGACCACTAATTTGACGATAACCCTCTGGATAAACTGTCAGTCTATGGTTGTGATGTCCGTGAGCACTATTAAAAACCACAACCCATCCATCACGATCTCGTCGCTCCACCACTTTTATTAAGAAACGACAACCGCAACCCTTTCTTTTGGTGTTTCTTCGAAGTGCAGTATCCATATCCCGAGACTCCATTTGATTTCGCCGGTCGCATCTCAAATAACAATCCATCCGACTATCTGATCTTGTTTTGTACGACGACACGACCAAAAAAAACCCAGCTCCGATAGCTACTTGTTTGGCCCATTTACATGCTTCATCGATTGTTTCAAAGATTTGTGTAGTTTGAAATAACTCACTGTAATCCACTCCATCACCACCGAAATCTTCCAACGGAACCTACAAAAATAAAATCGAAATTAAAAAAATCAAAAAAAAAATCGGGCGTCTGTATTAAACGCCTACCCCATGGGAGGGGCGTCTGAGTTAAACGTCATTCCCAAGGGTGAGGCGTCTACGTAGGACGCCTGACCCTAGGGAAGGGCGTCTACTACAGACGCCTTACCCAAGGGGAGGACGTCTACATAAGACGCCTCTCCCATTGCGTAGGCGTCTGCGTTAGACGCCTCAGCCAAGGGGAGGACGTCCTACGCAGACGCCCTCACCTTGGGGGAGGCGTCTAATGCAGACGCCCGGCCCAAAATTTTCCCCGCGTCAGACTTACCTCACCGGATGCATCACATTCGCCAGACATTTTCGTGGTATTTTTATTGATAAATTATGAATATACAAGACCGTAGGCCTAATTTATAGACACGGGACGATATGAGTATTAAATATATTGTTAAGGGCAATTTGGTAATTTCAAGGAGCGATTTAAGTAGTTTTGGAGCGACGTTTAGTAGTTCCCTAAAATAATAGACTCGTGTAGTTTATTTTTCATTAGTCAAATTTAAGTGCTCATAAAAATTAATATTCGAAAAAAGAGTACTGAAAAAATGGCATATTAATATCATCTTAACATTTATATTATGAAAAACTTAAGAATCACATTACCATATTTATATCAGCTACCTACTGTTGACAATAATTAAAAAAAGGGTCATTTATTTGTGGAAATTTGTAGGTCTTCGTGTCATTCTCAGTAATAATTTCAATGGCATAAAATATTTAATATTCCATCAAAGTCAAACGTAATACTTCATGTTGTTTGATTCTAACAGCATGGATCCATCCAAGTTAGTAGTAGAACATTATCACCATTGAATAAAAAATATTTTAACATTTTTAATAAATTTGTTCTTAACTATTGTTGATCTCAACAATGTCTGGTTACTAGTTGTTTATCAAATCCGTTAGATCATTAGGTGGCAAAATCAAGGTCAACCACTTAAACAAATGGTGATTGCCTTCAAGATTACATCTAAATATTTAAACAAAAATAGAAAAGAAGCTACGAACAAATATTGTAAAAATAATAACAGAACTCAGTTTTTAGATCTTTCGAGTATAATTTGAAGATACATCCATCTGATACTTTGTGCATTAAGTATTTCCTTATCATGTATGGCACGTCTTGTGCATTGATTGGTGTTCTAATTCAATAAAAGCTAGCAAGTTAAATTTAATTTCAAGCGATAGGCAAATCTATGGAGAGGATTGAATTTTGATGAATAGCTTTATTTGCAATATCTGCAAATCTCATCTAGATATCCCACTATATTATTATCAAGCCATACTATTGGGGATTCATGCAAAATAATTATGAGGTTACCCATGAAATTATCTTGTGCAAATCTAATTTTGCTTCTTCTGTTTTGCATTTTTAATTTACCACAGTACATGTAGTGGATATTTTTTTTATCATGTCTGATTTATTTCTGAATACGTAAATCCACGTTAGCATATACATGTGCAGGGATGGATAGGGTTGTCGGCTTCTGTTCGGGATCGGTGGATCATTTGATTTTCACTCGATTTGCTTGGATCATGACTTAACAAGTCGAACACAAGTAAAAAAAAATCGCTCGACGAACTAAACGAGTCGAACACGAGCATATCCAGCTCACCCAATTCTTGTTCGAGACTCAATTACTATATCCAATTTACCCATTTACCAAACTCCTAACCCTAACCCTCCTGAAGCAATTACTCATTTACCAAACCCCCCAACCCTCCCAAAGCAAACTCTCACGACGGCTCCTCACGCCCACAGCTCCTACCCTAATGTCCCCTCCTAACCCTCCATCCAAGAAACCATTCCCTCGCCACTGTCTCCGTCGAGCAGGAAACTTGAAAGTGGTTTTGTTGTTTTCCTCGTAACTTTCTATTTTAATCGATTATATTTAGACATTTTCTGGTTTGTTGCTTGTCGTGATGCTGCTGGAGTGGAGATTCAGTTTGTGCTTCAACTGTTGAATTTGAACTTATTTTGGGTCGAGCTTTGATTTGATCCTTGGAGAAGCAATTTGATTTATTTGTACTCAAGATGCTTTGACGCTTCTCTAACGCATCTAACTTTGATTTTGGTTTCATGTGGTGCCTGAAACAGTGGATTGTTTTGGACAACAATATCAATATTCAATATCATTAATCAAGTTATCTGAGTGAGCACGAGCGGAATTTTCGGCTCGACTCCCCTATCCAGCAAGCAGTGAGCGCAAAATTGTTATCGAGTTGAGCTCGAGCATTCTGAGCTCTCTCGATAACAGATTGTTTACACCGCGAATGAAGATTTGAGAGAGGAATTTTCTTTCTTTTTGATCCACAAATAGTAAATTCCAAAAATAAATGTAAATTTTAATGATTAGCTCTTTGAAATGAGTGCTTAGGTAAGAGGTGGTCCATTAGTTGTAATATTGAATATTATGAATGGTTTAAACTTTGCTTTCAATCTATTATATATAAGAAATTATTTTTTACCCAACACTCTTCCAATATTGATATTAGTAATGTTGTTAATAAGTTTCCTCGATAACGAAGATTCTGTCACATGTACATGATCGATATAAGATTTTATTTTCCAACACGAAAACACTGGAGTTCTCCAGTTCTTAAGGATATAAATATGCATCCATCAACCCAAATAGAAGAATATAAATAAGATGACAAAGTTGTCTCAATTTAGTCTGATTTCCAAACATGGTTGCCTATTTGCCTCCTAAACTTATGGATCTTCACATGTCACATGATCCTAAGTTTCGTCTAATAAACATCTTACATTTATTAACACATAAATAAGTCACAACCATGCTATGAAACACAAAAGCATCCCAACTATGGTTAACTCAGTTGAGAGATTCATTGTCTTTCGTAGAAATATTTTCATCTGCTTCCAGTGAAATTAGTCTAAACAATGATTCGTCAAATCAGAATATAACATTCTGATTTTAGTAATTTCAAGACTAATAATCTACCTAATAGAATGACACAAGTTGATTTATTTCCCATTGTTGTCGACTGCATTTTAAGGTAAAGATAATTCTCGTAAGCAATAGTTTGGAACTTTGGGTGCTTTCTTGTATTGTAATAAGCTTAAAAAATGGAAAGAATATTCCTAGTAAGAAATAAAAGCCACATTTTTCTCTAGGAGCTGAATTAAAAACGACACTAGTAGTGTCGTTTTTTACTTGGTTAAAAACGACAATGAATGTGTCGTTTTTACTTAATAAAAATGGTATCTCATGTGTCGTTTTTAAATGTGTATATTTTGCTAAATAAGTTTCTGAAGTACATTTTTTTATATTTTTTTATTTTTTTTTATTATTTTGAAAAAAATCCAAAATAAAAGCCACATTTTTATAGGAGCTGAATTAATGCTCTATTCTATTGTGATCAAAGTGGAGACACTATTCATATATGTAGGATTTGTTATTTGAAACTGATGGTGATGTAGTGATGATGATGTGTCCTTAGTTGATCTCAAGTGGATTGCACTTCAATAAATACGACAACAACAGATAGTGTCTTTTGATTAATGTAACGTTGGATTTTGTTTGATAACATTACATTTAGTTGACTTACTGTTGGAAGTTGCGTGAAACCCAACTAATCAATCCAGTAAAGAATTTTGTACTGACTCAGGCTCAGCTTCCTGACAAAATAGCACGCGGGTTCTATTTTTTTTTTTTTTAATCTTTTACATATTTAAACACTTTATTTTCTGGAAGTTTTTATAATAATTATAATATATTCTTGAAGTTTTTTCTTCATAAAATATAGTTATTGTGTCGAATTCATACAAACCTCCAAAGGGCATTTGGAATGAAAGTAATCTAAATGACTAAATGTGTCAAAAATGAGGAATCTGATATATTTTCACAATTTATCTATCTCGTTTAATAGCTATATAACACTTTAATTTATTAACAAACCATTGAAGATATAAAACAAATTTCATTTTCCCCAGATAAATTTCTAATTTATTCAGAAGAAGAAAGATCATTTCCTAAGCTTATGATTCTCCTTCCTTAGCTAATCAAAGCTATTAGCTCATTACTTTTTTCTTACTATCAAAACTAAGCAACATTAATATCAATGCTATAAACAGTAAAAGGTATATAAAATGCTAATCCATGAGTGTTTCAAGACAAATTAAAGCAACATATTAAGGATAATAGAATTACGCATGAAATAGATCAAGATTGTGGCACATTATTAAATAAATGAATGGGAATATATGGTTATCCCATTATTCGTGTTATAACCACTTCTTACACCTCGAAGGGAACAAAATTGTTTGGCTTCCAATCTTGCCACGTTTGTTAGAGCCTACTCTTAGATCTTGTATAATTGGTAGATGCATGATGATTGGAATCAGACATGAGTGCATACAATTTGTTCGACGTTGACATCTCATGTATGTTCACTTAAATGATGACGACGATAATGATGACGGAGATTTTGGAACAATCTAACAATCATGTTTCAGTTCACCGGTGTCAATATGTAACGCTGCACTCGGGACACAATCACAAATAATAAAATGTGAAAAATAAACATTAACGAAAATAATCAAGTCGATACCTTAATTGAAAGAACATAATGTCAAGTCAATGTACAATGTGAAAGGGAAATACAAGAAGATGAAATCATACTACTTCAATACTAAGAGATGAAATGATTACATCAATGAGCTCACAGATCCAGTCCTCGTGTCTCAAGCCCAAGTCACTCCAACCGTCTACTGCGTCTCACCTGTACACGCACAAGTTACGCCTGAGTCTTGAAACAAGACTTTGTACATCACCCCAACCCGACATTGAACTAGGTCACGTCGTCCAAACGGTTCACACTAGTCTCGTGTCCCAAGACGATCATGCGTCACAACTAAGTTAAGCGTGCACCTCGACCCTACCGCTCATCTGATCCACAAGTCAACACTCAGCCCGCTCTCACGACATAACTATCACACATCCCAAGCAAACCACTCATCCCAACAAGGTCGAGTGTGCACCCTCGACAAGACCGTGCATCCGATCCACAAAGCAACACCCTACTCCAACCACGCGCCTGAGCCCGTGAGCCCAGTTCGAATGACCACTCGTCAAAACGTGAGTGAGCTCTCCTGAACCGCCACAATACAGGGGAAAATCCTAACATCTAGTCATACGTGCCTCACATGTCATCCCCACCACCCGACCACATGCCTGAATCTGTGAGCAACGCTCCAACGACCACTAGTCACAACGTGAGTCTGCAACCGGTTTCATGAACGCCCCTCACAAACATACAGAAGTCAATGAGGTAATCCCAATTTACCCCAAAGTACAGGTCCTACGACCACAACGATTCATAGAGCAATATACATAAACTTAGGAGGAAAATAGTAAATTTTCCGATAATAAAATCTACTGTAAAATCCAGGGAAAATGTCAATTTTCCAAAAATTAAGTTATTTCCTGTAATTCTGCAAAGTGTAGGATTTTTCCAGTAATTATTCTAATTATTCATTATTTAATCAAATGCAATTAAATCTACGGTTTTTCCAACAATTATTTCAATTATTCATTATTTAATCAAATACAATTAAATCCAAGGTTTTCCCATCAATTATTCCAATTATTCAATTCAACTAAATACTAATAAAACTCAGGGGGTCATGCAAAGTACCCAAACAAAACCAAAACCCAACTGACTAGAGTAAGTTCAATTAATAGATCATTAGCTTTGAAAATTTAAAATCAAGAATCTTACTCTAGAAAAGTGGGTCGTATTTTTTCTTTAATTATAACAACGTAGAGAAAATTAAAGAAAGTAGCGAAGGATGTGAGCATTTAGTCTGCCTATTAATTCTTGATTACGCAGAAGGTTAAGATCTAGGACCAGTTATGAAAAAAAAAATGTTAGCAAGATATTTGCTTATACCTAACATAAACATAGAAATAATCTACTTGGCAAATATTCCATGTAAATCACAAATAATTGGTGGCACCACAAAATGGTATCAAGTAGTTGGAGGACAATAAATTTGATTCCTACCTTTTCCAAAAGAGTCCAATATGAGTCAAGAAGAATAACAAAAACAAGCCTTTACATCAAGTTGTAGTTTTAAACTAGATGAATTTTAAACTTGATAGTGGTCTCTTTGTTCCTCCATTGCAACTTGATAGTCATATTTGGAACTGAAGTTTTTAGTTAAAAGTTTTTTTTTTGGTCATATTCTAACTAAATGTTTAGATGCAACATGTTTCATCGGAACGTGATTCATGATTTTATCTAATCAAAATTAAAGATCGCAGTTGATAATTGGATTTAATAATTGACATGTTCATGTTATCTTTTTTAAATCTCCAGCAATTTGTTAGAATCGAACATCAGCTACTCAATATCCCAACAAGTACTAAAAAAATGAAGACAATATACCAATAAGAATAACTAAATATTTTTTTAACCAACATGGATCTTTAACTGAATACCCAACAAAAAGTTTCCTTTTATGTATAAATGCCCAATCATATTGATAGACGAGGGAAAGAGGAAACGTGGGAATAAATTACAATGTAATGTTAATTCGATCTTAAACGTTAAATTGATCACGTTCATAAAGAGGTGGATCGTATCCAAAATGTGATAAGAAATGTTAAACTTGATCTCAAACACGAAGGTGTAACACCACCAAATTGATCAAAAGTAGATTCATGGAAGTGGTAAGAAATTAAGAATTCAACCTTTTTTCTTTTGTATACTTTATTTATTTTAATAGCAAATGTTCACGTTGCAGAATGAATCTGTCGATGTATAATGATATATAAGTTCATTTTTCCTCTTTTTCCTTTTCCAAAATGCATCTCTCAAATTTATATTTATCCAAAGAAAGTGGACCCAATTCTATTAAGTGTACGTAGTGATTGCTTCGTTTGTATTTATCTTGATTGAACTTTTCTAGAACACAACAATTAAACACGCCATTAGCCCAACTCATGAGCTGTAATTCCTGCCTCGGCCCTTTAATGACATTCAAAATGCCATAAAAAACAAGTATATTCTAAACGGACCTTCTGCGAGTGAAGAATAATCTTAACTTTATAATTAAGAAAACCAAGTGAAGACATAGTACACGATTTGATTATCACCACAACCCCATTATGGTGCTGGCCTATGTACCTAATATGAATTCTAAGAGTCAAGACTTTCAAATCACAGAATCTTAAATCTGCATTACAATTTACAACAACCAAATAACAGAGAAGGGTTAGCTTTAATCGCAATGATTCACTCCATATCATATTATAATCCATGTGTATCATATGCTAGTCGTAAGAGTTCATGAGCAGCTTGAGGATCAGTTTGAATGATTCTACCATGCTCTTTGAGATGCATACTTTTAATATTTAATTAAAATAAAATGTGTGGTTGGAGAAGAATTGGGGCCGAAGTATTATTTCAAAAAAAATAAGAGGAAGTGCTTCACAATGGACATTATGGGCATTCTATCCTAAGAAACATGGTGTGCAGAATCCAATACAAGCACCCCAAAATCTACTGGAAAATATACCCCCTATGATACACTACCAGATGAAATATTCTGAGGTCAACAACAAGAAGAAATTTACAAAGGATGGGATGGGAAAAGAACCAGAACAGCAAGAGATTACACAAAACAGGATGGGCATCAGATATAAGGTCTGATCAACAGGCGCAGCCACTCCTCTGCTCAGCATCATTAACGGTCTCTGGCATGGTCTGAAAGTATCTGCAAATGAAAGCACATACACCAAATGAATCAAGTGGTTGCACTATAGAACTTGGGATAACTAAGAATTCATCATATTAGCTAAACCATTTTTTTCATAGAAAAAAAAGATCTTTCTGTAGAGAAGAAGCACTTGAAAATATGTGAACCAAGTAAATTTGGAGATTTGGACACATATACATACAGTGTGATAATTGGCATGAGTTAGGTGGGCTTAGAGATAGGAGGAAAGACAGGCCCACCAAAGTCCCATACAACAATTAAATTTTTATAGTCAT
This sequence comes from Triglochin maritima, assembly GCA_963682175.1. NCBI lineage: Eukaryota > Viridiplantae > Streptophyta > Magnoliopsida > Alismatales > Juncaginaceae > Triglochin > Triglochin maritima. Next base: position 1,514,286 of record OY821784.1, read on the forward strand.
ACAACATAAAGCATGATTATCCATGTAATTGTATTGCTATAACTAGAAAAATGTTAAAATAGCCGATGAGATGTTATGTGGCTTCTAGTTCTAGCAAAAGATACATGCATGCTAAGGTCAGATATGGTTGTCCTGATCAAATCGCAGAGCAATAAGCTCCACTTGAGGACATAATATTTGCACAAGGAACTTAGCCAACTCATGACAAACTTCCACAGATAAAGTTTCAAAGTTTCATGTGTTAGGAATCAATTCCATGCCATCCAATCTATTGCTATGGAAAATTGAATTGCAGCTATATATCTCAAAAGATTTCAATTAAATGACATCACCATATTGGCTTGTCCTTACTTACATATCATGCTCATGCTCGTTGGCCATTGAAAGTTTCGCAACAGCGAGGAAGGCAGCATCAACATTCAAACCCTCCTTCGCAGAAGTTTCAAAGTAAGGTATGTTACCCTTGGAGGCACACCAGTCGGAAGCTCTTTTCTCAGCAACCTGTCAGGGGAGCAATAAGCAAATGAAATGGACACTTTATGATTTTGAGAACCTATGCATGTTCATACCACTCGGCTGTTCCCACCATCAATGTCAACCTTGTTTCCGAGTAAGATAAATGGAAAAGACTTGGGATCGTGTGGGCTAGCCTGTAACAAAGAAAATTCACATTATTACAATCACAAGTTCATATATTTCAGATGAAATAATAAATGAAACAAACAAACAAATGAAATAGAAAATGAGACGAATAATGCAATAATAACTATCTAAAGCGCTATACGCTAAAATAACTGGATAATTCATGACATTTTGAGAGGAATTAGGTACAAAAGAAAAATAATTTTTTCTTTCAAAAAATGCTTATGAACTTCAGGTCTAGTATACGAGATACTTAACTAAACCAATTAAGCATTCTACATTATACTGCAGAAAAGTTTCATAAACTCTTGCGTCATAACTCACACGATGCCTGAAATTCATGAATGATGGTTATTTTTGGACATAAATGTAATGATATCACAGATCATATGCAAGTAAAGAAAGGATACAATAACTATGTAAACAAGAAAAAGGCACTGGATTCCAATAAGTAAAAATAAAAGACGGATTCAACTAGACTAGGATCAGCTACCTGTTTAAGAAACTCATCATGCCAATTATCGAGGCTGTCGAATGACTTTTTCGTGTTCACGTCATAAACAAGTACACAGCAATCTGCCCCTCGGTAGAAAGCAACACCAAGACTCTGAAACCTTTCCTGTCCTGCTGTATCCCATATCTGCACTAACAGACAGTGATTCAGATCATTCTAGGAAGCAGAAACAATACGGGCGGCCGAGCTAGAATAAGGGGAAAAAGCATCTCACTTGCAAAGTCACAAGCTTGTCGTCAATTACAAGTTCCTCGGTCAAAAAATCAGCACCTATAGTAGCTTTGTATTGTTGACTGAATTTGTGGTGGACGTATCTAAATGGCGAGTCAAGATCTAAATGACAGCTCACTCATAAGTCATAAGCCTAAACATCAACTGCTATGGTATTGCAGTATTACATGGTTCTAGATGAAATTATACAAATATTAATAAATCCACAATTTTAACTCCAGAATAATTATCAAAATAGTAAGAAAAAATGAATGTTAACATCCAATTATCAATCATTGGAGCACAACGACTCAATGAGAACTTGCACCCAAGAACTCAATATGAAAACATCCACCAAAGCCTTATTAAAGATACCATGCACAAAGTGTTCAAAATGAGCCATCCAGATTTGAATTGCGTAGATTTTCTTAATTGTAAAACTAAATTGTTAACTAGTCATGCGATATATCACACACAAAGTGCAGACTGCCATTGGGGCAATAAATAGTATCACATCTATAATGAGAAAAAGATTCATTGTTTCACATTGATACCACCACATCTTATATCATTGTCAGCCCCTAGATAGCTAAAAACATTGAAACAGCCCTTTTCTTCAATTAGAACATAATATTTAAGAGAGACGCCCATACACCATTCATTCTAAACATGACATAATATGTAATGTCACTTCCAACTGACCCTGGATTTCAAAATCCAACTGATGCACCACAATTAAAGCGGGAATCAAGAGCCATTCCTAGACACTCATTCCAAACAAATCAAGGGAGGTGCACAATAGAAGGAAGAAACCCAACCACACATTGTTCCAAATTCAGTGAACGCCCACGGAAAAAATGACTCACAAAAGCAAGAAACAATCACTCCACCATCAGTATTTTTCGATTACGTGAATGCATGAAAATAAATTCCAAAAAAGGAGAAGTTTTCTAGATCAGACAACTTCTTTCCACAACAAAAAGTCAGCAACCTAAACATCAGATTTATTTAACCAACAAAATACACGAATTTTTTTTTACAAAAAAAGAAAAAAACGTTTAGGATTTATTTCTAATCAAACCAAACCACATCTTCTCGAGAACCAAAAACAACAAAAAAAGACAATTATATACCAACAGAGATCGCAAAAACAAGAAAATGCATAAGAAAAACTATTTTTTTCCTTTTTTAACCAACAAAATGCACGAAACAAGTTTTTTAATAGGATAAAACATTTTTAGGACTCATTTTCAATCAAATTAAACAACATTTTCTCGAAAACCAAAATGAACGAAAAATAAACAAAAAAGACAATTACAAACCAACAAAGATTGCCAAAAAAAGAAAATGCATAAAAAAATAAACTTTTCCATTTTTATCGAAAATTCACGGATACCGGTTCATCAACGACGTCTTCCCCACCCTGCTCGATCAACAACAACAAATCTAAGATCTTTGCTCAAAAAAAAAAAAAAAGTGGAGATCGAGAGAGAGAGAGGGGAAGGAAGGAACCCTACCCGCTGTCTCCGAGGACGATGACCTTGAGCAGAGTCCGCCTCCTCGTTGCCATTGGAACGGAACGAGCTCGAATCGAAGGGGACGAAACCCTAATCTGGGGACGAAACGAGAAAAAATGTAAGCGGATTTTGAGAGAGAATTTGTTTTGAAAAGGGTAAATGTTTTTGCACATTTACTCCTATACTTCAGGTGATACACCAATTCACCCTCCTATAATTACACTCATGACTCGTCAACGGCTCGGGAGGAGGCTTGAGCGGTGGAAGGGGCATCACATGATAACTCTGGTTTTTTGATGTGATATGACAACTATATCGGTTGTCCAACTCACACTCTGTATTCTGGTAGTATACTACTTTTGTGAAACTTATTGGGATGGTCATAGTTCATGGTCATTCTATGTGAAATCATACAACTTTTCAAAAAAAATAATTACACTTATAAGTTTATAATCCTTTGTAAAAACCGCAATGTGCAATGTGGTCTTGTCTACATTAGTTATCTAGTTAATATATGGGACTATGAATTCTTTCCATGGTCTCAAGTTTAATCTCCAACTGAGCGTATGAGATTCTTGATCTTTTCAATTTGTCTCGGGCTCAATTACTAGCTTTTCTTGAAGATAAGTGGTTATAGGTATGTTTAGCATCCTAGGTTAGTAACGCTACTTACCTTGAGCGTCACGAAATGATACAAATGTGATTTGAGAGAACTCTCAATCTTCAACAACAAAAAAACTCGACAATAACTTAAGTTATACTACTATGATTTCAAAGCATTCTTGGCTATATGTGAACCTCATGTATTTTCGAATTAAGAATATTAAGATCCTGGAGGATACAAACCCTTGATTTTGACCATTTTAAGCTCTGATTTTTCGACCTCTGATTGTCCTTCTGAATTTTTACCTCGCGACCTAGTTTTGTGAGTAAAACTTATATTCAAGGGTATTACTATTAGATGTGAAGAACAACCATAGTTTGTTGAGATTTTCATTTCAAAATGTAGAAAGTGCAATTTTGCCAAACAAAACTGCCAACGAAAACGACAAAAGCTTGGACCCATACAAATTTTTTTAAAGGTGAGGATTTGGAACCACTCCATGTGTTTGAACTTTGAAGACAGAAACGTCTTCCTTCATTTTCCATGCAAAGTTGGTGAAATTAATATAAACAATTTTTTGTACTTCAGGATTTTGCCAAATCATTGTCTCTCACGAGGTTGTCACGTTATGAGCAACGTCTTTTTAATAACTATCTTAATTTACATTCTCTATACTTAATAACAAGACCCTCAAAATTTCAAGCTTTTCTGAGTTTCTCCAAGTGAAGCAATGCCATCGTGGAGATGAAATATAAAACAAAAAAATTTACCAAAACATCTTTGAGTAATTAACGAACAAACTTGACAGTATGCGAAAATAACGTTTTTCAAAAGGTAGTTGATTCACACAAAAATTGACGAACTTTTGAAATGAAATACATATTACAATAAACTTAGCAGCCATCCTTGAGAAGAACTTGTTATGGGCATCTTATAAACTGAATTTTAACAGCTGATAAAAGTTTTCCGATACAATACAACATCATATTGAATAATCGTTGGTGAATATTTTGCACCAAATAAGCAATACGCGGTTAAGCATAACCAGTACAACATAACCACATAATACCTCTTTAAATGCCCATCAGAATCTGAATCATCTGTTAAGTATTACAGTTAGTAACCACAACTATAAGCAAACAAGTCAATCTTCTTAATCACACCAACTAGAGACTGGAGTTGTGAGAGAAGAAAATGAAATTGTAATGTCGAGACTCAGAGACACTGACCGTAAAAAAATCATTGTGAGAGAAGAAAATGAAATTATAATGTCGAGACTCGAGACACTCACCGTATAAAATCATGCAACTACAAGTCAGCATTTTTCTTACCGAATTGGCATCAACCATCAAATATTTTTTGGACTAATTTCACAACTTGTAGGGTGGAATGAGATAAATGAAAGGACACATAGGAAACAGCAAAAATCTCAAATGAGGACGAGAAAATAGTATTTGCCCAAAGAGATGAATTGAAGTTACAAATTTTGAAATGTTAGGACGCCTGAAAAAACCTTATTTCAAATTGCTTATTCATGCATAAGCACGGGTTTGAAATTGTGACTGACACATACAAGCAAGTAAAGTAATAATAATTTTTAAGAATGCGAATTTGCGATGTGGGAGCAATGATAATCATTCTTCGGCTGGTCTCTGCCCCAATACTGGTATATCCTCGTACCTCTTCTGCAAAAGGATGCAAAACAAATTAGTTCAGAAAAACAATACCACTTGAGAACGTCCTTTCAAATCATTTGAATTTTCGATTCAAACCAAGGAAAAACAACCACACATGTCCAGACTACAAGCACAAACTAATCATACTTTAGAATGGCGTACCATATTTGATTTTCAAACCAAGAAAACCTAACCTAGGATATCAAGTTCTAAATATCCTCTCACAAGCCACAAGCACCCAAAACAGTTGGGTACAGATAAAAAAAATACCAACTTTGAGTTCCCTATTTTTCGATCATGAAGCATGTAGCGATAGAGCACAACTTCTCAACTTCAGATTTGCAACTTCAATTTGCTCTCAGGCATCCTAATGAGTTCAAATTGGACATCTATATCTAGTGTTACTCTGATATCTCATTTGAAAGAGGAATTTAATGCTAGACCAAAAATTTAACAATAGAAAAGAAGTCATGGAGAAGGACCCTAAGCTTACATTTCTGGGAGACTAGAGAAAGCAGCTCCTATTTGATTCAGGATTCACAAAGCTAGATCACAGTTGAACAATCGGTCATTCTATTTCATGAAAAAAACTAGTATAATGATCTGCCACTCGTAGCACAAACCCATCAAACTAATCAATTGTTTCAGTCAATTAATTACTACGGATCAGCTGATTTGACACTTCAAACCCCTAGTTTGTTTTGGTCAACCCCAAGAAAAGACTTCCTAGAATATAGTCAACATACGCACTAGGTTTGTTCGTTGATAATTCAGACAATATAAGAAACAGAGTACTATAGAAGTAGAAACATGTATAAGAGAGAAGGTTTATCCTCAGCTGACAGTTAATGACTAAACACAATACAGAGTTGAGATGTGTACCCCAACATTATTCATTTCCCAGAGCCTATGAACTCCATAATCCACAGCCTGCAACAGGAGAAAAACCATCATTATCTATAGCCATATAAATTACACAACCTATTTCATACAGCAGTTACAGACTAAACAAACTCTAATGGCTAATGGCATATCTATTAAGTGACTAACCATTTTGTGGAAGCACATTGATAGCAAGCAACAGCTTCCAAGTATTCAAGCATCAGGCATATAAAAGAAATCATAAAGCTGATACAAAGTAGCACCCCCATTAAATACTAACATACCCAAAGAAAACCTAACGGCCATAGTTATGTAAAAACCCTAATCTAAGATAGGCATAGCCAAAGAAAACCTAACGGGCATAGTTATGAAAAAACCCTAATCTAAGATAGGCAAACAAGACGAGCACGAAAAACAAACCAGTAAAAACAAAAAAATACGTCTAACCAGAGTACCAGACCAACAAAAAAAGCTCTAGCAGACCCCCAAAAAAATTGCTACAAGTTTTTGTGCTTGATGTTAGTTGTTAAGTTATGGGCTATCATGTCTATAATAACGAGTTAAACCGATTGTAATCACTAACCAAGCATTCGAAGAAGAAAAAAAATCTTTTAAGTTTGGAGCTCAGCCTACAGCAACTAATTAGCGATTCAAGGCTCCATTGTTGACTAACGTCGTTGTTCTCAAGTTTGGAGGTAAAGTTTGATTCGTTGAGAGTTTCGCAATTTTTGTGTGAATCGAAGCGTACGTTTTCTAATTTGTAAGCTTTTTCTTCTTCTTTTCCAGCATACATGACTAAAGACTAGACCGGCAACGATTTGGGCATTCGGCACATTACAGTGAAGATCATAGATAATTAAAACTATTACTCTCCAAATTTGAAAAGAAAAGAAAAACTCCAAATTCAACAACACTAACAACAACAAAAACTTAACAGGTCCAACTTCCCAACGAAACAACAAACAGACACTAATCCTAAAACGCAATTTATTTTTTTTATAAAAAAACTCGCCTCGGCACTAAAAGAAGTTTAATTTTGACAGGAAAGGACAGAAGGGGATGAGAAACCCTAACCCTTTCGCCGAGGAAGGCGCCGGCGACGACGAAGGTGACATAAACTGAGTTCCGGCGCATGACGACCCTGTAAAGCCCTTCCCAGAGGCCTCTTCCGCCTCTCGCAGCCGCGGATTCCATCTTCGCGCTCGAGAAAACCCTAATCGGCACCAAATCGAACGAGACGAGAGGGGTTAGGGATCTGAGATCGAGGGGAGGACGAAAAGAGGGGAAAGGTGGGACCTTGCGGGAGTGGAAAGGGGTGAATTCGGATCTCGAGGTTAGGGTTCGGGTACGATTTTGTTGATCGAGTCGACGAGTTCTTCAGGAAAGGCCTAATTATTTTGTTTAATTGCTAGTAAGGACACGCATTTTCCCCCTATTAGAGTATTAGTCCTTCGTTTTTAATTTGTAATACTGACCCGACGGCCGACGCCGACTCTTGGATTGGTTCTCATTGGCCTCGAGTCTGCTAAAGAGAATACTCAACAATAATTAATGTAGAGATTATGTATAATCTAAAACAACACGTCATGTAGACCTGTCAATTGAGTCGTGTTCGTGTACTATCGTGTCTGATAGTTCTGCATTCGTGTCAGGATTTCCTGTTATCGTGTATAGTATAATTTGAAAAGATTCCATCTTGTTTAGATTGAAAATAGTTAGGTGACATGTTATATTGATATTTTTCATTCTAAATAACATCTTAATTGACTATTATTAAATAAAAATAATTGATTATCTAACAAAAGATGCAGTTCGTGTCAGTTTCGTGTACAAAAATAACTTATCGTGTTATCGTGTCGTGTTCGTGTCAAATCGTGTACCAATTATTTTATATTTGTATGTTCACAAAATATCATAATAAATCATTTCAGTCGTACAAAAAATGTCATGTAAAGTCGTGTCTAAATCGTGTCTTTTTATCGTGTCTTGACCGTGTAATCGTGTCATGTCCAGAATTGACATGTCTAACGTCATATGGTGGTGAAGTTAATTAAGTGGTTATAGTCCATAGTACAAAATGCAGAACAGTAGGCCCGTTTGGGAGGAGTGGAATTAGCGTTTGTATATAAGCTCAAACGTGAACTCAAGTCACACAAACAACATTTGTGCATTTGAGGTAGGTGGAGTTTTGAGGTAGAAGTTTGTTTCAACTTTTTGCGAAGAAATTTGAGTTTTGGTCAAAACTCATGCAAAAAAAAAAAAACCAACACTAATAAAACTCATGTTTTGGGTCCCACCGAACCCAAACTAAGCCGTAATTTAGCAAGCCATTTGGATACAGATGAGTAATAATAGTCTGCTCAACATTTGGTGTCAAACCCAATCCAAGTCATAATAACTCGGCTAACAATTTTCAGAAAATATCACGAAATACTAGTCAGCACTTAGAAAACACTAATTGCACAGAGGCATTTGGTTGCGGAGAAATGAAACCAAGTGACAACCCACAAAGTGTACTAAAATTTACTTATATATGACTCAATCAGAAGTTGTGTTCTTCCAAAACTTATGACGGTCACAGAGAAAAACAGAAGCTACCAAGCAAAATCTTTCACTTGCCAAACTTCTTCGTGAGAAAATCCTTTGTTCTCTTCCGTAGTCGGATGAATACTATCACGACCAAGGCTAGAATCCACGGAGGAAAATTTCCAGTGGAAGAAAAGGTTGTTGACTTCAGCCACTCCGGTGTCTCCTTCACCAACAATGCGATCAGCAGCGTCAACATTGCCACTCCAAACAAGATCTTGGTCACAGGTTTCAGCAAAGAATCCTGCATCAAAGCATCAAAGCACTCATGATTTTAGTCTGACAGATGTTTATTTACACCAAAGATGGAAAAACTCAAACACCACCTTTATCCCTATACTAACTGTTTATCCCTAGATAAATAGGTTCAGTCAGCATGCTTTGGTTTGTCAACAAAGATCAATATGGACGTGCTTCTTTTAATTTCATTTACAACAAAAACAGCACCTTTAGGGTCAGACTTTTATCATGGCTCCTCAAAGACAAAACAAATAAAATAATCCACTGAGTAGAACTAAGAACTCTGATTATCCCAGAAAAAGTCCCACAAAAAACACAGTTTTTTTTCACTCCAAATAGCACCAACGCAAAATCCACAAGTCCAAAAGGTCAAAAGAACATTTAACAATCAAAAGCTCCAGCAAAGGCATTACCTTTGTCAGCATATCAAGACCCAAACCCCTGCAAAATCATCCTCACCAATCGCTCATAAAAGATCTCACAAGAAAACACTTTTAACTCCATATCACAATTCACCAATCACCACCAAATTCCCAAAAGGACATCAAAATTCAGCCAAAAAATTATCACCTTGCTGTTGAGAACTTAGCCTCCAAATCCTACGACATTAGGCATGCTGCGAGAACAGAGCACATGACAAACCAACCACACAATACAACACAAGTTCTCTTTTTCTCACAATTCTGTCAACTGTGTAAACCTCTCAATGCACACAAACTCTTCCCAATTGTGTGGTAACTTATGGTTTCTAAGGTGTCAGTTGTGTCTTCCACAGTATTAGATCCATCTATATGTAGCGGTGAAAATCTTATGCTGGAGTGGGTCCAGAAACTCGAATAGCCGCTCGACATTTTCAGCATATGAAAATCAAAACTCAATCATATAGCAAAGCTCAGCCTTCCATTGAGTATATACTTGTATGGTTGTATTATTGACTAAGAAACCGAGTCCCTCCAATCAAGATATATACTTGTATGGTTGTATTGTTTGCTAAGAAATTGAGGCCCTCCAATCAAGATAATCAGAATATCAAACTAGAGTCCTGGGTTCACTGAATTTGACTCTACTTCTCTAGATCCATTTGCCACTACCCTGAATCCCTGATACAGTCAACAGATCTAGTGCCAAAATTGTGGTCAATCCAGTGGCTCCTATTTTAGTCTCTGTGGTCAATCCATGGATTAAACCTGATCGGAACTCCCCACCTGGACCTCAAGTAGAATGCGTAGACGCACTTGTGCTCGTACTTGTCGAGGATGTCCCTCACCTCGAGCTAGTCCTGGTCCCATACTGCCATAGGCGCTTTGAACACATCAATCGGACCATTGCTGGACCGAAGAGGTGGATATTCACCTCCAGGCCTTTCGGCTTTCACCATTTTAGACTTAGGTCTTGGGTACTTTTCGGGGTCAATTTGTCGATTCCTAAGATTAAAGCTCACTTTCACCAAACTCATAAAAAAACTCTCACCTTCTTACTCCAACCACATAAAACCCAACATTAACTTTTCAAATCCCCTCAAAGCCTAACTTTTACCAAACCTCACAAAAAAGCTCACAACTTTCTCACTCCGACCACACAAAACTCAACCAAAACCAACAAAACTCCACCTAAAACCACCAATTTCAATCCATTTCCTCACCTTGGGCTCACCATCCAAGGTCACGACGGCCCCATCCTTGTAGGTGAACAACGACCGTCCATTCCTAGGGTTAAACCTGATCGGAACCCCTCGTCCGGACTCAGCATTGAAGGCGTAGACGCACTTGAGGCCGTACTTGTCGAGGACGTCCCTCACCTCGAGTTGGTCCTGGTCCCATCCTCCCAGAGGAGCCTTGAACACGTCGATCGGACCCTTTCCGGAGCAGAACAGGCGGATCTCCGCCTCCGGGACCTTCGTCTTCACCGTCTTAGGGTTAGGGTTTGGGGTCGTGTCGGAGTCGATTTCGGACAACATTTTGACCGGAAGGATTCGAAATAGGAGGGGGTGTTTGCTATATACGTTTGGGTGATTTTGCAGTAAGGTACAAGTCGTTTTTTAAAAATATATATCACTTTTTGTTCGTTCCACCTAACGGATTTTACTAAAACTCAAGAAGTTTCTTGAAAACTAGCTTCAGATATGAAAATGTTGGTATTCAGGAATGCCTTAGTTATTCCTAATAAAATTGCCTGATAACACATTGTTTCAAAACGTTACTCAATTTATCTTAATTATTCTTCGAGACGAAAAATTAAACTTCCAAAATGAATATGCACTCGACACATTCTTATGTCAAAATCCATTTAATATTGTTTACCGGAGGTGAGGTCTTCTGGACCGGAAACAATGAATTCTTGTGAGTCGTGATGATTTTGGAATAGTCAAGATCAATTTGAATGTTTACGACAACGAGTTAGATAAAAAATGTCCAAAAGAAATCAACAATGATCGGCAATGATAACTAACCCTCTGTAAATAGGACTTTATTTCTTAATAATGATATATTTCTTATCGGAAAAAACATATTAACTTGCAAAACTACAAAGATTATATCTCTTCCTCCATTAGGTCGAGAGGAGGAGGCATGTTAAGGTTGACGAAGCCTGACTAAGCAAGTAGGCTAAACCCTTTGTCATTTGCCATGGTTTATGTCCACAATATATCTAGTCAAATCAAAACAATCACTAGTTACATATGCCAAAGAAAATCGGATAAATCCTTGAATTGTCTAAATTACGTTCTTGAATTGTCATGTAAGTAGCGATCATAAGTCAAAGGTAACATCAGTTTTTAGCCCAAAAATGAATTTATTGCTTCAATAAATAACTGGATTTGTAGTCACGTCAATAAATAACTTCAATAATATTTAACTCTTAAAAAAAACGTAACAAAAATCAATTACTCTTCGTCCTCTTTAAGGAGTAGATACGTACGTATGAGAGAACATAAATATTCAGTGTAAGTCTATATTAAATTAGTTCACATTAAATAGACCATATAATAATAAGAATCATGACTAATGGGTCATCAATAATTTTCAACTTAATCGCAACTTTACTAAGACATTTACGTTTATAACTTTGACCAAGAAATCATCAACTAATCATCACTTACTCAGTTTATTGACATCTAAATCTGACCAGTACAAATTAATACTTCCAAACTTAAGCAGAAAATTATTTATTTCTACCTTATAATAACAGTACGTATCAGAACTTAATGACTTACACGTAGACATGTTCATCACTCTAATTGAAACTTCTATTCACCACTACTTCAGGAAAGAATATGCATGTGTTTACTGAAATATTAGCCAAACATATAAAACTCGGAATTGTAGAGATAAATCATCGTTGTGGCATTTCAGAGAAAGAGATTGTAACGTTATACAGGATGAGGTTACCATTGTACCTTCCATCCATCTCTTTAGTTTGTGGCTACAAATCCAAAGAAAAAGCTTGAAATGAGTGATCTTTTAGTCGAAGATGTACGTACAACATCATTGTGTTTTATGGTATCTTTTAATTTAGTTTGTGAAGATTAACCATTTAAGTTCCAACTGGTACTTTCGATCATCCATTTAATTAGTTTTGTAACTCTCAGGTGGCTCAAAAAATCGCTCGATAAGTTTACTCACATCAATTAGCAATCTTGGTGGTATAATTTCTGCATGGTTGGGAAGTCAAGTAAATTGAATGGTGTACATCATCAAAAAAAAACTTATATGGATGCTAATGCAAATAACCCAAAGAATATTTTATAATGCAACTATATAATAATGCAGACAAAGTCACAAAACAAATGTGTGTAACGTGTCACTCTCTCCACCTCAATTTCCATAGCAGCTAATAAAACACATTAGCACTCCTTAATCCACTACTAATTGCTTATTTGATATTTTACCTCCCAACCCCAACAAGTTAACTAATTGCTTAGGTCGTTTCATGTGTAAATTTTTTTCACGTTGAACTTGCAAAGAGTTTGTTACGAGCACACTTTCCTTATATTTTTTATCAGTTCTATATGTATATTTGAAGAAAATTCTGATCTTACCACTTTGATATTATTAAACATGAGAAAGTTGGTGATGAGTTCAACATACATTTTTGCCTTGAACTTGAATTTGAGTCAACTTACAAAGACATCCTCGGGTTGTAAATGCAACTATTTAGATTACTAAGAAAAAAAGTGAAAATATATTTGAGAAGGAATCATATTATGATGAACGTTACAATAAGAATGTCCTCTCGGCTATAAAAAAGAGAGTCTATTAGAACATGTATAATAACTTGTAAAAGTTCATAAGGACGTGACTCACTACTTGCATAAAAAATAATAGTGTTGTACATCTTAAAACTAGGGGTGTGCAACTCGTTCGGACTAGACCAGAATAACCTTCGGAATCCAGACCAGAGACCGGATCAGATCGATTTTATTAAAAATAAAAAATAAAAAACTCAAACCGGTCAGGACTGGAACTCAGACCGCTTGGATCCGGTCCAGTCCAAAAAATCGGATCGGACCGGTTGGTGCTCACCCATATCTTAAATTTGGACATCGTTGTCTTGTATTTTTCACTTCGATTTAATATTATTCCATGTCAGCACAAAAATTCGTGATTTTGTGCTTTTGGAACTTTGGACAGTTTCTATACATAAAGTAAGACCTTGATGTGCTAATATATAATTCTTCAAGGGGCTAAACCCAAATATCTCTAATCTCGCCATAACAACACTATAATTACATACATATCTTCTTTTTTTCTCTCTCTCACAAACAAGAACAGAACCCGATCTCTGACTCCAATCCATCCAAACATGTTTCTCCAAAAGGTAAATCCAACATCGACCCACGTCTGCCTTTTATCCTTAGAGCGTTGTGGGGATCAAATTGCGCTATTTTTCGGATGTTTTGATTTGATTTTTGATGTCAAAATTTGTTGGTTTTGTTGGCAGTTGTGGAGAAATGCGGCTTTTGGAGTCTATGGCTTCACTCAGTTCACCAAATCCGGATTTCAGTAAAAAAGATCCCATCTTTTTCCCCAATTATGATTTTGGTTTCATGTTTTTGTTATACATATATGTATATCATTTGACATATTGTCCATTTAAAGGTTAAATTATTTTTTGGATTTGGGATTATTATGAACTAAATAATGGCTATTTAAATTGTCTGCATTTCGTATATATCGTGAGATAACAGCCGGTTGATTGTGCTGGGTTAATGTTGATGTATGGCTTATGTGTGGTTAGAACGTAGAGAATTGGTAAAGTTTTGTTGAGTGAGGTTTGAGGCTTCAGAGTTCCTAAGTAGTGCACTGGGAAATTTGATTGATCCACCGCTTCTGTGAATCCTAAAAACCTAGTGTGTCATGGATTTTTAATTTTTTGTTGAGTACCTATGATTGAGATTATTTTTCGTGTCTACAAGTGGGAAAATGGGTTAAATTTGACACTCACAGGCATTGATAAGGGTTGATTTCTCCTTGTTTTGTAACTAATTTCCCATTAATCAACTGTCAATCTCGCTTGTTTCATCTTATTCTTAAATCATAGTTGTGTCTTTTTCCAGCTAAATGAGTCGATTTATTTCGGCCCTTCAGGATAAATTGTGATTTTCTATTGGATGTGTTTTACATTGTCCTGGTGTTCCTTGCCATCCTTCTAAGTTCAAATTTTTCAGGGAACACTCGAAAAGGTTTAAACCAGAAGACATGCAAATAACAATGGAAGGAAAGAACTGTATGGTAACTGGTGCGAATTCCGGAATTGGATTTGCTACTGCTAAAGGTCTTGCTTCAAGGTATTTAATTATCATGTACTTCAATACCCGATCTATTAACGTATAAATGCTAATCGTAATTTCCATTACTTATATTTTGTGCTTTCAGGGGTGCAACTGTCTACATGGTTTGCCGTAGTAAGGAAAAGGGAGAAGCTGCACTTTCTGAAATTCGGTCGTCAACGGGTAACCCAGACGTACACCTAGAGGTGTGTTATTCAAAACTACGGGTTGTACATTGGCCACCAAGTTATAAACCTGATATAATCTATGGAGACTCTGGGAAATCACATGGATTAACTACTCTTACCCAACTATGCTATGATGGCTTGGCCTGTTTACTACTCTTAAGACACGATTATTTTGCAGATTTGCGATCTTTCTTCCATTGGAGATGTAAAGTCATTTGCATCAAGATTTTCTGACAGTGAGAGACCCCTACATGTCTTGGTATGGTTCCTCAGAGATTTTATACTACAACAACCAAATTTACCATTGAGACTAATAGATTTTACGAAAACAGCAATTTTTTACTTGATTTATATTGTTTGTAAGTGTAACTTTGACAAACTGAACTGTTGATAGGTTAACAATGCCGGCTTGCTTGAGCACAACCGTGTAATTACTTCAGAAGGGTTGGTTAATCATTTTCATCACATTTCTTTTCACTTGTCATCTGCTTTCATGAACATAAAATTCGAGCAACTTCTCTTTTCTTGCACATTAATTTTAACTTATCGTGTTATTTTCACTCCTAGGTTGGAGTTAAACTTCGCTGTTAACGTAGCAGGAACATATACTATGACCGAATTGCTGTTGCCTTTAGTTGAGAAAGCTGCACCTTATGCTCGAGTTATTACGGTTTCCTCGGGTGGAATGTACACAACTCCCCTGACCACTAATTTGCAGGTACAAGAATTGCCCAACATTCTCAGGTTTCAGAAAAAGAAGGTTTTTAGATGGAACAGTTCAAATCATATCATGTCTTCTGGCTCTTCACAAGATTTTATCATTTCAATTGATATCATTTGTTGGTTACCGAGTTATCGGCTTCATTATTTGAAGCACCACCACCTCCTCTTCAGATGTGGGGATCTTATTCTGGTTCACTTGTTGCAGTTCAGTGAAAGCAAATTTGACGGGACGGTGCAATACGCACGCAATAAGAGAGTTCAGGTTCAAATACTAACTTTGCGTTCATATACTATATATACATCAATGGTTTTGTCATTTGTGTTAAACCCGACGAGTATCATTTTCCCTTTCGCTTCATTTCATTCCCATGGAAGGATGCAAGTTTTGATTGCTGCAAAAAGTCTTTGCTATGTTTACATCTTTCAGTATAAGGTCTTGCAGGTTTTGTTTTATCATAACTAGGATTAGAAAGCCTTGGTGAAACCAGGTTTGCATTCTTGTGCTGCATTAACGGAACGGCAACTGCATTTCATTACTCTTAGTTCTTTAGTCCCTCATTCCGATCTCCATCGCTCAGGTAGCATTAACTGAAAAATGGTCAGAGGTATACGGCAACAAGGGAATTGGATTCTACTCGATGCACCCTGGCTGGTCGGACACACCTGGTGTCGCTAAAAGCTTGCCCAGTATATCAAAGAAGTAAGACATCCAAAGTACAGTCAAATTATATGTAGTTAATCCACCATAATGAGCAAACATCATAATCCATTTTATAAATTCTCATCGGGTTGTTCGGTTTATCAGCTTGTCAGGAAATCTAAGAACGAACGACGAGGGGGCAGACACTATAGTTTGGTTGGCTCTGCAGCCAAAAGAGAAGCTCCTATCAGGTGCCTTCTACTTCGACCGAGCGGAGGCGTCGAAACACTTGCCGTTTTCGGGAACCGCAGGTTCACATGCCATCATTGATTCTGTTGTAGAGAGCATTCGTTCTGTGTGTGGTCTTGGTTCCTAGAACATCAATACACTTGCAGGGAGAAGTCCTGATTATTCTGCGATTTTTGGATTTGATTGCCCCTGTAATGCAATATTAATGCAATTCATACTTGTTTATTTGAAGCTTGAAGCATAGTTCCCAGATATCTAAAAATCAGACTTGCAACTAATGTACCAAGGAAATATAATTGGTTACCATTCTACAGTAGACAACTTCTGAGATGGTTTTGTAACCTTTCAACCAATAACAAACAATCTGCCAAATACATGATTGTAAAGCAGAAGGAAAGTGAAAGTTACATTGGAGATTTACCTTTAATTACTAGTAAATTTGTTACATTCAGTTACAAGTTATTATTTGGCTAAGTCATAGAGGCATGTTAAATAAATGGAAAAAATTTCAAAATAATCAAAAAAAATAAAAAAAACTGAACTGCTAAACATCGCCCCAAAATTACTTAAATCGCCCCTTGAAATTACCAAATTGCCCTTCCTCCTATTTTTGCTTATATATCTCACAATTTCACTCTTTTTTCAAAACTTTCTCTTCCTATACCTACTACACAAGATTACGAATGTCTCGGAGGCCAGGGAAGCAGCCAGCAGTTCCCCCGGTGTACCCGTATGAGGTAACATTACGTTATTTATTTGTTTTTTAAAAAAAAAAAAAAAAAAAAATGCGTCGGCGTCCGAGGGAGACGCCCCCCGCATGGGGCGGGCGTCCGAGGAAGCCGCTCCCCCCATAGGGGGAGCGGCTTCCGAGGACGCCCGCCCCATGCGGGGGGCGTCTCCCTCGGACGCCGACCCGAAGCGGGAGACGTCTGCGGAAGACGTCTCCCCGATGGGGGAGACGTCTTCCGAAGACGTCTCCCCGTAGGAGGAGGCGTCTCCGACAGACGCCTCCACCTTGCGGGAGGCGTCTGTCGCAGACGCCTCCTCCTTTTTTGTTTTTTTAATTAATAAATATCATAATTACTTTAATAAATAGTGATAAATCAAAAAAATTAATTTAACAAATTCTTATTAAGTTTAACATTTGTGATATTTAGTTTTAACAAATTTTGATTTAGTTTAACAATTGTTTTAATTTAGTTTAACAAATTTTGATTTAGTTTAACAATTTTGATAATTAAGTTTAACAAATTTTGATTTAGTTTAACAATTTTAATAAATATGATAATTTAGTTTAACAAATTAAACAAATTTGTATTTAAAATTTCAATAAATAGTCATCGGGTCACAGTGGAGGGAGAGGCAAGTCGATACCATTACACGCCTTCCGTTCTTTAGAGGATGATTCAGCACCGCGTCATCCACGTAGACGGGGGATATCTGCTTCGGTCAGGAGGGAGAGGGAGGCATTACGTCGTCGTGAGGAGGAGGATGATTCCTTCGATGATGAGCATGTGGATAGTTTTGACGACGAGAGCGACGATGATGACCCGTATGAGTTAGAGCGCCCGGAGGTGGAGAGGCAGGGGGAGTATAGCAGAGGACGTGGTCGAGCGGGTAGTTCTACTTCCGTCGGATGGATGGTGCGGAAGGGTAGGGGTGGGAGGTTTACGACCGGGGATTCGAGCTCGTGCACTGTTGATCCCCGCGCTCAGAAGAAGAAGAGGGTCCAGGACGATTCTTGGATCGTGAGCAGTATGACGCCTGGTGGTCCTTTAGATGGGAGCGTCATTCCTAGTTTCTGGGGTCACATTGCTAGACGGATCTGGGACGGAGAGGATCGGAAGGTTCTGAAGTGCCAGAATCGGCACAGAGCCTGTACAGCACTACAGGGTTGGCGGTCTACACTGAGTGCTGATATCAGAGAGGAGATTAGTGCCACGCATTTGGGGCACTTACCGTACAGCATGTTCCCTTATCTCGACATGCCTTTGATTTCGGCGTTTGTGGAGCGGTGGCAGCCTGACACCAACACTTTCCACATGCCTTTCGGAGAGATGACGATCATGCTTCACGATGTTTTCCAGATCCTGCGACTTCCTGTGGATGGTCGTCTGGTTAGTGCTCAGGGGTCGACGTCTGAGCTGAGGTGTTATGTGGCAGAGTTGCTTGGTGTCACACCTGATGGTCTGGCGAGAGATACAGCTTTATGGAGTGGTGGTGGTGTCGGCATCGACTCCCTTGAGGACCTATGCAGACGGGCACGACCTCCGCGGGCCGATGATACACAGTTGACGGCGTACCTATTCTTGATGCTCGGAGCCGTCTTGTTTGTCGACAAGAGTGGTTGTCGAATCAGACCACACGATCTACTGGAGGCTAGGGACCCGGACACCGTTCGTGAGTACTCGTGGGGGTCAGCGACGTTGGCATACCTGTACCGGCAGCTTGGGATAGCTAGCCGTGCGGATTGTTCTGGGATTGCAGGTTGTCTTACGCTGCTGCAGGCGTGGATATACGAGTACTTTCCTGCATTCCGCCCGCATCGTGAGCGGAAGATTATCGACGAGGGTCATCCACGTTCGGGTATGTGGGCCGTCCGGAGCAAGGACAAGAGCGATGGACGATTGCGTTCCATCCGCGCACGGCTAGATCAGATGACTGCATCAGAGGTATCAAACTTTACACCATTTATTTAATTTTAAGATGTATTATTATTAATGTGTTAAACTTTAGGTGGAGTGGTTACCCTATGGTCCTGACCCAGCAGCGGATGTCCCGAGGACTTTATTGATGGGTCTTATTCGTTATCGGGATATCATAGAGCCTTATATGCCCGATCGGGTCTTGCGTCAGTTAGGATATGTTCAGGTGATCCCGGTTGACATTCCGACACCAGAGCATGCGGTGCGGTCTGCGACAGCAGCGACGTACGACGTCAGGTTCCCCGCTTCTACAGCGGAATCGACTTGGCGGACATTTCCGAGATCATGCTGATTGTTCCTTGGCGACTTCAGACGTAGTCGCGACCCCTCCGAGTGTGATGCACGTTATCTTGATTGGTTCGGTAGTTACTCACATCCTATCATCGTCCGTGGTGCCTCCCGGAGAGCAGATCGACCACCAGATAGGACGTGTGGCGATCTGGTAATTTTTTCATTTTATCTAAATTTATTTGTACCGTATAATTTGTTAATGTACGCTAATGTTAATGTTATGTGCAGTGGATGGGTAAGATGATACGGGCTGTAGACCCAATCTTGCAGATGAGGGATGAGCTGCCAGACGATGCCAGAGCTGCATGCGGAGATGTGGATCAGATCATACAGTCATGGCATACTCAGTTAGGCATCTCCGACCATGATTCGGATGATGAGTAGGCTGATCTGTTGTACCGTACTCTTAGTATTTGCATTTATATTTGTTTATCTGTTGTACGCTTAGTATTTGTGTTTGCTTATCTGTGGTACGCTTAGTATTTGCATTTATATTTGTTTATCTGTTGTACGCTTATTATTTGTATTTGTGTTTGTGTTTGCTAACATGTCGTACGCTTATTGTTTGTATTTGTGTTTTGCTTATCTGTTGTACCCTTATTATTTGTATTTGTGTTTGATAACCTTTCGTACTATTATATATAATGCAAATAAAGCAAACATATCAAAACATATTACATAATAAAGCAACACTATATAATGTACAAACATATCAAAACATATTACATAATTATACAAACATATCAAAACATATTACATAATTGTTGCCAATATGCTATCCTATGTTGGTACTCCAGCTCCCATCCAATAACACTCTCATCTCGTATTTGATACCACAGAGTCGTTATAGGAGGTACGGGGAATCCCTCATTCAATTCCAAACGAATGTAATGAGCGTAACTCCCTAAATGAGCAATAATCAACTCTCTGCACGGTCTCGTCACGGTAGGCGGACTCTCCCAAGGTAGAACTGTAAGACATGGGTACAACGAACCATCATTTCCGAGAGAGAAGAACATAACTGCACACTTGTAAAAATTTGCAATGGGAAACAAGTCCGTCCACGTCTCCATATAGTGATTCTCGCCACAAGGTCCCCCGCCCCAAGTAATCCGGTGACGAGCCTCCGCCACACCGTCGTAGTATACGTGCTCATAAAAAGATGGGTTCGCAGCTATCTCATTTGAAATCGAACGACGGGCGAGTTGCCAATTGTCTTCACCACCGTGGAAAACATCGGCGACACATCGAAATCCACAGTTTCCATCAGCACGTACATCATTCCACTGGTGTAGGAATGGCATAATGATTCCTGGAATTCTATCTCCATATGGGAAGTCGTCTACGTCAGCCCGCCCAGTCACTACAATATGAACAAAAAATACAGTTAGATATAATAACAAAAGATACATATTTACTGAAATAAATAACAAAATTATAATAATAATAAATGTAAGGATGGTATACCTGATCCTCCTCTCACTGACGAAGAACCAGAAGATCGACCACGACCTTTGCTTCCACTACCGGAAGAACGACCACGACCTCTACTCCCACTACCTGAAGATCGACCACTACCTCGCTCTGCATACTCAAACGCACTAGGGTCCCGTCGTGTCGACTTTCCCCTTGGTCGACCTCGTAGCTTTGTTTTTACTGCAGGCTCTTTCAAATTCGAATGTTCGGGGTGTAGCTGCTCGAATAAAACCCGAGAGGCAGATCGAATTACGGTAGGGTCACTTCCTGCAATCTCATCAACCAGACTGCGAAAATGTTCGGCGTCTTGAGCTGCCTGAGACACAAACTCTGCGTTCCCGGCTCCTTCCCCAATGACAAGTGTCCTCCAGAACGAATGAATCTGCTCTAAGTAAATTCCGTTTTCTGATTCAAGACATCCACGGATGGTACATGCGCAAGGTATCCCATGAGAAGTCAGAAAAGCGCACTCGCAACGATATTCAACTTCATCATCTAACTGTTGCATTCTCTTCACCTCCTGACTCAGCAACTGCAAACAGTGATGCGAAACTCTACCATTTATGTGACGATATAGAGCATGTCCGAAATTAGTCAAATTTCGCCGTCTCGAGTCTTCAAGAAAGTTTCGAATATTCGTCAGCTGCATTTCAGTAGCCGCGTTGACGCGCTCGAAAAGAGTGTCCAGAGCTGCAGTCGATGTAGAAATCCACTCTTTTAGAGCCGAATGAGCACTTTCGACCCTACAATTCGTGGTGTTCCCAAAATGAAGGACTTTGTTCGTCCAATTCAGCACAAACTTTTCTTTATGCACCAACCACGTGGTGTCCAGATACTCCGTGATAGCCGGCCACGATCTATACAAATCTTTCAGAGCATACACAGCTCTATCATACTCGGCTTCTGAAGTAGAAAGCATGATCTTCCTCCATCTTCCACGCCTCAAAGTCTCTGCCATCTCCTTATTCTTGCCGAATACGTGGTATGCGTAATTCAATACGTCTTTGTTGATGTGCCATGTGCAGAGTAAATGAGCAGAGTCAGGAAAAACCTCTCTCACTGGTCGCATAAGGCCTAACTCCCGGTCTGTTATTATTGCAGTCGGGCTGACAGTCTCCAATAACAGATCTCTCAACTTCTCCATCACCCACAAATAACTGGAGTAAGATTCATCCATCAAAATCGCATATCCAATAAGGAAATTCATGTTTGCTGGTGTGACCCCAATCATTTCGAACAAAGGCATCTTATACTTGTTCGTCTTGTAAGTCGAATCCATGCAGATAACGAAAGGATATGTCCGCAACAACTGGACTGACGTCGGATGTGCCAAAAAAGCGTGAGTTACGACATCAGTTTCTGGATCCGCCATAATCCAATGTAAGTACTCACACTGCACTGCTTGGTAGAGAAACTGCTGGACGGGATTCCGATCTTGGATTCCGATCTTCAGATTTTGTCCTCCTCATGTAATCTCTGAAATTATAAATATGCCTTTGATTTGGATTGTCCTCCGGGAATTTTTCTTTTACTGCCTTCAAGATGTTCCGTGGTTTTGCTTGCGCCTCTGTCATATCACGAACAATCTTCTTCGCCCCAGAACTTAGACCACTAATTTGACGATGACCCTCTGGATAAACTGCCAGTCTGTGGTTGTGATGTCCGTGAGCACTATTATAAACCACAACCCATCCATCACGATCTCGTCGCTCCACCACTTTTATTAAGAAACGGCAACCGCAACCCTTTCTTTTGGTGTTTCTTCGAAGTGCAGTATCCATATCCCGAGACTCCATTTGATTTCGCCGGTCGCATCTCAAATAACAATTCATCCGACTATCTGATCTTGTTTTGTACGACGACACGACCAAAAAAAACCCAGCTCCGATAGCTACTTGTTTGGCCCATTTACATGTTTCATCGATTGTTTCAAAGATTTGTGTAGTTTGAAATAACTCACTGTAATCCACTCCATCACCACCGAAATCTGGAACCTACAAAAATATATTCAAAATTAAAAAAATTAAAAAATAAATTCGAAATTAAAAAAATTAAAAAATAAACTCGAAATTAAAAAAACAAAATCAAAATCAAAAAAAAAAAGGCGTCTGTGTTAGACGCCTGCCCCATGGATGGGGCGTCTGTGTTAAACGCCTTCCCCAACGGTAAGGCGTCTGCGTAGGACGCCTGACCGAAGGGAAGGGCGTCTACTACAGACGCCTTACCCATGGGGAGGACGTCTACATAAGACGTCTCTCCCATTGTGTAGGCGTCTGCGTTAGACGCCTCGGCCATGGGGAGGGCGTCCTACGCAGACGCCCTCACCATGGGGGAGGCGTCTAATGCAGACGCTCGGCCCAAAAATTTCCCCGCGCCAGGCTTACCTCACCCGATGCATCACCCTCGCCAGACATTTTCGTGGTGTTTTTACTGATAAATTATGAATATACAAGACCATAGGCCTTATTTATAGACACGGGACGATTTGGGTATTAAATATATTGTTAAGGGCAATTTGGTAATTTCAAGGGGCGATTTAAGTAGTTTTGGGGCGACGTTTAGTAGTTCCCAAAAAAAATTGTAAAAATACGCACTTCAGAAACTTATTTGGCAAAATATGCACATTAAAAACGGCACCTGAGATGTCGTTTTTTGTAACTAAAAACGGCATCTCCAATGCCGTTTTTTGTAACTAAAAACGGCATCTCCAATGCGGTTTTTTAGCCAAGTAAAAAATGGCACTACAGATGTCGTTTTTAATGTGCATATTTTGCCAAATATAATGCGGTTTTTTAGCCAAGTAAAAAACGGCACTACAGATGTCGTTTTTTGTAACTAAAAACGGCATCTCCAATGTGGTTTTTTAGCCAAGTAAAAAACGACACTACAGATGCCGTTTTTTACTTGGTTAAAAACGGCACCAGTAATTTGTTTAAAAACGGCATCACTAGTGCCGTTTTTATCCTATAAAAAACGGCATCCGAGATACCGTTTTTAAGCTAGGGTTTAAGTCCTGGCCAGGCACTTAAACTTCATTTTTTCACTTCCAAAATTCTCCCACTCCCCATTAGTCTCTCTCTCCGACGACCAACAGTGTTGAGGTTAGGTTTTTATTTTGTTTTTGTTTTTTTTGATTTTGACATGAAATACAATGCATGTGTAGTTAATGTATTTGTTTTTATGTTCATATATGTGTGAAATGTAGATTTTCTACACTCGAAGTAATGAGCTCCGGTACTGGATTGGTTATGGTTTTTTTCGATGGAATTATTACATTCGTAGATGAGGTACCAGAATATGAAGGTGGTAATAGACGAATGCTTAATGTTAACACACATATGCGATATGATGATCTGTGTGAATCAGTTTGTCAAGTTTGTGGTTTCCAAGAAGGAGAGTTTGATTTAAAGTTAACATGCAAATGACCACCGTATGAAAAGTATACATATGCTCAAGTTTTTGATGATCAGAGCACGGCTACAATGCTATCTCTATTTAACTACATGAATACAGTCGTATTGTTTGTTGAGAAACAACTCAAGCCCTATACTACTGTCCACCACAGTCAGTTGAATGAGGATTATCAACAAATGACACAAACATATAGCCAATATGAAGCAGGTCCTTCTTCGGCAGTTCCTCAGTCTTATTTTGGATCGTATGAGCACACACCAATGAATATTGGTAATTATGAAGCAGACGTAGTTCAATCACATTCTCAAGGAAGACAGGTTGAAGATGCAGATAGTGATGAGACAGATGATGATGAGGCAGATGGTCAGATGGATGGTGATGAGATAGACATTGTTGATGTAGATTCAACCCCACTTCCGGAGCTGCAGAACATGTTTCATCATATGGCAGACGCTGTGAATCGAGAACCTGATAGCTACGTACATGAAGCCATCGTTAGTAATGAATTGCCACCATTACCAGTACTACCAGATTTGAGGCATTTGCCAGACATAGAGCCTGACGAGAACTGGATTGAAAATTCAGTGATTGGAAATGTCGATGAGCGTATTGCTGCGTACACTGAATACGATAACTTAGAAGATGGACGAAGTTATTAGTTGCATAGGATTTTCTCAACAAAAAAAGATTTGCTGCATCAGTTGAAGGAATGACATTTGCGAAAAAGTGTCCAATTCAAAGTGTTAACGTCTGGGCCAAAAAGATTTTCAGCTGCTTGTTTGAAAAAAGAGTGTGAATGGAAGATACATGCCTCTTACAGTCAGAGCAAAGAATGTTTCCAAGTTAAGAAGTACAAGTCTGAACACACCTGTAGTAACGAGGGACTTTTGCATGACCACGTGCAATGTAACGCCGGTTTAATTTCTAACATGATTCTTGCCACCATGAACAAACATAACAATTACTCCTGCAGAAATTCAGGCTTTAGTGAAAACTCATTACTTCATAGATATCAAGTATGACAAAGTTTGGTACGCCCGTAAGAAAGCATTGGAACAAGTATACGGAGTTGATGAAGCTTCTTATCGTAACTTAAGACGTTTTATGTCTAATATTTGCACCACCAATCCTGGCACCGTGGTCGAGATTCAGACACAGAGGATAAGTCACAACATTGAGCAGTTTCAAAGAGTATTTTGGTCATTCGCAGCCTCAATTGAAGGTTTTCAGTACTGTAGACCTGTGTTGAGCATTGATGGGACTCATTTGTTTGGCAAGTTTGAGGGGACTCTTTTAATTGCTATGGGTACGGACGCGAACTCTGGTTTGTTTCCTTTGGCGTTTGCTATTGTTGAAAAAGAATCGGGCAGCTCATGACAGTGGTTCTTAAGTATTTTGGCGAGTAGAGTATGCACACGAGATAGATTGTGTATTATTAGTGACCGGTTTCCGGGTCTTACAAATATTGTGAAGAATTTTTTTCCCCCAGAGCGAGGTCATGTTCACAGGTTCTGTCTGAGACATATGAGTGCAAATATGTCAAGAAATGCTCGGTGCAGGAATGTCGAATTGCAAAATAAATTTTGACATGCCGGTGTCGCTACTGATAGAAAAACATTTGAAGAGCATATGAAGGATATCGAGATTATCACACCAGCATTTGATAGAAAAAACTTTAGTAGGAATTTTATTTCGTCCACCTCGTCGAGGGGCCTTCGAAGGGCGACGACGGTACACTTGAGTTATCACACCAGCATCGTCTTCAGGACCGTCAACTCTTCGGGTCAACCATCAAATCGTAATCTGCCAGTACCACTCCATGTAAATTCGTCTACAAGCAGCAAAATCTTCTGAGAGTGATGGTGCCTCGAACTGCACAAAATCTCGTCGACGTGACCAGGCTTGAATGTATAACTGTTGCTCTTGCAACCAGTTTACTCTTGGTTTCCCCTGAGCCTTCTTCATCTTGCACATCTCCATTATTTCTGGAATATGTTGCCGCAATCCAAACTGACGCATCACCCTGTCTGGCACGTGCATTGCGGCAACTCCGAAACAAACAATCCATGTTCTGCTCATCCAAACCTCATGTCCTTGGCGGCAATCAACAGGTAACGCCATCAGATCTACTTCTTCGTATGGGTTCCAACAAACTTGACTTTCATCTTGAACGTCAAACTCATTTCTGTAAAATTCAATCTGAGCCGTCTTGACATTGTTCGCCCACGACCTAGGAGTCCGCCATCGTGAACCTAAAGGACACAATGGAAGTTGCACACCGGGAATTCTAGATGGTCGTCCGACATGAAGATGTTCCCAACACCATATCTGTAACAATGTAAGGAAACCAGCTAATTGTTTCCTTTTTTTCAGACATGCCTGATCCAAATATTGATACGAAACAGCTACGGATGCAGCTCCCCAACTGTAGTTCCACATTCAAATATGTTTTCCAGCAACAATAAATATCTCAGGTGGACTTTGTTTCCACTCTTATCGCCCATTATCCCGGATCCTAACTGAAACAAAATGTACGCTCTCGTGTGCTGCATAACCTGCTCATCTGTTGCATCTTGCTCAACAACCTGAAAATTTTGCTGCAACCACTGCAATGACACATATCCACCTTTCACTGCAGTTCTCGCTTCTTCTTCTTCAACACCCAACAGATTCATGCAAACCTGAGTCCAATCGTGATCTAATGTTGCACACACTGCCAAACCGTCAACACGAAGACCACTAAGCATAGCTACGTCTTGTAGCGTGATGGCCATCTCCCCGTGTCTAAAATGGAAGGTGTGTGTCTCAGGCTTCCACATCTCCACAACAGCACGAATCAGATTCCAATCCAGTTGCAGTCGTTGCAATCGAGACACAGTGCCAAATCCCACATCCTTTCATCTGACACATTCCACGTGTTGAACTGAGTGGCGTGTTCGACACATTTAATATCCGTCAAAGGCTCCTGGAAATTAAATTTAATTATTTTACGTCAAATAAAAACCAATACCGATACACAAAAATTAAAAATTAAATTTCATAACACTTACATTTTCCAGAATCGAAGATGATCTATGATCTTTCTGTAGTACTAACACTGAAGGGTCAACAGGACCGTGACAATCATGTGAAGTCGACATTTGGGAAACTGTAAAACATAATTAACAAAAAATAATGTTACATACTATTCAGTTCAAATAATACAATCTAAACAGATTCAATACATTATCCACAATAAATCTAATTTCAACAACTACAACATTGATTATTCAATTTAATTGGTTTAACACAAATCCAAACAATATAAATTTATTATATTTGGACTTTTGAGATTAATTGATCTATTAATCAAATCATCAAATCCGCACAAGATTATTAATCATAACAATATAACATCATCCACACAAGATTAATTAAACAAAGTATGGTAAACTCATCAACCAAATATCAATCAATCGAATCCATTTTAAATCAAACAATCCACACACATCCTAACCAAACTAATCAAATGTACATAAATACAAACTAATAAGACAACATTTTAACAAAAAAATGATGTAAAAATACCTGAAATCGCAGGAGAGAGGGAGAGGAAGAAACACCAAAAATTTTGGGAAGATTGGAGAAAAGGGGGTCTTGATGCCGTTTTTAACCCTAGGCTAAAAACGGCATCTCGGATGCCGTTTTTATATAGGGTAAAAACGGCACCCGTAGTGTCGTTTTCTAAGCAAATAAAAACCGGCACTACTGGTACCGTTTTTCACCTCGGGTGAAAAACGGCACTAGTAGTACCATTTTTTACTTGGTGAAAAAAACGGTATTTGAAATACCGTTTTTACTTAATAAAAACGACATCTTAGGTGTCGTTTTTAATGTGCATATTTTGCCAAATAAGTTTCTGAAGTGCATATTTTTACAATTTTTTTATTTTTTGATTATTTTGAAATTTTTTCCTAAATAAATTGTGTTAGACCACTTTGTATTAATTGAAAATGCCTAATAAGAACAATAAAAACCATAATTCTGAACTATTATCATGTCTCTGTATCTGTTGCATTTTGCGTTTTATTAGAAATGTCATATCTACATATTGGGACATCTACAGTGCTTACCTTGGAAAACTAGATATGCCTCAAGGAATCTTCTCTGCTCCTCAAAGTCTGTTTTAGAGTGACAAACAATCAAACTATGTCCAGTGTAAATTAAATTTAAGAGTACCAGTTCCTTTCTTGTAAGCTGTGTGGGATGTTATCGTGTACGTAACCAACCTGGGTATTTGTTGAAATCCAATATGTGAGGTGTGTCTGTGTGGTAATCAGCTGCCATCTCACAAAAATGATTGGCAATATCATATGCAATGGGGTTGTAACCAGTATAATCATAATCCTGAAGGCAACAAATTGATATTTTAGAATGTCAAATATTATCTAAACAAATTAGAGAATACAATGAAATCTAGTAAAAGGTATAGCAAAATATATTAAATTGCAATTGCTATTAAAATTAAAAACAATTACTATTAAAAGGCAAAGAGAAGTACCGGAAAGAGAGAGTACCGGAGCAAACGGAAGATGGCAACAGAGATCGCCCGCCAACGCCAACGGAAGCGGTTAACCAAAACCATAAAAAGTTAAAAATATTGAGACATTGGATTCTAAATTAGAAATTTTTATGTTGGCATAAGATCGACGTAACTTATAGGAAGTTAGTGAGTTGTTGATTTTTCTGGCATAAGTTGACAAGATCGAACGTGATATATGAAAATGAGAATTAATTCTAACCAGATTTCAAGTAATCAAATATGTGCTCGTTAGAAAGTTGCCTCCAAACAACCACGGGATCTAGTTCCGTCTGAGTGCAACACATTAAACAGAGTTAAATGGAATTTTATCTAGAGTACTAGAATCAGTAGACCGAGTTCCCAGTTTATATCCACCATTGTCCATCCGACGGAGCCTTCTCAGAAAGTTACTGAAACTTCAGGTTCGGACGTCTGACCCTTATTTGGTTGTCTAGATTTGGTGGACGGTTGACCAAAACCAAGTGGACAAAAATCGCTAAATAAATAGTGGAATATGAAGGATGATTGACCGTCCCTTGAACGGTCGACCAAATTCTTTTTACAAGCAATTTTCATCAAAAATACTTTGAGCATTCCTCAGCCAATTAGGATTGCCCTGATCATCTCCTATAAAAAATTAAGTGGTTTCGAACCTTATTATCGTTGAAATCTTGAGTGAAAAAAAGAACCACCAAAGAGATGTAGATTTAACTACCAACAAGCTTAGGGTTAAAGATTTGGGGGAAAATCTTGTTGTTGGATATATTTTTTTCCAATTTGGGTTTCCACGTAAATTCGATGTTTGTGTACTTGATAGATACTTACTAGGTGTTCAATAAATTGTCTAATTTGAGTTCTATTAGCTTATTCATCGTTTCCTTATCCGCCGAAACACGGCCTAGATACTGTAACTATGTGCTAGTGATAAACAAATGTTCTGCACTTAAACCATGAGCTTTTGATCGGGAGTATTAATTATATATCCTTGGCCGAAGTATAATTTCATTGTCTGTTTTTATCCTTCACAAGTTTGATTTTTCTTATCAGTCGTAACGTTTGTATATTTATTTTATCTTGAAAGTATATAATATAAGGAAGAGTAGATAGAGAATTTCTTCACAAGTCACAACATGCCACTTTTATTATTTATCCATTAAGCAGAAGATATTACAAAGCTAGTTGTGGATTGGATTAGATTTGCTTGGAGGGATTCTCTTCAAGCTTGCATTGACATTGAAAGACTCCAAACCCTTCATCATCATCATCATCATCATCATCATCATCTTCTTGTTGTTATTCTTCATGTTGATATGGTTTGACTTCAAAGAATTTGCTAACAACTTTGTTGAAGCTCTCGTCTCCTTTCTTGAGATATTCTCATGGGAAAGAAGCAATGAAGAAAGAAGTAAAGAGAAGAGAAGCAAAGCAAACAGTGTTGATCTTCTCATGGTGAAGGTGCAATGAAACTATGAAAGCAATAGTGTAGAAGTGTTCTCATATGTTTGGTTGTTTTTTAAGGGTAAATTGCAGTTCTTTGCCGTATTTTAACAAAATCTTCTATACTTTGAATGTTCTAACTCGATTCTTTTCTTATAATGCTTCGACCAATATGAAAATCCCTACTTAGGGGGCACGATTATAATTCTTAGAAAATGAATTAAATCGTGATGGTATGAGATTTGCAGGTGAACAAAGCATACGAGCATAGACCAAAGAATGGAAATATATATTTCGCTATATTTTGGTTGTCTTTGTAGTTTGTTCATAATTATTGCTTATCGTTTAGTAGATTGTGAAAAGGCTTATATCGAGGAAGGTAAGTGTAATTATTTATTTATTTATTTTGGTGTGTTGGAACTTCGGTTCCACACGTCCACCGGTGTTTAGACAAAAGGTTCAGAATGTGGCACTAGATTGTCGGTGATAATTCAAAGACACGTGACTTGTGTCTTTGTGACTTAATCCCATCCTCACGTCTTGGGTGAAAGATAACCACAAATACGATTTTCATCATCCTAAAACTACTTAAATCGTACGTCTAGTTATCATTTTGTCATTCATAATTCTTTTAATACACATTTCGTCAAGTCTCTTAAACTAAGGATTTTGTATACGTTTTCCTCATTTTACCAGTATCAACACCACGAAAATGTCTGACTTGGATCACATGAATTTCAATTTTTTGGGCGGGACGTCTGGGTAAACCCCCCACCCCCAATGGGGGAGGTGCCTAGCTAAGCTGCCTCCCTCGGGGGGTGGGTTACCAAGACGTCGGTTGATGCATTGCATACATTGCATCATATGTCTTTCATTTAGATTACTTTTATATCAATAAATGCTATTAAGGTATGTGTTTAGTCTTATTTACAGAATACAAGGACCTGAATGCAATTTACCCACATCTCGAGCATAAACGCGTGCAAAAGACTCATTTCTATCATAAAGACCAAGTTCAAGTTTATCAGGTTACAAATGGAAATGTATCCAAGCATAAAAGCATTCAAGATCTAATTACAAAAAGAACACAGACTTAAGTACAAAAGTAGCCGGGGACTTAATTGCAAAAAGTCAAGGACCTAATTGCAAATCACGAGTAGCTTTTATTATTATGGACAAAATCTAAAGAAAAAAATCAATGTGAATCTCCATATATATAAAAGAATTAATCCGGAGCTCAAAAGAATGGAAAGAATCAATCCAGACGCGCAAAGAAGGATCAAATCATACCATAAACACACAGGAAAAATCTGGATCGAATCCGAGCCAAAAAGGTTGTGATTCTGCCGCATCTCATGTACAAATTGCGGCGATTTAGCCGCACAAAAGTCGATCCGTGTGCTCAAATTTTTACCAATGTTGTATTGACGCGTGTACATTCCATTTATATATTGGGATCCCTTGTATCGACTATAAATAGCCCCGAGAACGATGGTAGAAGGGTCCTTGGCCTTAGACCTAGTTTTTAGTTATTTTTATTTTCAGTTTTGTACTCTTCACTTTAGTAATAAAATTCTGTCTTTTATTTCTTGTTTTTACTTTTCTTTTGTAATGTCTCTAGGACCACTTCTTCCTCCCTCTATGAGTTTCTAACTCCTTCCAAAGGGTGGAAGTGACGGATTTAGGGTGAAGAGAAGATAAATGAATGTTATTATTTTAATTTCGTGTTAGTATATTTTGATTACTTGAGTTTATGTTAAATCATTTATCATGTAATGCTTTATAACTAATATGATTTATTATAAGTTTCTGAATTCTCTAATCTAAACCTTAAATCTAAACCTTCACCCAACGGAATTCACCTCTTTGTTCTTGTTTTAGTTTTAATTGTTCTTGTTTCTTGCTTTAGATAATTAAAAATCAAAAATCTCAAAACCAACTTATTTCTTCTCTCATTCTTTCCCCCAATCAAAATCACATTAATAACAAGTCTCTCACTCCTTGTGTTCGACCCGTATTTTCCACGTCTCCATTGACGCTGTGCACTTGCGGTATAAATTTAATTCTCATCATCGGTCCAAAAAAACAATTAATTATTTTTTTAAATTATACGGTGTATTATCTCAAATTATTTGAGATTCCGTTGCAAGATTTCAGTGGTAACGTGTTGGATTACAAAGATTTTTTTTGCAATTGATGAAAATCCAAAATTTTCAAAATCCAAAAAAAATTCAGAAGGCACTGCCCCCTTGCCACCCCCGCCTCCTCACTGGCGAGGTGGAATGCCGCTCTCTCACCGAATATGTAAGACCCCAACCCGACCTGTCAATGTGGTATTTGGTAAAACTTCCCGACTTACAAAAAAACTCATTGTGATCCACCACATTAATACCAAAAAACTTGGAACGGAACATGAAATAATTTGAGATAACACACCGTATAATTTTAAGATTTTTTATTAAAAAAAAATAAGGACGTCTAAGTCAGACGCCACCCCCATGGGGCAGGCGTCTGCAAAAAAATGTCATCCTCATGAGGGAGGCGTCTGGCTTAGACGCCTCCCCCATGGGGGAACGGCTCCGGCAGACGCCTTCTAATTTTTTTATTTGCTTAAAAAAATTGGACATGAGAAATCATATATCTTTGCTTGAACAAACGAGAAGTTGATTGAAATCTACATTTTCAATGAAAGATATGGGTGAGACTCAATACATCTTGGGAATCAAGATATATAGAGATAGATCTCGTATACTCATTGGCCTAAGTCAACGTACATACATTGATAAGGTCCTGGAAATGTTAAGTATGAACAACTCCAAAAAGGGCAGTGTGTCAATGAGTATGGGTGTGCAACTCAAGAAGTCTCAACGTGCTGAATCACGTAAAGACTTGGAATGCATGAAAGATATCATTTATGCTTCGGCAATATGATTGATCATGTACGCGATGACTTGCACAAGACCCGATGTCTCGTATGCTCTAAGCGTGACAAGTCGTCATCAATCCAACGCAAGTCCTGAGCATTGGGTTGCGGTCAAGAATATTCTGAGGACCCTTAACCAGACCAAAGATAAGTTTCTTGTTTATGGAGGACAAATGGAGTAAATAGCCAATGGCTATTAGGATGCGAGTTTCATGAGTGATCCCGACGATAGGAGGTCGCAATAATGATATGTCATTATTCTCGAAGGTGGAGGCATGAAATAACGTAGTTGGAGCAAATCACTACGGCCGACTCAACCACCGATGAATGCAAAATAAATTTACTATGGGTGGACACAAACAACAACACTTGATCCATTCATCAAACCATTATCTCAAGCCAAGGGCGAAATGCATTTTGAGTCCATGGGTCTGAGGAACCATATGGATTGGCTTGATGAGTGATTATAGATGGTTACCCTAGTTATTATTGTTTTATACATTGAGAATGTATGAGAGAGAATGTTGGTTTTTTGGCCTTAATCCTTGTTTTGATGATTTAATCAACCTAATCTTAATCATAAGTAATGTAGAGTAGCACATGCAATATATATGCAATGCATTTCGGATCGGTTAACCGAATTCGGAACGGGTAAGCACAATTGATTGACCGAAATTGTCTGGAGTGCCTGGACAATCGGGTTCGGTTCACCGAGTGTGAACGGTCAACCGAGGAAGTAGTATTTTCGGTAGACTGAAGGTGACACAGTCATCCGATGAATGTTCCCCTGGAGAAATTCAGGTAGGTCAACGATAGACCGAGTGAAAGACGTGGTTCGTCCGAATTTTTCCAGGGAATTTTTCTCATGCGGAATCGGTCGACCGTCTAGCTCACGGTGCACCGAACACGTGTTATAACCGAATTGAGTCAGTTGACCGAATAGTTCTCGGTCGACCGAACAGAACGATTCTGCCTGAATTATTAAGAGATTAATTAAATCATGGGTGGATTAATTCCAGATTTAATTGAAATGCTTTTTAGGGTGCTTACGTGGAAATTAGAGATTAATTTTAGGAGAGAATAAACAAGAGATCATGACTAAAGAATAACTCTTGATAATGATATTTTGGTAGCCTATAAAAGGGCACCTACTCCTACTTGTTTATTACTAATGCAAAAATCTTTCTCTCATTAATCTCTCCTCTAATCACCACGAAATTCTCTTAGTAATTTTGAGTTTAGGAGATAGAAATCTCAGGAGCTCAAAGATGGGTTATTAGCTAAATTCTAAGCCTTATTAGAGATTGATTGACTAGCTCATTTCTCTCTAATCTTGTTTAGAGTTTGATGAACACTCGGAGGCAAATCCATGGACGATTCAATGGGTAACGCGACTCCGGATCTTCAAAAGGTTTTAGAGAACCTTTAAGTATGATTTTACATTTGTGGTTTATTTTAATAAATGTAGGATTGTATGTTATTAGAATAAACACAAAGCAATGTACATAAAAATTATTGAAAATATGAAAACGATTTTGTATGTTGTATTAATTTTTTTAAAATATATACATACATATGGACACGAAATCCTACAAAAAACTCGCAGGAGCTCTGCCAACGATAACATTCGGTCAGGAACCCTCGAACGAACTCCTCCTTGCGCCAGACTCCTCGTGCCACCGTCACCCGCTCCACCCGTCGCAGCCGCCGCTTCACCGGAGAAGAGGGAAATGAGAGAGATGATGAGTGGAAGAAGGAATGGAAGAAAAGAAAGGGAACTACTAAACGTCGTCCCAGAACTACTTAAATCGCCCTTGAAAAGACTTTTTTGCCCTGAACAATATATTTAATACCCATATCGTCTCGTGTCTTTAAACAAGATTTTTGACTCAGTTTTACTAACATTCCTAGTACCAACAATCATGCTATGATTTCTCCGAACACGACAATTGTTGCCATTTGTTGAGGTGTTGTCCTTGTCATTGGTGGTCTTGCATGTGTATACATTCACTGTTAAAAAACATGAAAAACTCTCTTGGGGGGGGGGGGGGGGGGACTTAGGCTGGCTAAGTGGTGATTATTCTTGCTGCGATAGTTCTCAGATGTGATCTTTGCCCTTTCGATTCACAAATCTTCAATCGAGATTTCTGTAGATCAAACTGTTGTTCAATTGATGGACATTACCAAAGAAGAAACCATCGTAGACAGGAAACTCTTCAACAAAAAGGTTTGGCCATTTGTCATACCTGTTTGTTGGCTGACGTGCTTAGATGTCGGCTTAAAGGGGCATTATCCGTGAATTATCCTGGTGAAGTTATAGCTCATGTCCGAAGGTTTCACAGCCGACTGCACACCACAAGAACAAAATTCAATTGCATATTATGTCTTAGTCTTAGACCGTATCAATTAGTAACTTGATATGGTATGTAAGGAGAAGCTGTGCTTCAACTTGTTAATTTCAAAACCCTAAGATCCCCCAGTGTTTTTTCGTTCACGATTACAGGGAATATAAAGTATAACTAAAAAAATACCCACAAAACCTCCACTGAAGGAACAGTTCAAGAGGTAAGTAATGGGAAAAAATCCAGTGTTGGGGAGCTATGAAGTACGAGTAGAAATTGTATAGTACATTATAAAAACACAAGTAATCTTCTGGGAAGAAACAAACATATGCATGTAGCAGCAAAAAGAAACAAATATCAGTACCATCACCATCAAAGCTACTGTCAACCACAACAGTTCGTTCAACTGACCTAATGATGGCCTCTTATATTGTTGAAATATCCTTAGTGATGTTCACCTTCGTCGACTCTTCTCTTCAGTCTTCACACAGCCACCCAAAGGCATAATTTGGTGGTTTATTATTGGCACCAATTCTTTGATTCTCCCACCGAGCGTACTATCCATAAATCTGCACAAGGAGCTTCAGTTTTCAACTTGTTGGCCTTGAGCAACAATATAACTGCAATCGAAATGGGCTCTATGCAGCTTCTTGGCCTCCCGGTTGACACTCGTTCCGTCAACCAAATGCCATATTTAAAGTGAACTGAAGACAAAACAATTGTCCATTTCTACTGTGTTAAAGATTAAGTTGTTTTTTGACATTTGGAACATCATGGACCATATCAAAGGGCTATTTAAACGATCTGCATTTCTTTTATTGTGAAATCGCAGATGGTCAGTTGCATTTGCATCATTTGGGTCAATTGAAAACAACCTCACTATTTTACAGTGGTAGGGTTGCGTACATCCGACCCCCCTTATCTCGCTTAGGCAGGAGCCTCTTCTGAGGCATTGGGGTTATGTTGATGTTGATGAAGACAAAACAAGAGAAGCTAATAAAATCCAGCAAGGGTCATTGATTACTGCCGTGAGAGAAAGATGATCCATATTAGTTCCAGGGAAAAAGATAGTAAATCAACCTTCCTCTACAGGAGAAACTCAAGGAAGAACCCTTTCGAGAACCAGAAAATTCATAATTGGTAGAACACTTACGTGGATGAAGAGACCGTCCTCTTCTGTGAATTTCAAATTGACTCAGAAACAGTTATAGCCCACTTTCTTCTCTGTGATACTCTGCTTCCATCATGTTGCAAAGCATATTACTTCCCAAATTCCACCAAGTGCTTGTGCTTCTTCGGGAAATCATCGACCTTAGAAAGAAAACACTTTTTAGTGAAAAAATGAATTTTTACTCCAAAAGTAGTTTGATAAGGTAGTTCAAACACAAAGCCAAAAGGGCAAAAGGGGATTCAGACACTAATTCATGGTGTTTCTCAACACCCAGGCATTAAAATTTTGAAATCATTACGTAAATAGCATTCATCTAGTGGTAGTAACAGAGAAGTCATAGAAGTAAAGATAGAATTCACTGCCTCACCTTCCTTGTTCTCCAGAGACGGTAACAATGTGATGTTGACTGCATATGATAAATTTAAGCCATTAACAAATTCAATCCTGCAGCAACATCAGCGCTTTCAGTTCAGTCTTGAACAACAAACTGATATTATACTTTCCTTGTTCTTTGTGCCTTGACCTTGATGGCATGTCTTTGACATGATCATGCATGGCAAAAGGCCACTTCCAACAAGCCAATGTTTTGAATATGAAGGAACCCGGCTTCTTCACCCTTCTTGCACAATTTCATGAAACATATCAGATGAATTTCCAAGCTTATTTCTAGGATTGTGAATTATGGCATTCCAGAAAATTGCATCACTTCGCGTGGTATTTCGGAACAAATTTATTGATTCCTTTCCATAATTGCAAGGCTTGACTTTTTCAACTGATACAATGGCATCAAGAACCAAATAATTCCAAAAGGGCATCAAAAGTTCAAAATCATCTTCTAATAATTTCTTCGACTTCGTAGGATGGTGCTTGATGGGAGTCGATTTTTTGATCTGATCTTGACAACCATCAGTCACCACAGCATACCGTGTCATATCATTTCTTGTCCACAAGCCATTAGAAGATCCAATACCTTCTGCTTCAGACCCAATCTTTACGTACATTTCAGTCAATGCCTTTCCCAAATAAATTTCAGTTTCATATCCCACTTTAGTAACAAAAGCATGCAATTGTTTCCCATAGTTGACATCTGCTAGATTCGAACAGATTCTGAGAATGGTCATCAAAGCAATGGTATTTACACAACAACCACTTTGAATGGTCTGAAAAAGAAGTCTCATTGCCATCCTAACATTTCCAACCTGTACATAACCGAGGATGGCCATCGCATAAGAATAAGAATCACATTTTATCATCCCGTCGAAATATTTTAGTGCGTATGATATCCTTTCACATTTCATATAGCAGTTCATGATTGCATTACAGACGACAACATCTGAAAGTTCAAAACCACTCTTAGCAACACGGGCATGTAATTGTTCGCCCATCTCTGTTGACCTTAGGTCTGCACAGGCACTCAGTACGGTAGCAAAGCTAAAGTTATCAGGGACAAAACCAAGTTGGTGTTCCCTAACAAAGAGTTCAAGTGTCTTCTCGGGTTGTATGCTCCATCCAAAACCAGCAAGCATGATATTGGTTGGAACTAATCCTCGAGGACAAGGAAGGTAAGAAAATAATCTGGTAGCACTCTTGAGGAAACCACATTTTATATACATATGAAGAAGAGACGCATTAACAAAATTAAAGCATCCGATTCCCAATTTCAAAGCCATCAAATGAATCTGCTCACCCTGAGATATAGCCTGGAGACCAGTACAAGCATTGATAGCAACTGAAAAGGGGTATTGATCTGATTTCATTCTGGTCCTTATAAAGGCGCGGAAAAGCTCGAGAGCTTCTACGAAATGGAGGTTTTGAACAAAACATGTCATGATAGCAGTCCATGAAACCATATCATGTACTGGCATTGAAGAGAATATTGCTTCTGCATCACTAACATTACCAAATTTAGAATACAAAGAGATCAAAGCATTGCAGACTGAAATGTATAAACGATGTCCAGTTTTCAAAACACGGGCATGGATTTGGACACCCTCCTTTTCGTGAAAACAAAGATCAAGGACGCTGATAAGAGCGCCTTCGTTCAGATTATATCCCAAAGCAAGGAGCTTTTCTGCAAGCTCAACTGCTTCATTTCTACAATCATTGTAGTGGAGTCCTGAAATAGTTAAACAAAGTAAAGAGGCATCTGGTTTCTTAACAGCTGTGAAAAGCTTCCTCATGTACTCTACTTCCCCGAGTTCAGCCAATAATCTGACATATTCGGCAACTACAAAACAGTCCGAACTTAATCCAGTTTTGATATTATAACCAATAAAATTCTTGCAAAGCTTGAAGAGCCCCAAAGCAGACACAGCACTTGCAACAACCCTTGATGTTATGACATCCATAACATAACCAGTTCTACACATCTCCAAAGACAACTCGATTGCCTCGACGAAACATTTGTTCTTCACGAAACACGATATCATCGCATTCCATGTGACCACCATCTTGATGGGTATCGCATAAAACAGCCTAACAGCACGATCCAAACATCCACATTTTGCATACATATCGACAAGACCAACTTCCACAAACCCATCGAACCCCAACCCACTTTTCGTCACAAACCCATGAACCTGCCGACCCATCTCCACAACCCCGGACTCCGAACAACCCTTCAACACCGCCGAAACAACAAACCCATTCACCCTCACGTCACTCCGGCATGCAACCTTAAACGCCCAAAATGCCTCGAACGCGAACCCGAACCTAACGAAACCCGAAATCAAACCACACCAGGACGCCGCGTCCCTCACGGGCATTTCCTCGAACACCTTGAGCCCATCATCCAAAAGCCCAATTTTCGGATAAACATCGAGAAGCACATTGCAGACAAGCGGGTCGGAACCGAGCCCGAGCTTGATCAGATTGACATGAACACAACTACCCAACACTAAATCACCTGTTCTCACGCATTTCCTCAAACAGCCCACGAAAAATAAAGTTTCTTTCGGCGAAATTGCGGTCCGGATAGGACCCAAAATGGCCAGGACGTCCGACATTCGGCCGTTTCTGGGAGAAAGGAAGAATCTTTGCCCTGTTTTGAGGAAACTCCTGCATTTGGTGAATTGGGTTCGTGTGATGTGGGATCGGAGCATGTGAATTGGGGGATTCAGAGGTGGGGAATGTGGGAAAGGGAGGGATTTGAGGTCATGTGTTTGATCAAATTGGGGTTTTGGTTGGAGATTTGATTTGGGTTTTGGGGTTTTGGGTTTGGGTTCTGAAGAGGGAAGATCTGTGTTTTGTTGGTTCTGAAAATAAATAGAAGTTTGTGGGGTTTCTGTTAAAAGGTGGGTGAGTTGCAGTTTGGTGTCTCGCTTTTTAAATATTTTATAAGAGTTAACAAATGTTTTACAAAAAGGATTTTTGCTACATTACATCTCTCAAGCGTCAAACCACAACAATGTTTAACAATACCGAAAACCTGAGTGCATATCGTCAATTTTGACACTTGAAAAGTGTACTGTAGCAAAAATTGTTGATTTGGACTTGATTTTATGTAACACTTGTATATTCTGCTCAGTGTCATGGTATTTGAATTTTACATTCATTTTTCAATTTTAGATGTTGACTTATTCCATTTTGGATTTTGCCCTTCTATTCCATTCTTATTTCATATTTCATCATTCATAATCAAATAGTTTATTGAAAATGTGGAATTTGTTTATCCACGTACTAAGATTTAGGGAACTACTATTCGTCGCCCCAAAATTACTTAAATCGTCCCAACAAATTACCATTTTGCCCTTCAGAAACTTTAAAAAAAAAATTTTAGGGGGAGGCGGCTCCGGCAGACGCCTCCCCCTAAAAAAAAATTTTGGGTTTTTTTAATATTAATAGAAAATAGGGTTTACATTATCAAATTTAATATGTTTGTACATTATGTAGTGTGGATTGATTATCAAAAAATTTGAAAGGTAGGATACTCATCATAAAAAAATAACAGTACGACAGAGAAACAAAAACAAATACAAAAACAAACGTACGACAGATAAACAAATACAAGTACGAATAGTAAGTGTACGACAGAAACGAGAATACAGTAATAAGAGTAAGATACTAATACTCTAACTACTCATCAACCTAATCATGGTCGGGGATGCCCAACTGAGAATGTCACGCCTGTATCAAGTGATCATCATCTACACAAGCAGCTCTGGTGTACTCGCCTGACATCTCGTCCTTCTTCTCCAGGATCGGCTACACAGCCCAAATCATCTTACCCATCCACTGTACATAACAACCCCATTAGTATTTTTTTATCTGTCGTACGTTTGTTTTCGTATTTGTTTTTGTTTCTCTGTCGTACTGTTATTTTTTTATGATGAGTATCCTATCTTTCAAATTTTTTGATAATCAATCCACACTACATAATGTACAAACATATTAAATTTGATAATGTAAACCCTATTTTCTATTAATATTAAAAAAAACCCAAAAAATTTTTTTTTTAGGGGGAGGCGTCTGCCGGAGCCGCCTCCCCCCTATGGGGAGGCGGCTCCGGCAGACGCCTCCCCCTAATTTTTTTTTTTTTAAGTTTCTGAAGGGCAAAATGGTAATTTGTTGGGGGCGATTTAAGTAATTTTGGGACGATGAATAGCAATTCAGAAGATTTATTAACAACCTTAAGCGTAAAATAACCAATTTAAAGATCTACTTATTATGACACCCTTCATTATATATGTACCATAAAAAAAGATGTGACACGTTCGTTATTTCATCTAAAGTAAAAAAAAAATAGACATTACTCGATGTGTTTAATGACTCAAATTTCTGACATCTTGACCAAACTTCCCTACGTATCTTCGGTAACAATACTATATACTTTAAGGAGATCATGCGTAATTTTACACCCTCTAGCCTAGTATGTGTAATTTGGCACATCAAAACTTTGGTTTA
This sequence comes from Triglochin maritima, assembly GCA_963682175.1. NCBI lineage: Eukaryota > Viridiplantae > Streptophyta > Magnoliopsida > Alismatales > Juncaginaceae > Triglochin > Triglochin maritima. Next base: position 1,555,946 of record OY821784.1, read on the forward strand.
ACCTTAGATATATATTTTTTAAAGATTAGTTTAACCCATTCCAGCATTCCATAATGTTTAACTCCACTACACCCCCACCACCATCCCTCCTCCCATCCACACCAACGGCCGGGATCCACCCTCCCCAAAACCAACGGCCCAGATCTTCCTATCGTCCAAAATGGGAACCCACAAAGCCTCTTTCCCAAACGACGGTATTTAACACCCAATCCCGACTTGGCTTCGGAGTCGACTCCGCTACGCTACTCCGGAAAGAAAGGTAAACCCTAGTTTTCACGATCGGACCCGTGTTGACGACCCCCGGATCGGTTGGTGTTCGGGTTTGGGGTGGTTTCGGTTGGAGTTTGAGTTGGGGGGTGGGGAAAAGATGCGATCTTGGTGTGGGGTTATGGAGATTTGAAGTTGCTTTTGATGGAATTTGGGGGTTTGATGTTCGTTATGAGGGTTTCGTAGGATCTGGGTTTGGTGGGTGGGTGAAAAATTCGATCTTGGGGTGGAGAGATGGAGATTTAAGGTTGTTTTTAATGGAATTTGAGGGTTTGATGTTGGTTTTGAGGGTTTTAGTAGGATGTAGTTTTGGTATGTGGTGAAAAATGCGATCTTGGGGGTGAGGAAATGAAGATTTCAGGTTGTTTTTGCTGCAATTTTTAGGTTTAGTTTTTCTTGTGTGTTTTATTGTTGTCCCTTGATTTGTGGAAGCGGCGGTTTGAGCTCGCTCGTGCTGGAATTTATGGGGTTTTGATGTTGAATTTGAGTGGTTTGTGGATGTGTTTTTGGTGTGGGGTTTGGTGAAGAATGTGATATTGGGGGTGTGAAAATGGAGATTTGAGTTTGTCTTCGTTCGAATTTCTATGGCTTCGTATATTTAATGACCAATCAGGAAGTCCGACATAAAGGAATTTCTGTGATGCTACTTTGTGGATGTGTTTTTTTGTCTGTGATTTGGTGGATAGGGGAAAATGACATCTTGGGATGTGAAAATGGTAATTTGAGCTTATCTGCACTGGAATTTTAGGGTTTGGTGTTGTTTACATGAGTGTGGAATTTGGTGTTGTTTTAGGGTCTGGTGTTGTTTGACTTGTTTGTACTGGAATTTGTTTACAAGGTTGGTAGACGCAATTTTGATGTTCGAAATATCATCGTTGGCAATGTCGAGGTGTAAAAGCTTATTTTTGCTAGAAATTGTCTTTGTAAATTTTGTCTTGAGCTTTGTTTTTGCTGAAATTTTGTCGGTATCCAGCAAATGTCATTCACAATCACGTGTAGTTGGTGATTTTAAATCTTTAAATTCACTTACTTTTGTTAATATTTACTCTCCATGTGTAGCAATGTTGATCTTGTTGTAAATCTATATACGAGGTTATTTTTGTTGATAACCTGTAATTATGATCTCATTTTAAAGCATTGTATTTGAGATTATTTTTGAGGTTACAAGGTTATGATCTCGTTGTTGTATGTATCCGCTTGAGCTTACTCTCATGTGACATCTTCAATATGTTTTACGTGTCATGATAGGTCAAGCTCTCTGGTTTTATTGGAAAGAAGTAACTTAGTTCCCAAGAGCATTACAAGATGAGTGTTGTGGGATTTGATATTGGAAATGAAAGTTGCATTGTTGGTGTTGCACGACAACGGGGCATTGATATTGTCCTTAACGATGAGTCGAAGCGTGAGACTCCGGCAATCGTATGTTTTGGAGAGAAACAGCGTTTTATTGGAACAGCCGGAGCTGCCACATCCATGATGAACCCAAAAAACTCGATCTCTCAGATCAAGCGCCTCATCGGCCGCAAGTACTCAGACCCCAGCGTCCAGAGTGATATCCAATCCCTGCCTTTTACTGTCTCTGAGGGTCCTGATGGATTCCCACTGATTCACACAACTTATCTTGGGATGCAGAAGGCATTCGCACCAACTCAGATCATGGCTATGATTTTCTCCAATCTCAAAGAGATTGCACAGAAGAATCTCAATGCTGCTGTTGTTGATTGCTGCATCGGGATCCCCATATACTTCACTGATCTCCAGAGAAGAGCTGTTATGGATGCTGCTACCATTGCTGGCCTTCATCCTCTCAGGTTATTCCATGAGACCACTGCTACGGCGTTGGCATATGGGATATACAAGACAGATTTACCGGAAAATGACCAATTCAATGTTGCATTTGTGGATATTGGCCATGCAAGCATGCAGGTGTGCATGGCTGGGTACAAGAAGGGCCAGGTTAAGATTCTGGCCCATGCCTTCGACCAATCACTCGGTGGTAGGGATTTTGACGAGATCCTTTTCCGACATTTTGCCTCAAAATTCAAGGATGAGTACAAGATTGATGTTTATCAGAATGCACGAGCTTGTATTCGACTTAGATCAGCATGCGAGAAGTTGAAGAAGATGTTGAGTGCTAATGCCGAGGCACCTATCAATATTGAGTGTTTGATGGATGAGAAAGATGTGAGAGGGTTCATTAAGAGAGATGAGTTTGAGCAGATCAGTGCTTCCATATTGCAAAGAGTGAAGGGGCCACTGGAGAAAGCTCTTGTGGATGCTGACCTTAGTTTGGAAAACATCCATGCAGTTGAGGTTGTTGGTTCGGGGTCTCGTGTTCCAGCTATCATTAAGATACTGACTGAGTTCTTCGGTAAGGAGCCAAGGCGTACAATGAATGCTAGTGAATGTGTCGCCCGTGGGTGTGCTCTTCAGTGTGCTATTCTCAGTCCCACTTTCAAAGTGCGAGAGTTTCAGGTAGTTCTTCAATTAACATCACTTATTTGGCGTAGTTATTCAATTTTTTTCTTTTTACATAGTTCCCATATATTCCATGTTTTATGAATATTCCATATCGACACATTTTCCTGTGACTGTACTACCATCTTGTGAGATAAATTATGTATCGTGTGTCTTATGCATTCACTTAGTACCATGTTATGTAGTCAAAAAATGTAATCTAGCCAGTCAAGGACCTGAAGTAGGTGGCAACTTGAACATTTAGCACTTGTAACAATTATTGCACAATGTTTCCTTTTAGGCAACATACTTTACGGTTTGTGGTGGAGTCAGTTGAACAAAGTACGTCATTTCATATATCAAGATTAAACAGCACATTTTGTTTTGGATCTGTTTTCATTTGATTAGTTCTATGTTTGTTGATAACCGAGCTATTAGTTCAAACATTAAACTCCCCTCTACCCCCCGAACACCCAATATTTCATTTTTCAGCATAATAATCTGCCTCGAATTCGTGTGTTTATGCGGACAAATCCCCTTTTAATTATCTATAACTGTATTGGAGTATTTGTTCTGCAATCTTAACATGCAATTATACTATTCCCCCTTTTTTTCTTATTTGTATAGGTGCATGAGAATTTTCCATATACTATTGCTCTGTCCTGGAAGGGTGCTGCTCCTGATACACCAGACACTGAACAGAACCAACAGATTACTGCTGTATTCCCAAAAGGAAATCCGATCCCGAGCGTCAAAGTTTTGACATTCCTCAGATCAAGCACTTTTTCAGTTGATGTTGTTTATACTGATACCAATGAAGTTCAAGCTCCAGTTAAAATAAGCACATACACAGTAAGCAAACAAGCCCTTGTCTACCTGAAACTGTTGTCTATTTTCTCGTCAAGATGTTTGACTATTGATGTTGTTTTCACAGATTGGTCCCTTCCAATCATCAACAGGTGAACGGGCTAAGCTCAAAGTGAGGGTCCGATTGAATCTTCATGGAATTGTGTCAGTAGACTCAGCAACTGTAAGTTAATTCCCATATAATTGGTGCCATATAGTTTAAATCACTCTGGCAATTAGTTTTGATACCTTTTGTTAATTCTGATATCTAGATGTTGGAAGAAGAGGAAGTTGAAGTTCCAGTTTCGGCTTCAAAGGAGCCAGCAAATGAAGGTTCTAATATGGATGTGGAGTCAAGTGAAGCTGCCCCCACTGGAAATGATGTTAACATGAAGGACCCAAAAGATACTCCAGATGCCGCAGGTACTGGTGAAGAAAATGGACGCGCTGATAGTGATGAGAAGCCAGAGCAGATGGAAAATGATAATAGGGTTAGATTTCCATTTATTATTTGTGTTATTTGTATGGTACTGCTGGAGTTTGAATCCGTTTATATTTTACTTTTGTTTGTACTTGTTAACGTTGCAGATATGTTACTCTGCCTTTTCTCTTTCTTTCCTGGAAGCCTATTCTGTCTTTTGCTAATTTTGTTCTATATTCGCTGATTAACTTGTTCCCTTCCATGGTGTCTTCTTTCGTGACTAGGCTTTCAATGTCATGTTAGTTACCATATCTGAAGTGTATGAATACCATGTGGTCACCCCTTTTCTGCACATTACTGTTTTTTTGGTCTATCAATGGATAAAACTTGCAATTGTTTATGGATATCTACCCTTTTTTTACTTGAAATAATATATCTGGAGCATAGGAATGTTATCTGCATTAAATCAGCATAGGAATGCCAATTATTTCATGCGTGTCCAGGTTTTGTTTGCCTTGTGCCTTTTAGTCTTCGTACATATGTCAATACATTTTCAACATCACAAAGAGAACTTGCAATTTGCAAAGTTCTGATGTATGCTTGATTTTAATTCTAATTGACTTGTTTCTTTATCCATTTTATGCTTTATATATGTGCTCTTCTACTCCATGTCATTTCAGGCTTTTCGGACCTAGCTAACTATTTATTACCTTGTATCTTTGGTAGGCTGAAGCTGCAAAGAAAAAAGTAAAAAAGACAGATGTCCCCGTTTCTGAGCTTGTATATGGAGGAATGACCAAAACTGACCTGGATAAAGCAGTTGAGAGTGAATACAAGATGGTTTTCCAGGACAGGGTGATGGAAGACACCAAGGATAGGAAGAATGCAGTTGAGGCATATGTCTATGACATGAGAAACAAAGTAGGAGCAAAATTTCTTTTGTATTATGTTATGCTTTGAAGTTCATCCATGCAACTCTGATTATGACTTATTATTATTTGTAGCTCCATGACAAGTTCCATGAGTTTGTCACTGAAGCAGAGAGGGAATCATTCTCTAGAAAGCTACAAGAGGTGGAAGATTGGTTGTATGAAGATGGTGAAGATGAGACAAAAGGTGTTTATGTTGCTAAACTTGAGGAGCTCAAAAAGGTATTTTTCTCTGGAATTCTATTTGCATTCCTTTGATTATAGAGTTACCAGCTCCCATTAACATTATTGTCTGGTTGTAGCAAGGTGACCCCATTGAAATGCGTTTCCGGGAGAATTCAGAAAGAGGACCTGCCGTTCAATTGCTCTCTCATTGTCTTAAAAGCTTTATGGAAGCAGCTTTGTCTAATAATCCCCAGTTCGATCACATAGACACTGCAGAGAAAGAAAAGGTCTCGTCGAACTCCAATACGCTAAGCTGAACAAATTCACAGTGATAGGTTTATGAATGTTATGCTGATGAGTAGTTGCTGCTTTAGTAATACAAATGTCTTCTGATCTTGCAGGTTGTGAACGAGTGTATTGCCGCACAGACGTGGTTGAACGAGAAAATGCAGCAGCAAGATCCTCTGCCAAAGTCTGCAAATCCTGTTGTCCTCACGGCTGAAATGAGGAAGAAAGCCGAGATCCTCGACAGGTATTTTTTATTTCATAATCATCATTCTTTTAGCTTCAGTGGAGCATTTTAGGTGTGTTTAAGTTGATTCCACTGAATGTGTATCTCGATTTTTTCCTTGTCGGTAATGGCTTAAGGTTTGTAATTCATGGTTTTGTCGGATGCATTACCAGATGCTTTGGTCCTTACTATTGAAAATTTTGTTACTCTGCAGGTTTTGCAGGCCCATAATGACAAAGCCTAAGCCTGCACCCCCCAAGCCCCAGCCATCACAAGCCCAATCTCAACCTGCCCAGCAGCCTTCCCAAGCTTCCGGAACCAACGGAAATGCAGAAGCCACAGGCAGTGAAGATACAGCTTCGGAACCAATGGAAACCGAAAAACCAACTACTACTTGCCCCGACCCATGAGCTAATTTCACTTACGTCAACGCACGTGTGGTTGCATTTTGCCACTTTCGATCGTCACGGACCGATTTACACAGGTGGTCATGATGGTTATTATTGTTTTTAGTGGCTAACACCCTTCTAGCCTTGTTTTGAGAAAGGTTTATGGGTGAGAGAAGTATACTTTTCAATCTCAGATTTGGCGACAGGTCTTTGCTAGTTTCTGGTTTATGTACTGAGACACACCAGCTTTGTATTTTTGTTTTGCATTTCTCTACTTCAGTTGGTATGTATTGGTTGTTTCCTCTTTTGCTTCTATGGTGTTGTCAAAGGAGTTAAATCAAGTCATGTTATCTGAGAATAGGTCAATTTGTTTACGGGCATTAGTGGATTTATAGGAGTCTATGTTTTTTAATCTAGTCTGTTTTGGAGCGGATTATAATATTGTATTTTCTCATTTTGTTTAGTATATGAGAGACGGTTTACTAAAGTTTTTTTTATAGATGGTACAGCTGCGTGTTTGGTTTTCCTTCCTGGTCTAAGAAAAATCCACGTAATAAACACCATGAGAAAACTTACAAAATGCAAATAATAATAAAACCACAAAATGACAGAAGAAGAAAGATTAGAGATCATACAAAGATTTACTTGAATGTCGATTGGATGGAGAAGGTAAATATCTGTTCGTACGTATTATCACACACTAACTACTATCTTCGTTATTGACTAAACGGATCGATCACGAATGTGAAAACAACATTTCCGGATGTAGACATATTAGTATATTACTGATATTTTTTAAATGGACAAGGATAATAAAAAATGTGTGGCTCACATATATAACATACAATGAGTGTATATTTTGGAAAATCATATTAAATTTTGCTTATTAAATTGGATAAAATTATATCTTAAATACTTAGCTTATAAATGTAACAAATTTTACGTGGTAAAATTTGCACAAAAAGTTACAAGGAATAATGATTAAATTATTAATTTGAACGTATATAAGGAAAAATATTATATAAATACTGATATCCATCAGAAAAATTAAATTTTCATATTCGTATCAATATCTTTTATCCACAAAAGATTGAAAACTAATATTCCCGTTGGTATCGTGAATAAAAAAAGATATGATATCCATATTTTTAAAGAAACATATCTAATAGATCTCCCACGCTCCTTGTACTTGTGTGTTACCCTTAAATCCACAATCATCTTATAATAAATGGTTAATTACAATTTACCTCTTGAGCTAAACATTCACTTTGCGTCATGAATTTTAAAATGTGACAATTATCTACACTGAATTTAAAAAATCTTAATCTTTTTAAAAGTTAATTTTAACTTAAAAGGTCGGATTGGTTGATTTGATTCTAATTTTCACGTAAACTAAGTTTAAGAGTGTATTAAAGATACAACGTAGGAAATTACAAAAAAACTACGAATGTGTTTAAATAATGAATTTTTTAGTTCAATAAAATAAAATGTTATAAAACGTCGAGAGAGATAAGTGCAATCTCTTAAAGTATAAGTGTGCAAAATAATATCAAGTTATTTAAAAATGACACTGTAATTAACTCCGAAATAAATAAAAGATCGTAGTCTATTCTTTAAAAAAAAAACAAATCCTGAACCATCACTTCTCCGTCACTTCTTGAACGGGTCGCACCCGATCCGACCCGACCCGAAAACCAAAACCCCCATTTTCGCGCCAACCCCGTCCCTATATAAATCCCTCCACTCCACTCCGCACTCTTCCCCAAACCCAATGCCTCGTCAGCAATCCCTCCACTCCTTCTCCATCAAACCCCCGACTCCGAACCGTAACGCCGGTCCCGATGGTTCCGTAACAGACACGCCGTCCGGCGAATCGATCGTCTCCGGCGGATCGCGGGGGTCCGGCTGGCGTTCGCGCGTCGCGGTGCCGTTCGCGGATTTGATGCGGAAGTTCTCGAGAGAGCCGAGGTAGATGCGCTTTTCGAGGTTGTTTTGGGGTTTGATTGTGTTTTTGAGAGTAATGGAAAAGTTTTTGGTTCCGTAACCGACATTCTGAATGGGACTCGATCCTCTCCGGCGGATCGCGGAAGTCCGGTGGACGTTCGAGGACCTGATGCGGGAGTTCGCGAGGGATCTGAGGTAGCTATGCGTTTTGAGGTTTTTTTGGGGTTTGATTGTGTTTTTGAGAGTAATAGAAGATTTTTTGGTTCCTATCTGGCTGATCGTGGGCGTACGGTGGACGTTCGCGGACTTGATGCAGAAGTTCGCGAGGGAGAGCTGAGGTAGTTTTGGTGCTGGTTTAGGTGTTTTGGGGGTTCGATTGCATTTTTTTAGAGTAATCGAAAAGAGTTTTTGGTTTACCGGATCTGATGCTGCTTATGACTGTTGCTGACATGCAGCCGGGGGACTCGGTCCTTCTTGGTGGACCTGATGCGGAAGTTCGTGAGATGTGTTTTTCGAGGTGGTTTTGGTGTTGATCGACGTATTAGGCTAGTTTTTGTTGTTGTGATTTTTAGAAGAATGTTTGAGTTTGTTAGATGTTTGAGGCGTATCTCTTTGTTGCGGTGGTTTTGGTGTTAGATTGGTTGTTTTGCTTTTGGTTGAGGTTTGGGAGGACTGAACAGGTGCGTGAGGGATTTGAGGTGTATCTTTTTGTTGCAGTGCTTCTCGTCTTTATTGAGTTGTTGTGGTTATGTTATGTTGTGTTTGTTAGATGAATCAAAGAGTTTTGGGAGGGATTGGAGGTCATTTCTTTGTTGCGCTGGTTTTGGTGTTGATTTAGGTTTCGGGTCAATTGTTTTGTGGTGTGGTTGTATTTATTTTAAGAAGAATCCACGAGTTTGAGGGAACCGATGTAGATGTCTTTGTATTGATGGTTTTGGTGTTGTTTTAGAAGAATGCACGAGGTTGTGAGACATTCAAGGTGTATCTCCCTGTTATGTGCTTAATTGTGTTTTTGAGAAGAAGTTACGTGTTTGTTAGATATTTGAGGTGTATCACTTTGTTGAGCTGTCAATCGAGATGTTGGACTAGTTTTCTGTAGTTCTTTTGTGTTTTTAGAATTATGCACAAGTTTGTGAGAGACTCGAGGTATATTTACTAGTTGCAATTGATTTGGTGTTGGAGGTGTTAGATTGATTGTTTTTTTGTGTGTGTTTTTTAGAAGAATGCACCATCTTGTGAGATATTCAATGTGTTTTGACTTTTGAGGTATATCTATTTGTTGGGTGGATTTCATGCTGGTCATACATGCATATCTGACTAGGATTTGAGCTAAACCTTTTGTTTAGTTGGTTTTCGGCAATATTTTAAGCATCAAAGTTGGTTCCGAGTCGTGATGGTTATGTTCTTAGCACCATGTAATCTTCTTCTTCGAGATACTCGATTTACCTCTCTTCGCTCTGATGGTCTTGTGCAGAATTAGTGCTGGACATGTTTATATGGTTCTTCTGAATCCATTTGCCTTTTCTCATTGGGTTTCAATAAACGTACTTTAGTCTAAAGCACATATTTATGATTGACTTGTGGTATATCTGTTTCATCCGATGATTTCCATCATGATCAATTAGAGCTGTTGTTGCTATATTTGTGATTATACAGTTGCATTGTAAGGCATGCCCCTTCCTTACGATGATTCTGGATTTTTTATGGTGGTTTTTGGTGGAAATGATGGGAGATTGGTGTCTTAAAATGTGTTTTTGTTTGGCCTATTTTTGTTCGCATCTTTTTGCTGCTTTTGATGTGATAGTGAAGTTTACTAGGGATCGGAGGCGTACCATTTCTTTTGTTTGTTTGATAGTTTTCATGGGAGTAGTTTGTGGCTTGTGAATTAGTTAGATGTTAGGAACTAAGCATTACTTCTGAACAGGAAACAATTGTAGTTAGGGGTGAGCATTACCCGATCCGGGTTCGGTCCGGACCGGATCCAACCTGTTCGGGTTCCGGTCCGGACCTTTTTGAAATTTCGGTTCCGGTCCGGTATGGACCAGTCCGATTTTCGTTTTTTTTACTTTAAAAAATCCAGTTTTGGATCGGACTGGATTGGTCCAGTCACTGGTCCAAAGCAATCCGGTTCGGTTTTCGGTCCGGACCAGATGCTCACCTCTAGCTGTAGTCTAGGTGGGTTGTCATCTGGGAAGCACAAAGACTTCAAAACACCTTCCATACCCGTACCGTACTTGTACTTGTACGTGTCGGATACGCACGGATACATATCTAATATGCCACGTGGTATATCCAGAGTAGTATGGGAAATTCACATTATCGGATACGTCGTGGATACTCCCGGAACTTCACGGACACATGTATCTTGTGTTGGACACGACTGATTGTGTAATTTTTTAAATGTTTTAAGGGTTTTTCTTTAAATGTTTAAGGGTTTTTCGCTTGATGAACCATATATGGAACCTGTTCTTTTTGCTAATGACAATGTTTCACTTGAAGATCTCTTGGATGTCTAACAATGATCGAGAAACACGTATTTGTGACATTTGTCTTATATTAGTGAAAATGTTGTTTACTTTTATCAATGAATTTTGAATGTTTTATTTGGATTAGTTACTGCTAATTTGGTAATATTTGTGTATTTTAATTATTACACTAAGTTATAAAAAAATAAAGATATTATTTATATTTTAACTATTATTTTAATTGTTGTATTCCCGTTTCCGTGTCGTATCCGATACTCGTATCCATATCCGTGCTTCATTGCTTCCTTAGTTGTCATGGTAAGATCCATATGAAATTATTTTCTAATTCTTTCTGTTCATCTCATTCTGTACATGTAACCTGCTGTTTGCCTCCATGTCTTCTTCAGGGGATGCCTTTGTGGTTATCCACAATTGGTTAGAAACTATTTGAATTTGCTGTATAGCTGGCATTCTTTGTTGAGGTTGCAAGTTACAGATTCTTTTCTCGTGCAGCAATCAGGATTGCACTATTATTTCTGGGAGTGATGTGCAAGCTGAAAAGGCAGATGGAGGCAAAGAAGCTTGGCCACATGAAACATTTAATTTTGATACCCAACAACTTCCCTATGTTTCCAGATTGAGTGACAGTAGCAACAAAGTGATCCCCACAGTACTTGATTTTAAAGCTCATGAGATGTTTGGGTCAGAAAGGACTTCAATACAACCACTTGTTCCTGGCTTGAAGCGGGTAAAAGAGAATCACTGTGGTATGGGTGATGGGCAAAGATTCCTTGTCAATGAATCTAGCGAACGAATGAAAGTACTTGGTGAATTGGGACCTCAGAATAAGTCTGAAAAGACTCTAAATGATTTTCCTGGAACCACAAGTAGCAAGTTCGAATGACTTAACCCTTCTTTTATAAAAGATGCGAAAGGAAGAAAACATGGTGATCTACTCTATGACAAAAGAACACTGTACATTCCACCTGGTGTGTTGAAGATGTCTGCCACTCAAAAACAATACTGGGACATAAAGCGTCAGTACATGGACGTTGTCCTCTTCTTCAAAGTTGTATGTTTTGTCTTTAACATTTTTTTAAAATTGTTCCATTCTCTTTTATTTTCTTGAAATATACTTATTTCCTTTTAAAAGCATGCCTGAATGATAGAATTATGGTCATTGACTCATTGCCTGTTACTTACATGTTAAGTTTTATGATTGTGGATACTGTGTAATGTCTTGAAGTGATGGCCGCTGATAATTTTTGCAAGGAATAAATCAAACTGTGTTAGCTAGCTTACCAGTTAGACATTCATGTAATCATGTTCCGGTGATCATTGTCGGTCATGTGTATGTTTTCCAGGGTTTTATACTAAAATGAGCGATACTTTTTGCAAATAATGTCTTCATCATAATTACTTTGAAAAGAGTTGGGATTCTATGTGCATGTTCTTGCCGACAGATAAGACTTTGTTGATAGTTTAAAAAAAAAATTCAATCTAAAAATGTGCCTCTTTTCTTGTCTTTCAAGTTTTAAATGTTCTACATAATTTTCCATATTATCGTGTGGAGTAATTCTTTTGGTACTTCTTGTTTTGAATTGTGAATATACGCTAATATTTTCATTGTATGGACCAACTAGGGAAAGTTCTATGAAATTTATGAGTTGGACACAGAGATTGGACAAAAAGAGTTGGATTGGAAAATGACACAGTGTTGTTGGTAAATGTAGACAGGTATGTAATATATCTTTTCTGTGAGTGTTTTGTCCAATGCTTCTTTATTGGTATCTTCTTCCAAGGGGAATTTTATAATGATTTTTTTTATCAATTTGTTCATGTATATCTATCTGAAAAGTTATAACTTATAAGATAACAATTGTATTCCCATGATTGAAGTAGTGGCATTTATTTGAAGAACCACCGAACTCACTTAATAATGTGATCTGGAAAGAAACTTCTAACTTCCAATTTCCGAGAAGCTTAAATGTCATTTTTCTTTGAGATTATAAATTCATTGATCTTATCTTTGTAGGTAACATTATCTTGATATGTTTAATGTATATACTGCGATAGAATATATATATAAATTAGGCTATTCTCACACTATTGAAGTTTATAATTTTTTTTGGAGTTTTTAGCCGGAAATTTCTGTTCTCTTGTTGTGGTTGTTGACCTTTGATGTGATTTCCCATATTTAATGGATGGTACTATGGCATTATTTTAGATTAGTTTCTGAGATGTTTCATAATACTATCAAGGGATGGAAAAATATATTCTTGTTTTTCTGTAACTAGTTACTCTTCTTACTCTGTTCTCTCTGCAATTATTATCTTTGTTAAATGTTGATTGGTTACATACCCCCTTCATCTCTGCACCAATTGTTGTAAGAGCATAATTGTTTGGAAATAACACGGACAGCAGAAATCATTTCTGATAATACCAAAATATTTATGGTGGGTGTCTTATCACGAGTTCAATTAGAATCTATGGTTTGAGCTGTTGGCTTGATATATTTATCAAAAAAAATGCACATCGGTGCACGGTGTCCCCTTTTCCTAGTTCACATAATTTTTTGTGTGTTTCATTTTAACCTGTGATGGATCATTAACTGATTGCTTGTTCATCTCTAAGGCTTTCTGGAACTATAAATTTTAGAGTAATACCCTAGTTTTCTAATATTTATTTCATTTTGTTTGGAGCAAGTAATTTTATTCCCAGTTTCAGTGTGATTTTTACTCATTATATAGGTAGGTATTTCTGAGAGTGGTATTGATGATGCTATTCAGAAGCTTGTTGCTCGTGGGTAAGTACCAATCTTGAAATTACATGATTGTGGGGGTTCTCTTAGCTACTGGAATACAATATGATCCACTGGAGATCAAATTATACTAAGCATCTATAGTCGCTATTGTATTACCCTGGCCTTGTTAGATTGAGAATTTTCTCATCATTCAAATATCTTCTACCAATTGGCACATATATGTTATTTTAAATGTTTTTTTTGAAGGTGGTTCTGTTTTTAATAGGACATCTGAGGTCTATGGAAGGGGGATTACGAGCACGGTCAACTTATTGATTTATTTTTGTTGTGAAGGTATAAAGTTGGGAGAATAGAACAAATGGAGACTCTAGATAAAGCAAAGCAAAGGGGTGCAACATCCGTTAGTGTACATTTTCATTCAAATAAAGAGTCTTCGAGAACTTCCATTTATCATCTTAGTGGTTTGATTTACCATTACTCCGACCTATTCTATTCTCTCTATCAGGAGAAGGTATTCCAATGTAGTCTTAGGTGCATCTTTACAATGTATATGCATACATGGCATGCATGTCAGTGCTTTACAGTCAATATCACATCTGCTGTCCAGGTGATTCAGAGGAAACTAATCAACATTTGCTCTCCATCCACAATTACTGATGAAAGTGTTGGGCCAGATTCTCTTCACCTTCTTGTTTTAAAAGAGGTATTGCTTACTGTCTTTTTAATTATGCAATCGCTTTTGAAGCATAGTCTATTGAGTTGTTATCGGTTAAATATATACTTGTATCGGTGTCTGTGAGACTATTACCTCCACTAATTGTAACTTTTTTATTATTTTACGTAGAAGAAGGTACTTGGTGTTTTTTTTTGGTTTTAGTTGCTTGCAATGTCTAACCGAGCAATCAAATTACATGCATTTCCCTATGATGTTACTTGGTTTCACTTTCAGGAACTGCAGAGATCAGATGATTTTTCAGCTATCTATGGATTTGCTTTTGTAGATTGTGCTGCATTGAAAATTTGGGTCGGTTCTATTTGTGATGATGCTTCTTGTGCTGCCTTAGGAGCTCTGTTGGTTCAGGTTGGCTACTGGTCTCACCTTTTGTCTTTTTCCCTCATGTAAAGACCTCTACCACAGGTCCCTTTTTATGCAGGTATCTCCAAAAGAAGTGGTCTATGAAAATGGAGGTGAATACCTTCTGTTGCTTGTGAGTTCCCAGCTCTCTTCTTTATTACTACTACTAGCTTAAAATTGTCATTTGTTTTTCTGCAGGTTTATCCAAAGAAACTCTGAAAGCAATAAAGAAGTATGGCCCTGCAGGTAATAAACGAAGATGTTTTGAATCTTTTGATGCAACATTTGTTCTGTGATTAATGTTTTTTTGTGGCATCATTAATATATTATTATTTTCCTGTTTATGAGCTTCATTAAGGTCTATGAGGTCTTCCTCCAGACTTTGGATTTACTCCTTTTTGGATATGCATACAAACAATACCCTTCAAACTTGTCGGTGAAGTTTTCAGCAGAGGGCAATACTGATCTTGGTTTTGTAGTTCCATGAACACTTTTTTTTAATTATACAGGCCAGGGTCTGTTCAATTGACACCGACACCTAGCATGGGTTTTCATGATGCTTTTGAAGTTACAAATTTTGTACAATTGCAAGGATACTTCAGGGAGTCTTCCAGTTTTTGGAGCTCTGCAGTTGACTGCCAAGTGAACTTTGATATCTCAATATGTGCTCTTGGTGGGCTTATAAGTTATCTATCCCGGGTTAAGGTATTCCATGTTTATTTGTATTTGAGTTGACAGTCAAGATTTATATCAATTGTTCACAGGTCGATTTCATGGCCAGATAGATGATGCCCTTTGCAATGGAGAACTTATACCCTATCATGTTTATAAATCCTGCCTCAAGATGGATGGTCAGACTCTTGTTAATCTCGAGATATTCAGCAACAGTGTCAATGGTGGTTTATCAGGCAAGCTTGCTGTTCCTTACAAGTAGGGCTGCAACTCGGATAATATAACTCGGATACCTGTTGTATCCGAATTCGAATCCGAATACCATATTCCATTACCAAATTCGAATTCGAATCCGAATTCAGTAAAACTATCCGAATCCGAATCCGAATTCAGTAGAACTATCCGAATCCGAATACTAAATTTTCGTATTAAAATTTTGGAATACTAAATTTTGGAATACTAATTTGTGTATTTGACCATGTATTCGAATAATTCGGATAATTCGAATGTTAAATAGCTTGTATCCGAATTCGTATCCGAATTCTAATTGGTAATTTTTTTTAAACCAAATTCGTATTCGAAATTAAATTGGTAACATTGAACTTACCAAATACCAACTAAATAGAAATTTTCGAATCGAATACTCGGATAGTTGGTAACCATTTGCACCCCTACTTACAAGATGTGATGTACTGATAATGAATTAGTGATATTAAAATGATTAGTCACTTTGAAATGGTTGCCCATATCTTGTCCTGTTACTTAAATGTATCATTCAAAAACCAGGAACACTATATAAACATCTTGATCATTGCATTACTTCGTCTGGTAAGCGACTTTTAAGAAGATGGATTTGTCATCCACTCAAAAGCATGGAAGAAATAAATGATAGGCTTAATGTGGTGGAGGGACTTATCCAAAATTCTGGTGTAAGCTATGTGATATCAGATTATCTACGTAAATTGCCTGATCTTGAGAGACTTATGTGTTAATAATAATACACCCTTGAGGCCCACCAAAGCCCATGATGAAGCTGGACCACTTCTGATCAAATTAACTCACAAAGGTGCTGGTATAGTGTCACCCGTGCCCATCAAGAATGTTGGTGCGGGCGCACCCGTGCTCACCAAGGAGACTCATGATTAGGTCCACAATCTGAGGCTCATGGTCAATCCGATAGGATCCATGTTCTACTTGGATCTGGGATAACCCATGTATTGGTAGGAATCGGATCTGTACTACTCGGATCATTCGGATTTGTACTATCCGGACTTGTATTTACTCGGATCTGTACTATCCGGACCTGTATTATTCGGATCTGTATAAATATGTGTTGTAAAGACTTGATAACCCTAATACAGAACAATCTTTTTTCTTGTTTCCACCGCCTCTCTCCTTTCTCAACCCTAACCCTAATCCTACTTCTCCTTCTCCTTCCTCGTGTGAGAATCTGAGATCTCTCATCTCAGATCTTGTACCAGTGAAGGATTTCTGCATGGTATCAGAGCCTCTCGTGGCGAGACCTACTCTTTAGATCCACCATGATCGCTCCGACCAGCTCCGCCGGCAAACAGACTTACCCTTACCCGAACGGCCTCAACGTCTCCAACTTTGTCTCGGTGAAACTAACATCGTCAAACTACCTGTTATGGGAGATGCAACTCAGTGGCCTTATGGAGTCACAGGGAATGCTTGGGTTCGTTGATGACGAGTTTCCAGCCCCAAAGGCAAAGATCGAGGTAAGCGAAGGCAGGTCTGAGCCCGAGCTGGTCGCTAACCCTGATTATGAGTTGTGGAGGCGATCTGATCGTCTTCTAAAGGCCTGGATCATATCCACGCTTAGTGAAGAAGTCTTAAGCGTTGCTGTTAGACTTGAGACCGCAAAAGAAGTCTGGGAAGCACTGCGCTTCTCATTCGCTCAAAACTCAGAAGAACGAGAATTCTTTCTTCTACAACAGCTTCAGATGCTCCGCAAGGACAACTTCAAAGATCTTCAAGATTATCTCTCAAGGTTTAAAACCTTATGTGATGAGCTTGCAGCAATCGGTCGACCTGTTCGAGATCAGAACAAGGTCTTCTGGATGCTTAATGGACTTGGAATGGAGTACAATCCATTCACTACTGTTTACCTGAAACCCCCTCTCCCTTCGTACACCGAGGTTGTGCCCATGCTGCAGAGCTATGAGATGCGAATGCAAATTCATCAAGCTGATGGCAACATGCAGATGACTTTCTTTGGTCAGAAGAACTCAAATAAAGGCAAAAACCAGCCTAAAGAGAAAAAGAATGGAGGCTTCAACTCCAAGGGGCGTGGGTTCGTTCCTGCACCCCAAGGTCAGCCACCTTCAATCTCTAAGTTCACAACCTCAGATGTAGGAGGAAAGGAAACCAGTGACTCTGATGGAGCCAATCTGAGTCGGCAACGTCCACTTGTCCACTGTCAGATCTGTGGGAAACCTGGCCATGATGCACTCAAGTGCTGGCACAGGTTCAACCAAGCTTACGTCTCCAAAGATCTGCCACAGGCTCTTGGTGCGATGAGTGTGAATGAAGCCGACACAGACTGGTTCCCAGACTCCGGTGCCACAGCCCACATCACAGGTAACGCAGGTTTGTTAACTTCTCTTACTCCTTATCATGGGTCAGATAAGATAATGGTTGGTGATGGTTCATTAGTTCCTATCACACACACTGGTAATGCAAAAATTACTCATGACACTGGATCTTTTGTGCTTAAAGATGTCTTGTTTTCTCCAAAGATGAAAGTAAACCTATTGTCTGTAAAGAAGTTCACCAAGTCTTTTCCATACAATGTTGAGTTCTCAGATACTGCATTTTATGTTAAACATAGAGATTCAGGCACTATAATCCCAACTGGCAAATTAAAGGAACTTTATTCATTTCCTAGTAATATACATAAAACATTCTTTTCTAACAGGCAAAGAACAATAGATTCACATACTTGGCATTGTAGATTGGGTCACCCCAACCATAAAGTGCTTCATCAACTCAAACTTCAGGGGTGTATCTCAGTGACCTCTCATTCATCAATTTTACATTCTTCCATATGCAATAGTTGTCACCTAGGGAAAGCTATTAAACTTCCTTTCTTTGATTCTGTAAGTAAGATGACTGAACCTTTTCATAAAGTCCATTGTGATTTGTGGGGTCCTGCTCCTGTACTAAGCAAAAATCATTTCAAATTGTATGCTTGTTTTGTAGACGACTTTAATAGATTCACTTGGATTTTTCCACTAAAATTGAAATATGATTTCTTTCAATGTTATTTAGTTTTTGAAAAATTCATTGAAAGACAATATAATGGAAAAATTAAAAATTTTCAATGTGATGGTGGAGGTGAATTCTCTTCAAAGGCTTTCCAAAACCACTTACAATCAAATGACATACTTTTGCACATGTCCTGCCCTCACACTCCTGAACAGAATGGAGTTGTTGAGCGCATGCATCGTCTGATTGTAGACATGGGGCGCACTTTGTTAATAAATAGTGGTGTCCCAAAATGCTACTGGGTGGAAGCATTTAACACATCTGTTTTTTTATTAAATAGGATTCCTGATTCTGAAGGAAAAATTCCACATCAAACTCTTGTTGGGAAATTACCTGATTACAGTTGCTTAAGAGTGTTTGGGTGTCGTTGCTTTCCATGCCTAAGTGACTATGCACATGATAAGTTGTCTAAAAGATCTGTTCCCTGTGTCTTCTTAGGCTATAACATTCGTCATAAAGGCTATATTTGCCTAAATCCCACTAAAAATAAAATTTATATGAGTAGACATGTAATTTTTGATGAGTTTTGCATGCCTTACAAAAATCCTCCTAGTATATTACTCCCCACTGACAATGACTGCTCTATAAGCACCTTTACTGATTGGCTTTGTGAAAAATCTGAAAAATCCACCCATATTAATGGTTGTGAGAAAGATCAACCCTCCTCTATTATAGAGCAGGTTGTTCCCTCAGCACCCACATCCTTGTCTCTTGCTACAGCAAATAACTTGCCTCAGTCCAACCCTGGTGAAGTGAATTCCAATGATGAGCAATCTGAGGAACCCCCTTCAACCACAAATCAAACAGTAGAACAAGGCTCTGATGAGGAAATCACCTCTTCTGATGTGGGCCCTGAGAACTTTCTATCAGATTCTGAACAAACCATCCATGGTGATAATATCCATCCCACTACTGAAGCACAAGCTAATGATGAAACTACTTCCCATCACATGCTTACAAGATACAAGTCAGGTATTATCAAACCAAACCCGAAATATGCTCTATTTCATGAGACCATAAACCTACCTCAGGAACCAAACTCTGTTGAAGAAGCACTTCAACATCCTGGTTGGTATAAGGCCATGATTGATGAAATGGAAGCTTTGTATCAAAATGATACTTGGGATCTGGTTCCAAAACAGAAGGGTATACATACTATTGGGTGCAAATGGGTGTTTAGAGTTAAACTCAAACCAGATGGAACTTTAGAAAAATTAAAAGCACGATTGGTAGCAAAAGGGTACAAACAGGTAGAGGGAATTGACTTCACAGAAACTTTTTCCCTAGTTATAAAATTTTCTACCATACGCATTGTTCTTAGTATAGCTACAATGCATAATTGGGACATAAGACAATTAGATGTTAAAAATGCTTTTCTTCATGGATTTATTCATGAAGATGTGTACATGAATCAAGTACCAGGTTTTGTTGATAATGATCATCCCACACACCTTTGTAAATTAAAAAGGGCTTTATATGGCCTCAAACAATCCCCACGAGCTTGGTTTGATAGATTTGCATCTTTTTTTATTTACAAAGGGTTTCTTTAGCAGTCCATCTGATAGCTCACTATTCATATCTCATGATTCAGGTCCTTTATTTTTGCTTCTTTACGTTGCTGACATTATCATTACTGGTTCTAACACATTAGCTATGCAGCATCTTATTTCTGAACTCACTGTGGAATTTTGTATGAAAGACTTAGGGATTTTGCATCATTTTCTTGGTATAGAAGTCACACGCAATTCATCTGGTCTATTCTTATCACAAAAACACTATGCTGCCACCATTTTGAAGGGAAATGACATGCTTTATGCTAAATACATTGCTACTCCCATGCCCACCAAGTTCAACAATGTTAGAGATGAAACTCCTTTTTCTGATCCTACACTATTTAGAAAAATTGTAGGTTCTCTGCAATATCTGTGTCTCACTCGTCCTGATATTGCATTTTCTGTTAACTATCTATGTCAACATATGCATTCTCCCACAAATTTTCATTTCAAATTGGTAAAACGCATTCTCAGATTTATAAATGGTACTCTAAGCCATGGCATGCAGATTTTCAAATCATCTACCCTTGATCTATGTGCATACTCCGATAGTGATTGGGCAGGTTGTGAAATCACTCGACGATCAACGACAGGGTTTTGTGTGTTTCTTGGCTCCAACTGCATATCATGGAAATCCAAGAAACAACTAACCGTAGCCCGCTTCAGTGCTGAAGCTGAGTACAGGGCTATGGCTGATGCCACTGTTGAACTAACCTGGGTGACCTTTATCCTACGGGATCTGGGAGTATTCTTGTCACAACCACCAATCCTTTTCTGTGATAACATTAGTGCACTTCACTTATCTGTTAACCCTGTGTTTCATGCCAGAACCAAACATGTGGAGCTCGACTATCACTTTGTTCGAGAAAAGGTGGCTCTCGGCTTGCTTATAACCAAGTTTATCCCTTCAAAGGAGCAACTGGCTGACATATTTACTAAAGCTCTTGGCAAAGATGATTTTCATCGGGGATCCATCAAGCTCAGCCTTCATCCCAGGCTCAGCTTGCAGGGGAGTGTTAATAATAATACACCCTTGAGGCCCACCAAAGCCCATGATGAAGCTGGACCACTTCTGATCAAATTAACTCACAAAGGTGCTGGTATAGTGTCACCCGTGCCCATCAAGAATGTTGGTGCGGGTGCACCCGTGCTCACCAAGGAGACTCATGATTAGGTCCACAATCTGAGGCTCATGGTCAATCCGATAGGATCCATGTTCTACTTGGATCTGGGATAACCCATGTATTGGTAGGAATCGGATCTGTACTACTCGGATCATTCGGATTTGTACTATCCGGACTTGTATTTACTCGGATCTGTACTATCCGGACCTGTATTATTCGGATCTGTATAAATATGTGTTGTAAAGACTTGATAACCCTAATACAGAACAATCTCTTTTCTTGTTTCCACCGCCTCTCTCCTTTCTCAACCCTAACCCTAATCCTACTTCTCCTTCTCCTTCCTCGTGTGAGAATCTGAGATCTCTCATCTCAGATCTTGTACCAGTGAAGGATTTCCGCATTATGGGGCGTGTTAAAGGCTATGTTTCCTCATCAGCTACAGTCATGTTGCCTAATATTGGTCTTAAAGTACTCAAAAAACAGGTATACTCGGTGGTTGCTTTTTTTAGTACCTTTTCTTTCTTTTCCAACTTCGCAATCTTGTAGCTTTCTTTTGCGTGTATGCTCACCTTAGGCGGCAATTTTGTTGAATAATTACTTTATGATCCTTCCTTAAAACTCAAGTTCTTTGCCATTGATTAGTAATTACAAGCCTAACTGCTGCTCCAATCCACTAGTCCAAGGATCCTTTTAAAACAATCAAAATTTCATTAAACTCAAACTATTGTGCTCATGTAAACCTTCTAAAGTAAAATATACGGCATTCATGATTAATCTGCCCCAAGTTAATATTAAATTAAACACAAGAGTCTACCTTTTTTCCCTTTTCAGATAATTTTGTAGTATATTGCATGGAGGCATGCTAGTGGAGTCCTGTTTTCAGAATATTTGATTGACACTGTATTGGTTTTGCAGCAACTAGGTACACACTGAGGTCTTGTTTTATACTGTTTGTCAGTGATAAACTTTTCAAAGAGACTTACGTAACCATTATTTTCTAACTTGGTTGCTTAGCATCATATATAAATCAGTCAAATGTGTAGCTTGTTTCACGACCATTTCCATCCTATTATGTATTTTCTTCCCTAATTTAGTTTTGTTGGTGGCCTAGGTCAAATCATTTGGATATCTTATTAAAGGCTTTTGTATTGGACTGGAACTGCTGACGCTCATTGTGGAAGATAACCATGGGCTACCATTTCAGAAAGTGCTGAATATTCCTCTGCTAAGCGAGAGATCAATGAATTTCTTAAACAGTTTGAAGTGGCCATTCAGGATAAATTTCCGCAATATCAGGTTGGGCTTATGAACCTTTTATTCCATATAAGTCAGTGCCTAACATTTACACGTGCAGCTCCAAAAGCCTCTTGCTCATAGTTTTAAATTTCAACACTCAGTATATGTATCTAAAAAGTGAAAAAAATAAGTATGTGAAGTTGGCCAACGTCCAACAGCCACCTATTTGGCTATGTTATGTGTTGTTGATATCACAAATTCGCAGGATCATGATGTGGAAGAGTCACTGAATGGTCCCAAATCTTCGGTAGCATTTTCAAGAACATAATGGTCCCAAATCATGACAGCCCTACAGCTGGGTTGTTTCGTACCTTTATGTTCTTGAAAATGCTACCGAAGATTCTTTAGTTTTGCTTGACGAGCTTGGCCGGGGTACAAGTACATTTGATGGTTATGTTATAGCTTATGCTGTAAGTCTGTGATCATCCTTTTCTTTTTGAGTTGGAAGGTTCCGTAATTTGTTTAGATTTTTATGAGAATTCCTGACGGTTCGTGTATTCATTAATTAGGTAAATTTCATTTTCCTGTTAGGGCCATTTGACTTGGTCAACGTGATGGTATAAAAGAAACTATAACTTTGAGCTCCCTAATAACATTATCGGCAACGTAGATAGGTTGTGCAAGGGCGCAAGGGCATTCCATGGATAACAAGGTCTATTTCAGGGAAGTCAGGCTTGCACCTTTTTCTAATTGAAATAAAGTGTGTTCTATGTTTTCCTTGGAAATCCTTCAATTGGGCGGAACTATTGTGCATTTTCATCCTCAGTATATGTTCCATCATTTTGGAACTAATTTGATTCCCATACGTATAGGTATTCCGGCATCTTGTGGAGAAGGTACATTGTCGTTTGCTGTTTACAACACATTACCACCCTCTGACAAAGGAATTTGCATCCCATCCTCTTGTCACTCTTCAGCACATGGCTTGTGCTTTTAAACCCAGGGTTGCAGCTTCTTCAAGCTCAGAAATGGACCTAGTTTTCCTCTACCGTCTTGTTCCTGGAGCTTGCACTGAGAGTTATGGACTCCAAGTTGCATTGATGGCTGGGATCCCACGGCAAGTAGTGGAAGTTGCATCGAAGGCAAGCGCTAGAATGAAATTAATATTGAGAGAAAAATTTAAATCCAGCAAGGAAAGGTCCATGTTCTCCACTTTGGAGGAATATCCTCTGAGGACACTTCTTGCTGTTTCAAAGCCAACTTAACTGATGGTTTAGATGAAGATACTTTTGATATATTATTTTGCTTGTGGCATGAGCTTAAAAGCCTTTATAGAAAGAGTAAGGCATAGTATCAGCTTCTGCGGTCTTCACAAAATAGGTCCCAGTAACACAACAATTTCTTTTCATGTCAAGAGGTAAATATTTAGTATGATTATCTAGCTATGTTTGTTTACTTCAGGTTAGCCTTTTGTTATCAACTTATCATACATCCAGAAGAGGAATTCTTCCATTTTCTTTCAATGACTCAATTTCTTTGGCTTCTTTTTGCCATGAATCTGATATGATTACAGTACTAAACTTGGACGATTGTTAAGTCTTTGCAAAATCACATTTATATTTGTTTATCAATTAGCAGGTATTTGCAGTAACAGACATGGATTGAGTTTCGAGCATTGAGTGGTGTACCCACAACCCTTTTGAAATGGACGGAATAACTTGCCTTTTGTTCTCAGGTAACGCCAGATATCGGAGCATCCTGAAGCATTGATCATGGGCTCAAACTGAAATTCCTATAGGCTCACATTTGTAGGTCAGTTTGCTGGCCATAAGCACTTGTATCTGCCTTATGAAAATCTAAAAAGTCTGAGCCTGCGGTCATTTAAGAATTGAAAATATGAGATTCAAATGCTAAAAGATGTTCTTTAGTAAGAAATATAAAATGCTAACCCTTGATATTGTATTTTTTGTAATCTGTTTCCTGAACCTACACATTAATTTACATATTGGCCTTATTAACTGGAAACGAAGTCCCAGATAGCAGATAATGCATCTTCAGAACAAGTTTTAACATATAATGCTCAACATATTGCAATTAGGATCTACTGGCTGGTATATTAGTTGCCTTCGAACATTCATATGATGCTGATTTAAAACCGAAACTGATATAAATGTTTTGCTTGTCACTGGTTTTCAGTCTTAAAAGTTGAAACCCTTCCAATTCTTTAGCATTTCCTTTTCAACTACTTTTTTTTGCACCATCTTGCTCTCTACTATTTTATGGGCAAGACAGGATGGGACTCTTTCCTTGAAAGTAGCAGGACTAAAGGCTGTTTCGGGTGTGTTTTACTTCTTTGGAGCTCACGTATAAATCCATCAAACAAACTTTACAGTTGATTTCCGAGTACAAAAGTTTACTCAGAATTCCACACCTGTGAACTTTGTTTGATTTGTACACTGAAGTTATTGAGAAAGGAGCATACTATACTAGATGCGATTGCCCGTTTAGTTATTGGTGGTGGCCTACAGTTATGAGTTCGACCTGTTATTCGAGTTAATTCTGTAAAAAAAATTGAATAACAAGCACAGGTTTAGTGGCGAAGTAACTTGGTACTTTATTGTCAGGTAAACCAGAGAGAACAAAGGTGTTGCAAGAGGAAGGCATTTAGTCTAGTTAACCTGGCATCCTTCTCCAGCTTCATTCATAGCAAGACCTGAAATTCATATGCATTTTGCAGGTCAGTTGCTTACTGGCCTAGTATTCATTCCTACATTTTATAGTCCTCCGGAAGTGGGTTTTGTGGCGTTTTATTTAGTGACCAAACATTCCTCCCCAAAATATACTTCCAAACCCCATTTGGACTTGTGATTCCCGATGGTGTTAAGAGCAGTCTGAACTTGGAATTTTAGTAGTCATTCGTGAGATATAAGATCATAATAAGCCTCACATTCAACACCAATTGGTTTGACAAGGAAACCCTAACTTCAATACGGTATTAGAGCATAAATTCATAATAGTTTGATGGTAGGAACGAGTCGAACGACAAATCTGGTACTTCGGTGCCACATGCTGGCCCAAAAAGACCACCGAGTGAGGATAATATAGACAGTAGTATCATACTCCCGTGTTGAGAAACTTAATGACATTCTCATGTGCAACTACACTCACGACTTTTTAGTTTTCAAATGAAAGTAAATATTGTAACCGTACCAGAACTGCCTTTCAAATAGATTACAGTTAGGACTGTCAATCGTGTCGTGTGCTAATCGTGTCGTGTCAACTCCTATATATAAGCTCTAGGTGTTGCGTCGTATCCGACCCATTTAATAATCGTGTTGCTAAATTTCTACCGTATCCAACCCATTTATAATCGTGTTGCCATATCCAACCCGTTTATACCCGATTATTAAACGGGTTACTTCGTGTACACGTTTAACACCGCTACCGTTTACACCATTTAACACACGTTTAACACACAATTATCCACTCGGTCAGAGTTCAAATTTCAAAGTTTCAAACCAATTATATATATAATTGGTAAAATTATAAATATGGCATTCAGTTATTAGAATTTGTTTATTATAATTTATAACTTATATATTACTTATAGACTTGTCGGTATTAGTCGTGTATTAATCGTGTCGTATTCGTAATCGTGTGCCTAATTACCCAATTACTTATCGTGTTTTATCGTGTCTTAATCGTGTTAATCATTTTTGCAGCAGAAATCCATATCCAACCCATTTAATAATCGTGTTGCCGTATCCAACCCATTTATTAATCGTGTTCAAATTCTCAATCCATATCCGCTAACTTCGTGTTTCGTGTTATCGTGTTTCGTGTAAAATTGACAGTCCTAATTACAGTAAGTGTAGAGCTCAAACAATATAACAGGACTAACTTTTGTTTTTGTTTTGAAATATGTCAATCTCTAAACAAGCCCTTGATAATACATACATTATCCTTCTTACGTCGGTTGAAATATGTTAAGGGTAAGAGTATGAGTCACACATGACACATACCCTTACATGATTGAGTTGAAATTGTTAGAAATAAGTGTGTTCAATGACATCAAGAATACAAGATATAATTCCAAACTTCATAAATTTCATATAAACTAACAAGAAATAAATGTAATGAATTCGTAACATGCACAATAGTAGCAGTGTCAACCCACCATGTATGTAAAATAACATAAACAAAATAGAAATCTTAAGTCATAATGGTGATATCATTATCCTTTTTAATGAGTCATGCCTTGAAGTCATCACACTCATTTTTTTGTCTATGTTGTTTACAAAATAGAAATGTAGGAGAAAAATCAAGCTAAATATCATATGTGCTTGCTTTGTAATTAGAAACAACTTTCTTTATTTTCTTTTTTCTTTAGTATTATCTTTAAATTCTTTGTCGGACCATTAAAAGTAGGAAAAAATTTCAAAATAATTTTTTTTTAAAAAAAATTACCAAAATAAACTTCCACTAAAAGTAATTTCCAAACTAGACCCGCTGCCACCACGTGGCGGCGGATTTTGTTTTTTTGTGCATAGAGAACTCAGCATCACCAGTGCCGAGTTCATCTTTTGAGAACTCGGCGCTGGTGATGCCGAGTTCAACTTTGGTATAACTCGGCACTGGTGATGCCGAGTTCAACTTTGGTAGAACTCGGCATGTGTGATGCCGAGTTCTACTTGGTTTTTTATTGGCCAACACTGGACATTTTTTCTGAGGTGATTCAAATAGAACTCGGCACTTAGAGTGTCGAGTTCTATTTAAGAAATTGTTCCCCTGGCGATCAGATCGTGTATGAGATTGATGGCCAGGAGAACAATTACTTAAATAGAACTCGGCACTCTAAGTGTCGAGTTCTAAATGAAGAACTTGGCGTTACTAACGCCGAGTACGTCGATTTCACCTTAGAAAAAGTGAGTTTAATAGGCTAAAGTAGGTAAATTTGCGGTCCTAAAAATACATTACATTCATTCGTCTTACAATTAATCAACTCTTAAAATGGATTTAAGTCTTCGTACATTCATTCAAGTCATAACAAAATACATTACAAATACATTACAAGTCTTACAATTAATCAACTCTTACATTCATTCGTTTCACATACAAAATATTTTGCTATATAGGTTCTTTACATCGCTTTCGGTTATGTCCTATACCGCCGCATCTCTCATACCTTACCTTTCTTCCAGAGTGTTCGTCCATATCGTTTCGGATTCGCGTTGATTTAGGCCGACCGGGAGGTCTTTTGGTTTGGGGAGGCTTCATTGTGATGTTGTCTCGATCTAACCAATACCTCACATCAGGAATTGAGACAAATATCGGTTTGTACGTCTCCCTGTACATTTGAACCTCATAATACGGGGACACCAAATGTGAAGTGTTGACATTTGCATGTCTGCCACTGCAAATTGCTAATACATGTGAACATGGGGCGTGCATTGCAATTATGTATCCACAAGTGCAAGTAATAACTCCTTCAAATTTCACGAGGTATTTTTTCTGGTCATTGACTTCAACTTGATACATCAGCTGGTGGTACCGAGTTACTGTATGTGTTCAAATCTATTCCACAGTCCCAACCGGTCGGCCTTACTGTACCATACTCCGGCAAATGAGTGTTCGTTGTCAGCGTAGGGTCGGACACTTTAAGTTCAGCTTCCACATACACTCCAACCACAGACATCCGTTTAAACAAACACATCAATTCATAAACCGACGTATCATTGGTTAATTGAACGTATGTCTAATCATTGTTTAATGACAATTTGGCCGTCAACTTGACATCAAACATACTGTGTGGATAACAACATTCAGATCTTATAACATCCATTAAATCCTCATATTTGATGTTCAACGGAACAACTACCAATTTGCGGTCAGATCATGTGTATTCTGTCACATCTCCGTTACAATCTAATTTCCCGTTATACATGACCAACAAAGATCCTTCATCATCTTTATCCATACCTAAATATTTGAAAATGTGTTCAAGTGAGATGATCGAATTTCTTACTAAATACTTAAAAATTTGAAAATACTTAAATGTTTTAAAAATTACCTCAATTGAGTGTAGTAACAAACGATTGTAAACGTCGAACAATCTCTCCAATAAACAACGTTACGATCAATAAACAACGTTACGATACCGTAGACCTATAATCAACAAAACTAAGTTCAATAATCAATTATCAAACAAGAAATAAAACGTTTTGCCTAAAAATCCAAAATCGAATTCGAGTTTCCACCAAAACGAGTTCCTAAACCAACAAAAACACTACAATCATACATAAAACACCAATGTATATCATCCTAATACATAAAAAAGTCAAGAAAACGGTGGAAAACGAAAAAAAACAAAACCCTAACCTGAAAATCGCGAGAACCCGTCGTGAGGGAGAGGGGGGGCGGTAATCATCGGCAAACCATCTACCCGCAAGCCGGTAATCATCGAGATGTCACGCAAGGTGCACGTGATCTCACCATGTCGCAGGTGGAATGAATGAGTCTCCGGTCTCCAACGCTCGACCATCGCCCCCAGTAAGGTATGATCCAACTGAACTCGGCCCAACCGAGTGACTGTGTCAAACCCTACCATATCTAGCAGAAACAACATTCTCTCATCAGTGATCTGCCATTCGTTGAGCTTCGATCCATGCTCAACGCATTTTACACCATCAACATCCTTCTGCATAAATTTAGAGAAATGTCAGAATATTGAAATTCACGTGCAAATATTAAACTTGAAAACGTAAAATACTTACAAAATCTTTGAACAAGTCAGACTTGTGGTTGACTTGCAAAACCAACACCGATCTGTCTACCGGACCCTGTGAAGCGTAACTATCTACAACTGAACCAATACTAGAACCACCAAACTCCATCTGTACATAACACTTTAACAAGTGAGATGATTGTTCTTCATTACTAATTACTTAAAAAGTTGAGAATACTCTAATGTTTTAGAAATTACCTCAATCGAGTGTAGTAGCAAACGGTTGTAAACGTCGAATAATCTCTCCAATAAAACCAACTACAATAAACAACATTACGAATCATGTCAGAATTTTTTTTTAAAATTTTGACAGAACCTCTCCTATATTTCTTAAATTGGTAAATTTAAACCTGCACGGTAGAACAAACTAACAATACTACAAAATTCAATTCTAACATACATTCAAATTCACATACATTTAAACTCAAATAAATCACTTTTTAGTTTACATTCATTCAAATTAACATACATTCAAACCTAAATAAGAACATAAAATCTATTTTTAATCACAATAATAGTACTTAAATTCAACTATTTTTAAGATGACTACCGTAGACATATAATCAACAAAACTAAATTCAATAATCAACTATCAAACAAGAAATAAAACGTTTTGCCTAAAAACCCAAATCGAATTCGAGTTTCCACCAAAACGGGTTCCTAAATCAACAAAAACACTACAATCATACATAAAACAACAATGTATATCAGCCTAATAGATAAAAAAAACAAGAAAACGGTGGAAAATGAAAAAAAATCGAAACCCTAACCTTAAAAACTCGGAACTCGGCGGATGGGGGAGAGGGGGGCGTCGGGCTGCTTTTATAAAAGCAGCCCGACGGAACTCGGCGTTGGTAACGCCGAGTTCACTTTTTTTTAAGTGAACTCGGCGTTAGAGTAACTGTTCTCCTGGCGCGTCAATCGTCTCATGCACGATCTGAGCGTCAGGAGAACAGTTTTTTATATAGAACTCGGCACTCTCAGTGCCGAGTTCTATTTGAATCACATCAATAAAAATTGAAGTGTTGGCCAATAAAAAACCAAGTTGAACTCGGCATCACCCATGCCGAGTTCTACCAAAGTTGAACTCGGCATCACCAGTGCTGAGTTATATCAAGTGTACCTCCTAAGTGAAAATTTCAAGTGTTGGCCAATAAAAAACCAAAGTTGAACTCGGCATCACCAGTGCCGAGTTCATCTTTTGAGAACTCGGCACTGGTGATGTCGAGTTCTCTATGCACAAAAAAAACAAAACCCGCTGCCGCCACGTGTCACCACGTGGTGACAGCGGGTCTAGTTTTGAAATTACTTTTAATGGAGGTTTATTTTGGTAATTTTAAAAAAAAAATTATTTTGAAAAATTTTCCTTAAAAGTAAGGTGTGCAAAGTCATGTTTTCCAATTTTTAGTCTTTCCTCTTTTTCAACACAACAATTAATACGCTAAGTTTTCAATTATCTCTCTGCGTGTTATAATTGATATTGAAAGGACCAAAATACGTAGATAGAGAAGTCATAAAATAAATCATGTATGCAATTAAAGTTGATCAAATTGACGTCCACTACTTATCATAATAAACATTATTGATTTAACACCTTAATTTAACCACCACAATTTTTTTTAACAAAAAGAGATCTAGATTTAAAGTTGGTAAAATTGACGATATCCAATCACGGAATACAACATCAAACATTTTTTTCATTAAATGCGAACATAAAACTTCATATGGAAGATATTAATCCACGTAAAGTAGTTGTCTTTAGTTATTTCCAATTACATGATAAATGAAAACATCTACTTAAGTTTGAGCCTTTCTTCTATTTAATTCGATAAAAGAAAAACAAACTTGGTTGGTTACCGGTTCAACATATAGATTATGTCTTTTCAATTTCAACTTTCATAAAGGCCATGAATAGAATGAAATATAAATTTTTGATTTAAAATCAAATTGGATGCAAAATCTAAACATCACGTTTAGCATAAAAAGGATTACAATTTCATGAGATAGACATTAATGTTGATGGTGATCATGATAGAAAACAGGAGAATCATGAAACATGAAAAAATGTCATACGAATATTAAAATTAGAGACCGATCACGATAGGAGTTGTAACCTTTCCTTTTATCGGTCAAACATAATTTACAATGTATAAACAATGATTTCATCAATTTCCTTATGCCACAATTTACGGAACAACATTAAAAATACTATGTATTAAATTTTGGAAATGCATCAATGTAAAATAGTTTTCAATTTGGCCTGCAATAACAATCTTAAATAGGATCTTAATGATAAGAGGCATGTCAAAATTTCTAAGTATGTATTTTATACTAATTTATGATGACTCTTGATACCAAATGTTAGAAATAAATGTGTTCAATGATATCAAAAATACAATATATAATCTCAAACTTCATAAATTTCATATAAAATACCATGAAATAAATACTTACAATTGAGTAGTGAAGACATTATGGAATTTTGGCGTTGAAGCGAAATCTTAGGAAATTGTTCTTCAATTGTTTTCCTCGAACTTGATGATAGATGATCATCTTATATTTTGCGAAAAATTCAAGAAGATGATAGTGGAATAAAAACTAGAACAACAATTGTAAAGAAAATATTTATTTATAGATTTTTGTGTGGAGTACTTTTTGATGATAGATATGACTTTAGTTAATTAATAAAATAATATAGGTCACAGTAATAACAAAAATACCATCAAAAGAGGCTGCTTAGGATAAGCATAACATAATTTTCTTAAATAATCCAAAAAACGTAGCTGAACATGTGGGTTAGTGATAGCACAGTGGGTGAGCACGGATCTCGTTGTTATCTTCACGTTTGGGAGTTCAAAGTCTCCTCTTATTCTTTATTATATTTCATGAGGTATCGTGTATTTATCTACTCTTTTCGGTGATAAGAAAAGAGGAAGCATAGTTGGACTTGCTTATCATTTATTTTGTTTGTGATATATACTCCAAAAAACGAAGCTGAACATATGGGTTAGTCGTATATAGCATACTGGTGAAACACGAATCTCGTTGTCATCTTCACGTTTGGGAGTTCAAAGTCTCCTCTTCTTCTTATTTATTATATTTCATGAGGTATCGTGTATTCATCTACTCTTTTCGGTGATAAGAAAAGAGGAAGCATAATTGGACTTCCTTATCATTTATTTTGTTTGTGATATGAACTGTTCTCGGTAGTTTCTCCCCCACCGACTCATTTTAGCGTGTTCCTGAATAAGGAATCCTTTGTTTCGTCTCTGAAGTCAACTCACTCCACGTTCTCTAAGGATCATTTTTGTGTTTTTGTCCACACAAATCCAAATATTCTCTCTTTGGTCCCGCCACGATGCTAATAAGAACCAATAGCTAGCCTCCATCTTGTTGTGCAACACTTGATGCATTAGATGTTCTCTTAAGTCATTTTTTTCTAGGTGAGTTAACTGAGAAATACCATTGAAGAAAGTATTATTGGACCATATTGGGTGTTCTATACTAGACTAAACAACGTAGAAGGTAAGTTTCTAGGAGAACCTACCCCGAAAATAAATTCCAAAAGGGGGATAATTGGGTCCAGATGATACATAGAAAATTTCGTATTTTCGTATCCAAGAGAAACTTGCAAATGGTTTGTTTTTTCGCTACAATAAATTTACAATGCTCTCCTAATTCTCAATGTAGTGTTTCTTTACTTTTAAGGTTGATGATTGATTGATCGAACGAATTTAGGAAAGTGAGATACGTTTCCTCGATACAAAAAATTTAGGAGAGAGTAATGCAAAAGACATTAAAATTTTATTTCCATGCTCGTTGGCAAAGCTTGGTACAATTACAATGATTTTTCCATTTCGTGGTACCTTCCTATTACGGAATAAAAAATAGAAGGGATCTGAATCATGGTCAGGAAGTTGAGTGGACTTTGATTTCTATTTTGGACTCTAGTGTGGAGTCTTTAATGAGCTTGCTCGGTCCCACGTTTTGATATCTTATTATATGCATTCTATTTTTTTTCCACATGTTATATATGTCTGTTTTTTATGAAACAAGAAGTTGAAATTGTTGACTGTTGTGTAGAGTATGGACACCAAAAATTGTTAGATAGTCGGATCTGATGTGATACATTTTTCCTTTAATGTAGCTATATTGCAATCTACATTTTTTGCAAGTTTCTCCTGAGGCTAATAATACTAGATTTACCCCCTCCAGTGTAGAATATGGAACAATGTGTCTGAATGTCTAACGTGGGTCTTGATTATTGCAGATAACCAAATGGATAAATCTTATTTAAAAATCTAAATATCCAATATTCTACGTCAGATCCTAGATTTTTGTTTCCATATGGTTACTATTGTGCTTGTATTTTCCTGTATGGTTCTGCACGAGTGCTAAGTTCACACACACACACACACTGCTCCGACCATGAAATTGGACTTTCTAACTCTGAAAGGTAGCCTATTGGTGTAGTAGCCTATATCGTCGTCTCTGGTGTGTTAGCCTTTTGCATAATTGCATGTAATGTATCCGACTAGACTCACTGACCCTTTGTCATGGCAGTAAAACTAAGTCCACTTTATGCTATATATTATCACGCACGCACTAATAGTTCACAAAATCAAATTGCATATTACGTTCTGTAATGTCACACTCTTTACATTAATATTTAGGAGTTTGGATTCTTTTCTACTTCTGACTTCTTGAGTTATAATATATTGGATACTTCGGGTGAGCAAGAAGCATAGCTGGACTAGCTTATCACTAGCCTTTTGTTTTTCAAGATTCTTTCTAGAACCATTAGCTCTTCTTTTGCTAAACAAATGACAATTATTTGGTTTGGTAGGGTGTAACCTCCATCTAGGTTAGGTGTTTTTTTTTGTAGGTTAGGTGATTGTAGTTCACATCGACATTTGTTTTAACTTTCGGACTTCAGAAATCAAACCACAGTGGATTAAACTATTGCACATCACGTTAGCTTCCCTTGCTGGCTGCCTATTTTTATGCCGCATTGTCTTTAGTACCTTTTTTAGTATATTCCGGTTTCTTTTGGGATCTTTGGGTGTTTGTGTATTGCATTTTGCATGTCTAGAGAAGTAATTGGTTTTCACCAACCGGCATCTACATTTTTATCTGTCCAAGGAATGAATATTTTCTGATTTATATTTCTAGTTTTTGGATTGAAATGGAGTTTGTGCTATTTACATACATAGAGTTGTATCTTGTGACATCCAGAAGCTGACCTTATCTAGTAGGAGATATTCTAGAAATTTGATTTAGCTTAAGAATCCATCTGAGCTATAATCAAATATCCAAAAGCTACGCCTCAACACAACCTTACGTCCTTACACCTTTGCCTCTTAAAATCTTTTCAATTATGTGTCCTTAACACAGTTTAACCCCAGGGTGATCTCATTCACATCCCCATAAATAAAGATTATCAACCTCGTGAAGATTTAAGATTGATATCATTTGCATTGTTGAAGTCATGGTAGGCGAGATTGTTGTCTTTTCCTCAGCTGTGACCACACCATTACTAAAGTATTTGCGCTTTGATAGAAGGGTCATGGGTCATTTTCCATATCAAAATAAAAGTTTGAAAAGTCTTAAGGATACCAAGAAATAATAAGCTTCTGTACTTAAAAATCTAAAGAACAATCACAATCAGAGCCGTACTTAATCGTACAAGAAATAACTAATGCTGTGATGAACTGGTGATGCTTGCTTTTGACCATGCAATGGGGGCAGAGGGATCTAAAACACATCTACCACATTATTATATTTAAAAGGTCTACCATACATCTTCGATTTGATTTTGACTTGGAACTAGGAGCTGCTCACTTCATCCTTTTAATCTCTTACATTCACATATCTCTACCAAATCATAAGATGGCAATATAAGCTATCTAGTCACGCTTACATTATTAGGTTCTCTTAATTTCTTCCCTTCAATTGTTTTTAAATTGAGGTTTTGCCTTCATGTCCATGAAAAAGTACAGATTTAGATATATGTCTATTGATTGCTGAAAATTAGTTTGGCACATTTGTTTCGCATCCAAGTTATTTATATAGGCCTCTGCTAACTTTCTATTATTAATCACATAATGGATGCCTCCTATATATGATAGAATATCATTGTCCAACTGTTCAAGTATTCTCTCTTCCATCAATATTTTCTAGATTATATGTATGTAGAAAACATATGATATGTTAATAATCTAGTGATATTTCAAGCCTCGTATGATAGAATAACATAGTCCAACACTTCAAGTATTACTCTTCCGTCAATTTGTTCTAGATGTGCATTTACCAACATGGCCAACTTTCTGTATTATTGCACGGGATTATGTTTACTTATTTGAGTTGTTTTTCGGAAATGAAATCTAATTATACTTTACATTACCAGTTGGGAATATCCTCACTGTATGGTGTGGTGATATGAGTTCGATTTGTAGGTGTACTTAAGGTAGCAAAACCAGGAATAGTGCATACAAAACTTATAATTTACAATTAAAAATTACCAATGTCATAATCTAATAAACATGAATGCTCTATTATAATACTGGTATGGTAAGTTTCTGAAGTGGTGGTTACTTTTACTTAATGAGTTGTAATTAGTTAAAACCTTGTGGTTTTAAGGAATATTGTATATCCCAAGAAAGTAACAACTGCAAAGTGGAGTGACTGGTGAGGAATCTGGTGACCTAAATTTAAGGGATTCCTACCAGAAATTGGGGAGCACAGTGATGGGTTTGGAGTACTTCCCTCTCAAGGATGCATACAAACCTTTCTTCTCCTTGTGGTTCACTTTTAAGTTTTAACACGCTACTTGTCCAAGAATCTTAGCTCACATTTCTTTTACGCGCAAAATAACATACATCTCCAGGTTTTCTGTATACTCCTTTAAGTACGTATATAACTTTAACGCTTTATACTTTGCTCATTTGCTTCTCGTATTGTTGCTTTAGATTGCAAAAAAAATTGCATTTTTCATCATAATATTACACCTAAATTTTTTGCCTTTTGTGATTTTGTTAAACAGATAAATTATGTTTTTTTTTTCCTCTACTTACTACTGTTTCATAATCAAATCCTGACAAGTTCACAATTAAGTACATTTATCTTTTCTTCTTCTCGCAACTATAATTTCTATAAAAAAATCGTGTCTAATCTTTTTATCACATCCTAATTATGATTACAAACTGATCACTCTGCACTCCACCTCTCAGTCGCATCTTCCCTTGATGAGAAGTGAACCAAAATCCAAACTTTAACATCGCACGTCTTGATGTCCCCATGCATGCATAAATCCCCATCTTGACTAACTTCACTCCCACCATTATAATAAGATCTCATTTTGACATTCTGAACTTAGACATGTGTTTGTTAATTAATGGTGGGTTACTCTTTTCACATGGGCCATGCATACATTACGCTTCTTCCATGTGATGTTTACATAGAAATATTTTTAAAATATATACGTACCGTACGCTAATTTGATCTGTACTGGTATTGGCTTATTGGTCATGTATCAAACTTTCGATCATTCAAGAACCTTCTTGTATTTATTATTTTTCTAAATACTTAAGATTATTACTCACTCGAAGTAATCACCCAGTAAGTTTAGGACTCATGTTTAACCACCAAGCATGTCCAAGAACTATTATTTTTACAACCATTATTGTTGTTATTATTATTATTACTGTTATTATTTTGTTTATCTTGTTGGTCACCAACCTGCCACCATCCACTTCGCAAAGTCCACTCACTATGAGGACTAAAATATTAATTTTGGTTTTTTGGCATGTGCACTATTGTCAACAAATTTAGGAAAAAATATTCATTTTTTTTCTTGTGGGTTCTGTTTTCTTCCTTATTGGACTTTTCCCCTTAAAATAATCTGAAAATAGCTCCCTTCTTCGTAAATATTTAATCACTAGAGGTGTCATGAGTCCCATGGAAGAATCTATGCCATTTTTTATGCTTATATTATAATATTATCTCTTCATGTAAGTGTGGACAATTTGTAATTGCTCGTGCTTTTCGCACCAACCACATATGGAAGTGAAATTCATTATGTTTTTTGGCGATGATAATTTTCATCACTAATTTGCAAGCTCATCAAAGTATCTAATACTGGTAATGTTTTAATGTCTTTTGTCTAGTATTATAGTTTCTGTTTCTATTTATAATAAAAAGAAAAAGATGAGCAGTTGACTTGACCACCGTAATAAGGAGAATCTTAATTAACCAAGATTACAAGGAACAGCATGCAAAGACCAGAAACATGTTAGAAACATGCAACGTAGTTGCACCACGTAGCAGAGTCCACCACCCTCAACTCCTCCCTATAAATCTCACAACAAAACTCCTCTTCTTCCTCCCATCAACACACACACCTTCTACATATTCTCAATTAATTCTCTCTCTCTCTCTTCCACCTCTCACCGGCCAATCCCTCCAAGCTAGTATCATACCATTACCATATCATATAGTCATATACCATGATGGAGACAGCCATGAAGGAGCAGCACGACCCGGCGGGCGTCAACTTCACCTCGAAAAAGAGCTTCGCCGACCGCTTCAAGGCTAGCTTCATGGAGACATTTTTCCCCGACTACCCGATCCGGCAGATCCGGAGGGAGCCTACGTGTTCCCGGCGGGTCCTTAAAGGGTTGAAGTATTTTTTGCCTGTGCTCGAGTGGGGACCTAACTATACCCTTAACAAGTTTAAGTATGACCTCATCGCCGGTATCACCATATCTAGCATCTCCATTCCCCAGGGCATTAGCTACGCCTCCCTCGCTAACGTCCCTGCCATCATTGGCTTGTGTGAGCACTCTAAACTACACACACATATATATATATCATGATAGGTAGCAAACATGTTCATTGAGATATATAATGGTCGTTAACTAATTCTTACGATGATGAAATTAAGTACTTATCGACATACATACATATGTATATATATATATATATATACACACATATACATATATAGTATTTCTCCAATAAGCTTGGGACTAAATTGAACTTTTTTAAGCCCCTATCATATCCACCGTTCATCTTCAATTGTAAGGTAGATTAGGATTATGGCGGTTATGCCAATAAAATGATATAATGGTGGTTATTAACTGTAGATTAATCATAATTAAATCTAATTGTGAGATTGTAAGATGCTTAAACAAATAAGAAGAGTCTTCATATAAATATTTTTATTGCAATTTAAACTATTAGAGGAGCTTAAGTATATTGTCATGGTAATAGTTGAGAATAGAATTGTCTTGAAAATGATGCGGAACTATATTTATATTTCTGATCTATGCACTTGTATATTTTGTTTACTGCAATTTTTTTTTGTTTGGAGCCTATTAATTATACATGGACAACTTACGTTGATAATGATGGTTCCTTCCCCTTTTATAACTAATAAAACATGCAATATTCTTAGTGACTTCTGCGGTTGGTAATGAATAATAAAAATATGCATGCTTGTTTTTTTTTTATTTGCTGCTTTGTAAAGGTTTATTTTGGGTCTAATTAGGTCTATTTTTGAAGTTTGAAAGTCAAGGTTTATTTGGGGTTACGTACTTACGACAGCCTCGAATTAGAAAGTAATCTATAGTTCCAAGATTCTAGGTCTCAGCATTTGATGAATATATACATTTTTTGCGTCTCTACGTAGTGGATATTATAAGTTTTTTGGTCTTCACAATATATTAATATATTATATGTGTATATATATGTATTATGTATGTATATACTTTAGTTTTGATTTTTAGACCTTGAGATTTTTTGGTCACCAAAAAAAGGTTGCTTTCCAGATGATATAAAAGTTGGCAGCTGTAGGAGATTTCAGATTTGCAACCTAAACTCAATCTACTACTGGAGGTCTTCGTTGGTCAACCGTCAAGCAATCTCACAACAATGGTTGCTCCAACTTATTGTGTCTATCAGACTTTCAAAAAAAAAATCTGGTTTTTTTATTAAAATCATATTTTAGTTGTCCTTCCGGATCCCTTTAAAATATTTAAGTAACTCTTAACAACTTTTTTGTTGGTAAGACTTGGTTTGATAACTAGTTTTCTGCTACACATCTTTAGATCTGTTTATCTTGGTTAAGAAATTGATATGCTTGGGTGGTGCCTATATAATATTGCTCAGTTTGGTATCAAGTACTCAAATTATTTGGTTTTTTATATCCCCAATGGGATGCGTCTGATCTCTACATTTATTTTTACAAATCACTCTACAAAGAGTTGACTCTTTTAGTATTTATGTTCACCTCTGTTCTCCTTAGATCACCAAGTCAACTCCTTGGGAACACTAATGCAATTATTACCCAGAAATATAATAATATACCAAGTTTATATTGTTTTGACAGTTAATTTATTTTACTTTATTTTTGATGATGTAGATTCATGTTTTGTGCCACCACTGGTGTATGCTGCTTTTGGAAGCTCCAACACTGTGTCAATTGGAACAGTGGCTGCCACTTCTCTTCTCTTGGGTGTTACGATTGGAAGTGAGGTTTCTCACAAAGATCAACCAGAGTTGTATCTCAGTTTGTTTTTCACAGCAACCTTCTTTGCCGGAATCATGCAAGCCGCCCTTGGATTGTTCAGGTCCTTTTTCTGCCAAATTTAAACAGGATTCTTCCAATGATCAAGATTGAGTTTGTTTAAGGACCTTACAGTCTGTTTATTCAGTATAAAAAATTATTTCCGAAGAAGTAAATTATAAAAGTAGGTTCTAAGTGTTTTAAATGATCCAAAAAGATTTAAAAAATACCATCAAGAAAGGAAAGAAACTTAAGGGTAATTATTGGTTTACTAAATACCCTTCAAATAATTAATGTGTCATGCATGCCCTTTAATATTTGCAGATACCCCTTAATCTGAACACAAATTTCAGAGATTTCAACGTCAATTTTATATAAAAGTAAACACAACTGCATCAAAATCAAAAGTTAAAATGGCTACCAAAAGGCTATAGCTGTTTTTTTCCCAAACTAGAAGATGTGTAAAATATAATGAAATAATGAAAACACTGTTGATTTGAGTTATTTGGAAGGTAGATATGATATTAGTTCTTTTATTGTTTTTTTTTTTGTTGAAAAGTTCTATTATTGAATTTTGAGAGTTGCACTTCCTGCTGTCTGGAACAGCGAAGTCCGAGATTTCTGTTCCCAAATATTTCATTTGATGTCTTTGTTCCTGGGGTAGTGTATCAAAAACAATGGATTTACTCACCCCTACCATATAAACAATCATGTTATTGTTGTGTCTTAGTTGAGTACCACGTCTCGATATCATAATTAGTTTATAAGGAACATCAAAAAATGAGCCAAGTTGTTGTTCTTGCAACAGACTGGGTATACTGATAGACTATTTGTCACGTCCTACTATCATTGGATTCATGGGGGGAACGTCAATAGTCATCATCATGCAGCAATTCAAGGGAATGTTTGGCCTGGAGGAGTTCACTAGCAATGGTGATATTGTGTCTGTCATGCGCTCCG
Organism: Triglochin maritima; assembly: GCA_963682175.1. Classification (NCBI taxonomy): domain Eukaryota; kingdom Viridiplantae; phylum Streptophyta; class Magnoliopsida; order Alismatales; family Juncaginaceae; genus Triglochin; species Triglochin maritima. Next base: position 1,596,360 of record OY821784.1, read on the forward strand.
TTTTCACCCAAACGGATCAGGTAAGACTGTGTATCTAAGTGTTGTTGTAACATTTGCGAAAAAATATAAGTTTCACCTATTCAACCTTCAATTGTCTCATTCAACATTTAATTTTAGCCAAAACATGCACACACAACTCGTCTTACTGAAATCTTTAGCTTGTCATATTTGTTGTTGCCAGTGGAAGTGGCAGAGTGCTGTTCTTGGAATAATATTGGTGGTTGTTCTTATGGCAACAAGATACCTGGTAAGTTCTCCTCTAGTCTTCTTCCATAACAAAAATTCCAGCTCAAGGGAATACTCTAACTTAACAGTAGACTAGTAGAGGTGTGTAATGATTTATATATGTTTTGATGCAAATAGAAAGACAAGAAGCCGAAATTGTTCTGGGTATCGGCTGTTACGCCTCTCATTGTGGTAGTGCTGGGAAGCGTGGTGTCCAATTTAGCGAACGCCGAGGATCATGGGATCCCTTCAGTTCAGTGATCTCTTCCACTCTCAAACATTCTCTTTGTATGATTTGCATGGTTGTTCTAATTGTGTTTTTTTCTTTCTTCCAATGCCAGGTTGGGCCTATAGAGAAAGGTATCAACCCTCTTTCTATTGGCCGTCTGACATTCGAATCCAAGCATGTAATGCTAGCTCTGAGGGCAGGGTTACTCACAGGCTTCCTCGGGTTAGCTGTGAGTTCACATTCAATAATGTTTAAGGACTCCCAGCTTGGATGGTTACCGATCGATAAACTACAGCAGTGTATAAATCCTTATTTCTGTCTTGATTACATAATGCAGGAAGGTATTGCGGTTGGTAGGAGCTTGGCAATTAAGACCAACGAACCGCTTGATGTGAACAAGGAAATGATTGCCTTCGGTTTCATGAACATTGTTGGGTCTGGTACCTCATGTTATTTGACATCTGGTAATTAAATATTTTTAAACCTTTCAAATTTATCAATGGCTTTGTGAAAATATTTGTTAATCGTGCTTAACGATTGTAGAATAAGTTATAGAGGGTAACAACACATGAGCACTGACTCCTTTCGCTTTTCATCTAGGGGCATTCTCAAAATCCGCCGTGAACTATGAAGCCGGATGCAAGACGCCTATGGTCAATGTCCTTATGTCATTGTGCATGCTTATCGTGGTCATCTTCTTCGCCCCATTCTTCCGACATACCCCTCAAGTTGCTCTTTCTGCTATCATTATGTCAGCCATGTTCAGTCTAATACAGTACGACGAGGCCTACATTCTGTACAAAGTTGACAAGTTTGATTTCCTCATCTGCATGGTTGGGTTTTTCGGTGTTATCTTCATTGGCATGGACACCGGGCTCTTGATTTCTGTAAGAATTAATCACCTTGAAATCTCGTAGTTCGCCTTCAGAAATGGTGTGATCCAATTCTAATTGTTATTCTGGTTTTGTTTGTAGATGGGCTTTTCGATGCTTAGAGCACTCCTTCATGTAGCTCGGCCAAGAACCTTCAAACTTGGAAAGTATAAGAATTCCATGATGTACCGTGATATCGAGCAGTACCCTGAATCTTGCACTATACCCGGGGTGCTGATTCTGCAAATAGGCTCCCCAATCTACTTTGCCAATGCAGGCTACCTCAAAGAAAGGTAACATAAGACTCTTTTATAAACTTTCAGGAACTTGGCAATTTGACCACCAAAAAATTTCTTAGGCTTGTCATTTCTTTCCTTATTTTTCAAGAGTTTTGAACTTGATTGTGATTCTAGATTAGCTTTTCAGTTCTAATTAGTTGGAAAGATCAAATATCAAACGTGATCAAGAAATTAGTTCACAAGTGAGAATTGTGAATGGATTTGAAGAGATTGAATCGGAACACCACAAGCGCTTTAAAAGATTACAAAAACATAACAAACCAACTTAATTGAATGTTTTTTTAACAGGGTCGTGAGGTGGGTCGAAGAGGAAACAACCGAAGCGAGCACCAAGGGGCACGATCATTTGCAGTATGTCATTCTCGAAATGGGAGGTAAGTTTGATCTCGACTGAGTTGAGGTCTTTAAGAAACATAATCCCACATCAATCAAAATTAAAAGTGTATATGTGACACTTTGTAAGAGACTATCTCACACCTAAGTACTTGAGTTCTAGTATTAAGTGGTTGACCACCAAAAGGAAATGGCTTAATTGGCCAAAGAAACAAAACTTAACATCTAGTATTGGTAATGCAGGAACAACTTCAATCGACAAGTCTGGTATGGAAATGTTGCATGAACTCCAAGGACTACTGCGGAGGAGAGGAATTAAGGTATCGTTGAATTAAGCTATTTTCATTTTTGTGTGTGTTTTATGCATGTTTCTTTAGGGTTTTTATTTTGATGTGATTAGTAGTTTTGTAGAATGCCATTTTTCTACATTTCATGATGTTGGCATTTGGATGTGCAGATGGTATTGACAGATCCAAGACTTGAAGTGATGCAAAAGTTGGTGGTTTCGAAAATAGTGGACAAAATTGGAGAGGAATGGATCTTTCTATCGATACACGATGCAGTCATCACCTGCCAAATGGAGCTTCAAGAGTCGAAACACAAACCCGAGGAGGAGGATGAACATTCAGATAATGCTAATGAATCTTAGCTCACGTAACTCATTTTAAACCGTGTTTGCTCTAGTGCTTTCGCACGCACTAAAATCTGTTGCTTGTCGATTTAAAAGGACGAGGATGAGAGGAGGCAATGGCGAGAGCTGAAGAGTGTTTATAGTAGTAACACAAGTTGCAGAGTAGATTCTATGCTTATTGTATAAAGAAGTTAGTAGTTAGCATCAAAATGTGCTTTGGTTTATGCCAAAAACTCATATTTAATCTTATAATATCAGAGTACTTTTGTTAATTTAGACTGCTTGTTCTGTATTCTAATTTGGTTTGTTAGGTTTTGTATGTAAAAAAATTCGCTTCTTCAACCGATTGCTTTTAGAAACCTCCAAATGTAGGAAACCAAAATTCGTAGTCCAGTCCAGCTGATGTGTGATATTGTGTTTGTAGCCGTTGTACACGTCTCTTCTTCACATTTGAGGCTACAAAATGCAATTGTTTATTAAATATTTGAGTATTTGATAAGTCATCTCCAACTAGTTAAAATTCATATGTAGGATTGTGCAGAGGAAATAAACATTGAAAATTGGATATAAAGTGTTTCAGATTCGAGTATTTGAAAACCAACTTTTTTACTTTATAGATGTATTATACAGACAAATCTTATGCTGATTTTTTTTCTCCATTTTATTGTCTCAAACATTTCTAACTAATGTCAAGCCATTCATTTTCCTGTTAAAAATATAAGATCATCCGTTACATGACCTGATCATGAACTTTCTTTCTTTTCTCTCTCTCTTCCATATCAGTCATTTCTCATCCGTGTCAGTTTTCTTTTTCCCAACCCACTTTCTTCTCTTTCCTACATTATTCACCTCTTTATCATACTCAGCACAACTCACATCTCTCCTCCACATCATCTTTTATTTGCACTAACTTTTATTTTATTCCAAAATCAATTATATTTACCTAAAACATTAATAATTCAAATCAAATATATTTTAATGTACTATTGTATTAATTTAAGGGTTTTGTCTTCCTATTTTCAATATAAATACTAAACCCTTTACAAAATAATAAATATCAAACTATTTACCAAATAATAATTAAACCCAACATTTAAAACAAATAAACAAACCTGACATTTTAAAAAAATATTAAAACTAATTTTTAAAAAACCAAAATAATAATAAAAAAATTAAACCAACCCGGACGACCGGGTCGTTGACGCGGTCGTCCCTCGCGGACGACCCCCGTTATTTATGGTCTAACAAGATGCGGAAAACATTAGGTTGAACTCTTGATCCGAGACGAAGTCTCAAATCAAGGTTAGATTTGGGTTTTGGCGGCGAAGAAGGGAATTAGGTTTGGGTTTCTTATTAGGGTTATGAGAACTGTTGCACATATTTATACATTCGAATCTAGGGTTTGAATGATCTGAATCCACCAAGTTAATCGGTTTAAACCACAATACAAACTCAACATGGCTAACATACACACAGTTATTCGGTCAGTCAAAACAACTATACAACTCTTTAGCAAGTACATGTGAGCTCATTTGTTGATCCTATGGACTTTCATCATTGGTTTTATCATGAGCCATCTTACACACAAGATACACTTCTTTTTTCTATAATTAGAAGTAGAACTAACCTTGCTTGCATGTTATCGTGATAAAACATTGCAATTTTGGTGTTATTCTACTTGGGATATCCCCACTTTGATTCACTTGGGGCCCAAGACATGACATCTTCAGATTTTAACCCCGGCTTGTTGTGACAAAATTGACACATGAGAGATGATGAGCTACGAATTTCATTGTTTACCAAAAAAAAAAAAACCACATCATCATGCAAAAGAGTAAGTAAGCACAACTACGAATATAGATTCTAAACTATTAATATGACATATTACTAAAATTGTTTCAGTTATCTGAACTAGACCGTCTATGGTTCGGTGTTCTAATGCATTGTCGAGTCCTCATACCTATTGTGGTTGTTATACATGGTCGAATTCTTAAAAATAATTACAAATCCCTTCTAGAGCACAAAATAAAGTAGAAGTGAACCAAACCCAATTTTTTTATTAATTATTAATTAATAGAAGGTCAATAATAATTAAAGGTTAATATTAAATACATACATATCCTAATCCAATTCTCAAACCTTATACAACAAAATCTCTTGAATGATTCAAACCCCTCGCAACCACATGCTCCTCCAATCTTAAATCCCATCCGTCAGATCTCATCTCAACGTCCCAAAACACCCACACACCTCATCCAATCCCACACAACAAACCCATCTTGCACCGTCCAAACTAAATCCAACGTCTCATATCCAACCACGTCATCAAAGTACCCGTTTAACACACCCGTGCTCCGCGAGTGAGGGCATCGCCACGAGTATATCGTCTTCGACTCCAAACCTAAACCAGAAGAAAATTAAAAATAATTAAAATTGCCTCTTTCTTCTCGCCCAAACCAAACCCTAGATCGCGATTCCACCACTTTTCCCCTGAATTTCCGCTTCGATCCGCCGCTTTCTAGCCCAATTGGGTTCCCTAATCGGTTTGGGCACCGAAAGATTCGATTTGGGCGGAATCGTGAGGTTTGTTCGAACCCTAAATCGTGATTCCTTCGAATTCTCGCTTTTCCGGCTCGTGATTTCGTCTTGATCCGGTGTTTCGATAGGGATACAACCGGAAAGGTTTGATCTTGGTGAGAACGTTAGTTTTTTTGGAACTCCACTTTCAAATTTACTATTTCCGGTTGAAATTCTGGTCTAATCGTCGATATTTTGTTTCGAATCTGTTGTCTTGGTTGTAGTTGAAGTATAAAGGTTCGATCTTTATGGCTGCGGCGGTGGGAGGAGAGGAACCGGAGTACGAGAGCGATCCGGAGGATGCGTTGCTCCCGTCTCTGAGAAGACGGGAGGCGAGCGACGACGAGGAGGGGTCGGATTCGGGACGGAGAAGTGTCGTCCGAAGGGAATCCGATGTTGAGTCCGACGGTCAGGGCGGCGCACCGGGTTATGAAGAGGAGGAGGAAGTGGTAGAGGAGGATTTGTTAGAGGAGGAGTACGAGAATGAGAGTGGTGGGAAGGAAGTGGTGGCGGTGGAGAAGGAGTATGTTGGAGAGGATGGGAGGGGTGATGGTGGAGAAGAGGAGGGAGGGGTCGGAGAGGAGAAGAAGGAGAATGAGCCGTTTGCTGTGCCGACTGCTGGGGCTTTCTATATGCATGATAATCGGTTCAGAGAAGGACGTGGCGGCCGGAATAGGTGAGCTTGCTAGTGTGTTTAACTTTTACTCTTAAATTGTGGCAGAGATCAGAATGATTGTATTCTTCAGGTATTCAGAAGTTGTCAAGTTGAATTGTATGATGGGTTTTGCCAATGTATAGATTTCTTCGATGAAAATGGACACACATGTGTTTTAACTTGCAAATGAACTATAATAATTTCGAAATCGGTCATTATAGTGTAAAAACAGTAAAATGACGTCTTATTGAGCTGGTTTTTGTCAAATTGTGTATCCACATTTATGCAATTCATCATAAAGTGCTACAACGTAATGGAAGCAAACTTTTATCAGGAGTCAAGTATGTAATCCCTTAAGAGTCTATATGTGTGGAATTACATTTGATAGAGATTGATTAGTGATAAAATAGACATCTTTTTTTTTTTGAGTAGATGGAAATTTTCCATGTGGGAACGTAGTTAGGAAGCTAGAGGAAGATGGATCAGCCTGTGTGAGACATTGTAATTATTAGCTACTGATACCAAAGCTTATAAATTATTCTGGATTTTCGATGTTGAAACTTGAAAATGATTGTCGGAGCATGGTGAGAACTGTGTGAATCTATTAGTACAGTACGCACTTGGTAGAATCTATTGGGTGACAAATAAACGGAAAGATTATGTTACATTGTTAATGACAAATCTTTCTTTAAATCTTTTACATCCTATACACTATTACTCGACTATTATCTGTCCGAGTCATGAATTTTTAGCATTAGTTCAAAGCTCTTTAAGTATTGACCTGGTAATTAGCTGTTGATCCAAGTGCCGATCGGTCCGATTTGCCAGATATTAATGTATTTAACATGTACTCTAGTATGTTGTTTCATTGTTGCATTTTTTTCCTTTAAAAATCGCAGGCACACATTAGGTGGGCGCAGATTGTGGGAGTCGAAGGATGACCGCTCTTGGGTGCACGATAGGTTTGAAGAGATGAGACTGCAAGATGTGCAATATAATGAGGTATGCTTTATGAGGTCATTTCTTGTTTCTGTTGTGCAGGTTGTCACTCATCTCCTTTTACCTATTTTTTATTGGGTTTTTAATTTTCATACATCCTGCAGAGGAGAAATAGTAGAGGGCGTTATAGAGGTCGAGGAAGAGGAAGGGGCTCTAGTCGAGGTCGTGGAAGAGGAAATAGATCTCGATCATATGACGACGAAGCAAGAGTGCCTAATGATAGACCTCAAGGATATAATGATAGATCTGGTGATCAGCATGACAAATCCAAAGATAATAACGAAAAGAGGAACCAAAATCATGCTCCTAAAACTGTGAGAGGAAGAGGCCCTAGGCGCTATGATGCTATCGTAAACAACCATAAGGAGATTCCAGCCAGTCGCAACAAACAGTGAGTACTACCGTTGTGTCTCTTCTGATATCTCTTTTCTTGAGTTGCTTTTGTTTGTTCTGACTTTTCCATTGGTTTCATGTCATCTACCTAGAGTTGACAAATCACATGAACAAGCATCAAACATCAAGCATCAAGCAAAACAGCCTTCCCAAACGGCAAATGCTCACTATGAACCGGTTGTCCCCAGGAAACAGGTGCCGTCTTCAAACTTAAATGTTGCTTCACCACCATTCTATCCGTCTGGATCTTCTAGTCAAGAGGCGTCTGTAGCAGCACCAACTAGGGGTGTGCAAACTGGTGGATCTAGCAGAAATGGCCCCACCATGTCGGACACCAATTTTCCACCGTCCAACTCTTCAACTTCTTTTAGAGGAAAAAGTGGTGGTACTTATGGTGCTCAATCAAGACCACATGCCGATAATCCTATTCACCAAACTCCTGGAAGACCTATGGGTGGTATGCCAACACATTCTGTTGGTACAACTCAGCCTCCACATCTCAGATTGCAAGAGGGAGGTATATCCCCACAAGGAGCACACTTTAATTATCAACAGAATTTGATGCCTAACCAAGTTGGTAAAGCATCTGGACATGCAGAGCACCCCATACAGCAGAGGCTTGGAAACACTGCTGCTCAACCTGTTTTGCGAGGTTCTGTATCAGAAGTTGAGGATTCTGAATCTCAACCTGGGTCAAGTAAGTCCAAGGCTATGGTTGGTGGTAAAGAGAAAGCTATTTCTGAAGGTGGAGGTGGTGGTGCATTGTTATACAATGGAGCCCAGTTCATTGGACCCAATGGCACATTGGGAGTTGGTCATGGTGATCAAAAGTTTCCTGGTACTCCTGCTCTTTTGCCAGGTATTTTTTCCTTTTTTTGCACCAAAATACAAAAAAAATGTCTACTTATTTTTGTGCTTTTTTGGCAGAAGCAACCATTAAGCTCACATTTTAGTAAAAAATAGGCTTCTTGAGCAGAATTTTTTCACATGACAATTAAGTAATCTAACAACAAAAAAAGGCTTTAGTTACAAATTAGTTGGGGTAGGCTAACGTGAAGTAATGGTAATCTCAAACCATTTTAACTGACATAAAGAAGTGAAACATTGTGACTGACCATAGTATGAATTACTATTTTTTAAGCGAATTAGTTGGGGTAGGCTAATGTGAAGTAATGGTAATCTCAAACCATTTTAACTGACATAAAGAAGTGAAACATTGTGACCGACCATAGTATGAATTACTATTTTTAAGCGATTTTTCATGCCCTTTCTGATTTTAAAGATCCAGGTTTTATCAATTCTCCAACCTTCCTTCTGTCTGTATCTTCTTGGTTGAAGTAAATCATCATGTATTTTTCTTGTTTGTCTATATACCTTTTGGTGCAGATATTTATTATTCGTTTGCTTCAATAACAGTTATGCAGTTCAGTGGGCAGCATCATGGTGGTCTTGGGGTTCCTGCTGTTGGTATGGCCTTGCCAGGGTATGTTGCACAACCCCAACTTGGGCTTGGAAGTTCCGAGATGGCTTGGTAAGTGAAGGATTTATTTGTGAACTTGTAACGTTCTTCAAGCTATCGCTACATGTCTTGATGTAATTTTTTTGAAGTGATTACTGAGATAATACATATTAACGCCCATTTCTTTTTGGGTTGGTGGAATAAACTCTGGAAATTTGTAATTGAATATGAAATTGCTATATATTGCTGAAAAAAGCTCGCAAGTCATTTAATTTGATTTTTCTGTGATGGGTTAGGGGTCTTGTTGGGAAAAGGTTTTGTCTTGAGTTATATACTTATGTATCAATTGAATCCCCTCTCTTAGTCTCTTTTGTTTCCTTGTTTTAGGTTGCCAATGCTGGCGGGCGCTGCTGGGGCTTTAGGAGCCTCCTATGGACCTTATATCACCCTGGATGGTGGTTACCATGCTCTGTCTTCGGGACCGGCCTCTTCTGCACCTACTTCCAGTTCCAAGTAAGTTTTTTTATTAAAATATGGACTCGTTTTTTGGCCTAATCTTATAATTGTATGTATTCATTTTTTGCATGTTAGCTCAACGGAGATTAAGCACCATCTTTACTCTAGTCCTTTACTTCTTTTGGAAAGTTTTTTTATTGGTAGTATTTTGTTTCCTAGAATGAAATTAGAACATTACTGCCAAAGGAATACTAGCATACTGCTTTATTGCTATCTATGGCAGAAACCATGGTGTAGGAATAAGGTTTGTGTTTTGTCATTTCTTGAGCTTGCTCACCAGCTAGATTGCAGATTTGCAATGCTAAGGGTCTTTTTTTCTGCCTTTTTATCTCTTTGCTCTCATATATCATTGATGCAGTTCCTTATCTGTGCTAGATGCCTAGATACTTTAGCATCTATTGTTGATGGTTGATACAATTTATTTGCCTTTAAAATTTCTACCCTTCAGAGAAGCGATTCCAGCAACAACTTCCAACACATGGAAGGCTCCTCAACGATCTGGTAATATTTATGTTTATTTATTAGAGCCTAAATGGCAGCAAGGTATTTGAATAGCATGTTTAATTTATTCTTGTTTTTTATGTATCAGAGCATGAAAACGAAGAAAATGGGCAACGACAAAATAAGCCCCGGAGGTACGGTAAAACCTATTTGCTATTTGATATTTTTAACTTCTCCTGCTTATGTGATAAACTTATTACGCTCTCATATAGATATTCGGAGATGAATTTTGGCCAGTGAAGTTTGAAAATGAGCTTGAGTTTGTTAGAATAAGCATCATAAGGTGAGAAACCTTATTTCAACTTATTTTGCCTTTTCTTTTGCTTGCCCATTCCTACTTTTTAAGTTGTTTTTTTCAGGCACGCTCCTTATCTTTTGTGGCATTCAGCTTTCGTTTGCACCGCATTGGGTTGCCTATTGCCTTAAGTTATGCTAGGTTTGTCTTTCTTTTCCCCTTCCCTACCTCCAAAACCTCTGATATTCGGCATTTGTGCTTCGTCTATTTTCCATTTATGGAAACTAAAGCATAATTTGATTTGCGAGATTTATTATTGTGCCTTATTTGGTGCTTGGTGGTTGCAGCTATATGAACGCCTGCTCTGTTGCATCCAGCATTGAAGATCAGTAGACCGACGTGCAGCTGAACAGGTGGCATTGTCATAATCCGAATATGGTAAGGATCAACATCCAAAACAATGTTATTGGCATTCTTAATTAGTCAAGCAAAAAAAAAACTGTCATGGTGATCTTTTGGTTATTGTCCTTTTGATTACAGGTGTTTTTTCCATTTTTGTGGGGTTTGAAGCTTACAAGTGGAGAGGGCTTCCAGTTATGCTTGAAGAATGGAATGGGACAAAGTTGCCCATGGTGTTGTGTTTGTTAAGCTGCAATGGTGTTTGTGTGTGTGTGTTTTTGCTTTTCCTGAAGGTGAAGTTGGCTGAGTGCAGCAAGTCTAAGATGGGGATGTTTTTGGTGACTTTTAAGAACTTATTTATGTGGAGATGTGGGACAAGTGTTTCAGGAAAATCCAAATAAAAATAAAGCTTGTGTTAGCTTGTCTGATGAGTGCTCCCACTGGTTAAAAGAGTGTTTGGTGTCTCAATTGTAATATGGAGATTTTATTTGCTTTGGTACAATTAACTTGGAAATCTGTTTTTGTTCTGGAGCAGCAATGCAACATGGTGCCATCTTAGTTGAATGAAAACTTCTTTGTTTAGGTTTTTTTATATATAAAAAATTCTATCAACGAAACAACGGCTGACGGGTTGGGGTTCGACAAATTCTTTGTTTAGGTGTTTGCCTCTTGGTGTGAATAATTATTCAATTGGATAATTGAATAATTAAAGAGTATACATAGATAATTTTCTTGTCGAAAGGCAACATATTTGTTGAGACTTTTTTTGTGAGGATTCTACACATTCGACAAGGGTGAAGACAAAAGGAAATAAGCTGTCATTCATGCATGAAGTGGATATGTCCGCAAACAGATGAACACTCATCTGCTATCGACGCTACTTCGAAATATTTAGCCTTATTTGTTTGGGTGCAATATTAACATGTGCACTTAAAATTTTGGATTTTACTTTTGTGTACTTGCTTAAACACGAAATTTGTTTGGTGCGTGCCAAATTTTCGGTGTCTCGTTTTCCGTTTATTTTAATGGTTTAGTTGGTACGGAGTTAACAATAATGTCATGTTAACAATACTCTTTCGATTTGTTTATTCCTCAAACCAAATCCCTAGCGATCTTCACTCTTTCCAAATGTTGATGTTGGTCTACTACCGGTCCCAAACCAAATCCCCAGGTCTACTACCGGTCGACCAAAATTAACATCAGTCGAACGATGTCTGTTGGCGGTCGACTGGTTATGCATGATTTAGCGGGAAGAAAATGACTCTGTTATATTCGGTCGGACGAGACTCTTACCGTTTGACCGTTTGCATCTAAAATAAGTCGGTCAGGACCTACACCATCTAAACGGTCAACCGTCCTAAGACACAGTTCGATCGATAACTTAAGCGAACTTAATTATGGTTCAACTAGTTTGTATATTTGGTTCGACCGGTGATGACTTGTGAAACATAGGAAAGTTCCCGGTATTTTTAGTAGAATAAGACCTTTTGCCGTTCGACCGTTGGGATAAATTGTATAATGTTTATCTGGTGTGGACCTTCCAGCCGGTCGACTGCCCAAAGACTTTTGTATGACTGTTTTGATGAATGTTTGGTTCGACCGGTGGATTACTAGTGAGATTAACTGTAAATAAGATCCAATAGTGAGATTGTAGGGGACTTAAATTAAATTTGATGAGCTCTGCTAGAGAATACCTACCTGTATGTATATATATACACGGGAATTCTACTGTGCTTAATTTCCCCACAATATCTCCGATTAGAAACTTGGAAAGAGTAACCTTATAATATGTTAGTGTTTGGTGTTTGAGTTTGTTGTTGCAACAAAAGTTCTTTCCATTTTAGGGCACCCTTAACGGGGGTGCCCCGCCCGGGCGCCCTGGTCGGGCGCCCGTGGGGCGCCCGCCCGGGCCACCCGCCCGGGCGCTTGCCCGGGCGGTGGGCGTCCCGGGCAGACGCCCGGGCGCCCATGGGAGGGGGACACGTGTCCCCCTCCCATTGGTTATTATTTTATTTTTTTTGAAATTTTTTTTGTTTGGGTTTTGTTATTAATGGATTGGGTATTTGTTATAAATGTGGGGTAATAAATTTTTGTAAGTAATTAAAATTAAGAAATTTCCAGAACCAATACACTGTTTAATCACGGGTGCAATTTTTGATCACGGGTGCACTATTTTCAATCACGCGTGCACTTTTTGCAATCACGCGTGCACTGTTTGCAATCACGCGTGCACTATTTGCAATCACGCGTACACTATGTGCAATCACGCGTGAACAGTGCAACAAATACATCCAAACCCTCCCAACTATAAATACATCTATTTATCTCCTGATTCCTCACATTTCCTTAACTTCTCAACTTGTAGCTTCTTCTCTCATCAATGTCGGATAATAGTTTAAACTCCGGTCAATCGGACGATGATAACTGGAATGAGACATTAAATCTAATGGACCGTGCTATTGAATTAGCCGGACAGGCTGTTTACGAAAGGACTACACGTCCTAAGCAGCGTCGAAGGAGAACGACGAACCCAGATAGAGATCGTGAACTAGGTTACAGACGCCTTGTAGACGATTATTTCTCTGACAACCCTGTGTATTCTGATACTCTTTTCAGGACAAGATTTCGGATGAGAAAGCATGTCTTCCTGCGCATCCACAATGCCATCGAAGCATCTGATGTCTTCTTCCAACGAACACCGGACGCAACTGGTAGGATGAGCATCTCCGGTCTACAAAAAAGTACGGCAGCAATGCGAATGCTAGCATATGGCGTTGCCGCTGATGGGATCGATGAGTACCTACGAATGAGTGCGACAACATCCAGAAATGCTCTCCTCAAATTCTGTGAAGGTGTTATTCGCATCTTCGGCCCTGAGTATTTACGTCGGCCAACTGCAAATGACTTGGCACGCCTACTTTACGTTGGTGAGCAACGTGGGTTTCCAGGTATGATGGGGAGTATCGATTGTATGCACTGGGAGTGGAAAAACTGCCCAACTGCTTGGAAGGGACAACATCAAGGACGTGCTGGGAAAGCAACTCTGATCCTTGAGGCGGTGGCATCGTACGACTTATGGATCTGACACTCCTTCTTCGGAATACCGGGTTCATGCAATGACTTGAACGTCCTGCAACAATCTCCGGTTTTCGACGACATACTAGAAGGCCGAGCACCACCTGTTAATTATGAGGTAAATGGTGTTCAATATGATATGGGATACTATCTTACTGATGGTATTTATCCACAGTGGGCGGCCTTCATCCAATCCATCCTTCACCCTCACACCCCGAAGCACAGATTGTTTGCTGAAGTGCAGGAGGCAACGCGTAAAGATGTTGAACGCGCTTTCAGAGTGTTGCAAGCGAGGTTCGCGATCATCAGAAACCCGGCTCTTGCCTGGAGCAAGGACGTTCTGTCCAAAATAATGACAGCTTGTATCATCATGCATAACATGATAGTGGAGGACGAACGCGACTGTTATGCTAATTTTGGAGATATTCGCGAATTTATGGAAGATCGTCCTGGAACTTCAGCTGAGGCAACGTCGTATTCGACCGATCGTATAGCGGATATTCACGAGTTTTTTGTCAATCAAGATCGAGTGCGTGACAGGAACCAACATTTGGATCTGAAAGGCGATTTAATTGAGCATATATGGCAACGCTACGGAAGAGGAACGGTTTGAAAATCAGTTAACGTAGTTGGTCATGTAGTATTTAAAAGTTGAGTTTATGTAATATGTACTGTTGCTTCTTAACTTTGATTGTAATATTTCCTATTTCAGTTTGTCTTAAATGTAACGTGGCTCCGTAATATTTAATAATAATTTCGTGATTTACCAGTAATTATTAACAATATTTCGAGTTAAAATATAATTATAAGGAAAATTTTTCAAAATAATCAAAAAAAATAAAGAAATTGTAAAAATATGCACTTCAGAAACTTATTTGGCAAAATATGCACATTGAAAAACGGCACCTGAAATCCCGTTTTTATTAAGTAAAAACGGTATCACCAATGCCGATTTTTAACCAAGTGACAAACGACACTACTAGTGCCGTTTTTCACCCCAGGTAAAAACGGTACCAGTAGTGCCGTTTTTTACCTGGTTAGAAAACGGCACTACGGGTGCCGTTTTCACCCTATATAAAAACGGCATCCGAGATGCCGTTTTTAGCCTAGGGTTAAAAACGGCACCAAGGCCCCCTTTTCTCCAATCTTCCCAAAATTTTTGGTGTTTCTTCCTCTCCCTCTGTCCTGCGATTTCAGGTATTTTTACATCAATTTTTGTTAATATTTTGCCTTATTAGTTTGTATTTATGTACATTTGATTGGTTTGGTTAGGATGTGTGTGGATTGTTTGATTTGAAATGGATTCGATTGATTGATATTTGGTTGATGAGTTTACCAAACTTTGTTTAATTAATCTTGTGTGGATGATGTGATATTGTTATGATTAATAATCTTGTGCGGATTTGATGATTTGATTAATAGATCAATTAATCTCAAAATTCCAAATTTAATAAATTTACATTGTTTGGATTTGTGTTAAACCAATTAAATTGAATAATCAATGTTGTAGTTGTTGAAATTAGATTTATTGTGGATAATGTATTGAATTTGTTTAGATTGTATTATTTGAACTGAATAATATGTAATATTATTTTTTGTTAATTATGTTTTTCAGTTTCCCAAATGTCCACTTCACATGATTGTCACGGTCCTGTTGACCCTTCAGTGTTAGTACTACAGAAAGATCATAGATCATCTTCGATTCTGGAAAATGTAAGTGTTATGATTTTTAAATTATAATTTTTATGTATCGGTATTAGTTTTTATTTGACGTAAAATAATTTAATTTAATTTCCAGGAGCCTTTGACGGATATTAAATGCGTCGAGCACGCCACTCAGTTCAACACGTGGAATGTGCAAGATGAAAGGATGTGGGATTTGTTAGAGATTGCGGGATTTGGCACTGTGTCTCGATTGCAACGACTGCAACTGGATTGGAATCTGATTCGTGCTGTTGTGGAGAGGTGGAGGCCTGAGACACACACCTTCCATTTTAGACACGGGGAGATGACCATCACGCTACAAGACGTAGCTATGCTTAGTGGTCTTCGTGTTGACGGTTTGGCAGTGTGTGCAACATTAGATCACGATTGGACTCTGGTTTGCATGAATCTGTTGGGTGTTGAAGAAGAAGAAGCGAGAACTGCAGTGAAAGGTGGATACGTGTCATTGCAGTGGTTGCAGCAAAATTTTCAGGTTGTTGAGCAAGATGCAGCAGATGAGCAGGTTATGCAGCACACGAGAGCGTACATTTTGTTTCAGTTGGGATCCGGGATAGTGGGCGATAAGAGTGGAAACAAAGTCCACCTGAGATATTTATTGTTGCTGGAAAACATATTTGAATGTGGAAACTACAGTTGGGGAGCTGCATCCTTAGCTGTTTTGTATCAATATTTGGATCAGGCATGTCTGAAAAAAGGGAAACAATTAGCTGGTTTCCTTACATTGTTACAGATATGGTGTTGGGAACATCTTCATGTCGGACGACCATCTACAATTCCCGGTGTGCAACTTCCATTGTGTCCTTTAGGTTCACGTTGGCGGACTCCTAGGTCGTGGGCGAACAATGTGAAGACGGCTCAGATTGAATTTTACAGAAATGAGTTTGACGTTCAAGATGAAAGTCAGGTTTGTTGGAACCCATACGAAGAAGTAGATCTGATGGCGTTACCTGTTGATTGCCGCCAAGGACATGAGGTTTGGATGAGCAGAACATGGATGGTTTGTTTCGGAGTTGCCGCAATGCACGTGCCAGAATTATAGGCCTCCAGCTGCTAGAGATCGATACTTGGTAAGAAATGATCAGAAAATTATATTTTTGATTGAGGTTTTAATTTGCATTTTGTAATCGTAAATGTGTTTTTATGGCAGCTTCATGGGTTACACAGTTTACATGAAGATATTCATCATCTTGAAGGGATGCATGCTTCACATAGGCCCACTCAGTCATTAACGGCGAAATTAAAGAAAAAGATCAAGGAAATGATGGCGTGCTTTAAGAGTGTAGATCCGTCATTGAAACTGTCAGAAGATGAAGATGTTTGCCATCAACCACATCGTACAGTTTCTGAAGAAAATCTCCCAGAAATTGGTGTGTCGCTTGACGAGGAGGACAATTTCATTTTCACCGGAGTGTCTGCCAACGATGGAGGGATTCTGACTCAAGAATCACGCGGTACTACGTTCTTTCAAGGCGAGGGTTCTTCATTTCACGTAGGCGAGGGTTCAGGATTTCAAGGTGTTGAAGTCGAAAGAGGTGGGGTTGTTGAAGACGATGCTGGTGTGATAACTCAAGTGTACCGTCGTCGCCCTTCGAAGGCCCCTCGACGAGGTGGACGAAATAAAATTCCTACTAAAGTTTTTTCTCCACCTTAGTTGTCATTACATTTTCGTTAAACTACATTTTGGTTAATAACAATTTCATTTGTTAAAAAATATTTCATGTATTATGAACAAGTTTATTTGACGGTTGAGTTGTTTGAAATTATTTATTTCTTCGTTTTGATTTTCCCCCTTAGGTGTACAAGACTTGGATTTAAAATCCAAGAGAATGGGCAGACAGAAAACAGATTTTTCCTGTTTTCTGTCTGCTAAAAAACGGCACTAGTAGTGCCGTTTTTACTGGAAAGAAAACGGCACTACCAGTGCCGTTTTTTGTTTATAAAAACGGCACTACTAGTGCCGTTTTTATTAAAGAAAAAACGGCACTTGTAGTGCCGTTTTTCAAGCAGACAGAAATCCAGGGCATTTGCTTTCGTTTTTATTGTTTTCGACCTGAAATTCACAACACAAAATTAATTTTTAACCTGAGATTCACAACAAACCAGTATTATGAAAACATATTGTAGCGATGATTAACATTACATATTGTTTCCACTTTGTTCATCCATGTTATTTCTGATTCTTTTTGTTTTCGGTCGCCCACTTCGTCTTACCATAGAAGGTGCTATTAAAGCTATATGTCCTTCTTCTATCCAAAACCTTTCATCTAGTATTGGAAAGAAAATAGGTGCATATGCTTTCCTGTAAGCTTGAGTTGTTAGGTATTCTGAGACGATTCGCGAAGTATGAATGTTCGCGTGGCGGTTGCTGCATACGGCCAACACATGTGAGCAAGGAATGTGGTGTGCATCTATGTACCCGCAGGAGCATGTTGGACCTGACTCCGTCAGAGTAACCTGAAAGCTACGAGACTGGTTGCTTTCGACACTAAAGAGGTTATGACTATGTCTAGTGACACAAAGCTGAGTAGCCATCTGCCGTTGGTTTGTGATTTCATCGTTGATCTTTTTAGGATATGCCAATATCATATTCTCCCCTTCATCTCTTCTACTGACAAAATATTTATTCAGACGCAGATAAGTCATCATGATGAGAGGACAAAGTGGTAAGCCACGTACACGCTTTAACACATTGTTGAAGCTTTCTGACAAGTTTGTGGTCATTATCCCGAAACGGCGTCCAAAATCATGACTTAATGCCCAATACGAAACGTCTTCTTGTTCTTTAATCCATTTGAAACCATGAGGGTAATTAATCTCGATATCCTTCATATGCTCTTCAAATGTTTTTCTATCAGGAGCGACACCGGCATGCCAAAATTTATTTTGCAATTCGACATTCCTGCACCGAGCATTTCTTGACATATTTGCACTCATATGTCTCAGACAGAACCTGTGAACATGACCTCGCTCAGGGGGGAAAAAATTCTTCACAATATTTGTAAGACCCGGAAACCGATCACTAATAATACACAATCTATCTCGTGTGCATACTCTACTGGCCAAAATACTTAAGAACCACTGCCATGAGCTGCCCGATTCTTTTTCAACAACAGCAAACGCCAAAGGAAACAAACCAGAGTTGGCGTCTGTACCCATAGCAATTAAAAGAGTCCCCTCAAACTTCCCAAACAAATGAGTCCCATCAATGCTCAACACAGGTCTACAGTACTGAAAACCTTCAATGGAGGCTGCGAATGACCAAAAAACTCTTTGAAACTGTTCAATGTTGTGACTTATCCTCTGTGTCTGAATCTCGATCACGGTGCCAGGATTGGTGGTGCAAATATTAGACATAAAACGTCTTAAGTTACGATAAGAAGCCTCATCAACTCCGTATACTTTTTCCAGTGCTTTCTTGCGGGCGTACCAAGCTTTGTCATACTTGATATCTATGAAGTAATGAGTCTTCACTAAAGCTTGAATTTCTGCAGGAGTAATGGTTATGTTTGTTCGAATGGTGGCAAGAATCATGTTAGAAATTAAACCGGCGTCACATTGCACGTGGTCATGCAAAAGTCCCTCGTTACTACAGGTGTGTTCAGACTTGTACTTCTTAACTTGAAAACATTCTTTGCTCTGACTGTAAGAGGCATGTATCTTCCATTCACACTCTTTTTTCAAACAACCAGCTGAAAATCTTTTTGGCCCAGACGTTAACACTTTGAATTGGACACTTTTTCGCAAATGCCATTCCTTCAACTGATGCAGCAAATCTTTTTTTGTTGAAAAAATCCTATGCAACCAATAACTTCGTCCATCTTCCAAGTTATCGTATTCAGTGTACGCAGCAATACGGCCATCGACATTTCCAATCACTGAATCTTCAATCCAGTTCTCGCCAGGCTCTATGTCTGGCAAATGCCTCAAATCTGGTAGTACGGGTAATGGTGGCAATTCATTACTAACGATGGCTTCATGTACGTAGCTATCAGGTTCTCGATTCACAGCGTCTGCCATATGATGAAACATGTTCTGCAGCTCCGGAAGTGGGGTTGAATCTACATCAACAATGTCTATCTCATCACCATCCATCTGACCATCTGCCTCATCATCATCTGTCTCATCACTATCTGCATCTTCAACCTGTCTTCCTTGAGAATGTGATTGAACTACGTCTGCTTCATAATTACCAATATTCATTGGTGTGTGCTCATACGATCCAAAATATGACTGAGGAACTGCCGAAGAAGGACCTGCTTCATATTGGCTATATGTTTGTGTCATTTGTTGATAATCCTCATTCAACTGACTGTGTTGGACGGTAGTATAGGGCTTGGGTTGTTTCTCAACAAACAATACAACCGTATTCATGTAGTTAAATAGAGATAGCATTGTAGCCGTGCTCTGATCATCAAAAACTTGAGCATATGTATACTTTTCATACGGTGGTCATTTGCATGTTAACTTTAGATCAAACTCTCCTTCTTGGAAACCACAAACTTGACAAACTGATTCACAGAGATCATCATATCGCATTTGTGTGTTAACATTAAGCATTCGTCTGTTACCACCTTCATATTCTGGTACCTCATCTACGAATGTAAGAATTCCATCGAAAAAAACCATAACCAATCCGGTACCGGAGCTCATTACTTCGAGTGTAGAAAATCTACATTTCATACATACATAAACATAAAAACAAATACATTAACTATACATGCATTGTATTTCATGTCAAAATAAAAAAAACCCAAATAAAAAATAAGAACCTAACCTCAACACTGTTGGTCGTCGGAGAGAGAGACTTAATGGGGAGTGGGGGAAATTTTGGAAGTGAAAGAATGAAGATGGTGGCTGTCCAGGCCACTTAAACCCTAGATAAAAACGGCATCTCGGATGCCGTTTTTATATAGCATAAAAACGGCACTATAGGTGCCGTTTTTTAAGTAAGTAAAATAACGGGCCGTTTTCTCTAGGATAAAAACGGCACTGCGAGTACCGTTTTTACCTGGGGTGAAAAACGGCACTAGTAGTGCCGTTTTTCACTTGGTTAAAAAACGGCATTGGTGATACCGTTTTTACTTAATAAAAACGGGATTTCAGGTGCCGTTTTTCAATGTGCATATTTTGCCAAATAAGTTTCTGAAGTGCATATTTTTACAATTTCTTTATTTTTTTTGATTATTTTGAAATTTTTTCCTAATTATAATGTAATTAAAATTAGATTTATATAAAATGTAATTTGTTAAATGTTGTGTGAGAATTAAATTTGTTTAATTAAGAAATGATGTGGATGAAAGAGAGTGTAGGGTGGGTGGGGGTAGCCTGGGCATGGGTAAGGGGTTTTTTTGGGTGGGTTGGGTGAGCTGACGTGGCAGAGAGAGAAGCTGACGTGGCAGAGAGAGAGTGCAGGGCGCCCGGGGTAGCCCGGGCGCTGTTAAATATGCTCTTAGGGTTTCCACTCCTCGCCCGACCCCTAAAATCCTCCACCACCCTTCCGAATCCAATTAAGGATTCATTCTTACAGGTAAGGTACTATTCTCTTCTTCTTCTTCGCCATCAGATTTGATCAATTGTGAACTCAGATATTTAGTGGTTCTTCAAATTTCATTTAGTTTATTGAATGTCAAATTAATTTTCTTACGGGTTTCTTTGGATTCGCGACAACGGCAGGTAAATTGGTAATTGGATAGTTATTAATGAATCCTGGTGGCAACCCTGCAATTAGCGTTGGCGTTAATAGAAGTAGCGAATCAATTGGAAGCTTTGCGTCCAGTATGGAGAGCCCTTTCAGCCTGAAGTTCGGACAAGTGTTCACAGGGTTCGGCGTCGGCTGTGGAATTGGCATTGGCGTTGGACGGCCTATATATTTGGGTAGGGTAACCAACCGTATTATTTTCCTCCTTTCGTCTACTGATTATGTTTGTTTTTCTTCTAAAGAGCCGAGTGTCTTTGGTTCGTCCAAGACTGTGGTATTCTGAGAAAAAAATTCTTGGTTTTCATTTTTTTGGAGTTTGTGATTTCAAAGTATGCCCGTTGGGGTTTATCTTTGAATGAATAGGCTTTGCACAACGGATATTTCTTTGATTTGAACCTTTTGTTTTGAAAATCTAAGACTATATGTGAAAGTAGAGGTTTGTGTAGGATTTTGTTTCTTGGGATAAGAGACTGGATTGCAAAGTCAAAGGATTACATTGATACTTCACACAATCAACTAACTATGCTCAAGTAAGTATTATCAGTTGTCAAAAAAATGTTAAATAAAAAAGAGTATAATTAGTTGTCATTGACATGTTGTTTGTTGTTATGAATTCCTTGTTATAAAAAAGTTACTTGTTTTTTAAAATTGGGGTCATTGCATTCATAAAAAAAGGGTCCTGGTCCTTGTTAATTAGAAGGCCTTTGATAATTATTTCTTGTAGTGAAATTCCTCTTTGATGTTGAACTTGAGCATTTTCAGCTCTACATGTCTCTGTTTTCATTATTGAGAATATTAATCATGTGAGGTGCTTTTATTATCAGGGGCCATTCCAGCTCTACAACAAGTTCTTACTGCAACAAGAGGAGCTACTGATATTCTCTCTGGTGCTGGGAGGCATGTAAATAGCTCTGTAAGTGTAATTTTGAATCTACTTATTCTTAAGCTATTGGCTCTCTCGTCTCCTCTCTGATATATGGCTTCATTATTTTTCATGTTCATATAGTTCAGAAGATTTGGAGTCAAAGGGGTAGAATCAGGTGTGGGATGTGGTGTTGGTGTTGGCCATGGATTTGGTATTGGTATGTGTTTCCTTTACCCTGTCCTCATGTATAGACTTTCTTCGTATCTTTTTTTCAAAATTGATCATGTTTATCTGATATATGTATGTGATGGCATAACTATTTTCATATTTATCTGCATTCAAATAGTATCAGAAATCATTCCTAGACATATTTTTCAGATAAAAATAGGAACAACATATAAGTAAGTCACAGAAAATCTGAACGAAACTTCAAAGTTTGTAACTATTCCAAAAAAAAAAAAAAATTGGAAATTTCTAGAGAAATACAAGTAGATTTTGTGGACTATGAGATTTAAAGCTCTTTTGAAGTAATAATAAAAACCTTAATAGTCAGAGGTGTACTTTTGATGGTTGGGAGTTAGGCAGTAACATAACTCATTTTACATGACTACATATCCCACACAACCAATTATCTTATTATACTATAGTTATAAATGCCACCTAAATTTCCAATGTCAACAATGTGACCTTCTTAATGGTCTATTTGGTAGTACACTTGTAAATTGCCCTTTTGTAGCATAATCATGTTGTTGGATGTTGTTAACTTGCCAAGTTCTAGTGTTGTAGTTGAAGTTATGGGTGACTCAGATCAGGGCTAAACCACCCATATTAAGAAATGAACCCGCTTTCAGTAATAAAGAAATTTTCCTCATAAAGTTATATTTTATAATTATTCTATTGTGATAGCATTGCTAGATGCTAGTAAGGTATTATATTTTTCTCTCTGTGGCAGGGATTGCTATAAAGCCTGGTGCAATCCAAAAAATTCAATCTTATTGTGGAGTACGTCTTCTTCTATCAGTGTTCTCTGTCCCTCATACTGTTTTCTTCATCTAATAAGAACTTTGATCAGAACATGCTGATGAAGATTGTATCTGGTTTTGGCGTGGAATCCAACATGTCTTCCTTTCAAAATTTTATCCCCGGTCCTCTTCAAAGCAACACAAATTCGCTGAGTGAAAGCTTTCTTAAAACAGAAAGTACGAGTAGCACCAAGACAAGTCCCGGAAGCAATTATGGTTTGATTCCAGAATCCAAATTTTCATCCCTTGACTCTAAAGATCCAACAGAGCGTGCTAGTAGTCGTTCTGAGAAGGTCATTGATAATTTCCTTCAGAGCCCACTTCTCCAAACTGACAAGAGATCGGAGCTTGGGCAGCTGGTATGCCAATGCTGAAATCTTACTTAAATTTCCAATACTCCGTAGCTACCATTAGAGATGCAAATATCTGAAGCTTTTGAGTTGCACATTTTTCATTTCTTGGTACTGTCATCATCACAAAATTGCGAAATTATTGTCTTGAACTTATTCAACCTTGGCAAAAAGTTTGTTTAATATAGTTTGAAATTGTTTAGTTCGTTTCGTACTGGTTCGGATTGCATCTGATGTATGTGTTCCATATGTAGGCTGAGAATCTACGCTCCGAAAATGACATCCTTCATGTGGTAATAATATTACTTCCAATTCTTCCCTTTGTACATGTGACATTTATTAACATCTACTTTTGATTTTCTCAGAGGAACCTTCAATTAAATCTCAATATGCGACTTACATACTAAGATTCGATCAATCTGTTGATCAACTGCAGTCAACTCACTGCTGATATTCTTTTACAGTTACTGAAGCACCAACAAATGATTGATGAGCTGGTTAAGGAGAATGAAAAGCTGCATCAAATACTAAGGGAAGACCTTAAAATTTCTCCAACCAGACATGAAACCAGTAATGGCAAATCTTGTTCTGATTGTATCGATTGGCGGAGAAAACGTAAATCAGCAAGATGATATATACAGTTTTGGCATTTTCTCTTGCAAAAATCTTGTAGATTTTTCAATTTTATCGGATGTCTCCGAAGAGACCATCTTGTAAATTTTGATCTGGCTTATAAATGAGAAATGGTGATTACACCTGCTTAGTGCTAATTGGAGTTCAGTTTAAACCTTAACGAACAAAATATGAATTCTGGATTTTAACTTACTGCCTGAACGAGTGGAAAATGAATTTTGGGCTTCAAAATTTTTGGTTCGATGGTTGTTCAATTACATTAACTAGTTGTCTGTTATAGCCCAAGATTTAAAAAAAAAACTACTAAACGTCGTCCAAAATTACTTAAATTGTCCTTTTAAATTACCAAATTACCATTAACAATATATTTAATACCCATATCGTCCCGTGTCTATAAATTAGCCCTACGGTATTGTCTATTCATAATTTATCAGTAAAAACACCACGAAAATGTCTGGCAAGGGTGATGCATCCGGTGAGGTAAGCCAGTCGCGGGGCGTCTGCATTAGAAGTCTCCCCTAAGGAGAAGGGGTCTACGTAGGAAGCCCTCACCTTGGCAGAGGCGTCTAACGCAGACGCCTACGCAAAGGGAGAGGCGTTTTGCGTAGACGCCCTCCCTTTGGGCAAGGCGTCTTGCGTAGACGCCCTCCCTTTGGGCAAGGCGTCCTACGCAGACGCCTCACCCTAGGGGAGGGCGTTTAACACAAACGCCCCACCCATGGGGCAGACGGCTTATCCAGACGCCTGATTTTTTTTTAATTTCGATTTTATTTTTGTAGGTTCCGTTGGAAGATTTCGGTGGTGATGGAGTGGATTACAGTGAGTTATTTCAAACTACACAAATCTTTGCAACAATCGATGAAGCAAGTAAATGGGCCAAACAAGTAGCTATCGGAGCTCACGTCGTACGTCGCTGCAGTCGCAGACCGCACCACATGCTCTGTGATCGAGATGTCAACCGGGATCACCTGAACATATCCTAACTGACGCAAGACACGATCGGGCATATAAGGCTCTATGATATCCCGATAACGAATAAGGCCCATCAATAAAGTCCTCGGGACCTCCGCTGCTGGGTCAGGACCATAGGTTAACCACTCCACCTAAACTTTAACACATTAATAATAATACAAATCAAAATTAAATAAATAAATGTAAATGGTGTAAAGTTTTATACCTCTGATGCAGTCATCCGATCTAGCCGTGCGCGGATTGAACGCAATCGTCCCTCGCTCTTGTCCTCGCTCCGGACGGCCCACATACCTGAACGTGGATGGCCCTCCTCGATCATCTTCCGCTCACGATGCGGGCGGAATACGGGAAAGTACTCGTATATCTACGCCTGCAGCAGCGCAAGACAACCTGCAATCCCAGAACAATCTGCACGGCTAGCTATCCCAAGCTGACGGTACAGGTATGCCAACGTCGCTGAGCCCCACGAGTACTGACGAACGGTGTCCGGGTCCCTAGCCTCCAATAGATCGCGTGGTCTGATCCGGCAACCACTCTTGTCGACAAACAAGACGACTCCGAACATCAAGAACAGGTACGCGGTCAACTGTGTATCATCGGCCCGCGGAGGTCGTGCCCGTGAAGTGTTGGTGTCAGGCTGCCATCGTCATCTCTCCGAAAGGCATGTGAAAAGTGTTGGTGTCAGGCTGCCACCGTTCCACAAACGCAGAAACCAAAGGCATGTCGAGATAAGGGAACATGTTGTACGGTAAGTGCCCCAAATGCGTCACACTAATCTCCCCTCTGATATCAGCACTCAGTGTAAGACCGCCAACCCTGTAGTGTTGTACAGGCTCTGTGCCGATTATGGCACTTCAGAACCTTCCGATCCGCTTCGTCCCAGATCCGTCTAGCGATGTGACCCCAGAAACTAGGAATGACGCTCCCATCTAAAGGACCACCGGGCGTCATACTGCTCACGATCCAAGAATCGTCATGGACCATCTTCTTCTTCTGAACGCGGGGATCTACAGTGCACGAGCTTAAATCTCCGGTCGTAAACCTCTCACCCCTACCCTTCCGCACCATCCATCCGGCGGAAGTAGAAGTACCCGCTCGACCACGTCCTCTGCTATACTCCCCCTGCCTCTCCACCTCCGGGCGTTCTAACTCATACGGGCCATCATCGTCGCTCTCGTCGTCTTCCGCAGATGTCTCCCGCAATTGTAGGGCGTCCGCGGGAGACGTCTTCCGCGGACGCCGACAATTTTTTTTTAAAACAAATAAAATACGTAATGTTACCGTATACGGGTACATCGGGGGAACTGCTGACTGCTTGTCTGGCCTCCGAGACATTCGTGATCTTCTGTAGTAGGTATAGAAAGAGAAAGTTGTGAGAAAAGAGTGAAATGGTGAGATATATAAGCAAGAATAGGAGGAAGGGCAATTTGGTAATTTCAAGGGGTGATTTAAGTATTTTTGGGACGATGTTTAGCAATTCAGAAAGAAAAAAAAAGCGGAGACGATCAACCTCAGAAATTCAAATCCCTTGGAAATGGAGCACAACTAAGATAACAATTAGAATTAGGTAATCAACTACTCACAACCTCAGAATTACGGTGTAATCGTTATCGTGAAGAACTTCAAGAAAGTGAAGAATTAATGGTGTGATTGGTATCTTGAAGAGCTTCCCGAAAGTGGAGAATTGAACTTTTAAAATGATTATTAGGTGATTAGTAGTAAGGGGTGCACACGGGTCGGGTTGAATCTGAAAATCGACCCGAAAAAGACTGGTCGGGTTGGGTGGGGGTTCGGGTGAGGTCGGGTTGGGTTGGTAAAACTGAAACCCAATTTTTTCGAGTCGGGGTTAGGTTGACCCGAACCCGAAGACGTTTTTAATAAATTTATCCCTGAATAATCTGGACCGTCATCTCCATCTCCTAAAACCTCCTATTCCAAACTCCTCACCCTATACCAAACCCATTCCAAATCCCCTCCCCCATTCCCCAAATCCTCGTTGTCGCTCCGTCGATCCCTACTCATCGCAGTCGCGGGACTTCCTCCCGGACGCCTCCTTAGCGACATTGGATCCCGCGATCGTGGCGTTCGACGGCCTCCTGGAGACTGTCGTGGGACGACTTGTCTTCGCGGCTGAGAAGATTGGGGGGAACGTCGTCGAGGCGACGAAGCTCGTGGCGTGGTTTGTAAAAATTATTATTGCATACTAAAAGGTTCCATTTTGTTGTTATTGTAACCACTATTTGTATGAGATTTCTACAAGTCATTTCAACAACCGTACTTGCATTATCATAATCATAATTTTGTTTACTAACATCGTAACTTTGCATCCTTATGAATCATGATAGGAACTGATCACATCCCAAAAGTTAGCTTGTAGGTTGGGAGAACCTATGAGGTTATATTCCACACTGAGTATCCCATATTACCCGATGTGTGACTAAACGCCTCATGGATCGTAACAAATCCTTATCATAATCATAAGTCGTTACTGTTAGACCCTAACCCTTGCTTACTGTTCTTAATTGTGTTTAGGAGAGGATTAGTGATGGATTGAGATGGACGACTGAGATCGAGTGGGAGAAAAGTATATAAAGGTTGGTTTTACTCTCTCTCCTCACTCTCTCTCTCGCGTTCTCTCCTCTCTCACTCACTCTCTCTCTCTAGACGTGTCTCTCTCTCCATCAGAGTTTCGTCGGCATTTGTGGAGGCGAGGGGGCTGTTGGAGACGCCGGAAGCACGGGGATCGTCGTTGTGTTCGCCGGAGTTCGAGTTTATCGTGGAAAAGCTCGCCGTCGTTTCTTCAAAGGCTTCTTCAAGCCTTAAGGTATGTCAAACTTGCTTTCAAGCTCACCTAGTGTTAGTGTGGGAGTGGGAGCGGTCGACGGTAGGCCGTTTCGGGCTCGTCGGACCTGCACAGCCGTTTCTGAACTATAAACGGTCGACCGGTGTTTTGGTTCGGTCGACCGGTTACAGTGTATTTTGGGCGAATCCCTCGCACCGGTCGAATGATGCCCTTTTGGGCGGTCGACCGGTTGTGCAATTTTTAGTGAGAGAAAACGTCCTGTGTATTTTCGGTCGAACGGGACCCCCTTTGCCGGTCGACCGAAAGTACTATTGTAGGTCGGTTGGGGCGTTGACCATCTAAACGGTCGACCGCCTGTTTGACTCGTTCGACCGACGTTTAAGTTAACTTAATGGCCGGTCGACCAGAAGTGTGGTTTCGGTCGACCGTGATGTGAGGACTCTGGGTGAGTTCTACTGGTGGTTTTCGGTCGACCGATAGGGTTCGGTTGTTCGACCGTTTTACTGTTGATTGCGAAAATGGATTTCTACTGGTGCTTTTCGGTCGACCGGGACCCCTTTGTCGGTCGACCGTTTGGCGGGTTTTTCGGTTGGGCCAGTTCTCTGGGTGAGGATCGGTCGACCGGAAGCCATGTTTTGTTCGACCATTTTACACTGTTTTTGTGTTTGTGTATGTGTGTTGCTATTGATTGGCTAGAAGGCAACGGGTCTCCGGCCCTTTTGGGGCGACGACACAGACATTCCGGCCCTATAGCGATTAATGGTGACACGTGTTGTGATTTATGGCCGTGGCTCCGGCGAATGAGGCAAAGCCGTGGCTCCGGCGAATGAGGCAAAGCCGTGGCTCCGGCGAATGATGCAAAACCGTGGCTCCGGTAACACTGAGGCAATGAGGGGGTTGTGTGGCCGTGTTTTGGACCGGCGGTGCCTTGTGTGCACGTGTGTGGTGGGTTGGGGTGAGAGGACCCTTGAGACCCGTGTTGTTGGGCTATGGCCGGGAGAGAGGTCCCGGGAACTTAGCGAGTGTTTCTGTTGTGGTGTTTTACGTTTCTTTGCTCATTTCATTTCTGTCCATATATGTGTTAGGATTTGGCATACTGGGGTTCCTCCTGGAAACTCAGGCATTCATTGTCTGCTTTCAGGCCGAGAGCGACGTTAGGTGGGTGGCGTCGGCGGAGGGAGCACTCGAGACCTGATCCTGCTTCCCTACATTTTGAGGTGGTTGTGATTACTTGTGTATATTCTCTGTATATGATCTTTTGATGTAATCACATTCTTTTGTAAACTCGTTCACATATATATATTATATGTTGGTGCACCAGTGTGTGTATTTCTTTCGTAATGTCCTCGTTGATTGTATGATTTAAATTTGAAATTTTCCGCTGTGTTTGAGGACGTTACAGTTACAGTAACATCACAACTTTGAAGTTCTATTTATTTGCGGTAGGATTGTTAGTAGAAGAAGGAGGCTAAGAGTTGATGGTAAAATGTGAGATTTCAATAATGTAATATCATTATTCATTAGTTGAATTAGAGGTTTAGTTGTATTGTTTATTCCTCCCATTAATCAACAATCATGTCTTCTGTAATGAAATGATTGGATGCTTTTTATTGTTATTGTTAGACACTTAGACTTGCATTTATGCATGCAAATAGTCTAGAATTCTAAATACAATGGTTAGTATTGGTGTTACTTTGATTTGTGTTTTTAGCTTTAGCTCAATTCTGTGTGGTTGAGCTTATGTTTCTGTTTATTGAGATTATTTTCTATGAGTTTGATCTTGTTTGTCCCACCGATCATAAATTCGGGTCCAACCCGATCCGATCAAACCCAACCTGAAAATTTTGGGTCGGGTTTTACTCGAATCAGTTCAGATTCAGATTCGGGTTGGGTTTTTCTAAACCCGAATTTTTCAGGTTGGGTCGGGTTCTGACCCAAACCCAACCCATGTGCACCTTTAATTAGTAGTCTATTTTTTGTTTTTTGAAAATTAAAGTTAAGATTCAGAAAGACATTCGCAATTAAAATATATATTAAAGTGACTTCTTCGGCTTTCATTCTAAAATGAACAAAAGTCGTGAAAATAAAAGGGAACTACTAAACGTCGCCCCAAAACTACTTAAATCGCCCCTTGAAATTACCAAATTGCCCTTAACAATATATTTAATACCCATATCGTCCCGTGTCTTTAAACAAGGTTATTGACTCAGTTTTACTAATATTCCTAGTACCAACACCACGAAAATGTCTGGCGAAACACCTAGATCAGGCGAAGTAACGGAGACGGATTTTTTTTTCCGACACGGGCGTCTGGCTAAGACGCCTGTACCATCGTGGAGGCGTCTGGCTAAGACGCCTCCACCATCGTTGAGGCGTCTTAGCCAGACGCCTCCACGATGGTACAGGCGTCTTATCCAGACGCCTATACCATTGTCTAGGCGTCTGGTTAAGACGCCTCGACCATGGTGGAGGCGTCTTAGCCAGACGCCTCCACGATGGTACAGGCGTCTTAGCCAGACGCATCCACGATGGTACAGGCGTCTTAGCCAGACGTCCCGTTTTTTTTAATGTTTTTTGTCAAATTAAAATTATACGGTGTGTTATCTCAAATTATTTGACGTTTCTTTGCAAATTTTCGGTGGTAACCGGTCGGATTACAATGAGTTTTTTTGCAAGTGATGAAGATTCAAAAAAATTCCAGATCCAACATTTTTAAAGTTCCAAATCCCCCGGTGGTAAAACATCATGACTTACAAATATCACCTCGACAGGTCGTTCGGGGGTCTCGGAGCCGCCCCCACGTAGAAGGGGGCGTCTGGCTAAGACGCCTCCCCCATGGAGGAGGCGTCTTACACAGACGCCTGTCCCATGGGCGGAGCGTCTGGGTAAAACGCCTCCCCGATGGGTAAGGCGTCTGGGTAAAACGCCGCCCCCATGGGGAAGGCGTCTTAGCCAGACACCCCCTCCTACGTGGGGGCGGCTCCGTCAGACGTCCGTAATTTTTTATTATTTTTTATTATTTTTTTATTAAAAAGATGTTAGATGTTTTACGAGATTCGAGTACACTGGGGCGTCCGTTGGTTCATTACTGACCTCCAAAACATTATTTTTTATGATTATAAGAGGAATATGAAGAGAGATGTGTGATAGGAGGGTAAAATGTCGCGTTATAGCAGTAGAAATGAGAGAAGGGCAAAATGATAATTTCAAGGGGCGATTTAAGTAATTTTGGGACGATGTTTAGCAATTCAGAAATAAAATTCTAAACTTACCTGACTTCCAGGTCGTCTACAAAATTTACTTTTGGGCATCAAAATTTTTGGCAGCTTGTGTATTTCGTTAACTTCTCTGTTCTCGAGAATTCGACATTAAGTCAGGTTCGATTTGCAATATTTACAACAAACTCCATCCAAAGTTGAAACCCTAATCCGAACCCAACCTCCCGTCGTCGGCCGCACCTCGCCGGAGTCTCACGACGGCGGCCTCCTCTTCCGAATCATACATAGCCGATGTTGCTCGATCCACAGCACGACAAGGTTTCCCGATGCTTTAGGGATTTCATGACCAGGTAAAAAACACATCCTCTTTCTCGTCCCATTTGGAGAATTTTGGTTACTTTTTTCTCCTTTTCCGATTATTGTAGGGTTGCGGAGATTGATTCCCTTACTGAGCAAGGGAACCGGTTCCTTAGGGCGTTTCGGCAGGAGCTAGGTAGGGGTGAAAGTCGTCTGTATAATATCTACTTCGATCAACATATTCGAATTCATTTAGTAGGATATAATCATTAAACATAGTTTAAATGTAGTAATAAATATGGTTATGTCAACACTAAGAGTATATGTGATTATATTTGATTCTTATTTGTATCCGAATATTAAATTTCAAGATTTTCCATAAATTTGTAAGGTAAAAAAACTAAAAATATAATATCTGATACATATCTATATCCGATTGTTGTTCACGTCCGTTTAACTACAAATATGATTATGTATTAGAGAACCAAAAAATAATCATATCCGTATTCCTATTGGGTACAAATATAAAAAAAGTCGATATTTGCTCCTTATCTGGACCATTTTCAGCCATAGAGCTAAGTGAATGGCTTTTGCTTTGTGCTTTGTGTTTTGGTTCTTCGCTTTTTTGCTTATTCAATGTGATTGGTTCAAAGGAAGTGAGAGAAAATGCAAAAGTCTAGTTCTGGTGATTTGTATAAAAATGTATTTTTCAATAAACTAAAGAAAAGTATTTTATCTGTTTGATATAGTCATATTGCTAGGGAAAAACTTTTAGGTAAAATCCAGGGAATTGGACTTCGTCTGGTATTTGAGTGACAAACAAATTCAAAACAAAAGACAATACTAAATTAATGAATTCTCTATTTTATACTTAAATTAACCAGTGTCAATTGACATATGTAGTTCACTTACTGTTTTTCAGGCAAACCAAGCACTGATATATCGTAAAAGTTGTATCTTTTTTTCAGTTGAGACTTGAGATCACTACCCATCATTGAGTGAATTCATTTTTATTCTTCATTTTGATGAATTATTATCTTTTCTATTTATAGATTTTTTCAGAAAACCACCATTAAATAAAACTTCTGAGGTAGTGGAGAAAATCGTTGAACTCCATAATACTGAAAGAATGATGGCTTATGTTCAGGCTGGATACCGACATTCTTCTATTGATGTGCAAAATACAAGTACATGTAAGAGCTCCTTTCACAGAATTTAGTTTTTGGTCACACGTGAAGCTTGTTTGGAACTCATTTGGTAAATTTTCTATACGCCTCTACTGCCCGGATCACAAATTAGGATCTACATTTTTGTAGTATCAAATTAATTAAGTTGAACCGTCCTAGTTACGCAAGCCCGTAGTTTATCTTACTTCTTATCATACTACATTTATGGTTCCATATTAACATCTCAGTTCATTCAGTCCATCACCTTAAAGTAAATTGCAATTGATTTGTTGTTTTACACAATTGCATACTTATTTATGAAAAAATAATTTTTAGTTTACTTACAACTGTACTTTTTGCTCGTTGTGGAACTTGTTTGATGAAGTGGTTTCATGCCAGGAGCGGCTCTCTGATCATCTAAAGAAAGGTATGTCTGTTAGTATTGTTGTCCATGCTCTCTCTCCCTGTTTCTCCCTGTTAGTATCCACTGAAATATCATATATAAATGTAACTGGAAAGAAAATGAGAGGGTGCAATTGCCATAAGCCCATGACAATATGAGACCATTGTTCCAATCCAAACCCATTAACATTTGTCTATGTTATTCAAGTTCATTCATCTCGCCGTAGAACTTAAACTTCAACCATAATATCCTTGTAGTAAATCTTAGCAATCTTTATGTATAAACCCCCAAACATGATTCTCTTTGAGATATCACAAGGTAGTGCAAAGTCTCTCGTTTTTTCTTCTTCCCAGTCTATATTTCATTATGCTTTGGCTTATCCATTTCAAAGTATACATTGGAGTTACTATTTCATGAAAACTACAACTATAGTTCTATATGATGTTCTCTACTCTTTCATTTTGGTAATTGATTTTAACGTATTTATTTCCAAAGAATTATATTAATTTAGAGTCTTAGTTACTCTAACTTCGGTTCATTATTTTGTTTTTGTTTTCTCAAAGCTCCAAACCCGAAATTTTTTAATATAATAAAAAAAAAATTAAAAATTCGAAATTTAGGAATTTTTTTTTTTTTCCAAAACTAGGTGGATCGCGGGTGTGACCCGCGATCCGTGGGGCACGGATCGCGGTTCCCACCCGCGATCCGTCCCTCCCGCCAAAAAAAATTTTTTTTTTTTTTTTTTGAAAATTTCACGGATCGCGGTTCTGAACCGCGATCCGTGAATTTTTTTTTTAATTTTTTTTTAATTTCTTTATTTCTGTTTTTCTTTTTTATTATAATTATTTTTAATCTTTTTTAAAATCTTTTTTTTTCAAAATATGTTTTCTAATTTATATTATTTTTTAAAAATTTAAAATTTGTTTTTAATTTTTTCAAAAATCGACCTCCAAATCACGTCGATAACCCGACGTATTAAATTGTTAGGGTATTTTATACAATAAAAAAACAAAATTTATTTGTCAGAATAATAAATTATTTGCAACTAAAAATTAAACAAACACTAAAACTAATTAAAACAAAAAATTGGTAACGTTGTCGAAAATTCGTAGGGTGTACACACATTACAAACAGTTTTGGAGGTCGATACAGCAAAAAATTAAAAACACAATTAATTTTTTTTTTAAATAATAACAATTACAAAACATATTTTGGAAAGAAATATAATAAAAAAACTTAGTTAAAATGATTTAAAAAAATTCAAAACATAAAACACTACGACTAAAATCCGTGATTTTATTTATTTTCTTTTATTGTTTTTGATTTTTTCGGTTTTCTGTTTTAGTTTTTTTTTCTTCTGTTTTTCTTTTTTATTTTAATTATTTATAATCTTTTTTAAAATCTTTTTTTTTCAAAATATGTTTTCTAATTGATATTATTTATTAAAAAAATTTAATTTTGTTTTTAATTTTTTCAAGAAACGACCTCCAAATCACGTCGATAACTCGGCGTGTATTGAATTGTTAGGGTATTTTATACAATATAAAAACAAAATTTCTTAGTTAGAATAATAAATTATTTACAACTGAATATTAAACAAACCATAAAACTAATTAAAACAAAAAATTGGTAACGTTGTCAAAAATTCGTAACGTGTACACACATTACAAACATTTTGGAGGTCGATACAACAAAAAATTAAAAACAAAATTCAAAATTTTTAAAAATTAATAACAATTACAAAACATATTTTGAAATATATATATATATATAAAACATAGTTAAAATGATTTGTAAAAAAACAAAACATAAAATCAAAAACAATAAAAGAAAATAAAAAAGTCACGGATTTTGATTTTTTTAAAATCGTTTTAATTATGTTTTTTATTATATTTATTTTCAAAATATGTTTTGTAATTGTTATTATTTTTTAAAATTTTTTAATTGTGTTTTTAATTTTTTGCTGTATCGACCTCCAAAAATATTTACAATGTGTGTAGACCCTACTAATTTTTGATAACGTTTCGAATTTTTTGTTTTAATTAGTTTTAGTGTTTGTTTAATATTCAGTTGTAAATAATTTATTAATCTGGCTAAAAAAATTTGTTTTTTTATTGTATAAAATACCCTAACATTTCAATACGTCGGGTTATCGACGTGATTTAGAGGTCGATTATTGGAAAAATTAAAAATAATTTTAAAAAATTTAAAAAATAATATAAATTAGAAAACTTATTTTGAAAAAAAAAAGATTTAAAAAAAGATTACAAATAATTACAATAAAAAATAAAAACAGAAAAGAAAAAACAAAATCAAAAAATCAAAAAAAAAAAAACTTTTTGGCGGGAACACGGATCGCGGGTGTGACCCGCGATCCGTGCTCCACGGATCGCGGGTGGGAACCGCGATCCGTGCCCCACGGATCGCGGGTCACACCCGCGATCCACCTAGTTTTGGAAAAAGAAAAAAAAAATTCCTAAATTTCGAATTTTTAATTTTTTTTTATTATATTAAAAAATTTCGGCTCCAAACACTAATGTAAACATGCACATTGATCTGGATTTGGAATTGTTTCATTTAGATTAAGTAATACTTTACTTTTCCTTGGAAAAAGGAGTTCAGTTGTGACAGTGCTAATGGGACATGGTTGTTTGATGTAAACACAAGCGATTTTGTCTTGCAGTGAAGCAATTGGTAAGTGAACTTGAAGGCATGACCACAGATGCCATCGATATGGTAGAGGGAGCAAACGACAGCACGTCAAGTTACATTGACAGACATATTTCGAATGATGCAAAATTGCAACAATTTTTCTCTAGTGAGGTTAGGTATTTCCTATTTCAATTTCTTTATGAAGAATTCATTAGGGCTGTCAGGTTGATATGGCTCGTGATTTATGGTCGAGTTTAGCTCGAGCTGCAATTATTGGCTCCATTTGAGAATCCGACAAGATTCGAGTTCGAACTTTTCCTTATTGAGTTGAGCCGACCAGAGCTTTGCTCACTCAAAGTCGGCTGAGTTAAACCCCCAATCCCCATTGTGCCTGCATGCAATGTAGCCACTGCTGATTCTTATTTTTGGGAATCCTATTAGTCTTTTTCTTCACTCAAAATGGTTTCTTGATTATTTGTTTCAGGGTGACACAGAAGTTGCAGGAACGCCAGAAAGTCACGATGAGACGAAGGCAATGGACATCGTATATGGAAGTATAGTACACCATGCGATCATGATGAGAATCATTTACAAGATGTTTTCTCAAGATTATGCTATGCAGGTACCTAACGATATTACATCCTCTGATTTATTCGTCCAAATCTCCATATCGCTGGTGGTAATATGTTACATATCGAGTGTTTGTAAACTGCAGGAAAAGATTGTACTCTCCCTGAGTCTCTGTTCTTTGTCGGATGAACTGGAAAGCTACTGCCTCATGTGGGACTTGAGACCATTTATAGACGATGGAGTCATGAAGCAAAGTTGGCAATTCATCCACTGATCATCACACTTAACTTGCAGTTTCTAACCCCCAATCATCCAGACTATTCTCATCTGAAATGCTTGTACTTTTTTCCATGCTAACATTCAATTAGTGTGGTCTCAGGAAAAAAAATGGTGCATATTATTGTACTAATTCTTGGTAAAAGTTTGTTAGTGGCGATTTGTTCTATGATGGGTACTATTGTTTCCTGGTTCTTTTTTTGTTGGCAAATGTCAAGCCAAATTTTATTAAAGATGAAGGCGGTTGATGTTAACAAAAGAGATGGTCGTAGAGTTTGTTGTAATAGTTGATATGTTGATTTTTATTGTTCGTGCTTAACCATGTCTTGCAAATTCTTGCTTGTGGAATGAATGAAGGATGGCATATTTGTTTTATGAGTTCATTAGATGTCTCATTTAGGCATTCCATTTTTTGTTTATGCTCGCCTTCTTTCCTAGAACTGAAACTAACTCGGTTTACCTTCACCTGTCACACTGAACGTGAGTCCAAATTTGCGTTTTTTATTATCTCAATGAGTCGAAGATAAATACATCACTCAATATCTCATTTCTTAGCTTGATAAATATATACCACATAATTACCCTATGCAATGTGCTGCACCTTATGGGCTTATGGCTATCTAAACAACAAGAAACAAATCAAGTTCTCTTCTTATGTTCTCTTCTCTCCACCTTATATATCCTAACAAACCATAAAGATAAAACAGAGAACTAGGGAAAAAGCAAGGTCGTTAACTAGTATGAGTGGGGAAAAGAGATCATTAGCAAGCTAGAGTTGAGCGAGATGGCCAATCTTGAGACTTTGAGCTGGAGAATCGAATCAAGTTGATATTAAGCTCCCAATTTATATTAATGAATTCATCTTGGAATGTTAAGCTCAATCGAGTTTGAAAAACAACCGTCGTAAAAGGAGGTAATTTATGAAAATTAAAACTTTTCTGGAGGAGTTCTTGCAAAAAAGCCAATTGAGACAAGGATATGGTTGGGTGAGGTGAGAATCTAAACCAGACGTGTAGATTGATAGATATGCTCATAAAAGAACATGAGGTTCAAACAAACTCTTCACTCTTTCAATTGAACACTTAGAACAATCTTTGTCTCAGTAACCAATTTTGTTAGAGAAGGGAAGAGGGGAGCATGATGGCTCTTCACACTCCCTTGACACCAACTTTCTCTTCCTTTCCGAATTCCAAACCAAACTCTCTCCATGAAGGTAACAAACTACTGTCTTTGCTGTTGGAATTTTGGTCTTTGTGCTAAAGTTTTTTTTTTTTTTTTTTGTTAAGTTGGTATTTGTTTGAGGACATTTTCAAGTTATGGGTATGCTTCAAATTGGAGTTTGAGTCAAAGTGGAAGTCATGATGGAGTTGTTATGAGAAGTCCAGTCTTTTCCCCACTGGAGAGGGTTAGGAGGAGGGTGTTGGCTACAGCTGCCTCTGTTGAAGGTACTAATAGATTACAAGTTCAGCTTATCATGTCATTTGATGAATTTTAGACACCATTTTTTTGTATTTGGTTGAAGGTGGTTTGTGTAAAGAGAGTATCCCTATTGTTTTAGTTTTGCGGATTTGGACATTTGTACAAAGAGAAATCCATTTGTTTAATTTATGGTTTTTTTTTATGGTGGGCGTGTATGGACTCGTCCTCGAGCATAAGTCTACTGGCAGACAACAACCTTATAACGGACTAGCATAAGTGAACTTTTAAAATATAATGAGACGTGAGCTAGAAATCACTATGGAAGTAGACTTATTTTGACACTAGTTTTCGTGTTTTGGCTATGTAGGACTATAATTCGTGTTTTGATGGAAATTTGATGCATCAGCTTCTGCTGATAGTAGTTCAGGACAAAGAAACAAACCCAGTTAAAATTTAACATTATCGCTAATGTTGATATCTGATTGCAGCCAATAGTTCCACTGTATCAGTTGAGATGGCTAAGAACGATGTGCTGAAAGCCTTATCTCAAATTATTGATCCTGATTTCGGAACTGATATTGTTTCCTGTGGATTTGTTAAAGACCTGCATGTTAATGATTCCATTGAAGAGGTGAGTAAGAAAAAAAGGAAACAAAAAAATTCTTCATGAAACCATGTCATAATTTTTATGTCAAAGAATACACCCTCTTTTGCAGGTTTCTTTTAGATTGGAGCTCACTACGCCCGCATGCCCGATCAAGGACATGGTAAATTAGTTAGCCAAACTCATAAAAATTTCCTTGAATCCATAAAATCTTTCAGTAGTCTCAGTTAATTGATTTACATAGAATTTGGTAGTCAACCAAATTTTACTTCTTTTCAGTTTGAGCAGAAGGCAAATGAGGTTGTGGCTGCACTTCCTTGGGTAAAAAAAGTTGATGTCACAATGTCGGCGCAACAAGCAAAATCTGTTTTTGCTGGTGAACTTCCCCAGGGACTTCAGTCTATCTCGAATATTATCGCAGTCTCAAGCTGCAAGGTAAGAATTACTAATCCTTTCTTGTTTGCCTTTTTTCTCTCTCTCTCTATAAGTTCTTAGAGAACCCCGTTGGTTTGATTAACCAATGATTTTCAGTTTAAGATGCTTATTCGCCAACATGAAAATGTAGTCCCTAAGAAGGTCATCGAAGCAAACGTGCATGAGTATATAAGGGAATCGATTGTACTGGTTTTGTGAAGTTTAATTCCCAAGTACTTAAACGACCGGGAATCTTCAAATAGAGATGTCGCACCAGCGATTATGGTCTTATACTTCCTAATTGCGGAAAAAGACGAGAGGTATAAGAACATGAGTAGGCTACTATAACCACTTCTAGCTTAAGATTTTTGTAGATACATGTGGTATCCTATTATATGGTTGTTATGGGTCAATGGGGTTATAGATAGATAGACTACAATCTTCGACATGGGCACGAGTTTTATGATGAATAGAGTTAAGAGTTCAGATAGATGTTTTTGAATGATGAAATTTGATTTTGCTAATCAATCAATGATGTGGATACTTCATTGCACTGTGAAGGGTGGAGTAGGGAAATCCACAGTAGCTGTAAACCTGGCTTATACTCTGGCCGGTATGGGCGCTAGAGTTGGCATATTTGATGCTGATGTTTATGGTCCCAGCCTACCGACGATGGTCTCGCCCGAAAACCGATTACTGGAAATGGTAACTCGTGTTACGTTTTTGCTAGAATGCTTACTTTTTTCTAGTTTGATTTAGCCAAAGTTGAAAAAACTGAGTTTAGAATCCAGATACAAGGACCATCATTCCCACAGAATACATGGGAGTCAAGTTGATGTCCTTCGGATTCGCGGGACAAGGACGCGCCATTATGAGAGGCCCTATGGTGTCTGGAGTTATTAATCAGCTACTCACCACTGCAGAATGGTACATTGTCTTTCAACTCAGTTCACTATTATATAATCCTTCATTTATTGGAAATTTATTATGTTTCGTAAAGTTTTGTGTGCTAAGATAGGGAATTATGGACACAAGTTGTGTTCTAATGCTCAAAATACAAAGTGTTACTCCCCATAATTTTTCGTTTCTTTACCGTGTTATTATGAATTTAGAGAGTAAATATTTGTGGGCGGACGATGTTGGTCCCGGGTGGGTTTGAGAAGTTGGATCTGAAATTGGTAAGAGGCAAATCCAACACTAAGTCGGATCATATCGGTTGTGCTCAATTAAAGCACAATCATTTTGTTACCCATTTAATTAACAATTTGACTCGACCTGCTTGACCCATCGTACTGATTCGATATACATCAATATTGAAGCTTTGGTTTCTTTTTGGTGTTGGTAAAGACTTCGTGAGTTGACCCAAACTCAACCGATTTCCATAACAAGCCGACTGAAATATGACTTGATTCCTGCCAATGAATTAACATCGATGTTGAAATTGTAATCAATCGGAAAACATAGTACTTATATTTACAATGTAATCAACTGAGCTTATCCGGATTCATTCACTTTCTAGGGGAGAATTAGACTACCTTATTATCGATATGCCTCCAGGAACAGGCGACATTCAGCTAACACTGTGCCAGGTTAAATTTCACTAGTCTTCTTAGTTTTCTTTCCCATTAGAAACAATTATTTCAAATAACAGAGACTATTCCCAGGTGGCTCCACTAACGGCAGCTGTAATCGTCACTACACCTCAAAAGCTAGCGTTCATCGACGTTGCGAAAGGAGTGCGTATGTTCTCAAAGCTCAAGGTATGTTTCACTCCAACAAATCTCTAGTGTCACATTGTGATATATAACTTTTTATTTCCCATTGAAGGTTCCATGCGTCGCAGTGGTTGAGAACATGTGTTACTTTGATGCTGATGGGATGCGTTACTACCCGTTCGGAAAAGGCTCTGGTGCTCAGGCATGTTCTTAGCTATTCAACACTTGATGAGTGACCGAATGCGATGAAATACTTCTTAAGTTAGTGTTCTTGTACAGGTCGTCCAACAGTTCGGAATACCAAATCTTTTTGATCTTCCCATTAGAGAAACTGTAAGTGATGTTTTGAAAAACAGTTAGCCGTTATGTTATCTATGATCTCAACATGAAGAGGCTTTCCTAATTGAGTTTTGTTTTGATCTAACATTCAGAAGTTGGCTTACAAAACTTCTGTAATTTTTTTCAGCTATCGGCTTCAGGAGATAGTGGTATGCCTGAAGTTGCAGCCGATCCTCAAGGAGAAGTAGCTAAGATTTTTCAGGATCTTGGAGTCTGTGTTGTTCAACAATGTGCTAAGATACGTCAACAAGGTGATATATCTAAACTATAACTATTCCATGAAGTATACTATGGTCGATTTGCCGGAAAACTGGAAAAAAGAATGTGTGCATGACAGCATATGAACTTGAATTTTAGCTATCAACAAGATATGGAAGCCCATTTCTGAAGGGGTCAGTCATCTTCAAGTGGCTTTACTTATATGCAGTTCTTAAATATTTTATGTTTCAGAAAAAAAATAAGTTTTTTTAAGATCTATAGATGTTCCATAGACATGGTCTATAGATGTTCATGTCTGATAAGGAAGGGTATTGGGAAAAGGCATTTTTTTCAAACACAGTATGAAAGTGGAGAATATCAAAATTAGACCAGTCCATTTGTGACATGTAATTTTGAATTTGGAATGTGATTTGGAATTTGCAGCAGATTTTTCTGCATCTAGCTTATGACTAGACTTTTTTGCCAGTTTCGACTGCGGTAACTTATGATAAGTCCATTAAAGCAATCAGAGTAAAGGTGCCGGACGCAGACGAAGAATTCCTTTTGCACCCTGCAACCGTGAGACGGAATGATCAGTCTGCCCAAAGTGTGGTATGAAAATCCTACTTTGCCTTCTCACATATTAGTTCTAATTCTTTTGCCGTTCCCTTTGTTGATTGCTTCAAATTTCGCTGGTCTTCGAAACTTATATTTGTCGTCTAGGATGAATGGACTGGAGAACAGAAACTGCAGTATGGCGATGTTCCTGACGACATAGAACCTGACCAGATTCGGCCAATGGGAAATTACGCCGTATCCATAACATGGCCTGATGGCTTCAACCAGGTAACTTCCATTTCTTAATATGTGACACTATATCTTACATTTATAAGGAACAACCGAGATCAATAGCTGGATAGCTGTATTAACACATTCGACTTCTCTGTCATAGTATGTCATAGTAACTTCAAGCTTAAGCATCTTGCGATGATCGATATGTTACTTTGTTATGGGTGTATAGATTCTCAAGCTTAGACTAGATTGTCGTGAAAAGATGTATCGACTCGTGACATTAATATAAGCGAGGTTTTAATTTTTTTTTTAACTCGAATCTCTTTGCAGATAGCTCCTTATGATCAACTGCAGATGATCGAGCGATTAGTTGATGTGCCTCTACAAATGGAAGAGCATGTAAATGTTACTTAAGACTTCAAACCTTTTACTTTTCTTGAATGTATACAAGTGCACATGATACTGCCTGAGTTGTGCTCGGCTGGTCTTGAAAATTGAAAGATAAGAAATGATGTCCTCGTTTTAGTTGTTACAAGTAGATGGAACTAAACAAACATGTCATTGTTATAGTTTGGCTTGTTTAGATGGAAATGTTGTATCGTATATGTTGGGTGATCAAGCATTTTCATAGCAAATATTAAATCAATTGTTTACCTTACAATCTTCTGCTTGTCTAGTTGGTTCCTGCTTTTCTTTCAGTATAATGTGGTGTGGTGTATTTTTTAAACAAGAAGTTGTGGCTGTTTATAATAGCTGGTTGTGTTTATGAGACTGAAACTGAACCATCCTTATCTTTTCTCCCTAAGGTTGCGATGTGTGTAATTACTGAGTTGTATGCATTTTTAAGTTTGAGATTCACTTTAAAACTCAAAAAAACAAAGGAAAAAGTTCAAGTCAAGTTGGGTCGGGGCGAGTTGGATTTAGAGAAAGAGAGAGAACGTTACTTCGATTTAATATTCTAAGATGACGAGTTGAGTTATGTCTACTACTACAGAATGAATTCGAAGCAACTTTCAAATAATATAAAATTTCTACAAAAAAAGTCCAACAACACTAATAATCTAAAACACCTTTCAATTGTATTCATACTTTGAATTGAACTCTCCTATTAAAGTTATACTCAATATTGCTAGATTTTAACTGAATAGACAAACGTCATAATAACTTATAACATCATCCCAAATATCTGGCTAAAGGAGATCCTGTTTGGATGTGGATCATTAATGTTGGGAGGGGGAACTACGATGCACTAACTCGACACGGATTACACGCACCACGAAAAACAAATATTGAATGCGGAAACTATAATTTCTGACCCTCTCCCAAACTCAATGCAACAAGTAAACACAATTAAGATGGAAATAACAAGCAATCAATCAACACACCTGAAGCAAACCACGACACACGCGATTTTACAAGGTTCGGCAAGATGCCTACGTCCTTGGGGGGGTCTCCTGCGGATTTCCTTTCCTTGAAGCTCTTCTCCAACAAGAGAAGTCTCCGAGATTACACAATTTGGAAGCAATGCGTCTCCCAAAGCACTCTAGATCTCTCTCTAGCCTAATCTCTCTCAAGGAAATAAAGATTGTGTGTTATGTTACAAGATTAGGGCGAAAATCCTATTTATAATGGG
Organism: Triglochin maritima; assembly: GCA_963682175.1. NCBI lineage: Eukaryota > Viridiplantae > Streptophyta > Magnoliopsida > Alismatales > Juncaginaceae > Triglochin > Triglochin maritima. Next base: position 1,639,522 of record OY821784.1, read on the forward strand.
CTAAAATCGTACAAAGAATAATTCAGATCGTGCATAACTGTTTGAAATCGGTCGACCGGAATGTCCCATCGGTCGACCGAACTTCGGTTAGTTCGCGTAACTGCCATCGTTCGGTCGACCGCTCGCCCATAGCCGGTTGACCGATCCACGCTACTGAACAACGCTCGAAGCTCCTGGACAATTTCGGTCGACCGCGTGTCCAACACCGGTCGACCGTTCTGCACTGCTGGATAGCGCCTGAAGCTACTGGACGAATTCGGTCGACCGCGTGTCCAACACCGGTCGACCGATTGTTGTGCTGAATTTCGTCTCGTATCTACTGTCACTTTTCGGTCGACCGCGTGCCCAACATCGGTCGACTGGATCTTCAAAAGATCCGAGCTCCAAATCTACTGGCCGTTTTCGGTCGACCGAATTCCCCGAACCGGTCGACCGTTCCTCGATCTGTTCCGAGCCTCCAGGCTCCTGGAGTAAATCGGTCGACCGTGACTAAGTTCCGGTCGACTGTTTCTCCCTGTTTTCCTGTATTAACAATTGTAAACCAAATTCCAACAATCTCCACATTGGTTTAGAATTGTTACCTTAGCCTTCTTTGCCTCCACATCCTTTGTGCTTCCTAGAAGCACCTTCAGCGCTACCCCCCGGAGCGCTTCTCATTCTCAATTTCTGAGGACATTGAGAAGCTTCGAGCACAACTCGAACTTCTCCCGGTTGACGACCTTAGTCATCATATCTGCAGGATTCTCACTCGTGTCGATTTTCTGGAGAACAACCTGCCCTTCTTCGATCCACTCCCGGATCCTGTGGTACCTTACTTCAATATGTTTGGTCCTTGAATGGAACGTCTGATCCTTGGCTAGATAAATTGCACTTTGACTATCGCAATGCAATTTGGTCACTTCTTGTTCCATCCCCAAAGAGCTAACCAAACCCTTCAACCATATAGCTTCTTTCCCGGCATCGACAACAACCATGTACTCCGCTTCCGTTGTAGACAACGCGGTAGTATGTTGGAGAACCGATCTCCAACTCACTGGACCTCCACCCAAAGTGAACACGTACCCTTTTGTGGACCTCCGCTTATCCAAATCTCCAGCATAATCTGAATCAACGTACCCCTCCACCTGCCTTTGTGCTCCATCTTTGGTGAACTTCAAGCTAACATCCATGGTTCCCTTCAGGTACCTCAACAGCCACTTCAACGCTTCCCAATGCTCTTTTCCTGGGTTAGCCATATAACGACTCACGAGGCTAACTGTGTGTGAAATGTCTGGCCTAGTGCAGATCATAGCATACATAACGGATCTGATTGCACTAGCATATGGAACTCTCTCCATATCTCTCCTTTCCTTTTCAGTAGAGGGGCTGCACTTCAACGAGAGCTTGAAGTGAGCACTAATAGGTGTGGCCACCTGCTTGGCATTCTCGAGATTGTACCTCTCGAGTATCTTCCGGATATAACTCCTTTGAGTGAGCAGAATTTCACCTTTCTCGGTATCCCTGGAGATCTCCATACCGAGAATCTTCTTTGCACTCCCGAGGTCTTTCATCTCAAACTCCCCGTGAAGCTTCAGTTTGAGATCATCTATATGCTTCATCTCCTTAGCCGCGATCAACATGTCATCCACATACAAAAGCAAGAACACGTGTGTACCGTCTCCAAGACTCTGCAAGTATACACAACTATCATAATCGCAACGTACAAAACCATTATTAATCATAAATAAATCGAACCTTTTGTACCACTCCCTCGGCGATTGCTTAAGTCCATAGAGGGACTTTTTCAGCTTGCATACTTGTCCTTCCTTGCCTCGTGCGATGAACCCATCCGGCTGCCTCATATAGATTTCTTCCTCTATGTGCCCGTGAAGAAAAGTTGTCTTCACATCCATCTGCTCTAACTCCATGTTGTCCATAGCTACCATAGCTAACAACACTCTAATAGAGGTGTGCTTTACAACGGGTGAGAAGATCTCGTTGTAATCGGCCCCTTCCTTCTGAGCATATCCCTTTGCCACCAACCTTGCCTTATACTTTATCTCCTCCATAGGAGATGACCCTTCCTTCTTCCTAAAGATCCACTTGCACCCAATCGCGCGCTTTCCCTTGGGAAGCTCCGTTAACTCCCAAGCTTGATTCTTATGAAGAGATTCCATCTCTTCGGTCATGGCCACCATCCACTTGTTCCTGTCCTCCTGCTCAATAGCTTCTTCAAATGTGCAAGGGTCCCCACATTCGGTAACAAGTGCAAACGCAATACTAGCATCATCGTGACCATACCTCACCGGTGCCTTTGTGATCCTCCTTTGTCTTCCTTGAGCAATACTCTCTTGCTCAGCTTCCTCCTCTACTCATGAGTCAATTGTTTCATGCTGAACTTCTTGATTCGATTCTTCCCTTGAAGTCGTGACCCCAACTTCAATTTCGTCTTCCTGCATGGGAACCTCTTGCTGCTCTTTCTCCTCAAGGCCCTTGAGCAAATTTGTCTCATCAAAGACCACATTACTCCGTAGGAGTACCTTCTTGTTCACCGGATCCCAAAGCTTATATCCTTTCACTGCCCTATCGTAGCCAAGGAATATGCACTCCTTCGATTTCGAATCCAGCTTCGACCGTTGTGTCTCATCGACCAACGCATAGGCTTTGCATCCAAATATCCTAAGCCTTGAGTAATCAAATAGCTCACCCGTCCACACTTCCTGAGGCGTCTTTAATTCAAGTGCCGATGACGGTGAGATATTTACTAAGTAACATGCAAGATCTACCGCTTCCGCCCAAAAATCCTTCGACAGATTTGCATGAAGCCTCATGCTCCTTGCCTGTTCACATAGTGTCCTGTTCATCCTTTCAGCTACACCGTTTTGTTTCGGACTCCGCGGTGTAGTGAAATGCCTCGTGACGCCTTCTTTCTCACAGAAACTTGCAAACTCCCTTGAGGTGTACTCACCTCCATTATCTGTCCGTAAGTACTTAACAAATTTTCCTGTACTTTTCTCTACTTGGGCCTTCCATGCTTTAAACTTATCAAAGACTTCAAATTTATTTTTCAGAAAATAAACCCATACCTTCCTTGAGAAGTCGTCTATGAATGTGATGAAATATTCGGCTCCACCCTTTGACCGAACCTGAGCCGGTCCCCAGACGTCTGAGTGCACATACTCCAGAATTTCCTTCGTCTTGTGGATAGTCGTCTTGAACCGAATCCTGTGCTGTTTACCGAAGACACAATACTTGCAAAAATCCAATTTGCAGCTCTTAACACCCTTCAGCAATCCTTGTTTGTGTAGCTCACACAAACCCTTTTCTGACATATGACCAAGCCTCATATGCCAAAGTGCGGTGTTGTCTTCGTCTTGTGCAACATTTGCTGCACCCTTTCCTGCTACTGCATTCCCGAGCATCCAATACAAGTTGCCCACCTTGGTTTCCTTTATCACTGTCATCGCTCCATGAGTGACCTTAATCTTTCCGTCCCCGCCGGACCATCTCCACCCGAGAGTATCAAGCTCTCCTAGAGAGATCAGATTCTTCTTCAACTCCGGTACGTGACGCACACCCGTCAGCGTTCGAATGCACCCATCGAACATCTTGAATTGTACGGAACCAATACCGATGGTAGTGCACGGTGCATCGTTGCCCATAACAACGATCCCTCCTTTCAGTGGCTCATAGGATGTGAACCATTCCTTATCCGGGCACATGTGAAATGATGCTCTTGTATCCAAAATCCATCCAGATGATGATTTGTCAATACCTGCAGCGCATACCGTTAGAACGTCGACTTCGTTCTTCTCCTCCACCACACTGGCGGAATTGTACCCGTCTTTCCCTTTCTGCAGCGACTCCTTGAAGGCCCTACAATCACACTTCATATGACCAACCTTCTTGGAGAAAAAACATTCAAAGGGTCTCCCCTTTGATTTGGACCGGCCCCTTCCGTTGCTTCTTCCTTTGTTACTCGTCCTGCCCCTTTCCGGTGCTGCGATCAATCCTTCACCCTTCTCGAAAGAGTTACTACCAGAATTCCTCCTTGCATCATAGGAGATCAGCGTGCCCTTGACCTCCTCCAACACCAACGAATCCTTGCCATATATGATCGTATTCACCAAATTCTCATACGAGTCCGGCAGCGACGTCAATAACAACATTGCCTTGTCTACATCCTCCATCTTGTCCTCTCGCTGAGTCAGATCAGCTATCAACCTATTGAACACCGAGAGATGCTCAATAAATGGTGTGTTCTCCTTCATCCAAAGCATGTACAGTTGACGCTTTAGATTCAACTTGTTGCTAAGGTTCTTCTTCATGAACCTCTCCTCCAGAAGTTTCCAATATTCTGCCGCGGTCTTCGCCGATTCCTCGAAAAGCAAATCATCCGAGAGGCACAACTCGATGATTCCTATAGCCCGGAGATTCAGACTCTCCCACTTTTCGTCGGTCATCTTCGACGACTTCTTCTCAATTCCATCCAACGTCAGCAATAGCCCGTCCGTCTGAGACATCAACGCACGAAGCCTCCATTGCCATGTTGAGAAGTTCTCTTTTCCAGTGAATTTCTCCACCCGAAAATTCCGCGCTTCTTCCGTCATCGTAAGTGCAACCAAAGCTCTGATACCAGCTGTTGGGAGGGGGATCTACGATGCACTAACTCGACACGGATTACACGCACCACGAAAAACAAATATTGAATGCGGAAACTATAACTTCTGACCCTCTCCCAAACTCAATGCAACAAGTAAACACAATTAAGATGGAAATAACAAGCACTCAATCAACACACCTGAAGCAAACCACGACACACGCGATTTTACAAGGTTCGACAAGATGCCTACGTCCTTGGGGGGGTCTCCTGCGGATTTCCTTTCCTTGAAGCTCTTCTCCAACAAGAGAAGTCTTCGAGATTACACAATTTGGAAGCTATGCGTCTCCCAAAGCACTCTAGATCTCTCACTAGCATAATCTCTCTCAAGAAAATAAAGATTGTGTGTTATGTTACAAGATTAGGGCGAAAATCCTATTTATAATGGGCTAAAATCGTACAAAGAATAATTCAGATCGTGCATAACTGTTTGAAATCGGTCGACCGGAATGTCCCATCGGTCGACCGAACTTCAGTTAGTTCGCGTAACTGCCATCGTTCGGTCGACCGCTCGCCCATAGCCGGTCGACCGATCTGCGTTGCTGAACAACGCTCGAAGCTCCTGGACAATTTCGGTCGACCGCGTGTCCAACATCGGTCGACCATTCTGCACTGCTGGATAGCGCCTGAAGCTACTGGACGAATTCGGTCGACCGCGTGTCCAACACCGGTCGACCGATTGTTGTGCTGAATTTCGTCTCGTATCTACTGTCACTTTTCGGTCGACCGCGTGCCCAGCACCGGTCGACCGGATCTTCAAAAGATCCGAGCTCCAAATCTACTGGCCATTTTCGGTCGACTGAATTCCCCGAACCGGTCGACCGTTCCTCGATCTGTTCCGAGCCTCCAGGCTCCTGGAGTAAATCGGTCGACCGTGACTAAGTTCCGGTCGACCGTTTCTCCCTGTTTTTCCTGTATTAACAATTGTAGACCAAATTCCAACAATTAACCCATCATCATCTCTAGATGAACCACTGGGAAACAAACAAAAAACATGCTTCCATCCATGACTACAACGACAAACACATTTCAGCTAACAACTATTGGTAGTGGAATTTTGTGGCCCATCTCTGACCATTTTCTTCACCACTCTCTTTTCCCAACTTCCTCTCTAAACAGTGGATTTATTTTCATCATTCGTTTATTACATTCTTTTTGCATAGGTAACGTATGTATATGAATTTCAAGCACGTTGACATGCCATTTCGCACATATGCATTAACAAGTATTAAAATCTTAGCACATAAAATTGAAAGGAGACTTTCTATAAATTAAGTATAGGGAAATGTTTGTTGAACGCTCGCATCACGGACGCTGCTAACCCAGTCAGCACACTCGCTGATGTGGGCAACCCAGTCATCAGACGCGGCTGAGTGCACACTCAGCCCAGAAACATTTTTCCTTTCTTTGTTTAGTTTATTCCTCGTTTCGTACAAATTTCTCCATCCCTCATTAATGCGTCTCAAATCACTCACTTCATTTTGCCGCTCCTACACAGACTGAAGACTAGTTACTCAACATCCGTCCTCCTATTTTTTTCCCTTCTCTTTATTAATAAATTCATTTTTTTCCGGACACACACATCAGTCATTTTCTTTAGTTTCTGGACTAGCGCATAACTTATTCCGGACACAGTTACTATTTATTCCGGACATTTAGAACACTTATTCCGGACAGACGTACTACTTACTGCTGATTTGTTTTTGCTGTTGTTTTATTTTCCCGATGCGTCCACCATCGCATTTAATGCTTTTCAAATCAGCACGTCCTCCGTCTTCTTTCTTATTCTTTGGCGCTTCACGGAGATACAAATATGAGTGTCTTGGTTATTCCGATCCTACGAACCATTCCTTCTTCTCTCCTTCCTCCATTTGTGTTGTATTGTAATGGCACTTGTAAATGTGTCCTCATAGCCGGCTCATGCCTCCAACGTCCCTCAAGTGATGATGAATTTTCCTTCCTTCGAAGAAGCCAAAGCATTTTACGTTTCATACGTCGATTCCTGTTGTTTTGGTGTGAAGATAAGGCAATCTCATTACGATCATGGTGTTGTAATACGGGCCACTCTTACTTGCTCAAAGGAGGGTAATGCTCCCGGAAACCAAGGTGAAGGTAGACCGAAACATAGGTTATCCGGTAGGGTCGAATGCACTGCTCGGATTAGGGTCTCCGGTAATCCATCCAGAGGCTACGTAATTAACTACGTAGATCTCGAACATAATCACGTCATGCTGTCGGAAGACCAGATGCGCTTCCTCCGACAAAAATGATCCGTCCCGGAGTCCGCCAGAGCACGCATTTCGTGCAATGATGCTGCCGGTATATCTGCCGCCAAGACCATGCAATCTTTTGTGGTCGAAGCTGGAGGTCACGATAAATTGTCTTTCAACGAGCGGGACCTAAGGTTATTTATTCTCTACTTAACCTGGTTGAAGTTACGCATTTAGCTTTGTCATAAAAATTATGTTTCGCAGGAATGTTGTGAACGAGGTTAGAAACCTCAAAATGGGACCAGGAGATGCGCAAGCTATCCAAGATTATTTCATCAGGATGTAGAAGAATGATTCTCGCTTCTTTTACGTAATGGATATGGACGACGAAGGCAGACTACGAAATGTGTTCTGGGCCGACAGTCGTTCTCGAGGTGCTTACTCTTACTTTGGAGATGCAATATGTTTCGACACAACATACATAACAAACAAGTATGACATGCCTTTTGCCCCATTTGTGAGGGTAAATCACCACTACCAGTTCGTCCTACTCGGTTGCGCACTCCTCTCTTCCGAGACGACACAAAATTACATTTGGTTGTTCCAAACATGGTTGACGTGCATGAACGGTACGTGTTTTATTTTGTCCGGCTTTGTCCGTTTTACGTTATGTGCCTGTCCGGTTACCCTTTACGTCTGTCCGGTTTACGTCTTTTGCTCGTCCGGTTTATCCCTTACGTTTGTCCGGCTTACGCTTTTTGCTCGTCCGGTTTACCCTTGACGTCTGTCCGGTTTACGTTATTTCTGTCCGGATTAACATATGTTTTTATCTTGATCGCGTTGTGTGCAGATACAAGCCCCCCGACGATCATAACAGACCAATGTGGCGCCATAGCTGCGGCTGTGAGGACTGTGTTCCCTAAAGCGTGGCACAGATTTTGTATATGACACATAATGAATAAGGCCCCTGTGAAGCTGCCCACGAAGTACCGGGAGCATACGTTGTTTGACCTCAACAACTGTGTATTCGATTCCAAGACTCCGGCAGAATTCGAGCGGAATTGGCAGGGTTTTCTAGATGATTTTGAGTTCCACGACAATAATTGGCTCCGATCCATTTATGCAATTCGAGAGCGCTGGGTACCTGCATTTTGGCGGGATTGTTTTTCCGCAGGAATGACATCAACCCAGAGAAGTGAGGGTATGAACGCCTTCTTCGATAAGTACCTCACATCAAGGACGACACTTAAGCAGTTCGTGAAACAATACGAACTCGCAGTACGCTACAAGTATGAGAAGGAAGCTCAGTCTGATTTCGATTGTCAGCATAAGGCTCCGCAATTGATTTCGAAATATCCATTCGAGAGGCAATTGGGCGAGTTGTATACGGTGGGTGTCTTCAAGAAGGTGCAGTTAGAAATTGGGAAGATGATGTACTGCGACATCAAGGATGAGTTCAACGAGGACGACACATTGCACTTCAACGTGACCGAACATGTATTGACACATATCCTCCCATTGTCGAAATGGTTCACAGTGCAAATTAGAGATGAGAAGTGGGTATGCGATTGCAGAATGTTTGATCACGTCGGTATCCTATGTTGTCACGTTTATGTTGTTATTGTCCGAATACGTCCAAACGCGTTGCTCCCCGAGTCTTACATCGTCCTTCGATGGAGGAAGGATATCCGAAGGAGCTATGGAGTCAAGTTTCCCCTTCAAAGTGGCATAACGGGGAACGATGCGCTTCGTCGCCACGACGACATAATGGGTCGTGCGGTTTGGATCGCCGAGACCGCTTTCGACTCAAACGACATATATCTTCAGGCGGTAGAGGCACTTGAGTTTCTTAAGGAACGTATGCAACGACCTGATCTTGTGTTCGATGGTACATCCGTTCTCAATCCGGATAAGACAAGACGGAAAGGCAGACCGCCGAGCAAACGACGGATTTCTTTGTCTGAGAAAATAATTAAAAGTAACGTTAAGAAAATCATCAGGAATAAGGTTCTACCCCCGTTACACCCTGCAGCACCCAAACCGGGGGATCACGATTTCGATGACTGGGACATGAATTTGCATTACGAGTGAGTTCCTCCTTGATTATTGTATTTGTCCTTGGTTGGAATTATTCCTATATAATTTTGTTAAAAGTCATTGTATGTCTGTCCGTATTATTGCTTAAGATTCAACTCTTTCTTTGCTTGTTCGTTTGTGAATTAATTTCTGATGGCGACAAATATATTTAAGTAATTTTGGTTTGTTGTATGTCTGTCCGGAATATGTTATATTTATGTCCGGATTAAGTTACAAGTATGTCCGGATTACGTTTTATTTATCTCCAGATTAAGTGACCAATATGTCCGGAATACATAAATAAGTTATATTTATGTCCGGAATAAGTGTATTTGCTGTCCGGAATAAGTTTATTTGTTGTCCGGAATAAGTGTATTTGTTGTCCGGAATTAGTGTATTTGTTGTCCGATTTAACAATAAAGTGTGTCCAGAAACGGAACATAAAGTTTGTCCGGAATAAGTGTATTTGCTGTCCGGAATAAGTGTATTTTTTGTCCGGAATAAGTGTATTTATTGTCCGGTTTAAGAATAAAGTGTGTCCCGAAACGGAACATAAAGTTTGTCCGGAATAAGTGTATTTGCCGCGGAATAAGTGTATATTCTTTCCGGAATAAGTGTATTTGTTGTCCGGAATTAGTGTATTTGTTGTCCGGTTTAACAATAAAGTGTGTCGAGAAACGGAACATAAAATTTGTCCGGAATAAGTGTATTGGTTGTCCGGAATAAGTGTATTTGTTGTTCAGAATAAGTGTATTTGTTGTCCGGTTTAAGAATAAAGTTTGTCCAGAAACGGAACATAAAGTTTTTCCGAAAGAAGTGTATTTGCTGTCCGGAATAAGTGTATTTGTTATCCGGAATAAATGTATTTGTTGTCTGGAATAAGTGTATTTGTTGTTCGGTTTAAGAATAAAGTGTGTCCGGAATAAGTGTATTTGCTGTCCGGAAGAAGTGTATTTGCTGTCCGGAATAAGTGTATTTGTTGTCCGGAATAAGTGTATTTGTTGTCCGGTTTAAGAATAAAGTGTGTCCGGAATAAGTGTATTTGCTGTCCGGAATAAGTGTATTTGCTGTCCGGAATTAGTGTATTTGCTGTCCGGAATAAGTGTATTTGTTGTCCGGAATTAGTGTATTTGTTGTCCGGTTTAAGAATAAAGTGTGTCCCGAAACGGAACATAAAGTTTGTCCGGAATAAGTGTATTTGCTGTCCGGAATAAGTGTATTTGTTGTTCGGAGTAAGTGTATTTGTTGTCCGGAATAAGTGTATTTGTTGTCCGGTTTAAGAATAAAGTGTGTCCAGAAACGGAACATAAAGTTTGTCAGGAATAAGTGTATTTGTTGTCCGGAATAAGTGTATTTGTTGTCCGGAATTAGTGTATTTGTTGTCCGGAATAAGTTTTATTGTTGTCCGGAATAAGTGTATTTTCTGTCCGGAATAAGTGTATATGTTGTCCGGAATAACTGTATTTGCTGTCCGGAATAAGTGTATTTGCAGTCCGGAATAAGACTGCAATTAACGTCCGGATTACCTATCATGTTGGTCCGGAAACAATAAAATAATTTTATACATGTCCTTGTATTGATAATTTAACCCAACACCAAATGTCCTTGTATTGATAAATCATTCAAATAGTATATGTAATTTTAACATGTATACATGTATAACTTTGTAAAAAAAATTAAAACATCCAGAGTCGTTTATTGTTGATCGCACATCCCAGAGTCTTCGAGTAAGAAATTTGCCAAATTGCCTCTAAAAAGGTGAATAACCTTGCTCTGCTTCGGCTTCGTCGGATCAGCATTCTCCATCAAACGCTTCATCCAGTACAAAACGTATGGCCCGCAGTCGTTACTCCCCGGTTGCTGTCGTTGGCTACCCTTCCTCTCAACTCTCAGCGGCCACTCGACCTTCAACAACCCTCGCCAGAATCCCACTATCTTAGACGCGGTGCATTCATGAGTTCCGACTAAACGGTTAGGATTGTCACCTCTTTTAAGTGTGCGGGAGAGGCTGTTGTACTGAATGAACTCTGATCGAGGTCCGTGGGCAACGAACAGAGTCCAGTGGCCGGCCAAACAGCATGGCTGTGCGATGATGACTTCCTCCACATTTATTCCTTCAATTTTTGGGAGTAAATAATCTTTCCTTATATCTTCTCCCTGTCCCTCCACAATCATTTCCGATTCGAATGATGATAAGCAGACCACCTTTTGTTGCCCTCCTCTTCTGAGGAGTACCTCAATTAGGTCGTCAAGAGTTTCGTTGGTGAATTCTGTTTTTGCCGAAATTATTTCCTTCAGATCACCCCTGGTGATATTGCTCAGAACCCCCCTCCAGATAATATCTTTGGCTTCTCGTTCGGGAGCCGTTGCATTCAATAAACGACATACCTCATCATTGGTCAGCGTTCTCAAGGCGGTCGCATCCACATCGGGCCTCGTGGACGAAACATGGGCGGCCAGTTCATCTTTCGCTGTTTCGTCCTCCCTCTTATTCCTCTCTTCCTCCCTCCGTTTTTTTTTCTCTCTTCGTCCTCCCTCCTCATCCTCCTCTTCTTCTCTTCGTCCTCCCTCTTATTCCTCTCATCCTCCTCCCGCTCCTCCCTCTTCTTCCTCTCTTCCTCCTCCCTCTTCTTCCTCTCTTCCTCCCTCCGTTTTTCTCTCTCTTCCTCCTCCCTCCTCATCCTCCTTTTCTTCTCATCCTCCTCCCTCCTCTTCCTCGCATCCTCCTCCCTCTTATTCCTCTCATCCTCCTCCCTCCTCTTCTTCTCATCCTCCTCCCTCTTATTCCTCTCATCCTCCTCCCTCCTCTTCTTCTCATCCTCCTCCCTCTTATTCCTCTCATCCTCCTCCATCCTCTTCTTCTCATCATCCTCCCTCTTCTTCTTCTCTTGCTCCTCCCTCTTCTTCCTTTCTTCCTCCTCTCTCTTCTCCCTCTCTTTCTCCTCTGTCTTCTTCCTCTCCTCCGCCTCCCTCTTATTTCTCTCTTCCTCCCTCTTTTCCCTCTCCTCCGCCTCCTTCTTATTTCTCTCTTCCTCCTCCCTCTTTTCCCTCTCTTCCTCCTCCCCACGGACTCTCAGCCTACGACACTCTTCTTGAGAGATCCGGAGTTCTTCCTCCAGGTTGTTAATTTTAATGGTCGCCTCCCTAAGTGCTGCTTCGGCTCGCAGCCAATTCTTCTTCACCTCACTAAGTTCCAACTCTTGTAGCAGTGGGTCACATGGAATGCTGCATTCACTGAGTTGTACCCTTGGTAGAGTGGATGTTGAAGGTGTTTCCTTCGAGGCAACCTTTGTTGCGGGAGTTGCTTCTGTAGTAGGAAATTGATCCTCTGACAACAGTTAATGCTCCCGTGCACTGAGTTTTGGGGTGCCCTTCAACTCAAATTGACCCGAGTAAATCCGGGACAAGTTGATGCCTCGATCTTCCCATTTTCTAAGGATTTGGCGTCTGCTAAACATTTCCGTCCAACACTTGAACCGTGGAAATGCTGACCGGGGATCCCCTAATTTGAACTTCTCGCAAAGCCACACCTGAAAACAGGAATGAGTTAAAAACCAGAAACATAACTTCCCCAGGACACAACTCTTATTCCGGACAGACGCAACACTATTCCGGACAGACACAACTCTTATTCCGGACAGACGCAACACTATTTCGGACAGACACAACTCTTATTCCGGACAGAACTCTTATTCCGGACAGACGCAACTCTTATTCCGGATAGACGCAACACTATTCCGGACAGACAAAATACTTTTTCCGGACATAAACCAACTCTTATTCCGGACAGACGCAACACTATTCCGGACAAACAAAATACTTATTCCGGACATAAACCAACTCTTATTCCGGACAGACGCAACACTATTCCGGACAGACAAAATACTTATTCCGGACAGACAAAACTTTTATTCCGGACCGACAAATTACTTATTCCGGACAGATGCAACTCTTATTCCGGACAAACGCAACACTATTCCGGACAGACAAACTCAATACATATTCCGGACAGACGCAACACTATTCCGGACAGACAAACTCTTATTCCGGACAGACAAAACTCTTATTCCGGACAGACAAAATACTTATTCCGGACAGACACAATACGTATTCCGGACATACAAGATACTATTCCGGACAGACAAAATACGTATTCCGGACATACGTAATACTTTTCCCGGATAACCTCAAGACACTTATTCTGGACAGAGACAACACTATTCCGGACAAACACAAGACTTATCCCGGACAGACAAAACACTTATTCCGGACATAAACCAACACTACTCCGGACTGACACAACACTCATTCCGGAACAAGATGCTTACTTGTAATACGGCAACGCAACCAAACACGTAGCCCTGCTTCATAGAGAAGTTCGCTGACAATCTCCTCCTCGAGAGGTCCCGTTGGGCTTCGTCCAGGCCTTCAACCAAGAAAGTGTGAACCGCATTTGCCCACGCATATCTCTTCAGGCGCTTGAGGTTCTTAAGGTGCTTCGTGTACCACGCTTTACTTCGCAGTGATCCATCGAAGAACAAAAAATGATTGAAAATCATAGAAATAAGGAGTCGGACGTGCTCCTCCTCCTCGTCCATCTTGCTCGTGGCCGTAAGATGACCCAGTAGTTGGGTGTTGTCGAGGTTCACCCCGTCACGTTTCTCTACGTACATGGCTTCCATATCCACTCTCTGCCCATGTGCTCTTAGTCCAAGTAGAAGGGCGACATCTTCTACCGTAAATGGGACCACCCCACTGGCTATTCTCAGACCGACTTCATTGGCGTCGAAGTGTTCGACGAACCAACCCAGTATCTCGTTGTCAGTTGTGACATGAGGAAAGGAGAGGAAGTGACCGAAAGGCGTCCGTTGGAAGACATTTTTCTCGTCCTCCTTCATCCGGTCGAACTGCTTGTGAATGGCCGTGAAACCGCACTTGGTTTCGCGGAAGTAGTACGTGCTTCCCTTAAAACACCAAAAAAAAATTATTAGAGGCCAATAATGAACCTTAAAATGAACCAGAAAGAACGTGGTTGACACAACACCTGCGCGGCTACAATTTCAGGAGCGATGAAGGTTTCAGGTAGAGAATGATCAATTTTCGCCTGGTTATAATTTTCGTTCGACTAAAACAGGAATGAAGGTTTTGGATGAGCGTATGGAAAGGAACTCCGGGTGAAATGGGGAATGGAAAAGGAGAAGACTTGGGAGGAAAGTTACTCGAATGCTGTACCACCGCTAATGATGTACGTGAAGTTTAACCGTCTAATCGTGATTTCGGGAAATAAACCGTCGCACCCAAAAATTCGTAATTTACTTTTCCCCGCGCAGAAGTTTTGGCTGACTGGACGCTGAACTGACAGCTGACTTGTCCGTCCACGTAGGAAGCGTCACGGACGCGCGCGTCCGTGTATAACTACTCTTAAGTATATATCCTTGTTTGCAGACTACCATGTAAGATTCTTCTTCAGAGTTTGAGATCTCAATTTGTGGCCTAACCTTTTTTTTTCCTTAATCATGTCTAAATTTATGCGTATTATCATCCAACAGGGGCTCATACTAATCCTCTTCTCGTAAGAGGCCATCATTCACTCTTGACGCGAAAGTAAGCAAATTAAATGAACTTCGCAAGTATAGAAGTATGAATCGAACCTGGTAACCGAAGGGGTATATTATAAGTTTTTTTTTTCATACTAATCGGTTAAAAAAATAAAATTAGAAGAATATGGACACGAAAAACTTAATTGACAAAATATGTACCTTGAAAATGACATCATATGTACCGTTTTCATTAACTAAAAACAACACTGTATATGTCGTTTTTACCCTTAATGAAAAACGGTATCACTAATGTCGTTTTTACTTGGACAAATTTTTTCTTGATTTCGAGATGTCGTGTTTAGCTAAAACATGTTGAACTAGCAATGAGTCGGTCGGGGGTCTCGCTCCCCAGTAAGCGAGCGGTGTTCCACCTGTAAAGTGACGGGGGTTGCAAGGGAGCAGCGTCTCCTGAAAGTCAAACACAATGTATTTTTGGAATCAAAATTAGTAATAAAATCTCAAGTCCAAAAAATTAACGAGACCTCCCGACCGACCCATTGCTAGTTCAACATATCTTAACTAAAAACAACATCTCGAAATCAAGAAAAAAATTACCCAAGTAAAAACGGCATCAGTGATACCGTTTTCATTAAGGGTAAAAACGACATCTACAATGTTATTTTTAGTTAATAAAAACGACACTTATGATATCGTTTTTAAGGTGCATATTTTGCCAATTAAGTTTCACATGTTCATATTCTTCCAATTTTATTTTTTAATATTGATTATTTTGAAAAAAAATTCTATATTATATATGTGTGGAAGCAGACATTTCACAAGTATAATTGCAGTTGCAATTGTTTATGATAATTTTACATTGCAATGTATACAACGCTGTAGATGAAAAGGGGTCAACATAGACTGACGATCCCAAGACACTTTTGACTAGACGGTAAGCATCTCACATCGACGAAGAAATTAAGTGAACATGGCTACAAGAAAATCATTAAGTAATCGAAATGAAATGTGACCGAGTTGATGTGAACACAAACCACAGATTATTGAAGCTAAATTATATTCAGTTGGCAATATCCTTCTCCCTCCTGTTTTGTCCATGTAAGAGAGTTTAATTAACAGGCGAGCATGAGCATGTTGGCGCAAATCGACAATGAATTCACCCACAAAAAGTACGTATGGTTTGTTATGCGTATGAGGGTAACTGTTAAGACCTTCTATTTCATCAATCAGAGAGATTGTGATAGCGCCAGCACAGAAGCATTGAGATGCACCTTCCAAGAATGTACAAACGCGTCTTCTGGTGCTTCACCATCACCATGCAACTGCGCCAAACTCGACGCTTCTGCTTCTTCTTCTGCTCCCTCTGGTATTGGGAGTTGAAGAAATAAACACACGATGCGGCCATGCAGAATGCTATAAGGATGGAAATTATTATGGAGTGAAAGGGAGATCTTGGTGGAGGGCAAGGCAATGGTCATGAGACAGTTGGGTCGGTTATATAGGCATCATCATTGGGGGTGTGGTAGACCCAGAAGACAAAATCACCACATGCTGAATATCCTCTTCTCATGTCTTCCCCTCCATAGGATCTGCCATTGCCAAGTCTGCAAATGACAACCTTATCTGTCAGACACCGGAATCAGTCGCTGTTCAGAAGCTCTTCTTTACTATGGGACAAGGAGGATGAAATAATATTAATTAGAAGACGGTGTGATAGACGGACGCGTCACGGACGCGTCTTACGTGGATCTGTACAACTCAGATATTTTTCTTTGAGTCAGCGTCCAGTCAGCGAAATTTCTCTTCGCGCGTTTTGGTCTTTTTAAAAAACGCCGGTTCTTTAAGTTGAACGATTCATTTCCCAATACACAGATAAGACAGTGTGCAGACCCTAGGACATCGTGCAGTCTCATTATTCGTGCAGAGCCCACACTTATCATAATAAAATATTTGTTTTTAAGATTTACGTTGGATCAACTTAATTTGTCTAGCTTACTTTATGTGTGTGTGCAGTTTACATTATGTGTTTGTCCTGTTTACGTTATATGTATGTCAGGAATAAGTGTATATTGTTGTACGGAATAAGTGTATTTGCTGTCCGGAATAAGTGTATTTGTTGTCCGGTTTAAGAATAAAGTGTGTCCAGAAACGGAACATAAAGTTTGTCCGGAATAAGTTGATTTGTTGTCCGGAATAAGTGTATTTGCTGTCCGGAATAAGTGTATTTGCAGTCTGGAATAAGTGTCATCCAGAATAAGAAGAAAGTGTGTCCAGAAACGGAACAGAAAGTTTGTCCGGAATAAGTGTATTTGTTGTCCGAAATAAGTGTATTTGTTGTCCGGTTTAAGAATAAAGTGTGTCCAGAAACGGAACATAAAGTTTGTCCGGAATAAGTGGATTTGCTGTCCGGAATAAGTGTATTTGCTGTCCGGAATAAGTGTATTTGCAGTCCGGAATAAGTGTAGTTGTCCAGAATAAGAAGAAAGTGTGTCCAGAAACGGAACAGAAAGTTTGTCCGGAATAAGTGTATTTGTTGTCCGGTTTAAGAATAAAGTGTGTCCAGAAACGGAACATAAAGTTTGTCCGGAATAAGTGGATTTGCTGTCCGGAATAAGTGTATTTGCTGTCCGGAATCGGAATAAGTGTATTTGCAGTCCGGAATAAGTGTATTTGCAGTCCGGAATAATATATGGCTTCATTATTGTCGAAATAAACGAATCAATATATGGAATGCAATAATATGATGTCAAAACAAAACGTCCCATTCACGCTTATCACGTCCCCCGCAGGGGCTGCCGCCCCCTGCCACCCCCGCACAAACTCAACAAACCTCCCACTGTATATTTTACCCCAACAATGCAGCAAAGATGTTGTGGTGTGAAGTCTTCACCACCGGATCGTCACATTCACGATGCTAACGCTGACAAGAACATCAGGAAGTCTTCGCACCGTCCCATTCACGCTGCTTACGTTGTGAAGAATCATGGGAGTCGACATCAGACGCTTCTTCGACATAATATTTTGCTAGAAATGGTGATTTATTCTGGAGAAAAAGAATGAAGAAGAAAGAAAGAGTGTCATCATATTTGTATTTGGGTGGAGAGAGAGAACGTGCTGAGTTGAAACGCATTTAATGTGATTTGAGTGGACATCAGGAAGAAAAAACAAAAAAAACATTCATGCTTTGGTCACGTAAGGGCTGACATGGATATCCACGTAGAACGCGTCCGTGACGTCCTACATTCAACAAACATTAATTGGTTGGATGCAGCAATCACTCTCACAAAATTGTGCAGGGAGTGGTTCGGGTCACAGTGTAGGATGGCCATCTATTTCTACATGAAGCTCGTATAAACATGATTATGAAGATACCTAACAAATCACAAACACCTGAAACTTTTTTTGACAGGAACGTTGGGATGAATTACGATCGAGTTAACTATTTTCAGCTTGCTTGCATCGAATATTCAAAGGAAACTTCAGACGTCAGTTAGTGAACCTTTATACTGTTCAAGGAGTGCATACTTCATCATGGTTGTTACTATGTCAAGAGTGCATAGAAAAGGGAAAGAGAGAAACATTTATTTATAACACATATATGTTAAAGATATTCCTAGAAAGACATCAGGGAGGAATAATTGTCCAAGCATAACTGAAATTACATCATTAGAGTTAAATATAAGGACCTCCGCTAGACCATGTAACCTAAAGATACCTCAAGACAATTGATGGTAATATTTATTCAGAAGCAGCTCCGTATACTCCCCAAAAGTAAGATGTCTGTTCGAATGAATCAACTGCAAATGGAACATAACCATTTCAACAACATAATCTACAATGTAGAAGTAGCATTAAACATATAAACGAAGCACCGCGGAGCATACCTCTTGGTGAAGGTGCACTTCATCGGGAAATTTAAGTTTCTCATCCCTGTAGATAGAAGTCCAAAGACATACACAGATGAGTTGAAGCATATAACAAGTAATGAAGATAAAACGACATTTCATGATGTGTGCACCGGTCAGGTTATAGGAAAACAGTAGCATGCAGAGAGAGCTCCAAAGAGTAAAGGAGAATTTCAAAGCTAAAGAAGTACCAGTCTGGCTGCATGAATAAAGCAAAAGTTGAGCGTTCAACTCCTAGTGACTTTTCTCCCTTGGGAGCCTAATGTGTAAGAGAAAAAGGAAACCTGTTAGAGCCATTCTTAACTCTTTGGTGATAGAAACTTATAGCTGATAGTATGTGCCAACAAGTGCGACTTTTTTTTTTCAAAATCAAAACCATAAACTTTTTTTATGTTTTTTCTCTCTTGTGAAATCCGTCAAATATTATGACAATTAGAAAGAAGCTCAGTCTAAATTTTAGACCTTTTAGTATAAAAAAATAAAACAATTAGGTAAAGAATATCCAAAATTTTTTTTATCAGAGATGACTTCATGGCAGATGGATAGATACTAGAATGGGTGACAAGACGACAGCTAGGCTGTTACAGAAATATATAACAACTTTGCATAAAAGAACTCAATTCTCTATTGACATGCTAAATTCAATGAGAAACGGAATCATGCTTATTTACCAGTATTTTTATTTTTAGTGCAGAAAAAGAGTACCCAATAGGCCAATATACCTTTACACAATGTGGTGTTGCACAAAGGGATCCCCTCGACAGCACTTCAGTTGTTTCACCAATTTGATATGCTATTTCATCTTCTCCAAAAACAACCTGATGAAACGGAAAGAAAAGCAATGCGTCAAAAATGCAGTTCTTTTTTATATAAAAAAAGGAAGTTCAAGAAATAATGGTGCGAGCATGTTTCATTCCCCAGGCTAAGCAGCAATACAGACAAGGGAGCCAAAACATCAATTATGGTCTTGGAAAAAAATGTAGAGTTTTTTTTATCGGTAAAAAAAGTAATAACAAAAACTGTCTACACAATATCAGCAAAATATACACAATATAGGCAAAAAAACTAAAGAGTTTAGTATGCAAAATATGCACAATATCAGTAAAACCTAGTCACTGAGCGTCGATGATGTTTAAGAAACAGGAAAAATGAGTGAAAATTTGAGGCAGCAAAGAGAGTGCAATCATGGAATTTGGTGCTGTTTAACATCAGCTATGCAACTCCAACGAAAAGGGAACAAAACACACCATGGTGACAATACTTTCTCTCAAATATTTCAAGCATTGTAGGTTTTCATTTTTATGATTCATATCAAAACTTGTTGTATAATATTTTATATCATTGGTTGAAAATCTCAAGATATCTTAGATGGAACTTTTAATTAGCCTAAACCATACTTCAAATTCAATAACTTGTGTTTAAATTATATAAGTCAACCTTTTGAAAACATCATACAAACCACATTCATACTGCATAATTGAGTTTTCAACTAAAAGCATATCACAATTAAGCAGAAAGTTTCCTATATATTTTGGTTACAAAATGAAAAATATGTTTCCATAAAATGTGGCATTCCTCTGCTGCTGTAGAAAGTAGAATAAGATGCTGAAACAAATCATATGATTAAGGATATATAAATATAAGAACACTATGCCACTATGGTTTACTTTGACAATTTCACTGCCTCTTGTTTTAATATATAGTCCAGCAGTATCATCGGGACATGCTATTTCTACAGAATTTCTTGTGAACATACCACAGGTAAGCCCTGCAAACATACACAAAAATGAATTAGGAGTGGTAAAGAATGAAAAATATGAATTGAAGAGAGAAAATAACACACTGCTTTTGTTTATGTTCTATTGCATGCACACAAACTATTGGTGCATCTTATTTGTCAACTTGCAGACTATGGTTGCATTTTGGACCAAGAGTGAATGTGAAACAACCATCATCATATCACAGAGTAAATGTTACTCTCATTTTCACATTAGGATTGATTTCCATCAAATTGAGTTATATTGGGTTAAAACTGGATTGGGTGTAACACATAATTATATGAATTATATGTTTATTATAAACTATTATTGGCTGGCTGTTGGTTCTTATGCATAAAAAAACTTGGGCAGATTGTTAGGAATTTTATGATCGTGCTCATTCAACAGGGTTGGCGGGTTATGGAAGGGTTGTTTGGAGGCAGGGTGGAGTAACAAAGTGTGGGTCAAGTTGAGTGCTAGGACGGAAGGGCTGTAGCTGTTTGGAAAGAAACGTAGGGTGGGAAGTTGTTCCTTGGATGCAGATTCCCATCACTGTTAAGCATTGAGCAAATCCTAACTCATAGCTGGCAGATTATTTGGTTAGGTCAGAGGTATTAATCTTGGGCTACCTAATGGTCTATATATGTCTGATAGAGAGCCCTCTTTCTTGATATATTAAGAATTTAAGATTCTTAGTGTAGAAATGCAATTTTGCTTCTCCGTGAAATCTCCCTATAATATAATTGCAGGCTCTTTCCTTGCGTTCGCTTCCTTGATTTGGAATAGACAACAGATGGCGTCTAGAATCTTCTCATTACCTAAACCTAGAAAGCAGAACATGTCAAGTTTACTATGTTAGTATATGCTAAGGGATATTGCAAAATTCACCTGTGAGAGATCCATGGTCAGTGTGCCAACCACACCATGATGATAGGTCATGTTCATCTTCATATAATTCACTGTGGAATTCCAAAAAGTATGACTACATAGTAAAAGTGCTTGGGAGAATGGTGTTTAAAACATTTATACCATCAATTTGATAAGACTATAAAAACCTGAAAGACTGAAACATTACCTCTGCAAGTTGGGAAAATAGTATAACAGGCGACCTTTGTGACATCGAGAATACTGAAGTGTATCCTCAAGGTTACCATAATCAAGTGCTGGTATTGCCTTTGACACTAGCATTAAGGATAAAAATTAGTTTATTGCTTGATTGTGAAGCGTGAACAATGACCTTTTGTTTCTAGTTTCAACAAAAATACATAATATATGTGATATACACACAAATAGCACAGAAAGATGTGCTCGAGAGACATTCTCAAGTCTCAACACTAAGATAAAAGAAAAGCTTGTCCACGGGGAAAAAAAACTGGCAGGAGGGGCACAAAAATGTAAATAAAAAGAGCCAATAAGCCGCGGTCGATTGAAGTAAAGGACTGTAAAATAATAAATACTTATCAACTGCATTTGGGGAAAAAGTTGGAACAGTATAGAAATTAAAACTCAATGGCCAACCAGAAAAGGAATTGAGTTGAAGACAAATGATAAAGATACCATATTGATTACAGTGATAAGCCAAGTGTAGTCCAACATCCAACATGAGCTTCCCAAGAGCCTTGAAAGCTACAAAATTGTTATCCATCAGCATTTGAAGGTACAAACAATATGTACTACAAACAAAGGCAGCATAACAAGCTTCATAGAGAGGAATATTAGCACCAAAAAATTACAATGAGATAGTCTAAAATGGAGAATCTTCAGATGTAAGGAATGACATCTGATTTAAGCACTTAAAATCTAAAGAATGCACTTTATTTAAATGTTTACTGTTACAAATATAGTTGTTCACAGACCATGGAATAGTAGCTTAGACATTTGCATGTAGTAAGCAGTAATACTTTGTAGAATTTAACATGGACTAACCAACTTCGAATTCCGGCAATGCAGCGGTGGGCCATATATTAGGTCGACAATAGGATGGATACCTGTAAAGAAATGGAAAGATAAACAAATCACCATGCAGTGGAAATAGTCACCTTAATATGATGTATTTTATCTGAAAAAGTAGCATCACAATTGGAATGACATGCATACGAAAGGCGCATCCAGAAAATATTTCCTAGATGGAGCTCTATCAAAGCTTTTTCGTAAATCCTAATTCTGGGAAATGTTTGCCGTGTAATATGGGTAACAAGATACTAACATTAATAAGAGAGAATAAAAGGGTTTAAATTCTTATTTTTATCAGGATCACATAGCACTTTTGCAAAATCTCAAGTACAAAATGATGGAGAAGTTAAATGTCTCTAACCAACATATATCCAGACAATTTAATATAATATTTCAAAGTTTTAGGTAGAATGGTGAGGCAGTTGAGAAATAATTATACATTGGCATACCGTTGTATTAATGTGGTTTCTGTTGTAGGAACATCTAAAAATGGATTGGCATAATATGAACCCTTCATTGTATCTGCAAAATGTGGTGTGAGATTTCAAGTATGCAGTTTGGCTGGATGAACTGAGCCATGTTAATACCAGCACCAAGCAATGATAGAATACTTAAGATTTGCAGACAGGACAGATACCAAGCTTGCCAGAATCCAATCTCTCTTTCCCATGACTCCATCCAAAGTTGTACCTAAAATACATCAAATAAAACAAAATAAATGTTTACATCTTACATGTTAGCATTTTTTTAGAGAAGAACGACCATTCACACTTTACAAAGGTCAAAAAGATTATAAATAACCAAAAAGGAAAATATATTTGGTAAAGGAACGATATCTTCTGTTGATCTGACTGCAAAACAAAAACTCCTATTATCATTAATTGCTACAATTTCCCAATGCTTATGTTTTTGTTGTTGTAACCATACAAACTTATTAACAAATAATGGCATCAGCATAGAAGGTACAAACTTATAAGTTACATACCAGCTATCTGGATCTTCCAATTTCACCTTCACGTCTTCTGGAAGATTTCCTAACCTAATAAGAATATAAGATGAAACGATCACAAAGGTATAAATAGAAGCAATCTAGCATCCCTTCAATAGTTTTGTAAGTCTGACAGCAGAGGGTCAAAATTAGAGACTTTGAAACTCATGCCTTGATGCAAGATGCAGGAGATTTCGCCGCAATAATGGGAACTCGGGAACCTGCATGGCGAAGGGAAATAGGAAATCAAAAGGTATGCAAGACACAAATTAAGCCAAACAAAAAAATAGTATTCTCGAATGATGTTTTCAAGAAATGGTCGTCCTTACTAGTGAATCAAACATTGTGCATAAAGATCCACAACAGAAGGAAAAAAACAAGGATAGAAGACACAAACCAAATAAGAGTGGTTGCAAGGGAAAACAAAGTCTGGATGGCATCACACACTACAGATTTTAAAACCTAAAGTCAAGTATAGATTTTGATCCTGTCCAATTATACATGCAATATCCATCCCTTCTTGTCTCTTTCACCACCTAACACATGAATGTTGATATCCACACCCACATGAGTACCTACACCGACTCTGATATGAAGGCCTTAGTGTATGCACCTACCGAACGCATAGGTTGCGAGCACATCCACGTAACTACATATGGTAATCTTTATATATCCATCAAATGTAAAAGGATCTATAAACAATCCCCTATCATTAGATCTGCACATGGCATCCCCTTCTCCATCTATTTGTTTTCCTAAAACAATAATACCAAGATAAATATCCATAGGCAATCTAACTATTAATGTTATACCCACTGTCCACAATTATTTTCTATAAATTAACTAATTAAGCATTGCATCCACTACTCAAGCCTATGCTAACTTGCTAATAACAAAAATTCACGTGCAAGTAAGCCACAACCTAATGGAAAATGATATTGATTAAGCAAACAAATAATTCAACTAATGAAATTGACAAATGAAGGTCAAGATGTGACAACTCAATTATGGGGTCGAATGATCAACTTGTGTAGTTGTGTGAACGTTAAGCAATTGCATAACTCAGTACAAACTCCAACAGTCAATGAGTCACATGCAAGAGCACAATCCAAATGTGCAATCACATAATTCAATAAGCCTTCATTTGTGTATTTCGATTAACAAACAAACTAAAATTCTGCATAATATACCCCTACCCATCTCTAGCCCTTCTAGAATCAATTGATCAATTCCACTACTAACCGCACATCAATTCAAATTATTTATTTGAAAGCATTTTATGTTTTGTAATTAAACCCCAACATGTACCTCACATGGTGGGGTTCAACCTGTGGTCTAGGCTAATCCAAGACTAGAAATCTACTAACTAAGCTAGCCCTAGTTGGTGAAACCAATTCAAATTAACCACATGTATAAGCTCACACCAACCCTTTAATTTTAAATTTGAATTTCCCATCCTACAACCCTACTCCTACAATCCCTTTTGGATTTGTTGTTGTGGTTAAAAACCATACTTGGATGCTTCCGCCTTGTGTGTGACACAATATGCCATGATTTGCATGCATACCTCTTTTAAAAGTAGTTACTCAATACATATGGGTATGTGTCATTTAACCAATCAAGTAACAACCAAGTACGGATTGTGTCCAACCTCATAGCAGTCCAACCTAACTACCTCTTCACCACAAAATCCACAACTTGAAGCATAACCAATAGAATTTACACAGAGAGTAATTAACAAAAACGTACATCCGACACGGAAACGATCCCCAACCCTTTCGGTCCGAGTCCGGCCTCGATCTCCGCGCTCAGATCCAAGCTCCTATCCTGTCGACTCCAAACGTTAAGAATCACGCGGAAACCAACTACGAGAGGGAGGGAGAATCGAACCTGGAGACGGGCGAAGGGGATTGTGACGGTCCTGACGGTCTCCGGAGGCATTTTAGGGTTTCGCGATTTGGGGATTTTAGGAATTTAGGGTTTCGTTTGTTTTCTTCGCTCTTTGGGTTGCGTCTTTTGGCGGGTCTTTGAGGGTCTTTTTGCGTCAATACCATCGTAGAATATTCTTTTGGCATTTGCATCCTCCACAGGGAAGTGTGAATTGTGTGTGATAGTCCGTCCGATTGGGGGGAGGGATTGATAAGTGGGTAATGTGATTAAATTTTTTTTTAATATGATTCAGCAAAGTAGTAAAAGTTAGTAAGTATGGATTAGTAGGTATAGTACAAGAAGATAGTAGTCCAAAGTATTGTGACACAACTTAAGATACTAAGAGTGTATTTGAATGACAAAAGAATTAGTCTAGTTTCTCAACAAACAAACAAAAAGTTTCTCTCTCTTACATTCAAACACCATAAACAATGGACTAATGTCTTCAGAAAACTCAAAATATGGGTTTTCCAAGTGTTACATTTTTACACATACTAGAATCAATATTTACAAGACATTTCTACTTAGTTTTTTTGAGAAGGTTAAAACAGACTTTTCACATGAAAATGTCAAAAAAATTGGATGGGAGACAATTTTTTGACTCTTGTTCTAATTTTTGGAGACAAAAAATCATTTTTTTGTTTTATGTCACATCATGTATTTAAGCCGAGAAACTCATAGGTTATAAGATATCCAAATACAACATAAGACACACATGACACGTGTCACCCTAAATTGTGAAGCATAATCAGAAAATAGGTTGCACATGTCAAACAATGTCTTCCGGACAACTAATGGAGGCTAGTGTTGCACACATAGATTGTTTGTACATTTTATTTTTCAAAAAAATCATTTACAATTATGAGATCTCAGTCTGAAATCAAGATTTAAGTAGTGTTATAGATCCATTGGTCACATTTCATATAGATCGTATTATAAATACTTTCAGGAGGGTAGTTACTTAATTGTTATTCTTTTTCTAAATCTTTTTGTAAAAACAAATCTAATGTGTAGTATGGGCATTAGGAACACATATTGTAAAGTATATTAGATTTGACTTACACAAATATGTGTTGATGGAGAATTACTATTTCTAACGTCGACACTCTACTCGGTGTAGACCTACCTATGTATTAACAAAATTAATTATAGTAACCGGAAAATTTATAAACTTTCCCCTTGAAAGTGAGAATAAAAAAGTAAAAGTGCTAAATTATAATTTACCCTCGTCTAGTTTCCGGCCTATAAAACAAACGGCGCAAAGCGGAGGATTTCCCAAATCATTGGAAGCAGAGCTGGAAACCTCGGAGATTTCGATCCGGAACCAAATCTGCCGTTTCAGGTCCATTCCGATCTATTTTTCGTGGTTTTTTTAGCGTTTTTTCTCGATTTTTTGGGTCCCCTGAGCTCCATTAGGTCGTGAGAAGTGTCGGATTTGGAGGGTTTGAGGGAAATATCGGATCTTTAGGGTTTAGACGTTGGTTTGGATCTGGATTTGAGGATGTGGTTGGTTGGTTTCGTGGATTTTATTGATGATTTGATTTTTGTTTTGTGTTTTGTTGGACTTCTTAGGTTTGGGTTTTTGGGTCATTTACGGATTTGATTATGTTCTTTTGTTTGGTGAGTGGTCTTGTTTAGCTTCTTATGTAGAAGTTTTTTATAATAAAAAATATGTTATTGTTTTCGGATTCGTTTAGGCAAAATGATGGTCATGTGAAGGTTTGTTTTTCTTTATTAATTAATCGTATAATATAATTAATCGAGTGTAAAATATGTCATTTTGTTGGTTTAGATTTGTAGTTGATGATGTGAATGTTGATTGAGATGAAAGGGGCAGAATTGTTGTGCCTTTTTAGTTCATTGTTGGGGTTTTTTCTCCTTAGGATTTTCTTATTAGATATGTAAATTGTAATGTATATCCAATCTTAAGACCTAGGATGGATCTTTGTTGGTTTTGTAGTTGTTGTGTGTGATTCCATTACAGTGAATTCGAATCTTTAAGGTGTATTCTTAATGAATTTGAATCCACTATAAGTTAAATTAAACTATTTAACGATTTCATGATTTCATGTCCCTCTACTGACAACAAGGAAGTGGGCCTTAAATTTTCATCATGATCATGCTTTCAGATGCTAAACCATTTGAATTGAATTTTTTGCATATTTCATGGAGTTATGGTTCACGACTCAGGACATTGTGGAATTGGAATAAACTTAGCAAATATCTCATCTCTGCCTTACTGAGTGAACCATAATTTCATGAAAGATGCAAAATACCATATGTAATTACTATATTTTTGCATCTTTGGCCCACTCCATAATTCTCATCATAATCTACTATATATACTTATGAAATAGTAGTCTCAATCCTGCAATTCAGAGTTGTCAACATGAACATCATTTCCCCATCAATCTCCACCTAAAGCTGTGTCACCTCCCTTTTCTTAAGCTGTAAATGTTACGCTAAGCATCGACTTAGTTACGCCATATAGTTATAGTATCCTCATTGCAGTTGTGGCTGTAGTGCAAGAATATAGGTAAAATGAAAGGAGCAAAGTCCTCACTCAATCCAAATGCTGCACCATATGTTCCTCTAGGCAAGCAACTGGGGTTCGAAGGAGACGATACTGTCCATAAAGAAGACTTTCAAAACCAACCAGCAGACTTCCCTTTACCAGGTGGCTCTAAGGATGCAAATTTTTCTGGTGATAGTAGTTTCCACGATGAATTCAATTTCTTTGATAGTGCCTCCCTCGAACATGAATTCGTTGAAACCACGAAAGAGACTCTCGTGGAAAACTTCAAATTGGTAGCAGATGTTCTGTCGTATGCTTTTCCTGACATCTCGTCGGAGTCTCTTGCTGAAGTGTTTTACATGAATAATGGTCACTATGAGGACACCCTGAGCATGTTACATCAACTTGAGGTATATTAAAATTTTCTAATGTAGTATTTATATCACCAAAGAATGAAATTCTATTATTGCCTGTTCTTTTTACCTGCATCTTGCAGAGCTTGAGCATCAGTTCTGACAATAATGCTCGCAGTCCTGACGGTGCAAAAGCTTCAAGCATTGGGCATGCCACCGACAGAGAGGATGGTGCATCGTCGTCGAGCTTGGTTGTCTCTGAGGATTCTGGCACTACCAAATGAAGCAAGTCGGGGTTGTGAGTAGGCATTAGTTTCATTTTGGGCTCAATTGTGTGGTATGTTGGCATGTTTCTTTTCAGATGAATATGGTGCATTGATTTCCTGAATCTGTAAATACCGTGGTGTTTTTTTTCCATGATCCCACATTCCATATTTGTATCAACTGCGTTTTGTTCAATCAAATTTCAGAACAGGCTCTCTTTCGGCCTTTTGGAATTCAACATACAAGTATCCCGTTACAAATTACAAGAGTATAGTTTGGGTGCCGGTTTGGAGTTCATTCCTTCAGCTTTCTTTCGTGAACTTGTCTTCGTTTCTGCCAAAGAATTATCCACTGCCATGATCCGAAGACGAAATCACACATCCGTTCTTAAAGCTTTTTAAGCAATTGTGGGTAAGATTTAAGCATTGCATCAAAACAAGTGTTCTACATGATTATATTTTGATTATATTATTTAGGTAAATTACACGGTCTACGTGATTATATTATTTAGGTAAATTACAGTCACCCTCCTTCAACTATCATCAATAACACTTATATCTCCTAAACTTTAATTTGTTATACTTACACCCCCTCAAGTATATGCTTTAGTATAAAAAAACTTCCATCGGATATAGGGTTGTTCGTGGGGCGGGTTTGACCCGCCAACCCGCCCCGCCCCACCCCGCGTAGGGCGGGTTGCGGTTGAAAATTTTCCTACCCGTGACTCGTTAACCCGCCACCCGTTAACCCGCCAGACTAAACGGGGCGGGTTGCGGTTAATGTGTTACCAACCCGTTAACCCGTTTACCCGTTACAAATATAATTATTAAAAAAAATACATATTTATGTATTAAAATTTTCGTTATTTCATTAAACTTCTAACATTTCTTCTAAAATTAAAATTTTCCTACTCGTGACCCGTTAACCTGCCACCCGTTAACCCGTCGGACTAAACGGGGCGGGTAGCGGCCCAATTTTTTTTACCTGTCCCGTCCCGTTTGCCCGCCTGACTTTGGTGGGGCGGGTAGCGGGCAGAGCCAAACCCGCCCCGTCCCGTTTGCAGCCCTACGATATCTCGTTAACTTTAACGG
Organism: Triglochin maritima; assembly: GCA_963682175.1. Lineage (NCBI taxonomy): Eukaryota > Viridiplantae > Streptophyta > Magnoliopsida > Alismatales > Juncaginaceae > Triglochin > Triglochin maritima. Next base: position 1,668,760 of record OY821784.1, read on the forward strand.
TCATGTGATAACTTTTACATTGAAATTCCAAAAAGGTCCTTGACTCAATTCTTAAAACTCTAATCTCCCCTTCCTAAACCTAAAATCCCAAGGCAAACTTCTTAATCCCTAAACAATAAACCCAAATTCCAATTCACAACCCTCACATCCGAGGAGACCACTTCGGTGAGCCATCCATCATCTCCGTTGACCACCCCAAACATCATTCCCACCAACTTCAACCTCATCATCTCAAAGACATGAGATCGCAACCACATCCCCTGGCACAACGTAAAACTCCTCTTCAGCTTTGTCAGTGGCATTCCTCCCACACTTCCAAATGTCATATAGGCTACGACGACGGCCAATCGCACAATTCCCTCCCAACACGTGTTTTTGTAATGTTCCAAGTTTAAATGATTATTTAAACGATCTGAATTTCTTATTTATTATGGAATCGCAGATGGTCAGTTGTATTTGTATCATTTGGGTCAATCGGAGACAACCTCACTGTTTTACAGTGGTAGGGTTGCGTACATCCGACTGCCCCTACATCGCTTAGGCAAGAACCTCTTCTAAGGCACTGAGGTTATGTTGATGATGATGATGTTGTATGCCAAGTTTAAACGAAGAGCAACAGGAGTTGTAGTGGCGAAGATGGTTCGATTTGAGCGACATGAGAGGATTTGGGACGGGTGAAGTGAGTGGGGTGGTTTGAAGATTAGAGTTTTCAACAATAGGGGTGTTTTAGTCTTTTCACTTATCTGTTTGGGAGAGAGGAGACGATACTTGGGTGTAACTGTAATAAATTATAGTTTTAAGGGGTACAAGTATTAATCGGTCATTGTTGAAAACGACCAACTATAATTTACCCTATAACAAATGGATCGTGTTAGACAATTTCTCCAATGAACTCGAGAAGAGAGTGGATTTATAAATATATGCACTGGTCACCGCATTTTAAAAAAAAAATTAATACGGAAGTTGTGTAAAGAAACATATCCTTCATCATATACATTCTATTGTTGTTGCTGTTTAATACTTTGCCACTTTCTTCACAATGTCTGCAAATTTCTCTGGAACAAAGGACTCAACTTTCACTCCACCCGGCACTGCCCGTTTTACGCCAACAACAGTTGCCATGGCTACAACAAACAAGCAAAATTGGATACCCACTTTTAGAACATGCACTTGGACTGCCCAGATTATGAATGAGTAAAGTAGATGAACACAAGCGAACACAACAAGTCAACAACAGACGTCACACAAATGAAATAGATCGATCAAAGATAAATTGGACACTCACTTTCATGTATGCGTGCATATAGTAGTTTCTCTCCTCGCCAGAACTCCAAAGGCTTGCACCCACGTCTTGTGCTACGCCTTACACCACCTTCCCACTTAGTACCACCTCCTGGAATAATAGAAAACAAAACACAAGGCTTGGTAACTGCACAGATATATCCTTCGGCAAGATTAATATACTTACATAACTAAATCTTAAATAACCACTACTTTGATCGCAAATGAACTGCACGGTGATAAGTAACAACCTGCAAGACTATTCCGCCTATCGAGTAGCTTTCTTTTCTTTGCAGCTTGTTTCTTTTTCACAGGAGGAACCTTTTCTTTAACAGTTGTCCCATCCAGATTACTCTCCTGGTACAATATTGGAAATTCAACCAAAGGATCACAATACAAATTTGAAAAAATCGTCAGAGATACAAATTGCATACCATAGGGCCAGAAATATTTTCCCGTTCCACCGAGATGCCTAAGCTTTCTGTTGCTCTAGCATCTGTTTTGCCAGCAAAGGTTGAACCTGGAGAAAATCGAAAAATCACTCCAATGGAGATTTGAATTGTTGTCGCAATGTGAAAGATATATTATTTTGATTTGAAATAACTTGAACATGATAAACCAAAGAGGGGGAAATACAACAGGAAAAGGAAATCGATAATAGCACAGGAAAGAGCATGACTGAGTACTTTTTATTACAAAATTTACTTTAAATTTTGTCAATCACAAAACTCTAATGGTGTGTCATATGATAGCACATAAAAGAAGTAACCATCCCATCATGATGATAACTTTTTTTTGATGACCCATGATGATAACTTCATCACTTCAAGAAAGATAAGACGTCCGCAGGAAACTACCATATTGTATTTATGAAATTATGTTCTTTTTATCCATCGTTTAACTCTAAAACTGGTGGACAAAATATGAGTACAAGTTAGAACTCCTTTCCTTTTCTGCCAAGTAACAGCTATGGGTGGATTATTACAAGGACAAAAACATCAAGAGTCAATTTCTTATTGGAATTTGTTGGAACTGGTACTGGACTTGCACGGTTCCATCCATATCTCAAAACTGGCGTGTATTATAAAGCTTCAAAAATAGAAGCACCGAGTGTTAATACAAGAACCAAGGCATAATTAAAGTAACATAAATGCAACACTGAGTGAGCTATCATGATCAGGAGTTGTTGGAAAGATAATATAACTAACATGTATATATTTTAAAGAAATGTAGAGCTATCAGACATCATACTCTAAGAAAGTTAAGAAAATCGAGACCTTCTAAATCTTGGCTCATGGTTACTGCATTTGATGCATCACCAACCTGAAACTTATAAGAAGAAAGATAAAACTCAGTAACTGCTAAAAGAAAACGAATTTGTTTTGTTTTGCATGTCTATCCTCCCACATATTGGTTGCATTTTCATGCTCATGTAAAGTGAGACAGTTCAGTGTTTACATTTTCTTCGGAGAAATCAAGGACTCTTCGTGGCCTAACATTAACAGTAGCAACACCATCTGGGTTTTCAAAAGAGCCATCCAAACCTGCCCTTTCACACTCATCCAAATTTCCAGAATTCAAGGTTTCAGAGCCAGGATGCTGTTGCTTGTTGGCATCTTCAATAAGCACATCATCACCCTGAAAAAGGCACCCACTTATGAGTTATGACAACGGACCAGGAGGGCATAAAACCCATTAGAAGACGAAATATGCAAGTATCTCCCCCTCAGTAAAATGAATAAATCTAACTGAACCAACAAAATTACTACAGTCGAGTCTCGTATAAACTACTACCTTTTCAGTTGAGCAAAGAGATGCCTCTACAGGATGTTCAGGAATAACATCAGTAACTGTATTGTGGATCTCTTCGGTGTTGCGGGGCTCTAAAGTTTCATCAAAGTTTAACTCTCTTCCATTATTTTTCTCCGTTTCTTTGTTCAGGCTTGTATGCTTTACACTAGAAAGTATAGAGGCACTCTTTGAGCTTGAAGTCGGTCCTGAATGCATGACACTACTATGAGGTGAAAAGGGATCCACAATGTTGCTTCTAAAAGAGAAGAGTTCTTCTGGACATGGTTGACTACTAGCATTAGATCTGTAGAAATCTGTCGTTTTATCCCCATGCATTTTTTGCTTATCCACCGAAGATAATACAGCAAGCGGGTCTTTATCAATACTACGTGATTCTGGGCTATCTGAAGTATCAGATAGTTGGATCTTGTTTATCACTAGTGGCTTGAGCTGCAAACGCTCCCGCAGAAAGTCTGCCCCTTGTTGAGCATCCTCAATGTTTTCAAATGCAGACAGCAAGTCATCCACCAAATGAGTTTGTTCATTTACCCTTCCAGATATAGAACCTGTTCAAATGAAGCTTAACTAATTAGAAAAATGATGGAAGCCAAAGTAATCACAGATTCTGGAAAACACAATTTAAAACCTTGCTTCTCTGCAGAATGTGATATTTTGGATCCAGCTATCCCAATGTCTTGTATTCCCTTATCTAAGCTGTTATTCTCCACATGATTGGTGTGTCTGTCTTCAATAGCAGATTTAGACAGGCTTGAACTTCTTCCATGACCTTTCGGAAATAATGTCGGAGAATCTGCTCTATGAATTGGTGCTGCAAAGGAATGTTTGACTCTGGGTCTCTGTCTGCCAACAGATAAAGAACACGGTTGTGAGATATACACATGGTAAAAGAGGCAGGATTCAAGCATAAAAGTAAAAAATAACCAATAACCAAAATACCAAGATCAATAACAAAGAAAAATGAGAAGCAACTCTTAAATAAATATAGAATGCTGAAAATGCATGCATCTCTAGAAAAAATACTCAGAGGAAGGTTCGTAGGACCCGTTGCCATGGCCAATTACCTAGGTAGCCCTTGACGACGCTCCCATGTAACATTTGGAACACTACCCATAATATCTGCGCAATCCTCACCTCGGAGTCTTTTCAACTCTTTCTCGGCAACTAAAACATCAGTAAAAATACATATCAAAGAGATACATATGCAACTAAATCAGACAGAAAGACATAAAAAGTTAACAAAGTGGTTTAGATAAAAGGAACAGAGATCATATAAACATCACAAAACATACGTTCCATCTTTCTGATTGTTGCAAAATATTCTTCAGGATCTTTAATGTGGTCAAGATCAGTCCTGGAAGCCAAGTTCACATTGGTCGACATCTGACTGTTGAAAGGAGACCCGGAATAATATTAGACTATCGTATTTTTAGACACCTTAAGAGTAAGCAATTTCCTTAAAACATACTGGCATTACAGTTCTCCATGTATACCTTGTAATGGGCTTCACTGAAAATGGTGCCCGCTTACCATTGAGTCCAAGTCCCTCTCTTCTAATCTGGCGATGAAATCCACTTTTAACTTCATCTCCTCCTTTCTCTGGGTTGAAGATTCCATCAGGGATGGCTAATGCTTTCGTTGCTAGTTCTGAGACTTCTTTTAAATTATCAAGCGTCTGCTTCGTCACAATGAACACACAAAAATTGGTAAAACCCATTCAGTCCAAAGAACAAGAGACAACCATTCATTTTACAGACATCTAGAATTCAAGATGGAGATACAGAATTAGTTAATCGGACAATTAGAGAATAAGGGTTTAAGGCTTAACCATATGGTGCATAATACTTTAATGCCTTCAATACTCCTTTTGTTAAGGCCTAGAAAGTATCCTATTTTATTCTTTGCACTTATTTGCTTGTCTCGGTGGTAGGGAGTCATTTGGTCTGAATAAGAATCAATCTACAAAAACTCAATCCCCGACGAGAACTCGGAGATGTCAACTCCAGACCAAGAAAACAAACCAAAACCACAAAAGCCACCAAACGCGAGTTTCCACATCAAAATGCATCAGAGAACAACCCAAAAAAAAAACGTAATGCACCGGATCAATTACAACAATTCATGCAAATCAAATTGAAACACCAAAGATGCTCCGGAACTGAAAAGAAATCACCAAATCCTAGATTCCCTGCAAGTTCAGTACAAATCAAGCTGAAAACACCAACAAAAACTCGATCACCAACGAAAACCTGCATACTTCAACTCAAGACCAAGAAAACAAACCAAACAACGAAAACTACCAGACGCGAATTTTCACACCAAAATGTAGCAGAGAACAACCCCAAAACCATTACTATTCTTCACAAACAGTTCCATCCAACCATGTAATGCACCGGATTGGCTACGACAGTTTAGTGAAAATCAAATTGAAACACCAAAGACGTTCCAGAACTCAAAAGAATCCACTAAATCCTACCATTCCCTGCAAGTTCAGTACACAGAAAACAGTGAAAACTAGCAGACGCGAATTTTCACACTGAAATGTAGCAGAGAACAACCCCAAAACCACTACTATTCTTCACAAACGGATCCTTTCGACCACGTAATGCACCGGATTGATTACGACAATTTTCGTGCAAATCAAATTGAAACACCAAAGACGTTCGGGAACTGAAATGAAGTCACCAAATCCTACAATTTCCTGCAAGCAAACTAAAAACAACCCCAAACCACCACTATTCTGCACGAACTGATAAATTCGACTACGACAATTTTGTGCAAACCAAACTGAAACACCAAAGACGTTCCGGAACTGAAAAGAATCCACCAAACCCTACCATTCCTGCAAGTTAAGTACAAATAAAGCTAAAAACACCCCCAAAAAAACCCGAATACCAGCGAAAAAAACCGAAACCACGAAAACCACCAGAAGGGAGTGGAAGAGGTTACCGCGACGAGGAGGGGAGCGGAGTCGAGGTCCGACGAGAGGTGGACCGAGCGGTGGAGGAAGGCGTGGAAGGAGGAGGAGGGGTCGTCGAGGTTCATCGCGATAAACCCTAACCCTAAATTTGGGGGTTTCCGATTTCGGGAGTTTTTGGTTTCGAATTGGAAAAGGGAGAGGGCGTGAGCGGGAGAGAGAGAGAGAGAGAGAGAGAGAGAATATGAGATGGTGGAGTTACACTCGCACTCTGAAATTTCTTTTTTGGGTATTTTCTCAGTACCACCTTATTAACTTAAGCGGATGTTCTGGGCAAGTTTCGAGACTTCGAAACTCGGACTTAAAAAATGTTTGATTATATTTTAATTTGAAAATGATAAAACTTGATGGAAAAAATTAAAAATCTCTGATTCGATTCAGTAAACGAGAGTTCAAACTCGAAAAAACTAAAATTCGATTTGAATTTTTTATTACTAAATTCATAATTATTTTTTGTACTTACTAATAATATAAGTTAATACTAGAATCTCAAAAAAATTGTTCGACTCAACTTGTTTATATACCTAGGGACTAAGGGTGCAAAACTCTCAGGTTTAGGGGTTCGAATTTTCGGAAGAAAAAAAGAAGGCATAAAAGGGAGAGTTGACACTTATTCCATGAATTCCTTACATTTTTGGGGATTTTCTGAGTAGACCACCTAACTATTTTGAAGTGTGTTTTTAAGAATTATGTAGTTATATGTACCGTTTTTAATAAGTATTTTATAGTTATATATTAGATTAACTCCTTGGATATGAAAATACAACAAAGGATCAAAACTTAATGGAATTTTTGAAGTGACAACTAGAGTTAGCTACTTTTCGTAGACTAAATTGGAAGACTTCAATTGGTGACATTAGTAATTATTTGTTTAATACCATGAATAAATGTATCGTGTGTTGGTACTGTTAGTAGTTTCTTTTCTTATTTACAATTCAAACAAGTCTCATTAATTAATTTTTTTGGAGACTATGAATCCAGAGGAATATTTAATGTGTTTACAACAACGACTGAAGTTAGAATAAATACACAACAAATGAATCAAAGTGGTAGTGAAATAGTGCGTAGATAAGAAAAAAATCAAGATAAGATTCATATAATATTGTTTGATGTGAGTTTCACGGTTCTTATATTTTATTGACACCATCAACTACACTCGATTAAAATCACCAAAAATACATTAAACTAAAATTCATTTATTCAATGTACACGTTATCAACTTCTATATCTAATTATAAGACTTGACACTGAAACCGTGAAACGAAACGAAAAGGTTGATCCCAGAGGGACCAGTTTGGACAGGAAAACAAAATAAGTGTACACACACAGTTTAACACATTAAGCGCTTCTTGAGGACCATATTTGCAAAATACACACACTAAAATCACATCGGCACATTCCCCCAAACCAGAAACAAAGTTTTTTGCGACGAGAAAGGTGAGATTTTTACTTGTTTTCAATCCGTAAAATCGTCATTTTTCGTAATCTTTTCCTCCTTGATTTCGTTTTTACCCCGTTTGATTACCTCGAAAACGTGTTTTTCACCTTTTAGTCCACTAATCTCAGTGTTTGATTCCCTACTGGGACGGATGTTGTGGTTTGGGGATTCGTTGTTGTTTCTAAGGTTGAAATTAGCTTAAGGAGGTTATGAATTTTAGCTGTATTTGTTAGGTTTCGATCTGTGACTTAAGGTCCGTTTGGGAACCGATTTTCGTTAATCTTGATGTTCACGAATCAAATTTCGTAAAATCAGAATGGAAGACCATGTCATCGATTTAACTTTTCTCAGACATCATAAAATCATCCAAACATCGTATCGTCATATTTAAAAATCAGATTTCAAGATGAGCATTTGGATTTCATGATTCTATAAAGTCAATTTGAAATTCCGGTTCAGAAGACAACCTTCAGGCCATTTCTGTTTCACCGTATTTGGATTCCGTGGAATTCAATTCCATGTATTCATATTGCGTTCCCATGAATTGTATTTCTTGTAATCAAATAACATTGTTTGATAACATCGGAATTACCACAAGTTTTCAAGGAATTGCATGTTTCGTGGCTTCCATTTCATTGAAGTTCTGAAGTACATCGAAACTTCGACTAAAATATGTGGTAAATTCTCATAGAAGTTTATAGCATTTCTCCTTTATGAAGTTTTCAAGGAATTGCATTGCTCTGTATCTTTGAATTTCATATCTAAAGAAATGGGCTAGAAGCATCATTGCCACCATTCGAGTCACAAAGTTTCCATGCAACTTTGTGTACTTCAAGTAAATATAAATATCATTGCATGGGTAGCTAGTAGTGCAGACCTGTGAATCTCCTTCAAAGGGATCCAATTAGTACAATTATTCTCTTGTTTTTGTTATAAATAGCTAAAGGGGAAATGTTGATATATTGATTTTAGAATTGTGAAATTCCTCTATTCTCTTTGTATTTTGATTTTATCAGATAGTCTCACTGTTGATAGTTTGGAACCACAACCTCTCAGTGATGATTTAGTTCGAATATATTGATTTGTCTCCTGCAGCATTTGGCCTTCATCATGTCATGGCAGATCAGTACTCTAGTTGACTTCTCAGGTTCCGTAATGTTCAATTTATTCACATTGGAACATGATGAAACTTCAATTAGTCTCTTTTACAGAGCACTGATAATTTAAGTTCTATCTTTTCTCAGGTGGATAGAGTATGTCAAGTTCTAAGTCGGGTTCCAGGAAAGAGGATGGTAAGAAGAAGGTCAGAAATCTTCCGTCCTCAATGAGCTCTAAGAAAGAAAGAAACATATCCAGTGGGCAAAAGAAAACTGTCCAGTTTTTAAAATTAATGGTAATCAACATTATTGTAATCTTCATGGCATATGCACAATCTGTTGTGCATGTCCTTTTCATGCCACTTTGTTTTTCTCTCTTCTAATTAAGATGTTTGATGTTGGCATCCGGTAGGAAGGTGTCGTTGTGGTGTTATCTGGTTTTGTGAACCCAGAGCGGAGCACCTTGCGGTCACAGGTTTTGGAAATGGGAGCAGAATATAAAGCTGACTGGAGTTCAGATTGCACTATTCTTGTCTCTGCATTTCCAAACACACCTAAATTTAGACAAGTACAAGCAGACTCTGGCACTATTGTCTCCAAGGTTGTCTTATTTTTCATTTCACACTCCACATTATGGTGAATGTTTAGATATAGTTCTCTGCTTTTGTTCTTTTCCTTGTAGAGAGAATATTTTCTTCTACCATATATAAATGAGACCCTTGCATTTTTGGCTGACATTGCCCTTGCCTTTTCGTTTTTATTATTTATTTGCTGCATTCGTATTTCACGGGAGTGGCAGTACAGTTCTTCGTCTTCTTGATTACGTTATCTTGATGAAATTCTTCTATCTTTTTCAATATCAATTAAGCAGTTCATCTGCTCCTTAAAGATAGTCTTAGAGGAGGCTTGGTTTCTGCATCTGAAATAGTTACATTGTCATTCTACTCATAAATTTAGGACAAGATTTCTCATACTCACATTTTGTCATCTGACGTGATAAAGTCGTTACCTTTTTTTAGTTCGTGAAATACAACAGACTGCTTTTTTGTTACATGCAGGAATGGATATCAGAATGTTACAAGCAGAAAAAACTTGTTGAAATTGATCCATACCTTATGAATGCAGGGAAACCATGGAGAAAAGCTAACCACCACCATGATGCTCAAGAAGGTAATTGGTGTTTTTGCTCTAGTGCTCTACCACTACATATAGCAAAGATTATTTAATATTTCTTTGCTAATCATTCAGCTCTATGTTAGCATCCTTCATATTTTTAAAGATCAATTGGTGGATACAAAGTTTTTCCTACGTTTGAGAATGATAGATGTCTAGGAAAGGGCAATGGCTTGTCTGAATCCATGAACAATTAACCAAAGGATTAAGTGGAGCACATTCTATTAGAAGGACTTGATATATATATATACAGGAATTCTCAAGTGAGCCCAGGGCTTAATCAAACTAAATTAAGCCCCCACAATATCCACCACTCATTTCAAAATGTAAGGTAGATTAAGAAAAAAACGGTTATGCTAATGAATGGTGAGATTAACTGTAAATAAGATCCAATGGTGAGATTGTATGGGGCTTAAACTAAATTTGATGAGCCCTGGGCTCACTAGAGCTTGACCCTATATATATATATATTTTAAATCTCTGCTCAGGTGCTCATTTGAGGACGAGATAAAACTGAAATATCTGCTGATCTGTAATGGACTGCTGTCTATAGTGGTTTTTTAATTTGATTGGCAATCTCATCCAGTACTATAACTTCAAAATTTATAATGTAAACTTAGTCAGCTTAGTTCATATTGGAGATAAATCATGTACCTTACTTAAAGTCAAAAATTGTGTGCTTTTGTTTCAGGTCAAGATGTCTTACCTGCAAGGCCCCAAACTAAAGATAAGGGAACTGCACATTCAGGGACTGCTCGATCCCCAAAAGCTAAGGTAGAGTAGTTTTTACCTCTCTTTGTTGCTTGCTTCTCTTGCTGTTGTCTTGACTATTATTGCACCATGTTTTATAATTAGGAAATAATTTCAGTTTTTTGTTACCCTTGTACGGTTCCTTGTCGGATCAAGTCTGCAAGACCTAGTCTTTTCCTTTTCTATGTCATCAAGTTAATTACTTTTGAAATGGATCCCTCCCCATTTTAGCTTCACTGGCTTTGTTGTTGAATTTCCTAAACCGAAATAGTTCTCTTTGCAGGAGACAGCATCTTGCAGTAATGCGTTTTCTTCCTCTAAGGTAAAAGAGTGGGCCATCAAAGATTTGTCACAAACCATCTCATGGCTTGAGAGCCAAGATGAAAAAGTAACTATTTCTTCCTAACACAACCTATTCACTTGTGTTTTAGCTATTTCACAATTTTCTCGACTGTTGCTGAAATTTCTCAAGACAAGTACATGTCTTTTTTGCGTGGTATTAGACCCGGGTCTTGCAGTCTGGCTAACATCTTCCTGGTTAAGATGCGTGTTTCCATCGTCTTAACTTCGGTTTGAATTGACAGCCAGAGCCAGATGAAATAAAGAAAATTGCTGCTCAAGGTATCAGAACTTGTTTGCAGGATGCTATTGAAGCTCTCAAGCAAAATCAGGTATTATGCATATCTTCTGACTGGGTCTTTCTGAATGTTCCTTTAACAATGTCATATTTTGGGGATCTCAATATGACAACACCACTTCTTATCCTTGAAATTATTGTCTCTAGTACTTGTTTCAACTCGCCATTCCTTTGAGAATGTAATATTGAAAATTTCTATAGTAATAATTACTCCCAAAATATTTTATTTCCAGCAGTAGCAAATGCTTGTTTTAACTTATAAACTGTATTTAACAAATTGCTCTCTAATAAGCTTGATTCTAATTCTATGCCCGTCTCAAGTAAAATTTGAACTTACATGAGAGTCTACTAAGTAAGCTTGATATGCATTATAGAAGGTAGACCTGTTGATTTGTTCATAGTGTGTCCCAAGCCTATGTAAGTTTACATAGTTTGTCCCAAGCAATGATAAAGGAGGGTTGCGATAGGTGTTGCGAACCAGCGTAAAACTTCAGTTACTCTCGTGGAAAACTGTTGATTTGTTTAGTACATGTGGAAATTGGCTAAGTTGATTTGCTCCCAAGAGAGCATCATTACATCTTTTTTTCGGTTTTGTAGGCGATCAAAGATGGTATGTCACAATGGATGTTTGTACCCCAAGTGGTAAAAAAGTTGGCAGAGATCGAAGAAAGTACAGCAAAGGATGAACTCATCAAAGTAGCTACACATTGCGAACAGATTTATGCTGCAGAGTTAGAAGCTCTAGACAAGCATCCCATGAATAAAAGGTCGAAGCCAAATGAAGAGTCGGACGGTGGATCTGACAGTGATGCAACAATTGTAATGACAGAAGAAGAAATTGATTTAGCATGTAGGTCAGGTGCTAATAGCTAATTAATGATCGTTAAATGAAGGTTAACCATGGTCCTTAGGTAGCCAATTTCCGTTCTTACTTTTGGAATATGTTATAATTATTTGCAACTTCATTTGCTTGTTGGAGTTCAGCCAAATGAAGATTAATCATGATCCTTAGGTGATGTAATTGGTGGTTTACCGATAAGTAGAGTACTCACATGGTTCAAAACTAATATTGGACGTGAACTACCTTCTAACAAGGATCACGTATATATACAATACTTCTGAATGATTGGCATTGAAAGAACTGAAGAATGTATCGTACATCTTGAGAAAATTATGAAATGCAACGCTTTCAAAAGAGTTTTTTTGGCTTTGTGGTCTCCTTTGGGAATGTTAGGTCTATAATTGTAATCTTATGGTATGTTTCGTACGATATCCTCCAAATCCATTTTGCCTATAAACAATAAAGCAACCATTAATGTAACCATGAATCTCGTAGAGAGCTCGATAAAATCTTGACGGTACACTTAACACGTATCATTTCATCACTCACAAATATAAACGACAGATAAATGACCATATCCGACTCATACCCAATCCGACCCGACCCGTTGCCAAGCAAGCAGGAGTGAGGCCAAGCCCAATATTTGGGTTAGCCACACTCCCACGAGCTCTGTAGGGTTGGATAGAAAAGGAGGAAAAATACAAACAACACAAACTCTAATAAACTCCACGCTTTGGTCTGGTTCAGCTGCGATGCGCGCTAAACCCTAGAAAACCAAATCCACGCCCCCAATCCAAACCCAAACCCTAACCCTAACCCAACCAGACCAAAACCCTCGCTTCCACCTCCCCCTGTCCGTCCCCGATCGCCCTGCAGCGATGGCGCCGCAACTCCCTCAGAAGGAGAACAACCTCTTCAAAGTCATCGTCGTAAGTTACTCTTACTTATCTCGAGTCGTTTGGGGTCCGACTGTGGAGGCGATTGGAAGAAGTTATTTTTCGTCGATTTTGCTGTTTGGATTTGAGATTTGGTCGGTGGAGGGGTTTTGGGGGTGGTTTGTATTGTGGAGGCGATTTAAAGATTGGATTTTGGGTTGGTTGTGGCGTTTGAATTGGTTCGGTTGTTTTTCGTGGTTCACGCGAGATTGAAAGATTACATTTTCCGTTGCTTTTGTCGTTTGAATTGGTTCATGTGTTGTGGTTCGACGTGAAATTTGGTCAGCTGAGGGGTTTGTGTTGTGGAGGGGATTGGAGGTGTTTTGATGAGTTGGTGTTGTCGAGGTGATTGAATGAGTTAGGGTTCTCGTTCGGCTAACTGTTTGGATTAGTTGGGGTCACGTGCTGTGGTTCGGAGTGAGATTTTGTCGGAGGAGGGGTTTCAAGGTGTTTTGATGAGTTGGAGTTGTCGAGGCGATATAATGAATTAAGTTTCTCGTTCCGTTCATAATTCAGTTTGGTTCAGTTCCATGTTGTGTTTCATCAGATTCGGTCAGTGAAATTGTTTGGAGGCTTATAAGGGTGCTGGTTATGTGGTTGAATTGCGATCATGACTGTTATTGAGTTTCAGTTGTTTAGAGGCTTTTGGAATTTATGCAATTGGTAGATTTGATTTCAATTGTATTATGGTTGTGCTTTCCAAATTGGTTAATGATGGTGCCATTTTTGATGGTTATGTAGTTAGATTCCGTTTGCTCTGTTTTTGAGCTCTCGTTTGTGCCCCCTTTCTTTCTTTTTTATATTTTTCTTAGAGTCGCAGAGTAAGTATTCCTGGAAGAGTGACTATGTAGATATAGTGCCGTGATCATAAGTTTTAATTTGGTTTTGCTGGTCTGACAAATTTGTTATATTGTTCCTTCTCTTTGGGTCTTGGACTTCCTTCACTCGTCATATGTTTGTCTTTTCCAAATACAGAAATCTTATGAAACCAAACAGTACAAGAAAGGTCTGAAGGCTGCAGATGCCATTCTAAAAAGGTTCCCAGATCATGGAGGTATGTGGTATTGCCTTTTGTGCATGTCATTCTGGGATTACCCCCGGGCTACTGTAGACAGGTATAATGTTGTGCAAACAGATATTGTTTAAAATAAAAAAATATTATCGCTCATAAACAGAAAAAGAAAATGATGGCAGATAACTAGCCGCTGCACGCAAAAGAGATAGGAAATATTTTTTGTTTGTATGTTTGTTTTCAAATGACATCGAGTCACTGGACCTTCCTATGTTGTAGCTGACGTTGTGTTCTTTGCTGATAGAAACCCTATCGATGAAAGGGCTAACGCTAAACTGCATGGACCGTAAAAAGGAAGCATATGAACTTGTTCGCCTTGGTTTAAAGGTTTTTGTGGCTCTTATCCTCGAGAAATCCCGTTTTTTGCATGCTAGTATTTTTTGTTGGTGTATATCTCTGATCTCTTCTTCCTTTCTGCAGAATGACCTCAAAAGTCACGTTTGTTGGCATGTGTATGGACTTCTTTATCGGTCCGATAGGGAATATAGGGAGGCTATCAAATGTTACAGGAATGCCCTTCGGATTGAACCTGAAAATATTGAAATCCTACGTGATTTGTCTCTGTTGCAGGTTTCCAACAAATTTATGTTTTGTTGTATTTGAATTTTTCAGGTTGGGTATAGTTGTCATATGTCGCTGCAAAATGTTTCTTGAAATTATAAGACTCTCTGCTTGTTAGGAAAATCATTTTATCATTTGATTGACAGCACAACAGCAGCACAAGCAAATCTGTAAATTTTTCTTGCAAGTAGATTATTTCTGATTAACAAAGAGAAAGAAAAAGTGTGCACTTCCATGGTCAAATTCTGTGGAGTATATCCAGGAAGTCTGTTTCAGTGGTCGAATCCATCATGTGTTATGTACAGAAAAAACATCATGTATTGCACGAAAAATAAATCATGACGTGTTGTATAATCTTGCAGGCACAAATGCGAGATTTGACAGGATTTGTAGAAACGAGGCAACAACTGCTCACTTTAAAGTCTAATCATCGAATGAACTGGATTGGCTTTGCTGTCGCTCATCACTTGAATTCCAAGTACATGTTTTCATAAGTTACCTGTAATGTTACTATTTAATGCTCGAAACTTGATTAGTTTGTTCTCAGGTTCCATAAATCCTGAGATCTGATAGTATTTGTCCTTCATGCTATTTATATTTTTAGCTTGAATATTGTACTGCCTGTTCCCAGTAGCTTTTCAATCTATTAACACTTTTATTACTTTATGCCATGCCCTAAGAAAAAATTGCTTTGTCTGATTCGATTCATTGTAAACACCATATCACCTTATATATTTTATAATCCACCCTCTGAACTCCCTGAAGATGCTTCTTGAAATTCTACTTGTATGTCTATACTACCTGACAGTTCCTTGGGATTTTTTCATGTCGCAATTCATGTAAGTTTTTGTTTTGCACAAACATGACTCCATGAGGAGTCATTCTTACACAGCAGTATGTATGTTTATCAGTAGAACATTTTAATGCAGTACGACGTTGTATGTACAGGATCTTCTTCATTATACTTATATTGTACCACTATATTTAAGAGTTGTTGATATTCTTAGATTTCCCCCCTCAATATCTTTTAATATATTGCAGATTTTGTTATGCACAAAGTACTGCCATTTATTGTATTGTGAGATGGCTGCATTTTCCTTAACAAGTCTATAAGTTCATCTTTGTATATTTGGTCAATGTGCTAGTTGTGCAAAGGCTGTCGAGGTTTTAGAGGCTTATGAGGGGACTCTAGAGGACGATTACCCGCCTGAAAATGAGCGCTGTGAACATAGTGAAATGCTGCTGTATAGGGTAATTAAAAGTCTCTATACATGTTATTTTAGACTTCCTTTAGATTTTAAAAAGCCATTGAAGTATCATCTGATCGTTTGAGTGTGAGCATATTTATCTCATCTCCATCTTGCGCTTTGCTCTCCAGACCTGATACCTATGTGAATGCAATTGGATGCTATTTTTGTTTTACACAATTGATCAACTCAACCACAATTATCGGTTTATTTCTTTAATCTCCTATTCTTTTTATTCTTCTTTGACACTTGAAAAATTGTAAATGTAATAAAAAAATTGCAGTATTTTGCCCTTCTTCTCTTGAGAACCAGCTTATTACCATCACCTTTATCAGAACCTGTATGCACGTGCGTGTCCTTTGGACAAGGTCAACTGAGTTGAGTTACAGGTTCTGTTACATTTTTGTCAGTTGTTATTTAAAGTATCTCTAAATTAGTACACAGCAGTCCGTAATTTTAAAACAATAATCTGTAGTTATCGTCTTTATTGCTGTAATCATGGGAAATTGCTTTGTCATACTTTTTTAATACTAAAAAAATCTGAATAGAATCAACCAGTGTAATATTTTAATTGTCTACATGTTTCTGTTTCTCTTATGTAATCAATGTTATCTTGATCATAATCCTTGTTCAAGCAGGTATTTAGCCAACATTTTATCTAATCGGTTAGAGTTCTAATTGATATTTCCGAGTGAAATACTATTAAATATTTGTGACCCTTATGGAAGGAACATCCTTATGCAGATCGCACTGTTAGAGGAATGCGGGCTTCTTGAGCGTGCACTAGAGGAAATTCACAAGAAAGAGGCTAAAATTGTAAGATTATATTTGATACGTATTCAGTGCCATCTTAGTTTTAAGAGTGCCTACTTATTATTGAATCTGTGACATCAATTTTTTTAGCAGTACGTGACCTCAATCTTGTTCATTAATGTGGTATCAGGTTGATAGGTTATCTGTCATGGAACAGAAGGTCTCTCTGCTAGTGAATCTTGGCCATCATGTGGAAGGAGAGAAGATTTATCAATTATTGATTTCCATGAATCCTGATAATTACAAGTACGTTATTTCCATGAAGACTTCTAATTTTACATGCTTGGCTTCTTATGTTATACTTTGTGTTCCAGCATACAATTGGCTCTCTTTATGGTTCTGATTATACTTCTTAACCTAGAGCATACAAAAGTATTTGAATCTATAACACCGGAAAGAATTTAAGCTTTATAAGTTTCATTCACTTGATTTTCTTTCTGAATCATCTGATTGTCATTTTGGTGCACTGATGTTTTTGCTGTGGACACTAGAGATTAGCTAGATAAGCAGCTTGACCATTGTCTGGCATACTAGACATGATTTGCGTCTGTCCCATTTGGTTTGTGTTCCCAATGAAGGGTTGTACATGATTAACATGCACACACACATCTTTCTTTTTTCAGGTACTATTCTGGTCTACAAAAGTGCCTAGGGCTCTTTTCTGAAACGGGGCAGTATACTCCTAATGAAATTGAGCGATTGGATGAATTGTACAAGTCCCTCAGGGATAAACATGGTTGGTCGACTGCTGCCCGGGTAAAGTAGCCTCCTTTGTCATTACAGTTTGGTCTGCAAGCAACACAATCCCATTAAAAGAAATACTTGTATTGATTGAAATCATTAATCATCTAGTGTCTTTATGTTCTTTTTCCTTGTACAACATGACTGTGAGTTTGTTATGCTTCTTGTTGCAATTTTTTTTTTAATCTGAGCATTTTTGATTCAGTTTTTTGTTTTCTTCCTTTTCTAATGATTTTTGAGACTTCTAATTTCTGTTCTGATATTAAAACATAAGCCTTTCCGCTACCAGTGAAACTTTTTTCATGGCTCTTACTTAGCCTCTTATAGCTTTCATGTTTTTCTTTCGAAAGCACAATTTGTTAATTCTAGTGGGATTGAAAGGAAAGCATAATTTTAACTTCCATCTAAAGACATGTTGTGGACACCTGAAAGATGTCCTGGTTCATATTAGAAGAACAACCTAGAAAGCTGCCTCAGTCAAATTAGAAGTTTTGTGATATTTGTCTATTATTTTGAATTGATCATGCTCATAGCATGTATATTTTTTTCTTTATTTGCATGCTAATAGTGTAATCGTCTACTCGGTAGATGTTACGTTTTCTTCCATTCTATGTGAAGAAATGACGAAGGCAGTTGGTATGTGCATCTTATATTATTATTTTGGGTATTATCAGAGAATACCACTTGATTTTCTGGAAGGTGAAAGATTTCGGGAAGCAGCAGACAGTTACGTGAGGCCTCTTTTAACCAAGGTAATGGAGTTTAACGTGCGGACATGGTCTGGACCTTTAACAGGCACCATGTCCTTATGATTGTATGTTTTTGAAATTGTATGAACTCATTACTCCAGTCGAACGACCATTACCAAATTGTCCATGATACACATTAGGGGGTTCCTTCTTTGTTCTCCGACCTCAGCCCGTTGTATGCTCATCCTCATAAGGTTTGCCATATTCTTTTCATTGTGACATGTTCAAGAATTCTTGGTAAAGTATTTAGGATGCATAACCTTGACATGTGCAGGTTAAGATACTGGAGGAGTTATTCCTGGAACTAGAAGATTCAGTCAGAAATAATGGAGGATTTCCAGGATGGTACTTAAGTTCCTAATTTGTATGTGTGGCTTTCTTAGATCTGCATGTATTAATGTAGTGATTTTTATGTGAGATGCAGTGAACAGGAGCCTCCTTCAACACTTATGTGGATATTGTTCTTGTTGGCTCAGGTTTTTTCTTTAAATTTCATTTTATTTTCTTTCTTCCGTTGAATCCATTATTTTTTTGTTCAACCAAATCCATAATACCTGGCTTAATTTTGTTGCTGCAGCATTTTGATAGACAGGGTCAGCTTGATATTGCCCTGACCAAAATAAATGAGGCTATTGAGCATACTCCAACAGTCATTGACTTGTATTCCGTGAAGGTCGGTTCACGTTTCAGATATAGCAATCATGAATGCTTTCAATTACTTAGTTATTGGTAACTTGGTATTTTATTCATTTTGTTAAGAGAAAAAATACACTACAATTATGATTGCATGCTAAGGAAAAAGGATGGGACATCTATTCTTAGTTGTCTTTTTATGGAAACTCCTTCAACAAGTGTTTACTGGTTGTTTCTATTTTAAGTTTGAACCTACATTCCCACTGATGAAAAAGCCTACATTTCCCATAGTATGTCTGAGAGCACTTGAGTTGGGAAAAATGAACAATTTGTGTCCTAGATTTTCTAATTTTCACTTGACTCAATCATACAACTACCATTCATGCGTCTACATTCCTGGTCACAGGGAAGAATATTGAAACATGCAGGTGATTTGCCAGCTGCTGCTGCCTTGGCAGACGAAGCAAGATCCATGGACCTGGCAGATCGCTACTTGAATAGTGAATGTGTGAAGCGTATGCTTCAGGCGGATCAGGTATTTATGCACCACATTATATGATTTTGTGTAGATCTGAGGTTTTGGTCTTCTTCTACTTCCATAAATTTCATCCCCTTGAACTTGGCTAAGTATTTTCATATAATGTAGGTAGGCCAAGCTGAAAAAACTGCTGCTTTATTCACAAAAGATGGTGACCAGCACAATAATCTGCATGACATGCAGTGCATGTGGTATGCTTTTTAAAGAGTGATTGTTCTGTACTACTGAGGACAAAGATGTTTGTTCTTACAATCAATTGAATGATGTGAAGGTATGAGCTGGAGTCTGGTGAAAGTTACTACCGACAGGATGATCTGGGTCGGTCTCTGAAAAAATTCTTAGCCGTTGAAAAGCATTATGCTGACATGACCGAAGATCAATTTGATTTCCATTCTTATTGCTTGCGTAAAATGACACTACGTACTTATGTGCGAATGCTAAAATTTCAAGATACACTACACTCAAACTCATATTTTCACAAGGCAGCAGCAGGTGCTATCAGGTATGCCCTGCCACCACCAATAATGTTTTGCTTTGATACATCTATCCAGTCGTCTTTTTATATTACATTCTTTTTTTAATAGAAACATATGCTGTTGCTTACATTTTGAAACTGCTTAATGAAAATTTGTGAATTTTGGTTTCTAAATTGATCTCCGTGAAGTATGTTTTTACGTGGGATCATATTCTTTTTAGCAATTTTTTACTTGCAATCTCTCATCTTCTTGTGGTTCTTAGGCCAATTTGGTGTGGCTCTTAGGTCAATTCTGATCTGAACCATCACACCTTGGACTGCACCTATAGATGGGTATACTTCCAACTTTTTTTTGATTGCTTGTTGCAATGATACAGGTGTTATATGAAATTGTATGATTCTCCTATAAAATCTGAAGTTGAAGAGAACGAAGATATGTCAAACTTCACTCCTTCCCAGAAGAAAAAATTGAAGCAAAAGCAAAGAAAAAAAGACGCACGTGCTAAGAAAGTATGGTAAAACAACCACTAAATCTTGTACTGTTTTTAGCATCTTGCTTAAAATGATATTGTATTATTCTTCATATATTTAGGAGTCTGAAGAGCAAATCGAGGAATCAGGATCTTTTAACACAACGAGATCTGGTAAACGACAAAATGCTAAGCCAATTGATCCAGATCCTCATGGGGAGAAACTATTGCAGGTAGAGTTTTGCTAAGTTTTTTTTTAATTTGTTTGTGCAAATGCAACAAAGCTGGAGATATTGATTTTATACTATCTTATTGGGATGAGTCATGAGTGGCTGATTATATGTTTACTTTTTTCAACTCAGGTTGATAATCCGCTTTCGGAAGCAACCAAGTACTTAAAGCTGCTGCAGAAGAACTCTTCCAAGTCCCTCGAAACTCATTTACTTTCTTTTGAATTAAACATGAGAAAGCAAAAGATTTTACTTGCTTTTCAGGTAATTGAAATGTTCTAGGCCAACATTAGGTTCCATATTTATTGTTTCAAGTTTTTGTTGGACAGCTTTTGAAAGTTTAATAAAATATATATGTTGACATGCTTTGGATTAATAGCTTTATTGCCGTTGTGTATCTAGACATCCTTTGGGTCTTGAAATTTAGGAATTTACCATATCTTATTTCTTTTGATTTTGACGTTCAACTTTTTTATGTAAATTTTGGACAAGATCAACAGGGGGACCCTTTCCTGAAGGTGTTTTTATTTGGAAATAAGCCTCTATACATGTATATCCATGTTTTGCTCAATATAATAATTTTATTGTGTTTCATGTGATGCATGTTATTGTCACTCTGGTGGAATTTATACTGCAGGAGGTTTAATGGATATGATCTTTTACTTTTCAGGCAGTAAAGCAGATGCTTATTCTGGATGAAAACGATCCAAATTCCCATTGCTGCCTGGTTAGTGTTCTGTAAAGTCTCTAGCCCTCTCTATTTATGCACGATTGTAGTCTAATTTGTGTTTTTCAAAAATAACCTCACAATCAAATGAAGTAAATTGATTTGCAAATTAAATCAATACATTTAATTAAGATTTAGAAAAAAACTTTATGATTTAACCTTTTTATTTGGCATTTCATATACATCGTTTCACTGTACTCTGGTATTATAAGAGCATCGTCGTGTTTAATATGTTATTCCTGTATTGAATGTATACCTGAACTTTAACTTTGCAACGGAACTCTTCGATCTGAAATCAATTCTAAACCATGTCGATCTATATTTGTTTTAAAAAAAAATATTATCACTGCATGTTGATAGGATACGTCAACATTGATAACCATACATATTATAGTTTTCTTATATGCACTTGTCTATTATTACATAGATACAAACACATGCGCCTCAACATGTCATTGTACATACTTATTTGTAATATGTGATTGATAAAAAAATACTATATGATAATACAGACCATATTTTCAGTTTGGTTTGGGATCTTAACGTCTGAAAGTAGATGTCCAAGTTACTGTTGTTTTACAGAAGCTTAAATTAATGAGATTACATTTAGTAAAATATGAAATTAAATAATACTGATAAAAAAGAATACAAATTACAAAATAAAATGTTGGTTAAGCAATTACAATATTAATATTATTTCCATGAGAGTATCTGGGATTTTACATTGGCTCACCATGCCTATTGCATCCCCTCCTTTATCCTGGCTTGGGACAGACTATGTAAATAATTACATAGATGGAGTTTAATTACAATATTAATATATGATTTTAAAATTATATAATAGTACTTATTCAAGCAAATGGCCAATGAAAGATGATCTTGGGATATTAATACAGTGTAGTGAAAATACAAACAAAAGAAGTAAGTTGGTTATGGTCTTGTGGAAGACCAATAACACTTGTACATGTATAATATAATATTAGACCACGTGATCACATTGCATTGGTGTACAGTTGTACACTTCGAGTTCTGTCAATCTTGTATCCACTAGGTTAGTACTTTATAGCTCTATGACCATTAGGTACAACATTCAGACAATTCAGTTACTCCATGCTAGATTACTATTCTATAACTATATATGGGTATATGGCTGGTGTTCCTGAAATGTGCTGAGGGCTTATAAATGCATGAACGTTTCCAGTCTAAGTTTGTGGTTTAATTATTCATGCTGGGTGCTTCTTTCTCATTTAAGAGTTGAATGAAGAAGTGTGTCAAATCACTTCGTTTTAACTCTCAAACTACATGTTGACTTGAAATTGACTTGAAAATCCTTGTTCTATAAGCTTGCTCTGCTGCCCACAACTTTTTCTTCATCAGGTCACAAAATATATAGTTTGTTGCACAGCTCATGCTATTTCTCCATTTGCTATCCTTCTGCTCCTTTTCCATGTTCATTCAATTCTGGCTACAACTGTTGTCTGATGGATACATTGCACAGGTCTAGCATGTCCCCAATGGACATGGTTTGAAGAAATGTCTAATAGAATATTAGACATGTAATAAGTATATATTTTGGGGTCTTAGAGCTTTCCTGGAGTCCATTTTTATTTATCTTTGCACATTATCATTTCTTTATGCATTTCCACATTTATGACTTCCGTTTATGTGCCACACTCCCATTACTTTAAGCCATCCACTGGAGGGTTATGACTTAGAATTGTTCTTGGATGTGTCCAGAATGTTGTTCATGTTTGTTATTTCTTAATTCTCCAGATACGATTTTTTCACAAACTAAGCAGTTGCCCAGCTGCAGCTACAGACGCAGAGAAACTTGTCTGGAGTGTGCTGGAAGCAGAGAGACCCAATATTAGGTCCTTTACTACTTTCATCTTTTGTAACTGTTTACCTTTTCACATCTCATAAGTTTGTGGTGATTATCTGCCAGTCAGTTGCATGGGAAGTCTCTGGCTGAAGTGAACCGGTTTTTCCTTGACAAACATGGAGGTTTGTATTATTACATTTTTTATTTAGTAATCCTTACATAATCAAATCACATTGTCACGAGGTCATGCATATTATCTCAGAAATATGTTTGCTTGCTAATTTGTGCCTCATATTAGCTTTTGTTATGAACTTCTAAGTACCTTGTGACCCCACTAAATGTCATAACTTCATTATCTCCCTCATCTTTTGAAATATAACCAATAATCAGGATTGTGTCTTATGAGTTATGACTCTTGCACTTTCACCTAGGGTGCACATTGGTTATTCTTGGGATATGCAATAATCTTATACGCCAATTATGGCACAAATGGTTTGTTACTGCTGCACGTGCACACTTGATGTTATAAAGCACAAGTATTCTTGTCCGATATGGACGACTTGGATGCAGCCAGATATGATTCATTTGTAATTGTTTTGGACTCTTAACTGCTGCAGCTTTGACATGGAAATGCGGTATATGTGTCTGGTTGAACATATTATATAATTTCAGCCCTCAGAAATTGATAGAGTCAGCCTTTTGTTTGGTTTAAACTATATGAGTTGATTTTTTAGCCATAAAAGCTAAAAATGTGAATAACAATGTTCATTTATTGTTGTATATGGTGTAGTACATCCTACACCATATTACTGTATATGGTTTATCCATATACATAAAATTGACCCGTCATTTCATGTATATGCTTTATCCATCTTACTGTTTCGTTAACACTGAGGTGAGTCATAGCACATCTTTAACTTTTGAAAGGTATCGCTTATAACAAAAAATAAGGTGTATATTCCTAATTTGACTACAAAGTGTCATAAGTTTTTATTGGTATTGATATGCTTCATTTTTGGCTCCTAGGTTCATTGATGCATAGGGCAGCTGCCGCTGAAATGCTTCTTCTTCTCGAACCGGATAAGAAAATTGAGGCAATTCAATTGATTGCGGAGTCAGAAAACAGCAGGGTACCTAGGTAAGATCTCCATGTGTCTTTACGTACTTCTGCAAATTCTTAGTACAATTTCCTGTTTAAATGTATAATGATTGCATGTTGTTATGGGGATCAGAAATGAAGAATTCGGGGTGGTCAGGGAATGGAAACTCGAAGATTGCATTGCTGTGCATAGACTTCTTGAAACTGTCTTTAGTGTTCCTGATGCTGCTTCCAGTAAGTGGTTGAACTAAGTTATCCGTCTTAAAATATACTGATTAGCATGTCTTTAAGTGATTTTTAAATATGCAAGTATGTCCACTAATTTTTTGTTGTGAATGTGAGCTTCTTCAGCTTGTGTTTGTTTATTAATAAGTTTGTATTACAAAATACAAACATGAGTAAATTGCTATCCATTTCCTCAGGATGGAAAGCTCGGTGTTCAGAGTACTTTCCATACTCGACACACTTTGGATCACCTTACAAAGCCATTGTTACCCACTCAAATGATAAATCTGCGAGTATTACAACAGAAAATGGTGCTTTGAATCAAGGTGAAAGTGGCAACTCGCATGCATTGAATGGGGAAATTGAAATTCTGAAAAGCCTGAAAATCTAGGTATTTTCTTGAACCATCTTTCATGGTGACGATCTGACTGCAAGGCAAAAAATACCACCAGTTATTGCCAGGGTCGGAATATTTTGTTGTGATTATATAGAGGGTGTCTTTGGGAAAAGCAATGCACATTCATGCTGAGGACACCGGAAAAAGGAATCTTGCTTCTGCAACATTATGTTTTGTCCAAGTTGTATGAGAAACCAAATACTATTCCTTAGAAACACATAAAGCCTTCAGCTTAAGGTCGTCGTGGAGCTACCAGAAGCCTTAAATTGTGTCCTGTTTAGAGGGTCATGTTCAATCCTAGAAGCCAAATCACGGTGTTCTGCGGTCACATTTGTGGGTCAGAAAACTGCCCGAAGATGTACGATGACATAATTTCTTTGACCTGGTTGAAAATTTTGACTATCTTGTATCAATCTGTTTTTTTAGCACTCCTTTTTATTTCCTTTTGAAATTTATGTAGATGAGACATGGAAGTGTTTTCGATTTATTGAAATGCTTGGCTTGAATGATATGTTTAGTTTCTAGTTCTTGTTGAGTACCAATTGTTTTCAATTGTTTTCGTATAGTAGCTCATCTAAAATGTGTGAGGAAAAGGCTTGGTGTTTCTTTTGTTTTGCAGATTCAATTCTGTATGGTATTCCAAGGGACGAGTTGCTCCTTGTCCATGTTTAATACAAGACGATAAATAAGATGACTACGTACATTTTAAAACATGGGGAACGCTTGAACTCAATTCAACATTTGATGTGGATTCTGGAACGACTCGTTATCATCGAAGTCTGAATATTTTATAATTCTATCTGGGGCGAAAGATGTATATGAGCCGAACATTTAGCAACAAGAGGATTCAAATGCGATATATGAATCAGACATCCAGCAAGTTAAAGAAAGATACTGGTCATTTCCCTCATTTCTTCAGCGTAAAAAGATGCATGTCTGATTTTATTCATAAGTTTGTAGAATTTAACTTAATTACTCTGTCAATTCCATGTATCTTTCCAATTTTATCAAATGTCTACGAAGAAGTGCAGGTCCGTAATTGTACATACGCACAATAATTATTAAGGCACATTTAATGAGTTTTACATGTTTCCTGAAGAAGTCAGCTTCAAATAATGCTTCTTACAACAGGTAATTCATTCAATGGGCAATTGACTCGAACCAAACTCACTTTGAACAAAATTGAAACCCAACGAATTTGTACAATCACAACTCATGTGCCAGCTCATCTCATTGAAATTTCTCCTCCGAAATACGTTAAGTTACAACATGGAGGAACAAACCCACAGAAGATAAAACACTATTTATAAGTCATTAACTTTGCAAAGCTATTGTTGCTCATGTCCTGTGCTGTCGGCTGTCTGTTCGATTGTCGCCTTGCAGAGAGGGCAAAGAGCATTGATTTTAAGCCATTTATCAACGCATTCCCTGTGGAAGAAATGGGTACATGGTAGCTCGCGAAGATCTTCGTTGTCCAAGTACCTTGCCAGACATATGCAGCAAACCTGCAGTTGATTCGACGAACCCATCACTCATTTTTACTAGCACTACCCTACAAATGCTAGACATGGTAAAAAAAACAAAACTAAGAAACCAGCATGACAATCACAAACCAGCCAAAATGTACGGATGATAAGTATTAAAACAAGGTTTCCGAGGTTTCCTTGTTGATATGTATTTTGACAATGACCAGCGGATGTAGTGGTGTATCGGTTTAAGATATGACGAACAATCGTATGATGATTATGAGTTCAACTTAAGATTGACAGGTACAACGATAATGACCTATTTGATACCCATGGTTTTCTACTCCAGATCATGTCCATGAATCCGCAAAGGAATACATTACACATATATCGAAATGGTCATCTCGTAGCACAAGGATCCCCACTTCTTTTTTTGATTTCAGGATTCCCACTTTATATGTGTGTGTGTGTGTCTACATTACACATCAAAGGTAAAGACATGTTTTGGTTGATAATAGGAAAATCAGAGTAAAATAAACAACTGAGGACCCAGGAAAAAAATGGGAAAAAATAGATGATGCTTTAGATAAGGAAAACATACCGCATCTTCGGCTGATATTAGTCGCTCCGTCTCAGTACCAGCTCCTAAAACCCCTCCATCTTCCGGATCCTCTGAGCTAATACCACTTTCTTCTTCTTTATCTTTTCTCCTTGACATAAACTTATGGGTGGGTAGAGAATTAATCAATTCAGAACTAGCTCCCTTAATCTGAGAAGAATAATCTCTAAGGCCGAGGATGGAAATTATACAC
The DNA here is from genome assembly GCA_963682175.1 of Triglochin maritima. Taxonomy (NCBI): domain Eukaryota; kingdom Viridiplantae; phylum Streptophyta; class Magnoliopsida; order Alismatales; family Juncaginaceae; genus Triglochin; species Triglochin maritima. Next base: position 1,695,775 of record OY821784.1, read on the forward strand.
GGCAAACAACAACATATCGCCGCACATAAGATAAACGGCATGGCATATCCAATACAGCTGAAAGTAAGGAATACTATTGATAACCTGAACACAGAAAAAATCACATCAATTTTTTTTTTCAGTTAGATTTATTTTCTTCTGTATGCTCGGGAAAGAATACGAGGAAGATTGAGCATCAGACCTGTACAAATTGGGAGCATCAGAAGCAGAGGAGTGCCGACCGAAAACCCATACATTGCCAACAACGAACCATAGAGCAAAGAAAAAATCCAATATGATTTTGTAGCGTTTCATAAGAGCAATAAGCCTGTAACATAAATGTATTTATCACCAAATTAATTTGTAAAAGCCAAGGTAAAAGTGGCTAAAACAAAATGAATGCGGTATGCATTTTACACGAGTATGAAATTTTAAACAAACATCTTTCCCCGTGTCAGACTCAAAACACCTGTCAGAAGATTCCATTTGAAACAAGACATTTAAAAAGAATCTAAAAGTAGATTACTGTTGCAGATACTTGTAGTGCAATTACTAATATACTCGGGAATGACGGTAAGATGAAGATAATATCCATTTAAATGTCCATGGGAGGATAGTGCAAGTATTAAGAACATAAAAAATGAGTGAATGACTATAAGGACAGTGGCAGGCAAAGTGTTAAAAATGCTACCTCGGATTATGAATTTCTGAACCCCGTTGATTATCAGATGTAGCATCTGTGCCACGGTTTTCCCTGTTTGGGCCTTCCGAAACTGTAACAGCAGGTGGAACTCGAAATGTGCTGCTGAAATCATCTGACTGTGCAGGCAACGATTCTTGAAGAGTGGTATGATTGTTGCGAGACATATAACGCCAATAGAGATGAGGGAGTATGGCAACACATCCTGCCGTATAACATACAATCCACTCAAAAAGTGGTGTATTCGGTCTCTCGTTTCTTGACAAAGATAAAACAACAATGGCTGCTATTATCTGGCTCAAAACTACAAGCAGCTCAAAAGAAATCCATAAACCGGAATTAAGTGGACTTCTCTGACGACCATAAGCATCTCCTCTCCTTACATTAGCAACATCTCTAGAGCTAGCCACAGATGACGATGTCTCAGGTGCGGGAGCTACACCGGCACTTGGAGGTACGTCTTCATGGTGCAATGGATTTGTGCTATTAAGGTGACCATCAGGATAGACGGAGGATGATGCTGAACCTCTCCTAGAGATATCAATAACATGCTCATGCTTGTTATTTTCAGGATTTACGATTTGGTTTTCTTGATGCTCCATTAGCAAAGGATGGGTGTCGTGTATGACCTCCTCACTCCGAGGTTCCCGTGAGGACGTAGCCATCAAAGCACAATGTTACTCGAACAATCACAAGCATAGAGGATGTAGCAGGTGAAACTTTGTCAGAGGAATGGCACGATCAAAGAAGGTTTGATCACCAAAACAAACTGGCTTCTTTAGGATTCCAAAAAATAATCTTAGCGCATCACCACAAATACTTTGTTAACGGGCAATAATTACACATCGGGGATACACACCTTCTTAACAATATTGTTACTGGCAATCTTCTTTAGTTGCCAAGAAAGGCATAAGCTGCACAACGGAATATTTGTTAAGCTTATATATGATATATCCCTAATCAAATATTTGACGCCCAACACTTGCAATTCTTGAAAAGATGGCACATGTTGTCTTTGGATGTTAAAACATTTGATGTAAAAAATCATGAATTTCTAAAAATGGATCGAGCAACTATTGCCCGGACACCAAACGCAAAGAGGCTCATGTGACACCATTTTTTCAAAAGCATTACTTAAAATACTAGCTTAAGAAAACAATGAGTAGGATCATAATTACTTTACAGGAACAAAGTTAATTCAACTCATCTTTTGTTCTGAATGGCAATCCCACAAGAAATCACTTAACTTTTGCAACCAATTTTCCATTTAAAATCTACTCGATTACAAACACAAGATTATACCAAACAAAAAGCTTTCAACAGGACACAAAGAGGAACAAAAACCCTAGAAATTAGAGAAACAGAAAAGCCCAAAAACACAACAATCCGCCTCCATTTTCGATTCCAAGTATTGGGTCAATCTCAGAAACCAAAAAATCACAGCTCAAAAACGGAATCCAAAAACCAAGATTTCATCTTTAAAAAGGCCACCTTTTACGGAGAGAGAAAAAAACACCGGAAAATACTGAAAATTCAGGAATTATTCGAAAACACGAGGAATCAAGTGGTTTTGGGTCTCACAGAGATCGCTCGCGCGTTTCGATCGGAAGAGGAAAGCCCTAGATTTTGGCGTTTAGGTGTCGAGGACGATAAGCTCTTGGGGGGAGAATTAAGGAAAAGGAAAAAGGTAGGGACATTTTGGGGATTACACACCTCTTGGCTTTATTTGTTGTTTTTGTGCTATATTTTAGGGGTTTTTTTTTTTTTGTGTATTTGACCTAAACAAACACAACCATTCTCTCTCAGACCACAATTCCAAACTTCATACCCACCTCCTAAGTCCTAACACACAAGTGTGTTTTTGCCTCTTAATCAATTTAAAATATATTGATCATTTAAAATTAATCATTGAAAAAAACCCTTAAATAGAATACATCAACCTCTATTTCCTCAAAAGTTAACAAGGGCATAGACATTGGTGGAAGTTAGTCAAGTTAAATAAAACAAAACAAAAAACGTGATCATCTAATCTTATGTGTATTGAAGATTACATCACGTATATGTAATTAAAACACTGATTTATCATGCAAAAAACATCATATGTCATAGCTGAGAATTATGTCATTGTTTTCAATTATTGAAATTATTACGACCCATTCGTGTTATAAAAAGACAAGAAGGGGTTTTGAAAGAGAAAGATGAGTGGATTAGTTGTTGTATGCTATCTAATCCCAGAGCAGAAATTTACAGAACTTGCAATTCAGTTCAAAGTAGAAACCTTTTTATTATTATAGATATATGGAGATGGAATCAATCTTTGTGAGTTTAAGTTAAAGATGTGAGACAAATCAAATTAAATCAATTGGTCACTAAAAGGTATCATTGATTGCAGCACAAAATCCTCTGAGAATTTGCTACAAAAACCCTCCTAAACTCATACGGTTCTAAGAAGACTTTGAGGTGGGAAGCTTTTGGATTCACAACCTTTTTTTTCTTTCCAAAATTTGTACCTGAGAAAACATAACTTATTTTATTTTCCTTCCATGTTGCTCATAGGAACTGACCACGAGGAATTCAAAACGAAGATAAATGATCATCTAATTGTCCAAGTATCTTTTAACTAAAACATTTCGATAATTTTGATAAACCATGAGAAAATTATGTAGATAAATTTTTAACCGACAATTCACTTCCTTTACGTCTACTGAGATGTCACGAGGAATCCCCAATGCCTCTAGTCCCTTTCCTGGTTGGTGAGTGGCGCCCAGTTTGGTCAAAGGGTAATAAAGAAGACGGGGGATTTGTAGCATGGCCGGCGGCGTCTGAATTACGGTGATTAGCAAACTAAAAAAAAAATGTAACTTGTTTTATTTTCATTTACAGTGTAACAAGCTATCTGCACCGACCACGAGTAATTCGGATTGCAGGTTTGAGGGGGCAAAATGGTCATTTTGTTGGTTTGCATTTGCAAAATTGCCCCCCCTCAAACACACATCTTCTTCTCCACACTCCATTTCCCACTATGTTTATATCACTCTCCTTCTTCTCCAAATTCTAGAGGTTCCTCTAAACCTTCTCCTTTCTTCTCCAATACCCAATTGAGCTCCACCTTTCTACATTCTTAAAGGTATCTCTTTCCTCTCATTTGGTGTTGTTTCCATGTAAAGTTTGGTTCTTTGATGGTTTTTTGCTTGTTAATCCTTTTGTGAAGGTTTTGGGTGAGAAGAAGGAGTGCTCTTTGTTGGATTGTGCTTTAAATGTGAGTTTAGTTGTTAGTGGATTTGTTTGTTGTGGTTTTTTATGATATATCACATATGTGTTTTGAGGGTTTAAGTTTTTAGTTATATGGATGTAATTTTGTCTCTTAAATTGGTTATGTGTTACCTTTTTTGTTTTTTTTTGGTTTAGTTATTAGCAGGCAATTTGTGTGCCGGAACCGTGATTTTTATTGAGTTTAGTTATTACTGGATATGTTTGTTGTGGTTTTGGGGTTTAAGTTTTTAGTTTATGGATGGAAGTTTGTTTCCTAACTTGGTTATATGATTATCTTCTGTATATTGCTTTGGTTTTAGTTGTTAGTAGGCAATTCACGTGTCGAAACCGTGATTCAGTTGAGTTTCGTTTATAGTCTAACTAGTTCAGGATTAAAGGTTTTGTTGTTATTAAAATAGGGATGTTTTTTTGTGATTTCTGTTGTTTGGTTTTTAAACTTGGTGAGAAGATCATGTGTTCCAAGAGATAAAAAGGGTAATGTTTGGATCATGTAGTATGATTTGACTTAAAACTCCTTTAGTTGGTGGCTTTTGAGTTGTGGTTTTGTTTGCTATTGGAAAGAGAGAGCAGATTTTAAAATGGAAATCCCTTACTTTGAGACCGTAATAGTTAGTTTTGGTTATGAATAGGGTAGTGGTGGTTATTGTCAGGATATGGGATTTGGGTTTATTCAGGTTGTAATTATCTACTATTACTGTTTTAATACACTGTCAACAAGAAGTTATCCTGTTTTTTTTATAAATCATTATGTGTTATGATTGGCAATAGAGGTGAAAATGAGGTTATCTTCTGGGGTAATTTGAACCTAATCTACTCATTTTTTGAGCTATGGGTCTGTTGTTATTCAGAAATAGAAAGCATAGAGAAACTTTCTTCCTTTTTAGTAAAACAAAGAGAACATGATTTGAAAAGGGGGTAGTGGTTGTTGACATTGTTTGAAATTTTGATCTTTGCAGTAATAAGCTTCCACTTCAAAAATTTGTTGTGGTGATCTCTTGACTACCGTCATGTTATCCGTTGCCGCTATTGTATCAAGTTTCTTCCCTGTCTCATGCTCATCTGCTACGCAAGGATACACGTACGCTAGTGTCAATGGAGGCCCTGACGGCCTAGATGTCAATTCTAAGCCCCTGCTATCGTCGTCGGGGAGAATGCAGGTGAAAACAAATGCACAGACTGCTCAGGGAATCGAAATTCTCGAAACTGATGATTCAAAGATCGATGACGATGTCCACCGATGTAATCAGTTAACTGATTGGAGCGTGCTCCTTGCCGCCATAACGACTATTTTTTTGGCAGCTGAGAAGCAATTGACCTTGTTTAATTCGTTTGGCCTCGGAAAGATTGTTCAGGATGGTTTTGTTTTTAGACAAAATTTCTCTATCAGATCCTATGAGATAGGAGCTGATCAAACAGCTTCAATAGAGACATTAATGAATCATTTACAGGTTGGTCTGTTCCATCCAGATTATTAATTTATGTTACCATTGTCCTTTTGAAATTTATTATGTTGTTTCCAGGAAACGGCTCTTAATCATGTGAGAAGCGTAGGCCTTCTTGGCGATGGCTTTGGTTCGACACCAGAGATGTATGTACGAAATTTGATATGGGCCGTTACAAAGATGCAAGTTATGGTGGAACGATACCCATCGTGGTGAGTTTCTTGTGTTGCAACTAGCTGATCTTGTACCAAAGCTTGTGGACAATCTGTAACACCCCAAAGTTTAGTCTCATATTACTCAACATGAGAATGTTGGAGTGTGATATAATGACATGAGTCCACTACCACAATACTTACTAACTTATGTTTTGTGACAACAAGTGAGTGGTGTGGGTCGGTAAACTCATGGGTGACGGGCCGGGACTCGTTTTCGGGAACGGGACGTTACACAATCATACAAGTTGTTCAATTGCTTTGTGGAACTAATTTATGGTATGATTGATGGAATAAAAAGAAAAAAAACAAGAGGAAACACGTATTAACGGTTTAATTGTAATATTGTTGGCATGTGATGCTAATGATATTGACTGCTTGGGTTGAAGATGTTTCATTATGATTAGAACAGAGTTTATAAAATAATGTAGGGGAGAGATTGTTGAGGTGGATACTTGGGTTAGCGCATCCGGTAAGAACGGTATGCGGCGGGATTGGCTTGTCCGTGATTCTGTGACAGGACAGACCATCACAAGAGCTTCCAGGTCTGTTGCATTCGCTTGTCGATGTATATTTTTCTCATTCTTTGTGTTATTGCTGTAAACCAATTCAATTCCATATATTAACTCTGGATAATACAGTGTGTGGGTGATGATGAATAATCATACGAGAAAACTGTCGAAAATACCTGAAGAAGTGAGAGCAGAAATAGAACCATATTTCCTTGACCGAACTGCTATGATGGTCGACGACAACAAGAGGCTTCCGAAGCTCAGTGATGACACTGCCGTTGTCCGTTCAGGCTTGACAGTAAGTCTAATACCAAAAAAACACGTTTTCATTCTTTTACTACTTAATAATCACTATATATCTTGCCATGGTCCATTGGCTTCTGATCTTTTCTTCTCTCTTGATTCGAATGCAGCCAAGATGGGGTGATCTGGATGTCAACCAGCATGTGAACAATGTTAAGTACATTGGCTGGATTCTTGAGGTATATAAAACCATAATTTTTCTGTCAAAATATAACTTTTCTTATTTTGTACATCTCAGTTTCTCCTAAGCCTTTAACTAGGATCACTAAAAAATTGAATGGACTCATAGAGTATGATTTTGTTTCTGCATTTGTAACTTGCGTTCGAGCCGTATCGAATTCCATTGCTCAGGGATAACAGCAAATACATTTTCTTCTTCTTCTGGTAGAGTGCTCCAACACCAATCCTTGAGAACCATGTATTGGGCAGCCTTACTCTTGAATACAGGAGGGAGTGTGGCAGGGACAGTGTGATTCAATCCCTTACCATCGTTTCCACGGAGTGCGATAATTCATCGTCACCTGATACCGGCGTAGAGTGTCAGCACCTTCTTCGGCTCGAAAGTGGGGCCGAGATCCTACGGGGTCGAACCCAATGGAAGCCCAAGCCGGTTTGAAGTCTTTGGAGTCAGGGAGAGAGCTCACCTCAGAGTGCTTGAATGAATGGATGTATGAAAGAAAAACAGGTGTTTATTGCTGCAATCTAGTATTTGGCTCTTGAGTGTTGTATTTTCATGTTACCCACCCTTATGTTAGATGAACAATGTTCCCTTGTAGAGGAATATAATGCCCTCCAATTCATGTATTCTGTGACTATATGTGCCTATGTGGATGTCACCAATTCTACCCCGTTGCTTATGTTTTAATATTCATCATTGTGACATTGCTTTGAAGCACAAGGAAGTTTGGACATGGAGAGAAATATATAAAATATAATTCTACATTCTTCTTTCATAGACAATCATGCTCATTGTGGGATGCATGAGTGGCTGTCTGGCTCTGTGGTGAATCAGTTGGGTAGGTGAAATGGATAGAGAAGTTAATGGATGGTGGTTGTAAAAGACATTGAGAGTTGTTATTTTGCCTGAGAAACGCAGAGATGCTTGTCGCCCAATCGGGCGATTAGTGTCAGTGATTGCAGATTGTCATGAATGGAGGTTCTATTCTGTGGCTGCTTCAGTTTAAGAGATCAAAAACAAAAATAATGCATTCAGTAAAGAGGAGAGAAATTGGGATGTTGTGAGTTTTGGCAGCTGCAGCAGGCCTGCAGCATAACATTTGGGACAACCTGAAAAGACTGGTGGGGTTTCGGTGATTATGGATATGTTACCGTAATGATTTCTGACTTACTGCATTAGAGAGGGAGGCCCACATGCACATGCATGCAATTGTCAATCAGTTAATTTGGTGGAGCTCCTAATCCTGACTTAGGCATCACAATCCAATTACTACACTATCTAGTCATTCAGCTAAAGATCAAAAATATGCTCAAGCTCCAAAAGGACAAGAAAACAAATGCATGCATACTAACACACGAGTATAGCTGTCTGGTAGTGTTGTTTGTAACAAGCTGTAGAAATTCATGGCATCTGCCTTGGTTTACAAGCCCAATAGTTATCTTGATTCTTGATTCTTACAGGTAGTTTTGAGATCAACGAAATCAACCATTCCCATAGTGTAGTGATTTCAAAGCTCCCAGCTTCCACTGCACAGCCTGCAAGTGTAGAAGTAGCACAAATAATCCCACAAGGAAAACTACGACAATGTAATAAAATACTGAATCAGTATCACAGAACTAATTCAAGTTTCTACAACTGGTATCTCGTGATGCTTGTACAATTCGTTCTAAATTTTTTAATTTAGATACTCAGGTGTTCATCTGAAAAGACTGGTGTTGCCATCGATATTATGCACCACCATCGCGCATGGGTATTAACTGCTACAACATCAATATCACTTCCAAGATGAGCCTCCCAGTCGGAACACCTCCTTAGTACTGCTGTCCTTCACAAGACCACCTGAACTTCCATTGGCTTTGGAGTCAGTTGCATCACCATATAACTCCTTGAGTTTAGCCAGGTTACCAGAGACAGCTACATTCTTCTCTTTGCTGCTATCACCAAATGGGCTGTGGCGGGGCTCATGAAGACTCCGACTGCGGCTACGGCTTCTGCTCCTGCTCCTGTGAGAACCGGATCTCCTGTAATCATCACGGTCTCGACCCCTTGAACTTTCTCTATCAGAGTACTTGGATAGGTGTGAATCCCTATCCCTGCTGTCACGGTCTTCGTGCCCACGTCGTCTTTCTCTTTCCCTGTCCCTGTCTCTCTCCCTTTCCCTGTCTCTACCCCTGTCAAGGTGATCAGGGCCCTCACGACTTCGACTACGCCGATCGGTAGGGGAAGATCGTCTAGCTCCTTCACGGTGGGTTTTTTCACTAGGGAGAGGTATGATTCTTCGGACAGGAGATGAATCTCGAGTTGAAGCACGATGAGGAGCTCGTTGGCCAAATGACACTGATAGAGAGGCCTTCACAGAGGGAGGCCTGCGTGCAGTATCATCAGAGCCACGACGATCAGCCTCCCCTGTCACCCCAGAGTGCTTGGTGGGAAGCTTCATTTTTTCAAGATTAGCCACAATCTGACGCACGATAGGGACCGGTGTGCGAGGGAAAAGAGTGTCAAAATAGTACTGCAATAGCAATCACAGAACCCATTAAAGCATGATTTGAAGATCAAGGCTGACAACACAAGGACATATAAAAGAAAGGAGAATATAACAATATGAGCCAAGTGCAATACCATGACAGCATTTAAAAGTGAGGCGATAGAAATAATCAAGATTACTAGACCTAATAAAAAAAGCCTTTTGGTTAAAAACTGCAGCAGATAGTTGAAACAAGAATCTCTCGTCGAAGTAATGTCAAGAAGACTAAAATCTATGTTCATATATTCGTTCCTTCAATGTAAGGGCGCATAAATAAGATCGAAAGGACACATTATCAAAGATAAGATAATGTGCAAATGGAACTGTAGTGTGAATGAATTGAAACAAAATAGATATGGTTAATAAAATCAGAAGTAGGAGAAAGGTTAAACGGAAATCACAATTTTGTAGTTAACTTGCAGAAACTGAGAACTAAATTAAAATGAAGGTGCCTCATTTTTCCTTCGGGTTACTGGATCACTCAACACATCTCTTTCCATTCCCCTCATGTCTGCATAAGATACTTTCTAAAGTCTAAATGCATGCTCACAGTCCTCAGGCTCACAGGTACCATATGTAACATGGTTAAATATGTAAACAATAACTAAATAGATGCCCACAGTGCATCATACTTAAACCAAAGCTGCTTTTATAATAATAAAGTGACCACAACAAACTTTGGAAATTGCATAACGTTGATTGCATTTGAAAGGGCCAACAAGATAAATAGAACTGTAGACAAAGTGACAAACTTATCTAGAGAGCCAAGCTGGCTTGGAGAAACTACTTTGAAAGGAAACACAAAGCCACAACTCCCCAAGCATAAGGCACTTGACGTGTGAGAGACTAGAGAGATGCACCCGTATGTATATTGTATAAAATGACTATAGAGATACACCAGTATATATATTGTATAATTGTATAAAGTGTCAGGCTTCATTCTGAAAGATAGCTCGTGCAAACATTCAAATCATCACAACAAACCTTACATAAAGCTGTTGATAGATACGTCCTCTCCACTCATACAAGCTCCATAGGAACCAGTGCTCAGAATCTCACACCAAGAAACAAGTGATGATTAACAAACTAACTCTAGAAAAGAATGATGTCCGAGGTGCGTACATTTAGTACTTTCTGTAAATTTGTTGTCTTTAACCCAGTTAGATGAGAATTGAACGAACAACTGTTCTATGAATAAAGAATCATGAGAAAAAAGAAGATAAAACAGATGATGTTACAAGTTGCAGGGCGAAAACAAACCTGTCCAAGAAGCAAATCGCGCACATATACTCCCATTGTTGTCATTCTACCATTAGAACCTGGTGAAAATTCCTAAAGAGGGAACCAAAAAGAAATTAGCATGTGTGAAATCAATTTTATAATTACATTGCAAGACAACATACAGAAAATGCAACTCTAAGAACTGATATTCATCAAGCAGGAAAGGAGAGATTAATACTGCTCAGACCACACAAATGAGACACACATGGATCTCGAGAAAACATGTACAAGGACATTGCATCAATTTGTAGCCTATATTATTATCAGTCTTCTAGTACATAAACGGATTATGTGACTGCAAGTGCAATCCAATAACGGATCACACCAACCATTTTTTTAAATTCTTTTTTTGTGAAAAGAATTAGCAAGTACATCGCATATAGGTAGAAATATAACCATCGACGTCACAACATCACACTGTGAGATTATGAGACATGACCATATATACAACCAAACAACCTCTGGTGTGGCTGTCGGGTGGTCCCATATGCAACTTACACCTAGAAATTGCATGGCAGTGATCACGTGCTCAAGTATGCAGTCATATGAACAATTACCAAAGTGGAACTTCAGTGTGATTTTAGAACTTGCGGTGTAAATGAATAAGCTACACGTAGAGAGAAATGCATTGACGAAGAAAAAGAAGAGAGCAGTGGCTCGTACATACTTCGTCGTCCTTGATATAAGGTTCACACCAACCCCACAAAGTCTTTGGATCTGCCATATACCGTAGGTACAAAAAACCAACCTGCAGAACAATTTAAAAACACGTCAATTTCAGCTCATTGGAACTAAATAAGAAACCTTGAGAATAATTATATTGCGTTAAGGAGATGATAAGGTACGGGAAGCACATAGAGAATATATCGGCCTTTTTGTTGAAGATTAAAGAAATTAAATTGCAATAATCATTCCTTTAACCATATGCATTGATCAGCTTGACATGACTGAGTATTAAAACAAGGATATACAGCTATACAGGAAACATTAAAGACTTACTGCTCTTATATATGGAGAATCAGGGTGCTTCAGGAGTCCGTGCATCTGTTTGACAGTTAGCTTCATAGTAAACAACTTGTAAAGTAAGCAAAAAGCTGTAGAAGGACCTCTGCAGTTGCCGGTCATCCATGGCTCAACGTGATCAACTTGATTGTAGATCTCGTCTATGACTTCATGATAAGTTTTCAATCTGTAAAGCTCTTTAAAGTAATCAGAGGAAAGAATGTTCATCGAGAGGACCTTCTCCAGCAGAGACTCAATTGGCTTGCCAGAAGTCTGAATCTCCATGACCGCAGGAAGCAGGTTGTTAATGTGAGGACTGTATTCAAAACTGAGCGTAAAAAGGAGAATATAATACCCCTACTCTTTCTTCTGAATGAAAAAGAGCACTTAGATGTATTCGGTTGCAATTTAATTTATTGGATGAAGCCAGAACTCCTCTCAAAGAATACTATAGCCTGCGAAGCATAAAAAACCAACTAACATATCAAATGAATAATGTTTTGTTACCTCAATTGCTCTACACAAATAATCAGAAGCTCACGATTAACAAATGCAAGAAAAAGCATAGAACCAACTTAATCAACAAAAGGACTGGCACGTTTTAACAAATTGTCACCAATAATATACTCTACTCAGATAACAACTTCCACTTCGATAACTCCAACAAGTAAGAGGCAAAAGGCAGTTTCAACTATAAAATTTAACTCTTCCATTTCAATCATTCATTAGCGCAATTAAACAAGTTTTCACCAATTATATACTTCTAGTAATATTACAGCTTAGCTTCAAATCTTTCTTGAAACATTCAAAGGCAATTTCAACTATTGAAATCGAAATCTTCCATTTCACTCATCGAGACGCAATCAAACACATTTTCATCAATCTAAACGTTCAAAGGCAGTCTCAACTAATATTACAGCTTAAAGAGGCATTCAAAGGCAGTTTCATTCTTGGTTTACTTCATATAAAACCAAAATTGACACAAAGAAACAACTTTTGAACAATCCAACGCACATTTTCCAAGTCCAAACCCTAATCCACCTCGACCCAAGACCGCGAAACCCACCAACCCCAACCGAAACCCCATCAAACCACAACAAATAGGGGAAAACCCCCTTTTTTTCCAGCGGAAACCCTAGAGTGAGGACGGAAACGGCGCGAATTAGCGGAAATTGAGGCAGGGGAGGGGTAAAGGAGGTACCTTTGGAGGAATTCGGGGAAGAACGGTGGGGATCGAGGGAGGGAAAGAGGGGCGATGGAAACCCTAGACGACGACGACGAGGCTTAGCGGAGTGGTGCGTTTGTGTGGCCGAAACGGAAAGGGTATATAGATGGGGTTATTTGCGATTTGGTCCGTCTCAATTGAGGTATTTGGGTTTCGATCCTAATTTCGAGCTTAAGATTCTTGAGAACGTCAGAAATCATGGCTCCGTTGGTTTGAGAATACAAATTGCAACATTCGGATGTAAGTTTGAACCCCAACTGTTGATGCCCACGTCTCGTGATAGTAGTGTTGGGTTGCTCCTAGTTTAGAATTGTATTCCACGTGTATGAGTTATGAGTGAGTATCGAGAAATTTTGGGTCATAAAAAGATTGTATTGCTTCGAGAAATTAACCAAAGTAGGTTGCTTGGTTTTCCAGAATTTACGAGGGTCAAACAAGACCAACATACTCTACAATCTCTTTTTTTTGTCTTCGTGTTCTTTGGTCACCTTAACGATTTGTAGACCTAATTTTCCATCCAAACTAACCACTCCTAGATCCCCTAATATGGTTTCAAATTGCAATAACCTAGTCTTAGTCTCCTAAGGTTGAAACAAGGCACGTCACAAACCCCACACCCCAACAAGAAACAAACAAAATCCACCTCAAAAGACACATCCCTACACAATTACAATTACCAACCACAAGTATTGTTATGTTCGCTCATCGAATAAAGCATCTAAACATAAATTACGCTCGTACTAACAGATCCTACACCAACTTGTCCCTCGATGTAGAAATCCGACCGCCATGTGCCCCCACACACCCAACAAAGTAAAAACACAACCCAACACACAAAACCAACTCCCAAAAGAAACATCACAAACACAAATTCAGTCACCGAACGTAAGTATCAAAATGTACATTATGTTTGGTGATGGAAACGAACTACACTCGAAGCTAGGGGAGAGCTTCGGTCCGGACCCGGACCGGACTCGGATGCTCTTCGGGGTCCGGACCGAAGACCGGACCGGTCAGATTCAGTCCGGACCGAACCCGGACCGATTGGTCCGGTGATCGGACCGAATTTTTGTGGGGATTTTTGTGTTTTGGACCGAGACCGGACCAGACCGAAACCCGAATCCCTCCCAAGGTCCGGACCGGACCGAAAATTGCTCTCCCCTACTCGAAGCCAATAGATCGAAACCGGACCGGCGTGGGCCCCACACCCGAACAAGAAACAAACACAACGTACCCAACAAACAAAATCCACCCAAAAGAGAGACATCCCAAACACAAATTCAGTTACCACCAAATGGCATCATCAATATCATCAACACCACCACCATCATCACTCCTCCTCCCCAAACCCCTCCTCCTCCACCCCCAATCCTTCCTCCACCTCAAAACCCCACCTTTCTCCTTCCGCCCCAGACCCATAACCCTCCGCCACCCCCCGCCCCACTCCACCCCCTTCCCCGCCTCCCCCGCGCCCCTCTCCGCCGTCGACGGCCTCTTCGACTTCATATGCGCCGGCCCGCTCATCCCCAAGCTGGGAATCACCCCCGAGGATGTGTCGGAGAAGATCGACTTGTGGTTGCGGTCCGGAATTGGGCTGTGCAGGTTGTTTAAGATGGATGAGTTGAGGTTGAATCCGCAGGAGAAGGCGCGGATTTACCATTACTATGTTCCGGTGTTTGTATGGTGTGAGGAGATGATTCGAAGGCATAGGAAGGGGAAGGAGGGGGGTGGGGATGAGCTTCCTCCTTTGGTGGTTGGTACTCATTACTCAATTTGTGTTTGTTTCATTTTGTTTCTAATGATTATGATTTAAAATTATGTATGTATGAGTGATTGGATGCAGAGTCGATGTAGGTTCTTGAAGTGTAGGTTAGTCAGCTCAAAACCAATTGATGATGAGTGGAGTGACTTTGGAATCTTATTAGTCGCAAGAACAGTCTGAATTGTCCAATGTCAGACTATTCTCAATGTAGGTATTGTTGTATTGATAGAGATCTATACATGTCAACTATGGATGTGAAAATGCATGTACGTATTCTTAAAAAGCAGATGTGAGTATGGAACATATATTTTATGAGCGTATAAGGATAAATTTTGGATGTGTGTAGGAACTGCAAGAAGAGGACCTATCCTAACAATGTAGTGGTGCAACATGTAATGATGTGATGTTTATGAGTAGTCCTTCATGTATAATGGATGCTTCGTGTCTTGCGGATTGGTCATTGGTTTAACTAGAAAGTTAATTTATGTTTGTTACACTAACTTGTTTAATGCAGGTGTCCCATGGACTAGTTCTGACCGATGAGGTCATTAGGTCATTGATTTGTGACTACATGTTTGGACTTCTTTGCCATAAAAAGGCAATGGAAGATTACCCCCTCCCCTGACTCTCGCAATGCGAGAAGCCTTGTAAACTGAAGTTCTTTTTACATATGAACTTGGTTGAGAAAAATGAGACCTTCATGGCAAATTATTAGTATTTCTTTGCTTTGTTATACAGTGGTGGTGTTTCATGCCTTCTTCCTTCAAGGTCTTGCAAATGTGACTTTTATGCTCCATTTGACATCTGCCAAACAAAAAATAGCTATATGTTTTTGTTATTGGTAACACGAAGTTAAGTATACTACATTTACATCACATCCAATATAGATGACTATCAAATCTAATTTTTTTCATACCCATTTCGCATACAATTTATACTATGCTGTTTGCATTGTAGATTGGGGTAAGTGCTCCTCAAGGAAGTGGGAAGACTACACTTGTTTTTGCATTGAATTACCTTTTCCAACAAATTGGCAGGTACTTTGTAGTACTTGAGGTTCATGAGCAAATATAGGTTAAATTCGAAGTGAATCTGCTATTCTCTTTCTCTCTTTCTTTCTTTCTTTTTCTCTGTAGGAATTCTGCGACACTCTCTATCGACGATTTCTATCTGAAGGCGGAAGATCAGGTATTCTTATTGCAATCTTATTCTAAGCGAATTAACCTAGAAGTAATCTAAACGGGATGATTTAATTGCAGGCTAAACTGAGGAATGAAAATCCTGGAAATGCCCTTTTAGAGGTGTTCAACTGAAAATTCTTACCATATGTTTTACAATGACTGCATGAAATTGAGAAGTTGTGTTGCGCCCCTAAAGCCCTCCATGTGTTGACTGTTGAGTGCTCGGCGCTTCTCTCATCAGTCGGTTTTAAGTGGTGTGTTTGTTGCAATTTCAGTTTCGTGGGAATGCGGGAAGTCACGATTTGCAGTTCTCGATCGACACCCTAAAGGCTTTAATCGAACTAAAGAGTGGTAAGTGGCCAGACTTGATCCATTCCCAACTGATGAAAGTCAATGTATTGAGTACATTCTTGTGTTTTCTATCAATTTTTTTATTTGCTTTGTTATTATATTCAGGTATGAAGATGAAACTTCCTCGGTATGACAAGGTAATGCAAAATAAAATTGGCATAGATTCATACTCGATAAACGTTAGTGTTCCATGTCAACTGGTGCTAATGTATTTTCATGTATAGTCAGCATATGGTGGAAGGGGTGACAGAGCCGATCCTTCCCTATGGCCGCAGGTCGAAGGCCCTTTATCGGTGAGATTATGTTGATTTAAATGATTTTTGTCCATTAAAATTCAGAGAAGCTATTTTCTTCAAGTGCAGTTTTAAACATTATGTCCTACTCTTATTACAAACATAAGCGATCTGTTAGAGCATTCTCCTGAACACCTTGTTAATATGGGTAATTTGCTCACAAGTCATTTGGCTCCTTGTAGGTCATTTTATTTGAAGGTTGGATGCTTGGCTTCAAGCATCTCCCTAGTGAAGCTGTTAAAGCTGTCGACCCTCAGGTTTTGCATCTCATGCATAGCACTGTAGGTTATGTGGCAGCCTCTTAGCAACTCAAAAGCGTCTCTTTCATGTTTTGAATATTTTTCAGCTAGAAGTTGTCAATGAGAATCTTGTAGCTTACGACAATGCATGGAACAAGTTCATTGAAGCTTGGATCATTATCAAAATCAAAGATCCCACTTGTGTGTACCAATGGAGATTGGAGGTGAAATTGGATTTGCTTACGTTTTACATTTTATTCCAACTTATTTGAACATTCACACACCTTATCTTTGTGTGTTACGCTTTACGTTTCAGGCTGAGCATGCCATGAGGCAGGATGGGAAACCTGGCATGTCAGACGAAGAGGTTAGCTTTCTCTCTTCTTCTTTTGTTCTGTAGTTAATCTTCAAGCTAGCTAGTGGCATAAAAAAGGCATCCAATTGATTTAACCAAAACGATACACATTCCTGAACTTCTGCCATTGTAACTGAATCCTAAATAAATTCAACACAGGTAGAGAATTTAAATGTAGGATAAGTTTCATGTTTGAACTTCTCTATAACATTTTCACAGGTTAATGATTTTGTTTCACGATACTTGCCGGCTTACAAAGCCTACCTTCCAACCCTCTACTCGGAAGGGCCAAAAGGAGCTGACAAAGAGCGTCTTTTGGTGATCGAAATCGACGAACAAAGGAATCCCATTTGTTAGAGCTAACCTTCTCTGTTTCCATATATACATACATGTTTATGTAGAGCCTTGATGTTCCTCTATCACTCATTCTATTTAAATAAATGTGCATTTGTTTTTCTGAAAAGTTGCTGGCCAATACTGATGATACCTGAGAATGTTTTTTTATGGTATGGCATCTGATTGAAAAATCCATTTACAACCAACACGTTTAAGCTACGTCAGATGTTCAGATGACAAGAAATTGCAGAACATATAAATATAGCTTTGCATACAACAAACAACACATGGGAAAAGAGAGGCAAGATTCCAACAGGAACGTAGAAAAGCAACATTGATTGCTCACAGGAAGAGAGAGCATGAGTTATTTTTGCTTTTTACAACAACAAAAATTCCATAGAAAACCACAACTCAACATAGATACACCAAAACAACCATTACACCCTAAGAACCAAAAATTTGAAAACCAAGTAAAAAAACCAAGAACTCTCTTAGACATCCTATGTCCAAACACCTTGTGGATCATCTCATCTATCCCTGAAAACCAGTCAATATTCGGAAGCATCGACGAAAACCCAGTCAATATTTGGCAGGGTTGACGGGTGCAATCCATTGCATAATTTGTGTGAGATGAAGGCTGAAAACAGCTGCAACATCCCTAGTTAAAAACACATAATAATTGATATTGAGGATCATGTTTCACACGTGCTGGAGTGATTTTCTACTGGTCCAAGAGTGAGGTTGTAGCAGCGATAAATTCTAGCCTTTCCCATGTCCTCTTACGCCTCTCCTCGATCGCTATGAGCTGCTTCTCCTCCTCTTTGAACTTGCTCTGGCAAGAAAAGAACAACTCTTCGTCCATCTCTAAGAAAACATTCCTTACGTTTTGAGTTGCAGTTAGGACCGCCTTGTTCCAGTGTTCTCGTGTGTTTCTCTCCAGTGCTGCCATGACAATAGGTAGGATGACCCGTCTATTCGGCTTGATGAGATTGAGAACATGTTCATTGTTCCACAAGAAAAGGGCTCGCTCTGCAACCTGCAAAATCCATCTTAATCAGCAAGTCGTTACGAGGAAATGAAATAGAACTTGGTTGAATCAAGAGGGAAGTGAAATCGAACCATTCTTTTGCCAAAAAGAAGAAATATGTTCATAATCTGAGCAAGATCCATAAGTACATATTTATAGGTACAAGATGGACGAAATTTAAACCCAATAGTAGAATACTTGTTATACATATATCTATCTATTTCAACTTTATAAGCTTTTAGATTGGTTGAATTGGACATCATAGCAAACTGTGACCACGAACTTATCAAAATATGTAAGTCCTTCATTGATCCTTGTAGCCAAACCAATCAAAGACAAAAATTTAATTGATTGGTACAAATTCTATAAGTAAAATTAGTTATTTGGTTCAATAGGCGAGCAACAAAACATGGCAAACTAAAGCTAAAAACTCGTAAAGATATAACACAAGCAAGGTATTGAGTAAGTAATTACCACCATGACAAAATAAATATTCCAATCTTCCACATATCACAACCATGTACTGAAGAACGTAAATTGTGTAAATGAAGATTCTATTAATCTACTGAAATAGCATGCAGGAGACAGGTGAAGCTTAAAGTGGCAAACCTGATAGTGGTAGCTGCTAATGCAGCAAGCGATCTGTTGAAACATTGGGACCATGATATTTTGAAACTCAACCATTTTGGCTGATTCTAAGACCTCTTCCAACTCGCTCAAGAATAACACCTCCTTTTGGGTATTAGTCACTGGCCAGTATCTTAGAAGTCCACTTACCAATGTACTCGACAGCTTCGGCTCCTTCTCTAAAAACTTCGTCAAGCAATAAGTTAACTCTTGATGGTAACCACCAAGTTTCTTGGGTTTGTGCAGTGGAATCAACGTCCGGCACAAGAACACCTTGTGTTCCTCCTTGAGAGGCAAAGAAAACCCACTGATAACGCTACCAAAGACCTCCAACAATTCCGTTATCCCGTTATGCTTTTGAGTCTCAAAAGCAAAGGTGTACAATATGTTGCTCACGGATTTGCGGATGAAGGGCCGAAGATCCATGAATTTGCCGTAAATTCTGTGCAGGACCGTCTTCAAGCAGTCACGCTCCCTGGGATCTTCGGATTCAAACAGACCAAGCAGCTTCGAGACGAATGGCTCGTCAAAATACATCTTTGCCATCTTTGTGTCAAGGCACGGGGACAAAACAAACTTGATCAGTATCTCGTATACAATTTGCAGGTGCCACCAGGCTGGATCATACGAAACAGGCTCCTCGTCATCGTTCTCGCTGCGTGAGGAGGAATCTGATTTCTGGTGCGGAGGAAAGGCTCTGAACAAGTTATCCGTGAACATCTTACAGCACGCAGCAATGGCTAACTCGCTGAAACAGGACTTTTCAGCAGAAACATAATCCGAGAGATCTACGAGGATCTGGCGCTTGAGGTCTTTCTCGGCAGACTCATCATCAGGATCACTAAAATCGAACACAGCGCAGCAGAAATTGACCTTGCTGATGAAAAGCTTCTCTTTTTCTTCACCTGGTATTTGTCTGAATGTGAGAAGAGGCTCAATTCCGGCGACCACACTAGACGGGAAAACCACCGACGACATCTTCTTAGTGGACGGTGTCGAACGGTTGGACCCTCCACTCCCGGACCGACCAGTGAAGGGGTCGAGTTGGGAATCGTACTTGGTCAACTTATTCCGGGGGAACTTCTTGGTGATTTGCTTCCACATTGCAACCAATGCTTGGTTTTATCAACAAAAATTAGGATTTCGTCAACAAAGTCTGGGAAGAATGGGACTCCAACATGAAATTTGAAAGGAGAACTTCAGATCTCCATTAACCACAAGCGTGAAAAGGGAATTTGGAACAAACCCACCAGGATTGGGAAGATGAAGAGAAGGCAAAATATCAAACTTTTCAAGCGGATAGAAATGGAACCCTAGATTTCAGCAACAAAAATTGAACTGAAAAAGAGGAAGAAAAAAACCCAATCCACACCAACTAAATCAACACCACAACCATGAAATGAGAATCACCGAGATTTCCGAAGAAGACTGGGGATTAAAAACCCACCTTTTCAACAAACGAAACCCTACTTTTCAGGAACACACCCAAAAAAATCCAATCTTTGGCGTCGAAACGGCACCAAAACGAGAATCAAGAGTCGACCCACAAATTTTCTCGCGCAAATCGACAAGAAAAATCAAAATTTTCGCGATTTGGAGCCGACCCAAAACGAACCCCAACAGAAAAAAAGCAACAGAAAACGGATAAAAATCCTATCTTTGACCTCAGAACAGCTCCAGAAGAGCATAAAGCAGAGACCAAACCACCACCACCACACACAGAATCTAGTACGAGAACATGTCTTTTGGACCTCCACAGGATCGATTTGTTGGAGGAACAGATCTGCAAGAATTAAAGTGGTAGTGGAAGAAGTGGTACTAATGATGGTGGTCTGTTGTTTGTTCTTGCTCTGATGGTGATAGTGGTGGTGGTGGTGGTGGTGATTGAGGTGATGGTGGGGCCCAACAATTAAAAAAACACAACAAACTTGAAATTAAAAAAATAATTTGGTTTGGTTTGGGTTTGTGTGATGTTTGTTGTTCAAAATTTCAAATTAGTCATATGTGACAGACAGGGGACGCAACTCCGTCCGTCTGTCTCCTCACCAAATCAACCCTCACAAAATCTTGTTACTGAATTCACATTCCTTATTTAATCCTTGTTTTCCTTCTAAATTAATTGTAGGTTAGTTGATTGTTAAAATGGGTTGGGTAACTAAAATCGTACTTCACCGGCCACGTAATTTGTATTCCACTCCCAGCAAAGTTGTCATTGCACCAACTCAGATACACATATTGTGTTTATTTTATCATTGTTTCGATTTGGTATGTGTGAATTTGTTTTGGGTTTTGAGTGGTTTTAACGTTTTAGGAAGATTGGATTTTAGTTAGTGTCACGTGGAAAACAATAGTAGTGCAGATACGTCAAGGTTATTAAAGTAACTCCGAGGACTGGGAGGTCACAAAATCTAGTTATTAAATTTTCCTTATTTTATCCTTGTTTTGATTGGGTATGTGTTAATTTTTTTGAATTTTTTAAGGAACTACTAAAGGTCGTCCCAAAATTACTTAAATCGTCCCTTGAAATTATCAAATTGCCCTTAACAATATATTTAATACACATATCGTCCCGTGTCTATAAATTAGGCTTACGGTCTTGTATATTCATAATTTATCAGTAAAAACACCACGAAAATGTCTGACGAGGGTGATGCATCCGGTGAGGTAAGTCTGGCGCGGGGCAAATTTTGGGCCGAGCGTCTGCATTAGACGCCTCCCCCAAGGTGAGGGGGTCTGCGTAGGACGTCCTCCCCTTGGCCTAGGCGTCTAACGCAGACGCCTACGCAATGGGAGGGGCGTCTTATGTAGACGTCCTCCCCTTGGATAAGGCGTCTTTAGTAGACGTCCTTCCCTTCGGTCAGGCGTCCTACGCAGACGCCTCACCCTTGGGGAGGGCATTTAACTCAGACGCCCCCCCCATGGGGTAGGCGTTTAATCCAAACGTCTGAATTTTTGTTGATTTTTTTAAATTTCGATTTTATTTTTGTAGGTTCCGTTGGAAGATTTCGGTGGTGATGGAGAGGATTACAGTGAGTTATTTCAAACTACACAAATCTTTGAAACAATCGATGAAGCATGTAAATGGGTCAAACAAGTAGCTATCGGAGCTGGGTTTTTTTTGGTCGTGTCATCGTACAAAACAAGATCAGATAGTTGGATGGATTGTTATTTGATATGCGACCGGCGAAATCAAATGGAGTCTCGGGATATGGATACTGCACTTCGAAGAAACACCAAAAGAAAGGGTTGTGGTTGCCGTTTCTTACTAAAAGTGGTGGAGCGACGAGATCGTGATGGATGGGTTGTGGTTTTTAATAGTGGTCACGAACATCACAACCACAGACTGACAGTTTATCCAGAGGGTCATCGTCAAATTAGTGGTCTAAGTTCTGGGGCGAAGAAGATTGTTCGTGATATGTCTGAGGCACAAGCAAAACCACGGAACATCTTGAAGGCAGTAAAAGAAAAATTCCCGGAGGACAATCCAAATCAAAGGCATATTTATAATTTCAGAGATTACATGAGGAGGACAAAATCTGAAGACCGGAATCCCGTCCAGCAGTTTCTCTATCAAGCAGTGCAGTGTGAGTACTTACATTGGATTGTGGCGGATACAGAAACTGATGTCGTCACTCACGCTTTTTTGGCACATCCGACGTTAGTCCAGTTGTTGCGGACATATCCTTTCGTTATCTGCATGGATTCGACTTACAAGACGAACAAGTATAAGATGTCTTTGTTCGAAATGATTGGGGTCACACCAACAAACATGAATTTCCTTTTTTTGGATATGCGATTTTGATGGATGAATATTACTCCAGTTATCTGTGGGTGATGGAGAAGTTGCGAGATCTGTTATTGGGGACTGTCAGCCCGACTGCAATAATAACAGACCGGGAGTTAGGCCTTATGCGACCAGTGAAAGAGGTTTTTCCTGACTCTGCTCATTTACTCTGCACATGACACATCAACAAAGACATATTCAACTACGCATACCACGTATTCGGCAAGAATAAGCAGATGGCAGAGACTTTGAGGCGTGGAAGATGGAGGAAAATCATGCTTTCTACTTCAGAAGCCGAGTATGATAAAGCTTTGTATGCTCTGAAAGATTTGTATAGATCGTGGCCGGCAATCACGGAGTATCTGGACACCACGTGGTTGGTGCATAAAGAAAAGTTTGTGCTGAATTGGACGAACAAAGTCCTTCATTTTGGGAACACCACGAATTGTAGGGTCGAAAGTGCTCATTCGGCTCTAAAAGAGTGGATTTCTACATCGACAGCAGCTCTGGACACTCTTTTCGAACGCGTGAACGCGGCTATTGAAATGCAGCTGACGAATATTCGAAACTTTCTTGAAGACTCGAGACGGCGAAATTTGACTAATTTCGGACATGCTCTATATCGTCACATAAATGGTCGAGTTTCGCATCACTGCTTGCAATTGCTGAGTCAGGAGGTGAAGAGAATACAACAGTTAGATGATGAAGTTGAATATCGTTGCAAGTGCGCTTTTCTGACTTCTCATGGGATACCTTGCGCATGTACCATCCGCGGATGTCTTGAATCAGACAACGGAATTTACTTAGAGCAGATTCATCCGTTCTGGAGGACACTTGTCATTGGGGAAGGAGCCGGGAACGCAGAGTTTGTGTCTCAGGCAGCTCAAGACGTCGAACATTTTCGCAGCCTGGTTGATGAGATTGCAGGAAGTGACCCTACCGTAATTCGATCTGCCTCTCGGGTTTTATTCGAGCAGCTACACCCCGAACATTCGAATTTGAGAGAGCCTGTAGAAAAACAAAGCTACGAGGTCGACCAAGGGGAAAGTCGACACGACGGGACCCTAGTGTGTTTGAGTATGCAGAGCGAGGTAGTGGTCGATCTTCAGGTAGTGGGAGTAGAGGTCGTGGTCGTTCTTCCGGTAGTGGAAGCAAAGGTCGTGGTCGATCTTCTGGTTCTTCGTCTGTGAGGGGAGGATCAGGTATACCATCCCTATATTTATTGTTATTATAATTTTGTTATTTATTTCAGTAAATATGTATCTTTTGTTATTATATGTAACTGTATTTTTTGTTCATATTGTAGTGACTGGGCGGGCTGACGTAGACGACTTCCCATATGCGGATAGGATTCCAGGAATCATTATGTCATTCCTACACCAGTGGAATGATGTACGTGCTGATGAAAACCGTGGATTTCGATGTGTCGCCGATGTTTTCCACGGTGGTGAAGACAATTGGCAACCGCCCGTCGTTCGATTTCAAATGAGATAGCTGCGAACCCATCTTTTTATGAACACGTATACTACGACGGTGTGGCGCAGGCTCATCACCGGATTAATTGGGGCGGGGGACCTTGTGGCGAGAATCACTACATGGAGACGTGGACGGACTTGTTTCCCATTGCAAATTTTTACAAGTGTGCAGTTATGTTCTTCTCTCTTGGAAATGATGGTTCATTGTACCCATGTCTTACAGTTCTACCTTAGGAGAGTCCGCCTACCGTGACGAGACCGTGCAGAGAGTTGATTATTGCTCATTTAGGGAGTTACGCTCATTACATTCGTTTGGATTTGAATGAGGGATTCCCCGTACCTCCTATAGTGACTCTGTGGTTTAAAATACGAGATGAGAGTGTTATTGGATGGGAGCTGGAGTACCAAAATAGGATAGCATATTGACAACAATTATGTAATATGTTTTGATATGTTTGTACAATTATGTAATAAGTTTTGATATGTTTGTACATTATATAGTGTTGCTTTATTATGTAATATGTTTTGATATGTTTGCTTTATTTGCATTATATATAATAGTACGATAGGTTAGCAAACACAAATAAAAATAATAAGCGTATGACAGATAAGCAAACACAAATACAAACAATAAGCGTACGACATGTTAGCAAACACAAACACAAATACAAATAATAAGCGTACAACAGATAAACAAATATAAATGCAAATACTAAGACTACGGTACAACAGATCAGCCTAGTCATCATCTGAATCATGGTCGGAGATGCCTAACTGAGTATGCCACGACTGTATGATCTCATCCAAATCTTCGCATGTAGCTCTCATGTCATCGTTTGGCAGCTCATCCCTCCTCTGCAGGAATGACTCTACAGCCCGTATCATCTTACTCATCCACTGCACATAACATTAACATTAGCGTACATTAACAAATAAATATAGATAAAATGAAAAAATTACCAGATCGCCACACGTCCTATCTGGTGGTCGATCTGCTCTCCAGGAGGCACCACGGACGATGACAGGATGTGAGTAACTACCGAACCAATCAAGATAACGTGCATCACACTCGGAGGGGTCGCGACTACGTCTGAAGTCGCCAAGGAACAATCGGCATAATCTCGGAAATGTCCGCCAAGTCGATTCCGCTGTAGAAGCGGGGAACCTGACGTCGTACGTCGCTGCAGTCGCAGACCGCACCGCATGCTCTGGTGTCGGGATGTCAACCGGGATCACCTGAACATATCCTAACTGACGCAAGACACGATCGGGCATATAAGGCTCTATGATATCCCGATAACGAATAAGGCCCATCAATAAAGTCCTCGGGACCTCCGCTGCTGGGTCAGGACCATAGGGTAACCACTCCACCTAAACTTTAACACATTAATAATAATACATCTTAAAATTAAATAAATAAATGTAAATGGTGTAAAGTTTGATACCTCTGATGCAGTCATCTGATCTAGCCATGCGCGGATTGAACGCAATCGTCCACCGCTCTTGTCCTCGCTCTGGACGGCCCACATACCCGAACGTGGATGACCCTCCTCGATAATCTTCCGCTCACGATGCGGGCGCAATGCGGGAAAGTACTCGTATATCCACGCCTGCAGCAGCGTAAGACAACCTGCAATCCTAGAACAATCTGCACGGCTAGCTATCCCAAGCTGATGGTACAGGTATGCCAACGTCGCTGAGCCCCACGAGTACTCACGAACGGTGTCCGGATCCCTAGCCTCCAATAGATCGTGTGGTCTGATCCGGCAACCACTCTTGTCGACAAACAAGACGGCTCCGAGCATCAAGAATAGGTACACTGTCAACTGTGTATCATCGGCCCGCGGAGGTCGTGCCCGTCTGCATAGGTCCTCAAGGGAGTCGATGCCGACACCACCACCACTCTATAAAGCTGTATCTCTCGTCAGACCATCAGGTGTGACACCAAGCAACTCTGCCACATAACACCTCAGCTCAGACGTCGACCCCTGAGCACTAACCAGACGACCATCCACAGGAATGCGCAGGATCTGGAAAACATCGTGAAGCATGATCGTCATCTCTCCCAAAGGCATGTGAAAAGTGTTGGTGTCAGGCTGCCACCGTTCCACAAACGCAGAAATCAAAGGCATGTCGAGATAAGGGAACATGTTGTACGGTAAGTGCCCCGAATGCGTGGCACTAATCTCTTCTCTGATATCAGCACTCAGTGTAGACCGCCAACCCTGTAGTGTTGTACAGGCTCTGTGCCGATTATGGCACTTCAGAACCTTCCGATCCTCTCCGTCCCATATCCGTCTAGCGATGTGACCCCAGAAACTAGGAATGACGCTCCCATCTAAAGGACCACCAGGCGTCATACTGCTCACGATCCAAGAATCGTCATGGACCCTCTTCTTCTTCTGAGCACGAGGATCTACAGTGCACGAGCTCGAATCCCCGGTCGTAAACCTCCCACCCCTACCCTTCCGCACCATCCATCCGGCGGAAGTAGAACTACCCGCTCGACCACGTCCTCTGCTATACTCCCCCTGCCTCTCCACCTCCGAGCGCTCTAACTCATACGGGTCATCATCGTCGCTCCCGTCGTCGGGACTGTCCACATGCTCATCATCGAATGAATCCTCCTCCTCCTCAGGACGACGTAATGCCTCTCTCTCTCCCTCCTGACCGAAGCAGATATCCCCCGTCTACGTGGATGACGCGGTGCTGAATCATCATCTAAAGAACGGAAGGCGTGTAATGGTATCGACTTGTCTTTCCCTCCACTGTGACCCGATGACTATTAATTGAAATTTTAAATACAAATTTGTTAAATTTGTTAAACTAAATTATCATATTTATCACAATTGTTAAACTAAATCAAAATTTGTTAAACTAAATTATCATATTTATCACAATTGTTAAACTAAATCAAAAATTGTTAAAACTAAATATCACAAATGTTAAACTTAATAAGAATTTGTTGAATTAAATTTTCAGATTTATCACAATTTATTAAAGTAATTATCAGATTTAATAAAAATTAAAAACAAATTTGTGGAGGCGTCTGCGAGAGACGCCTCCCGCATGGTGGAGGCGTCTGTCGGAGACGCCTCCTCCTTAGAGGAGACGTCTTCCGAAGACGTCTCCTCTATCGGGGAGACGTCTTCCGCAGACGTCTCCCGCTACTGGTCGGCGTCCGAGGGAGACGCCCCCCGCATGGGGCGGGCGTCCGAGGAAGCCGCTCCCCCCATGGGGGGAGCGACTTCCGATGACGCCCGCTTCATGCGGGGGCGTCTCCCTCGGACGCCGACCACTTTTTTAAATTTTTTTTGAAAACAAATAAATAACGTAAGGTTACCGTATACGGGTACACCGGGTGAACTGCTGGCTGCTTCCGTGGCCTCTGAGACAATCGTAATCTTCTGTAGTAGGTATATGAAGAGAAAGTTTTGAGAAAAGAGTGAAATTGTGAGATATATAAGCAAAAATAGGAGGAAAGGCAATTTGGTAATTTCAAGGGGCAATTTAAGTAATTTTGGGGCGATGTTTAGCAATTCCCGATTTGTTTTGGAAAGTTGGGGGTTGAAATTAGTGTCACGTGGAAAATAATAGAAGAAGTGGAAATATGTCAGCTGATTAAAGTAATTTTTCTATTTTTCTGGATATATGATTTATTAAAATTTATATGTTGTCGGATTGGGTAGGGGTGTCAATGGATATTCGAAATTCGGAAATTCGTTCGTGTCCGGTTCGAAAAATATTCCGTCCGAACAATATTCGATCCGAATAATATTCGATTCGTATAATATTCGGGACATGCAAATATGGATATTGATACATCCGATCCGAGATTGAATATTTGTATCATAAGATTTGTATTCATATTTGTATCATATACTTATACAATATATTATTATACCTAGAAGTATTCATATTTCAACATTGTGTGATTATATTTTGAATATATAATTTAAATTTATTTATTCAAATAAAAATACATCTACTGATCACATTTTATTCAAGCATTGAATATCGTTATCATTTTCAGAATATAGAGTTAGAAGTTAAGATAAAGTAAATTAATATTTGAAACCAAATAAAATTATAAATGTGACTATGTATAAGAATTTGTCTAAGTGAAAAGAAAAAATGTTACAAGGTGGGAAATTATGTTTACGAATGCGGATATTATTTGTATCCGCTCCAAATCCGTCAAATATCCGAACGGATATAGACTTTTCATATCCGCAAACAATTTGTATCCGTATCTGAATCCGTAAAATTAATGCTGATGCGAATATAGATATACCTATATCCGATCCGTTGAAACCCCTAGAATAATCTATGTTGATGATTGTGGATGCAATGTATGTTTGTTTTTTTAGCTTATAATATTTTCTTATTCTATTTCCATTATGTAGTGGAATAGTTGTAACCATATGACATTGATTAATTGACTGTTTTTTTATACTAAGAAGCGATCAATATGTAAATGGTTTTCAAATACGAAAATGATTTTTAGATTCTTTTTAACATGCCATTTATGGCATTCCCGACATTGAGAGACATGATTCCTTCAAGTTGCATGTACATGTAACATTGGATAAAATTTCAAAATAATCACCAAAAAGAGAGGAAGAATATGCACATGAGAAACTTAATTGACAAAATATGGAAGACACATGTGGTGTCGTTTTCATTAACGAAAAACGACATCATGGATGTCGTTTTTCAGAGGGCAAGTTTTTCTTGATTTCGAGATATAGTTTTTAGCTAAGACATTTTGAACTAACGACGGGTCGGTCGGAGGTCTTACTCCCCGGTGAGCGAGTGACGTTCCACCTCCTCTCGAAATCAAGAAAAACTTGCCCTATGTAAAAACGAAATCCGTCATGTCGTTTTCATTTAAGATAAAAAGGCATCCGTGATATCATTTTTAGTTAATGAAACAACACAACATGTGTCGTTTTTAAGGTACATATTTTACCAATTAAGTTTTCCATGTGCATATTCTTCCAAATTTGTTTTTTGGTGATTATTTTGAAAAATTACCTTGTAACATTTTATCAACTATTTAATTTGATGACGTGATAATCTACGTGTATGTTGGTTTCCTAATGCACATGATCATTTTCATTCCAAGATGCATAGATGCGATACATAGATGTGTCTCGCGTGGAACTAATGTGTGTCACACGCGAGGCTGGAAAACCAATGGATCATTGACGACGTTATAATTTAGACATCTGTTATTTTTACAATGCACGTGATCATTGACATTTCAAGATGCGTAGATGTGTGTCACATGCGGGACTAAGAAACCAACTGATCATTGATGACGTGATAATCTAGGCGTATGTTGTTTTCTCAATGCACGTTACCATTGACATTCCAATATACATAGATGTATATCGCACGCGGGACAGATGTGTGTCCCTGTTTTGCATTTAAAATGTCTACTAACGGGGAATCAACCGTCTCTTACTTTATTAGAAACCACATTTTTAAATAATAAAATAAAAAACACAAATAATGACGTGAATCGTGACGTGGAGTGCGTCCCGGACGCACCATTTTATAGATGATCTAGACCTAGGATGACACTCGTTTTATATGTCATAAATTTAATTTTTATGTACTTCTAATTTTCATAATGCAAATTGAAATATGCTATTACTAGGCAAAAATCTTCAATGGTAGGGTCGTGCACGGGTCCAAACATGGACCATCTCCAGGTTCCGGATCGAAAACCGAACCAGACTAGGTTTTTTCTATTAAAATTTAGGAAATGAATTGGGTCCGGACTGTACCGGACCCGGACCATCTCCAAGGTCCACATCGAAGACCGGACCGATCGGATCAGAGTTTGGATAGGACCGAGTTTTTTCTATTAAAATTTGATAAATGGATTTGGATTGGCTCGGAACCCGGACGGAGTTGTGCTCTCCCATGTTGGGTATTTCGGTTACCATATTAGTATACAAACTTGATTGCAGATATTATGCACCGTACTGTACTACTCTTATCCTCTAAAAAATCACCTTCCTATTGTATAAAATTTAAATTCAATATCTACATCCGTATCCGTAAAAAGTGGAAAATAAATCAATATTTGTATCAATTACCACCCAAATATTGAAAAAAAGCATACCTATATTCTTCAAAAAAGAGATTCGGATACAAATTTTTCATGGGTTATCTTGATTCTTCTGCACCCCTACATTCAATACAAGGAAAAGTAAAGAGAGGAGGTTCTAAATGAAATATCTTCTGAATTCTCTAAGGGGAGAATCTGCAACAATTAATCAATCGCATACATGTGTCTCAACATGTTGCCATACTCGACCTGGAAATAAAATTATTTCTAGTTTTCCAAATAATCCAAAGAAAATTTTAAATGTTTTATTTAAGATCATGCAGATTATATATGTTTTATTGCCTACATATTTAGTTTTGATATTATGATTGCATATCCTGTGTTTTGTAAGCATTGATAATAATCATGTTGGTAAATAAATTTGGAACTCTGAATTTGGTGTTGTAAACTATAACCACAAATTAAGGTCCCGTTTAGTGACTTACGAGCAAAAACGTGACTTGTGATCACCTTATTTACGACCACACTACAATTACGAGTGTGCATTGAAAAAATCAAAATGAGAAGAGTTCATTAGTTGAGTGAGTTTTTGGTGTGTAAACTTAAGGTGACAATGACTTCACAACATTTACTTGGCTTCATGACAAGCAACATGATTATATGATGTAGACATTCAATATAAATTAAT
Source organism: Triglochin maritima (assembly GCA_963682175.1). Taxonomy (NCBI): domain Eukaryota; kingdom Viridiplantae; phylum Streptophyta; class Magnoliopsida; order Alismatales; family Juncaginaceae; genus Triglochin; species Triglochin maritima. The sequence goes on from OY821784.1 coordinate 1,726,609, forward strand.
TTTTATTGTAAAACAAACAACTAAAGATGAATGATTGTGAGATGGAGAGGTGTATGTATTTCTTCTCTTGTCTTGTGACCAAACATGTACAATAATCCCCTATATATAGGGTGAGGATGTAGTAGGAGTTACAACCAAAATAAATGGAATTACACCACATAAATAAGAGTAAAACCTACATAAACTATTGGGGGTTAAGGAATGTGAATCATCCAAGAAACCTTTGGAATTCTCAACACTCCCCCTTGGATGATCACGTTTATACGCTAGGGATGCTGCATCGTTAAAAACCTTACCAAGAAAAACCCAGTGGGATAAAAACCTGGTCAAGGGAAAAAGAGTGCAGCGCGTATAATGCTCCCCCTGACTTTAGCAAACATTCTTCAAACGACGAACACTAATCTTGTGAACAAGCCCCTCAAAAATTTTAGTAGGCAACGCCTTTGTGAATAAATCTGCAAGATTCTCGCATGATCTGATTTGACAGACATCTATCTCTCCATTCTTTTGTAAATCATGCGTCGAGAAGAACTTTGGTGAAATGTGCTTTGTCTTGTCTCCTTTGATATAACCTTCCTTTATTTGAGCAATGCATGCGCTATTATCTTCATATAGCAATGTTGGCTTGTCCTTTATTCCTTCAAGACCACATTCCTTTTGTATATGTTGGATTACTAATCTCAACCATACACATTCTCGACTAGCTTCATATAATGCAATCAGTTCTGCTTGATTTGAAGATGTTGCCGTCAGGGTCTGTTTTGTCGATCGCCATGAAATGGCGGTGCCACCATACGTGAACACGTATCCTGTTTGTGATTTTGCTTTGTGGGGGTCTGATAAATATCCAGCATCTGAATATCCAATAAGTTCGGACTTCGAGTCCTTTCTATAAAATAACCCCATATCACGTGTCCCGCTAAGGTAGCGGAATACATGCTTGATTCCTTTCCAATGCCTATATGTTGGCTCAGAGTTGTATCTTGCTAGAAGGTTCACAGCAAAACTTATATCAGGTCGTGTATTATTAGCAAGATACGCTAAAGCTCCAATAGCACTTAGATACGGTACTTCAGGACCGAGGACTTTGCCACCCTTTTCTCGGGGACGAAAATGATCTTTTTCACTTATAAGTGATCGAACGACCATTGGTGAACTCAATGGATGAGCTTTATCCATATTAAAGCGTTTTAACATCTTCTCTATATAATTTTCTTGGTGAATAAAAATTCCACTCGGAAAGTGCTCGATCTGCAGGCCGAGGCAAAATTTAGTTACACCAAGGTCTTTCATCTCAAATTCAGTTTTCAAGTATTGAGCTATAATCTCAATATCCTTTGGTGTCCCAATAATATTTAAATCATCAACATATACAGCTATAATCGTAAAACCAGATGAAGACCTTTTAATGAAAACACATGGACATATGTGGTCATTTTTGAATCCTTTGCTCAGAAGACTTTTGCTTAGACGATTGTACCACATTCGTCCAGATTGCTTTAATCCATATAAGGATCTTTTTAATTGTATGGAGTAAACCCCTCGCGGTTTGGAAGTACAAGTCTCTGGTAGTTTTAGTCCTTCAGGGACTTTCATATAGATGTTTGTATCTAATGACCCATATAGATAAGTAGTAACTACATCCATGAGTCGCATTTGAAGTCTATTTATGACTGTGAGACTGATAAGAAATCTTAGTGTTGTCGCATCCACTACAGGTGAATACGTTTCTTCATAATCAACACCGGGTATTTGGGTGAAACCTTGAGCCACAAGTCGGGTTTTATATCTTACAATCTCATTTTTCTCATTTCTCTTTATCGAGAACACCCATTTGAACCCCACAGGTTTTACGTCATTGGGTGTAAGCACCACAGGTCCAAAAACATTATGTTTTTCAAGCGAATGTAATTCTGCTTGTATTGCATTTTTCCATTGTGGCCAATCATTTCTTTGTCGACATTCTTCAATAGATTTTGGCTCACAATATTCAACATTCATTACTTCATTTGCTATAGCATATGAAAAAATTTCATCAACGATGGTTTCGTCTCGATTCCATCTTTTCTGATTGTGCACATAATTTATTGAGATCTCATCTGCATTTTCATTTTTAGACACTTCGGTCTCTCGTTGGTCTATGTTGTCATTTTGTTCTTTCACTACCTCTTCAGGGGTATGGATAATATTAGCAGTAACATCTTCAGGTGCTACGCTTTTCTCTTTCCTTTTTCTTGGTTTTATATCTTTTGACCCAATTGGTCGTCCACGTTTTCGGTGGATATTTAACTCATTTGACAACTTAGGAATATCAACTTTTGCTGGTGCATTTTCAGCATGTATATGTGATTTTGTAACTTTCTTTGCATCTGTAAATGCATCTGGTAATTCGTTTGCAATTCTTTGCAAATGAATAATCTTTTGAACTTCTTGTTCACATTGGTTTGTACGGGGATCAAGATGGGACAATGAAGATGCATTCCAAGTAATTTCAGATTTTTCCATCTTCTGTTTTTCTCCCCCTAAGATTGGGAATACTTTTTCATCAAAATTACAATCAGCAAAGCGTGCTGTAAAAATATCACCAGTTAATGGCTCCAAATATTTAATAATTGATGGAGACTCAAAACCGATGTAAATTCCCAATCTTCTTTGAGGTCCCATCTTTGTACGTTGTGGTGGGGTTATTGGGACATATACTGCACAACCAAATATTTTTAAATGGGATAAATTTGGTTCTCTACCAGAGACCAGCTGTAAAGGGGAATATTTATGATAAGCTGTCGGTCTTATTCTGATAAGTGCCGCAGCATGTAAAATGGCATGACCCCAAAGAGATTGTGGTAATTTTGAATTCATAAGTAATGGTCTTGCAATTAGTTGCAATCTCTTAATTAGAGATTCAGCTAGACCATTTTGTGTATGGACATGAGCAACCGGATGCTCAATTGTAATACCAATTGACATGCAGTAGTCATTAAATGTTTGAGACGTAAATTCTCCTGCATTTTCCAATCGGATTTTCTTAATTGGATAATCAGGAAAATGCGCCCTCAATTTTATCAATTTTGCTAGAAGTTTAGCAAATGCAACATTTCTAGTTGACAAGAGACTAACATGTGACCATCGGGTGGATGCATCTATCAACACCATAAAATATCGAAATGGTCCACATGGAGAGGCAATGGGTCCACAAATATCACCTTGAATTCTCTCTAAAAATAAAGAAGATTCATCTTTAATTTTGCTTGTGGACGGTCGGATTATCAGTTTTCCAAGAGAGCATGCTGCACATGAAAGCTCTTTCGATGATATAATTTTCATATCCTTCAGGGAATGACCATTTGAATTTTCAATAATTTTTTGCATCATTATATCACCGGGGTGTCCCAATCTATCATGCCAAAGTTTATAATACACTTGATCAACTAACTTCCGGTTAGTGACCATATTTGATTCCAAAGGGGTGATATAAGTGCAATATAATCCCGATGAAAAGGCTTTCATCCTTTCTAAAATGATTTTGTTACCATTCACGATGGAGATAATGTGAAGGTATTCATCATTATTTTGATTCATAGTTTCAAGATGATAGTCATTACGACGTATATCCTTGAAACTTAGTAGATTTCTTCTGGATCTACTAGAATATAAAGCATCACTTATTTGTAATTTCGTGCCATTGGGCAACAAAATACAAGCTCTTCCAGAGCCTTCAATCAAATTACTAGTGCCAGAAATTGTGTTAACACTTGTCTTCGATAAATGTAATTCGGAAAAGAAGGTTGTATTTTTCAAAATCGTATTTGTTGTTCCACTATCTACTAGACATTGATCTCCATCACTCATGATAGTATCAGCCATGTCTTTGTCCTAAAAAAGGGAATAGAGCAAAAATTATCTTTTTGTATATATAGTATCATAATACTATAGTATAAAATTTTAAGGAAAAACAAAAGCAAATATTATATTATAAAGACACAAGTCTTACATTTTTTTTTGAAAAACATCAAAAATAGGATGTAGGAAAACCAAACTAAGCATTTTGATGGACATTTCCATCATTGACAAAAACATCGATATTGCCATCATTTAAAAGAAAATCCGAAATATCTAAATGAGTGTCCATGATCATTCCATCTTGGTTGTTTTCAACCAAGTTCATTTCGGCACCTTCTTTTTTCTTGAGTGATGCTTGATAAAGATCAACAAGGTGCTTGGGCGTACGACATATACGCGACCAATGATTTGTCATGCCGCATTTGTAGCAAGCATTCACATATTTCTTTGGAGGATTTTGCACTTGATTTCCTCTAGCATTTCTTCCATCATTATTTGCATTGACATCATGACCACCACGATGGCTACGGCCACGTCCATGACCACGTCCTTGATGTTGCCCGCGTCCGTCTGCGCGACCACGACCACGTCCACGTTTACGATTGTAAGATGCCGCATTCGCTTCAGGGAATGGGTCGCGTTTGCGTTTGTGATTAACCTCATTCACTTCAGGGAATGGAGTGGAACCAGTGGGTCGAGCTTGATGATTTTTCATCAAAAGTTCATTATTTTGCTCGGCAACAAGAAGACATGATATTAGTTCCGAATATTTCTTAAAACTACGTTCTCGATATTGCTGCTGCAGGAGCATATTCGAGGCATGGAATGTGGAGAATGTTTTCTCTAACATATCATTATCAGTAATTATTTCTCCACATAATTTAAATTCAGATGAGATTCGGAACATAGCAGAATTATACTCGCTTACAGATTTAAAATCTTGTAATCGCAAATGAATCCACTCGTAGCGAGCTTTTGGGAGAATCACTTGTTTTTGGTGGTCATACCTTTCTTTCAAGTTTTTCCATAACTCTAACGGATCTTTCACCGTTAGATATTCGGCTTTTAATCCCTCATGGAGATGATGTCGGAGAAAAATCATTGCTTTGGCACGCTCCTGCGGGGAGGCCTTATTTTCATCTTTGATTGTTTCTCCAAGATTGTTTGCTGTGAGATGAATCTCAGCATCAAGGGTCCAAGGGAGATATTTTTTTCCCGAAATATCAAGGGCAGCAAATTCAAGCTTGGTGAGGTTTGCCATGATAATAACTTCAATAAAACAAATAATTAAAAAAAATACACCATACCATTAAGACCGAAACGTGAACATTATTAAGTAAAGTATAAATGGCAATGTCCGTGTGAATTAGTATAACAACATAATAATTGAAATTGGATGTTATGAGAAGTCGTATAGTAATAAAGCGCTAGTGACAAGGCATGATGAAAAATGTTTGTATTGAATGTTATGAGAAATATCAGAAATAAAGCATGAGATTATTTAAGTCCCATTCAAATACAAATATGTGATATGTAATGGCGGTTGTACAACTGAGTACTAATAAAAATAATAATCTTAGTAATAATAATAAAGCTAAACAACAAAACGCGTGCCAAATAATATGGTGAATGGTGTTCTAAGTTATGATATTTTTTATCAATGATAAATTAGTGAAGTTTGTAGTATGCATTTATGTTAATGAGAGTATTAGTTAGAATACAGTGATAAAGTTACAATTGTTAATATTAATTGTATCCGAGAATAAATGTAGCTGCTGTACATAATGATGTGTAACTTTAATGTTGTTATCGTTGTGCGGTGATTAATTTATTGAAACAATGTCTAGAAATAATGTGTAGTAGTCATATTTGTAAAAATTATAGCAATAATATATAATATTATTCATTTTCATTCTCTATATTAAATAATATGTCGTATTGTATACATATATGTATATTCTAAATAATTAATACGTTGATGTGATTAAAAATGTTTGATTTATTCTACAATACGAATTAAACTTAAAAATGCATAAGTAATGTAAAATACACTACAGTAAAGTTTTAGAAATAGAAGTAATACCAATAATGAGACGAGATAACATATAGAATTAATTCGTTTGTGATGAAATTGTATTTTACCTTGAAGCCTCTAATCGATAGAGCTTCGTGCTGATAACGTATTGTAAAACAAACAACTAAAGATGAATGATTGTGAGATGGAGAGGTGTATGTATTTCTTCTCTTGTCTTGTGACCAAACATGTACAATAATCCCCTATATATAAGGTGAGGATGTAGTAGGAGTTACAACCAAAATAAATGGAATTACACCACATAAATAAGAGTAAAACCTACATAAACTATTGGGGGTTAAGGAATGTGAATCATCCAAGAAACATTTGGAATTCTCAACAATTTTGTGTTAAATTTAACTAATGATAGTGAGATAAGAGGTTGGCTTCACGATTATAACTTTGTGATCACGAACTCTTTCTTCGATTGGATGATACTCCACTCCATCTAATAATCAAAGTATTGTTTTTTATTCATTTTCAAAATAGATTAGTTGCATTTTACCTCCCTATATTAGTGGATTGATTCACCAAAACCTCATCAAATTAAAAGATTATGGTTTTATAATTTGCGATGCTTCAATCCATGTATTTTTTTTTTGGTGACTTCATTTCTAAATATCGTTTCATATTTTTGAGCATTCTCGAGAAAGAACCTACTTACTTACAAGTATATCCACAGAGCAGTCATATAATTGCTTCGATATTTACTTCATTACTCATTCTTAATTTCATAATCGCAATCAAGGATAGAATTATCAATAGAGGAAACAAAACAAGTCGTACAACCTCTAGAAAGTCGGTGATATGTTTACTTTATAAAAAAAATTAAACATTTCTAAAATTTAGCTTATAAATCAAGAACTAAGTTTGTTGTCCATTTCAAAAGGGTTTTGCAAAAACATGCATAGCTTTAATTTGTACCATCTTAGATGTGTTGTCAATTTTTTCTAACTCCATATACTATCTTATTTTGTGATGAGATTTTTTTTTTTTCAAACTGAATCACATAAAGGGAATTTCAGGCTTCCCCCCTTGTAATTTGTTATAGATATTGTGCGCGTGATTAAAATTAGTGACTTTTAAAGACAAAATAATGTAACTTGTTTATCTTTAACCACAACTTTGGCAAAATATGGTCACTTAAAGGATTTTAATGTAATGACAGAAAATACAAGGGTGATGTCTGCAAACACGTAGTTTTCAACGAATATTCCGGGAAAATCCTTTTTAAAGTTTGCTATTTAATTCCTAAATTTGTATAAATCTAGAATCCAAAATGAGATTGATTGATGCCGTTGGAATTTGATTAAGCTCGCCATCTAACTAATTACAAATCTAAATATGTAGTTATCGCAAGCTAATCATTGGCAAGTATACAATTTGAGGGAGAATGAGTGTTTTTTATAGCACATAATATTTGGATCGCTATTATGATGTGTGTTGTTGTCATATATCTTGATGTTCGTAATAAATGTGAATTTACGTCTTTTCAGAACATTAAAAAATATAATTATCAACGTGAATAAAATGCATTTGCATTTATTTATTTATTTATTTATTTACCACCAACTCCAATGCTAGAGGAATTTGAACAAGTCATTATTGAGCAGCACAAAACAATTTATTTTTAGAAAAATACGAAAGATTCCAAATACGTAGTTATATATCATTTTACAAGAATGTGATGTGATTTGCAAATGTCTTACCCATATAGGCATATTTTTTTTAGTAATTATCGGATTTTGACAATTTCGATTTCAATTAAGTTTCAAACCGATAACTTTTGGGAGTTGTTTGTAAATTTAAGAAACTACAGGGTGCTTATTGCAAACCAATTTCCTCTTCTTCTCCCGACCGGAAAGCTTCGATTCTATCGTCAAACCTTTTCCGGTAAAATTTCGGTAAAATTTCCTCTTTTTCTTAGTTTCGTTTCCATTTCGGGTCCAATTTTACTCTCAAAACACGTTTCTTGGCATGAACAAACCCTAGACACTAATCGCCTTAATTGCCCCATTTCGATCTACTAGCATCGCCCAATGTCTGGTTTGTGGAGAATATTTGGACTTCGAAAGCTTAATTTGATTTGGGTTTTCGTTTTTTGCAGGATTGGTTCGAGTTTTGTGCCTTTTCTGCTGTGTTTTACCATAAAAATTGCACCTTTTTGTCCCAAAAATTGTTTTTTCGACATTTTTGTTTTGATTAGTCGAAATGTCGAATAATGGAATCCTACTTAGCTAGTAAATTGTTCTCACCAAAAAGGGTGTTGTCTAGTAAATTATGTATTTGTTTGTGCCCTACATATGATTTTTGACCATGCTTTAGACTTGTTTTACATGTTAAACTAAATGTTTTTTTACACGCAACAAGAAGTATTAACATGGCACATAATCATAACAAAGGTAAAAGTGTGTTAATGTTTGGATTTGTTACTCAAATTCGGTCAGTTGATAATTCAACCTGCTGGGTAGATTAAAGAAGAGAAGCTAGTGAAGAGTGCAAGAGAAAGTATTTAATTGTTACACTGGTCAACAATTCCAGGAAAAAGTCGACGGATTCAGAATGAAGCTATGATTGAAGTTGCTACAGTGGTCCACTGAACTAATAGATGGTCGATTGATTCTGCACATCCAGAGGTCAATAGGAGGCAATTATGTCATCATTTCGGAGAATTATCTTTAAAACTCCTGTAGGTATATGGATAGGAGATTATTCTAAATCTTTAATGACAAATTTAGTTAAACAAAGAAGAAAGTAATCATCTCCTTCGTGAGAGAAAAGTTGTTTATGTTTCAATTTTGTGAGAAGAGAGAGGTAGAGAGGTGGTGTTTGGAGAGCTTGAGAGATGTTATCATTATTGTGATTCTTATTCTATAATGTTTTCTTTCACTCTTGTTGGGGCCCCATGGTATAATCAATGAAAATTTGCTGTCACAAAAATTCTTGTGTTATTGTTGATCAGTCTTCGTTTCATGTATGTCTAGTGGGTGGATTTCATGGTCAAATCCCCAACAGTTACAAACTTTAGCGAAGTGGATCACTTCCTACTTCCTAGTGAACTCGGGTGCATAGTGGATTTGAACCACAACCTGTAATTATTCTTGAATACATATGAAAGGCACAATTTGTTTGAAAAGGAAATGCTGCCACTTTAAGAAGAATTAGTTTTTTGGACCAATTTTCCAATATTTATAATTCTACTTGTTGCTGTTGTAATTTGAGACTTGAACACTTTCTTTTTGGCATTATGTAGGTATTCATGGAAGGAATGGAAACTGTAGCTATTTGCCAGTTTGGTGGTGTGTTCCGAACAAACAGTGATGGCACTCTGTCTTACACTGGCGGAGAAGCGCATGCAGTTGACATTGAACACGACATGCTCTTCAATGAATTTAAGTCTGAAATCGCCAGTGTCTTTAATGTTGATGTTGGTAGCATGACGATTAAATACTTTCTACCAAACAATAAGGAGATCCTGATCACTGTGTCCTGTGATAAAGATCTTAAACGTATGATTAACTACTATTCCAAATCTGCGACGATATATGTCTACATCCTGGCTATCGCTGACAACAGGTATAGATATCAATTTGGACTTTGCAACATTTTCTTTTATTATTCTTTAGTTTTATAAGGAAGGTTTAGTGCAATTCATTGTGTTGATACATCTACATCACAATTTTGTAGAGCAGGTGGGACTATCATAGTTGATTCAGGAACCTCTTCTTTTGCTGCAATAAGAGAGAACCAATACTGGACAGTGTAAACGGGTATCAACCGCCAATATCACTACGAAAAGGTATTTCTTCTAATCTAAATTCATTCAATTTTTGTGGGAATTACAATGGATTCTTTCCATGTAGGGTGACTAGGAGTAGTACTCGTTTAACAAATGCAGTGGCCTCTGAAGTTGTCACAGCTGACACAACAGAAGATCCAAGAGGAGATGCCTGCGAGAGTATGGATGCCAGGTTTTATTATTTATTTTACTTATACATTTCATCAGAGTTTTCTGCTTATATTTGTTGCATGGTCTCCAAACTTTTTTGTTGTATGCATTGCTTCTTTTAGTTGCTATATCTCACTGCTTTTCCCGGAGCGATATGCGTCACTGGGGTTCATCCCCCACCCTATTTTGTCTTTGCACATTCTTTTTAGTGTTCTGTACCTTGCCTTGTAAATAGGAATGTCTTTGTCAATACAAATATCCCTATCAGTGCGAACCGTCTTGGTGCATGGAGTGCTGGAGAAAATGATTCTGTCATTTCCAGTGATTTTGAAACCAGGTAACTTTGAAGTTTGAACTACTGAAAAAACTATTTGTAGTTTGTTGCATAATAAGGAAAATAAATCACTTGCTAAAATAGAGTTTTTTTCTAGCACACGGCACTGCGACGTTCGACTCAGCCCAAACTGGAGCTGCTTCTGCAGTCCCATCTGGGGATCCTAATTCTTCCTATTCACCATCCCTCTGTGATGAAATCGTGATAGGTCTTGGTCAGGAATTTGACAATGTGAAGGACTTCCGCAACAAGTTATGTCAGTATGCGATTAACAAGGGTTTTCTTTATAAATTTGTTAAGAATACTCCTATACGAGTTACAGTGAAGTGTCATGTGGAAAGCTGTCCATGGAAGTTGCATGCTTCTTGGTCACATCAGAAGAAAAGTTTACAGTCAAGAAGGTAAATAATGTTCACACATGTGGAGGAGATATTGGCAAAGAAGGCAAGGTAAGAGTGACCAAGAGCTGGTTGATAAGCATCTTGAAGGATAAGTTACTCGACAACCCAGATTATAAGACCAAGGACATTGCAAAGGATATCTATAAAGAATTTGGTATCAGTTTAAAATATTATCAGGTTTGGCATGGGAAGGCAGCTGCTGAACAGGCGCTCCTTAACATGCATGTGGAGGCTTCCAATCAGCTTCCTTGGTTTTGTGAGAGGATACGTGAGTCTAATCCTGGGAGTGCCATCAGTTTGGCGACATCTGTTGACTCAAAATTCCGTATGTTTGTAGCTTTCCATGCATCTCTTCATGGATTTGAGCATGGTTTCCGCCCACTGTTACTCCTGGACAGGATACATCTGAAGAAGAATAATCAATCAAAATTATTGACTGCGGTTGCAGTTGATGGGGATTATGCTATCTTTCCCGTAGCTTTTGGAGCAGTAGAAGCAGATGCGTGTGATAGTTGGCTCTGGTTCTTAGAACAGCTGAAATTTGCATTAGCAACATCTTGTAGCATTACCTTTGTGTCCGCTAGAAAGTCAGTTGGAGGAGGTTATTCCTCGGATATTTGAGAATTGTCATCACAGCTACTGTTTAACTGATCTAACGGAGGATTTTAGGAAAGAATTGAATAAGGGATTATGGACAGAAGAGGAAAAGGATGCAATGGTTAATAGTTTTGAATGTGCTGCAGAGGCGTTCCTAGTGGAGGACTTCAATACCCACATAGAGACCATAAGAGAAGTCTCAAACAAAGCTGCCGACTGGATTATGGCCATTAAACCGGAAAAGTGGTCCAATGCTTTCTTTAAAGGTGCACGGTATAATCTATTTTCAGCAGATGTTTTAGAGTCTGATAATTGGATATCAGTGAAGCAGGAGTCATCTGTTATATTAATTATAGATGCGATTAGTTCTAAGTTGATGGAAATGATGTCTACACGTCGGACTGCTTCACATAAATTGGATAGCATTCTTACACTGTCGATGGAAGAAAAGTTGAAGAAAGAGGTATACCAAACTCCAAAATTTGCTGTGCTGTGCTCATCAGATACTGTTTTTGAAGTTCGTGGCGACACGGTTAATGTGGTAAACATAGGAAGCTGGGAGTGCACATGTCGAGAGTGGCAGATCGATGGTTTGCCATGCATGCATGCAATTGCTGTGTTGGATCACCTTGGCAAATCTGTATACGACTTCTGCTCACAGTATTTCAGAAGTGATTGCTATAGGGCTACTTACTCAGAGTCCATCCACAAAATACCTGATGTTGAGAGAATAGTTTCAGTTTCCAGTACAGAACTCTATCCTCCTCGCAGTCGTCAGTTAGATTGGCCAAGGTGGAAACGGGATAGACGAAAAAAGGGAGAAGTAAGGGCACTTCGCTGCAGTTTGTGCAAGGGTACTGGACATAATAAAGCAACGTGCGAAGCGATCACGTCAACCATTAGGTGATTTCATTTTCGAAGTGTAGGAGACTTTACAGTTTGAAATGTTACTAAAGGTGATCCTTTGAATTTGATGTGGGAGTTCAGTGGTGAGCCTAGACGACATCCTCTTCAACCTTATAATAGTAGTAAGTAGATCAGTTTTAGTTCTATAGAATGGTATTCTAAAGTCAAAAATTACAATGCAAAAAATTTAACTTATGCAAGAATTCCAGTCCCATTCATGAAAAAACAACTCAAAATCTTTCTCCCCACAACAGTATATATTATGATGATGATGCCGACATGCAAGTTGACGGCTGGCTTTGTTACTTCTTCCACTGAGGTAATCTCTGAACAATGACCTGAATTAAACATTGTTAAGTAGCTCAGGTACTTAGCTGCAACTTACGATTCAGTATTTTGAGGATTGCTCAAGCAAATTAGTGGCACACACACAAATGAGTCTTACAATGTTATCTCATTTTTGTTAGCATAGGTTGATTGAGCTTGAGCATTGTTGATGGAATAAAATGAGTATATTGTTATACCTTTCCAGCATTCTCTTTGTTTCCAACAATTGTTTGACAAGCAAGTCTCCATGATGCTGGTTTCTGTGATGCAGTGGTCATAGGAAAATGAGTTAATATTACTTAAATAGTAATGATGTAAGACATAATTCAAACAGCATAATGTAATGTAGCTATAGGTTATACCTTCTTTAAGTATTTGTTCTCTGTGTTGGTTCTTTGGTTTAAGAGTTCCCCACCGTCAACTATCTGTATTAAGAAAGAAAATAATTGTGTAATCAAGAATGATTGAAGGGTCTATCCTATTTTTTCACCATCTGACTGCTGATCTGATCTAACTATTAGATTGGATCTGCTATTTTAGTTATAATTAGAGTTCAAAAATCAAGTTATTAGTTTATAATGTAATTCAGTGCTATAACACAATCTATAGATGAATTAACCTATGATGAGAAGATATTCATGTTCACTTAAACAACACTATGCTGCGTGACCTGTTTACGTAAAGAATTTGTACCACTACCAGTTCGATCTAGCTCAATCGAGAGATTCCCAGTCTTGGAATAACCATGACCTAGAGTCGAATTCCAACGGACGTCTGTTGGAGTTTAATTGTAATTTGTTGGGAGGAATTGTCCTCCTGTGCCCGGGCAAATAAATAAATAAAATGTATGCATCTTATGCTAAGTATAAACCAGACAAGATGTAAGAATTAATGTACCTCCACAATGCAAGTTCCACAGCTTCCACCACCTCCACAGTTCATAACTTTGCCCTGCAGCATCCAACAACATTACTGTTACCCTCTCCAATACCAACAAGGCATAACATTCAGAAATCATGATTTCTGGACTGATGCCAATACATATGTTCCATAGAGCTCGATTTTGTTTTCATTCATAATGTTCCGGACGAGCTTCTCGCCACTTTCAGCAGTCACAGTTTGTCTTTGGTATGTTCCATCTGGTTCTGGTTTTGGCTGTTCACATACATGAAGTTTATAGTCACCATCACTTGCCATCAGAGTAAGCAAAAAAAGAAAAAGAACAAAAAAAGAACAAAAGACTTGCAGAGAGGAATTCCATCTCAATCTGGGGCTTCTGGGTTTCTGCGGAATTGGAGGTTGATTTGGAAGAAACAGATAAGCGAATGCATCTCTTTGTGTTCCTGTTCTTGTTGTGTCTGTTGGTGTTGTGATGAATGTTCAGAAAAGAGGGATATGATGAAAGGGAGGCATAGTTCTTGGTAGTAGTTGGGATGTTTTTGTGATGTTTGAGCTGCACTAGAGGTGTTTTTGCTACAGCTACTGATGCTTCCATTGTTGGTCTTCTGTGTATTGTTAGTTTAATGTTGTTTCTTTGTATGATTCAGAAAGTTGTGGGTTTGTGGATGGTGTTGTGTACTTTGATTGGTTTGAAAGGAGCCATGTCACCAAGTGCATCTTCTCTCCACACTTCTGGAATTTATATTTTCTCAATGACAGACTCACTTGGTTCAGAATTGAGTACAAACTGTAGGAAGGATATACACCATAGTTTTGAATTGATATGGCTATAATTCAATATACTCAATCGAGAAATGACCATTGGCTAAATATGATGTCATCATCCTTTATTGCCTTTGGTCTTTCTTTGGGTCCAGGTGGTGCTATTATTGTTCATGTCCCACAAAAATTACATGGTAGTCGATAGTTGATATTGTGTCTTTTGAATCAATCTAAGTCTAGATTCTTCTGTCCTGCTGTAATGCAGTCCACGTCACACCTCATCTGAAATCTTTGTTTTTGACCATCTATAGATGTAGAAATTTTGAGGAACAAAGTTGAACTTGCCTTCTTTGTTCATGTCACCATTTGCTGTCCATCTCATTTTCTTCTCAAAATTCCTCGCCTTCCAGCTCAAACATTGCTTTTCTTGCAAGTCGTGAACGTTCCATTTTCTCAAAAAGGAATCCAATTCAACAAAACTGAAGATATTTACGCGTGTTGATGTTGATGTCAGATTGGATGATGGACAAAATAAAATGAGGCATATTTACAGCTATGATGTTGCATTGTGGTACTGATGATGGATGAGCAGAAGAATTTCTTGGCATGTATGGTTGGTTGTCTGTCAAGCTAATTCTGAACATCAATGGAAAAGTGGTGCAAAGAATGTTAGGTACTAGTGGAAATAAAATAATTAAGAGAGGGTTACTTGTGTTGATCTAGAAGCATAATACTCAACAAACCGTCCCCCCAGGTGATGGTGGGGTCGTTAGGGAGGAGGGTTGTTTAAAAGAAACCCCGGGTCGAATTCATGTCCTGCATGTTAATATTCCCTGGTGCAAACGGTGTGGGCAACCTCGGGATTTGTAGCCTGATCGGCGTTCAAATGATGGTGGTCTGGTGAGTTCCCCGGTCATCATAAAAAAACTCAACAAACCATCTAATAAGCGTGAGATTAGAATCTAAAATGATCCTGGCATTCCTCTCTTCTTCTTTACACCTACAGAAAAATCTCTGCTTGTATTCTCCTTGAGTTTTACAAAAATAGGCTGAACATGATTTTCTAGACTTATAACTTTCTGACTTTCACCTTGCTCTGAGACAAGTGGATTGTAGGTCTAAACCAGAAGCATATCAACATTCCTCGTAAAAACTCAAACACACTTGATTTATCGTTGTTAACAACAAACCGATTTTTTTAAAAGATATATCTGAGCAACCACATCAGATTTCAAATATGCAGTGTTATGATCAATGACCATCTAATCACAAACTAAATGCGGAATTAAAATTAAATAGAGAGATAAAAGAATGCAAACCACAAAATAGACTATGGAGATTTTATAGAAGTTCGATCACAATCATCGTTATCTAGTCATCTCCTTGAGTTTTGATCGATCCACTGATCCCTTCTTACACCACAAGCCTTGCAAACACTCTCGTCTTGCTCGATTTCTCCTCCCACAACCCAAGAGAGAGCTTCCACGAAACTTTACAACACTTTTGTGATTCTTGAATGTTGAAATTGAAATCACGATCAAACACTCTAGACTTGAGCACACTTGGATATGATATTGAAATTGATACACAAGTGGAGAAGATTAAGCTTTGAGTGTGAAGAAATGGGAGTTTGAAAGTATTTGAGGTTTGGACACAAATGATAGGAGTATATAGAGGTGACTTGATGTGTAAAACTTATGAATGAACTTCTATTTATAAGGTTTCAAGCTCAACTAGCTTTTCGGGAGAGTTGGTGAGATTTAGACCAATAAGAAATAATATTTCACTTAATCTCAAGTAGAAATCTGCATAGGTCCGGTCGACCATTTTCCGAACTGTTGTCCGAGACAAAAAAGGTAGGTTTGGTCAATACAGAGGGTTTGAATAACTGAATAAGGTTTGGTTAACAAATCACAAACTTCCAGTATTTTTTTTGAATTTCAACCAATTAAAGTTTGGTCCACTGAACGGGGTTCGGTTCGTCGTTCCAAGGTGAACAGTAAGAATTGGTAGGGCTCTGGTCAAACGATTTTGGTCGTCCGGATCAATAGTTTGTGTTTTAACGCCAACGGTTGGAAATCAAATATCCATTGTGAGTCCAACATCTATATTGACACGTGCAAAGATATGTTGCGTGACAGAGGCCAAAAGGTAAACAATTGATCGTTTAGATAACGGTTGTCCGAAAATAGACAAGACAAATGGGTTCTAAGACAAAATACAAGTGTGACCGTTGAAGTCAAATCCAAAAACCGGTCAAAGGGAATTCGGTCGTCCAAGTGGACAATTCCGCAGATGATTCTAACGACTATTGATGAGATGATTTCGATCATTCGTTAGATGTTTAGTTGTCTGAACATGACTGGGACAAAATCCTAATGCTCAAGTTTACATTCAATCTTATGGACTCAACCTGATGAAAAATTACAAGTCTTGGTCCAAAACTTTGTTACAATCTTGAGTCTTTATCTCAATGGTCATCCTCTTGATGATCTTGATCAACCTATTAAGTTGATTTGCAAGTATATGTGCAATGCATGCATGTAATCATGTTTGCACACTTTGATTGATTATGTTGATTGATTAAGATGAGTTTAATTAATCATCAAAATTAATATGGATTACGACCTAGAATCCAACATATAGTACTAACATTAAAGAAATAAACAACCAACACCCCTCCGGATATATCCGAAGATAATTAATTAGGATGTATAGGGCCCTTAAAAAATAACATCATGGATACTAACAATTATATTTGTGATTAGCAAAACATAATAATAGGTATATTTGTACGAGATGAAAACAAAGTCGAAAAGAAACAAAAAGCATGGATATATATATATACACCCCCCTGTTAAAGTTCTTCAAGTTGGTTTCAACATAACCAGATGGGCATATCTAACCCCAAAAAAAAAGGGTCAAACGTCCCAAGGTTATTATATCTAACATCGTTTCCATACGAGTATATCTTATCCAGATATATAAAAGGCAGAAAATATAACAATTCTGAGTAGAAATTTTGAGAGAAAAATGCAAGTCAATGACCAAATAAACGTAGAAGTAGCCCCTATCCCTAAACATACATACAAGACAAACTCAGTCAAGCCCTTATTCCCAGATATTCACAAGGTAGATCGTCAATATAGAAATGCATCTAAATATAAAGGTTGATGATCAAACCAGATATATCTTTTCAAATTTTAAGTGATACATAGGACCAAAACTACAAAACTAGGCTACATCATCAAGGATATATCTTATTCACCAAATCACTTTGATAATTCCAGATATATCTGGCAACTTAACAAACAAACTAATTGAAACATGTGTGATATATCTACACATTCAGATTCCTTGAGAAAAATTCAGACGGAACACTAGTGAATTACATATACTCCAAAACTGATTAAACCGCAACAAAATGAGTTACTTAGAAAGACAAGTTTTGTCCGGATAAATCTTCAGATGAACACAACACAAGAAGATGACATTACTTTACAAAATATTTGGACGAAACAACCCAAAAACAACAAGAATCACAAATTCGTTTAAGAATCAGTGCAGGCTAGCAGGAATGTCCACATGGGTGGGGGGTTGGGGAGTCCAGAAATGAGTCCATTTTTTTTAGCATGATAATGAAAATTTTCCAGAAAATACTCATATGGTATTAGTGTTAGTTAAAATTACATTAGGCATATCCTGGTTTAGTAATCAACTTCTTTCAAACTTAAATCCCACAACTAACTACTAACCCAAAACCTCTCAATTTAATTCACACATATGTTTGTTGGAAGTAGACGGACAAACAAACTAGAACAACCGTCTACTCTTTTAGTGTACATCATTATGACATTTTCAAGAGAAACAAAGTTAGAGACGTTTTCCGAAAAACAAAACAAAGCAGGAATGTATTTGCAAAACACCTACCTTTCCTCGGCTTTGGGTGCAGACGTGTAGTGAGCAGTAGTGGACAACAAGAACATGGTTTAGAGAAAGAAGGCAAAGCTGAAAATAAAAAAAGATGGTAATCTCAAGATCCAATCTTTCATAGTTTTTCCAACTCCCCACTCCTTCAACTCTAAAGGGTCGAACTCAAAAATCCAAAACAACCCTTTCTTTTCCTGCAAAACCTGAACTCTTCTTTCCCCTGTTCTAACCAGAAAAGTGTCCAGAGAAGAGTGTGATGGTGGATTTTGGTGGTTGTGAAGTTTAATGGCATCTGTTGTTATGGATGGTGATGAGAAGAGCAACCCTTTGTTCCATGATTTTCTGGGTATGAGCTGTGGGAGTGGGAGTGGAAGTGGAGAGAGAGTGGTGGAGGCAGAGGCTTCTGTGTCCATTGGAGGATCTTCTGCTGGATTTGAAGTTGTTTCCAGGAGTTCTGATTTTGGTTCCGGTTTGTTTTCTCAGCTACTTTTTTGTGTTTTTGGTTTTGGCTAATCATTTTTGTTGTAATTGAGTTTTTTGATTTTTTGTTAGTGTATTTGTAGTTTTTGTTTGTTGAGCTGTTTATTTCTTAGTGATGCTCCAAATCATGATTCCTTAAAAAGATTTTGTTTATGGTATTGTCTATAGAGTTCATTTGCCATTTCCCCCCTAAATAAGTTAGTCACTAGTTTTGTCCAGCTGTTTTATGGGGTTTGTTTGAACCTTTTAATCTTTCATTTTTCTTTATCTCCAACATTCCAAAGTCTTTTTATTGATCTTTGCTCATAAACGTTAAATTTTTTGTGGTGTTGTTGGTATTCTTCTGACATTTCAGTTGTCAGACTAGCATTTTACTTCTTATTGTGTTTGTATCATTTTCGTCATTGTTTGTGTGCCCTTTAATATCTCAAAGCATCTCTAACCTTTGATATACTTTAAGGTGTGATTGATGGAAACTTATTAAGGAGAGAAAAGAAGAGAAAGATGGAGAGGAATCTTGTTGTTTTGTTTAAGTAGAAACTTAAAGGGGAAAAAAAAGAGAAATAGAGTGAAAGTTTTCAATTTTCATTCAATTGGGTCGTGTGCTTTCTCTCGAAATTACGAAAGAAATGGAGACGAACATGTACAAACTTACTTAAGTAATCGTAAACCTAAAATAAACTAACACTAAGCCAAAGAAGCGACCTTAATCTTATAATCACTTCAAATAGCAACTACCACTACTGTTTTCGCTTCATATCTTTTATTTATGCTCTTGTATAGTTGTATGGGAACAGAATTTGTGAATTATGCCTTTATTCATCTCCACTACAACAATTTTGTGCCCTATTTGATAAAATGAATGCAAATAACATTTTTTCTACCAAAAACTTAAGTTCTACATTGAAGTTTTTCTTTTCAATGGTCGAATGATTCACCTCTCATTTCCTAACTTTCGGTGAATTTCTAGGATGGAAAAGAAGCAATTCAGATTCAGCTTTTATGGGTCTGACATCAGATAAAATTCATTTAGTGGCTCCAAATTTTCCTGAACATTTGCATCTGAAGAAGGTACCTGCTTTTCTTTCATTGTCCGTAATTGTCTTTGTGGTTTCCAACATTATATTTGTGACTAACAAAAGTATGATTTTTTTTCTTAATACACTTTACTAAATTTTAGATGGCTAGAAAGGAGCTTATGGGTGATCAGCAAAATAGGCCGAGCGACACTGAAAAAATATTTCCAACAAAGTCCTCACAGAAGCCAGCTTCCACTTCTTCAAACTTACATTTTACAGTAGAAAATAAGCTTGATGCATTTGCCTCTAAATGGGAACTTCCGATGTCTATGAATGCTGGTTACATGGCGCGTGAAAATGCTCGCTGCCCAAGTAGAGTTTTCAAGAATAAAGTTTCTCCATGCTCACAAAGCGACTCGAAATCTGGGGCTGTTGTTATCTCACAAAGTGCTGCAGATGAAGGTTCCCGGACGGGCATGAAAGGTTCGGGAGTTCTGAAAACATTCAGCTCGAGCTTGCCTGTTGAGAAAAACGTCGAGGGAGCATCGCTGTCTAGCGGCAAAATGAGGATTGGATCTCATAGAACTGAACCTGAAAGGTCAGCCAACTAAAGTAATGTATTTACGTTAAAACATCAAAACGTGGTAACCAATTTCTAATTCGGTGTTTCATTTTTTGCAGTCATAACGAGACAAGTATTAGCCGGCAAATGACCGTATTCTACGATGGGCAAGCTCATGTCTTCGATGATGTCCATCCAAATAAAGTGAGTGTAAGCCTTTGTCTTAATGGATCCTCTTGTTCTAGTAATCGAATCCACCAATATATGATATATTTATGTATGCTAAGTTGCGGGATATCACTGAACCTGATTTGTGTTTGTATAGTTATATTGTGAAACCAACATAATATCAAGTCCATGAAGCCGATGAGAGTTGAATGTCTTATACTTCCTCCAAAAGGCAAACTAAAAGAAATATTTGATGTAATTAATTGATTATTTATTTACTTCGGATTATTTGTTCCATGAACCAATAGGCAGATGTTATTATGGCCTTGGCTGGAACAAATGGTGGATCATGGTCTACTACATATGGAAATTCATCTCTGGGAGACAGAGACACAAATTTGGGCAATTTGGCATTTTTGCAGAATTCAGACGTGCACAATTCTGTTCCGGCAAACAAGCCATCAGAAGCTGCAAGAGCTAGCCCAGGAAGTTGTGATGTTTTAAACCCCCCAAGAGGTACATTTATGTATAGACGATAGAAACATCTTGGTGAGGCCGATACTTACCCGATAACCCCTGGATGAATCAGGGATTAGAAATGTAGTAGCACAAATGAGAATCATTATCTTTTCCATCCGTATCACACATTTTATATCAATCTCAAGCATCCATGCTAGGATCATATATATGCTTATATAAATAGATCTTTGTTTCTGCAGTCCAATATAAGTTTTGCATCTGACATGCTTTATTCATGTAATTCTGTAGTTGGTTAGCTGTATATTTCGTACATAATAATTAAGATGTAATTAGATTAGGATGAATAGTTGTAGCGAAACGTAGAAGAAGTGGATGTCGACACACTATTGCAGCTTCTTGTTGTGGAAGTGTGTCCATAGCCATCCTTCCATCTTCATTAGTAGAAGGGAGTATCACAACATATCCCCCTCTACCCACCGGCTCCATATAACACGAAACTCGAAGAGGTGCGCCACTGATCGCCCTACTCTCTTTCTCAAACACAACACCGTATGGGCTGAAGTGTTCTAAGTTGGCACATACGAGCCGTTCGTGGCAGCGAGTGTAATCTCCTCCATTAGTTTTGGCTTCTAAGTCCAACCATTGCAGTAGATCCACGAGCATCGCTTCGTTGCTCATCATATTTGTCATCTGATCATCAATGGCTTTGGCCGCTCGAGTAAGCTGATTGGCAGTACTGCTCTCCATGGGCTCTGCTTGTTGCTCCACTTTGCCGAACACCATGGCGTTTCCAACAAAGTTATTATCCTTATCCCGGTGCAACTTTTGCAGTGTTTTTCTCATGTCCAGGCATGTGGACATGTCCATGAGTTGTTCTTTTCTGCCTTTAACTTGGCTTATGCAATGCCAGAACATTGCTGCAAGGGCTGTGAACGGGGCGGCCTCTACGTTCGTCGCTTCCATGCATGATTGCACCATGTTCTCTGTGAACTGGAATGTGATGGTCGCGAGTTTATGGACTTGGACTTGGTCGGTAGCTGAACTAGTTGAACTCGTCTTGGCATTAGAGTAGTGTTGGATCAATTTTGACGAGCATATTGTACGATTTCCGTGATCCTCATCTAGCAATAAGGGTTGTGGAAGGGAAGTGATTGTAGTGTTAAGATGATTTGGTGGTTTGGTGATGTCAGTTAGTTGGTTCATCTCTGCCCATTCCTTGAAGAGACTAGTTAGTGTAGCGGCATCCGCGAGCATGTGTGTGCAACTTATGCCTATGGCCAACCCTCCTCCTTCGAACTCCGTCACCTACAAGATATGAAAACACAGTCTCATATTGCTCAAAAGTACAAATATAGATCACTTTCTATACATTTATGTCCACTATTTGATATAGTTTCGAAAAGTTAGATCAAATCAGATCTAACATGGGTCGATCGACCTTTGAGACCCACTCAAACTCATATTGTTCTATGTGTGGACATGAAAAATGCTCGTAGTCATGCATACAAGATAAGTGTTGGAAATATAATCCTACACTGCTAAAAATTCTGAAGTAGAGTTTTTTCTACCATCTTGTGGCTAAATGTTTGGATTTGAGGATCAAACAAATTTATCGACATTTACATTTTTTTACACTCAGGCGCTCATGTCCAACAAGCATGCCATAATTAGATTACATGAATCAAAATTATAGTAATGATACCTGAACGTAGAAGGGGGACCAAAATATAGGGTCGGCGGTGGGTATGTCCTCCCAGTGGTGGGTATGTCCTCCCAGTGGAGGAGACTCCTCTCGCGCTCCCGGTCCACCTTCTGCAACCATTGCCTAACCGTTCCTTCAGCCACCGCCTCCACCATCCTCATACCCGTGTCGTTCAACTTCACCTTCCACTCCCTTTGCCCCTCCTCTACCCTCTGTAGGCGTTCGGTCACCACCGGATAACTAGAGAGCAAGCGAGCCAATGACTCTAAGAGCAATCGTTATGCTTCCCAAGGGTGGTTTTGTTGGTGATGAATTTTTTTTGTTGTGGTAGTAAAAGAGAAGATGAAGTGTTGTGTTAAGCATGGTGTGATCTAATTGTGATGGTTGGAAATTTTTTCCAAGTAATTCTGTGGTTTCTCTGCAACTCACCACTGTTCTCTTGCATCTAATTCTTATCTTCTCATCACCCATTGTTGCAAACATACACTAATCCTATAAGATGATGGTTATATATGGTTTATATATGTAGATGTTATATGATGGTTATATGTTAGTAAGTTTAATGTCACGTATATGGAATGGAGTGGTTATATATATTGTTAGGAATTAAAATCAATCCCAAATACGCAACGGAATAGAAATCGCAAATCCAATTGGTTAAACTTGAGAACAAAATGCAAATCCAAAGTCCAAATCACACAAAACACGCAAGATTAACGTGGAAACTCAATGCGGGAAAAACCACGGACGACACAACTCCAAATCCACTATAGAGAAACGTATTACAAGAGATGCTTACAGGAGACGTGAACGAACCGATGAAAACATCCGGTTCAAGATTCTCCCACTGAATCACAAGGATGTTCTCTCTCTTTTTTCTCTCAAGAATGCAAAAGTGGACAATCACAAACAATCTAATTGTTCTCCTATTACAAAGGGGACGAAATTGTCTTTATATATGAGGCCAAAACAAGTATAAGTTGCACCAAAATCGGGTGAAGTAATGTGCAAAACGTGGGCAGAACTGGGTCCAAACGGTCGACCGAACGGGTGCTTCGGTCGACCGATCCAATAACCGTATCGCGAACCAACTTTTACCGGTCGACCGAAATTGGAGTACCAGTCGACCGAAAAACGACAGTAATTTTTCTGGCTCACTCGAGTGCATACACGGTCGACCGTACACTTAAGTTCCGGTCGACCGAAAATCAACATGGACTTTTCTCCCAGCTCCTCGAATGTTTCCGGTCGACCGAATCCTAGATTCCGGTCGACAAAAAATCGACAATAACTTTTGCCTAGCTCTTATTGTGTGTCCGGTCGACCGAATCCTAGATTCCGGTCGACCGAAAATGAACAGACAATTTTGCTAGGCCAATTACAACACACATCCGGTCGACCGAACGTCTTCCGGTCGACCGAATGTCTATTTTCCTGCACGAATACTTTAAACACATATTCAAGGTAAACAACAACATTTATGTTGCGAACATGAATCTTTTTGTGGTAGTCTTAACCACCAAGAGATGCGCCTACATGATCTTTTTCTTGTTTGTTTAACAATCATGTTGAGTAAACTATTGAAATCTTTGAGATGTAAACTGGGAGGAACTGAACATGTTTTATATTAAGAACCTTCTTGGTCATTGTGTAGCCTTTGACATGTAACTACATTGCTACAACCAACTATAAACTTATGCTGCTTGCCACCTTGTTTTATTAATAGATATCAAACATAGTTTCTTTGAAATGAATTAAGATGGAATGAAGTGATGACTAATACAAAGGAGTGTGAGAATATAATTAACAGATTGGAGTGCAATTTGGAGAGATGATCAATGTTGTTAATTAAGACATGGAGTTCCTCCAACTTGGAGGAGTGCCTTTCCCACTTCCGCCATGCAACACTCTTGATGACTTCTTGCTTGTGGCTGGCTGCGGCGTCGAGTGGTGTAGCATGACCGTCGATCCGTCCTCCGACTTCTCGACTCCGTCCACGTTTTTAAAGAGTAGGGACTTCCACCTGAAGTTGTAACCTCCCATCTTGTTTTTCTTCTTCTTCTTCTCCATCACCCTGTCCAATTGAGACTGGAGGGAGTGGCATTGTATCTGAAGCCTCATCACATCGTCTCTTAGCTTTCGTATTTCTTGTTGGGCTACCTCACGCTTGGATGGACATCTACTGTAAAGTTTGTTGTGAATATATAATCTCACATTAGTGATGTTTTTGTAGAAAATGAACTTAAATATGAATACTTTGAAGTGCAAAAGTATTATATTCTCTCGTGATGTTACTGAGAGATACTTTTCTTACTAATTGGTTTTGAGTTGAAAACCCAAACTTTAATAATTTATTACCTGCTGGGTAAATCTAATATTGGGGTTGGCCCGCAATGGTGGGTCGATGGTGGTGTAGTTGTGGTGGTTGTTCTAGGGCTGCGTTGGCCGGAAAATGAGCCACTCCAGTCGGTGAGGCGGTTAAGCTTCATCTGCTCGGAGAAGAGGACTTGGATAACCGCACGGACGGGGAGGCGGTCGTTTTGGGCGGCGTGGAGGGAGGCGTCGGAGGAGAGCTTCCTGGTGTCTATTAGCTTGAACAATGATTTCCTCTCTTGCTTGCTTGTGTTTGGATGTGCCTAATTATATTCAAACCACTTCGCTTGATTTGCCAATGCAAAGTACAAATTAACCGTAATTTTTGCATGATCACATTATATAGAAGGCTATCGAATTTATCAAAATGATGAATTTTGATGTAATGTAATCGTATGTTTGAAATGATATATAGCATCATATAGGGGGATAATGACGACACTAATCAAATTAATTTCCTAATAAGAATTACATATTCTAGTGTACTTAAGCACGAGGATGCGAAACACTATCGCCGAAGTTAAATCAATACTTATGGTTATTAGAAATCTACCAACTAAACACTCCATATTTGGGTGATAATTCTTCAAATTGAAGGGTATCAATACCAATATTTTGAGTTAGAAGGTATCGATGCAAAAACAACTTAAGTAGAAGGTATTAGACGCAATATAATTTAAACAGAGGATATTAATTATTTCAAATGAGTAAAACTTATAACTTACTTGTATGATTATGAGACAAATTAAGTGAAAACATTAACCAACTTTATTTGCATTTTAATTAGTTCACTAATTAAGAACAAAAAACAAAATTAAGAACAAAAAAACCAGTGGACGTAAGACTAAAAGTTAATTAGAATAAACAGAAAAACTTAAAAGAAAAGATAATGATACTAAACCATTAAGCACAAATTCAAAGTAAAATTTTCAAACATACCACAAACTTTATTCATATTATCATAAGCAGTTTTTTGTGTGTTACCTTGAGGTAAGTATCCATAGCCCGGTATAGTCCATCGTCGGTAGCTCTAGCGTGCGCCGGCAAAGCTCCGGCAAGCGCCTCAAACTCCTCAATTCTAAGGTTACCATCCACGGCCGCCTCGGCAAGGTAGCTATCAACCAACTTAGCCACCTTGACGATGGCGGCGCCACTCTTAACCACCTCATCGAGCCCAACAAACCTTCTAACGAGGCGTAGGACGAGTCCGACATCGAGAAGGGTGGTGGAGGTGTGGGAGAAGGCTGGTATCATCAGCTCCTTGAGGGTGGCTTGGTCTAGCTGCCATGCCACCCTGGCCTCCACGTCGGCTACGTAGGCCTCCTCCACTTCTACCATGGTAGCCAGCCGGAGGAGGCGTAGGAGGAAGTTGCATGGCAGGCAGTCCTTCTCCGGCGGGAGGACGCCCACCAATGTTTCAACAAAAAATCTATATATACAACAAAATTAATTGATGAGATTGGTTTTGGTTATATATATATGACGATATCGAAAATGAAACCTTTGTGTACCTTTTCTTTATCCAGACGGCCATGGAGCTCTCCAGCGACGAGTCATGGCGGCGGGAGGCGGCAGGTTCATAGGTAGCAGAGAGCTCCGGGAGCCACTTGGTGGCGTAATGGGAGATAATCGAACCGACTAGGTCGGGTCGGATACCCTTGGCTTTGACAGAGGATAATGACTTAACAAAGTGGTCGATGTCGACAATCGTAGAATCGTCGGCCCACGACGATGAACTTGGACTACCCAATGCTACCGTCGCCGTCGCCGCCACCACCGCCGACTTGTCTGGGATGCTCAGCTTTGGGGAGCTCATAATTGGCATGCACTAGCTAGAATGGGAAACTTATAATGTGGATATCACTAGCTAGATATTTTGGTACAACAAGCAATATTGGAAACTAAAAGACACTATCTAGTAGTGTAATGTAGTTGGATTGTGCAGTTGGTTGGGTGGAACATATATGCATGTCATGTGTGGACGAATATTGCTATGTAGATTGTGTCGTGTGAAGTGGTGTGGTCAGAATTGTCTTTGGATCCCATTTCAAGAAAGAAAATGGTATTTATCAAAAATAAATAAAAAAGTTATGGTACTACAATTTTTACTAGCCAGTAGGGTAGGATTATATGTTTGTTGGATTCCCAAGATGGATTGGTCCTTAATTTTTTTGGTTCACATGCATGCATGGGACAAATATGCTCTTCTCGGATGATGTTTTACGTATAATAATAGTTAAATGCTGCATGGTAATTAGTATATTTCTATGTAGGATATATATATGTTCTACATATCTTATGTATGTATGTATGTATGCTTGTAATAATCTAGTTGGAGCACTTAAATTAACTAAGAATGCAAGGCGTGGTTTTAGTGGTTAATTAAGGTAGAGGCAGCCTTAACAATATATAAGATATTTGTCTGGCTTGGTGTTTCTTGCACATGTAAAGATAAATTGAGATGAATATTTGTAACTTAGATCAATCCAAACAGGCACAGGTAAAGATAAATACATCTTTTTTACCTTCAATCTTCTCAAGCCATAAATGTCAGTGAAGTCTGACCATTAACCTAGAAATATGTCATTTACCTTGTGCACATCATGACTATTCTTTTGACGAGAAGAAAACTTGTAGGTTTTGTTCTTCAAAACATGTACTCCTAATGACTTCCAAGTTTTGTGACTTAAAGTTTTACTCACAAGGATAGAGCACAGTCAATGGTGAGATGAGGGAACTGAAAGCAACATGCACGACTGGGACACATTACATTAGAGAAAGAACAAAATTCCCCCACTAAAATACACTAAACCAAAATAAATGCACGTTGTTGGTTGGGGTGAGCGAAATTCGGTTCGGTCCGGGTGTCCAGGCCGAATCGGACCGAACTTTTTCGGTTCGGTCTTCGGTCCGGGAGACCACGACATTTCGGTCTTCGGTCCGGTCTTCGGGTCAAAGACCGAAATTTTAAGGGTTAAATTCGGGTTTTGGACCGAACCAGACCGGACCGAATTTATTCGGTCCGGACTTCCGAAAATTTCGGTCTTCGGTCCGGTTCGATCCCGGACCGAAGCTCACCCCAGTTGTTGGTATTTGTTGCATGAATAATATTCCTATTGCTCACATACAGCAACCTCCGCCAGGGCCAAGAATGGAGGTCATAAACTTCCAACCACAACAAACATGTTGTTGCATGATATATAAAATAAATAAATAGAAAACAAGCATTCTCCACTAGTCCACTGCAGCACGTGATCATAGCTAGGGAGTAGACAAGCACATAATTTGTATTACTTGGGTGTAGTATTGAGGCAGTAACTTTGTTCGAGCTCACCTGCCAAACCATCACTGTAAAGATTAACTGTTTCTACCTTTACACCAAAAGTCACGACGGCACCCCGGCCAGCTGAAGGTTCCATCGGTCCCGGGTTCCACCCAACAATACTCACATGACAAACAACTATTGGTGATGTAGATATCAATTTTGAACAATCACATGTACACATAAAGACACATGTATGTGGATGTTTCACTTTCATCCCATGCTACTTGCTTAGGTATAATGTTGTAATGGAAGTGGAAGAATATGGAAAGTAGAGTCAATTTCTGCTCTTACGTAAAAGTTGAGGTTAGTTTCGGGAATTCAAAACTACTTAAATCGTATGTCTAATTATCATTTTGTCATTCACAATTCATTTAATACTTATTTCGTCCAGTTTCTTAAACTAAGGTTTCTGCTTACGTTTTCCTCACTTTACCAGTACCAACACCACGAAAATATCTGGCAAAACGTCTGGATCCGGTGAAGTAAGTCCAGCAAAAAAAATCGTGTCGGGCGTCTGTGTAAACCGTCGGCCCCATTGTAGGGGTGTCTGTCTGTCTAGGACGCCCCCCGTTGGGGGGGGGGGGTGTCCTAGCCAGACACCCTTTTTTATAATGTTGTGTTATTTTATTTCGGTGGTGATGAAGTAGATTTCATTGAGTTTTTTTATAAGTACACAAATATTTCCAACAATTGATGATGCGAATAAATGAGCGAAACAAGTTGTCATCGGAGCAGGATTTTTTGGTAATATCATCTTATAAATCACATGCAGATAATCAGATGGATTGTTATCTGAGATGCGATCGCAGAAATGAAATGAGTTCTCGCGATATAGATATTGCGGTACGGAATAACACAAAAAGAAATGGTTGCGGTTGCCATTTTTTGATAAAGGTGATAGAGCGACGGGACCGTGATGGATGAGTCGTAGTTTCTAATAGTATTTATGGTCAGCACAACCACAATCTTGCAGTTTATCCAGAGGATCACCGACAGATCAACGGTCTTAGTCTTGGAGCCAAGAAAATTATTCGTGATATGACTGAGACACAAGCGAAACCACGTAAATCTTGTTGGCGGTAAAGGAGAAATTCCTGAAGGATAATCCCAATCAGAGACACATTTATAACTTCAGAGAGTACACGATGATGACGAAATCTGAAGATAGGAATCCCGCTCAGCAGTTTTTGCACCAGGCAGTGCAATATCAATACATACATTGGATTATGGTGGATGAAGAAACTAATTTCATCACTGACGCATTTTTGACACATATGACGTCAGTTCAGTTGTTGCGCACATATCCTTTCATAATCTGCATGAATTTGACGTATAAAACGAACAAATACAAAATGTATTTGTTCGAGATGGTTGGGGTGACACCAACAAACATGAACTTTCTTGTCGGCTATGCGATTATGAAGGATGAGACGAAGTCTAGTTACCGGTGGGTGTTGGAGAAGTTGTGACATATGTTATTGGATACTGTCAGCCCGACTGCAATAATAACGGATTAGGATAACAACTGGGATAACCTGAACGTACCCTAACTGACACAAGACTCGATCAAGCAAATAAGGCTTCATGATATCCCGATAACGAATAACGTCCATCAATAAAGTCCTTTGCACAGCCGCAACAGACTCAGGACCATAATACAACCCCTCTACCTAAACATTTACACGTTAATAATAATAAAAATAAAATTTAAATAAACGTGAATGGTATAGAGTCATCAACAGCGTGAGATGCAATCATCTGATCTAGTCATCTACGAATGGAATGAAGTCGCCCCTCGCTCCTATCCTCGGTCTGGACAACCCACATTCACGAACGAGGATGGCCCAACTCAATGATTTTCTGCTCCCGATGCGGGCGGAAAGGAGGAAAGTACTCATATATCCAAGTCTGCAGTATCGTAAGACAACCCGCAATACCAGAACAATCCGCACGACTCGCTATCCCCAACTGACGATACAAGTATACCAACGTCGCCGACCCCCATGAGTACTCACCAATGGTATCTGGGTCTCTAGCCTCCAATAAATCGGGTGATCTGACTATGCAATCGCTCTTGTCGACAAACAAGACACATCCGAGCAGTAAGAACATGTAGGCACTCAACTGCGTATCCTCAATCCGCGGTGGTTGTCCCCGTCTGCAGAAGTCGTCAACAACGTCAATGTTAACACCACCGTCACTCCAAAATAGGCTATCCCTCCCAAGACCATCGACGCTCACCCCAAGCAACTATGATACATAACTCTTCAGCTCAGACGTCGATGCCTGAGCACTGACCATACGACCCTTAACAAGAATGTGCAGAATTTGTAAGATGTCATGCAACATGATCATTATCTCTCTGAAGGGCAAGTGGAAAGAGTTGGTGTCAGGCTACCACCGCTCCACAAACGCAGAAATCAATGACTTGTCTAGGCAGGGGAACATGTTATAAGGCAAGTGACCCAATCCGCTATCAGCAATGACCCCCGTGATATCATCGCTCAAAACTGAGCGCCAACCCTGCAATGTAGTTAGGGGAGAGAAGAAATCGGTAAGGTCCAGACCGGAACCAACCGGTCCGGGTTCTGGTCTGGACCCAATTTAAAATTCGGCCCTGGTTCGGTCCGGAGCAGTCCAGTTTTTATTTTTTTATTTTTTTTATTTTTGAGGTAAAAATTAGGTCTTGGACCGGACCAGACTGAATCGAACCAATCCAGTCCGGTCTCCGGGCTGAACCAATTCGGTCCGGACCCCAGAAAAAAATATTATCCGAATGTACACCCTTAAATGTAGTACAAGCTCTATGCTGATTATGACATTTTAGAACCTTCTGATCATTGCTCTCCCAAATGCGTCTGGCGATGTGACTCCGAAACTCGGAATGACGCTGCCATCTAAAGGACCATCGGGCATCACACTAGTCACCATCCAAGAATCGTCCTCAATCATCTTGTTCTTCTGAGCTCGGGCATCTACAATGCACGAACTCGAATCACAGGTCACAAACCTACCACCTCTACCATTTCCGAATGACCCACTCAGCAGAAGAAGAACTATTATGTCGTCCACATCCTCTACCATATTGCTGCCTCGCCTACTCCTGCCGCTCCAACCCATACCGACCCCATCGTCACTCTCGTCGTCACTCTCCATCTCATCTAAATCCTCCCCATCGTCGAAAGAATCCTCACGTGTCTGATGACGACGTAAACTATCTTTCTCCCTCCTAACCGAAGCAGATATACCCGGTCTACATGGATGACGAGGTGCTGAATCATCTTCGTAAGCATGTACAACACGTGAAAGTATGGATTTTCCTCTTCCTCCACGGTAACCCGATGACTATTAATTAAATTTTAGAAATAAAATATTGTTAAATGGATTTAAGCATCTAAATTAACAAATTTATTAATTATTTTTAACTAATTATCAATTATTACTAATTATTACTTATAAAAAATAAAAATAAAAAAATAAAATGGGAGGGGCGTCTGCGGGAGACGCCTCCCCAATGGGGTGGGAGTCCTCGGGAGCCGCCTCCCCTTGCGGACGCCCACCCCAATTTCATTTTTTTGAAAAATTAATTTAAGTGAGTCATTTTAAGATATTCGAGTACACTGGGTCGTCCGCTGGCTCCTTTCCTGGCCTCCGAGACATTTTCTTGATGATTATGAGAAGAAGATGAAGAGAACGTGGTGGTAGAAAAGTGAAATGAAGAGATATAAGTAGAAATGAGAGAATGACAAAATGGTAATTCGCACGGGCGATTTAAGTAGTTTTTCGACGACAAATAACAATTCAGTTAGTTTGAGGGAAAAGAGTTAATTTCATTGATGAACATGAAGTGGTAGTAAGACCACCATTAACAGCGCCCGGGCACTTCCCGGGGGCTTATTTTCTCTCTCAGTCACATCAACTTTTCTCTCTGCCACGTCAGCACAAACAATCCCCCAAATTTTCCTTAACCACACCCAGAAACAACCCAAGCGCCATACATTCTCTCACCTCCACGTCATTTGGGGATCAATTTTGGGTAAACACAAAAAATATTAAAAAAATTGAAAAAATATAAACAAATAAAAAATATTTTCATTTTTTTTGAAAATACGATTTAAAATATTTTTTAACATTTTTATATAAAAAAACAAAAAATCAATCATGGGAGGCCACGTGCCCCCCTCCGGGGGATCTGTACCCCAACAGTGCCGACGTGGCCGAGCGCTTCACCCACTGCCTGAAAAATTTGCACTGTTACGGGTGCTCTAAGGGGTTGTGGTCTAGAGACAGACATGTCTCTTTATCGATGCAACAAATTTTGTTTCGAGGACCACTTCATAATTCATAGGTTGAGCCTATTCTTAGTATCATTGCCTCTGTGGAAACTAAATCCTCCTACTCAGGGACGGATCCAGAAATTATTTTTAGGTGGGGCAGACTGTCTTCACATTGTCGAATTTTTTGGGAGGATTCACGATTTTAAGACGATATTTTAAATAAATAAATAAAATAAAAAATTGAGAATATTCTTCCTATTTTAAACATTTTTCTAAACCTGAATAGATTAAAATTCAAACATCCCAAAGAAATTTTCACTACTATAAAACACAACACATTAGTTAAATTAATTTTATTCTTACAACTCAAAATCCAATATCCAAACACAAAGCAAGTGATTTGGGAAGATTTATTGATTATGTTTGTTCTTAAGTTTAAAATCGATAAAATCTAGAGAAATAGAGAGAACAAAATAGTGTATAAGTATAACCTAAAATTATAATAAAAGAATTTTGTAATAATTGTCACTATTTATGTTTATTGCTATTTTCGTCCATTAGATTGCAGACTTTAGATTTATTATTCATTCTATGACTCTTATGTATAAAATGACCTTGATGAATAAGTTTCCTATCAATGCTAGTTTATTTTAAGTTTTCATTCCATTTTCAGCCAACAAACGAACTCGACAGTATTAAAGTAAGATATAACATGTCAATAAACATAATTGTACTTGGAAAGTAATATTACACATCGTAATCAAAAAAGTCAAATCCCAAACATCCACAACACCTAGCTAAAATCTATGCAATGTTTATTTTTCAACTAAAAATTTATCAAACTTACACAACAATGCAAGTCCAAAAGATTATAATGTATCTTACGAATGTAGTTGTTCAAAAGAACTTCAAAGTTCCCAAACCGTATCAAATTGACTCTAAAATCAATTGTTGTCAAAATATTATTTTAACTCCTCCTAAATATCAAATTAAACGAAACAATTATACCACAAACTTCAAGATACTACACCTAAATCTATGGTATTGAATAAAAATAAAAAAATTAGGATTTTTTTCCAAAATCTGGGTGGGGCAGGTGCCCCACCTGCGCTGTGTGTGGCTCCGCCACTGCTCCTACTATTATGAGTAAAGGTTGGAGTTTAGCTTATTTCCCTTTATAAATAGAGCCATCTTAAAATAATGAAGAACATAAGCAACCAAAAATAAATAAAAATCCGTCCACCCATTGGTTAGTCACACCTGAAGTGTACCATAGTTGGTTGTCACGAACCAATTGGAAAACTGGGGATGCAAGGTCACACTTCACCTCTAACAATTCGTGGTATTATAAGAATTGGAGTTTATGTATGTTACCACCGGTGTAGAAAAGATCATATAAATGGGATATATAATGGTATATACGACGGATTTTGGCAGTATATATAACCGACGTCTATTATACATTTCAATAACCAAAAAATGTACATTACAACTTATAACGGACATTCAACATGTACAGTAATCAAACTCAAGATACCAAAGTGACAATCTTTTGACTATTAACAAGTACATCAAACATAAGATGCCCAAATGCCCGAACTCGATCTTATTCAGCAGTAATGAGTGGTGGAGTACATCTATACCTATAGACGTCGGATGTCCATGTTTGGACATCCACGTCTATTGTGGGACGCATATTGTGCATTCTGCATTAGTGTACATTTGTCTTCTTAATATGTAAAAAAACTTGAAATTACTTTCAAAAAGATATTGCATTAGTTGGACAATTGGGTCAGGTTTCAAAATGTAACTTATAAGTCAACAAATTTCCGTCGACCGGTCGACCAATAAAAAATCGAAAAGATTGTGTAGGTCGGATAGAAACAGAATTGTCAATGTAACAAGGAATGAGCTCGTATTAGGTAAGATATTCCGAAAGAGAACCATTTTGAGGTTTGTTGCTTATAGTGTGCTACCATTCCAATTCCTTACTCAGTAACATCATACTATATTGATATGATTTTAATTTTCGTTTATGATGTCTGTTAATCATGAAAAACGTAACATTAAACAAAATCGAACCGGACGATCTTTTTCAAGTTGAGAGGGAGTTCTTTAACAGATAACAAATGCTTTCAAATGTTGATTTCTTGATGTTTGTTGTTCTCAACACCAGTCAGTAGTCTCCTGCATCAGTCAGAGAGTTTAGATAAAAACAAACAGAGATTATTATAATAGCCTGCAAAAGGAAGAGCTAACAAACAAAAGTGAGAAAAAATAGCAAACTGAACACACAAAACACATGATATGTACAGAATTAAGGTTTAAATCCATGAAATCAACAAATTCTACACCAGCATTCCTTTCGGAAATGTCACAAAATTGATCATGTGTAGTAGACGTCGATGAGATCAATATATTCACCAGTTTATCAATTTGCCATGTAACGTATAGTATTGTGAAGCTTTAACAGATCAATCCTGTGAGACATTTTTGTCTGATGTACAAACATGTAAATACTCTTGAGAAGAAGAAGAAAAAAAGACAAGATCAGAGGATCAGTTATGATATCTTCAATGTATTAGGAATCCTTAGGTCCGCTTGTTTGGGAGGAGCCAGCTCTTTCCACCATGACATTGTAGAGTTGTTCCCCATTCTGCACAAATAATTTGGTTCAGATTGAAACAAAACATGAAGGGTAATAACTGAAGCAATCACTAGTACTCAGTTTTCTGTATTATTCAAGACAAACTCACAAAAATAACAGGAAAGAAGTGGACTTGTCCTTCGGGTTTCGTCTGCGTCTCCTTGAAGTACACCAGAACTGGGAAATTCGGCCACCACATCTCCCAGTTCACGAATGTTGAATATCTACGATTCGAATAAGGAAGTGTCTGTTAGATGATGTCTGACTAGTTATGTTTTAAATGTAATGTAGATTTCATCAGTTATCTTTTCTATTTTGTAATTATATATTCTTCATAATCTCTTCTTGTCTTATATAAACCTTTCTCTTATTTCCATAGAGACATATAGTGTGTTGAGATTACTGACATGAAAAGGGTGACAAGTTAAGAAAAGAACATGCTCACTTCCAACGATTCTTTCCACCCACGAAGACGTTTTCACCAGATTCTTGCATTTCATCTCCAACTTTGACCTCCTGCAGATTAAAAAAACTTCAGCAAAGTTCCTCTTAAAAGTATACAAATTGTGAAGCCGTGATGATTATAATTCAAAACAAATTGCAATAACAAGAATCTTGAGACTAACTAGCAACTAAAACCTTTACAAGATATGAGAAAGTGAACGAACCAGGGCCTCATCGTCGAACACAAATCTTACTCGAGTTGTCTGAAAGGAAAGCAAGAACTTAGTTAAATAAATAGCCAATAAAGGAAAATGAGATGATAGAAGCAAATAACAGGGAAATAATGAAATTAGAGAAAACACCTGGAACAACAAAAGCAACCCAAGCAGGCCAAGAGGAGCAGCTAATAAAAGGTTATCTTGATAAATGGAAACACCAGATAAGCCTACAGACATAAGAATATCATGACCACCAAGCATAATCAAATTCCAAATTTGAAAAATGAAAGGGAATGCATTGTAAGACGGACCGAGCAACACTGCTGGAATTTTATAGTCTGGCCCAGGGATGACCACCTCTCTCCTTTTAGTTTTAGTCCTCCCACCAAACTACAAGTGTAAGCCAATTGCGTTAGAGTAGTAGTCTTCGAAACATTTTTTGTATGTAAATGAAAAAACATGAGAATAATTCCACATAGGACAGTCAAATATAAACATCAATATTTCTATCAAAACCAGTCGATTTGAAACGGAGGCAAATTTATAATAGAAAATGAAGTTGGATGGCAGACCGACCGACCAAGGACGCAATTACAGGAGTGGTTCTACCATGACCACCACCTCCATTTCGTGTCTTTGTCATCCAAATATTGCATGTCTTAGCAATTCTTCCTGAAACAAAATAGGTGCACAAGATCAACAAGCCTAATTAATATTAACATTGTGGATTGGAAGAATGGAATCAAGGATTGCATCAAACTCACCGTGAGATATAGCTGTTGTCGGTGCTATGGCTGTTGTCGAGCAAAAGAGTGATGCAACGCTTGCCATTTCTTTATCGTTCTTCTTTCTCGCTAATAAGAGGGATCTAGTTCAATAGACCAACATTACATGGTTTTTAACTAAAAACTTGTTTTCTGAAACTGATGTTTTTAAAACTTTAATGTGATATTAGGATGGGGAATGTTTTCTTGAAATTATTATATTGCATATGGATTGCTGTATGGTTTTAAATCATAGTTAGCCAGTTTTCTACTTTCTATGTACATCACACGGATCCATATTTTCCACTCATCCTGCTTTTGAAAAGCACTCCTTATATACGGTGATGGGGACCTAATAAATTTAGCAGTGACTAATTAGTATGGTTTCAAACCTTACTAGTAGATTCTACGTCGCTCTGTATTCATCAAAACTTAGGATTTATAAACTTTAATTTCTAACACCGTCTTTGGTAGGAGTAAGTTTGAAAAATTGAAGAACTAAGCGTTTGCATCAAGCATTCAACGGAAACAGCTACGTTTAAAACCTCGGTCTTGAAAACACTAACTATTAAGAAGGCCCCAAAGTACCAAGAGAACTCCAACTAGAGTGATGACCACAATCAGGAATCAAATTTGAATCAAATGTTACTTGAAGAACATTTTTAATAAGAGGAAAACACAATAAAGGGAACTCACAATACAGTTCTGCACCAGTTTGCAACACTACAAAGACAGATGAATGTACAAAACTTATGAACTGATATCATAGACAACACATTTGGCATCAGGTAAACCTTAAATTCAATCATGCGACATTTGGACTTGTCTGACCACCAAATCATGTCAGATTGACAACCATACCAAATTCATCACACTTTAACCGATCAAATTGTGGAATAGAGACCAATGAAACTCAAATTTGAGTTTTCAACTCAATATCTTAGCTATACATCTATAAAGAAAAATCAATTCATCATGATATCCACCAAATTTTCGTTAAACCCAAACTTCTGGTTTCCATAACATTTCAGAAAGTTTTCTAAAAGAAATTGAGGGAGGAAGGATCAAACCTGTTTGTGTATGTCGGAGTGGTGTCGGGAGGAAGAATGGAGGGAGAGAAGATGGTGTTATCTTCTTTACTGACTTGGGCCGTTTCAGTCCATGCAATTCCTCCCCAACAACAGGGGCATCTTTGTGCCCGAAATTTACTAATCGTGTAAATCACAATTAACGATTAGTTAACATCACTAATGACATCATAATTGTGATTCAAATTTGGGCCATCAAATTTATATAAAACAAATATACACTACTAAAATTAACAAATATGGATTTCACATGATTAATAAATAAGTATAAGGTTGTAATACTATGCATGTTGGATTGTTGGATATAGATTCTAGGGTAAATTACATATAATCCTCCCTGAACTATGAACCAAAATTAATTAACTCTCATGGACTTTTAAAGCTAACACTTGAACTTCTTGAACTTTAGATTTACAACACTTTACTTACATGAACTTCAAAAAATTGTTAGATTTCACATCTTAATTGTTATTTTTTTATTTTTTCGTGTTGTTATCCTAGAATACTCGTAAATCTAACTTAATCATAAATTCAGATTATATCGGAGGTTAGATCTAATTAAAATTTACATCGAATTTGATAACAATTGAACCCTAGATTTTAATGGTCAAACATGATTAACACGATAAAACACACAATAATATGATGACAAATTGGATAGATATTTGGGTATACAACTACAACTAATACACGATTACTACACCGATACGATAACATAAATATTTTGGTTGTTTAATGTCGTTTAACACTAAAACTTAAGTAGTTATGTTATTATCGTATTTTGGCTAATTAATTATGTCGTACTTACCATTATTGTTGTTGTTATAGTCATAATGGGCAGATCCAAGATTTTTCAAGCGGGGGACCTAAAAAATCACAAAAAAAGTTTGAATATAACATTCTTTGTGATTTCATGTCTTGAAATTATTTTATAATTGTTTTGTCATCAATATATTCAAAAACAATATTTTCCATGTATGTTACGAGACAATCATTCAGTCAACCACGTCACTCGTTTGAGTACGGAGCTTAATTAATCTTGACAATCTTCGTAGTCGAGAATGTTTTTTAAACAGTTGTTGTTACTACTGGCAAAATTAAGAATAACTTGAGAAGCAAACAAACCAAAGGAAGCACCACGTTTAATTTTTTTCAACCATTTTCTTTCTAATATCCGTAATGCTGCAAATTTATGAAAAGTTTCAAGAAATCCTCACATGAGCGATGTAGTTGTCAAGTTGATTTTCAAGCATTAGATAATCTTTCCCATTAAACTCAATGGGATAAAAGTCAACATATTCTTATAATACATAATCTGTACGTAGCAAATGTTGACAAATAGTTATGGGGATCCAAACACATCGTAACATAAGAGCAACTCATTCTTATCAATTTAACATCTGAAAAACGATCATTGAGCTCCTGAAGCCGAGTGTCAAATAACAACATAGAGGATGTCAACCTTGAAGCAATGAAGATGTGTAAACTTTAGAAATACACAAATTGTTTTCATACTCACAAAAGTACATCATATACTTAAATATATAGTACGTGTGACGGTTTTAGAACATAGAATTACGACACTATAATAATGAATCTCACACAACATTCCCAGGTTCGAAACCTCACGAGTCTATTATTTTTTTCTTCTATCCAGAAAAAAATACCAAGGTTAAGGTTCGAACTCACGACCCGAAGGATTAACTACTCGGGCCCATACGTGGGTCCACCCATGATAGTCATGTTAAACAGGTAAAAAATTGTGTAATCGTGTACTAAATATGTATTATTTGTGTACTGAATAGGTAATAGACATGTCTGGTAATTGTGTATAAATGTATATTATTGTATGTAAAAGATTATAAACGGTCGGATATAGGTAGGGTTCCAATAACACAATTATTAAATAGGTCAAATACGAATTAGCATATAAAGTTTATACATACGAGTAGACACGACACAATTAACAACCGTAAGGTACGTAAATGATTATACTACATCCTACTTAGGGCTGTAAATGGGTAATATTTTACCCGCAACCCGCCCCGCCCCGCCCCGCCTAATGCGGGTAGCGGACAAAAAAATGTTACCCGCCAACCCGCTAACCCGCCACCCGCATAACCCGCCTAATACGCGGGGCGGGTTGCGGTTGTCTTGCAACCCGCCCCGCATAACCCGCAACCCGCCTAATCAAATATATTATTAATTTTTTATATACCAAAATCATTTTAATGTTTCAATTTTACTCATAACCATTAACCCACATTACCAAATCATTATTCAACACTAACCAAATGTCTAATTTTTCACTCAACACACATCCAATTTCCCAAAAAATACAATGAGTAATTACTATTTTTCAAGTTTTGATGTTCTTTTATTTTTCTTAGAAAAAATCAAAAAAAATTAAAAAACCCGCCAAACCCGCATAACCCGCCCCGCCTCACCTAGTCCAACCTTATGCGGGGCGGGTAGCGGTTTTTTTATTTTTGACCCGCCCCGCCCCGCCCCGCATACCCGCTTAACTTATGCGGGGCGGGTAGCGGTGGACCAAAAATCCGCCCCGCCCCGCCCCGCTTACACCCCTAATCCTACTTGGGGAAGAGTTACAGTTCGTTTATACAAGTAGGTATCCGTAATTGACCCACGTAGGCTTAGTTATCAGGAACTTTTGATGAAGGTTCGTTGGGAGAAACCAACTTTTGGTATCTCATTCGAAAATCGCAAGATCATTCAAAAGCAAGTTTGGTGCAAACCTATTTTCAAATTCAATACCAAATAGGATGATTTGAGGTAATTATTATTTTTATGGTGCATCCCAAGAATTAAAAATCAACAAATGCTTCTCCAACGACTTTGGGCGAAAGAAAGTCCTTCATGGGATTATGTGATGTTTCTTACAATAGGTTCCCACAAAATGATTCGAATGACGATCGATCTAGACCAAATCTTAAACAAATAATAATAATAATAATAATACATATTAATGTTAATGATAAAAATAAAATCAAATTCCAGTATTTTTTTAACCACAATCCATACCGGTCCATACGTCAAAGCATTTCAAATGATACGTACAATTAATATTACAACTTTAGTTACGTTAAGGCCCAAAATCGACCATCTGAATTATCGCCAAACAGATCATGCATAAGAGGTATTAAGTAAGTACACCGAAACGAAATGAAATGAAAGAAAAGTACTTGATAAAAACTTACATTTAGATCTTCCGGCTTCCTGACCATATATATATATATGTCACCAGCTCGCATACAACAACACACAAAATAAACATCATTACATATAAACTATACCCGAACCTAACACGTACGACCAAACTAACTTGGGCAATTGTTATGCACTAATGCAACATTTTTTTGAAAAACGGGTAAAGTTTAAGGCTACGTCCACTATTAATGCAACATTGGTCGACGAATGCTCAATAACCTGACGTCATCAATGACGGGTCCACATAGGGAGCTGACGTCATCACTCCTGGTGTGATAAAACGTACTATAGAACATAATTCTGGTTCTAGTGGTTGTGGCTTTAAACTTCAACACTGCCCTTTTGAACCCTCCTTTGCCCTTCGACTGGTAAGGCACCTTCAAGGTGTCCTTTCCGGCGAAGGCTTCGACCACCATTGAGCCCTCGCAAGCGTTGTTAGCATCTCCAACGGCGAATGTGAGGGTGTAGGACTTACCGGGGATGGTTGGAGCCACTTGCGCAATTGCACTCTCTCTTCCGGCAACTATTTCAACGGCACGGCGACCGCTTGGGACCGTGAAGTGTGCCGAGTCGATGTACTTGACGGCTTTTAGTGACTCGATCATCCAACCGGGGAGCGGGGAGTGGCGGTCCTCGATGTTTGGAGGCACCACCACTCCAGTGTTTGTGTTTGGGAACATGTATGGGCCTTCTTCGAAGTCTCCGTTCTTCAAAACATTCTCTGCAAACAACAAATTGACATTGACATTGAATTAATTTCTGACACGACACACGATTGCTGTCAAATGCTTATATGATTATCCTATCATTTTTATATATTCTTCTCCTAAATAGAATTACAGATATCAGTTAGACCTCGGAGTTGAAATATTTTTCAAATCCAAAAATTCAATATATTCTCCTGAATTAGTGAATTAGGCAAATTGTTTTTGTTTGTACAGAATTAACAAAAGTTGGTCAATCTTTATAAATTTATCGTAAACATGAAATACTCATACAAATACGGGAGAGATCAAGAAGATGCAGGTCACTTATCAAAATTAAGTGAATATTTAAAATTGTGATCATTTTATTTCTATCTTTCCATACATAACTAAAGAAGGAAAAAAAATTCTTCAAGAGTCTCATGCCCAAGAGTGCATGATAAACCACCAAAGCTTAAAATTGCTAAAGAAATCAAGATGGGGAAGTAAAAGCAGTCTGGATTGGCTCGACCCGGTTCGCTCGAGGTTCGACCTGGGACGTCCGCCTAGAGTCGGGCTTATTGTGCCGGGCCTTGGCCCATCTATTTTTTATTTTTGTTTAAAAATATCTCAATTTTTTTAAAAAAAAACCCCCTAAAATACCTCAAAAAATCTACAAAAATACATAAAAGATCAAAGCCTGACCGAGTACCCAAGTCTAACATTAGTCCTTTAAAAAGTACTTATGCTTCTACTGTTGA
This sequence comes from Triglochin maritima, assembly GCA_963682175.1. Lineage (NCBI taxonomy): Eukaryota > Viridiplantae > Streptophyta > Magnoliopsida > Alismatales > Juncaginaceae > Triglochin > Triglochin maritima. Next base: position 1,768,848 of record OY821784.1, read on the forward strand.
ACTTGATTTTACGCAGTAAACCCAAAATATGTGTGGGGGACCAAAACACATATGATTATATATTTTTGGGTTACTATCTAATGCAATACCAGCTTATCAAAAGAAAAAGAAGAAGAAGAAGAAGAAAAGTACATACTGTTAGTCCGAGGAGGAGGGTAAAGCGTCCTAATAGCGATGGAGTCAATGAGGGGCCCGCAAGCCGGATCTTCCTCGACGCCAGGGTTATGTATAACCAACTCCACATCTTGAAGTTGAGCCTTAAAAGCCCAAGCATAGGAGTCCCAACCATTGCTACTATACATGGTTTGTATTGGCAAGACCCCGAACTCAGGTGTCACCGAAACATTGACCCTCTCTTCTTGGGCACATGTCCGAGCGGCACTGAAGGTGATGGAATAGAACATGTCCTTTCTAACTTTCAAGCTTTGCTTTATTGAGGCTTCATTGCCTAGTCGGACAGCGAATGCGCCTTCTGGCACCACTAGGAGCATGTCGCCTTGCTTTTGACCGGACTTTATGTACTCGACAAACCCCGAAATTTGCCAATTTGGGATGGCGTTTCGTGCGACCACTTTGGTTCCTTTCAGGTCCGACGGTTTCGGACCACGCTCGAAGTTGCCGTTAGGCAATAGGCCTGGGATTTTATGATTAATGTAACCATATATATATATATATGTTTAAGATATGATGTAGAGTGAATTGTTAGTAATAAGAAGTAATTGAGATCTATGTACTTGTTTCAAACAAGACAAAACTGGTTTAAGAACAGATACAGCAAGTATTGTAAGAACATATCAATGTTTTCCTGTAAAGTATATCTTTATGGTCTGTACTCCATAAATGAACTTTGTTTTTGGAAGTATTACCTCAGTTATAGTTTTACTTAATTGGGGAATTAAGTGGGTGCCAATGAAGTAGTGAGTAGTGACAATAAATGGAACAGGCAGTGACTGGTGTAGAAGAACTACCTAATTAATGGCAAAGAATAATATTAGGTGGTATGAACCATTAATATTGTCAGCAACTCAATAGGTGATTATGTTTTTTCTTTTAAAACATTTTGTATTTTTTAAAATTAAATTCAAACATATAACTCACATTGTGTAGTCTACTATTAAATATGCATAGAATTTGGTGGTGTTTTGAGATCTAATAATTTTTTTAAAAACTTAAATTTAATTTGTTTTTAGTTATAATAATTACGTTTATTATCTTTTGTTACTTTATTTTTATAATTTAATATGTATTAGGCAAAGAAACATCCCACATGCATGTTCTCTGGCATTCAATTGGAAGGGACATGTGACCACTGCATTCAAATTTTCAAACCACACACCCACCACGTAGAATATCTAATAATCCAAGGGAATGGACTTAATTGACCAAGATTTGTCAGTGTTATTCTTCAGCTAAATCATACTTAACCCAGATCTATTCCTTAGAGAATCATGTTATTAGTATGTTATTAATCTCTACAGTTCGGTTCAGCCCTCAATTTACAGGAAAAGGAAAGAGAAAGCTCAATAATCTCAATTAACATAAAACAAACCATATTTCAACTTTCCAGTGTGCTTGGGAACCCTTTGTCTACCATTAGAATACTCAAGATGAAGTACATAATCTATTGGTCTCTAAACAGGATTTGAAGTTAGTTGGTGTATATATATAAGGAAATGAACTACTAAGAGTTAATTGTCTTTTCCACTCCTTGCAAGAGCTAATGAAGTTTCAGTTTCATTATATAAGTTTACACAGTAGAACTCTCTAAATGCGTTCACAATATTACAGCAAATTATAGCAGAGTCAGCACTCAAAACAAGTTTTGTCTACTATTTTCACCTTAATGCTTCAGAAGATGCACCACAACCAATCAAGTGCTAAACCATATCTATCGAGTAGGAGCTCATTTCGATCTATATTCTGTACGATATATATAATCTCGGTTACACGTACACGAGAGTACTGTATCTTCAAAATTAAAAGTGTACACATTTGTTACTATAAATATGTTATCTTCCATCCAAGTTTTCAGTTATAAAATCACTATGGTTATAACCAAGTTTAAGACCTTCTAATCCTTACTAATAGGTAGAGAGTCACAACATCATTTGACAAGTTTACACTCTTACCCAAATGGCCAAATTCATAAAAAAATGTTACATAGAAAGTTTTGAGATACAAGACCTTGATTTCCCCCTTCTCATAAGTATAAAAAACAGTATTTGCAGCGCTTTCAGTTATAAGAAAACCAAGTCTTTGCATCCTACTAAATGAGTATACATACTTATGTTTGTACATATATTTGAAATTAGAATGTAATGAAACCTGACTTACCATCAGTAATGGCCAAAGAAACTCCAGCCACACAACACAAAGCCAACAACACCCCCATAAAACTTCTCTCCATCTTCATGCTTGTTACCATTGATGGAGATTGTGGAAGATGGTGGATGAGCTTATAATGACCAACTCCTCACAAAACGCCCTCAAACTTCCATGATATTACAAACAAACCATTGGATAATGGATATGATATCTATCTATATATGTACTTCTCTTACCTTAGGTGCGTGAGTCTATCCTAAAACAACAATCAAATCTTGGGGGGCCCACGGGAGGCCAGTGAAACGGGTAAGTAAAACAGAAGCTCATTATACTCATCGTGATTTATCTTTATTCGGTAGAAAGTGATTGTGAGTTTTTAGATTTGTACATTCATCCATCAAAATAAAGTAGAAACGGTCGAAAAAGAGAGAGAAAACCCAAATCTTAAGGTGGTGACATTAACGTGCCCCATGTGGTTGCATGGGCTCCACTGTCTGCATGCAGACATGAACTGTTTGTATGTCTCATGAGTCATGAATATATATGTATTACATATTCCTTAATAATTTTTTCGCTCAATGTGTTGTTAAAGTTTTCGATATTTGGTTCATGTTTGGTAGCAAAGAAACGACAACATGGTATGGAAATGTAGAATGGAGATAGATGGGCAGGGAGAGCACACCATACCTGGTGCAGATCTGATGCTTAATTGCCCACTACTCGAGGTTATTCAGATAAATCCATTATTACTATGTATTTTAAAATCTTTGGCAAAACAAAGTCAGTGGAATGTCCAAAAAAGTATAGGTATCACTTGGAATAATTAGGATTTTTGCTTGCATACCTGTACAAAGTAGTGATATTCGAGATTCAGTATCGTATACTTGTAGATATCTAGATTTGCTTGGTTACGCTTCCATGAGCGCGAGCGTGAGTTCTTATAATATTACTCGTTAATAGTTTTATCCATGATTCCAAGATAATTTCGTTGGATGTTTTGCATATTTTACCTTGTTTAATAAATGTTATCCATCAATTTAAAAGACCAAAAACAGAACAAAATTTACTTTTTTTCTTCTAATTTATAAAGAAAAAAATATTCTTGAACTCAAATAATATTTTGATACACATACCCTAGTCCAATTAAGGCCAAAATTTTGGATGATATTCAGAATATAAAAGTAAAAACTATGATGTTGTATACCTCATGTGTGAGTGTAAACATAAAGTCATGGCATGTGTGGTCCTGAGCTGTGATTAAACTTGAGATTCAAATAAACATGGTGATGCTTGATTACTGCAAATCAAGCAATATCATCTGGTGTAGTCTTGCAGTAGTGGTGGTGTCATGTAAATTAATGAATAGGTTCGGATTGGTGGGGATGGTCATAACTGGTGAGGGTGCAGCCTTAGCACATGGATTTCATAAAATATGGATTTGGGTTCAGTTTGTGAGACCCAATGATAACACCTATAGATCATGTGTGAGATTCACTTAATGAACCACTGCTCGAGGGCCAATCATGGTAGTGTGTGTTAGGATCGATGTGTGTAAAATGATTAATCTAGAGGGTTGATTTAGAAATTCTATTTATTGTTGTTCATGACTAGTCATGTAATTAGAAATTCATCTTACTTGTAATGATAAGTAGAATTTCAACAAAAGACTAACTGATGCATTGCATACATTGCATCATATGTCTTTCATTTAGATTAATTTTATATCAATAAATGCTACTAAGGTATGTATTTAGTCTTATTTACAGAATACAGAGACCTGAATGCAAATTACTCATATCCCAAGCATAAATGCGTGCAAGAGACTCATTCCTTGCATAAAGACCAAGTTCAAGATTATCGGGTTTCAAATGGAAATGCATCAAAGCATAAAAGCATTCAAGATCTAATTACAAAAAGGACAAGGACTTAAGCACAAAAGTAGACAATGACTTAATTGCAAAAGGCCAAGGACCTAATTGCAAATTATGAGTAACTTTTATTATTATGGAGAAAATCTAAAGAAAAATCAATGTGGATCTCCAAATATATAAAGAAATAAAGTCAGAGCTCAAAAGAAAGAAAAGAATCAATCCAGATGCACAAAGGATATTGAAATCATACCATAAACACACAGGAAAAATCCGGATTAATTTGGAGCTAAAAAGGTGGCGAATCCGCCGCACCTTATGTACAAAATGCGACGAATCAGCCGCATCAAATTAGATCCATGTTCTAAATTTTTTACCGGTTGCGTGTTGACGCGTGTACTTTCCTATTTTATACCTAAGTCTCTTGTATCGGCTATAAATAGCCCTGAAACGATGTTGTGATGCCCTTAGCTTATGTTCTAGTTTTTATTCTTCTCTTTAGCAATAAAATTCTGTTATTTTATTTCTTGTTTTTAGTTTTCTTTTGCAATTTCTCTAGGACCCCTTCTCTTTCCATCCTTCCATGAGTTTCTAACTCTTTCCAAATGGTGGGGTGACAGATTTAGGGTGATGAGAAGAGAATAAGGTTATTATTTTAATTTCGTGTTAGGATATTTTGATTACTTGAGTTTGTGTTAAATCATTTATCATGTAATGCTTTATAATTAATATGATTTATTATAAGTTTCTGATTTCTCTAATCAAAACCCGAAATCTAAACCTCCACCCGCTGGACTCTCACTCTTCTTTGCTTTACTCTTAATTTGTTTTTGTTGTTCTTGCTTAAAAAATTAAAAACCAAAAATCTCAAACCAAACGCATGTTTTCTCTCTCTTCCTTCCCTTAATTCGAAAATCACAGAAATAACAATATCTCTCCCTCCTTGTGTTCGACCCGTATTTGTCACGTCTTCATTGACGCCGTGCACTTGCGGTACAAATTTAATTCTCATCACTAACCCTATCGATAAGCAATAAGTATATGCATTGAGTAATAATATCTTTTGAGAGTCGATATGTGATTTCGATCGAGTTGATAATCCATGGTAGCGACTGACCAATTAGTTAACAAAGTTGCTCATAATTGTTAGAGATAGTCTCACATCGCCTAAACGTGGACTCTCTCTTAGGCATATAAGTTGAAGGGTCCCTCTACTCATTGTCAATTGGTCTTGAGTTGGATATTCAGTTCCAATACGGTATCAGAGCCCGTTAAGGCCTAACGACCGACTTGACACTTCACTATTTGTTCCCACACGTGACACGGAAGAAATTACCCAGTTAAGCGTGCGGGAAAGTGTTAGAGATAGTCTTACGTCGTCTAAATGTGGATTCTCTCCTGGACATATAAGTTGAAGGATCCCTCCACTCATTGACAATTGGTTTTAAGTTGGATACTCAGTTCTAATAATAATTAATCTTAACTAGTCACAAATTCGAGTGATTTTCCACCAATAATCCAATATGAGCTGAGGCCACTGATTAAATTATTTATTAAGCAACAATCAATATGGAGCGTATCGTATGAGAATTAGAAAACACTCCAAAATATCGTATGACACACAAAAGACTAATATGATTTATCTTAATAAAAGACAAACAACATATAGCAACTCTTCCATGCATCTTAACTTGAGCTTATGTTTTTTGAAAGCAATATTTTCTTCGAAAGCATAACTTGAGCTTATGTTATATTACATAGTTTGTTTATTACTGTTTATATATAATCTTTAATTAGAAATTTTGTAACTGGTGGGTATGATAATGGTAGTAGGGAGGGACTATATACAGGAGGTGGTAGGTTAGTTAGTTTGGTAGATGATGGTATAATAAATTCTTTCAAAGACAACATCATGTGCAAATTAATTTGACTCCTGTCTTTTGTTCCATTATGTTTTCAGAAAGGAAAAACTAGACCGCCTTCTTAGTCTAATAACTTTATGTAGTTTATGCTTAAACATCACATGGCTTATGGAGTTATGGTTGTAGCATATGGATATTTAATTAATTTTGTGCAAGTTACATAACTTGGAACAAATTAACCGCAACGGTGCACTAAATTTGCAAGTTTAAGGAGTAACTTGTAACTTTGCTGCAAGAGGAAGACAAAAAATAAATTAACTACGTAATTACTACCACAATGTCCTGAATGTTGTGTATGTAATTCGAACCTGCTTGGGGATCGAGGAAATACACTGTATGTAATTGTTGAGCTAACTCAATCTATTAAGTGGGGGAAATAATTCACCCAAGAAATTCATTTTAGCTAATACCCATATAAGTGAACGTCAGTGTATTCAAAATTTCAAACCCAGTCCCATACTCATATTTATACATGGACACACTTTGGAGTTTGGAGTTCATCAAATAAATATGGGACGACATCTACATGAAGAATGGATGTGTTGTCGGCAGATCTCATGCATTCAACTCCTACCCTCAATATCATATTCATATATATATTATTTTATTTATACAACATCTTTTGGATTTATATATGACCATTGTGTACGTATGTTATATGGACGGGACACCTTAATTTGGAGCATTTCTTTGGCAATGATATTTAAATTTTGAATTTTTACCCTTGTGATTTTATATTGTGAAGTGCATAAGATATATAATGCCAAACTTGCCAGCAAGGTTGACAATATGCTATGCATGTTCATAAGATTGGGAGATCTAAATGAGATGTCGGAGTCAAGTGATGAGACTACAACAGAAGAAAACATATCCTTAATTTGGAAGGTGCATTATTTTTTTTGTCACTAACCCCCACATGTAGCTTCATCCCACACCAAGTCATCCATTAATTTTTATTTCTCATCCAACTCATGAATGAGATCTAAATGGATCGGATACGAGACAAATATTGGTGTTGAAATGACGATAGATATCAAGTGTCTTGTTCTAATTTCTCCTCCATGCATCACGACCACTAAAGGTAAAATAGTTAGTTTTATTAAACAAGAACAAGAACACACACTAAGATTACTATATGAATGTAATGTTAGATCATTGTAAGATACTAGGCCTGACAATCATGTCGTGTATTTTCACGTCGTGTAATTTCGTGTAAACTAGTCGTTTTTCCTAAATACGGACACAACACGGTTTGTTTTCATAAGGATACGCATGTGACATGTACACAAAGGTGAGTGTTGGACTTGGATTACATAATGCGAAATTGTTTTGGATGTTATGTGACGAAGGTTACATATATAACATCAAGTAAAATTGTGACAATATAAGGGTACGTGTGTCGACATGTTAGATGGTAGGTGTGTATATATATATATATATATAGACGCTTAAAAATTATAAAGTTTTTAATGTATCAATCAATCAATCAGTGAACTTAACAATATTGAATTTAATTTACACCTTCAACTTCAAGTGTTGAAGTACACACCTTAATTTAATTTGAATCTCTCCATTACATATCTTGGTTACAAAAGGCTAGAATCTTCCAACATGATCGTTATTAAGTCTAGCTAAGTTCAGTAAAATATCGCATTCCAACATAAGTATAAATAATTAGAAGAATTTAAATACAGAGATATAAGGGAATAAAAATTAAACTAAAATCAAGTGTAAACTCTCCTTGTTTGTAAACTGGTTGGAAAATCACATAATATATGAACACTTAAATTTTCTCGAACTAAGTATGATAAACAAAAATACAATACGATGGAATATTTTCCTTATCTTGTCGAGCTACTTCAAAGGCCGATGGTCCATTCATCAACATGTGTGTGGACTGATGCCCCAAAAGGCTAATTCTATGGACCTCAATAGGTTTTGCGTTAACTATACTTCAACTTTCGATTTATAACGTTTTGCCTCAATTTCTCAATTTAAAAATCTAATATTCAATTCTCGTATCTGATTCGAATGTCATCCGAATTCGTTTTGCTTTCTATATGATTACGTGTTATAAAAATTGAAAAAAACTACTGTATATGTTTTACTATTCATTAGGTAAAAAATACTATAATTACAAAAAAAAAAATCGCTTGATATTCATCTTATTTTCAACTTACTACGAAAGTATAGTCGACTTTCTGGCTCTATCATACCTTTGTACTTATCCCACTAATCCAACAAAAAATAATAATAATAATTAAGCAAAACCTACAAGTAAACAATCAAATCTAATCTAACATCCCCCTAACAACAACAACCCACCTTGTCTTACTTTTGTCCCTTTTTGTTCTCTCCGGCAAAACACAAACCACAAGCATCAGATTTCAGGTTTGCAAACTCCAATCCAATCCCCATTACATGTCTGTTTGTTCCCTTCTCAATCACTCACATGTTTTGTGCTCTGATCCCTTCCATTCCACTAAAAAAGACACCTTTTTTGGTCTAGGGTTTGTTTTGTGTCCTACTTTTTGAGTTTGGTATATTATATTGCGGTTATTTGCCTTTTTTGGCAGTTTTGGCCTTTTGGGTCAACTCTAATATGTAGATTATAGGTTGGGTATGAATCAAAATCTGTTGTTTTTGTTGCAGGAAGGCAAAGGTGGTGAGGGGTGGTCAAACCCTAGGGGCTATCTGTAGTTCTATTATCAAAATGAGCCAAGGGATTGGAGCTGCTTCTGTGTCTTCTGGTTTGATGTTTTGTTTTTTACCACTTTTCTGTTTGTTGACATTGGATGGTGTTTGATTGTGTGATTGTTATTTGGTTGTGATTTTGGGATCGATTTTAGGTGCTCGGAGTGCCGGTAGAACGTTCGAATATGGGAGGACTCATGTCGTGCGGCCTAAGGGGAGACACCTTGCCACCATTGTCTGGCTCCATGGCTTAGGTGATAACGGGTCGAGGTATTCTTTTTTCGATGGCGTCTTGTTGTGTTGGATGTTTTGGTTTGTCTCATGGTGTCGCATTGTTTCTTTATTGGTGGGGAAATTTATTTTTGTGGTAATGTTATGTTCATATGTATTTTATTTTTTGTGGCAGCTGGTCGCAATTGCTGGAAACTCTTCCACTACCAAATGTAAGAAGGATGGGTAGTTTTTGTTGGGATGCCATCTTAAGCATGTGCTATGCTGTTCTTTTTATTTGATGTGGAAGAAAGGCATCATATTTGCCATATAGCAACTGTTACCTTCAATAATTTGTTTTTATCTGATTTGAGTTTGATTTTTATGTTATGCAGATTAAATGGATATGCCCTACAGCACCTACCAGACCTGTTGCGATATTCGGAGGATTCCCTTGCACTGCATGTAATTTCCTAAGCTCTGTGTCTATAATCAAGAAAATCTGAAGCATTATACTAGAAATTAGTTCACATAGTCTGTTTATTCCATGCAACATCCAGCACCAATGGTACTTTACCTTTTCCAAATCCAACCAAGCAGGGTATCAATCCTAATGCCACACTTGGTTTGTTTCAGTTAAGGTATCCTTGCTTATGGGTTTAGTATATAAAAGTAGGAGCTTCATTGACGCTTATACTGGTAACGTGAAAGATTTATGCTTTGCCCAACCTACATATGAATAATCCAATGAGAAGTGCAATTATTTTTAGACAACAAGTTAAGTCTCAAGAACTTTCTGTTTGACATGTTTCAATGTTTTAATGCATTGCATGTGGATGAACAAGCTTACATCAAACATAACTGCTAGGCCCTCGGCTTTTATCTTTGAGTTATACATAAGAGGGTTGAGGAAATGCTCATATCGAGTAAAAGCTGTGATTTATTACAGGGTTCGATGTTGGAGATCTTTCTGAAGATGGACCTGATGATGTGGAAGGGCTAGATGCTTCAGCAGCACATGTTGCGAACTTGTTGTCAACAGAGCCTAGCGACAGTACGTCAAATAAGATGTTGCAACCTTTTTATAAGTTACCATATATTATTATTTGTCCAACATATGACAAGTATGTGCATTGGATCCATACCAGTGCTTACTTATGGTTCAATATCTCTAACTTTACTTTATAGAATATTCCTATTTGAAGACATTGCTTTAATTTTGGTTTCATATTGTTACAGTTGGATTCTTGACCATATGTCTACTTGTATTTGATTTTTTCGAAATATAGGAAGTTAGTTTAGCTAGATATTATGAAGCAATGTACAAAGTCTAGGGCAAAAATAAGAAATAAACTTTGAGGCTTGTGGTTTAATGTATTTATGATTGATATAAACATAGAACTGGATCAGTGATTCTCGAACTGGACTTCTTTTTATGTTTTTATGTTAAAGTGCATTTAGATACCATTCAAAAAAAGTGCTTCATTTAACTTCAAGTGATTAACTGCAAATCAAGAACTCACTCGTATTCATTACGAACCTCCACAGCTTGTTGAATTTATCTGTCTTTTGCAGTAAAAGTTGGTGTTGGTGGTTTTAGCATGGGAGCCGCCACTGCGTTGTATTCTGCCACATGCTTTGCTCAGGGGAAATATGGCAATTCAAATCCTTATCCTGTCAACATTAGTGCTGCTGTTGCTTTGAGCGGGTGGCTCCCATGTGCAAGGTCTGTCTTTTGTGCTTAAGTACATATCTAATTTGATGGTCATTCAGAACATGGCCATAACATCTTTTGGGGGGATGAATTAGGACTTTGAAGAACAGATTGGATGAATCGGAGGAGGCTGCAAGGCGTGCATCATCTTTGCCTCTTTTTCTTTGCCATGGAAAAGGTTCTCATTTCTCTTCTAGTTTTTTGAGGAGCATTCCAAATTCAAATCCAAAGCTGTGACAGAAGAAGAATCTCAAAAATCATGAGATAATGTAGTGTGTATATTTAATGCAAATTTAAATTACATTGAAACGGTGCAATGAAATTCCTGATTGAATGCAAATGGATTACTAGGGTTTAGGGTTAGGGTTTAGGAACCAAACATTTTGATGTAGTTGGGGGATCAAGCCAAACATGGGCTTTATAAAACAAAGAACACTTAAAAGAAGAAACGAAAAGTATAGTGAATTTTGTCAGTTTGAGGAGAGAACATGGTTGGTCTCTGATATTTGATGCTGTTTACAATTTTATTGCTTAGTTCATTTTACCTCTCTCGTCCTGCAAATTTTACACTGCTAAAAATTTGGCAGAACTTCTACTGACTTAAGTATTCCATATCTTAAGGTAAGTTTGTGTGCTGTTTCAGCTGATGATGTGGTTCTATACAAACACGGCGAAAGATCTGCCGATGTCTTGAAATCTCATGGATTCCAGAATGCGACTTTCAAATCATACTCAAGGTGCTTCTATTTCCAATATTCATACATATTGCATATTTGTGTTGCGATATCGTATTTATGAGTTATGAATCTAATTGCAGACTTGGTCATTACACCATTCCTGAAGAGATGGATGATGTCTGCAAGTGGATAACTTCTAACCTGAACATAGATGGTTCCCGCTGAAATTACGTCTACCAGAGCTTGCAGAAAATTAATACGGACGAATAAGCGGAGAGAACTGTAGATTTTGTTGGTCAGGATGTGAGTGTTTGCCATTTCATTACCTCATATTGTTATTATTCTCTTGTTTGGTACTTGTATTGTGCTTTTCCATGAATTCATGCTCAACTTACTGGGAGATTCTTGTGGATTGAACCAAAGGTGTAGTGACATTTTTAGTGGTTACCAACCACACTAGCTAGATTGATAAGATGTTTGTATTTGGAATGTTATTTTTCACCGGAACATCTGCTGAGACCATCATGAGTCATGACTTGGACAATCTGGTCATGAGTTTTCTTTCTCTTCTCTCTCTTCAACGTCAACTTTTTTTCTCATTTATATCAAAATTTTCTCTTCTCAACCTATTTTCTTCTCTTTCAATACTATTCACCTATTAATCACAATCAATTCCAACTTATTTCTCTCATTTCGAGATTTATCTTGAAAAATTTAAAAAAAAAATCAAAACAACCGGTAAATGTAATTTTTCAAAAAAATAATTAAAAAATTAAAATTAATTTTAAAAAAATCAAAACAAAAAAATTAACGAATACCGCAGGGACGACCATGTCGTTTGCTCGACCTGGTCGACAAAAAAAAATGTTGTAGGGGATGACCAGGACGGGATCGTGAGTCATCCCACGACCCCGTTAATTCTGCTCTGAGCATGGTATAGCTTTAGTGCAATGACAATCAAAATTATTCCGTTAAATTCTAATGGAATTAAAGATTTATCATTTGTTTTAGTTTTCCCCCCACGACTATAGACTAAATTAACTAAAATAACTCATTTTTGTAAGATGCAGAGGAAAGGTTTGTACACGTCGGAGTGATACCTACAGCTTCAATATTTCTCTTAGCAATCTTGAGGTGGTTATTTTTAACTTAATCCTTTGCTAGGGAAGATAGAAGGCAGTTGTGGAAGTTGTTTAAGGAAAGAAAAGAAAAGAAAAAAACTTTCTGTTGTAAAATAACGATCAAACAAAAGGACAAGAAGTTGAGGAAGAACGAAGGAGTTGTATTTCATCTCTTTTGTATGTCCTCAATACATACTACAACCTCATATATATACACATACAGGTGTGTAAGTTACATAGTCTACATTAAATAATGATGTAAATATAATGCACATTACAACACATTTTAATAGAGAAGTTATAATGGATTGATTGGAAGATGAACTATCTTGGAAGGTGAATCATCTACTATATACAATTTTCATAACACTCCCCCTTGGATGATCACCTTTTGGTATACACCTTTCGATCTGTCTCGTTAAAAACCTTGTCAAGTAAAACCCAGTGGGATAAAATCTTGGTGAAAGAAAAAAGAGTGTAGAACGTATAATTATCCCCCCCTCATTTTAACATATATTTATACACTATGTTGGAAAATAGTGTTATGTTCATGTCTCGTTAAAAACCTTGCTACGAAAACCCAGTGAGAAAATAACTAAGGGAAAAAAGTGCATGACATATGTTAACACAATTGTGCAAGTTGTCTCGTTAAAACCTCGTCAAGTAAAATATTGTGGGACAAAAACTTGAAAAATGAAAAAAAGAACAACTATAGGTCTTCTGGGTATTATCCTTCAGGGATAATTGTACTTTAGGGATGATAATTAGAAATCTACTCCCCCTGATACGTAGTTCACAAACTTGCATAAACATTACGACGTCTCCACAATAACACAAAATAATTTGTGATTTTTTATTGTTGTGGATTACACATATAGGAATCATCACTGAACAAAATATTTATCTCATGAATATAGTAAGTAAATATTGATAATTTCATGTGAACTTTCTTTGTATAATATATCTTTATATAATTGAATCATTGTAACAATTCTTTTCTGGAGAATGTTCGAACTACATATCGAAAAATAGTTGACTGTTCTTCAGTCATTTATTTCAAAATTTATCATTCAAATATTTCACGGGTACATATTTAATCTCTTCAGGAGTTACTTTTAATATCATACTTCGAGATGATATGCATATTCTCTTTGTTTGTTCATATGATGATTATAATTCATCTCTTCGTTATAATTTTCCTTGGGCAATTTTAGTCCTTCAGGGACTCTTATTTATATAAATACCAAATGACTTATACAAATTTACAGTCAAACACATCTCATATGTTTATATATATTTATGTCATACTGATCAAGTAACATAACGTAATATTATACATTTCGAGAGAATGAGTAACATCATAATAGATATTGGGTCCTACGAAAAACTCTTGTGTCACTACTAGCTTTATAATGTACCACCATGTTGTAATGTGATTTCTATTCACATTCTTCAGAAATCAGGACTACAGGTCCAATAAGCAAGTCTAGTTCTATATTATTCGCATTCTTTTGTTCATTTCAAATACGAATGCTTATGACATTTTTATAATATTATAGATTCTGGATCCAAATTTTCTATTGAATTAGCATGTTGTAAGAAGCGAATTTGTCGTCGATGATAACCTTTTAATGTTTCTCTCGTATCAGCATAGTTGATTGCAACTTTTATAATAATCAAATCCTCGTTGTTTCCCAAAATATTAAGATCTGGCCATTATGTACTCCCGGAATTGTTACATTTGCTAGCAGCTGCTTTTATTTTACCGGGTTTATATTCTTCAGGAATAACCTCTTCAAGAGGTGTAATGAGTGACTAAGTTTTATTTTCATTTCCACAAATAATATATGTTATATTCCACGCTTCTGGCGTTGGTTGAACTCAAATATATTTTATCATGTGAAAATCTCTATTTTATATTATATTATGCGCTTTATGTCTAGTAATACAAGACATAGTCACTCTTTTGTGATCAATAAAAATATATGACATTTACTTGCTAGATATTGCAAGTTAGTGATTTTATGAACTTCAGGTTCAATGATACTTGTACGTATATTCTCTAATGAACTTCATGTTCAATATAATACATTTTCTTGACATTCTTTAAGTTTTTGACTTTCTCCCCCTAATGCCAAAAAATATGTCTCTCTATATATAAAATTGTTGGACTGAACAATAAAATACGTCGCCCTTCAAGGGCTTCAAGTATTTTAATATTATCAGGAATATGAATCATACTGAAATGTCAAATTTAATTTGAGACCACTAAATTTTGGAGGTGGTAAACTATTAATCGCAAATGGGAAACATTTCATTCAATATTGTACAAGTAAAATATGGGAACATTCATAACATGATGTACATAACAAAAAAATATGAATAATATCAACATGTATGCATATTAATGTATCATGTATAAATTTTAAGAACTGATAATGATCCATATTCAGAGATATTTTATAAATCGATGCTTAATTTGTAACGTATGCTTCGGGCACATGATCCAAAATACGATGACACATATTGTGATTTTGCAATAACTTATTATTATGACTTTCAATCATGAGTTATCTTATCTTACGGAAAGATAGAATTCGTAGATACCTACTTAGTTGAATAATCTTCTCATTCTTCAGTGGATGATCATATGAAATTTCAGAAACATTTGTCATCATATATGTCCTCATTGACCCAATCGGTCATACCATATGTTATTAGAATCAATATTCATTTGATTCATCAGTGCAAGTCTTTTGACTAAGCCACTACGTGTGCAATGACACATTGTTCAAAAATCAGGTAATTTTCTTGATAGTATTTTTCCTACCTGACATGATTGTAGGAATATAAAAATATTCTTCTTTACTTCAATTGTAGTCTTAATACAAGTCATTTTTGCAATTTGAAACTTAATAAGTTTCTTGAGACATAATATATAAAATGTATCATTTAAAGCCAAGATAATTCCACATGTAATAGTAGATATGACTCTTCTGGAGTTTTCTACTAAATTTGTACGACCTTGTACAGTAGTGGCTTCGGCTTTTCTCATTATCAAATTAGAGAATACTTATCTCTTAATATAGTGTGCCTGACAACACTATACATGACGCATAAATCATTTTTCCTGATCTTCAATCAAATAGGAGACCGAAGAGTATCCATACTCTTCACTTCAAGCCGAATAAAATATTTATTGTAGATAAATTGTTTATGCAACTATTACAAAATAAATAATAAGTTCTTCCAATGACAAAATATAAAATAATAATCATGCATTCAATCACATGAATGTCAATTAATTTCAACGTAACTTGGTATAAGTCTTTGAGATAGAAATTATGCATACCAACATATCACCATATACATGTGTACTTTGTCATTTTAAGACGATAATGCAAATATTATCTTTGTTATTGATCATTAAAAAACATATTATAATGATATGCATAAATATTCATCATAAACATATAAAAAATGTTGAATATCGATATGTTAGCAACATATACATGTGTATTATTAATATCTAAAATGAATCTCATCGTAAGTGAATAACAATCACAAGTATGAAAATATATTGGACTAACGAGAGCACTAGGGATGCAAACGAATACATTTCGAACCGGATACAGTATATATCCGTATCCGAATTCGACTTTCATAACCGAATACCGATTTCGATTTGTATTCGAAAAAAATTACACTATCCGAATTCGAAAATATTTCATTTGGTTTTCGGATTTGTATTCGAATTCGAATAGTATTTGAATTCAAATTCATTTTTCCTGTTCAATGCACTCCAATTTAAAGAAATAGTAAAATACAAGAAATCCAAGTCATTAACATTTAAACCAAGTGGCTACACAAACATTACTACCATTTTTAAGGCATAAAAAACAAACATTTGAAGTAAAAACAGAAATCAAGAACATGGAATCAAGAACAAACATTCCCAGAAATCAAGAACAAACATTCCCAGAAATCAAGAACCAAATTTGATTTAGACATGGAAACTGAAAATGAACATATTTGGTCCAGAAAATGAATTTTGAAATGGAATGGTCCAGACTTAGTACCTAGCGAGTATCGACAACGTCGCCGTCAATGACGAGAAGGCCGGTTGATTTGCGGAAAGGGACGAGATGCACCAGATTTGGGAGGTTTTCGCTGGAGAAGAAGGGATTTGGGGAATACCGAAAGAGACGAGAAGGCTGGCTGATTTGCGGAAAGGGACGAGATGCACCAGATTTGGGAGGTTTTCGCTGGAGAAGAAGGGATTTGGGGAGAACCTAAAGTTTTCGCTGGAGAAGAAGGGATTTGGGAGGTTTTCGCTGGAGAAAAGGGATTTGGGATTTGGAGTGGATGGCTGTCGGCTGTAGTAGTGGAGTAGGGTTGGGTAATGGGTACATTGGGTAGTGTATTTAGGTTAGGTTTTAATGGACAAAATCTGACCATCCATTCTTAAGTAGAGAAGATCTTGGTCATTCATCTTGGTATGAATATAAGATTAATTTTTTATATTAAAATACAATTGGTATTCGGATACTCGGATTTGGTAAGATATGTATCCGAAATTGTATCCGAAATTCTAATTGGTAAGCTTTACATGACCAATTCCATTTCCAAATTTATTTGGTAGGTTATTTCTTACCAAATACCAACCAATTACAATTTTTTCGAATCGGATACTTGGATATTTGGTAACCATTTGCATCCCCAGAGAGCACTGGCCAATATAAAATATATAGTTTCAATATAAATGACAAATAAATCAAAGCTTAAACAAAATATTTATATCATTGTATATAATACACATTTGTCATATTAGTATTCAAGTATATAATCATGTATATCTACTAGATAAAGTATATGTTACTTATCAAATAAAACACACATAACTACAAATAAATCCATTTTGATTGTGGAATTTATATACCATAAGGACATTAATTATTTTGTCATTTATCTCATCCACATTCACATCCATAACATAGTCACAAAATGATTATAATAGACTTTTGTAAGATTTTTCACGCTCTCATACATTCACTTCAGGGAATGGAGCAAGTCAATTACTTGTGATTTTTTGGACTCCGTACTACTACTAGAGTATCAAATCATTAATTTGTGAAATAGATATAAGATTTTCCTATCTCAACTCTCTATGGTCTTCTGACTACGCATAGAGCTAGATTTAGGGAATGCGTTTGATGGGTTTATGAGACTTTGACATTTGCACACCCTTTTGATGCTCATAAGAATCCTTCAGGGATTGCTATACATTTTCATAGCTTTCTTCACATGAATATACAATCTTGATATCATTATATATTTGCACCTCATGAAGATTACATTTTTTGCCGTCGGGCCCGAAGTGCTTCTTTTTCAATAATAACATGACATATAGTAAATAATTATTTTCATAATATGAAAACTCAAATTTTGTTGCAATATACCACATTATATCATATATATAATTGCATAAATAAATCATATGTGCTGGAAAGAACAACCATAATATTTCCAGATGTGATGCAACAAAATAACATCGAATATTTCCAGATGTGATGCAACAAAATAACATCGAAATTTTATGTGACATTATATGATAATTAACGGGATGCATCAAATATTAGATTTGCAAAAATGCATCAAATATGATTGAAACTAGTGTTTCATCACAAGAATAATATGATATAATATCCAAGCATTTTTCTTTTTTTTCCGTGCACAAGTTAAAAGCAATAATAACATGTAGACTTTTATAAGAAAAAAAGCCTTTGCATGTTTTCATTATTCCAAAAAGATATCTAATTATATCAAGCAATATATATTTTCATTTGTATTCTCAAGAGCATCAAGTTGGATTTTAACATCCAAAATGCGACAAGTAAATTTTTTGTTCATTTATCAAAAGACGTTCTTCAACAATCAAGATTATCAATATCATATAAAAGATTACACAAAATAAAATAGATAAAAAGAAACGTTTATGGTTTCTATCAAAACAACATGCATTAGATATGACATATGCACACAAAAATTATGTCATTATCATTGGAATGTTAAGTCATCTAGTGATATTCCAAATATATGATCAACTTTTGCAAAACAAAATGTTTATAAACCTCGATTAATATATATTTATCAAATAACGTACTCATATGCATCTATAAATGTTATGTGCATGATTTAATTTTTACTATCATACTAAAATAAAAGTTAATAGTTCGTCATCTAAGAATATATACAAAAACATAATATTTCAAACCAAGATTTTGCAATAGAAATTTGTAAACATACATCACATTTAAGAATATAATATGAGTATAATTTCTAGACATATAACACCACATTTAAGATTATAATATGAGCATATTCAACAAGTAAATAGATTAATAATATTATAAATTGTAAAAGACTACTCGGAGATGAATACAACATTATGTTGTAAACTACTTTAATCAAACAACAAACTAGTGTTTGAGTTGATCACATCGAGCGAAGTCGTGCTGATAACGTGTTGTAAAATAACGATCAAACAAAAAGACAAAAAGTTGAGGAAGAATGAATGAGTTGTATTTCATCTCTTTTGTATGTCCTCAAACGTACAACAATCTTATATATATACACATAGAGGTGTGTAAGTTACATAATCTACATTAAATAATGATGTAAATATAATGCACATTACAACACATTTTAATAGAGAAGTTATAATGGATTGATTGGAAGATGAATCATCTTAGAAGGTGAATCATCTACTATATACAATTTTCATAACACTTTCCAAATTATTGTTGCTAGCAAAGAAAAAAAGCTAAGCAAAGCTGCCCGTGGAATTGCTCTTGATAACGAGATTTTGAATTTTCATAAATCAAGAAAATTTGCACAAACTAAGATTTTTATTCTTAAGGGCCTCAGTTATCGTTAATTAACACCCTATTTGTGATCTCAACTATGGACAACAACTGCTTGTATTAGTTATTACCATATGGTTCCAAATAATTTGTTAGCATCCACTAATTCTTGTGGTATTCCTGATCTTGTTACATCAACAAGCATGTGTATGTTCTTGTTTCCATTCTCGTGCATTATTAGAAGTTAAAACCACTCCCACCTGATTCAACAAGAAACAATGGCAACTCCCCCTTCACTTCTACCTGGCCGTCGACGTCGTCATGACCACCACTCTCCTTCTCAACAACGAAATAACACCAATGCCAATAACCGTAACCGACTTCTTCAATTTCTACTAGCAATCACAATACCTCAGCCGGGGTGGCGATCAAGCCAAACAACAACACTACGTCGGCTTCCCACAAGACGCCACAAGAACACGTCATCGCAGAAGAAAGAAGACGGGTTGTCCAGCAACGCTCTCATGTTATTGCGTTAGTCAAGCCACATAAAAATGGTGATGTCACCATTGCACCAAATACCAGTACCATTAAGCCGCCTCCCCTCGAGAGGCAACCGAAATACATTCTTCCAGAAGAAGAAAAAAAGATATCGTTGAGTGCTCGGCCTTCGTCGTCCCCAGAGATATGAGAGTAGACTACACAATATGTCCTACTCAAGTTACTATGCCAGCCAAGCCACATCACAGGGATGGTGGAGCTATTTTGGTGCCCCTGGGTTCCATGAAAAGGAAGAATAACACTGGGATGCTTCAAACCAGAAGAGAGAAAAAAGTGAGAGATTTGGAAAAAAAACGGTGTCAAGTGGGTGAGCCGGATCTACGGCGACTGGCTGGATCAATGAAGAAAGTACTCAACATGGCAACTCTGGGGTTGAAAAAGATTACCTCTCAACAGCTTCTTTCTTCTTTCTTTCCCCCTCAGAGCACAGGTGACATAGTGGTGCAGACTGCATTGATCAGATAACAAAGGATTTGGCATAAAGGGTCTCTCTTCTCCTGTCATTTTTCTGGTTTAATTTAGCTTCTGCAAGAGAAATTTCTGAATTTTCTTCTCTGCAATCTCAATGTCCACATTTCATGTGAATTCATGCAAACTGTAAATTTCTTTAGTGATATATTCATGATGGCCTGAAGTAAATAGATGATGGATTCTCATTGCTGTTTTTTTCTTTTATGAGCCCAACAAAGATAATCATATACCATATTATTTCTTAACTGAACCAACCTGTGAAAAAGACTCCAAAAGTGAAATTACGTGAGCCCAAATGTGATCAAAATAAGGATCAGACATAAATCATTGAACTGCAAGCAATTTCTCAAAATATGACAGTGCATTAAATGACATGATATATATATATATATAATTAATGACAAAAATATTTTCAAAAGATGGTGGATAAATGTATGACACGGATGAGAAATAAACCCCATGATAAATGCCATTTGACAAGGGAATTGCTAATTCAAATCAAACTGAACAACTTAACTGAAAAACAATAACGAGGTTCAGACACATCCAAATCCGCAACTTTTGGGCAACACACTTATTTGAGTTTTGACTTGTAAGAACTCTTCAGTGGTTTTGCGATAGATCTTGCCCGGCTGTTCCTACGTGCCTTGTTGACGTCGTACTTGATAGAGGCAAATGCACACAAGACAGCCACAAAGATAGTAGGATACACATAGAGCGTCTTCCCTGGTTCAGCAGTAGTCCCTGGCTTACCAAGAAAGCCTTCCTTCACAAGTCCCCAAACTAACAAAAGCGTCCCAAACAACGGCATTCGTCCAGGCTTTATCATGCCCACCAGTGCTCCTGCAACTGAAAAATAGCTTCCTGCAAGGACCTGAAAAACAAAATGAAGAAAACATGTTAGAGAAGTGGTAAGATAATAATATACGGTAATGTAGAAAACAACGTCTATCATAATACCTCTAGGCGCTGTAGTTCAACCATAGGTGAAGCGCTCTTTGCCTCCGTCAGGTTATAGATGCTAAGTACATTACTCCAGGTAGGAAGTGTCATGTTTGTAACAAGTCCGTTTACAACAGCCCCAGGATAAAGGAGGGCTTTTACTACTGGTGCAGGGAAGATATCACCGGCAATTAATTGAGAGGCAGTCATTTCTATAGGAGTTCTACACATTCCTGATCTGCATGAGATCCTGCGAAACATATCCGAAGTGAACAAATGTGCCTGTGATTTATTTTACTAGTCTTTTTTTGCACACATTCTCTTCTGGTTGGACATAAGACTGCTACATTGTTTGGTTGAAGGACCATTACAACCAAAACCCTTGCACACCATGCACGCATAAAGATTCACGAACAAATAAAGGAGGATACTTAGGGGATTAATAGGTCTTTCAGTCTCTTTTGACCTATTTAATTCTTAGGATCTGTCTCACTGTTTCTATTTTGAAAAGATTTTTCAAATTCATCTACATAAATTGTTGAGCTGCACTTAATATAAGACATAGAAGTATAGAACAAGGACATTCTTCAGAAATTACATGCTACACAGCATAAATTTGATCAAAGCACTTTCGATAGCAGCTGAACTAGAAAATCCAGCAAAGAATGTCCTTGTTCAGCTGCTATCGAAATACATACACAACTAGAAAATTCAAAGCACTTTCGATAGTGACTTTTTTGGTCCCTATAAAATTCATACACAACTACACAAGATAGTGAGAGTAAAGATCAATTCTGAAAGATGCGAATCTAGTTGAGACCAGCATAGTAAAAGGCTGTAGTGGGACGAAGATGGTGTGTAAACTAGTCAAACATGTGTAAGATGTCTACATGTAAACACGAAAGTTCAAGGGAATTCCATTTTTAGGCTAGCATTTGTTCCAAAAACTGACTGTTGCGTGGGTGTTTTACTTCATATAAGGCTTCAACATAACACCTTCCAAGAGATTGATCATCAAATCAAGTACAAAAGTAGATGAATTCCCCACTTCTAACATACAACCAACTTTGAAATCAATCACCAAAATATCAACTCACTTGATAATCCTAAAATCTGAGTTCTAAAGTTCATGAACACCGTTCAAACCAATCAAAACTTACCGTTTGCAAGACAAACTTGAGGAAGTTAAGAATTTAATTTATGGGTGATTGATTTGCATGAAAACTTAAATAATCCTGAAACTTTAGTGTTCAAACTACACATACAACTACAAATCCGTAGTTGCGACAAGTTTTCTAATTTCGACTCTAAAAGACTAAAACCAAAGTAAATCATGGAAATGAAAATCTAGGCTTCTCGCCTCTTCCTAAAATTGAAGTACCCTCTACCTCTAATTCATGAGTCCTACTATATACCCTTCTCGTTAGCGTGAGTTAATCACGAATCCAAACGACCATTCGGATTTTGGAATTTCGTCCAACTTTTAAAGACCTTTTGGCATTCCAACCACGTGAATTTTTATTATTATCAAAATTTCGAACATCGTTACCTGAATTCCCGACACCGTCCCAAGGCACAATATTTCATAGCTAAATCTCATAAAAATATATTTCATCAGCAAAAACTGACAACTTTTCAACAAACTCTAACAAAACACAACTTCATAACCAATTAAGGGTTTAGTTTAGTTATACCTGAAGAGAGGGATCTGGAAGAATATGAGGACGAAATAGATTCGTGTGGCCCAGAATATGGTCTTGTCTCTACTCCAACCCATTTCTAAGTTTCTTTTCCTGATTCCACTCGACTCTGGAACAAATTTTGTGATAGAATTGTTGGATCGAAGGTGAAAAGGAGAAGAGAAAATGGCCTCTCTAGTCTTCTCTGGTTTTGGAACAAATGAAATCTAGGAAAAGATTGTTTTTTTTGCATGGATGACCTTGCTGAAATGTCAAATTGTAATAATCTTCTTGGATATGTTTGCATCTAACTAAACACTAGTTTTGAATCGAGGATCATTATTCACGCGATCAGGATGAACAAACACATTAAAGAAATGTAAGAGGCGAGTCTCGGAAAAATAAGTTGGTTTCCTATCAAATCCAAGAAATAAATGGAATATCTACGATGACTTCAAAAATCAACCCAAAAATTATAGAAAGACCTTGAAAAATGTGACGACTATTTTGATCTTAATGTATTTGGAGATTTTGGAGAAAATATTCTAGCCTAAGACTTGTATCTAGGAGGGGCGGTAATCTTTTTCATCATATCAAACACATTCTTTTGTAAGCTTTAAAATTTCAAATATGTCTTCCACAATTATTCTTTCTGGAGCAACCTCCAAAGTGATTACATATCTTCCTATACTTTTCTTTCCACAATTCCCAGATTGTAACGTCTAGGATATCGAATTACCTCGCGATAATTATTTGACAATCATGAAACGATTAATTGGAGTTGAAATTCAAAATCTCATAGCTCAATTATATTAGATTTAACAATAGAAGTTTAAAACGACGTGCAATCGTAAGCCATCAAATCACAAATTTACACTAAAATGAGACCCACGATGGTATGGTTAACGCCGAAAACGTTGAATTTCCATAACACAGGTCGAACCACAGCTGTCCAAGCGGACCCAAAACACTCAAAACACAAGAATCCTTCTGCAATTTACCCAAACATGTCTGCCCTCCCCTCACTCTATCCATGTCTTCTCTTCCGTTTCCAAACTTCCGAAACAGAAGCCAAACAAAATCCATGGCTTCTGCTTCTTCTTCTTGGTTTCGTTTGGGGTTCAAAGTTTGCGAGTCTGGAAGTAAAAAGATAAGACCTTTATGGTGTTCTTCCAATGGTGTTGTCTTCTCCTCTTCCTTCACCACTTTTGCTAGTGGAAGGAGAAAGAAAAGCGCCACTTCTGCTCCCACTCCACGCTCACCCAAACCAAAGGTCTCTTATTTTTTGTTTTTTAGTTTCAGGTTAAAAAAGATGACACTTTTGGCTTTTTAACGACATAATTACAAATAGACGACTTCGTAATGGCACTCAGAGAAATACTGATACGCAATTAAATAACCTTTTGGATTTTCAGTGTAGATTTTTGGTGGAAAAATGAGACATTTTGTTGTATTTTCAATCCATGCAGATTTTTTTGTTTTTTCAATTGTTTTTTGTGACCCTTTTTGTTGCTTTTTATATCAATGTTGTTTAGGTTCTTCCATAATGTTTTACCACAAGTATTAGTTTTGTTACATCCTAATCCTTTGCTAATTGATTTTATTGTGATTAGGTGAAGGATTAGGGGAGGAGGAGATGGAGGGCTGAGATGGATGTGAGGAGTTGTGATGGATGGTGGAGATTGAGGAGGTGGAGTATATAAGGTTGGATCTCTCTCTTCTCACTCTCACTTGTCTCTCACTCTCTCTCACTCGTTTCTCTCTCCCTCTCGCGTGTTAGCAGCTCTCTGAGGTGAGGAGGAGTTCGAGGCTCGCCGGATCGTGTGGCCGGAGGAAAAGGATCGGGTTCGGGTTTTGACCGGAGAAGAGGAGTTTTGCGAGGAAGCGCTCGCCGGGATTCTTCAAAGGCTTCTTCAAGCCTTAAGGTATGTCAAGCTTTAGTGTATATCTCCTTTTAGCCTTTGCGAGGGTTGGAGTGACCGACGGTAGGCCGGAAGGCTCGTCGAGAACCTTGCAGCAGCATTTTTGCTCTGCAACGGTCGACCGGCGCGTTGACGCGGTCGACCGATCGTAGTGTATTTTGGGCAGAAAATCCTTGCACCGGTCGAACGGGTCCCCTTTGCCGGTCGACCGAAGAGCACTGTTGTAGGTCGGTTGGGGGCGTTGACCATCTAAACGGTCGACCGCTCATTGACTTCGTTCGACCGACGTTTAAGTTAACTTATTGGCCGGTCGACCGGAAATGTGGTTTCGGTCGACCGTGTAGTGCGGTTTTGTTGGGGAATTTCCCTGGTTGTTTTCGGTCGACCGTGACCTGAGGGTCGTTCGACCGTTGGTGCTTTTGAGCGAAAGAGGACTTTTCCCTGTTGGATTTCGGTCGACCGTGATTTAAGAGTCGTTCGACCGGTTGGACGTTATTTCGGTTATTCTGAGGAATAGTTGTGGTGTTCGGTCGACCGGTTGAGGTCTTCCGTTCGACCGTTGGGCATTGTTTTGCATATGGATGCTTGTGCCGTGTGTTGTTGGATCCGCCTCGAGGGCAACGGGTCTCCGGCCTTTTTGGGGCGACGGTACAGACATTGCCGGCCTGAGAGGAGGGTCGTGTTGTGGCTCTGAGTGGCGGGTGCCTTGTGTGCACGTTGTTGTTG
This sequence comes from Triglochin maritima, assembly GCA_963682175.1. Classification (NCBI taxonomy): domain Eukaryota; kingdom Viridiplantae; phylum Streptophyta; class Magnoliopsida; order Alismatales; family Juncaginaceae; genus Triglochin; species Triglochin maritima. The sequence continues at coordinate 1,794,543 of OY821784.1, forward strand.
TGGCTCTGAGGGGCGGGTGCCTTGTGTGCACGTTGTTGTTGTGGCTCTGAGGAGCGGGTGCCTTGTGTGCACGTGTGATTGAGGGGTTGGGGTGAGAGGACCCTTGAGACCCGGGGCCGATGTGTTCGGCTGTGCCTGGTGTGCACGGGAGACTGTTGTGTTTTACTGCATTTCATTTCATTTCATGTTTCATTACGCATTTTATGTTCATAATTTAGGGGTTTGGCATACGGGGTTTCCCACGGGAAACTCAGGCATATTCATGTTTTATGTCAGGTCGCACGCGTCAGTAGGAGGTGGTGACTACGGACAGGAGCGCCCAGACCAGATCCTGTCTCTTTGGTTCTTCGAGGTGGATGATCTTCCCTTGTACATGTGTTGTATATCTTTTGTGTTGGGTTGTAATCATCCTTGACTCTTGTATTGTACAGTTTCCCTATTATATATATATCTGTACTTGTGGTTTGGTGACGTCCCCTGTGTTAATTCTTTATCTGTTTAAAGTTTTAATTTTTCCGCTGTTTCGAGGCGTTACAATTTGGTATCAGAGCCTTCGGTCCCGGTGTGCTTGTCCAATGAAACCACCTTAGAGGTCATGCATTAGTTTCCATTCATCATACATTCATTCATAATCATTAATTCATTGTCGTTTCCTGTCCTCTTGTGTAGATGACTCCGAGACGTGTGAGGCCACCTTCACGTTTTAGAGACGCCAGTGAGGAGACTGGTAGGGAGGACAGAGAGGAGGACCCTTCAGGGGACTCTTGGTAGGCTGGGCGAGTTTCTTGAGCGCCAGTCTGCACAGGCCGAGCAGGCATGGGCGGGGGCAGTGCTGGATCGGTTTATGCGACATCACCCTCCTTCCTTTGACGGCAGTGGTGAGCCGGAGGCAGCTGAGGATTGGGTCTTCAAGATCCGGAAGATCTTCAGAGCGATTGGGTGTCCTTCTGAGAGGCAGGTGGATCTGGCCACCTATGTGTTGAACGGTGAGGCGACCAACTGGTGGAGGTCCACGTCGGCTGTTGTGTTTGAGGACAGCGAGGAGGTGGGCTGGGAGGAATTCCTCGCGGAGTTCAACCAGCAGTTTTTTCCCCAGCATGCGTGGGACAGGAAGAAGGAGGAGTTCCTAGCACTCGAGCAGCGAGAGATGTCGCTGCCGGCTTATATTAGCAGATTTCACACCCTGGAGCGTTACTGCCCGGATAGTTATGTGACACCGGAGCAGAGAGCTCGGAAGTTTATCCGAGGGTTGAAGCCACAGTTCAGGTCACGTATGACCACGAGTATGCCGCAGACTTTAGCTGATGCAGTGAAGTTTGCGACGATCATGGAGCAGGACTACCAGGAGACGGTAAAGGCCAGGAAGGTACAGACGAAGACCAGTGTGCGACCTGGAGATCAGATTTCGGGAAATCCGGGCAAGAGGCCCCGGATTGATAGTGGTGGATCTCAGTATTCAGGGCAGTGCAGGCAGTGCGGTAGAGTTCACCCCGGGCGCGGGTGTGGGGCTCGATCAGGTGCGTGCCATGGTTGTGGCCAGATGGATCACTTTATTCGTTCCTGCCCGAGTAGGTCAGGTGGACCTAGTGGACGACCGGGTTCCTCCTCAGCTAGCGGAGCTGGACCGAGTCGACCAGTTGCACCCTCCCAGCAGGGGAAGAGTGTGGGACGTGTCTTCACCATCCAGGCGGAGGAGGCTAGAGACGCCAGCGCTGTGGTGGAAGGTACGCTTTATGTTGATGGGTTGATTGCTAGAGTGTTTTTCGACTGCGGGGCCACACACTCGTTCATCTCTGAGCAGTTTGCGAGCGTGTTAGGCCGTACCCCTGCGATGTTGACTGCCACGTTGGAAGTCAGCACACCCTTGGGTTTGGTGGGCATTGTGGGGAGCTTCCTCCCCGGCGCCACAGTTGCTTCGAGAGACCAGGAGTTCCCGGCAGACCTGGTCTTATTACCGATGGTAGACTTCGATGTCATACTTGGGATGGATTGGCTGTCCCAGTACGATGTTCGGGTCTTGTGCCGAGAGAAGAAGATTCTGATCTCGAGGAAGGGTCTTCCTGATTTGCTGATCAGAGGGACTAAGAGTGGAGATGGTCGAATTTTGGTTTCGGCAGTGAAGGCTCAGAGGATGATTCACCATGGTTGTAGAGCGTTCTTAGCGACGCTAGTGGTGCCAGATTTTGAGGTGAAGAAGTTGGAGGATATCGAGGTTGTTCAGGATTTTCCTGAGGTATTTTCTGATGAGATCACCGGGTTACCGCCTCACAGAGAGATCGAGTTTGGTATCGATCTGGTAGCAGAGACTACACCACAGTCGAAGGCTCCGTATAGGATGGCGCCTGCGGAGTTAGCTGAGCTGAAGAAGCAGTTGCAGGATCTGCTAGATTCAGGTTTGATTAGGCCCAGTGTTTCACCCTGGGGAGCTCCAGTGCTCTTCGTGAAGAAGAGGGATGGCTCGCTGAGGATGTGTATTGATTATCGGATGTTGAATAAGGTTACCATTAGGAATCGGTATCCTTTACCCAGGATCGAGGATCTTTTCGATCAGTTGCAGTCAGCGAGGGTCTTTTCGAAGATCGACCTGCGATCCGGTTACCATCAGTTGAGGATTCGGGATGCAGATGTCCAGAAGACAGCGTTCAGGACGAGGTACGGGCACTATGAGTTTTTGGTGATGTCGTTTGGACTGACGAATGCACCAGCAGCGTTTATGGATCTGATGAATCGGACCTTCCAGCCGTATCTCGACAGGTTTGTGATTGTCTTCGTGGATGATATACTGGTATACTCACTAGACAGAGAGCAGCATCGGAAGCACCTGAGGATTGTGCTTAGCATTCTGAGAGATCAGCAGCTCTATGCTAAGTACAAGAAGTGTGATTTCTTGCTAGATCGGGTGACCTTTCTGGGACATGTAGTGTCAGCAGACGGGATATCTGTGGATCCAGAGAAGGTCGAGGTTGTGACTCAGTGGAGAGCTCCGACCAGCGTGTCTGAGATCAGGAGTTTTGTGGGCTTAGCAGGTTATTATCGTCGGTTTATTCAGGACTTTTCCAGACTTGCTTCCCCACTGACGGCTTTGACACAGAAGGGTGTCAAGTTTGTTTGGTCCCAGAAGTGCGAGGACGGTTTCCAGGAGCTGAAGAGGCGACTGACTACAGCACCGATTTTGACGTTACCAAGTGGTAGCGGAGGCTATGTGATTTACAGTGACGCTTCTGGTATCGGTCTGGGTTGCGTGTTGATGCAGCACGGGAAAGTGGTCGCTTATGCTTCGAGGCAGTTGAAGGTTCACGAGAAGAATTATCCGACTCATGATCTGGAGTTGGCAGCGGTGGTTCACGCGTTGAAGACCTGGAGACATTACCTATATGGAGAGCAGTTTGAGGTTTTCACAGATCACCAGAGTCTGAAGTATCTCTTCTCGCAGAAAGAGTTGAATATGAGGTAGCGCAGATGGTTAGAGTTCATAAAGGATTATGACTTCACCATTTCGTATCATCCGGGGAAAGCAAATTCTGTCACGGATGCCTTGAGTAGGAAGGTGGAATTATCAGCTGCGAGCTTGTACATTCAGGAGTGGAGGTTGCTTGAGGCCTTCACGGAGTGGAGACCTTTTACGGTGGGCTCTGAGAGGGCAGTGATTGCGGGACTTCGAGTGGAGCCGCAGACAGTTTCGGGTGTTGTTCAGGCTCAGAGAGCAGATGATGAGTTGGTCAGTCTGATGCAGTTAGCTGCTAAGGACGGATCAGACTTCAGTGTCGGAGTCGATGGGGGTTTGAGGTTCAGAGGTCGGATCTGGGTACCGAGAGCAGGTGATCTGAGGGATACTATCATGGTGGAGGCACATAGAGCCAGATATTCCATTCACCCGGGGAGTACCAAGATGTATAAAGATTTGCAGCGGAGTTTCTGGTGGAAAGGGATGAAGCGAGACGTAGCAGACTTCGTGTCCAGGTGCTTGGTTTGTCAGCAGGTGAGGATTGAGCACCAGCAGCCAGCAGGGCAGTTGCAGAGTATAGATCTGCCAGAGTGGAAGTGGGAGCATGTGACTATGGATTTCGTCACCGGGTTGCCGAGGACGAGGAGATCTCACGACGCGATTTGGGTCATAGTTGATCGACTGACCAAGTCGGCGCATTTTCTGGCGATCAGGACCACCTTACCGTTGGAGGGTTTGGCGAAGCTGTACATCGAGGAGATAGTCCGGTTACATGGTGTACCTGTGAGTATTACCTCTGATCGAGATCCGAGGTTTACCTCCAGATTTTGGGGCAGTCTGCAGAAGGCTTTGGGGACTCAGTTGAAGTTCAGCACAACTTTCATCCACAGACGGACGGGCAGTCATAGAGGACTATCCAGACGCTAGAGGATATGCTGAGAGCGTGTACTCTGGATTGGGCAGGGTTTTGGGATGAACACCTGCCGTTGATCGAGTTCGCCTACAACAATAGCTACCATTCGAGCATTGGGATGACACCGTACGAGGCTCTGTACGGTCGGCCTTGCAGATCGCCGGTATGCTGGAGTGATGTAGGCGAGAGGCAGTTGGTTGGACCAGAGATTTCTCAGATGTATGCTGACAAGGTTGGCGTGATCAGACAGAGGTTGGCGACGGCTCAGAGCAGACAGAAGAGTTACGCAGACAGGCGTAGACGAGAGTTGAGATTTGAGGCGGGCGATCACGTTTTCTTGAGGATTTCACCAGCTCGGGGAGTGATGAGATTCGGGAAGAAAGGGAAGCTCAGTCCGAGGTACGTCGGACCGTTCGAAATTCTTGATCGTGTCGGAGAGGTTGCCTACCGTGTTGCTTTGCCGCTGCAGCTTTCGGGTATTCACAACGTTTTCCACGTTTCTATGTTGAGGAAATACGTTGCCGATCCATCGCATGTGATTGAGGTCTGTGTTCCGGAGATCGGTCAGGACTTATCTCTCGAGGAGAGACCCGTGGAGATTGTAGACCGGATGGAGCATCAGCTCAGGAGGAGAACCATTCCGATGGTGAAGGTCAGGTGGCAGCACCATAGCGAGCGTGAAGCCACTTGGGAGGTTGAGGATGAGGTCCGGAAGAAGTATCCGGAGTTGTTCGGTGAGAATTGGTCCTAATTTCGAGGACGAAATTCTTTAAGGAGGGTGGATTGTTACATCCTAATCCTTTGCTAATTGAGTTTATTGTGATTAGGTGAAGGATTAGGGGAGGAGGAGATGGAGGGCTGAGATGGATGAGAGGAGTTGTGATGGATGGTGGAGATTGAGGAGGTGGAGTATATAAGGTTGGATCTCTCTCCTCTCACTCTCACTTGTCTCTCACTCTCTCTCACTCGTTTCTCTCTCAAGTCTCTCTCCCTCTCGCGTGTTAGCAGCTCTCTGAGGTGAGGAGGAGTTCGAGGCTCGCCGGATCGTGTGGCCGGAGGAAAAGGATCGGGTTCGGGTTTTGGCCGGAGAAGAGGAGTTTTGCGAGGAAGCGCTCGCCGGGATTCTTCAAAGGTTTCTTCAAGCCTTAAGGTATGTCAAGCTTTAGTGTAGATCTCCTTTTAGCCTTTGCGAGGGTTGGAGTGACCGACGGTAGGCCGGAAGGCTCGTCGAGAACCTTGCAGCAGCATTTTTGCTCTGCAACGGTCGACCGGCGTGTTGACGCGGTCGACCGATCGTAGTGTATTTTGGACAGAAAACCCTTGCACCGGTCGAACGATACTCTTCGAGTGGTCGACCGGTGGTGCGTTTTACCAAGGGAGTTATGCTCTGTGTGTTTTCGGTCGAACGAGTCCCCTTTGCCGGTCGACCGAAGAGCACTGTTGTAGGTCGGTTGGGGGCGTTGACCATCTAAACGGTCGACCGCTCATTGACTTCGTTCGACCGACGTTTAAGTTAACTTATTGGCCGGTCGACCGGAAATGTGGTTTCGGTCGACCGTGTAGTGCGGTTTTGTTGGGGAATTTCCCTGGTTGTTTTCGGTCGACCGTGACCTGAGGGTCGTTCGACCGTTGGTGCTTTTGAGCGAAAGAGGACTTTTCCCTGTTGGATTTCGGTCGACCGTGATTTGAGAGTCGTTCGACCGGTTGGACGTTATTTCGGTTATTCTGAGGAATAGTTGTGGTGTTCGGTCGACCGGTTGGGGTCTTCCGTTCGACCGTTGGGCACTGTTTTGCATATGGATGCTTGTGCCGTGTATTGTGATTTATCTTAACAAGGTTGATTCAGTTTGTGAATTTGTGTTTTCATTCAACTTCTCGCTAGTATTATCATACATGATCATAACACCTTGTATTGGCATGAGCTTTGTGGCCTGCTGATCTGAAACTCGATGTATTTTTATAGTTCCTAAAGGATTTTCTCAATTGTTTCTTGTTGTAGTATGACAGGTTTGTAGGATCTTAAAAATGTTTGAACAGAATTACATTTTTATTTGAACAAATTGACATTAAAAAATTAAAATATATCATCATATAATCCTGCAAAACATGTCAGTTTTCCCCTGTGACCATGACTGCCTTGTGTTAACTATGGATCTTCCTAAAAAAATATGAAGCCATCTGCGGAACTTCATAAAGCAATTGCTATTCCCAATCATTGCCTACATATTAGCTTGGTTAATTAACCAAGAAACAAAACTTTCACCATGTTACATTACATAAAAAAGATAAACCTTAATAAAATCTTGTAGGGTTAACAGAGTAGAGGTTTATTGTTTGCCGAAATCTGTATTAGACCGGACAGTGTACTCGGTCACAAGTTTCGCAAACAAGGATGACTTATTCTCTAGCAGGCCGGAAGGCGTATTGTTAGAACCCTAACCCTTGATTTGGGGTTAATCTTGGATTAGGGGGGGGGGGGGGGGGGGGGGTTGCATGGGGAAGATGAGGAGCACGGTAGTTGCATGGGGATGGAGGAGTGTAGGTGATGGTGTGGGAGGCGTGCACTGTAGCGAGGAGAGGGTTTTGTTGGGTTTATAACTTAGTTTTCTCTCTCTCTCTCTCTTTTCACTCTCTTTTTGATCTCTCTCTCACTCCTACCTTTCTCTTCCGGCGACCAGAGGAGGCGACACCGGCGACGGAGGAAGGTGCTCGTGCGGGAGAGGCGCGGGGCGTGATCGAGGTCTACCGGAGGAGAGGCGTAGGAGCTTCGGTACCGTCGACTTCACGCGGGTGAAAGGTATATCGACTCATTAGTGTGGTTTTGGTTGCTCACCCAAGTGTGGGGGAGGTGTTGGTCGGCTGGGAGAGGTCGGAGACCTCTCCGGCGGCGTGTTTCTTCGTAAAACCTCGGTTGGTGTGAGGTTGAAGGCGACCAACGGTCGACCGGGTCCTTCGGGCGGTCGACCGATTTAGCACTATTTACCCGACTTTAACCTTCACCGGTCGAACGATGTCTTGTGGCGGTCGACCGGTAGTGCATATTGCTGGTGAGTTGAGACTTCCTGTTGTGTTTCGGTCGACCGGTTCCTTGGGGTCGTTCGACCGGAACTTAAGTGTACTGATTTTCTTTGCATGATTGTTCGACCGTTTTATGACGTAGAATACTAGGTTGACCATGTTAGTTTTCGGTCGACCGGGACCCCCTGAGTCGGTCGACCGATAGTGTTGATTTTGATGTTGATCAGACTCCGGATTTTGACCTCGTTCGGTCGACCGGTTTTAGACCTTTGTTCGACCGTTGGGGATTGTGTTTTGAGTGCAGCGGTAGACCGTGTTAGGCGTACGGTCGACCGATTCCTTTCTGGAACCGGTCGAGCGAATCACCTCTTCCGGTCGACCGTTTGGGCCCAGGACAGAATTCTTGGTTCCCTATTGAATGCCAACTTTGTCCACGGAAACCCGTGTCCTCGCCTTGTGCGTGAGCCGGGAGGTGACGGTGGGCGCGTTCCGCGTGCCTGCCCAGGGACCGCCGTGTGGAAAGGTCACGTGTTCGGGACGCGTCACCTCCATGTTTGAACCGTGACTAAGATGATGGATTGATTGGACTCGTTGTAGTATAGCAGGCCTGAGGGATCGCGGATCCCAATGTTTGATGTTTGTGCGGGCACGCAACTGACGTTGGGTGAGGTGACTACCGGCCTACAGGCTACGGAGGTCGCTGTCTTGCTTTTATAGCGACGTGGTTGGTGTTTGCGGCTCGTGGAGCCTGATGACCTGGCAGACTTCAGTCTGGACATGTCCAATGATGTGATGGACCACCGATGCTGGGTTGGTGATGCCGCCGAGGTTGTGCCAGCGATGATGATTGTTGGGTCGAGGCTGTTTCGGCTATGTTGATTCATCGACTGGGCACCTATCGAGATGTTGTTGTTATACCTTCCGGGCGATGACCCCGTTGGTCCCCGTGGCTCCGACCACAGAGATTTACAGATCTGTATTCTATCGGCCCGCAGACGTGACAGATGCTCCCTGCCGAACCCTTGAGTAGTGTAGCCGCGTGTGGGGGTGCGATGTCGCGTGCTGTAAGACTGCATGTGCCTGCAGTAGGTCTTCTCGGGAGACCCGATGTGGACTGTCGGACTGATGTCATGTTTTACCCTTCGGGGGAACTGTTTTCCTTTCTGTTGATGTCATGACATGCTACTAGTATGATAGGTTCATTTGCGTAATGCATACATATAGGTGAGTTGGCATACGGGGTTTCCTTCTGCAAACTCAGGCATTGTTGTTATATATTTTTCAGGACCACAGTAGGTCCAGTTGGGTGATGATCGGCGTGCACGCGCATTTTGGAGTCGGATCCCCTACTCCGACCACTGAGGTCAACATGATTACGTTTTATCTTCTTTTGTTGTTCTGTTGTAATCATGTATCATTTTGACAAACTCTGATGTAATTTGGTGCACCGCTATTTATTTTATGAGAAGTAACAGTCCCGTCTTTGATTATGGAGTTCTATTGTCTTGATTATGAATTTTTAAATTTCCGCTGTCTCGGGATGTTACACGTATCGTACTCCGCAATCAGTCATGAAAAAAATGAATAAAAAAGTTAGAACATAGGCATGCCATTGTTAAATTGACAATGCAAACCACAAACTTGGAAACTACTCACCATTATCAAGAACCAAGACACTGTCGCTGTCGAGAACAGACGTTATCCTATGCGCTATCGTGAAAACCGTTGAGTCTGGAAATTGTTCTCTTAGTGTCTTCTGAATTAAGTTGTCTATCGCAGTGTCTACTGAAGCTGTTGCTTCATCGAGGACCAATATCTTGCTCTTCTTCAGTATCACTCTCCATAGACAGGCCAATTGCCGCTGACCGACACTCCAATTCTCGCCATTTTTGTTCACTGCAGAAAGAAAAAAAAGGCAGCCACCAACTTCACCAAATTCCAAACATAAATGGTTCCTACTGAATTGGAAACTTAAAGTTCACTAAAACATTAGTTCGAATGGAATCCAACCTCTTGAATCAAGTTTTGCATCCTTTTGACGAATTTCATCTCCAAGCTGACACTTATCCCGAGCCTAAACAGAAAGAAAATTGATTGGTATTAAAACCAATATGTCTAAAGTACAACTGAGTAATTCAGCAGATCCTCAGAACAGAGAACGGCAAAAAATGGTTTGGAACACAAAACCAAACATATCAGATACATAACTGAACTATTTTACCAACTGAAAGTTGCATTATTTATTGGGTAAAGAGAGAACCGATTACCTCCCATATCTGTTCATCACTGTATTCCTCAAGTGGGTCAAGATTGCTTCGAATAGTTCCTTCGAACATAGTTGGATCCTGCGGAATTATGCTCAATTTTGACCTCAAGTCATGCAATCCTATCGTTGAGATATTAATCTTGTCAATCTGTATGTGACCAAAAGTTGGATCGACAATGCAAAATAGCGTCTGGATTAACGTGGATTTTCCACTGCCCGTTCTCCCGACAATACCCGTCTTTTTGCCTCCAAGCAATGTGCAAGTCAGTCCTCTTAAAACAAAGGGCATATGAGGGGCATACCGAACCTGTAAACACAGTTTAGTTGAGAAAATTTAATAATTCATAAGGCAAATAAGCTGTATTATTACATGAAACTCACCTGCAAACCATGAATATCGACTTCTCCTCGTGCCGGCCAATCATTCTCTGGCTTATTCGAGTCTATAGTGAGGGGGGTTTCACTTGGGATGGTGGTGTACTGAAAAATTCGCTCCACTGAAATTATCTTGTTCTCGAGATTACTTAAATTCCTCACGACCCACGATTGTAGCATGTTTATGCTGAGCCCATAGTTCACAGCAAGGCCAGCAATACCTGTGGAAGAGTACAAGACAATGAGTTTGTTTCTAATTGAAGAGTGTCAATGAACTTTCTGTCGTTAGTAATTGTTACTTGGATCGATGATTCCTGCTGGCAAGGCGACTAAGAAAATTAAAGTGAACGCGAATGTGAACAATGACAATGTGTCCATACGGAAGTACAACCACTCTCTTGCAGCAGCATTGTAGAACTTCGGTCGAGAGAAGCCATCGCTCAGTCCGAAATTCGTCTCCATGAATCGGGATTCCTAACCGAAGCTCCTGATTGTGGTCGAACCTGATAATGTTTCAGCAAAATGTTGGATGATGGGGGCTTTGCAGACACCGCTCAATCTCGAAAGTTCTCTTGCAGTTTCTATGTAATAATTCTGAATCAAGCAAAAGATTAAACAAGGAACGAAAGTGCTTGAGTTAGTAACTGTATTCGCAACAACTTGATCATGAACTTAACTGAATTACCTGATACCAGAAGCATGCTGCAATTACAGGGATAAAAACCAGCAAAACCTGCCACGCAACTTGCGAGATGAACAGGATAACTCCAAGCAGTTGGATAATCGAAAAGGCAAAATAACCGATCTGGTTAGGAATCGATATATCCACTCCACTTTGGTCAGTCGATGCCTGTATGGAAACAAAATGTCCCAAGATAAGGAGAAAAACATAGACAAATTTATAAGCCATTTTGAAAGTTCACTCACTCTATTCAGGATACGTCCGCTTGGCGTTGAATCGAAAAATGACATGGGAACGCGGAAAATGCAGGTGGCCATTTTACTGAAAAGCGATGTCGCCGTCTTAAACCCCATGGTGGCAAGAAGTAGAGATCTAACGAGCACGCAAAAGGAGCTGCCAATTGCCAATGCAACATAGACATAGATAAGAACCATCGAACTAGGGGCTGCCCATGCCATCCAATAGTCACTACCAATATTAAGTATCACAAAAAAATGTGTACAAGCAATATGGGAATCACAAGTGCTCCTCCGTATGCGACCGTGAGGTACTTCCAGTATACCGAGAAACCGACCCGTCCTTTCTCTCTTTCTTCTTCTTGAACAAGTTGACCCTTCTTTTCAATACCGGCTTCTCCATTTTGTTTAGAATCTTGACCATTTTCTGACTCTTTGTTTTGTGTTTCGGTTACAATGTTTTTGCTTTCTTCTGTGATTTTATCTGAACTTTCAGAGTTTGTTGCCATAGAATTAACAGCAGACATGGCGGTGTCGTGTGCACCAACTAATTCCATGAAATCCTTTCCAGATTCGAGGATTTCGTTGTATTTTCCAGCTTGGGTAATCCTCCCTTGCCTCATTACCTTAACAACAAAAAAGTTTGAGTTATTACAATTTACAAATTCTACTTTTGGAGTCAACAACCGATATGAACAAATAGAATTTGACAATTCTCACCAAGATCAGGTCTGCTGAAGGCAGAAATTCGACCTGATGCATGACATAAATCACCGTCTTTGACGCAAGGAGACCAATCAAGCATTCCTAATCATCAAAAAAATTATCACACTTGCGATAAGCATCTTCTAGATATCTACTCATTTGAAACACAAAAGCAAAACCTAACCTTAAAGAGATGACTTCCGGTATGAGCGTCGACCGCACTGAAGAGATCATCAAACAGATAGACGTCTGCGTCTTGGTAGAGCGCTCGTGCGATTGAATTCTCTGCTTCTGCCCACCACTTAAGTTGATGCCTCTTTCTCCGATGACCGTTTGGTCCCCGAACGGTAGGATCTCGAGGTCTTTCTTCAACGAACACGCCTCCAAAACACGATCATATCTTTCCTTGGTCCATTTTCTTTCCAAACAACACATTGTCCTCAATTTTTCCACTCTGTATCCAAGCGGTCTGCGCAACATAAGCCACTGTCCCGCACAACTTAACACTCCCTGAAACCTTTGCCACTTCACCGAGAATGCAAGATAGCAAAGTCGACTTTCCGGATCCAACCGTCCCGCAAATTGCCACTCTCATTCCATGTAAAATGCGAAAATTCAAACCGCAAAGCGTTGGATTCTCAGGATTATTGGTATCCCGAGAGAAGATGTTAAGCAGAAAATTTGAAATTTTAATAACACCCAGTCGACAGAGAATATTACGCAAATACTGAAAACATGTGCACAAACATATATATAATATATATAAACATCAGAGTATTTCAAAAGTTGTGATTACATTAAAAGACTATACGACGAAAGCAGTAATCACTCAACCTCAACTGAGAGAAAGCTGGATCCGGTAGCGGTGCTCCTCTCCTCGGTCATCACCCCCTATCGTCGATCACGGCCTAAAAATAAACATGCAACAATGCCTAAGTTTCCAGAAGGAAACACCGTATGCCAAACTCTACAATGCATGAAATGAAAGACACCCTAGCATGCAATTCTACTAAACAAGAAAAACATCACAAACAGCTGGGCTCCAGGGCTTTTTCACCCAACCACAGTACACACACTCGTCGCCAAACTGGGCTCCAGGTCTTTTTCAACCAACCCAAACGTCCAAGGGCTCCAGGGCTTTTTCACCCAACCACAACACACACGTCGCCAAGCTGGGCTCCAGGTCTTTTTCAACCAATCACAGGATTCACAGCTAACACGACACGACCAAGTGCTCCATGTCTTTTTCAACCAACCCAAACGTCCAAGGGCTCCAGGTCTTTTTCAACCAACCCCGCACAGACTAGCTGGGCTCCAGGTCTTTTTCAACCAACCGCAGCTCTCACACAGTTACGGGGCTCCAGGTCTTTTTCAACCAACCGTCGTAACACCACAATTCTAAGCTGGGCCTCAGGCCTTTTTCAGCCAATCCCAAGCTCGCACGCCGTTATGGGGCTCCAGGTCTTTTTCAACCAACCACCGCAACTCTCGTGCACCCTAGCACACTTGCCGGAAGAACATCTGCACCACAACTCACCCCACACGGACGGCCACAACAACAACACGTCCATAGTGCAAAACTGGACACAAACGGTCGACCGAACCAAAAGTCCTGGTCGACCGAATCAAGCAAATACAGGGCAATCGCATCGACCGACACTCCATCGGTCGACCGATTCCCACCAACTGCACTCGTTCGGTCGAACCAAAGTCAAGGGACGGTTGGCCGTTTAGATGGTGAACTCACAGGTTCAACGAACAAAACAACCAATCGATCGAACTTCGAGACTCCTCGGTCGACCGATTTCCTCCCGGGAATAATCCCTCTCACTCACCACGAATCCGGTCGAACGTCGAGCCCTCCTCGGTCGACCGAATTCCTCCAGAGCGTTCCCCACGCTCAGCACACAAGTCCGGTCAACCGAAACCACCTTCGATCGAACCGACCACTATTCTCACTTAAGTCACGGTCGGACGAAGTCAAGGAGCGGTCGACCGTTTAGATGGTCAACGCTCCCAACCGACCTATGACAGTGCACACGGTCGACCGACAAAGGGGACCCGGTCGACCGAATCTCACCAAGCTTGCCTCCTATGCACGATCGGTCGATCGCCCCAAGGGCATCGTTCGACCGATGTGAGGCAGAACCTGAATTCTCTTCACGAACGGTCGACTGTTTGCACCAACCGGTCGACCGATCATGCAGTGAAATCTGCTGCATGTTTACTTGCGATGAGCCGGAAGACCTACCGTCGACTTCCAAATACTCACACTACTTAAGTGAGCGAGTTGACATACCGGAAGGCTTGAAGAAGCCTTTGAAGAACCGCGACGACGCCTCCACGAGCACGTCTCCCCAAAAACATGATCCGTTGACGAAACTCCCACTCGAACGACGTTCACTGCCTCTCGACACACTCAAGCACTCCAACTCCTCCTTCCACCTCCAACCACAACCACAGAACCCGTGTTAGGTTGAGAGAGAGAAAGGGAAACGCGAGGGATGGGTTAGCAAAACCACGAACTCACCTCCGACCACCAACGACTCCGATCACCCCAATCTCTCCGGAGAACACCACCAACACCACCTTGTCGGTGCACTGAGAGAGGGAGAGAAACGTGAGGGAGAGAGTCGCGAGAGAGAGTGCGAGAGAGAGAGCTCACCAAATAATATCTCCCCCAAACCAAATCCTCACCATCCATTCCTAATTCATTCCATCTCCACCACTCATCTCATCTTCAATCCATCTCAACCCCTCATCCAACCATCTTCAATCTCAGTCGTCCATCTCCATCTCCCCTATTCACCACCTAATCAACAACAAAAACCCAATTAGGATTAGGATCCTACGGAAGACCCCATCCGTGACCTCAACTACGGTCACAGAGGCCCCTTTGGGGAGCTTCTCCACGACATCCGATCGCAATTCCTCCAAACGAAGGAATGCTGCTATCCGATCGAGAGAAACTTTCGTCTGAATTATCATCGATGTCGTATCGGGCAAATTGTAGATTGGATCTTGTAGAACCCCGAAAGTGGCCAATGCAGATAGCACCTTCCCCGATTCAAGCGGAATGCCCATAAGCATACAAGCTCCGAAAGTGGCAACTGACACGAATGTAGGCGTTCCCCAAAGCACGAACATCGTCAATGCGGATGTATAAACGTACTTCTTCAACCAACCCGTCTCAACCTACCTCATTTCCTCAATTCTTGACAAGAACTTCATCTCCCAAGCTTGAAGCTTGAGAATCCTCATGTTCCTCAAAATCTCCGAAGTCCCTCTGTTTTTCAATTTAACAGAGCATACAAAATTCACATAACAATTAACATAACAACGATTAATGGAACATAACAAACTAATTAAATGAAATCTTCATTCTAGTATCTTTTGACTCCATGAGCTTCTCCTGAAACTTTTCTTGCAACCTCCCAAGAGGCAAATTGGCCAACATGATCAATATGGTTTCTCCAAGTGCCGCGACCGACGCCAACCCAACATTGACATACAGCACAAGCAATGCCAATGCCACCTGAACCGGCGTTATCCAAACGTCATGGAGGTACCAACCAAACACCTCAATTCTATCTGCATCGACGATTATCAAGTTGATTATCTCCCTTGAACTCCGGCCTGCCGAGAATTGGCAGACAAATTCAGTCCCTTGTTGTAAATAACCGCAACCAATGCGGCCCTCACGTGAATTCACGCCAGTGCCTCTGCGCCAAACACTCTGTTGGATTTGGTTTATAAAATTGTTAAATACAGGAAAATCGGAAGAATCGGTCGACCGGAACTTAAGTCCCGGTCGACCGAATTACTCCAGGAGCCACGGGGCTCGGAACAGATCAATGATCGGTCGACCGGTTCTGGGAATTCGGTCAACCGAAAAACGTCAGGAGATTTGGGGCTCAGGTTTGATCAAGATTCGGACGACCGGTGTCGGGCACGCGGTCGACCGAAAAGTGACAGGAGCTGCATCAACATGCAGATCGGTCGACCGGTGTTGGACACGCGGTCGACCGAAAACGTCCAGGAGCTTCGGGCGCTATCCAGCTGCGCGGAATGGTCGACCGGCTATGAGCGAGCGGTCGACCGAATGATGGCAGTTACGCGAACTAACCAAAAACCGGTCGATCGATGGGGCATTCCGGTCGACCGTTTTCAGGCAGTTATGCACGATCTGAATTATTCTCTGTACGAATTTAGCCCATTATAAATAGGATTTTCGCCCTAATCTTGTAACATAACATACAATACTTATTTCCTTGAGATAGATTAGGCTAGAGAGAGATCTAGAGTGCTTTGGGAGACATATTGCTTCCAATCGTTTGTAATCTCGGAGACTTCTCTTGTTGGAGAAGAGCTTCAAGGAAAGAAAACCCGCAGGAGACCCCCCCCCCCCCCCCCCCCAAGGACGTAAAGTGGTCGGGGATAAAGACGCTCGGCATCAGCGATGTCGAGAAGTTCTCGGTCGAGAGTTTCATCGGCGGAGCGACGTGGTTGAAGAGCACCAGCGTGCCATTTATGCCCAAGTTGCTCCCAGCTTAATATATAATTATCACATTTGTTTTGTCTTTATTTTTTTTCCTTCCACAAATTAAGTTATAACGAGTGAGTGAGATAATTAATTAAAAGGTTTAAGCTCGTGTTAACATCTTCACCAAGTGTAAGTTAGATAATAATAATAAGGCTGAAACTGAAATTGCATTTTTGCATTTTCTTTCCTTTTAATTAATTAGTCAAGAATGCAATGATTGTTTGTGTTCCTCGGAAATAGTGACAGACCGAGGTCTACTAACAACAAGTAAATATGTTCGACTTACAAGTACATATTCGATAATACAAAAAATTTGAGTATATATCGTCAATTAATTCACATGTGAGGTGAACAATAGCAAATTACCTTATTTTTTCATATATGATGCAGAAAATCTTACAAGTAAAGAAAAAAGGATGTACCAGTAGAAAGTCTACATTAACTGAACTTTTTAAAATAAAATCAAGACTATAATAAGTCTGTTTTAAAAAATTATACCATTTCAATTGCTGAGAACTTGCATCTTAATTGTTTTTTATTGTTATTATTATTGTATTCTTGTTCTACTATCCTAGATTAAAATTACTTTAATTGATCACAAATCCGATATATAATTCGAGTTGGTCGTGCATATAGAAATCCCTACTCAAAATCCTATTGATTCGAAATAATTGATATTAATATTTGAGTTGGTTTTTTGGGATTTATGTTACTGAAAAATACTTATTTTATGCTTATAATGTCACTGTTGAGTTCATATTTGTTTTGATGTTATCGTGAAATCCATTTATTTAATATATGTCATTATGAAATCCTTTTATTACGACCAACAAAATACACAAGCAAAATCAATTTTAATTTACATACTGTTGTAATGATAATTAAGCGAAACAATATACAGAGTCAATTGCGCAACGCAACAAACAATGTTACATACTCATGATCGACCTCTAGTGTAGGAAATTGGCAAGTAGGAGATGTTTAAATCGCAAGAAGAAGAAAGATAGAATTAGCTCAAATATTAAATATTGTATCTAAACCTCGAAATCAAATCCCACAAAATCATTTGGCATTCTAGGATGTAATGCATAATCGGTTGGTTGTTTAACTTTAACTGGTTGTTCATGCAAAATTACTTTATCAGTAAAGAAAAAGGATCATGTAATAGCCTGCAATGGACAATATTAATTAATTGTTGCAGCTCATTTGCTGCTTCAGAACACTTGCGGCTTGAATAAATCATCAAGTCATTTGCAGTCTACATTACCTAAGAGTTAAAACAGGATATATAGCTCAACATGCATGGTAGGAAGTGAGGGTAGTTCGATCGACCATTGTTAAATTAAATTACGACTGTCATAACCACATATACTTAAAACATAATACAGTCGACTAACATGTAATTCAGCTATATTTGCTAAATGACTGATTCGTGGTGGTAGTCGAGAATCTTCACTTGGAGCTGCAATAACAAAACATGTGTCCACCGGAGAAACTAGATCGACCATAATATACGAAAGTTTTTCCAAGCAAAGGTGCATGAGGAAGCAAGAAGTTAATAAGTGCTCTTGCATCTTGGCATCGACTACTGATCTTCAAATTCCTCAAGCAACTGTACTCGAAGCTTATTAGGTTCTCCTCAACCTTCCAAGACCTTGGAATTGGAATTTCTAGCGAGTCTAAGCAGGACTCAAAATCCTAGAATAGTTAGTTAAGTAAGAAAGGTACAAAATGGAGTAAAGATATACATGCATGCCTAACGAAAGCAAAAATAAAAATAAAATCATACATGTATGTATAAATTCTCAAGCGCAGGAGAAATTCGAAGCAAGCAAAGAAGGGCAGTTGTTTGTTTTAGGCAATTAGATTTGCACACACTGAGGGTCTTGAGCTTCAAAAATGGTACTGTCATATTGCTTAAGGCATTGCTTAAAGCCAAAACCTGCTAAACCACATCTTTCATAAATGACAAAATAAATTAAGTTGAAGTAACATTTTGAAGAAGATTAAAATTGAGAATTAATTACCTCTAAGGAGACCTGCATAAGCTCAAGCTTTTCAAGGTTAGGGAGCCCATTAAATATATCAAGACTTCCACAGTCTTCTTTTAGTGTAAAATAGAACGAGTATGACCCATAATTGAGTTTCAAAGAAGCAAGCATTGGAGCATCCAATCGTAGAGACTTTGGATGAAAGGTTTCCAACGAAAAATCTCGAAGGGTGGTAGAAACAATATTGATGTTGCCTATTCCCTTGCAGCATTCCAAAGTCAAGCATTGAAGGACAGGACAACCAAAAATTAAGGACTCAAAAGTGCTTTCATCTTCGAATTTTACGGAAACAAAGACGATGATAGTGAGATTGTAGAACCCTTTGAAACAACAAGGAATAGCGGCGATGCGGCAAAAATTTAGACACAAATATCTCAAGTTGTTACAACTAAAAAGAGTGGATGGCATCTTATGTCCTTTAAAAGTATAATCTGTATCGAGAAATCGAAGGATGAGTTGTTGGATATCGGCATTTCTCAAAACATGCATCCATATGTCAACCTGATAGAATATTGACTGTAAAGGGGAAATAAACTCGAACCTCCTTATTTTTCCAACATGTAGCAACAAAACTCGATTCACAAGACTAACAACCTTGCGCTCATGCTCTTCCACTTGGTCATTGGAGTAAGTCTCTGCATGAAAAACGAGGTCCGGCATTTGCCTCCATCGGTATCTCCAAGCTCTTGATATTAAGCTTGTCCCGATAGCTTTGGTTATAGGTAGACAAGTTAGAATATGGTCAACAACATTATCAGGTAAAGAGTCTATCCCGACCAACTTATAATTATCCATCTCCTTCTTTTTGTTTACTAGAAGCTCTGACATCTGAAATACAAAATAAAGTTTCCTGTAAGGTATATATCAAGAAATTCAGAAGCCAAACTACAATCACTATGGAAATCAAAACTTCAACTCTTCTTAGAAGCCTATGCTTACAGATTGTTCCTATATATTTTTGGGAAGCTTACCATTCTGCACATCAAGCATCTGGTTAGGAAAACTAATAATTTGTTGGGCTTTATGAAATTTCAGCATACCAAGTGGGATTAATTATTTTCAACACTCGTAGGTCCTATTTTTCTGCCTTAAATTTGAAACGTATGACTGTCCATTTACTACCGAATAATAAGGTAGAAAAACAATGCTCTTCAGGGGCTTTGTGAAAGTACATCAAACAAAATTGATGTGTTTTGATCAGTAACACAATATTAATGAAAGCAGTGACAAGAAATTTCAGAAACAAAGTGTAGATTTGCAAATCAAAACCAATAAGTAAGAGTGATTTTGGTGAAGATCGATCCTAGAATAATCTTAGAACAAATGCACAATACTCCTCGGTACAAGTTCAGATTAATTAAATTTCCATCACTTCATCGTCGTTACACGTTTCATAGGTCCAATATGTGTATATCCAAAAATGAGATATCAACACCAACAGATCAAAAATAATAAAATATCATCCAACATAGATTACTCTCAACATATAAGAACAATTCAACATAAGGCAATTCAACATATAACAAAAAATAAATTGTTCATATACCTTTTATAAGAAGAGGATAGTAAGTAGTATGTGACCAACAAGGGAAGGAATGAATAAACTAGAAAGAGGAGTGGGTTTGAGCATTTATAACCTGAAAGTGAAATTAATTACTCAAAGCCACCTCCAAAAATATACACCTTCTTCTTCTTTTTTTCTTTTTTGTAGTAGACACCTGAAAGGCAGAAACTCTAAAACTTCTCTTTTTTAGTTTTTTTATTTGGGGGTTGACAAAAACGGCGATTTTTTTGGGAATTTTGCTACCATTACCTTGTAAATGTATATATATGTACACACACTCACACAAAGAAGGTAGAAAGAGAAAAAACCTTTCGGTCTTTTGGAACATGTCTTGCAACTTTTGGTAAGGTGAATTATGTGTGTTTCTGAGTTCTGACAGAAGTACGATGAAGCTAATTATAGATGATTTGATATTATTTACGTAACTAAATCTACTTGGAACATTACTTAATAATTGTATTAAGCTAATCCCTGGACTGAGCTGGGGCCTTCAGCTAAATTGTTGGCATACATTATAAATGCTCTTGGGCCTAAACTTGGGTTTTCTCTATGGGCTGAGCATTTTAATTTGGTCATGGTAATTTATTTAGTAGTTGACATATGATTCCACCTTAGAAGATGGCACAGATTAAAAATTCTATTACTTCTACAATTGAAAATGGTATGTGATTGAAGTCTCTCCCTCACCTAATTCTGTTAGGATACTTCTTCCTAAGAAGTTTTAGCATTTCAGATAAAGTTTTGAAGAAAAACTGTGGAAAGGTGCAACTAAGAGATCAAATCTATTTGGAGCTTGGACAGTACTTTTTAGGTCAAAACAAAACTTGGATTCTAAATCATCATAATAGTAAAACCCTTAAAAATATAATACTTCGCATCTTATTTAGGTCATGGTAAAGTAAAGCAAACGGTTCTATTAATACTATGAGAGTGTGTTTAAAATTTTACGAAATAGTGCAGAATAAAAATGAGCAATCCAACTTCCCAACTATCCATAATTTTCTTGTTTACGTAATCAGAAGTTTCTAAACAATATAGATAATTGATGTTTTGTTTGTTAGTGTGGTGCAACAAAACAAGAGTAGGTCCAATCCCACCAACCAACCAAACCATCCACTCCATGCATGACGAGGTATACTTCACATATTTAGTGCTTATGCACGCTTCTTGAAACTTCTGAAACAAACATAACCATTACAACTCGAAACATAACAACTCAGTTACTACGTATTCAGCTCTTGAATGCATGCAACAAAACGTCCAAAAACATGTTACAACGTGTATTACTTTGTTATATATCGTCACAATTCTCTGGGATCCACGAAGATAGTGGAGCCAGGTTTCGACTTAGTCCAGTCCCCGACCGCCCAATTGCTATACCCTTCCGGGAGGCGCTTAACGCACCACAAGTCCTCATCACAAGATAGTATCTTCCAATGGGGGATCCCAGCCCGAATCGGATCGCAACTTGCCACCTCCGTCGCCACCACTCCACACCCGCCCTCCTTGGCTAAATTATGCGCAAACCCGCAAAGAGCGGCCACAAGCCGCCCCGCCTCGGGCCCTTCTCCTCCCAAACCATACAAGAAGTAGAATCCGAAAGGCCGGAAGAGGTCTGGCACGGACGGAATTCTCAACCAAGGAAGCAACCGGTCGACCGCCCGGCTTGTCTTGGCAAACGCCCGCTTGGCCCTCGACGCGCCCCGCACCTCCAGCCGGAACACTTCCTTGCAATTCCAAACGCTCACAATAGCCCAAGACTCCGGTGGGTCGACGAGAAACGCCTCGGCTGAGCCGGGCCACTTGGCGGAGCTGAATGCGAGGAATGTCCCAAGAGAAAATTGGTTTTTGAGCACGACATCAATGTCGCGGGGAAAGAACTCGGTGGTGGAGAAGCGGAGGCGGTAGAAGGCCTCAGCATCGGATGGGGAAAGGCGGAGGATGGTGGTTTGGGATGGGAGACGGAGGCAGTGGGCGAAGACCGGGTGGACGAGGATGGTTGGGGTCCGGAATTTAACGTAACCACACCGGCCGGTGAACAGCCCTAGTGAGGCTGAATTGTCCTTCTCCGTCGCCATGTAGGCGTATTCCGCTTTGTTTTCGTTAAACCAATGTTCGATCATCGTTACAAGTTTTAGTGCAATGCCTTTCCTCCTGATCATCACATATCGCACAACAAAGTGTTGTATATATATTTGTTACACATGATAATGTATCGCTTGATTGATTAACGAGCAACCAACTTAGATAACTTACTATCTGATAATAACTACATTACAGTATCTTTAGATTTAATTATAATATAGTTACGTACCTAAAGAGAGAGGAGACACGGAGACCAAGTACGTAAGCGAGTTTGGTGTAGAGAGGGGAAGGAGGCTTCCCGTTTCTAGAGGTATTGGTACCGCATGTAACGGTTTTTATGCAGCCTCGAATCACACCAACAATCTCATTTTCCGACTCGGCCACCTTAATTTTTATTATTAAAAATACGAGTCATAACAAAGTTAGTATTTGAAGTAATAAGAGATAACGATAAAAATATTAATAAGAGTGTCGTACTACCGTACCAGCATCATATAAGCCGGCGAGTGCCGGACCCGAGAGATGGGGTCACCAAGTTGGTCGGTGAAGAGCGAAGTCTTACCGGCACCGACATCGCACGTCATCTCTACGGCCTCCACTCCGGCACAGTCTCTGGCCGGATCAAACTCTCTAACCACAATCTCCATATAACACTTAGCCACTAATTTACTGCCACTCTTACTAAAGTTAGGTATAGAAAGTGAGACTTTTATGATTGAGACCAGCTTGGTTGATGGGGGTATAAATACCCGTTTGGAGGGACCAATGATCAAGTGGTACCGTAAATCTCTTCATTGGTGGCAGTAATTATTAGGTGGTGGTTTTAAATAAACAATGATTTGATCACAATTGACGGCTTAATAGCTTAGACATGAACCGACCTATATCTCTTGGTCTCTTGGGGTTCGTGAACGGGTCTTATTTAGATTCAACATTTCAATTAAATCCCATGAAATTAATTTAATTATAAAGGTTTCAAAATCCAATAATTACGTCAATCATATTCGCAATCATATATTCGAATTTATTAATGAACCTGAGATTTCCAGAATCTACAAATATTACGTGAGATAGGGAATTATATACCAACCAAGTAATTATTTATTATGCGAAAAGTTACGTAAAAACTACTAAAACGAACCGCGCAAATCCCCACGAAACGACGACGATTGCACCGAATGATTTGTTATTTGTTGGATCGATTTAATTATTAGCAAAGTGGGAGGAAAAATAATTACTGCTTAGAGAGTTAGAGGAGAAGGAAAAGGAAAAAGAAAAGGAAAAGACAATACGTGCGTTATGGAAATTATGGGACGTGGCAAATCATCTACCAGTAATTGTTTAAGCTCTTGATTAAATATTTAGAATTTTTGCACTTCACGCGTTGTTAATTTGTTCCTATTATATATACCTACCAATTTGAACCTACGCCATTTTTAATATCCAAATTTTAAAATATGCCCTTCAATTTGATGTAGATTTGTAAATATGAACTCAAGCTTACGTATAGCTACACTTAATCATCCTTTTGTAGCAATGTTATGTGATGTAAGTTTCAACTTCATAATCATGGCATAATGACTATCATATTTAAGTTCGAATACGATAATAATGTTGGGAAATTGTGGGCATGCAAATTTATTTGATGTTATCCCATTTGTTAGTTTTTCAACTTTTTTGTGATGTTTCAATAGTTTTTCGACAAAAATATGTGCATCCAATAGAGTACTGATACACAGACGTGCAACCATGTCAATAGTTATGTTAACATCATTACTAGAGGCGAGGGTTCCTGATAAATAATTATAACTTTATTTGTTTCCAAAAAAATTGTGATTCCCAAAATTTTGAAATTATCCTTTCAAAAAAAGACAAGGTTGTTCACATTTTGTCTGTATTCAGTCTAGAATGGACACATTTTCCGTCTAGAATGGACATGATTGTTCACATTCTGTCCATATTTGGTACAGAATGGACACAATCTCCATCCAGAATCAGTCCATAATGGACACAATCTCCATCCAGAATCAGTCCATATTCAGTCCAGAATGGATACAATCTTTGTCCGGAATCAACACAGAATGGACACGGTTCTGGACACAATTGTCCAACTTAGTCCAGAATAACCAGAATGGACATGATTGTTCACATTTTGTCCATATTCAGTCCAGAATGGACACAGTCTCTGTCCGTATTCAGTCCAGATTGGACACAATCTCTGTCCAAATTCAGTCCATAATGGTCACAGGTTGGTCCAGACTTGACCAAAACGTAAACAGTCTTATTTTTTTTTGGAATGATAACTTCAAACTTTTAGGAATCACAATTTATTTGGAAACAAATAAAGTCATCATTCTTTGTCGGGAAATCACCCACCCTCTTAGAAATTATGCTAACCTGGTTGCTAACATAGTTGTGCGTTCAATGATCATTTTCCTATCAAATATAAATGTAAAATACACGTGAGGGCTTATAATTGTCGACCCAGTGACACATTTTGAGACATAACCCATTACCCATCTCAGGTTAAAAACAAAATAAATAAAATAAAGTGGAGACGTGGGCATGGGTTGAAGCGATACCGTGTGTTGTTGTTTGCGAAGAACAATTAATGGATTTCAAATTGGCACCGAAAGTAATTAGGGTCGGTAATGATTGGTATTAGAGCTTGGGATCACACCAATTGGTTACACAGTTTTCTAGTTTGGTGCTTATGAAGTTTAAGGGCTCTCACTCAACCAATACTTGGCTAAACCCAATTACTATATTATATGCTTAAATTGCTTACAACTGCAGATATGTTTTACTTTACTCTCTAAAGGGTCTCAAATTATTTACCTAACTAAAATCCTCTCATATTCATACCTCTGTCAATGAGCTCTGTAGTTAATCACTTGCACGTTTTTTTCTAGAAAGTAATATATACTGAATATATATTGAATACTTACCACCAAGCTTAAGATATGTTAAACCATTATTAAAATTACATACTATAAGTTAATTATGCAAAACGTATTGGATATAATTGTCCAACGTCATATTTAGAATGTAAACGAAACTTCAACATAAGCCTCCGTATTTTAGATACAATGTTATTTCCATTTATTATTGTAAAATTTAGTATCCTTTTAGCATCTGACACTGTTTTCTCAACTGCTGATAGAAATATACAGATCTGATGTCCAAAGAAAGTGTATTTCTCCACTAAGAGCTGATTCAAATCTAGTCATCAAGTTAATCCTATTTGATAGAAAATGAATATTCACTGCAACTTTGGTCACCCTTCCAACAAACCATATATGCATGAAATCATCCCCAACTAAAACTATCATATAAGAAAGAAGTCAAGTATAGCCCTTCAATATTATATGGTTTGCATAATCTTCAATTAGAATTCTTTAATATTTAGACTTAGTTTTCATGTGACTAGACTCTAACCTCAATTAGCCTTTGATAATGGGGATAATTGAACAAACTACGAAAATAAATTCTATTGGTCTCCGGATACAGCTTGCACCAATCTTAAGGAAATTAGAAATTTAATTTCCTTTGCTAGTTGTTTAATTTAGAAATTGTTGAGTATGTATGTGAGATTCACCTTACGTGTTAATAAAAGTAAAGGTGACATGTTTTATTTACAAACTTCAATCCTTGAAATTAGAATATTCAAGATCAAAAGTCTACCAACGTGGTAAGAATTACTTGGTAGCTAATTCAATTGACCAATCGCCATACATGGTTAGTTACACCATCCAACTTAACGTGTCGGAGATCGAGCCATTCCATTGAAGGTGGAATTAACCAAACAGTACTTAGCCTAAACTAACTTGTTGTTAGAACAAAGGGCCCGTACTTAGCCTCTCCTTCAAGCCCGGACTCGATCTAGATCAAATAAGAGCATGTTCATTGATCTGCATTGGCTAATATGGTTCATGAATGTCTTAATTATTGAGCGCGCAGCTACACTAAAGAATGAGTAATTTGTACTCAAATCAACGTACAACTCCACTCCAAACAACATATATAAGAAGATTAGTGAGGGGTAACCAATGCATAGAAAGTTTCAAAATGCAATGGGGGCACAAAACACAATTTGATTACTCAAGGGAGGAGACCACGTCCTCACCCAACACACCACATGTTGCATGAATATATGTGATCATACATAAAAGCTAGGCATGTTTATATTAATTATTATACCTTCTAAGTATATTGGATTTTCCAAAATATTTGATTAGTATTTTTGACACCAAAAACACTTAATTTCTAATTTACTAACGGTTAATTGCAATTTGTCTTCCTTATCTTTAATTATGAAGCATTTTGCGTCCCTATCCTTTAAAAATACGCTCTTCAAAAATTTAGACAATAATATATTTTGCCTCTACGGCTCTACCATGTCAGAACATTTCTTCTTCCTGCTTCTTTGTTTTTAGTTCTAACTTCAATCCGTTCTACTATATTGCATGCGCAAAGAAGATGATGTTGAAATATCATCAAATAAGGAAACATATCACCTGCTCCGACGAAACCTCCACATAGCCGTTGGGATGCATCTTCTATTCTACAACGCAATATCTCATACAAGGAAAGAATCAAGTGCACCCCCGCTCCTCCTAATTAGGAAAGCTTCCAACGGTCCTTATTTTTGTATCTTCTATTTATACACAAGTTCTTGTAAATCAAAAGAATAAAGAAATAATAATCGATCTTTCTTCTTCCACAATTCAATATGGTATCAGAGCAATAAAAACGATCTCAGAGCTCCCCCGGAGGTCATCACTGATCGTTGTTGGTGATTAAAGGGGGTTGAAGGCTAACAAGCCGACATCCAGACCCAAAAAACCCCATGGCTGAAAATGCAAGCAGCTCAGAATCAAGCTCGTCCTCGCGCCTGGTCTCAACCCTCTTCAACGGGTCAAACTACCTCACTTGGGCTCGCGCGGTCACCCTCTCCCTCAGTGGCAGGGGGAGGCTTGGCCACATCACAGGGAAAACAAAGAAACCAGAAGGCGCCGGGACAGAAAACAAACAAGAAGAATGGCAAACCAGGGATCACCTGGTAATGTCATGGATAATCTCTTCCATGCAACCCAACATTGGCGAAATCTTTCTATACAAAGAGAGCGCGCAAGAACTATGGGAAGCCGTCCATGAACAATATGGAAAAGCGCACAACTTCGCTCACGTTTTCAAAATCAAGCAAGAGATCGCGCAGACGCGTCAAAACCAGAAATCCATCACAGACTACCTCGGAAGTCTCAGGAAAGCGTGGGACGAGTTAGGGGTTTATGAACCCCCGACCACCGACGCCGAAATCATCAAGCAACGCACAGAACAAAATCGCATCTATCAATTTCTGGTGGGCTTAGATGCAAGCTATGAGTCCATAAGAAGCCAAGTGATCATGTCACAAGAACTCCCAACCCTTGCTGCAGTCACGGCGATGATCCAACGCGAGGAAACTCGCCGCAGGACCACCGCTCCTCCGCAAGGACACACCCAAACAGATACTGGAGGCGAAACCAGTGCATTTTTTGTCGCAAAAACTCCAAATCCGACCGCAAACCACAACAACAACAAAAGGAGATACGGAAATCGGAAGGATGAATACTGCGAAAACTGTAAAAAATCGGGACACAATAAAAACCACTGCTGGTTTCTTCATCCGCACCTCCGACCGTCAAGGGATGGCGACAGACGAGAAGGGAACGACAGAAACAACATGAGATCATCGGGTGCCGGCGGCTACTACACCGCCATAGGGAGCGGCGGCCACCAGACAAACCCTAGCTCAACCCCTTTTCTCGCTCAAACCCAAAATGGAAATAACGGAGGCGGATCGTGTAGCTTTTATACGATGGGAGATCCGACAATGCATCCGGATCCAACCGGCTACCACCCGAATCATCAGCAACACAGCAACATGACCACATCTTCAAATCGCGTAGGCTTGGGCCCAAGCCATTCTGGACCAGACCAGCTCAACCTTCTAGTGGACCAGCTTAATTCATTGTTGCAAAACAACCCCCACACTTCAGGTAATAAGACAGGTATGGAAAAAACCTTGAATCATTACACTGCATTATTTTGTGATAATCCTTGTAATAAAAAGTGGATAATTGACTCAGGTGCCACTAATCATATGACTGGAAATACTACCATGTTAAGTAATATCAACAATAGATTAGAAATGCTTGATAAATTTGTAACTGTGGCTAATGGTAATCAAGTAGAAATTAAAGGAATAGGGGACACTAGATTACTAAACCAAATAACCAAAGATGTTCTTTATGTACCATGTTTTAACTCCAACCTATTATCTGTGGCCAAACTCACAAAGGCATTAAATTGTAATGTTATATTTACTCCCACTGATGTACTCTTTCAGGATCGCTCCACAGGGAAGACGATTGGTAGAGGCACTCTTCAAAATAATTTATATATTCTAGATTCCAATAACACTGCCTTACATGTCAGCAATAGCACCGTACATGAACTTTGGCACAAGAGGATGGGACACCCCTCTCATTCTGTTCTGAAAACTTTATTTCCATTTATTAATTCTGAAATTATTTGTGATGTTTGTAGTTTTTCAAAACAAGTCAGGTTACCTTTTCAGTTATCTACTACTAAAACAAATAGACCCCTTGAGCTGATTCACTCCGATATTTGGGGGCCCGCTCCCACTGAATCCTATAATGGGTTCAAATATTTTATTACCTTCATTGATGATTTTTCTCGTACCACATGGATTTACTTACTTAGATTAAAATCTGATGTTTTTGAGATTTTTCGTGAATTTGTGACATTTGTAGAAAATATGTATGGGTTCAAAATTAAAATTCTTAGATCCGATAATGGTTCTGAATATACCAGTAACATGTTTCAAAATTTTCTAAAACAAAAGGGCATTTTTCATCAAACCACTTGCATTAATACTCCCGAACAAAATGGGGTTTCTGAAAGGAAAAACAGACATTTATTGAATATCACCAGATCCTTGCTTTTTCAACATCATGTTCCAAAAAGGTTTTGGTCAGACGCGGTTTTAACGGCTGCTTATCTTATTAACAGACTCCCTAGTCCAAGACTTCAAAACAAACAACCTCTAGAAATTTTAAATGGAAGAAAAATGACTCTTGATCACCTCAAAACCTTTGGTTGTGTTGTCTTTGTTCACAGGACCAGGATGGATAAGCTAGACTCTAGCTCTTGTAAATGTGTGTTCTTAGGATATTCTTCTAAGAAAAAGGGATATAAATGTTATGATCCCCAAAATTGTAAATTTTATATTTCTCGTGATGTACAATTCTTTGAAGATAGTCCTTATTTCCAAAGGGACAAAGAAACTCCTTCTCCCCAAGGTACGTCTCCTACAAGCAATATTCCCCTCCCGGTCAACAACTTCGACACTCCCAGACAAGACACCATCACCAACACAAGACCAGAAGAGACAACCCAAGATGAACCAAGAACAGAGGAGGAAGAAACTCATCAAAGACGGTCAAATCGCCCTACTCGTCCTCCCTCCTACTTACATAATTATGTTACCTCTCACGTCACTTACCCTATCGAGGACCACTTGTCCTATAATCAAATAAAAACCAACCATAAGGCCTTCATAACAGAAATAGATAGTCACATAGAACCCACCAACTTTAATAATGCCATAAAAGATCCTAAATGGCTCAATGCCATGAAGGATGAAATCAAGGCCTTAGAATCCAACAAAACTTGGACTCTTGTCCCTATTCAACCAGGAATAAAACCCGTAGGATGTAAATGGATCTATAAAATCAAGTATAACAGTAATGGCACCATAGAAAGGTATAAGGCTCGTCTTGTAGCCAAAGGATATACTCAAACTTACGGCCTTGACTACTTAGAAACCTTTGCACCTGTAGCTAAAATGAACACAATTCGTGTTCTCTTATCCATAGCAGTAAATAAAGGGTGGAATATATTCCAAATGGATGTGAAAAATGCTTTTCTTCAGGGAAATCTTGAGGAAGAAGTATACATGACACCTCCACCAGGGTTCAACTCTTCTCCAAATCAGGTATGTAAGCTCCACAAGTCAATCTACGGATTAAAGCAGTCACCCCGCGCCTGGTATGCCAAACTCAGTCTTTCTCTAATTAATTTTGGATTTACTAAAAGTACTGCTGATGCTTCTATGTTTGTTAAAACTTACAACAATAATACTGTACTAGTCTTAGTATATGTCGATGACATCATCATTACAGGAGACTGTGATAACGAAATAAACTTAGTTAAAATGCACCTAAAATCATCCTTTGACATCAAAGACCTAGGATTCCTAAAATACTTTCTAGGAATAGAATTTGCTTATTCAAAAAAGGGTTTGTTTATGTCCCAAAGAAAGTATGTCCTCGATCTCCTACATGAAACTGGTAAAATAGGATCTAAACCTACTAACACTCCTATCGAAACTAATCGTAAAGTGAGTCCAACGGGCGGAGAACCCGTTAAAGATATAGGTCAATTTCAAAGACTTGTGGGTAAACTTATATACCTCACAGTTACCAGACCAGATATAACGTATGCTGTAAGCACCATTAGTCAATTTATGCATAATCCTCATACACATCACTTAGAGATCATTGACCGGATCATGTGTTATCTAAAAAGAACCCCTGGACAGGGACTATGGATGAAAAAGAATAACTCTAATGAAATCATCGGTTATTCGGATGCAGATTGGGCAGGAAGTCATGACCGGAAATCTACTACAGGCTTCTGCACATTCGTAGGGGGGAACTTGGTAACTTGGAAAAGCAAAAAGCAAAACGTTGTCGCCAGATCCAGTGCTGAGGCTGAATACCGCGCCATGGCCTCAACTACAAGTGAGCTCATATGGCTCAAGCAACTTCTCAAAGACATGAAACAACCCTATAATCAACCTATGCAGATGTTTTGTGACAACAACGCTGCCCGACACATAGCTTCCAATCCAGTCTTTCACGAAAGGACTAAACATATCGAGGTGGATTGTCACTTCATCCGAGAAAAGATCCAGTCAAATGAAATAGAAGTCCCATACGTTCCAAGTAAGGAGCAACTCGCCGATATCTTCACCAAAGGATTGGACCACAAAAGTTTTCAACAAATTCTGCTCAAGTTAGGCTCCTTCAACATCCATCTGGATCCAACTTGAGGGGGCGTGTTGAAATATCATCAAATAAGGAAACATATCACCTGCTCCGACGAAACCTCCACATAGCCGTTGGGATGCATCTTCTATTCTACAACGCAATATCTCATACAAGGAAAGAATCAAGTGCACCCCCGCTCCTCCTAATTAGGAAAGCTTCCAACGGTCCTTATTTTTGTATCTTCTATTTATACACAAGTTCTTGTAAATCAAAAGAATAAAGAAATAATAATCGATCTTTCTTCTTCCACAATTCAATAGATGAGGTAGGAAAAATGGATTTCATGGTGTAGAAGTAGAAAAACAATTTCGTCCAATTTTTTTGATGAGGGGCAACTTACCAAAAATTGCAAATGTTTGGGGGAGAAATGCAGGTTATATATCCTTTGCTTAACTAGCTTGTTTTGTTGTATACTTATTGAAACGATAACATGATTCTTTTTAATATTGTTAAAATTACAATAAGTGAGGAGAGGTTGATTGTGAGACCCATATTATCTGTTCATCACATGTTTGCAACAATATTGTTGCCTTGTTTTTGACATCTAACCAACAGTCCAACACTAGGGTTTGTTTTCAATATAACAATGGTTAGGGTTTCATTACATTAATTTTTTGGTGTTCCATTCTTCCCACTCTCTTTCCTTTCCATAAGCCATGTCTTGTTCTAGACATGCAAGGGTACAATGGGTGACTTGAACATGTCCCCCATTGGTTACCTTTCCATATTGGTAAGTTTTGGCATAAACATAGACAACTTTGAGACCTAAATTGACACCACTCAATCAACACTTTAAACTATACTTAAGAGTTTAGAGGTTAAGACTCCACATTATTATAGACATTAGTGTCATAGCATGTGAGTTCATTAGCTTGGGTTGTTGCTTGCTCCTAATTAGTTTAAGTGGTGCAACCTTGGCATGTGAGAAGCTCATTGGCTTGGTTGTTGCTTTCTCGTTTATATAACGACTTCCCAACAAGACTAACATTTTTTGATTAATCAACTTTGGTGGAAATTTTATGTGCCATGGGTTTGATCATGACATTTATATATTGCTCATGCATGGTTATTTCATAATAATAAATTGCTTTAGCATAATTTATTCCAAAGTGTGAAAAGGGAAAATGTGAGGTTAAGGTCATGATGTTGGTGTTGGATGCATTCATTTACATATATAATAGACAAGCTATTCAACCGACATGATGACTTAGTCTTCAATTCACAAATAATTTATACAAAAGCATGATGAAAATAGAAGGCTGTTCATCTTGAGATTTGCCTAAACGTCGTTTATGAGATTTGAAACATATTAAGCCAAGCATCACAGGATGTCAAGGTAAATTTATCGAGACATAATTAAGGGAAATAAATCGTGATTTACCTTATAATTTATACAATAGTATGCGATTCGTAATTCCGGTGGAAGGAGAAAGATTATTCTACCTTAACTAGACTCTTCAACTCACTAAGTAACTATAAAATATAATTATTTCACTGGTACTTCGTAATATAAAATAGGATTAAAACAAAGGGGACACAATCATGAGTAGGAAAAGTGGCTAACTGGTGATAAGATTGACTAATTAGGGTTAAGTAAGTGTTGTAACTAAAAAATGGTAACATGTGGAAAAGGTTCACGAGTCTAAAATGGCGTCTCCAGACCACGACAAAGTTTCAATATCTAATGGTGTCATGATTTCGCTTGCGAAATCTATATCAATTAAGTCATCTTAATCTAGAGGTTTGTCTTATTGTCCATCAGGAAGATTCCAACCTTCTCCTTTTCGTGCAATATATCAAAACTTTTCATTATAACTGAAACTATTATTGCAAAAATACGTCACTAATTATATGTAGAAAGTTTTTTTTGCATTTTAGCTCATTTTTTAGTATACATTTGTTGAAACATGCCCTCTAATTAGGAGTTTTACTTTCTAATTGTCAATACCACCAATTCAAAGTGGGCACAAGTAAAGTTTTTTTGTATTAAATTAAGGTATATTATACGTGATTAACATTTCTTTTATTCATTAGAGGGGCTTACACATTCTCTTGTTTTCTCCGAGAATTAAGTCTTAAAAACACATTTGCATGGGTAACTCTCCGACCATATGAACAAGAGTTTGATTAGAAAAATGGTTGGGCTTAGCACTGTCTAATGGTGCATATTCACATAATCATACTTTCCAAAACTACAATACAATGGTCCGACGATCGAATCTAACACCCCCAAGTACTTTTACCAAAATCCAATGAAGATATATATTGTGGTACAAGAAGAAGGAAGACAATAGTGCAAGAAGAACCAAGTGGTATTGTAACATCATCAACACAGCGGAAAATTTAAAATTTTAATAACACATAATCAACAAAGGATATTACGCAAATATTAAACACAGGTGCACCAACATATATAATATAATATATATGAACATCAGAGTATTTCAAAAGTTGTGATTACATCAAAAGACTATACAAATGGAAGCAGTAACCACTCGACCTCAACTGAGAGAAAGCTGGATCTGGTAGCAGTGCTCCTCTCCTCGGTCACCACCCCCTATCGCCGCTCACGGCCTGAAAGTAAACATGCAACAATGTCTGAGTTTCCTGAGGAAACCCCGTATGCCAAACTCTACAATACATCGAACTGAAAGACACTCTAGCATGTAATTCTACTGAACAAGAAAGCATCTCAAATAAAAGGCTGGGCTCCAGGACTCTTTCACCCAACCACAGCACACACCACGGTCACGGGGCTGTAGGTCTAATCTCAACCAACCATTGTACCACACACTCGTCGCCAAGCTAGGCTCCATGTCTAATCTCAACCAACCGCAGCTACCATGACACGACCAAGGGCTCCAGGTCTATTTTCAACCAACCCAAACGCATAAGGGCTCCAGGTCTATTTTCAACCAACCCCTACACGCGGTCCCTGCTCAGGCTCCAGGCCTCTTTCAGTCAACCTGAACGCACTACGGGGCTCCAGGTCTTTTTCAACCAACCCCGCACAGACTAGTTGGGTTCCAAGTCTATTTTCAACCAACCGCAGCTCTCACACAGTTACGGGG
The DNA here is from genome assembly GCA_963682175.1 of Triglochin maritima. Classification (NCBI taxonomy): domain Eukaryota; kingdom Viridiplantae; phylum Streptophyta; class Magnoliopsida; order Alismatales; family Juncaginaceae; genus Triglochin; species Triglochin maritima. Next base: position 1,828,676 of record OY821784.1, read on the forward strand.
CTCCAGGTCTCTTTCAACCAACCGCCGCAACACCACAATTCTAAGCTGGGCCTCAGGCCTCTTTCAGCCAATCCCAAGCTCTCGCACCGTCACGGGGCTCCAGGTCTATTTCAACCAACCACTGCAACTCTCGTGCGCCCTAGCACACTTGCCGGAAGAACATCGGCACCACACTCGCCCCACACGGACGACCACAACAACAGCACCTTCATAGTGCAAAACTGGACACAAACGGTCGACCGACCCAAAAGTCCCGGTCGACCGAATCAAGCAAATACAGGGCAAATCACCTCGACCGGCACTCCCTCGGTCGACCGATTTCCCAAACCACACTCGTTCGGTCGAACTAAAGTCAAGGGACGGTCGACCGTTTAGATGGTCAACTCCCAGGTTCAATGAACAAAACGACCATTCGGTCGAACGACAAAGGGCCCCCTTCGACCGAAAGTCACCAGGGACAAATCCCACAACGAATTCGGTCGAACACCCGAGCACTCTCAGTCGACCGAATCCCACCAGAGAATAATCCCTCACTCGCACCACGAGTCCGGTCGAACGCCGAGACCTCCTCGGTCGACCGAATTCCTCCAGAGCGTTCCTCACGCTCAGCACACAAATCCAGTCGACCGAAACTACCTTCGGTCGAACCGACCACTATTCTCACTTAAGTCACGGTTGGACGAAGTCAATGAGCGGTCGACCGTTTGGATGGTCAATCGCTCCCAACCGACTTAAGACAGTGCACACGGTCGAACGACAAAGGGGACCCGTTCGACCGAATCTCACCAGGTTTGCCTCCCATGCATAATCGATCGACCGCCCCTGGGGCATCGTTCGACCGATTTGAGGCAGAACCCGAATTCTCTTCACGAACGGTCGACCGTTTCCACCAACCGGTCGACCGATCAGGTAGTGAAATCTGCTGCATGTTTACTTGCGACGAGCCGAAAGGCCTACCGTCGACTTCCAAATACTCACACTAACTAAGTGAGCGAGCTTGACATACCGGAATGCTTGAAGAAGCCTTTGAAGAACCGCGACGATGCCTCCACGAGCACGTCTCCCCAAATCACGATCCGTCGACGAACCTCGCGTCCAAACGACGATCAATCGCCTCCTCGACGATCCAGAGCCACAACACCACCTCCGGCAACCTCCAACAACCAACCACAACCACCGAAACACGAGTTAGGTAGAGGGAGAGAGGACCAAAACGGAAACCTCGGGATGAGCTAACAACCGACCAACTCACCTCCACCACAAACGGCTCCGAACTCGACTCGCCGGAGATCACCTCTTCTTCACCGGAGCACCACTGCAGGAGAGAGAGAGAGAGAGAGAGAGAGAGAGAGAGATCGCGAGTGAGAGAGAGAGAGAGATTTCCCCCCAAATATCTCCTCCAATCAAATCCTCACCATCCATTTCCTTCCTTTCCATCTCCACCACACATTTCATCTCCTCTCCATCATAACCCTCCATACATCCATCTTCAATCCAAGTCATCCATCACCATCTCCCCCTAATCACCACCTAAACAACAACGAAGCACAATTAGGATTAGGATTAGGATAAGGATAGAATCCTACAGGTATGATATGTCTTTGCCATTTAAATACATAAAATCTAATTGGCATGAAACCATGAGAAAGCTAATGCATGCAATAAATTAAACCCTCTCCTACCATGCATGAATCAATGGAGGGAAAATGGTCAAACAAGATTTGGCTTAGGATAATAGGAGGTATTTTTCGAGAAGTTGTAGGAAGGAGGGTAGGAGAGGTTGTTTCTTATTACAAATCCACGGCTACTTAAGATTCGATCATATACCATTTAGGGTTTGTTCGGGAACTCAAGATTTTGGCATCTGACATTTTGGTAATTTGAAAAAATTACTTGAAAACAAGTGAGTACTCCAAAAAAATGTTTCGACAATTGACGTCTAGATTTTACATGAGAAACAAGAAGCTACTTAATCGAAATTAGTTTATTTGAGCAAAATTAAGGGAAGTCGGCAAAAGTATGCTAGGGCCATATGTCACCGGTCGTGTTAGGAGTCCTTTAGAGACTCTCAAATTCCAACTTTTTCGAACTTTGGCCTCGCCAAACGTTCTATCCCCGCGGGGCAGAGTTGAAAACACCAACACAACCGTACAACTCTTAGGTTACCCTCAGAGTTGGGAACTAGCGGAATAGCCCCCACAACAAGCACACGCGGAAACTAAGGTTGCACAACCCTCACAAACACCAAGCCCCAAAAACGTCCCAAATTCCCCACACAAGAACACTGAAAGAAAGGTGGCGGAACAATCTCTTTTATTAAATATAAGAAACGTCCCAAAGGGATTACAAAGATTTCACGCTCACAAGTCTCCCCTACAGAAACTCTCTCACGCCCAAATCTAACCTCAAACTATGATGGAAAGCCTATCCGAAGACAATTCGAATTGCTGATCCGAATTGGTGCCCCTTGATTGATTGGTTGATGCCTCTGAACCTATGAAGGTGTCCCCTTTTATAGTGCTTCAAAGCCCTACTTTGTAGCACGGTTGGATGCCACCCAACCCACCTTCCTTCGGTTGCAAGAGAATAGCTCCCTATTCTCCCCCATAACTTGAGAATAATCGTGGCTGAATTAATCCATAGGAATCGTTCCCAACTCTTCCTCCACCGCAGATTAATTCCCACAAGTATCGCCCCATAGTCATAACCGAACCCTTCGGTCGAGGCTAGCTGGAAACGTGGGGATCATGCTGTATTTTGCTGGAATACATGTCTTCAAAACCGTCCCTCAAAATAGGAAGTTGCGCAAGTGGGTTTGACCCGTTCAAATCCCTTGCACATCTCTCGTTCGGTTATGGACCCGTTCCTTAACCGAATCCTACTTTTTAGGAAGTGCACCTTCGGTTCCTATTTTCAAGGAATGCATGCACCACGACTTCTACTCCTTCCAAACCGAATACTGCATGCAAGGAAGTCATGCGCGTATTGGGGCTGACCCATTCAGCCCACGCTTCCCTCTTCCTTTGGTTGGTGGACCAAGTCCATAACCGTCTCCACGAATGTAGCCTCCCTCCTTTGACTTGGTCTCCGCGCCTTTGTTGGGCTGCCCACGCCTTGCCTGGTCACCGATCTCGGTCCTTGCTTCGCCCATGGGTAGTCCTCGTCGGCCCGCACCATCCACCACCTGTTGACCGGTATTGACTCGTGTTGACTACGATCCTCACCTAGTCTCCTTGTGCTGGCCTGGTGTTGACTCCTTGTCTTTAGCCTCCCAAGCTCCTGCGCCTCCTTCCTAAGCATTGCCCGCTCATGCCCACCTTCATGGCGTGCCTAAGTGCTGCCCGGGTCATGCTTAGTACATGTTCTCGCACTTCCCAAGTGCTACGCATGCGCCTCGCTTGCTGATGCCCTTAGACCTTCGCTTGGGTGTCCCCGGACTCCAAGCTTTGGTGCTTTCCACGCGCCTCGCGCTCCAAGCCACCAATCCACGCTATAGACTTTAGAACATCCGTGCCTTTGCCTCGCTCGCCCATGCATGCGCCCCGCGCGCGCGCATGTCGCCCGAGCATAGCTTCCTCGCGCCCGTGCTACGCGCACGTCCTTGGACTAGGCCTTTCACTCCATGTTCGTAGTCTCGGCTACTTGCCTTCTTGCGCGCGTTTTGCCGCTGTCTGCCACTCGGTTCCTCCTCCACGCTTCGCCTTGCGTGTGCGCATGCCCGCGCATCTCGAACCTCCTTGGCGCTTGCCTTGCAAAACCCAGGGGGGGGGGTACTTGGGCTACCCCCGTTGCTCACCTCACGCCTCGCATTTGGTTTGCCTTGTGTGCTTCGTAGTTCCTTGTGATGCTCCAAGCTCACGAACCTGGCCCGGTATGGCGCACCCTCAGGCATCCTCGAATTCAAGGTGGTGACAAATCTCCCCCACCCAACCCATTCGTCGTCCTCGACGAAGAATGGATTGTGGAGATTAACCTCTCGAATCGATTGGTTACAGACCTTATCCTACAAAGGTCTTGTTGCGTCTCCCCGCAACTATGTGGGGCTTGTGGACCTCCCTTCTTGAATTCCTCCAAGAACTCCTTCCTGATTTGGATGATGTCCTCCCTCGTTGCCCCTTGGTGTCTTCGGTGCCTTGTGGGGATACACACCTCGGCCACCGTCTCCAGGTTGCACCTTACCCTTATACGCCTCTTCCTCCGATTCAGCACCTTGGCGCACGTTCCCTTGAACGAGTGCTGAGGGCGCGCCTGCCTCATTGGGTTCCTCCTTAACCCCGCGCTGCCCAGGTCCTCCTCCTCGGGACCTTCGGGTCGCAACAATTTCGTTGCCTCGTGGACGACCCCTTCGTCCTTCTCATGGACTGGTAGCATATCTCCCCATCCGCTAGCTGGATGTCCCAAGAGATCCTCGACTATCTCTGTGTTCATCTCCCTGAACACAATAGGGCTCCATGCGCCCTCCTCCTCCTCAAATTCCTCCAGGCTCCACAAACCTACGGGTTCCCTAATATCTTTGTTGAGCTCGAGGGGCCCTGCCTCCTCGTGGCCTAGCTCCATCCCTAGGATCCTCCGCGTCTCCTGGCTTAAGGCTGCAAGATGGCAGACTTGCGCCTCTTGTGGTACAGCCTCATCCCCCATGCATTTCACAAAGCATGGTACTGGACCTTCGGCGATAAAGATCCCCCTTAGATGAGCTGCAATTGATACCTTGGCTTGAACGAGAAAATCCATACCTAGGATTACCTTGAAATCGTCGAGAGGCACTACCATAAACGTGCCTGTGCCGCTCCAATCTCCCACATCTACTCGCGTGCGTGCAACTCCTGCCACGCTACGAGCCGCTGAGTTGACGGCCTTAATCTTAGACCCATCCTTGGTCAGCTCCAAGCCAATAGCTTTGGCCTCTGCCTCAGCTATGAAGTTGTGTGTGGCCCCGGAATCCACCATGGCGCGTAGCTTGCGCCCATTGATCACAACCTCAACATAGAGAAGGCTCCCCGAACCTTTCTTAGATCGGATGGCGTTTAGAAGTCTGAGAGAGCCCGTGCACGCCTCTTCTCCAGATCCTTCGCCTTCCTCGGCAACTAGGGCCCCCAATCTCTCCCTCTTGGGGCACTCTCGGGCCATGTGCGGTCCTTTGCAGATGAAGCATCCACCCGGCGGCTTCTTGTCTTTGCCACCCCTGGCTTGACCCGCTGGTTCACTGCTAGTCCCCCTCTTACCATGGCCCTTCTTTCGGTTGCCTCCCTTGCTTGGTTCTCCCCCGCCCTCCCTGGTGCGGTAGTCTACCAAAGCATCCGCAGCAATCAGTGCTGCCTGCAGGTCTCTCACCTTCAAGCGCCTGAGCTCCACCTGAGCCCACCCTTGGAGACCTGCCGTGAAGTTGAATAGCTTGTCCTCCTCGGACATGCCCTTCACGTCTAGCATCAGAGATTGGAAGTTCTTAACGTACTCCCGAATCGTCCCTGTATGCTTTAGCTTTCTCAAGGCCTCGCGTGCCATCCACGCGGTGTTGGTGGGGAGGAATTGCCCGCGCAACTCCTTAGCCATATCTTCCCAAGCTGTTAGCTCCTCTAACGCTTCGTTGGTAGCCCGACTCCTCCACCATAACTTGGCGTCGCCAGCTAAGAACATTGCCCCTAAGGCAACTCGATCTTCTGGTGCTGTAGCCGTGGCCTTGAAGAATTCCTCCATGTCCCAGAGGAAGTTCTCAACCTCCTTCGCATCTCGGGTGCCGGTGAAGGCCTTTGGCTCGGGCACGCGCAGCCTTCGCGCTCCAAGCTTCCCTTCACCCGACTCTTCGCGTAGTTTGGTTATTTCACCCTTGAGGTCCTCCACGCGTTCCAGGAGATAATCCTTCGTCTCCTGAACCTCCTTGCGTAGTTCCTCCTCGACCTCTCCAGACGTGACCTCTCCGTCCTCACCACGGCCTGAGATCCACGTCTCCACTTCTCTCATACGAGCCTCCAGCCCGTTGATTCTTTCGGAATTAGACATTGCTTGTGTTGTGGATGTGCGTACATCCCTCGAACGTTGCTCTGATACCAGCTTGTCACCGGTCGTGTTAGGAGTCCTTTAGAGACTCTCAAATTCCAACTTTTTCGAACTTTGGCCTCGCCAAACGTTCTATCCCCGCGGGGCAGAGTTGAAAACACCAACACAACCGTACAACTCTTAGGTTACCCTCAGAGTTGGGAACTAGCGGAATAGCCCCCACAACAAGCACACGCGGAAACTAAGGTTGCACAACCCTCACAAACACCAAGCCCCAAAAACGTCCCAAATTCCCCACACAAGAACACTGAAAGAAAGGTGGCGGAACAATCTCTTTTATTAAATATAAGAAACGTCCCAAAGGGATTACAAAGATTTCACGCTCACAAGTCTCCCCTACAGAAACTCTCTCACGCCCAAATCTAACCTCAAACTATGATGGAAAGCCTATCCGAAGACAATTCGAATTGCTGATCCGAATTGGTGCCCCTTGATTGATTGGTTGATGCCTCTGAACCTATGAAGGCGTCCCCTTTTATAGTGCTTCAAAGCCCTACTTTGTAGCACGGTTGGATGCCACCCAACCCACCTTCCTTCGGTTGCAAGAGAATAGCTCCCTATTCTCCCCCATAACTTGAGAATAATCGTGGCTGAATTAATCCATAGGAATCGTTCCCAACTCTTCCTCCACCGCAGATTAATTCCCACAAGTATCGCCCCATAGTCATAACCGAACCCTTCGGTCGAGGCTAGCTGGAAACGTGGGGATCATGCTGTATTTTGCTGGAATACATGTCTTCAAAACCGTCCCTCAAAATAGGAAGTTGCGCAAGTGGGTTTGACCCGTTCAAATCCCTTGCACATCTCTCGTTCGGTTATGGACCCGTTCCTTAACCGAATCCTACTTTTTAGGAAGTGCACCTTCGGTTCCTATTTTCAAGGAATGCATGCACCACGACTTCTACTCCTTCCAAACCGAATACTGCATGCAAGGAAGTCATGCGCGTATTGGGGCTGACCCATTCAGCCCACGCTTCCCTCTTCCTTTGGTTGGTGGACCAAGTCCATAACCGTCTCCACGAATGTAGCCTCCCTCCTTTGACTTGGTCTCCACGCCTTTGTTGGGTTGCCCACGCCTTGCCTGGTCACCGATCTCGGTCCTTGCTTCGCCCATGGGTAGTCCTCGTCGGCCCGCACCATCCACCACCTGTTGACCGGTATTGACTCGTGTTGACTACGATCCTCACCTAGTCTCCTTGTGCTGGCCTGGTGTTGACTCCTTGTCTTTAGCCTCCCAAGCTCCTGCGCCTCCTTCCTAAGCATTGCCCGCTCATGCCCACCTTCATGGCGTGCCTAAGTGCTGCCCGGGTCATGCTTAGTACATGTTCTCGCACTTCCCAAGTGCTACGCATGCGCCTCGCTTGCTGATGCCCTTAGACCTTCGCTTGGGTGTCCCCGGACTCCAAGCTTTGGTGCTTTCCACGCGCCTCGCGCTCCAAGCCACCAATCCACGCTATAGACTTTAGAACATCCGTGCCTTTGCCTCGCTCGCCCATGCATGCGCCCCGCGCGCGCGCATGTCGCCCGAGCATAGCTTCCTCGCGCCCGTGCTACGCGCACGTCCTTGGACTAGGCCTTTCACTCCATGTTCGTAGTCTCGGCTACTTGCCTTCTTGCGCGCGTTTTGCCGCTGCCTGCCACTCGGTTCCTCCTCCACGCTTCGCCTTGCGTGTGCGCATGCCCGCGCATCTCGAACCTCCTTGGCGCTTGCCTTGCAAAACCCAGGGGGGGGTACTTGGGCTACCCCCGTTGCTCACCTCACGCCTCGCGTTTGGTTTGCCTTGTGTGCTTCGTAGTTCCTTGTGATGCTCCAAGCTCACGAACCTGGCCCGGTATGGCGCACCCTCGGGCATCCTCGAATTCAAGGTGGTGACACCATACACCAAAAGCTGATGTCCCAAACGGACCTATTTTCAGTATGTGTTAACTCAAATTGAGATTGGCTTGGGGAGTACTGTTACATAAACAAAAGGGAACCTAGATTTCAGCCTTGTTTTAGGGGCTGTGTTTGTTGATTGTTGATAAGGTGGCATTCTTAATGGAGAGATGAACATGTTTTGCACTTGAAAGTCAGTCCTCGAGAAGCATGGAACTGTTGGGATTGGAACCCAAAAAAAAATTCTGGTAGTTTCTCATTGGATATAGAATGTATTGGGTGTCTTAGATTGTTAACAACTTTGTTTAGTGTCACTGACACTATACATGCTCTTGGGACATCTAAATTCGTGTGTGCATGTTGGTGCGGGAAACTGGAGATATGCTTGATTTTTTTTGTTCGGTTTGTTTATCTATGACTTTGCAGTTCAGGCTTCGTCTGTTCGGTTAATTTAGTCACTTGAGAAGCATGCATCGGATCTTAGCACATCTTATATTGGATACATTGGCGCATTGCTAATGTAGTTCAAGTATTATATTCATGTACAAGCATAAAAGGTGAAAACAAGGCTCATGCTGACCAGAGCATCCATATAAATTCTAGGGTTTACCCTAAACTCAAGGTAACACTATTTGAGATTCCAAATATAATCTCCCAGTGTGTAATACTTCCAACATTTTCTCTCCAAAACCGATACTACTATAGATCCAACGTTTCAAAAAACTATGATGGTCGTGCTTTCGACCCACTGCTTTCGACCTAACCCACTGTTTGTGCTTCCATATTCCATAGTGTACATCAATAATAGAAACGTTATCATGGAAGTGATGTTCTAGACAAATGATCGCATGGTGAGAGAAGTCATCGTATCAACCTTAACATAGATTTCAAAGTCCAAATTTGAAATGTATCGTCTTTAGTCATTTCAATAAAATTATACAACATAATAGTGGAAAACGATAGCTAAATGGAACAGCAGTAAAAACATTCACGGTCATGACTTAGATCATTGACACAACTTCATCTTTTTCCTTCACTATTCACCTCTTAACCATGACCTAACTCTTCCTCCACAACATTAATTTCCCTATCAAGTTTTATTCTATTCCAAAATCATTTATATTTACCAAAAACATTAATAATAATCTATTTGAAAAAACCAAATACAAATAAATCTCGTATTGATATTTTTAAAATATTTTTAATCAGTTTTTTAAATCTTCTTTTCTTAAAATATATTTTCTAATTGCTTTTATTTTTTAAAACTTTTATTAAAAAAAATAATCAAACTTTTCAATAGACTCTATCATTCACATCATATGTGTCAAACGATTTTGAAAAAATTAAAAAATAAAATAAAAACAATTACAAAAATATTTTAGAAAAAAAAAGTGATTAAAAAAAACAGAACAAAAATTAACAAAAAATAATACCACCCAACCAGGTTGCTCCAGAGACCAGGTTATTGGATGACCGGGTCATTCATCGACTGCGAGGGTAGTCCCATGATCCGATCATTCTCTGGGGTCATCCGTGCGGATGACCCTGCCAAGAATGGCCTAAAGAGGAGCGTTCAAGTAACAGTACAACACATTAAATCATGAAAAATTAATTAATCCGTTAAGTCTAAACAGGGACAACATAAAACGGCCACTTGTCTTGGTCGGCGATGAATAAAAATTTACACATTCGCTTACAAACATAAAAGACTGCTACGTAAAACGAGGGGAACACCACAATCGATCCAATGGCTGGCAGAAGCTTCTTTGAAAAGAGAATTAAATTACAGAAGAGTAAAAAACAATTAATAATACATAAAACGAGAGAAACAACATTATTAATCCAATGGTACATGAAGTTCCTAGAAAAGAGAAAATTAAATTACAGAAGAAACAAGTGAAACATTGAAACTACTAGTTACGAGCCCTGCTGCTTTCACCACTTCTCACCGGATTGAAATATGGATGTGCCTGGATGTGAACAAAAAAATTAACACGCTAATTAACTGATTAACACAAAATGAACCAAGCAAGAATGCAGTTAATTTGCAAAAGCTACAGAAACCATTGAATTCAACATACCATTGCTTCTTTTGCAGTGGGTCTCTCTTGATGATCGTACCGGAGCAACTTGTCCATGAAATCAATGGCCTACAAAGAGTATGCATGTAAGTCACAATTGGAAGATTAGATTCTTTAAGGGTTAGATTTAAAGCAGAAAGGTCTCGCTAATGCACCTCCGGTACCGCCAGATGTTGATTGTCGGCATTAGTGAATCTTGTCCAAGGCTTTCGGCTATGTCTATCAAGCCAAGAATCAAAATTTTATGGGAAATATCTTAAAAGTGGATCTCATAAGATCAATGAAGCAAAAGAACAAACCTTCCAACAAGGGCCTCAAGCCGAGGGTCAAGCTCTATACGGTACTTGTTGAGATAAGCATTTAAATCATCCGTTCCGAGCACCTACAATATTTGCCATCTGGTTAGCAACTTCTAGAGAAGGACGCCATATCCGGTATATTTGATATTAGGGTTGAAGGAAGGTAGTTGCGAAGATCATGAATTATTAAGGGCTTCAGCAAGGAAATTAATTTTTCTGCCAATGAAGGCAGCAATCATTCACAAGTACATTTTATAAATACAAATCTTGGTTTAGTATCAAAAAATGCATTGCTTAGTACAAGCTACATCCCAATTTTAGATTAAGGAAATGTAACCAGCCAATGATGAGGCTCAAATAATCTTTTTTGAAGCAATTATCGGGTCCCCCATAAAGAAGTGGGAGTGAGCCTCGAGCCATAAAAGAGAACTTATTGGTCGTATATCGTCTGTAAGTAACTTCCACAGGATCACGTTGTCATGAAATATTTTGCCTAACCACAAATTACCCAGGAATTTACCTACGTCTTCCTTTAGCGAGGACTATGAACCATGGCAACACGTTGCATTGTAGGATACAGAGAGCATCTCAGAGTCAAGTTTTTTAGCAATGTAACTCGGTGACATAAGATAAGTAGACATTCTATTTGGCATCCTATTGGGAACAGCCTTATTCGATATAGCCATGTTTACCATTTGGATTTTTCAAAACATGATGAAAAACTTCCATGCATCCAAAAGCCGCAAGGAAAACCGGCCACTGGTAGTGGGGGTTTTCTAGTTCAACCAATTCTTGAACCATGACGTCATAAGTTATGTCCTAAAATCCATTGTAGCTGTGTAGCAACACTGAAATGTTACATATGAGAAAACTCAAAAAATTGATTAAAGGTATTGTTTAGTTTTTTGGACATAAAACCAAAAAATAATAATTTAATGGACGGGAATATCAATCAAATGGTCGAACCAGTTCTACTTGCAGACCTCAAAATCAGCTAAACTCACTTATAGGCTCAGGTTGAACCAACTCCCATTTGATTACTAAAAAATGCATATAAAGATGGTTATGCTATGCATATATTAGTAGTCTGTGAATAGAATGCACTACACATTCTACAAGCTCTATAATTTGTATATTGTATCACAATATAAAATACGAATACTTGACCAATGCTTCCTTACAAAAAACATAAACATGTGAAGGCAACACACCTTGGCTATTTTAACCAGCTGATCATAATTATCATGTCCATAGAAAAACGGCTCCTTACGAAAAATCTGCATGATAGAGGAATAAACATGCTTAAAAGGCTGAAGGATATCATAGGTGAGGGCTAAGGATGTTCCACAATCCATACTCACCATCCCTGCAAACATACAACCAAGGCTCCACATGTCCAAAGAATAATCATAATCTTGCAAATCAACAAGGAGCTCCGGACCTTTGAAGTATCTGGCATGGCATACAATAGAAATTTGGGAAGGAAAAACATCAAATGGACAACTAAGGGAAGAAGGCACTAAGAACAAACATGCTAATCCATGAGGATGCAAAAATTGATGCCAGCGAGGCAGTAGTTCGATGACGGTGATTAAATAAAAGTGTGAATATTGCAAAGATGGAAGTTGGGTATTGAAGAACAGTGATTACTTTAATGACAACTATATACCTTGAGGCAACTCGAACATTGTACTCCTTTCCAGGATGGTAGAACTCAGCAAGCCCCCAGTCAATAAGCCTAAGCTTTCTTTGCTCATGATCAATCATAACATTGTGTGGTTTAACATCTCGATGCATAATTCCTTGTGAGTGACAGTAGTCTAAAGCCTACAATAGTAGAAGATATGCAAATCAAGAATAAATAATTATAACAAGAAATTGCAGAGGAAGAAAGTATATTGAGATCATCATAATGAAAGAGAACGAAAACTCATACCAAGAAGAACCCACAAAACATACCTACACTAAAACTAATTGGCTATCCGGTCGTGAAAGAGAAAGAACTTTGTAGGAAGATTCAAGATTGCTTTGAGGCAAATAAGGGATAACGGTACTAAAATTTTGTCCTTGGCTTGTAAGGTACAGAAAAAGCAGACTACAATGTATATTCTTTTGCACCCCATAATCTTAACTATAAAAAAAATATGATTATGTAACAAATTGTAACTAGAGTATTACAAGTTCCACATGAATTAAGTATAGTTACAACATATCCCAAAATAATTTACTCAAAAGTAAAAAGGAATTAAAAACAAAAACACAACTATGTGAAAACAGAACAAGACAAATAAAAGCAATTTAGATGGAAAATGGAGGATCTCTTCTGTCCTTTTATTTCAACTAAAAAAGAAGAGCTAAAAGTAGTAACCAAACAAGATAGGTTAATCGTAAGAATAACAAACCAAATAACAAGATTGATGTGTAATTACACCGCAATTACATTCTTGGTAGACAGTAAATATCAGATGCAATGATCTCACCTTTAAAAGTTCAAAAATGTAGTATCGAGTATCATAGTCAGTAAGAGTCGGGTACAAAACTTTGAAGTCTGTATTATTGACATATTCAAAAATGAGGCTGGGTGTCTTTGATTGCTGATCTCTGACAATATCCAACAATTTCACTATATTTGGTCCGCCACACAGGTTTTGGAGTATCTTTATCTCCCTTTTGATCTGTTTCAACATATCAGAAAAATAAATGAGATGACATGACCAGTTCATAAAAGGGTAAACTGAAGGAACCCAGTAACAAATGACAAAAAAGATAAGAGAAAAATCAAACAAATTGCTCTAAATCGAAGAGAACATCAAGAGAACGATGATAAAGCATCAATATGAACACAATCATCATACAGAATCTGCTTTGAATGGAACGATCCCTCAACAAGTCCACAAACAAATTTTGTGATCCTAACTAACTTATGTAAGTTATACTTCTCTAGAAGTGTACACAAGCCGTGCCAAGTCAAACATCTAAGCTCAAGATTAGGTCGCGATTCTTAATGCACATATAGTTAGGCTTGAGCTTCAACCAAACTTTTGTTGAGCTCCATCTAAGTGTTACGTCACTTTATTCTGAGCATGAATAATTAATTTACATCACATACAAAAATTAAAAGTATGGGACTTCAAAACATGGCTTCAAATATTAATTTTATATCAAATTTATTGTCCTTATTTGTAACATTTCACAAGGATTTGATGTAAACTTGTATCATTTAAAAATTGTTAACACGTTCATATAACTATTTAATGTGAGAAGCTCTCAAAAGGTCAATTAGAGCTGTCTGGAATAGTTTAGCCAACCTAGAGGCCAGCTCGTAACTTAGCTCATTTGAATTGGAGATTAACTTTTGTCAAGCCATTGTGGAAATTGAACTCAAGCAAGTTCACGAGCCCAGGCTAAAATTAACTTCCTTTAAAAATCTTTCCTAACCCCTGGACGCTAAAGCTAAATACAAATATGAAAAACCATTGTCATGAAGCAAGAAGGTAAACATCAAACTACACTAGACACTTGAATATTTGATTAACAGAAGAAATCATACAAGATGTGAATCATTACTAATGTCATCTCAATTGTTGATGTTTGGGTCATTTACAGGAAAATTTATAGGCATTCACGCCATGCGTCAAGATAGAAATAACAGGTACATCTAGTGTGATCAAAGCTTCAAATTTCCAACATTAAGCAACTGAAGAACCAGAATGACAAAAAAGATTGATCTTCAAGTCGAACATTGCAATTGACGTTAAAACATGTGGATAACACACTAACATGAATTAGATCTGTTCTAGATAAATGTTAAAGAGAAACTAAAGACCACATGTTTTTAATTCAAAATTGCAATGATCTGTTGAATATGTCCAGAAAAAAATTGTATTTGACTTACATTTTCGAGATACAAATTTTCAGAAGTGAATAAACATAAGGACCTAGTTGAGCTTAATTTTGTTGAAAACTTTCACAGAAAGGTCCCAAGCAAGTATGGCAAGGTACATTCACAAACTCAAACGTTCTTTTAGTTCAATTACAACTTCCTCATACAATCCACCGGTAAAAAACCATCTCAGCATACATTCATAAACAAAACATAACAAGAACTCACTTTTTTCTTCTTGACGGGCTTAAGTATCTTAATGACACACTTCTCGGCATCCGTAGAATGAACCCCTTCGAAAACCTCACTGTACTTCCCTCTCCCAACCTTCTTCACCACCTCATAGTCATCCTGCTCCCTGCCCAAAATTCCACCTTTCAGCTCAAAACCCCCACAAAGAACTAACCTTTAGCTCAACTACCACCTCAGAACTTTCAAAAGAATCCCAAAAAAAGAGATCAAAACTTTTTAATGCAAAAGGGCTCCTTAAGCTCAAAATCCCCCCCCCCCCCCCCCCCCCACATTTAGCTGAAGAATCCCCCTGAAGAAACAACCTTTAGCTCAACCACTACCTCAGAAAATTACCAAATAAATAAGCAAAAAAAAAATTAAAACTTTGCAATGCGAAAGGGCTCCTTTTCCACACAAAAAACCCAACTTTTAGCGGAAAATCCCCACACAAAAAACTCAACTTTTACCTCCTCACCCATAACCTCAAACTTCCATAAAATAAAATAAAATTAAGACATCACAACCCAAGAGAATTCCTTCAGCTCAAAATTCCCCAAAAATTCCTACTTTCAGCTCAAAACCCCAACATTTAACTCAAAAATCCGCCAAAAAAACACCAAAGATGGAAACTTTCTTTCCTTACCCCCACTGGACGACGAGGGACTCATAATCCCAGTAGTCCTTGGGTCGAATGGTGTTGACATCGGCGTAAACCCTAGCCTTGGAGGCGGCGCCGGGACGGCGGGTGGCCTTGGCGATGCGCTGCGCCAGGGTGGTGATGGGGTCGAGGAGGGGCGGCGGGGGAGGGCGTTGGTTCTGCCGCGGCGGGGAGACGCCGGAGGAGATGGGACGAGGAATTAGGGTTTGGGTTTGGGAAATTATGGTTTGGAGAAGGAGGTTGTGGCGACGCGGGTTGTAGAGGATTGGCCTTAGGGCCATTAAAGGGTGACAAGAAAAAGGGATTTTGACAGGCATTTTTTTGTTGGAGCCTTTGGCCTTTTGGTTTGGGGTGGATCTTCGGAATTTGTCTTTTCTTTTTCTTTTTCTTTTTCTTTTTTAAAACAATTAATTAATTTTTAAAAAATATTAATGGAAATGAGAAAATTCTAATAGTTTTAGAGCTGGTTGTGTTTTACCGAGTAATTTTTTGTTGATAAAATTCTAAAGTGACTGGTTGAGCTATCTAAAAATAATAATGAATCGAATACACGTACATGAGAAAATTCTAATTGTTTTGTAACTAGTCGGGTTTGAACATGTAATATTTAGTTGAAGAATTTTAGATAACTGATTGAACTATCTCAACTTGTCGGCTAAAAGGAATTTTGTCATGTTTGTAATTGTTGGGAAATTTGCCTATTTTATAATAAAAATAACTTATTTTAAAAATAAATTACAAAAGTAATATACATAGATGTGCCCAAGAAGAACAACAAGGAGATGAGAAGATTGTAATCGTTTGACAGCTAGTTGGATTTGAACCTGTAATATTTGGTCGAGGAAACCACAATGTTTTTAATTGCTACCGGTGAAATAGTATGGATCATATGTGTTCTTAATGATTAGATCTCTTATTTAAACTTCAATTAGAAAATATTTATCTGAACATTTCTACACAATATGTTCCGTTCAAATTTCTAAAAGCCATCAGCTTGGGAGATCGGATATGCTAGTATGGTTTTATTTCCATACTTTGATCAGTAATTGTTTCAACGAGTTACACATATTCATATGTAACATTGAAAACAAAATTAGTCAAGTATGTTTTTGAGACTATATCAAAATACCAACAGATCTCAAGCGTCAATTCGTCACAAAATAAGGTTACTTCGGATGTTACTAGATGATGTTTAATTCCCCCAACCATTAGAATTGGCTTCTTGTTTAGGTTGCCCTTAATATAGTGTCTACCACTATTGTTGATCTCAGAATCTTGTACACTTTCGCTACTATTTTTTACATGGATGCTCCAACATTAAAATTGTTCACTACAAGTCTACAACTGAGAGATACGGTAGATGCGTAGTTATTATGAATGTTTTGTACTTTCACTGTAACGCCCCGAGTCCGAACATGTGTTTACCTGTCCGAACATGGTGTGTTAAAATACGATTCACGACCCTGATCGCTGCGCACTCTGATATTTAAATTCATCTGATAAGTCCATAATAATCTGAAAAATATAATCAACAAACTGTGAGCTCAACAGCCCGCAAGTACCAACCATCAATCAAACAAAATCATAATCTTGTGGAAAATAACATAGAATATGACATTCAGTCAATAAGCATAATCAAAAGACATGCATCACAAATAATATGCATGCATAACAATCTGTAACCTCCAATCGGATTCGACCACATCCTGTACTTCTGAATCTATTAGTCAGTCAAACGCACATCTGGTAGCTCCACACTAACGACATGTAGCATTTTACTCTCTCAAGTGGCTTCACGTTGCCCGCTAGGTAGTTCTTTCCTAAGTGGCTCAGCCAGAAACATACATACAGTCACAGGACATGTCGACCGAAATACCACCGTGCAATCATATGCATATCAATGAATTCAACATCAATACTCAGCATACATGCAACTACGGATATCAAGAGAAACAGACATGATATGAAACTGAAGAATAACGAATCAGTACTTGCCTAAAAATCTCCACATTTTTCTTCTTCTCAAATTTTCACATTCTCCTAAAACCACACAATCATCCAATAATCTTAATTAGTCCATTAATATATTTGATTATTACATCAACTAAAACTTCAGGATATTACATTCACTATTTAATTTTTTTTTAACACTATTACTCCATTTCCATAATTCAATTGAAAAGCCATAAAATTTGTGGCCAATATTGACCATAACATGTAGAATATTTTTGATATCGGCTAAGTCATTTTCTTCACTGTAGATGTTCACGTTGCAATAAGATATTAAGAGTATATTAGTTAGTTTTGCTTTTTCTTTCTAATTTTGTATGAGTTTTTTAGTCAGGTTCGTGGTTCTTCTTGGACGTTATAATAAAAAATAACTTAGACATTGCATTCAGAAATTATTATAATTTCTTATGATTGTGGTTTGTTTATGAAACGTACAAATCGAATAAGTGCTTAAGAGAATTCTAAATCCAAAACATATTATAATTGAAAAGTTTTGTAGTCGTGGTAAGACCGGAAAAATTTAGAGTTGGAATGAAGAGTAGTCATAAATATTCCAATCTTTCTACAGAGTAACTGAATTTTGGTTGTTAGGTATATGTAATTTATAACAAATAGTTACCGGTAGAGTTGTAACCGGCCTAGTTGAGTTTGAGTTCAAACCGAACACTAACAACGAAGGTTACATAAACTAAACATAAATACTACACACGTAACGTTAAAAACACTTCAAAGTTCAAACGAAACACTACAGCTAGAAACAACAAATGATAACTAACAACAACAAACTCAGAGCATAAATAGTAATGTCCGGGCTACTCCCGGACGCCATGTTTCATCTCTCTGTCACGTCAGTTTATCTGTCTGTTACATCAGTTCACCCAACTCACTTAAAAAACTTCATTAACTACACTCAGGTTATCCCACTCTATACTTTTTTTCCTACGCTCAACAAATCCTTAATCCTCCGCTAAAATAAAAATAAAGAAATTTGGACCAATAGGCAGGAGACAAGTGCCCCCACCCGGTCGACTAATCCCAGTTAACAATGCTCTCAAGCCCAAACACTTGTAGCCCTATTAAGCCGAATAGCCACTACACTGCTTGCTGAAATCATCTATTTTCGCCTACTCGGATTCTTCATCAACGTCAGAACAGCGCGGTCGCCTCATTAATATAAAATCATCATCTATTGTCACATCACAATATCTAAGAGATTATAGTATAAAATCATAATACCTAATTCCACCGCATTGATTATGACCATTTCTTTCTTGAGACACCTTGTGAAGGACTGGAGAGGGAGGCCCAATGGACATCCTTCACTAGTGCAATTTTACATTTATGGGCCTGCTAGAAGGAGAGCCCTTATATCAAATTTTGGAAAACCAAATGTTTAAAACATTAATATAAATAGATGATGATCCTCAGATCATTGATTAGAATTTGCATTACTCTAACAAAAATTACAAGGAAATCAAATAAAATAATACAAAGTTACCTGCAATATTTAAAGGCCAATATTGTCATATTAGTATTTGTACATAAAGAAAGTTTTATTGGAAAACATAAATCAGTCAAACATATCCATGTGTAATCTTCATTACTGTCTATATATACAGCCCGAAGAATACATTTTTTTGTAAATGAACCTCTCAACATGTCTAAGTTGATATAGAGAAGAACAATATGAATAAATCACATATAGACACATGTATGCAATCACTAATCTTGGTTAATATCCAAAATCAAAATTCTGAATTGGTTGACACACGTGACGTTCTTCTAAACTCTTGATCACTTACCAACTTCAAACACAGCATTCAAACACACTTTTTGAGAAGTCGGTGACAGTGAGTGATCTAAGACTCGAAGAGAATGGGCAACAAAATCCAAACACTAGCAACATCTCGACATTCCATGCAAGTGTCTCATCTCACTGGCCTCCACATGTTTGGGGTTTGTGCAAAATCCAATCAACATCAGAAATGGAAATCTCCAAAACAAAATGGTGGTATCTTTGAGCACATGCACAACATTCCTGGCTCTAATGTCATACCCACAAAGCCCTTGTTTGTTGTGGTGTCTTTTGGAATAACAACACACACCAACATGGAATTAAATCCCACCTTGAAGATGTATAAGTGGGTGTCAGGGTGGAGCGATATCTTGAATTTTAAATTTTTACTTAATTTGTGAAGATTTTTGAAGATTCTTGTCCTCAAGATTTTGAGATTTCGCCGATTTGTAAGGTCTCGTAGTGTTGAAATATAAACGGCTCAGACACAAACGGTCATCACAGCCATATATGGACACACATCCTCAATCAAGCAAATCATTCATCCAGCAAATCTTCACCAAAGGCAACACAACATTCACTCATCAAATGACAACGGCTAGATCTTGTATTAGGAAATAAACCAAACTCATATATATACATGTATCCGTATTATTTTGAAATCAATATACAAAAATCATACATACACAATTTCTTCATGGTATCAGAGCAATAACTGGGACTCAGAAAAAAGGGGGAGTCTCCTCACCGGTGACGGTCTCCGACCATCCCTCAGAAACAAACCCACCAACATCATCACAGTCCCACCCACCTTCCGCTTCACCACCAAAACCAAAACAAAATCCACCAAAACCGATCATCACTGGTCAAATCAAACCTCAGAAAAAACCCTAACACCTGAGAAGGGGTTGACATAAACGACATCCATACCTTCATCATGGCCGAAGGAGCAGCACACAACCCTCAAAGGTTGACCACCCAGCTCCTAACAGGGGCGAACTACCTCTCATGGGCACGCTCAGTAACCCTTTCCCTCAGTGGCAAGGGGAAGCTGGGTCACATCACCGGAAAAACGCCAAAACCGACCACCAACAGTACACAACAAGAGGAGTGGCAGACCGCCGACCACCTCGTAATGACGTGGATACTAAGCTCCATGCAACCAAATATCGGCGAACTTTTCATCTACTCAGACTCCGCCAAAGAACTGTGGGATGCCGCCCACGAGATGTACGGCCAACAAAAAAACTTTGCACATACATTCAGAATCAAGCAAGAAATTGCACAAACCAAACAAGGGCAAAAATCCGTCACCGACTATCTAGGAGCACTCAAGAGCCGATGGGACGAGCTGGGTGTTTACGAACCACCTAGCATCGACCCGAAGGTTCTCCAAGAGCGGCTCGACCAGAACAGGATCTACCAGTTCCTGGTAGGTCTCGATTCAAGTTTCGAAGCACTCAAATCACAAATATTGCTATCATCAGAGCTTCCGCCCTTCAACACAGTAGTCGCCATGACCCAACGAGAAGAAACAAGACGACAAGCCATGACACAACCCACCGAAAAAGAAAACCAAGCATTCGCGGTATCTCGCAACCAAAACCAAAGCGCAAAAGGCAAAAATCAGTTCGGCAAAAGAAAAGACGAACACTGCGACAACTGTAAAAAACAGGGGCACAACCGGGAAAGGTGTTGGTTCCTCTACCCTCATCTCAGACCGTCGCGAGATGGGGTGGGAGATCGGAGAGGAGAGGGAGGCGGAAACATGGGCGGGAGCGGCAGAGGCCCTAACCCTACCTCCGGAAACCCAAACCCTAGCGGCGGAGGCGATTGGAACAAATGGGGACAAGTCGGATCTGGGGCTTCTTCTCGGGGTTTTATATCCGAGACTTGCGCGGATCAACCCGGATCCGAATCCGATCTCCACAGACGAGTGCATCCGATAAACCCAGACCACCACCGTTTTTCTCAGCCCACAGTCCAGCAACAAATGGGTCAGGTGCTAGCCCAGTTGAATAGCCTTCTCCAGAGTCAAAATCAGGGTCAACACTCAGGTAATCTCTCAGGTATTGACTCTCCTAATGATCCTTTTAATTCCAGAGCTAATCACGTTAATTCTAGTAATACATGGATTATAGATACGGGTGCCACAGACCATATGACAGGAAATAAAAATTTATTAAATAATATTCATTTTGACCCCAAAATAAATAATCGAGTTACTGTTGCTAATGGAAACCAAGTCGAAATTGATGGAGTAGGAGAATCAATTTTTTTGAATAATATACCTGAAGAAGTACTCTTTATTCCATCATTTACATCTAACCTATTATCTGTTGCAAGGGTCACTAGAAAATTGAACTGTAATGTTATTTTCTCACCCTTTGACGTACTGTTTCAGGACCGTCTATCAGGGAGGACGATTGGTAGGGGCACTCTCATAAATGGCCTTTACGTATTTGATAGTTCCGAAAATTTCTTACAGGCTAATAATGTGTCCTATCAGTCTCCTGAACTGTGGCACAAGCGCATGGGTCATCCATCATATGCCGTTTTAAAACATTTATTTCCCAATTTGCGTATTCAAGTTGATTTATGTTGTGATATTTGTCGTTTGGCAAAACAAAGCAGACTGCCTTTTTATTCTTCCACAATTAAAACAGGGAAGCCCTTGGAATTAATCCACTCAGATATCTGGGGACCTGCCCCGGTAGAATCATATAACGGTTTTAAATACTTTATCACTTTTATCGATGATTTTTCCCGCACAACGTGGTTGTATTTACTTAAATCAAAGTCTGATGCTTTCTCTGTTTTCTGTGAATTTGTCACCTTGGTAGAAAATATGTATGACTCTAGAATTAAAATCCTTAGGTCTGACAATGGCTCAGAATATACTAGCAATGTTTTTCAACATTTTTTGAAAACTAAAGGTATTTTTCATCAAACTACTTGCATCAACACCCCTGAACAGAATGGTGTTTCTGAACGGAAAAATCGTCACCTTCTTAATGTCACTAGGTCTTTGTTATTTCAAAACCATATTCCTAAAATTTTCTGGTCTGAAGCCATATTAACTGCTGTTTATCTTATTAATCGTCTTCCTAGTCCTCTTATTCAGCATAAACAACCCCTTGAGATATTAAATGGTAGACGTATGAGCATCAATCACCTTAGAATTTTTGGATGTGTTTGTTATGTTCATAAAAAAAGGGTCGACAAATTCGACCCTAACTCTGTCAGAACTGTTTTCCTTGGATACTCATACCAAAAAAAAAGGGTACAAATGCTATGACCCTCAAGAATGTAAACTATATATCTCTAGGAATGTCTCCTTCTTTGAAAACGAATCTTATTTTAGGACTACAGATAACCTCTCTGCAGGTCAAGATGAGACATCTCCTTCCCTCCCGACTATGGATTTATTTGAAGAAATACCTTCAGGTCTTGAGGAAACAGTCATCCCTCAAGAAGGGGGAGACGACAATATCACAGGTAATACAGGTAATGAGAATATTGTGCATAATGAAGATCAAGGTAATACAGGAATAACCCCTACAAGAAGGTCCTCACGACCAACTCGTGCTTCGTGTCTCCTACGAGACTTTGTTACTTACAATGTTACTTATCCTATTCAAAATTACGTTTCTTACAAAGCCGTCACTCCTAATCATCACAAGTTTCTAACTACAATGGACTCTCACCACGAACCAACTTCGTATCACGAAGCTCTAAGAAATCCAAAATGGGTTAAGGCCATGGAAGATGAATTAGAAGCTTTAGAAAGGAATCATACATGGTCCATGGTCCCCCTTAAAATGGGAACCAAACCTGTAGGATCCAAATGGGTATATAAAATAAAATACAATAGTAACGGGACGATTGATAGATATAAAGCTAGGTTAGTCGCTAAAGGGTACACTCAAACTTACGGCATTGACTATCAGGAGACATTTGCTCCTGTTGCAAAGATGAATACTGTTAGGGTCCTTTTATCTATTGCTATTAACCATGGTTGGAACCTTTTTCAAATGGATGTCCGAAATGCCTTCCTTCAGGGGACCCTTGAAGAGGAAGTCTTCATGACCCCACCTCCAGGCTATGCTTGTTCCCAGAATCAGGTTTGCAAACTTCACAAATCTATCTACGGTTTGAAGCAATCCCCCAGAGCATGGTATGCAAAACTCAGCCACTCTCTTCTCCACTTTGGTTTTTCAAAAAGTTCTGCTGATGCATCCATGTTTATTAAGCATTACGATACCAACACCATCATTGTCCTTGTATATGTAGATGATATCATAATAACTGGGAATAGTGATAATGAAATCAACCTAGTAAAAACTTACCTAAAAACCAAATTTGACATTAAAGACCTAGGGTTCCTGAAATACTTTTTAGGCATTGAAATTGCACACTCTAAAAAAGGTATGTTTTTATCCCAAAGAAAATATGTCCTTGACCTACTCCAAGAGACAGGGAAATTAGGTTCCAAACCTGCAAATACTCCTATTGAGACAAACCGAAAGGTAAGTCCCACTGATGGAGAACCTCTAAAAGACATAGGACAATTTCAAAGGTTAGTAGGAAAACTTATTTACCTCACTGTCACCAGACCCGACATTACTTATGCTGTTAGTACAATAAGTCAATTTATGCATGCTCCCCACACTCATCATCTTGACATTGTAGATAGAATTCTCAGATACCTGAAAAGAACACCTGGTCAAGGAATATGGATGAAAAATAATAATTCCAACTCAATAATTGGCTACTCTGATGCAGATTGGGCTGGCAGCCACGACCGCAAATCCACTACAGGTTTTTGCACATTCGTTGGTGGAAACCTAGTCACTTGGAGGAGCAAGAAACAGAATGTGGTGGCGAGATCAAGTGCAGAAGCAGAATATAGAGCCATGGCATCTACTACAAGCGAGCTCACTTGGCTTAAACAACTTCTAAAGGAAATGCATATCCCATGCCAAGGACCAATGCAAATGTTCTGTGATAATCACGCTGCTCGACATATAGCTTCCAACCCTGTGTTTCACGAACGAACAAAGCATATCGAAGTGGACTGTCATTTCATTAGAGAAAAGATCCAAGCAAAGGAAATCGAAGTTCCTTATGTTCAAAGCAAAAACCAACTCGCAGATATCTTCACCAAGTCATTAGATCAAAAACAATTCAATAACATCCTTGACAAGTTAGGATCCTTCAATCTCTTCCGGACACAACTTGAGGGGGAGTGTTGAAATATAAACGGCTCAGACACAAACGGTCATCACAGCCATATATGGACACACATCCTCAATCAAGCAAATCATTCATCCAGCAAATCTTCACCAAAGGCAACACAACATTCACTCATCAAATGACAACGGCTAGATCTTGTATTAGGAAATAAACCAAACTCATATATATACATGTATCCGTATTATTTTGAAATCAATATACAAAAATCATACATACACAATTTCTTCACGTAGTGTGATCACTAACCCTCTCAACTTTTTTGTCCTTTTAAACTTCAATTCTTGAATTGACCTTACAAATTCGGACTTTCGAACATGAATTTCCAACACCGCCCTACCTAGCATGCACAAATATGTACCATGAAAGTATGGTTCCAAGCTTAGCTGCAACTTGTCTTCTAGCATTTGTACCTCAACATCAGGAATCACAACTTCACACATAGGTTTTAATACTCTTCATGTTTTGACCTCACGTTGTTCTCATTTTGTGCTTTTGTTAGATTCTTCTTATGTGTAGTTTCATTTTGATCAGGCAGATAGTAAAGTAACAGAATATGTCAGGTCTAGGGTTTAGGGTTTGCTCAGAATACAGGACTCCAGAATGGAGTCGGGAAGAAAACAACGTCTCCGTGCTTTTGTCTTCCTTTTACACAGGCTTTGACTTGGAGTTTTCTTTACCATGCATGATTAACAACTAATTACGTGTAATTAAAAAACTCTCCCCAAAGCTGCACCTACGTAGAATATAATATTAAATAATTTTCAAAGATCTCTCTCTTGTTAGAGATTGGTATTAGAAAGTGATAGGACAACTTATAGAGAACAACTAAGGTTTCTCGGTTGATACCAAAAATTCATGTTTCTTTGAGATCATGATTTGAATCGTCGATATCAGAGTCGTTTCAGGAATTTTTGAGACTCTGTGCGAAAATCAACAATGAGACTCTTAAATTTGAAAAAAATTGTCCTCCTAGTTTAAATAATAAAAATTTCACTAACTTATTATAATATTACTTGAATTTTTTTGTCCTCCTAGCATTCTTTGAAACAAATTTATCAATGTTTATGTGTTATCTATGTGTTAGCACTAATATTCTTTACAACTCAATAAGTCCATGTACATAAATAATTTTTTTTGAGACCCCCTCAAAATGAGGCCCGGAGCAGGAGCTCACCCTGCTCCTGCTATGGGCCGGGCCTGGTCAATATACTAATTATATGTCAGAATATAATTGTGGTTACATAGTATTATGTCCTAACTATTGTTTATGGGTTAATTAATTTTTGAGGTGGTGGTTTAGAGGAGGATTAGATGGACGACTGAGATTGGTTGGGAGAAGAGTATATATTAGTTTGTTTTATCTCTCTCACTACTCACTCGTCTCTCTCTCTCTCTCTTCCACTCATTTCTCTCTCCTTCAGGCAAGCCGAAATCTCCGGATTGGTGTGCATTCAGCGAGAGCAGGAGTTGTGGTCGTGGTTGCCGGAGTTGGGTCGTCGGTGGATTGGTTGGAGTTCGCCAGTTTTTGAAGGAATTGTGAAAAACGCTCGTCGTGGTTCGTCTAAGGCTTCTTCAAGCCTTAAAGGTATGTCAAGCTTTGTTTTCCTTACTCACCTAAGTTGTGTGGGTGTTGGAGTAGTCGACGGTAGGCTGAAAGCCTCGTCGGAGTTGGTGTGCAGTAGAATTCTGCACTAGAACGGTCGATCGGTTCTTTTATTGGTCGACCGGTCGTGGTGTCTCGTAAAGAAGATGAGGACTCTGGTTGTTTTTGGTCGAACGGGTTTCATTTGCCGTTCGACCGAAATCACCGTTGTATGTCGGTTGGGGACATAGACCATCCAAACGGTCGACCATCCTTTTGATCTATTCAACTGAATTTTACTGTTTTAAGTCGGTTGGGGGTGTAGACCGCAAAATGGTCGATCGTGTTCGACCGATGTCTTAAGTTAACTTAAAGTTTGTTCGAACGTTTATTGTTCCGGTCAACCGGTTTAATTCGATTCAAAATTTGAATTTACTGCTTTTTTCCGGTCGACCGTGGTTTCTGGTTTGTTCTACCGGTTGTGCTTTTTAGGGTGAGAAGTGAATTTAACTGGTTGTTTTCGGTCGAACGAGTCCTCTTTGTCGTTCGATCGATTGGTTGTTGTTTCAGTTGGAACCGGTTTTGGTGGTGGGGTTTGGTTGACCGGTTGTGGATTTCGGTCGACCGTTTCTACCCTGTTTTGCATATGTTACTTGTGATGTTGTAGTTTTGATTTGCCTCAAGGGCAACGGGTCCCCAATTTTTTTTGGGGTGACGGTACAACATTCTGGCTTGAGAGATATCGTGATTGTGGCTCTGAGGAGCGGGTGCCTTGTGTGCACATGTGTTTGTTTGACCGATGATTTTCCGGCGGTGCCTTGTGTGCACGTGTGGTTGTGTGGTTGTGGGGTGATCGTGAGAGGACCCTTGAGACCCGGTTGGCCGATGATTTTACGGCGGTGCCTTGTGTGCACGTGTGATCGTGGGGTTGGGGTGAGAGGACCCTTGAGACCCATGTTGTGACGCTGGCTGTGGTTGGGAGAGAGGTCCCGAGAACCCAGTTGGATGGTAGTTGTTGTGATCTATTGCATTTTCATATCATGTCTCATACTGTTCTATTCATATTTTAGGAGTTTAACATACGGGGTTTCCTTACGGGAAACTCAGACATAGTTTTGTGATGCATTTCAGATCGTGAGTGTCGTTAGGAGGTGGTGGCTGAGAGTGAGCGCACCCAGACCAGATTCTATTCTCCAGTGTTTTGAGGTTGATGATTACACTTGTATATATCTTTTGTGGTTGTAATCATGCTTTTGATTTCCTGTATCAGTTACAGTGTACCAGTCAATATATATGTGTGTGTGTGCACACGCGCGCGTGTGATTTTCGTAACGTCTCTGTGCTTGATCTTTATCTTTTTAAGTTTTAAATTTTTCGTTGTTTCGGGACGTTATACATAGCCTATATATGCTATATCAATTGCCTTTTTCTATTTACACACACAATGAGACAAACGGTTATGATGACATTAATTAGTGTTTTGTTAATTTGCCAAAATCTATTTTCGTAATTTATTTTGCATTCACAATCAATGGATGAGAGAGTAGTGCGCCATTTTTTCATTAATAATTTCAAGTAAATTTGTATTATCTTAATGGTGTGTGACTGGTAGTAATTGAGTTACTTGGTTGTTTGATCGGATTTACAAGGATCAACTTAAGTGTTAATAAAACAACCACACACATCAAATCATTCCATACTTTTTGTTACATTGTTTATTGTACACAAAACATCATGAAATTAATATTAAAGTATAAGGTTGCCAACAAGAAATGCTCACTACTTTGCTCTCAATTAGTTTAATTATCTATCAGTTAGTGTATCTTGTCCTTTCTTCTTGTCTCCATTTTTCCATTGATGTCTAAGGAATTTAATGACCCTTTATGCCTTCAAATTCTAGCTAGAAAGGCTGGTGATTTTGCTCCAAAACAAACCTCTAAACTGGTGCCACCTTGTATTCTAGGCTTTTTTCTCTTATCCAGCCTTTGTTTTAGATCTCAAGATTATGTTTCTTGCACAGAAAAACCTGCACAACTTTATTTCTCCAGGTCCCTTGTGTTTGAACATAAGGACAACTTTAGCAAAGAAGGAAAACGAATATATATCCATGTACTCATGTATTTGGAGGCTTAGAGAGGGGGACATAGTTTTTATATATATAAGCTATCAATCTTGTTATGAATTAGATATTTAGATCCACCGTGATAGCTAGGTATGTAGTGAAGAGTAGTAATTGCATATTTAATTCTCCTATTACATGTTATGTATACACTTTTACTTTGAGGATTGCAAAACTACTTTTGCATCCTTTCCTTACATGGATGACAAAGATTATTTTTGTGTCCATGCATGAACAATATGAGATAAAACAGATAACTATATGTCAGTCAACTTGATAGTATGGACATTTTGTTGCTCCATCGATCTTTAATTTAATGAACAACTTTGATGAGAGGTACCTCAAACAACTCTCTAATAAAGCTCCAATGACGCATTCAGTAACGGAGTACATTGGAAACTTGATCACAAACAAACAATATCTGCTCAAACCTACCGCTTGCATATGCATGGGCTCTGTGGAAGGAGAGATGTGTGAGAATCCTCGAAGGAAAAGAAAAGATAACCGAACAACTATAGAGAGATATTACATCGATCGATGTACCACACTCGTATCGTAACTAACACTAGATGTAATACAACCGCTTGTGACCATTGCATTTATCTACTAATTATATATATTAGAGACGTCAGTCCTTCGGGAAAAAAAATCCTTAGAAAGTTATTTTTGGCCGGGTAATGCTGGACTGAATCTCCAACAATTGCACTTATGTATCCAGTATAAACAGGTTCTAATTGAGAGAAATAATAAGTTGAAGGGATCTTACCATAACAATGAGTTGTAAAATCATGTGTGGAAATAAGCCCTAGTAAAAGCACATGAGGTTGGGGGTGACATAAGGAGAAGACCAGGAGATATGCATGTTTGTACCAACATTCTGAAAAGCAGAATAGTGATTCCTTGCAGGGATCCATTGAGGACCACAATTGAATCAGTCTTAGTCGGTCCCTTCATATTTGCAGGCTACATTAATTGGATTATACATAACCATCACTTCATATGATTTAACATTCAAGTTGCTAAATGGATGCACGTTAATTAATTAGAATCATGTGGGAAAAGCGTTTGATTGGTGTTGTTTCACAATGTTGTACTATTCGTTTCTTAGTTCGGGCTAAGATCGGAAGTCTACCATTTAATGATGTTGTTTTGAAGGATTGGAGTTTAATCTTATCCACATAAGCCATTGTTATATGTGTAATTTCTGATGTTCTATAAATTATCGTCATATGTGGGTCAGAGGTAGAAGAAATGTAGGATATATATGATCAAAATGGGATCCACGTGAGATTTGCTTTTGGAGCCTCATTTCCACAGGAGCCGTGATAAACGGACGCGCGCGTCACGGACGCGCCTTACGTGGATCTGTACAGCTCAGATATTTTTCTTTGAGTCGGCGTCCAGTCAGCGAAATTTCTCTTCGCGCGTTTTGGTCTTTTTAAAAAACGCCGGTTCTTTAAGTTGAACGATTCATTTCCCAATACACAGATAAGACAGTGTGCAGACCCTAGGACATCGTGCAATCTCATTATTCGTGCAGAGCCCACACTTATCATAATAAAATATTTGTTTTTAAGTTTTACGTTGGATCAACTTAATTTGTCTAGCTTACTTTATGTGTGTGTGCAGTTTACATTATGTGTTTGTCCTGTTTACGTTATGTGTATGTCCGGAATAAGTGTATATTGCTGTACGGAATAAGTGTATTTGCTGTCCGGAATAAGTGTATTTGTTGTCCGGTTTAAGAATAAAGTGTGTCCAGAAACGGAACATAAAGTTTGTCCGGAATAAGTTGATTTGTTGTCCGGAATAAGTGTATTTGCTGTCCGGAATAAGTGTATTTGCAGTCCGGAATAAGTGTAGTTGTCCAGAATAAGAAGAAAGTGTGTCCAGAAACGGAACAGAAAGTTTGTCCGGAATACGTGTATTTGCTGTCCGGAATAAGTGTATTTGTTGTCCGGACTAAGTGTATTTGTTGTCCGGTTTAAGAATAAAGTGTGTCCAGAAACGGAACATAAAGTTTGTCCGGAATAAGTTGATTTGTTGTCCGGAATAAGTGTATTTGCTGTCCGGAATAAGTGTATTTGCAGTCCGGAATAAGTGTAGTTGTCCAGAATAAGAAGAAAATGTGTCCAGAAACGGAACAGAAAGTTTGTCCGGAATAAGTGTATTTGCTGTCCGGGATAAGTGTATTTGTTGTCCGGTTTAAGAATAAGTGTATTTGTTGTCCGGTTTAAGAATAAAGTGTGTCCAGAAACGGAACATAAAGTTTGTCCGGAATAAGTGGATTTGCTGTCCGGAATAAGTGTATTTGTTGTCCGGAATCGGAATAAGTGTATTTGCAGTCCAGAATAAATGTATTTGCAGTCCGGAATAATATATGGCTTCATTATTGTCGGAATAAACGAATCAATATATGGAATGCAATAATATGATGTCGAAACAAAAAAACGTCCGCAAAGCGCGCTCCCTCTGTCCGCTCGCTTTGCGGGGGGGACTCACGTCCCCCGCAGGGGCTGCCACCCCCGCACAAACTCAACAAACCTCCCACTGTATATTTTACCCCACAAGAATTACGTTTAGGAAAAAAATAGCATCTCAGATTCCCTGTTTATGTAGAAAGTTTGTCCTGTTTATGTAGAAAGTTTGTCATGTTTTGTCATGTTTATGTAGAAAGCTTGTCCTGGAAAGTTTGTCCTGTTTATGTAGAAAGTTTGTCATGTTTTGTCCTGTTTATGTAGAAAGCTTGTCCTGTTTTGCCCTGTTTATGTAGAAAGTTTGTCCTGTTTATGTAGAAAGTTTGTACTGTTTATGTAGAATGTTTGTCCAGTTTATGTAGAAAGTTTGTACTGTTTATGTACAAGGTTTGTCCTGTTTATGTAGAAAGTGTGTCCTGTTTATGTAGATACAATGAGAGCACAATGAGATATTGATGGTACATATTATTGATGGTAACTATTACACAATAAGATACAATGAGAGCACAAAGACAAACAAACAATACAAGCACAAACACAAACACACAAAAATTACAAAAATAATATATCTTCTCCCAGTAAATCACACACAAACAAACAATACAAACACACACAAATTACAAAGATAATATATATTTTCCCATTAAATCGGAAAGAAGATGTAAGACTTAAACATAATCGTCTCATTCACGCTGCTTACGTTGTGAAGAACCTTGGGAGTCGACATCAGACGCTTCTTCGACGTAATATCTTACTCGAAATGGTGATTTATTACGGAGAGATGTACGACATAAACCGAACAAACGTAAGTCTTCACCACGGAGCGGTGTACCTCTCTCCGGAATAAATCACAATTTCGAGCAAGATATTATTTCGAAGAAGCGTCTGATGCCGACTCCCAGGGTTCTTCACAACGTAAGCAGCGTGAATGGGACGGTCGATGACACTCTTTCTTTCTTCTTCCTTCTTTTTCTGTCATGGGCACTCCAACAATGCAGCAAAGATGTTGT
This sequence comes from Triglochin maritima, assembly GCA_963682175.1. Classification (NCBI taxonomy): domain Eukaryota; kingdom Viridiplantae; phylum Streptophyta; class Magnoliopsida; order Alismatales; family Juncaginaceae; genus Triglochin; species Triglochin maritima. Next base: position 1,860,007 of record OY821784.1, read on the forward strand.
GGTGCGAAGTCTTCACCACCGGATCGTCACATTCACGATGTTAACGCTGACAAGAACATCGGGAAGTCTTCGCACCGTCCCATTCACGCTGCTTACGTTGTGAAGAATCCTGGGAGTCGGCATCATACGCTTCTTCGACATAATATCTTGTTAGAAATGGTGATTTATTCTGGAGAGAAAGAATGAAGAAGAAAGAAAGAGTGTCATCATATTTGTATTTGGGTGGAGAGAGAGAACGTGCTGAGTTGAAACGCATTTAATGTGATTTGAGTGGACATCAGGAAGAAAAAACAAAAAAACATTCATGCTTTGGCCACGTAAGGGCTGACATGGATATCCACGTAGAGCGCGTCCGTGACGCCCTGCGTTCAACAAACATTTCCCTTTCCACAGTGGTGGTTATGAGTTATGACATACCACTCAACGGGGTTTTTACTTGTGTGTAGTCATTTGCATCCATGTATTTTTATATTGCTTCAGAACGCTGACGATTCCAACTAATTGTTTGAGCGCACCTACCTTAAACTCCATTAATCTATTCCGTGACACCGTTACGTCGCTGTTACACCAACCGTTAGGTCCGAATCAAATAACAAACAAATGATTTCAAACCCGACTCTAGCCCACCAAGTCACCAATCGAGCCTAGTGCCACCCAAATTGGGTCGTCTCGCCGTCGGTCATCGGCGAGCTAGACTGGGAGATTTGTTCCGGGTGGTCGAAAGCGAGTTGACCGGTAGAATATGTTGAATGGGCACATAAGCAATAATATGAACAACTGAAACATCATTCAAAGTAAATTGGTCTTAAGTGTGAAATTCAAATCTTAAATATGAACAAAACATTACATGTACATGTTTAATAAATTATGATGATATACATACCATGAGAATGATTCCTGGGATAGAGTCGACACGGTGAGGAGAGATGCCAGAAGAGATGAGTAAGAGATGGGTGACCATCATGCCGACGACTACCTTCATGATAGTAGCAGAAATGAGGAAAGTGTCTCTGTGTTAAGAGTCGTTGTGGATTAAAATCGAAAATGAAGTTCTGATTAATCTTTTTTTTTCTTCCACGAGTCTAGGTTGCACCGATACAAGAATATGTGAAGTACTTCGAGAATGTGGATCATTGTTGGCGAAGTGATTCGTGAATGTGGATTCCACTTTGTCACAGAGTTTAACAGCCTAAACATTTAGCAATTTGTTAATTATCACCGAACATAATTATTGCTTCGTACGTGAATGTGGATCATTGTTGGCCGACGGTGAGACAGCGAAACGACAAGATTTGGGTGGCACTAGGCTCGGTCGGTGGCTTGGTGGGCTGGAGTCTGAGTTTGAATGCATATGTTTGTTATTTGATTTGAACTTAGCGGTGGATGTAACAACGACGTAACGGTATCACATGTGTTGGGAGGGGATCTAACAATGCACTAACTCGACACGGATTAAATGCACCACGAAATACTAAATATTGATTGCGGAATTAACTTCAGACTCTCTCCCAAACTCAATTGCAATAAGAACAGTAATAAGATGAAAATAAACAAGCAAATACAAATGCACACCTGAAACAACCACGACACACACAATTTACAATCGAATCTTGTGCTGTTTACCGAAGACACAATACTTGTAAAAATCCAATTTGCAGCTCTTAACACCCTTCAGCAATCCCTGTTTGTGTAGCTCACACAAACCCTTTTCCGACATATGACCAAGCCTCATATGCCAAAGTGCGGTGCTGTCTTCGTCGCGTGCAACATTTGCTGCACCTTTTCCTGCTACTGCATTCCCTGGCATCCAATACAAGATGCCCACCTTGGTTCCCTTTATCACTGTCATCGCCCCATGAGTGACCTTGATCTTTCCGTCCCCGCCGGACCATCTCCACTCGAGAGTATCAAGCTCTCCTAGAGAAATCAGATTCTTCTTCAACTCTGGTACGTGACGCACACTCGTCAGCGTTCGAATGCACCCATCGAACATCTTAAACTGTACGGAACCAATACCAACGGTAGTGCACGGCGCATCGTTGCCCATAACAACGATCCCTCCTTTCAGTGGCTCATAGGATGTGAACCACTCCTTATCCGGGCACATGTGAAATGATGTTCCTGTATTCAAAATCCATCCAGATGATGATTTGTCAATACCTGCAGCGCAAACTGTTAGAACGTCGACTTCGTTCTTCTCCTCCACCACATTGACGGAATTGTACCCGTCTTTCCCTTTCTGCAGCGACTCCTTGAAGGCCCTACAATCACGCTTCATATGACCAACCTTCTTGCAGAAAAAACATTCAAAGGATCTCCCCTTTGATTTGGACCGCCCTTTCCCGTTGTTTCTTCCTTTGTTACCCGTCATGCCCCTTTCCGGCGCTGCGATCAATCCTTCACCCTTCTCGAAAGAGTTACTACTCGATTTTTTCCTTGCATCGTAAGAGATCAGTGTGCCCTTGACCTCCTCCAACACCAACGAATCCTTGCCATATATGATCGTGTTCACCAAGTTCTCATACGAGTCTGGCAGCGACGTCAATAACAACATTGCTTTGTCTACATCCTCCATCTTGTCCTCAAGCTGAGTCAGATCAGCTATCAACTTATTGAACACCGAGAGATGCTCAATGAACGGCGTGTTCTCCTTCATCCGAAGCATGTACAGTTGACGCTTCAGATTCAACTTGTTGCTAATGTTCTTATTCATGAACCTCTCCTCCAGAAGTTTCCAATATTCTGCCGCAGTCTTCCCTGATTCGTCGAAAAGCAGATCATCCGAAAGGCACAACTCGATGATCCCAATAGCCCGGAGATTCAGACTCCCCCACTTTTCGTCGGTCATCTTTGACGGCTTCTTTTCAACTTCATCCAACGTCAGCAATAGCTTGTCCGTCTGAGACATCAACGCACGAACCCTCTGTTGCCATGTTGAAAAGTTCCATTTCCCGGTGAATTTTTCCACCCGAAAATTCCGCTCTTCCTCCGCCATCGTAAGTGCAACCAAAGCTCTGATACCAGCTGTTGGGAGGGGGATCTAACAATGCACTAACTCGACACGGATTAAACGCACCACGTATAATAGAATATTGATTGCGGAATGATAACTTCTGACCCTCTTCCAAACTCAATTGCAACAAGAACACTAATAAGATGGAAATAAACAAGCAAACACAAATGCACACCTGAAACAACCACGACACACGCAATTGACAAGGTTCGGCAATGTGCCTACGTCCTTGGGGGGTATCCTGCGGGTGTCTTTTCCTTCTTTCGCTTCTCCAACAAGAGAAGCAACCGAGTTTACAAATGATTGGAAGCAATGTGTCTCCCAAAGCATTCTAGATCTATCTCTAGCCTTAATCTCTCAACTCACAATGAAGAAAACTATTGATATTTTCGTGTGTTTTACATTGAAGAGCAAACAAGCCCTTTTATAGACTCAAAAAACCGAGCTACAATTAAGCAAAACCGAACAGAACTATTCATGGGGACACGGTTAACCGATGCTCGTTCGGTTAACCGTGCGTGCTTCAACAGGAGTGATTCCTGTTCCGATTCGGTTAACCGAATCCTTCTCGGTTGACCGAGGGAACGATTCTCACGCGGCTCGGTAGACCGCGAGAACGATTCTTCCACGAACTAACGAATTCTTCAACAACCCTTCGGTTGACCGAGAACCCCTCGGTGAACCGTTCCAATTTGGACAGACACTTTCCAGATTCTCGGAACACCAAAAATCTCCCCAATGGTTTACCGAACCCGTTGTTCCGAAATTTCCTGGATTCGTCGAATCTTCTTGGATTTGTTTCCTTAACAAATATGAACCAATTTTCAACAACATGATGAATAAACGAAGTCTGAGGTAGCAAGCATTTTGTTAGATTCGTGAGCATTTTGACCAATATAAAAGTACACATGTGTAAATGCTTAGTAAATGAATTTGGAGGTGCACCCGAACAAAAACTCATTTTCTAAATTTTAAATAAAAATGTGTACGAGAATGTTGTGACGTAACTATATAATATAGTGAACCATCGATCCAACCAGGGTTAGCTTTGCTATAGTTGATGGATTATTTTTCCATCTTTTGTGTTCGTGTCGGGTGCATGAAAACACTCACTAAATGGTAAGTAGGCTTTAGCAGCTAACAAATTACTTGTGTTGGTAAATGGTAATTGATTATCTGTTTTGCTGGATTCACATAAACAATATACAGTAGTATAATTTCAAAATCTTTCTAAGTTATATATACTTGTTAATTTATTGTGTGGAAGGAGGAGGGAGGTTTTGTTTTCATATCGACTGAGAAAAAGGTTAGCACTTTCTTCATTAGGAGATGAAAGGTGCTTCCAATCGATATGGAAATGGAAAATGAAAAGCTCAAAGTTACATAGGCAATTAATATTAACTAGAGTGTACGTATATCCAGCTTAGTACATAATAGTACATCATACATTTTCATAGAGGTGAAGACGCCAACACCCATACTATGCAGGGGTGAGCAAAACCCGGTCCGGACCGAAACAAAAAAATTGGATCCGGTCCGGTCCAATTTTTTTTTTAATTAAGGTAAAAAATTGGGTTTTTGGACCGGACCGAACCGAACCGAACCGGTCCAGTCCGGTCCGGTCTCCGGTCCGACCTTTCAAATTTTTTCCGGTCCGGTCCGGTTTTCGGTCCGGACCTGAATTTTTTTTCCGGTCTGGTCCGGACCGGGCCGATGCTCAGCCCTACTATGTATACGTATATTACTTGCTCGATGTCCCTTGAATCACAAAATTTACACTTTGGTATACGAAATTTAGTTTTTAGAGGTTCTAAGGGTTTTTTGTCTAGAAACCCTTAGAACTTCTATATTCCTTCATAAGAGTGGGTGTGTAATTAAGCCTCTCATCCAAAATGAAAAATAATCAAGCTTTCAAATATGAGATCGTTCAACAAAAAACTATATAGTAAATAGGGGTGTCAATGGATGTTCGAAATTCGGAAATTCGTTCGCGTCCGGTTCGAAAAATATTCGGTCCGAACAATATCCGATCCGAATAATATTCGATTCGTGTAATATTCGGGACATGCGAATATGGATATTGATACATCCGATCCGAATAACATCCGATCCGAGATTGAATATTTGTATTATAAGATCCATATCCATATTTGTATCATATACGTATGCAATACATTATTATACCTAGAAGTATTTATATTTCAACCTTGTGTGATTATATTTTGAATGTATAATTATTAAATTTACTTATTCAAATAAAAATACATCTACTAATCACATTTATTCAAGCATTGAATATCATTATCCTTTCTAGAATATGGAGTTAGAAATTAAGATAAAGTAAATTAATATTTGAAACCAAATAAAGTTATAAATCTGACTATTTATAAGAATTTGTCTAAGTGAAAATGAAAAATGTTATAATGTGGGGAATTATGTTTACGGATGCGGATATTATCCGTATCCGATCCGAATCCGTCAAATATCCGAACGGATATAGACTTTTCATATCCGCAAACAATCCGTATCCAAATCCGAATCCGTAAATTTCATGCGAATGCGAATATGGATATACCTATATCCGATCCGTATCTGATCCGTTGACACCCCTAATAGTAAATATGCATCGAAAAAAAGTTATTTTTCTTCATAGATGAAACCCTAGCACTCGAAAGGTTCCTATATTGGTGGTGTGTAAAGAATTTGTTTTGGGGTTATAAGACTCATAAGACTCTCTCACGAGCAAATTTTAGAGGTACCACCTTGTGAGTCCTTTAATCATATCATCAAAGCAGATTATTATGTATCATGGACCCAATGCTATTCGAATGTGTGACATGTAGAAATCAAGAAGTCTCGATTGCACTTGAGAAACACGAGAATATAGTCTCACAAGAATGTACTATCTTGAGGTTATGGCACGCACATTTCGTACTTATAGACTAACTTATTATGTGATGTAGATTGTAACGTTCTCAGAACAACGGAAAAATTTAAAATTTAAACATACAATCAACTTAAGGACATTACTGCAAAGACACACACACAGGTACACCAACATATAACATATATATATCTGTGTGTGTGTGTGTGTGTGACCGAGTTTATAAAAGAATGTGATACTTCAAAAGCTCATAACAGTAAATATACACATGTAATCACGACCTCAAAAGAAAGGAAAACAGGATCCGGTCCCGAGTGCTCTCCTCCGCAGTCACCACCCTCCTATCACCGATCCCGGCCTGAAATGCAAACATGAACTATGCCTGAGTTTCCATAAGGAAACCCCGTGTGCCAAACCCTAATACATGAATGAAACAATGAATATGAAAACCATAAAATGGCATAAGCCCAACAACTGCAAACCACCAACAATTGTCTCATTCACCGGAGCCACGGTTTTGCCTCAATGTTACCGGAGCCACGATTTTACATCAATTGCCGGAGCCACGGCGACGACGTATACATGCCTCATTAGCCGGAGCCACGACTTTGCCTCATTCGCCAGAGCCACGACATAACAACCACAACCCGCTCTGTAGAGCCACCACTGATCGCTATTAGGCCGACATGTCCGTTTGTTGCCCCAAAAATGGTCGGTGAACCCGTTGCCTTCTAGCCGATCAACAACAACAAAGAAAAACACCAAACTGTGCAAAAACGGTCGAATAAAAACACCTCACCGGTCAACCGAATCCCCTTCCAGAGGACTCACCCAACCGAAAAACCTGACAATCGGTCGAACGGCAAAGGGGACCCGTTCGACCGAAAAACACCAGTAAAGAAATCATCTTTGCTCAAAAATATCAAACGTTCGAATGACCCAAGACATCCGGTCGACTGAAACCCACCAGCAAACCCCATCATCAAACCACACCACACAGTCGACCGAAACAACACTTCCGGTTGAACGACCTTTAAGTTAACTTAAGTCGTCGGTCGGACGAGTCAAGAGGCGGTCGACCATTTAGATGGTCAACGTCCCAACCGACCTACGACAGTACTTTTGGTCGACCGACAATGGAGTCTCGTTCGACCGAAAGCACTCAGAGCCAATATCTCTCGCTCAAAATGCCCAACCGGTCGACCACCCAAGGGTATCGTTCGACCGGTGCGAGAGATATCGCCCGAAATACACTACAACCGGTCGACCGAACCAAACCACCGGTCGACCGTTATAGTGCAGAAAAACTGATGCACAGGTCCGACGAGTCATTCGGCCTACCATCGACCGCTCCAACACCCACACAAACTTAGGTGAGTGTAAAAGCAAGCTTGACATACCTTTAAAGCTTGAAGAAACCTTTGAAGATCCAACGGTGAGCGTCTCCACGCAACTCCTCTTCTTCTCCAGCGGAACCTGACTCGATCGACCGACAAATCCTCGCACACTTCATCGCACCTCTTCTGCTCGACGAACACAATTCCACCACGCACCAAGGCTGGAAGAGAGAGGGACAGAGTGTTGAGCGGGAGAGAGAGAGAACGAGTGAGAAGAGAGGGAGAGATAGAGAGAACTCAAACCTTAAATACTCTTCCCAAACACATCTCAGCCGTCCATCTCACTCCTTCTCTAAACCACCCCTAAACACAATTAAAACATTAAAAATGTTTAGGATATAATATATATAGCTTCCTATCGACCACTGTTTTTTAATGATCTTCTGTTGGACAACACCTCGAAGGAACATAAATAAACAAAATAAAACAAGAACAACGTCTCCAAGCAGTCCTAGAGAATTGAAACCAAATATTGTAGTTTTTTCCTAATGTTTTGTACATTAGCAAGATAGAATATTGTAGTCTTGTAGAGTCAGTCACACATATAGCTAGGTGTGATCCACTCCAACAATTGATACTGTTGACTGCAACCCTAACTCCAATAACTGATCCTGACCAAATGATTTGTTCATGATACCATACCACCCGTGAGGACTTCTTCCTTTCTCACTTTTCGTATCATATAACATGACAAAACCCCAACCCTAAAGCAGCAGACAAATTCCATTATCTCTCACCCACTTCAGATCACATGCTTCCCACATGATCACGAAACATTATTTCCCAATCAAAATATAATCACATACATATATACCATCTTTAAGACAAAACCCTACATGTACTATCTTCTTATGTTATAGCTTCCACTTACAATTTGTTTGGGGATGAGATCCGAACCTTCAAATTCCATAGGTCACATGTAGGTGAACTATGCACACATGACATATCTAATAATAATTCCCAACAAAATCAAACATCCCAATCACCCCCCTCTACTTTACCCTTCTAGTGACTATTCTCAATCTCTTCTCTCATGAGGCCATTCATAGAGCCATCACACCTCCTCTCATCATGTGATCTCCACCAGAAGAATCCGACTCCGGTACTAGACCTCGCGGGCCACAAGTCACCGCAACCTTGGCTTCCGACCATCCCTGTGTCTCCCCAATTACTTGGAGGGTTCGCGAATAGCGGCGGGTGCATGGAGAAGTTGTTGGTGCACTGCGCCAACGCGATCGAGAGCAACGATGTCACGCTGGCTCAGCAGATCATATGGGTCCTCAACAACATCGCCCCGTCGAACGGGGACTCCAACCAACGCCTAACCTCTTGCTTCTTGAGGGCTCTCATCGCCCGCGCATCGAGAATGGGCAATTGCAAGCTTCTTGCTGGTGTCGTCTCCGGTACTCAAACCGACGAAGAGTTTACGGTAGTGCAAGTCCATCGTTTCACTGCCGTAGCTCTCGCCAACTTTGTCGACCTCACACCATGGCATAGGTTAATTTGAGCTTAAACTTGCAACATGAAATTCGTTAGGGTTAATTTCGACACGTACGTACCTTAAATCCACTTAATTTGATTCCAATTAACAACAAGCATGTAAAACATAATTAGAATGAAAGAATTTGATGATGCAAACTAAGCACAAATTAAATTGTATTTTGGATGTACGTACGTAGGTTCGGATATTGTGCGGCGAACTCAGCGATCGTGGAAGCAGTGGAGGGATTTTCAGTGGTACACATTGTCCACATAACCACAACTCATTGCATGCAAATTCCAACCCTAATTGAAGCTCTTGCTGTCCGACCGGAGGGACCGCCTCTCATAAGACTAACCGTGCCCATCTCGACCGCAATGAATCCCCCTCCGCCCGTCCTTGACATGTCCTACGATGAGTTAGGGTCAAGACTAATCAACTTCGCGAGGTCACGAAACGTGATGATGGAGTTCAAGGCGGTTCCGTCCGATCCGACCGACGCATTCGACTCGTTGATTGAGCACCTAAGACTCCAACAATTAATGGTTTCCGAAGGAGAGGCTCTTGTTGTGAATTGCCAAATGCTACTACACCAAATACCGGACGAGAGCTCTGGGGCGGTAATCTCAACGCCTCCTAATTTCCTCTCCCTCCGCACCATCTTCCTCAAATCCATCCGTACCCTCGACCCGGTTTTGGTAACATTGGTGGACGAGGACATAGACTTGGTTGCGCCGGACGTTGTCGGTCGGTTACGGTCGGCTTTCAATTACCTGTGGATCCCATTAGACGCGGTGGACACGTTTCTCCCAAAGGAGAGTGAGAAGAGGCGGTGGTACGAGGCGGAGGTGGAATGGAAGGTGGAGAATTTGATTGCGCAGGAGGGATTGGGGAGGGTGGAGAGGCAGGAGGGGAGGAGTAGGTGGGGGCAAAGGATGAGGAGTGTCGGTTTCCGAGGGGCGGTTTTCGGGGACGAGGCGGTGGGGGAGGTTAAAGGGTTACTTGACGAGCATGCTGCCGGGTGGGGGTTGAAGAAGGAGGAAGAGGACCTTGTGTTGTGTTGGAAGGGACACAATGTGGTGTTTGCTACTGCTTGGCTTCCTTCTTCAGCTACCTTCCTTCTCTAGCTCCTATAATTAACCACATAGTAAGCTATCTACCTGCTCTCAATTTGGGTGTGTGTTAATTAATTGTAATTTCTTTCTTTCTTACATTTAGGTTCTCTTTTGGCTTTGGGGGTCATAGCTAGAAATGTAGTTGTATTGAATGTTTTCAAAATTAAGCATAATTGTTTTCAGAAGAGTACAATGAGATGAGACCAAAGTAATTCACTGACTCCTTCATGTATGAGTATGACTCGTTAATTATTAGCTTGTAGCTAGGTTGGTCTTTATAAATCAAGTCAAAAAAAAGGGAGATACAAGGTATCAATTGTAGTTACGATTAATTAGTTCTCATGCACTGATCGATGATTGAGTTCACAATATTGGAGGGTACGTAGATTAAAAAAAACAATATGGTTCTTATTTAGGTCACCATGTATCGGATATATGAGTTTATATACAATCTCTGTGTATATTTTCTTTTGTGGAAGGTGAGAGAGAACCATAGTAATCTCTGTGTAAAATGAATAAACAACAGGGATATAAATTATGATGATCATAGAGATGGAGAAAGAAAGGAGGCAGGAGATAAAGAGGGCCCTTGTATCTGCCATATTTGATGAATATGAATGTACATGATATAGCTCGACGTATCAAGGCAGAGAGAGAGAGCTTGTATAGATATGTATTTGTCAACTTTGATGGATATATGTAGAGATGAACACATATTAAAGAAAAGATCGAACTACGGCTCAGATTAATACTTTGTAGAGTTGTAGTGATAATATTTGTTGTAACTATAAGCCATACAATTTTCTTTAGTTAAGTTCTCACCTCTCTCTCTCTCTCTCTTGTCTACTAATTAGTTATTATTGGAATAAAATGTTTGTAAGAGAACTTGGTAAAATCATGTTCTTTTGCACCACGTGCTTGCATGGTAGCTATTCTAGGAGGTTTTGTGTATGTTTTATACTACATGAGTACGTACCCATATTCACGTATGCTAGGTAATTATTTAATTATAGCCAAAATTTTGCCTTTGATTGATAACCACTAGCGTATAGTAGTTCTTGAGAATAGCAGCACTTCTTGTTCACCAGAGTCAAGACGGATTTTAGCGTTGAACTCTTTTCTGGTTAACTTTCATGCTCGGCAAATTCCTTATGCTGGTATAATTAGCAAACAAATTTACAGATTTGAATTTAATTAGCCCAATCACGCATATTATAGTTATCGTGTTACGACTTACGAGATATATATACACTTGGAAGTCAACATACAATATATAGAAGTAGGGTGATCGATGAGCGGATTAGATACAAGATGTATATATATATATGTATGTATATATATAGGAATATATATATATATATATATAAACACGCACATTCATCTTGGATGCCTATAAATATGAAAAGTAGACAGTCGTTGGGTACTTAACGAATTCAGAGCTGATATACATAAAATCCGCATTCACAACGAAAATGTTTGATCCCCTAAAAATATGTGGTGTCACTTAAAAAGTTTGTTCTTGGTAATCACTCGTGTCACGGGAGATGTGATTTATGATGCTATGTGTAGGAATTTGTTTTATCTAGTCGATCCAAAAGATTGATTTTTTCATTTCTCTACCAATTTCTTCCCTCTGATAAGTTATTATTGACTATTTTTAATTTGTATAGGCTAGTAGTGTTTAGACTCGAACTTTTCTTTTAAACAGTGTTTCGACCATAGGTCCATGCCATAGCTTTTACTATCTATTTGTTAATATTATTATAGTTGCGAATGATAAAAAATCGTCAAAACGCTGTTAAGGAGTAATAATCACATATTATTAATTGGAAAATGATAAGAAAAAGAAAGGTTAAACTTTTAGGATAGAAAAATCCAAATCTCATCAGTAACATGAATTAAAAACTTTCATGCGTGATAGAGTAGCATAAGACTTTAACAAAATAGTTCAAAAATAACTGGACCGCTAAACGTCGTCCGTAAATTATTTAAATCGTCCGTGTCAATTATCATCTTATCATTCTCTTATTTTTATTTATTCTTGCTCCCAATATGTCCTCATCTTTTCATACTACAAAAAAAAATAACCATGAAAAATAAAATCAGAGTAGCAATGCGAGAGTGGTAAGGGGGCGGCAGCCCCTGCATGGGACGCCAGTTAGTTACGTCACCTTATTATTGTATGTGCGTTTTGCAGACGTTTTTTTGTTTCAACACCTTATTATTGTACTCCAGATATTAATCCGTTTACCTGTTTATTTACGTTTGTGTTTTTTTTTTCACCCGCCACCACCGAAATCTTGCAACGGAACCTAAAATAATTTGAAATAACACACCGTATAAATTCAAGATTTAAAAAAACAGGGCATCTGGCTAGGACGCCCCACCATGGGGGGGTGTTTTTACCAGACGCCCCCTCCACGGAGGAGGTGTCCTAGCCGGACGCCCCGATTTTTATTTTTTTACGGGACATAATGAGTATTAAATGGATTGTAAATGACAAAATGATAATTAGGACAAACAATTTTAGTAAAATCCGGACGAAGTTTAACAATTCCAAAAAATAAGGACAACAACGTAAAGCATTTTGCCATAAAACAATTGTTTTCCAATGACAGCCAAGCAAGTTGTAATTTAGAAATAGGTGTGGCTCGACTTGTACTATTCAAAATAATATATGAGTATTGAAGTGATATATAATAAGTAATAAATGGAGATGAGTACTTATATCGATCCACAAGGAGAAGAAGGCTCCGACAATAGTGTGCAGGCGTAACATTCTAAACTACAACCGTAGTATTCATGCCTACACTCGATGAACATCGGTTCTCTTGCTCAGCGTCCCCTCGTGAAAGAATTGCAGGAACCTTTGCCTTTTCTGACTTTGCTCCTTCCAAAAATGGGCGAGGATGAGACGATGTCACGAACGTCAGAAACGAAGTTAGCTCACTCAGTACTCATTATAGCTAGGATATTCTGTTGTGTAGCAAATAGACGGATGTCCATATTAACTCCACGAGTTCACAAACAATGTCTATGAAATCTTCTCTTTCTTTTGAACAATTTGTTTTTCTACAGGTGGGGTCATATATCAAACACACATTGAAACACTTAATTATGGACGTATAATCAAAATAAAATTTAAACTTTTAGTGATATCTAACAAAAATAAGTACAAATCTTGTTTTCTTTTTCATGTTTTCCTCCCTAATCTAACTAACGTAGAGCACAATTACTTGATTAGAGGATGATACCTCCTAAGGCTATTCTATAGTCAAGAATTAACTAACCAAATGAATCATCCATCGTCCTCTAGTTAGTTAGAGGTATGTATGGCTTTATGGTTTTGAATTTATCAAACATGTCATTTGGTTTCCAGTTCTGCCCAAATCATACATCACTCCCTCTCTCGTCCTTCCCATCTCCATCAAAACCATAGTTCTATTACAACAATTCCATTCTCAACATCAACGAGTGGGCATGAAGATCTATTGCAACCACCCCCACATCTTTAACGACTTCCCTCATCGCCATTTTGTGCTCACATCAGGCGGGTTTGGAGTTCACTTGGGTTATAGACTTATGGTTGTGACTGGGGTTTCTAGATTTTGGTCGGGATTGGCATAGGTCGTTCGGGACCCATAGTGGAGGGGAGCTCTTGTAGCTCTTCAATAAAATCAGACAAGGATATCTGAAACACTTCAATCTGAAACGGTTTTAGCATCCAAGCAATCGATTTTTATTATCCAAAAACGAAACGATGGAAGTGAGAACTGAGAAAAGTAGAGCAGGGATCACTTTGTCAAGTACATTGACTAATAAATGATCTTGTATTCCTCATAAATGAGATACAAAAGCATTGTCTTAACACGAAAACTTCTGCAGCGTATAAAATGTAGCGGTTATATAAGCCACAGAAAATAACATAGGAATTTATGTTGGATGAAAGAATTGTAAAGACGAGGTCCCTCATCTCAAACTCTAACTGCTCAAACTGCCGTAGAAAAGACGTCGATCTCTGGTAAATTATTTTGCAGGAAAAGAAACAACACCTGACAGCTTTCCTGAGGAAGCCTAAATGTCAAGTAGAAGCCTGCGGGGGTCCTCCACAACATCCTTGATGCGACGCAAGAAGAAGACGGCTTCTCTACCATCAATGAGTCTATGGTCATAAGTGAGCGCGATGTACATCATAGGCCTTGGAACAACATTTCCACCAACCACCATCGGGCGAGATACTATGGAGTGCATGCCGAGAATGGCAGACTGCAAAGACCACTTCCTATTAATATATTTATTCAAATGAAAGACGTGTGAATGCAACGGATTATTATTTTCTCAACGAACCTGTGGAGGATTGATGATCGGGGTGCTAAGAAGACTTCCATAGACCCCTCCATTAGAGATTGTAAACGATCCACCAGCCATCTCGTCTATTGATATGGTTCCATCATTAGCCTTCTTCGCCAAGGTGTTGATTTCTTTCTCGATATCAGCGAAGTTCATCTTATCTGCATTTCGTATCACTGGCACAACAAGACCCTGATACAATGGAATGGGAAGACAACTTCAGCACATGGCAAGCAAGCTAAAAGGTGATGACAAATAACAAAAACAAAATAAACTGGAAAATACAAGTCAGCATGAATAAACCTTTAGAAGTTAGCGACTGGAAGGAGAGCAAGGAAATGTTTAACATAAATGTCAAGTTGGTTAGGATGTCTATTTATTTTCAACATTTACAATGATCCCGCATAGAGTATTCAAAGACAAGCATCATGAATACTAAAAGTTTGAAACCAATTATGAACACACTTCGCATGTTACAAGGATATGTGAGCAAAAACCCGGAAAATGGTCCCCACTAAATTTTGGTAAAGTAAATGTTGATTAATGATCCATAAAAAAAATGATGTGCTCATTGAAACAAAAGAGAAGGGGCTAAAATGCCAAAATAATGACATGTTATTCAGGGAATAGCAGTTCCTCCTGGGTCAGCAGGAATAATATGGTGAAGTTAAATTTCATTCATGTGTACTTCTATTGAATTTTTAGGCAACGATTTTAAGATTGATGGGAAAACAAGGACATACTAAAGTATAGGTAGACAGATCGACCTACATCTTTATCTTTAATACTAAACAAAAAAGGTGTCCACCCACCTCCAAAAATGACATTTATAGGGTACTAGTGATATTTTGTTAAATGTTACAACACGTCCCATCAATCCATTAGGGTAGCATATAAAATCAACATCAACATAACCTCAATGCCTCAGAAGAGGCTCCTGCCTAAGCGAGGTAAGAGGGGGTCGGATGTACGCAACCCTACCACTGTAAAACAGTGAGGTTGTTTCCAATTGACCCAAATGATGCAAATGCAACTGACCATCTGCGATTCCACAATAAAAGAAATACAGATCGTTTAAATAGCCCTTTGATATAGTCCATGATGCTCCAAATGTCAAAAAAACAACTTAATCTTTGACACAGTGGAAATGGACACTAGGGTAGCATATAAAATATTGAAGTCAAAATATTCAAGTACAATGCCAACATATGGTTGGACACATTTATGAGACAATACCAAAATCACTTAATAGTTTAAGAAACTATCAATTTGAAAATCTTGATATCATCGGGGCCTCGAGAAGGCTCGAATTCCTGAGCACAATAACTTTTTTTATTGGTCCCGAGAACAGTACTTTAACTACGCTGATATGATTAACTTCCACAATACCAACTTTCCAGGATTGACCACCTTCAACGATCTAAAGAAGAAAGAAATTTTCCAGGTCTGTTAGAGAGGTCAACAAAACAACTGGGATGATGTGGAGATACTGTTAAATAATGACAGTGGCAATATGCTTGCGTCAATGGGTATGTTGAAATCTTGAAGATGGTCACCAATTCTAAGTGTTGCTTCTTTATATTTTTTAAAATACTCCTTGAATTAGAATTTATGAAATCTTATTGTATTTAACAAACATACTGAAACGCTCGGTGTTAATATAGAAGGATGTAGATCATGCAAGAACAGTACATACCCATGGGAAAAATCTTGCAGGCTTCTTTACACTAAAAATGGTGTAAAAGTAATTATACTTTGGTGCTAACTGACCTTCGGAGTACCAACTGCAATGCTAATGTCGACATATTCCCTGTATATTATGTCCTCACCATCAATGACTGCATTGATAATTGGCTGGTTTTGAAGCCCACTGACTGCAGCCTGTAGAAGAACAAAAAATATTAGCAGATGCCAAGAAGTTGCACTCTAAATACCAATAGCATGTACCTTTACAAAACCAGACATCAGCCCCAATTTCACCCCGTGCTTTTCTAGGAAGGCATCTTTATACTCAGATCGAAGTTTCATTAAGTTTGTCCTGCAATCATAAAATAAATTTCAGAAGTTATTCTGTTTGATTCTATGCACAGAAAATATAGGATGATTGTTTGTCTGCCAGAGGCAAATAACCTACATGTCAACTTCATTAAATGTTGTCAGCAGTGCAAATGTGTTTTGCGAGTCTTTCAAGCGAGTAGCAACACGTTTCCGGAGTCTAGTCATAGGTACCTACGAACACAACAAACAAAAGATAATATCAACAGAGAACTAATTTCAGCATTCTCAATGATGCAATAGACACCATACTTACTCTTCTTTCCCTTTCTTTGGGAGGAAGTTGGGGTTCTGAAGCAGATGTTCTAGAAGGTGCTGTTGAAGATGCTTTCCGAGTTTCCTTCGCTGCAGGAGCTTTTGGTTTTTGCTGGTCCATACTCTCCTTTGGTGGTGGTGGAGGTGACTCAACTTTTTTCGGTATTTCCTCTGATGGTGCAGCATGAGTTGAAGCAGCGTCAGATTTTGAAATGACAGCAATTTTCGTCCCAGGGGTCACAGTATCACCTTCATTTGCTACGTACTATTTAATACACATAGTTGCAAACATTAAAACTGAACGTTTCACTCCAAAATTTCCACAAAAGATGGATGGAAGGCATAAAAACAAAATGTAGTTGATGTTCAAGAGAATTGGTTTGTGTACCCAACCTTTTGGAGAATACCAGCTTCAGTACTAACAACATCAATTGTCACCTGAACATTTGAACACCATAAGATAGTAAATGTTAAATTGATCTAATTCCTTTTGAGATGGTATAAAAGTGAAACTCGTGAACATTTCATGTTACAAGCACCTTATCGGTTTCAATTTGGGCAATAGGCTCATCGACTCCAACAGCATCACCAGGTTCTGTAGTACATGTATTACATTAGCAAGATGTACTCATAATGATTCGCGCAACATAAAAAATAGCATGCTTATTGAAATTTTTCAAAGGAATCAAGAGGACTTGAATATTAACTTACTCTTCAGTAAAGTTGCTACGGTGCCATCAGTGATAGATTCACCCATATGTGGGACAACAGCATCAATCAGATCACCTAAATTGCAGATAGATGGTTAAAGCCTTGCTAAAAAAATGATACCAATATTCAATATTTATCTCAATGATGGCAGGTGTCTAAGGATTCACAAGATTGATTCAGACAAAAAGTTGTCACTTGTCAGCAAAAATCAATTCACGTGGTCCATCTGATTCTTGAAGATCTCTAGACAAGGTGGGGAGGAAGTGGTACAACTAAACTGAATAAGATAACAAAAAAGGCATTGGGCTTTGGCTCAGTAAGCAATTCTGCTATTTCTCTAATGCACTCCTCCGATGATTATTATGAATCATGTCAATGATAAATATGGTTCCGACCAAGAACCACATAATAGATTGTGCATTTCATATCTGCTTAATCTTCTGTAAATATCTTTTAGTTATAGTGTTACCTGCTACCATTGTGATCTCTAATGTTGAAGAGGAAAAAAATGAGGTGGACATATGTTAAAGATTAAACGCTTAGAAGGACAAAAGGCTCACTATAGGGATTTTTAAATCAAATTGAATTGAAACAAGGTTTCGATTGAATAGGTTCTTGAAAGGAATCACCCTGCATTGGAGTATTCCCAGCAGAATTGATTCCCTATAGTCAATATCCAATCACCCCTACAGCTAAGACGGTCTAGTCAGGAAGTACCACCTTCTGAAGCGAATTGCCTAATCCATTCCTTGCAATGACCAAATTGACTTACACCAAGCCTTTGCCTGAGCATCAACATGAAGGTAAACACCAAAACAAAATAGCAACATTAAGGTAAGGGCTGTAGTTTATTAAAAACAACTTGTCAAAATGTTGCAAAACAAATGGAACAAGATATCTGACAAAATATGAATAAAAAGACAATGCTCTTTCATCAGTAAGTATGAACATTTACAAGTATAATTTTCTTTCCAATGAAAGTTACCTTGGGGAATCTCCACTAATTGGAGCACCTGAAAGGAAAAAAACTTTCAGATTAGCAACTTGGAAAAAAAATCAACTAAAAATATATAAAAAACATTGAGTTACAAAAGGATCTGCAATGGAACCTCGAAAGATCAAACTGGAGATATTTCTCACAGGTACGTGCATTCCGGTATGTAATCCCTGAACATGTCGGGCAAGCAAAGATATTGATAGTTATCTCATAGAATCCATCAAATTTATCTTACCAACGAATTACAAAGTGAGAAACACTGTTTAAGCAGATGAAATAACATAAAACCTGAAAACAATGACAATTGAACAAAAGAAGACAAAAGCAAACTGATTAACTTCCTTGCGATGTATTACAACACTTCGAATAAAAGACAAGAATTGATGTATGTAATCCACTTTGGATATACACCGACGCAATATTTTCATTCATAAAAACTGATAGATTAATCACAATTTTCAAACAGAAGTCGATCATTTGTTCACAACTGGGCAACTTTAATGAAGTACAAAAAACATGTAATGGCTTTTTCTTTTTCATCTCTTTTTTTTGTACAATCATGAGATAAATTGGGAGTGGAGTATATAGGTAAAGGTTGAGCCATTTTATTGAAATTCACATAATATAATAATTTTATATCTAGATGAGGCAATGAACTGCTAATCTGTTGCGAATATGTCAATAAATATTACTACTGTTTTGATGAACAACTTGTAAAGAGAGTTTGTGGTGTTTCCAGAAGAGTATTAAGTTTGGATACATACAAAAGTCCAATTCACTAATTTATATTCACAAACATAAAGATCAGACAAGTAATTTGTCTGGAAAATAGTTGGAGAGGTCTCCAGTAGGTATGCTGGTATGCCATGGTAAGAAAAAAAAATATTTGATACAAAGTTCAGCCAATTCCACTAAAGCAAAGCCAGAGTGTTGGTTATGATTTTAGCATATCATAATTCAAAACAATGAAAACATAATCACATAATTCAAACCCAAGCGTTTAATCTCTACCGAAAAACCAGAAAAGCATCAACCTAGGTAGTGATTCTAATATTCTATAGTCAAAATCTATCCAATCAAAATAAGTAGAACCATATCACACATAATGATCCCAACTTCATAAGAGCACAACTCAACCATTGATTCAGCTAACACAAACAAATCACTCACACTTGTACCCAAACATAAATAACAACAAGCTGAGATTCAAAAGGATCCAAAATGTAGCATCAAAACCTCATCCTTTGGACTCCAGCAAGCTTCCCTAAGGACGGCCGCTGCGGGTCGGATTCGCTGCAGCGACTGCCCGATAACCTGCAAATCAAACACAGGCCACAAACTCAGAACCCCCAATCCCCAAACCTAATCTACACCCGGAAAACCCCCCCTAAAAACCGACCTTTCTCCTTGCAATTCCCAGCATCTCGACTCCTCAAACCTAGATCGGGTGAAACCTTCGTGAGAGAGGAATCCAGACAAAACTAGACGAAAAAGATGCTTTCTTGAAGGGGAAAAACACGAAAACAACCAAATCGGAGCCGGGGGGGAGGGGAATACCAGATCGGAAGGCAAGATGGATTAGGGGGAATAGTTGAGTCGGAATCAGTGGGAAAATTCGAACCTTGTGGACGATTTGGTGGCAAAGGCGAAGGAAATGGGGAAGAGGAGAACAGGGCGGCTGGCGGAAATGGAAAAACCAAATGAGGCCCAAAAGGCCTCTGAAGAGATGAAGAAAATTGCAATGGAAAATATTTAGCGGAGGTCGTAGGGTGGGCTTAGTTCGATAAGATAAGACATCACGTGCGTACCGTAGACTGTTAGTTCGACATTATAAAGAAAAAAGTGGTAAGACATGTCTCGTCAATGAACTCTAATTTAAGATACATATCGACCTACTCATCATCCTCCTCTGACGATGCATTCGACGAGCTTTGGAGGCGAGTAAGCACTGAAAACACTCAAAGAGCTTGAAGAGCTTGAGCATGGGGCGACCAGTAAGGTGACTCGTTGGCAGAGTCGTGAGGCTCCAAGGCGATGCCGCGCTAGGACCCAAAACCCCGATAGAGATCGGGAAGAAGGTTATCATTGTCTTATTTCTGATTATTTTGCTGAAAATCATGTGTATGGTCCTCGTATTTTCAGAAGAAAATTCGGAATGAGGAAACATGTATTTCTATGTATATCAGGTGTCGTTGAGGCTTCCGACGTATTCTTCCAACCAAGGTCGGATGTTGTTTGTCGAATGGGTATATCGTGACTACAAAAAACCATTGCAAACTCTGTGAATGCTAGCCTACGGCGTTGCAGGCGATATCGGTGACGAGTACCTACCCTTTGGTGAGGCGACGACAATGATGGCTCTCCAGAAGTTCGTAGAAAGAGTGATAGTCAATTTCGGTGCTAAATACTCACAACAGAAGACATGGCAATGCTACTTCACGTTGGTGCGCAACATGGCTTTCTAGGCATGATGGGGAGCATCGATTGTATGCAATGTAAGTGGAAAATTTACCCAGCATTTTGGAAAGGACAATACTAAGGCCGGAGCGGCAAGACAACAATTGCGTTAGAGGTCGTATCGTCGTACGACCTCTGGATATGGCATACCTTTTTCGGTTTCTCGGCTCTTGTAACAATCTCAACTTACTTCAACGATCTCCCATTTTTAATGACGTATTGGAAGACGTGCCCCCCCCCCCCCCCCCCCCCTGGTCCGGTACGAGATGAATCGTTATCAATATGATATGAGATATTATTTTACATATGATATTTACGCGCAGTGGGCGGCATTCATGAGGTTCATCCTGTTTCCAGAAACTCCCAAGGATATGTTATTTGCACAACACCAGGAGACAGTGTGTAAAGACGTAGAACATGCGTTTGGAGTGTTGCAGACACGATGGACAATCCTAAGGAGGTCATCTCTTGCGTGGAATGCTAATCTCCTAAACAAAATAATCATTGCGTGCATCATAATGCACAACATGATCGTAGAGGACAAACGTGAATCTTATTCTATGGTTTATGATACAACTGAGTTTGAGCAGGATCACGACATATTGAGTTTAGGACCAACGCCTTACTCCATTGCACGAGTTATAGACATTAATGCCTACATGAACAACAAAGACTGAGTTTGTGATAGAACCTAGCATCTCGCGCAGAGAACCTTGATCGAGAACATCTGGTAGCGATTTAGCGGAAGCAACGATTAATTGTGTTTTATGTCGTGTAATATTTGAATTATGTCGTGTATTATTTGGTTTATGTCGTGTATTTTGTTTATCATCTCTAGTAATGTAAGTTTTTGCTAAAAATAATGTAATATTTGTTTTCTTAATATTGATGGTATTTAGTATTTGGTAATCCTTGATGGTTAAATAAATAAAGTATATGTAATTTGGAAATACGAGATTTATTGTTATTTTGTTTTTCCAAATAGATTATTAATGTTTTTGGTAAATATAAATGATTTTGGAATATAATAAAAGTTGAGAATAAATTTAATGATGTAGAGGAAAATAGAGTGGGATGACCTAGGTCATGGTTGATAGGTGAATAATGAAGGAGAAAGATAAGGTTGAGTCATGACGACGTGACAGGGAGAGAGAGAACGTGAATGACCTAAGTCGTGACTACCGATACTCTAAGGTCATCACTAACCATGACCTGGACGACTTGGTCATCGGCTCTCTCTCTTCAAAATCAGTTTTCTCTATCTTCCACATTAGCTTTCTTTTTCCTCGACCCACTTTCTTCTCCTTCTTATACTATTCACCTCTTAACCACAACCCACAACAACCTATCTCTCTCATCCACATCATTTCGGGGTCCATCTTGGTAAAATTTAAAAAAAAAATTAAAAAAATTCTAAAAAAATCAAAACAATTATAAAACATATTTCAAAAAAAGACTCAAACAAAAAATTCAAAAAATCAAAACAAAAACAAAACCAAAAAAAATCAGAAATTAATAAAATAATAGACGACCGGGTCATCCCCGACCTTGATTTTACAGGGTTAAAAAAGTTTTAACCGGATCGTCAGGTCGCCCAAGACCTCAAAACACTACCGTTAACAATGTCCTAAAGTTTCTTATGCAATCCAGACATATTCGATCCATTTACACATTAGTTTGCAATTTGTGGAGACCATAACATCTTATCACCAAATTTAAAAGTAGCTTACAGTCAAATTTAGATAAAAGACCTCCAAATTTTTTATATAATAATGGACATATTTGACCCACTTCCACGTCAGTTTGCATCCCCAAAGGCTATGCGTTTATAAATTGGAGATGATTAGTCGTGAACACATCTTGTCACCGAATTAGATCGTAGCTAGCAATCGAATTTAGCTAAGAATCTCGTGTCTTTTCGTTTATTGTTACTGGGGGTGAGCAAAGTCCGATCTGGATTCCGGAGCCGATCCGGTTCCGGTACGGTCTGGTTGGAACCGGTTGCTCACCCCTAATTGTTAACTAAGCAAAATACAGTGGCGACCCACCTTTGCTTCAGTTTACAGCTCGAGTATGTGTTTAATTAATCAGAGGTGATTATTAACTCACCACGGTAATGTCGTTGAATAAGACTAGTTTACGGTCGAACTTAAATAAAAAAAATCTCATGTCTTTTCAGTTTCGTTACCATTTGATCGAACATGAGCATAAATACAGAGGATGGATATCATTTGAAGTTTAAAAAAAGTGTGAATGGTTGGTGATTGATGCTCGTAGTTATAAATTTGATCAATGTCATTCTTGATTAAATATATATGATGGGACCATTCTACACAAAAATATGTAACCTACGTTTGAACTATGTTTTGAGTACGTTTCATTCGATGTTTGAGGGTTTTGATTTGATAATCATGCTTTATTTTTTTGACTAAGAAGTGAATTATGAGTGGTCAAATATGGATACACTCATAAGTTTAGCATTGTAAATTAGTTGCATAATGTATTTATCAGTTTGTGGTATGGTCTGTCTGGGCCGCCGGATTGGACATTGGGTGGAAATGTCCGCCCCATTTATTGATCTGGAATAAGTTCTTTAAGAATTACTAATCATTTTAATATATATATATATATGTATATATTATCGACTATAAACATAAAGTTTTGATCTGGTGCAAACCTAAATCATTCTTATATGAGGGTTTTTTTCAAGAAAGATGGAAATGCATCACGAAGATAATATTAAAAACCTAAGATAACGCAAAGGGTTTATTATACATAGTCCTAGCATATAAATGTATAATAGTAACACGTGTTTATCCACAGGAAACCTATTAGTGATTAGGCTAATGTATTTTGGATCTTGATTTGCTTCCATCCGAGCAAAAACGTGTTTTGATCTACTTGCTTGACATGTAAAATTAGCTATGATTCTATTATTGTTGCATGTCTCATGATAAGTAAAATTGGCAACATAAACGCAGCAGAAAGACTGCAAATAGAGTTTTTTTGTGCTGAAAAGTATAACATATAAATAATGATTGCCACCTTAGAGTCAATCAGTGGTCAAACATGTTAAATTAAGAACCGCATGTTGTTGATGCACTAACTATAATTTGATGCAGATATGGTTCAATGAAACTACTGAAGACTATTAACAAATCCATGCCCTGGTCTAATTTAAATATCAGCTTTACCGAATCTTAACTCTACGTGTTAGGAATTAAAATCAATCTTAAATACGCAGCGTAACAGAAAACGGCAAATCTAATTGGCTAATCTTGAGAACAAAACGCAAATCCAAAATCCAAATCACACAAACACACAAGATTTAACGTGGAAACCCAATGCGGGAAAAACCACGGACGACACAACTCAAATCCACTATAGCTAAACGTATTACAAGAGATGCTTACAAGGAGACGCGAACGAACCGACGTGATACCCGGCTCAAAATCTCTCCCACCGAATCACAAAGATGTTATCTCTCTCTTTTCTCTCTAGAATGCAAAAGTGGACAATAGGAATTAACCCAAAACTTAAGGGACGAAATTGCCTTTATATAGTAGGCCTAAACAAGTATTAATTGCACCAAAATCGCGTGGAGAAATATGCAAAACGTGGGCAGAACTGGGTCCAAACGGTCGACCGATCCAATAACTGTATCGCAAACGGTCGACCGATATTGAAGTCCCAGTCCCGTTCGACCGAAAAACGACAAACTTTTCTGGCTTGCGCGAGTGCATAATCGGTCGACCGTACACTTACGTTCCGGTCGACCGAAATTCAACATGCACTTTTCTCCCAGCTCCTCGAATGTTTCCGGTCGACCGAATCCAAGGTTCCGGTCGACCGAAAACCGTTTGCCCAACTCCAATTGTGTGTCCGGTCGACTGAATCCTAGATTCCGGTCGACCGAAAAACGACAGGCACTTTGTTGGACAAATCAACACACATTCGGTCGACCGAAACACTCCTTCTGGTCGACCGATCGTTTGTTTTTCTGCACTAATACTTTAAACACATATTCAAGGTAAACAACAACAATCTCCACCTTTACCTTGAATAGCCCCCTATAACTCTTTGAAGGAACACTTCCTTCCTCATTGTGTCTTCGTCTTAGCTCCACCTACTCGGAACTCAAACCAACCAAGTTCACGCATACCATGAACTTAGTCGAAATAACTGGCTTCGTCAACATATCAACCGGATTATCTTCAGTGCCCACCTTCTTCACCATCACACCTCCTTCAGCAACAACTTCCCGAATGAAGTGATAACGGACGTCGATATGCTTCGTCCTCTCATGGTACATCTGATCATTCGTCAGATGAATGGCACTCTGACTATCACAATAAACAATCATTGTATTCTGACCTGGAATAAGTTCTCCAAATAAACCTTTCAGTCAAAGAGCTTTCTTGATACCCTCGGTCGCTGCCATATACTCTGCCTCCGTTGTAGACAAAGCAACAGTGTGTTGCAACGTCGCTTTCTAGCTAATAGTCGTGCTCCCAACAGTAAACACATAACCAGTCATAGATCTTCGTCTATCGCGGTCTCCCGCGTAGTCAGCATCAACAAACCCCATTAACGAATACGAAGATCGACCAAATTTCAGAGATAGCTTAGTTGTACCTTTTAGATACCGGAGAATCCACTTCATAGCTGACCAATGCTCCTTTCCTGAATTCGACATATAACGGCTCACCACACTAACCGCCTGAGCTATATCTGGACGAGTGCATATCATAGCACACATCAGACTGCCAACTACACTAGTATAAGGCACACGTGACATGTATGCCTTATCCTCCTCCTTATTGGGACACAAGTCTACCGATAGCTTAAAATGCGCGGTGGGAGGAATTCTTTCAGACTTGGCATTCTCCATGCCAAAACGATGCAAGACTTTCTCAATATATTGCTGGTAGGAGAGAAACAAACTCTTGCATGTACGATCGCGACGTATCTCCATACCTATAATCCTCTTTGCTAATCCGAGATCTTTCATCTCGAACTCAGCCTTTAACAACTCTTTAAGCTCAGAAATCTTAGACTTGTCCTTAGCTGCTATCAACATATCATCTACATAGAGTAATAACAAAACAAGAGAGACATCTGAAAATACCTTTCGGTAAACGCAGCAGTCATACTGGGACCTGCTGTACCCATGTCCAACCATAAAAGAATTAAATCTTTTATACCATTGTCGAGGCGACTGCTTTAACCCATAAAGCGACTTCTTCAGCAAACAAAACTGATTCTCCTTACCCTCAACCACAAAGCCCTCCGGCTGGGACATGTAAATTTGCTCCTCTAATTTTCCATCTAAGAAAGCGGTCTTCACATCTAGTTGCTCAAACTCTAAATCATGAATTGCAACCAAACTCAACAAAACACGAATAGAAGTATGCTTCACAACGGGTGAAAAAATATCACTATAATCCACACCCTCCACCTGACTAAAACCACGAGCAACCAATCGAGCTTTGTACCTCACATCTGAGAGACCCTCGATTTTCTTCTTGAAGACTCATTTGCAGCTAACGACCCTTTTTCCTTTTGGAAGTTCTACCAACTTCCAAGTTTGGTTCTTATGAAGAGATTTCATCTCTTCATTCATTGCACCCACCCAAGCAGTTGAATCGGGTGCCGAAATTGCCTCTAAATACTTGCTCGGCTCACCATAGGCTCCAATATCTTCAGCTGCACTAAGAGCATATGCAAGGATTGATTCAGCGTATCTACGAGACTTCTTGGTCATCCGCCTCTCTCTGTCCCTTGCCAATAAATACTCTTCATCTTCCTCAAATTTCAAACTCTCTCATTGTGTCACACCGGTATCTTCATTAGCAGTCACTACCGGTGGCTCCACCTGAACTGGAGTCCCACATGACACGGGAGTAGAAATAACAGTGTCTTTCCTGGAAGGTAACATAGCAAGCTCATTAAAGACAACATTTCTTTCAACCATGAGCTTCTGAGATTCTTTGCACCATAAACGATAACCCTTCACACCCAAATCGTAGCCAAGGAATATACACTTCAATGACTGAGCATTCAACTTTCCTTGATCTACATGTGCGTACGCTGGACAACCGAAGACTCTCAACTTGGACAAATCGGAAGCTCCTCCTGTCCAAACTTCTTCTGGTGTTCTCATATCCAAAACGGTGTGAGGTGAACGGTTCACTAAATAACAAGCGGTACACACTGCTTCTGCCCAAAAATCCTTAGTCAGGTCAGCATTCAGAAGCATACATCTAGCTCTCTCCAAGAGAGTTCGATTCAGACGTTCTGCTACTACGTTCTGTTGTGGCGTGTGACGTACGGTTCAGTGTCTCACGATTCCTTCATCCTTGCAGAAATCGTTAAACTCTGAGGAACAAAACTCCAAACCATTATCCGTCCTAAGAACCTTAATCTTCTTTCCTGTTTGATTCTCAATCATAACTTTCCAGTGCTGAAAATTCTGAAACACATCACTCTTTTGTTTCAAAATATAAACTCAAGTCTTTCTGGAGAAATCATCATTAAATGTGAGCATGTAGCGAGCTCCACCTTTTGATAGAACCTGAGAATGTCCCCATAAATCAGAGTGGACATAATCTAAAGTGACCTTGGTGGTATGCTTAGCTGCTGAGAAGCTAACCTTTTTCTGCTTTCCAAAAACACAAAATTCACAGAAGTTTAGACTGCCGATTTTCTGACTTCCAAACAAACCACGTTTGTTCAACACCGTCATGCCTTTCTCGCTCATGTGCCCCAACCTCATATACCAAAGTTGGGCATTTTCCTCACCAGACAACGATGACGCTACAACTGTGTCACCCACAACAGTTTCTCCTTTAAGCATATAAAGTTTACTGGGCCCAAGCTTCTTCCCTTTCATCAGAATAAGTGATCCTTTGGTGATGGATAAGTTGTCATCCTCACCACTGAATTTGTAGCCCTTTGCAGTCATGCTACTTACTGAAATCAGATTCTTGCTCGCCTTCGGAACATGTCGCACATCCGATAAAATCTTGACTAGGCCATCATGGGTCCTCAATCTGACAGAACCAATTCCTGCAACCTCGCACCTGTCACCATTGCCCATCACAACCATTCCACCTGACATTGTTTCATAAGATGAAAACCAGTGTTTATTCGGAGTTAAGTGGAATGTACTGCCCGTGTCAATCACCCAACCGTCAGAAACACCTGTAGCTGCCAACACAAAATCAGAATCGGACTCCGCAACATTCGAACCTCACTGATCACCACTACTAGAACCCCTTTGCTTCTCTCTGTTCTGTAGCTTAAAACATTCTGATATCTTGTGACCCTTCTTCTTGCAGTAATGACAAATAATATCTTTGTCCTTCGACTTGGTCTTAGAAGTGTTCTTTGAGAAACTTCTCTCTTTACCCTTACCACAAGCAACAAGTGTTTCACTTTTGCTCAACTCAGAACCATCAGACATCTTCTCCATATCAGATTTGGAGGAGAGTGCGCTTTTGACATCCGCAAGAGAGATGTTGGTCCTGCTATACATCATTGACTCCACGAAGTGATCATATGAAGAACTCAACGAGCAAAGTAAAAGGATTGCTTGATCCTCATCAGAAAACCTTGCTTCAACCTTCTCCAGGTTCATGATGATTGTATTGAAATCATCCAAGTGTTGCTGAAGGGAGAATACCCGACTTCATCTTGAATAGGAATAACTTCTTCTTCAAGATAATCTGGCTCGCAAGTGACTTCTTCATGTAGACTTTCTCTAATTTCTTCCACATACTTGCAGTCATCTTCTCTTTCAACACTTCTCTCAAAACTTCGTCAGACAACGATAGTTTTATTGTTGACATCGCCTTACGATCAACTTTTTGCCTATATTGATCAGACATTTCTTTTGGCAACTTGTTCAAGCCCTCAAGAACGTCCTCCACCTCTTGCTGCACCAGAATTTCGTGCATCTTGACTTGCCACAAGCCAAAATTGACATCTCGACTCAACTTCTCAATCTTCCAATGATTTGCCATGAGTACTTAACAAAATATCGATGAAAAATCCCCAAATTCGGACCAAAAAGCTCTGATACAAGTTGTTGGGAATTAAAACCAATCCTAAATACGCAGCAGAACAGAAAACGGCAAATCCAATTGGTTAATCTTGAGAACAAAACGCAAATCCAAAATCCAAACCACACAAACACGCAAGATTTAACGTGGAAACTCAATGCTGGAAAAACCACGGACGACACATCTCAATCCACTATAGATAAACGTATTACAAGAGATGCTTACAAGGAGACGCGAACGAACCGACGAGATACCCGGCTCAAAATCTCTCCCACCGAATCACAAGGATGTTATCTCTCTCTTTTCTCTCTAGAATGCAAAAATGGACAATAGGAATTAACCCTAAACTTAAGGGACGAAATTGCATTTATATAGTAGGCTTAAACAAGTATTAATTGCACCAAAATCGCGTGGAAAAATATGCAAAACGTGGGTCCAAACGGTCGACCGATCCAATAACTGTATCGCAAACGGTCGACCGATATTGAAGTCTCGTTCGACTGAAAAACAACAGTAGCTTTTCTGGCTTGCGCGAGTGTATAATCGATCGACCGTACACTTAAGTTCCGGTCGACCGAAATTCAACAGACACTTTTTGTCCCAGCTCCTCGAATGTTTCCGGTCGACCGAATTCAAGGTTCCGGTCGACCGAAAACCGACAGTAACTTTTTGCCCAGCTCCAATTGTGTCCCCGGTCGACCGAATCCTAGATTCCAGTCAACCGAAAACCGACATGCACTTTGTTGGACAAACCAACACATATTCGGTCGACCGAATCACTCCTTCCGGTCGACCGATCGTCTGTTTTTCTGCACTAATATTTTAAACACATATTCATGGTAAACAACAACACTATGATTAAACTAAAGAACTGATAAAACGTTAAGTACTTGGAGTACTACCACTGAAAGAGAAGAGAATAGTTTCTGAACTCAAGTTTGATCAGCAATCCAATATCAATGGTTCACAAAAACGATCATAAACATCTCTTCTCCAATAACTAACTGAAGCACCCAATTAACCAACTGAAGTAGAAGTAACCACTGTCAAAGGAATTGCAGCAAAGCTTTCCAGTCAGCTGTCAGGCGAGTTCAAATTTGCAATGAAGATAACCTGAAATCATCATAAAATTGGTTAATAGTATATAGTAAATCAATATCTGCAATGTAGAACACTGAGAACCTAAAACGATCTTTCAGGTTGAGCTCGATTCAGGTCAACGTTTTTCTGAGTAGTTATCATAGTTTAATCTACAAAGTATATGAGCGAAAAAGAAAATCACTCTGCATTAACATACTTCAAAATATATGGGAAAAGATAAAATTGGTATTGTTCAATTAACCTATAAACAGTTCTAAACGAACAGGCCACTAACAAAACACATCTCACAGTGCAAAACCTCAATGGCAACCATCTCTTTAACTAGATGTTTGCGGATAACGTAATATCAGAGGTGTTACACATTTTCCTGCAAAATGTTGAATTCAAATGACAACAACATAGATGACTTTTCCCACTTCCAATATGAAACCAATTCACTTGGAAACTAGTACGTTTGAATATATAGCTACAGTTACACACTTCAACTCTAAACTACGTATCCCATAACCATAGTTCAAAAATTCAAATGACTCAGAAATAACCACTTGCGACTAAGATTGAGATTAGCCTCTTTCCTCCAAACTCTAATGCCACCGAAAAATGAATGAGCTATCTACTAAAGCTTTACAACTGAACCACTTAGCACTGGTTTCTCTTCATGTAAGAAGCTAGACTTTGAAATGACTTAAAGTGTCATTGGTTTGCAAAGCACTCCAGGAGGTGAGAAACCAAACTTTAGACATAAGTTTTGGGTGATTGGTTTGCGGGAAAGCTTTAAAAACCTTAGAAGATTAAGTGAAATTGGTTTTTCACATGAGAAGCTAGATTATGAAACGACTTTGGTTTGCAAGAAAATTTAAAAATATATTTGAACCAGCTCTGGCAAACCTTACCAACCCTACAACCCTTAAATCCAACCATATGAAAACCAACAACAAAGGATTGAATTTTACAAACCTCTCATGAAAAACACAGCAAAACAAATGAACATACAACATCCAAGTCATGCATCTTTGCATAAAAAAGGAAAGGCAATAACAGAAGCATAAAACAAACAAAAAACAAAAAAACACAATACATAATACATACTTGGGTCAGAGTCAACAAGGATGGCAATCCCACCAAATCCACAGCTCCCTCCACTGCTCTTAGTCTTCTGCCAGTAACTATTAAAAGCAAAGCTAGCATGAGCAACAACATTGTCAGGAAAATAGCAACTCCCATTCGGCCCAATCTCCTCGCAGTCCCCATCACCCTCTCCGCACGCGTAATCCATCGCCTTCTGCAGCGTCTCGGCCGGAACGGCCGGCTTGGCCACGCACCACACCCCCTCCGTCCTCCCCTCCCCACTCCGAGGCGCA
This sequence comes from Triglochin maritima, assembly GCA_963682175.1. Taxonomy (NCBI): domain Eukaryota; kingdom Viridiplantae; phylum Streptophyta; class Magnoliopsida; order Alismatales; family Juncaginaceae; genus Triglochin; species Triglochin maritima. The sequence continues at coordinate 1,891,246 of OY821784.1, forward strand.
AATGCCGAGCATGGGGAGGGCGGATTGGCGAATACATCGGGCTGGCTATCCGGAATCTCGCTCGGGGAAGCCGAGGGGATAAAAGAGAACCCAGAACTCGAATCGGAATTGGATGAAGGAGGTAACACCGGGCTAGCAACGGATTCGAACCCCACCGGCTTCGGTTTTTCTGGGTACGGATTTGAACCAAAGGAAGACATCAACTTTCTCATCTTCACGTCAACCTGGTGTTCCGAAACCGAAAAATCGGAGCTTTGGTGCATAATCTTAGATGATTTCGAGTTCCGGAGAAAACCCAAAACCGGTAACTCCAACTCCCTAATCTTCAACCCATAAAACCCGAGTTTCTCCACCGCAACCCGTTGTTCTGAAACCGAAAGACGGCAATTTGGGTCGACAAAATAGGAATACCCGAACTTCGAAAGAAAATACAGAACCGGTTTCACCAAAGACTCGACGAGATCAGCTCTAAACTCATATTCCCCAAAACACCCACCACCAAAAGCAACGGAAACCTCGACTTCCCGCTCCAAACCCCACCTCTTGAGGGAGTGGTAGAGGTTGGAAAGGGAAGGGAGGACGAAATGGTTTCCATAGGAGTTGTCACAGAGGATGTTTGGTCCTCCGACGAGGATGGCGGTGGTATTGGTGGAAGGGTAGTGGAGGAGGACATGGGTTTTGAGCCACGTCTCGGCTCGAACGACGCTGGAGGAGACGGCGGGGAGATGGGAAGGAGGGACGGAGACGACGACCCTCGAAGAGGAGAAGGAAAGGTGGTGGCTTTCTTGACCTGAAACTGGAAGAAAACAGGAAGTGGACATGTTTGGAACGGGAAAAGGACAGGTTTGGAACAGGAAAAAGACAGGTTCAGAACTTACCAGTAAGACCGAGGAGGAGGACGATGAGGTGGAGGGAAAAGGAGGCCATTGGGAGTGGTGGTGGTGGTGGTGGTGGGAGAGTTTTGGAGGTTATGGAGATTTGAAAAGAGGAAGTGTGTGTTTTGGGAGGTAAAAAGGCGTGGCAGAAAAGAAAAGGACGTGGGAATGGAATATGCTTTGCTTTGCTTTGGGTTCCAACTGTGGTCTGGTGGGTTGGACCGTTGATTCGTTTCTTCACTCTCGAGGAACGTTGTTAGAGGGTACACCCACTGGACTGACTGGTAAGGGTGTAAATGAAAGTCGAACTACATTTTCAAATTTCAAGTCTTAATCTATATTATTGCTAAATACAAAAAATAAATATAAATTTATCAATAAAAAAACTTGAGTTGAGCTTCAGTTTTTAAAGTCGATTAGTTTACCAAACCAAGTCGGAAGAACAACATAAAGGATTTTAGGTTTATTTTGCGACAACATCACAAAGGAAATTCGCAAAACACCTCCAACAAAAGTAATTACTTGCCAAACATGAAATCAAGCAGTGGTTACTTCCAAACCGCGATAAAAACCACGAGTCCCTTGACTTTCCGTTGGATACACCAAGGGTTCGACATGGGGTTTCTATCTATCTAAGATTTTCATTCCATAGTTCATACCAAATTACCAATAATGTATATTGGAATATTTGCAATCACCCCCAAAAATGCCAAGTTGAAGAACCTCGGAAGTATTTAGGATATCATACTCTATGAAAGGCGTTGAATGTGAAGTCACAAGTGTAGGTAGGGGAGAGCATTGACCGGGTCAAACCGGTCAACCGGACCGGACCGGACGGGTCGGTCCGGGTTCGGTCCGTAAATTTTTGAAAAAATCTGGTCCGGTTCGGGTTTTGGTCCGGCAAATTTTAAATTTTCCGGTCCGGTCCGGTCCGAACCGGTCCATTTTTTTTTTAACTTAAAAAATTCGGTTTTTGACCGGACCGGACCGGACCGATTCGGTCTGGTCCGGTCCGGTCTTAGGTCCGTGGGCATCCGGTCCGGTCTTCGGTCCGGACCCCGGATAAAAATCCGGTCCGGTCCGGACCGGATGCACATCGTGTGGGACGAGTTAATCTAATCACTTTTACGCTAATCCCTAACTAATCAAACAATAAACGCAGCGGTAACAATTTAAAGACTAGTAGGGAAAAGGAACAAGCAAACCACAATGACACGCGTTTTTATAGAGGTTCGGCACCCCACCCGGGTCCTAGTCCTCTCTTGCAAGCTCCGCTCGGATCACCGAGCTCCGCCTACGACTTCACTATCTGCTCCCCGTTCCGGGCCGGGAGACAATGCCTAACAACCGTCAAACTCGCGAACAACCCTCGTCGAGCTTGGAATCCTCTTCTCACAATCCGAGAAGGATTACTTCGGGCTCTCACGGAAGTCTATACTTGTGTCTTGGGCTTTCACCAAAACTCTTGCTCTCTTGACAACAAATGTAACTGAGTGGGATTCACTCTCTAATTGAGCACACTTGAGTTGGATGAGGATATGATCACTAAGTGTGGATTTAGGCTTATGGAGTGAGATTGTGAGCTTTGAGGATTGAGAGCTTCTCTCTAATGAATTGGACAATTGGAAGTTGGAGAGTTGTGTTAACAACAGGTCTTGATCCTCTATTTATAAGCTCCTAAGGTATTCTAGCCGTTGGGGATAGATTTGGTTGGGTTTTGTGTAAGATACATGATGTGAATTAAAATTTATACCGCAAGTGCACGGTGTCAATGAAGACGTGGCAAATACGGGTCGAACACAAGGAGGGAGAGATATTGTTATTTTTTTGATTTTCGATTAGAGAGAGAGAAAACAATTAAATTGGTTGGTTTTGAAATTTTTGGGTTTTAATTATCTAAAGCAAGAAACATGAACGATTAAAACTAAAACAAGAACAAAGATTGTGAATTCCGTTGGGTGGAGGTTTAGATTTAAGGTTTAGATTAGAGAATTCTGAAACTTATAATAAATCACATTAGTTATAAAGCATTACATGATAAATGATTTAACATAAACTCAAGTAATCAAAATATACTAATACGAAATTAAAATAATAACTTTATTCTCTTCTCATCACCCTAAATCCGTCACCCCCACCCTTTGGAAAGAGTTAGAAACTCATAGAGGGAGGAAGAAGGGGTCCTAGAGGCATTACAAAAGAAAACTAAAAACACAAAATAAAAGAAACAGAATTTTATTGCTAAATTATGGAACAAAAGGAAGAACTCCTCACAACATCGTTCTCGGGGCTATTTATAGCCGATACAAGGGACCTAAGCATGAAATAAGAAAGTACACGCGTCAACACGCAACCGGTAAATTTTTTAGAGCATTATTCTATTTTGGTGCGGCGGATTCGCCGCAATTTGCTCTTGAGGTGCGGCGGATTCGCCACCTTTTTGGCTCCGAATCGACCTGGATTTTTCTTGTGTGTTTATGGTATGATTTCAATGTCATTTGCGCGTCTGGATTGATTCTTGCATATCTTTGGAGATCCAAATTAATTTCTTCATATATTTGGAGATCCACATTAATTTTTCATTATATTTTCTCCATAATAATAAAAGCTACTCGTGATTTGCAATTAGGTCCTTGACTTTTTGCAATTAAGTCCCCGGCTACTTTTGTGCTTAAGTCCTTGTTCTTTTCGTAATTAGGTCTTGAATGCTTTTATGCTTGGATACATTTCCATTTGAAACCCGATAAACTTGAACTTGGTCTTTATGATAGAAACGAGTCTTTTGTACGTGTTTATGCTCGGGATGTGGGTAATTTGCATTCAGGTCCCTGTATTCTGTAAATAAGACTAAACACATACCTTAGTAGCATTTATTGATATAAAAGTAATCTAATTGAAAGACATATGATGCAATGTATGCAATGCATCAAATACCCCCACACCTAGATTTTGCTAGTCCCTAGCAAAACAGAATATAAGAAAAATAAAAACAGGGAAATCCTAACTCACTTTCGTAGGAATCACGGTTGCACTTAGCATGTGCAACAAGCCGTTAAACCTCCTTGTTGCCAAGGGGGAGGAGTGTTGTCTCCTGAGGGTTTTCAGCGGATATACCCACAAAATCCTGAATCAACATTTCATTAATAGTTCTCAATATCCCTACCTCAACCTTATACATCTCACTGAGAATTCTTGCATGCTCATTATATAAATCTAACTCATTAAAAATATGACTTGGTCTTTGTTCCTCCAACATTCACACCACTAACCCTTCTACACATGTTTATCACTTGAATTATTTTGCACGCCTCCTTTGGTGGTGAAGTATCATTCGGATCAACCATGGCATGGATCATTCTTTTAGCTTTGGGCCTTGAGTATTATTTTTTTTTCTTTTCTTTTCTTCCGTGATTCAACACATTTGCTTTTTGACACTTTTACCATTTTGCATTCGTGTAGCGAGTTTGGTCGATAATCCCAAGCTGGTAGACTCAAGTTACCGGGTTTCAAGATACCCCTACGGACCAGTGACTCAAAGGCTTGGGCTTTTGTAATCATTTTGCAAAATGTGTTTTCTTCACTTTATTCCTTTATTTTTATTTTTATTTTCCTCAAGGCTTAATTGCTATTAGAAGTCCACACTTCCCGGTATATTTTCCTCAACCTCTGCTTTTTATCAACCACTTCAAAGATTTGATTCATTCAATTTAAGTGCATACATGTCTTAAAGGGCAATGGGTTATTTCTTTGGAACTTAGATTTATGTCACAATTTCTACAAGCAGAACTATATAATAAGGAACAAAAACTCAATGCAATTTGTACACGGGTTTTAGCAGTTCGATCTTAAGCTATGTCATGAAACATTATTTTTTTTTTTAAATAAAAGACAGAATATATAGATAAATATATACATAAACACCCCCCCCCCCACACCTAAATCATGCATTGTCCTCAATGTATGCAAATATAAAGCAAATGCACTTATTACCTTGGTGAATTGCGGTGGAAGGATGGAATTTGCTCAAAGTCAACCATAGTCAGAACTGGATTGAATGACACCATATTGGTGCATGTATCCAGTTGAATTGTTCCCCATGTTGCAATGAGCGTCCTGAGTTACAGGTTCCACACCCCTCACATAAATTGGTTCTCTTATTTGCTCGAGTGACGGTGGGTGTGTAGATGAATTCCTCCCCTTTTTCTTACTTCCTTTTTGATTTTGTGACGATTCAGAAATATTATAGATACGCGATTTCATCACAACATCACTTTGATTGCATGTTATTTCTGGCTCACTATCAATATGAAAGATATTAAATTTAGCTTTTAAGTTCCCAAAAGATAATTGCATGAGCCCATTTCGACAGTTTATCAATGCTTCGGAAGTGGCCAAAAAGGGTCTGCCTAGAATTACAGGGATTTGTCGATTATGATTTACAACAGGTGCGGTATCTAGTACGACAAAATCCACTGGGTAAATGAAGTCACCAACCTTGATCAAAACATCCTCTACTACACCTCTTGGTTTCTTAATAGAGCAATCAGCAAATTGAAGGGTTGTCCTAGAGGGTTTTAATGGACCAAGGTCCATTTGCTCATAGACAGAGTATGGGAGTAGGTTAACACTAGCACCAAGGTCTAGAAGGGCTTTGTTGATAAAAGTATCTCCTATTGCACATGAAATTGTGGGACATCCAGGATCCTTATATTTTATAGGAGATGTGTTGGACAAAATAGAACTTATGTTTGCAGTTAAGAATGCCTTCTTTGGTACGTTTGTTTTTCTCTTTTTAGTGCACAAATCTTTTAAGAATTTAGCATAAGCAGGTATTTGTTGAATCATATCTAAGAGTGGAATGTTCACCTTAACTTGCTTAAATACTTCCAAGATTTTCTCTATTTGTGCACTTGAGTTCTTTTTGAGTCTATTGGGAAATGGGGCTTTAGGGACATAGACTCGCTCAGGTTCAGGTTGAGCTATGGGTTCAGGTTGAGTAGGTGGGTTGGGCGTTTCAGATTGGACGTCAGGTTCAATGGTCAGGTCATATGTGGGTGCTTGATGGCTAGATTGATTGGACACTCTAGGATTTACCACATTGTTATCAACTTGTCTTCCGGACCGTAATGATACTACTGCATTTATTTGTTGGAACGGTCCTTCCTCATTAACCATTTGAACCGGTCTAGGGTTGTTATTTCCTGAAGGTGCTTGATAGGATTGATATGAATTATTATTAGATCTAGGGTTCACCTCAGGTTGACTTGGAAACCGACCCTTCTCTCTTTCACCTACTATTTGTGCTAGTTGACTGACTTGTGTCTCTAGCCTTTGGAAGGTCTGGTTGGTTGTTTGTATAAAGGTTTTCATCAAATTTTCCAAGCTTGTCAACCTAACCTCATGATCGTTATTGTTACTAAACCCAGAAGATGTATTATTTTGGACATACGGGTTTGGTTGTTGTCTAGGAGGTTGACCTTGTTGGTTTGATGAGAAATTGGAATTATTACGCCAACCAGAGTTATAGGTTGATGCGTAGGGGTCATTTCTAGCATGGTTATACATGGCATTAACTTGTTCCCAGTCCGCACAATCCTCCATTACATGACCAGTCTGACCACATCTAGAGCAGGGGATAGACGATGCTTGATTCACTCGGGTTTGGGCTTGTAGCTCTAGACTTTCCATTCTGCGCATCAGGGTAGCTAGTTTTGCTTCAGCCGCTATATTGGCATCTACAGCTAAGACACCTGGTTTGGGTTGGCTTGCTATTCTAGATCCAATACTTGGGTTAAGCGGTGTTCTAGCATTGTCCCATTGCATACTGTTTTCGGCTAAATCCTCAAGGAAAGTCCAAGCATCATTTTCATTTTTCGACATAAAGTTCCCTTGGCTTACGGATTCTACCATAACTCTAGATGTGGGTGTCAATCCCTCATAAATAATTTGGCATAATTGCCATCTTGGAATTCCATGATGAGGACATTGGGTCAGTACACTCTTAAATCTTTCTAGATAGGAATAGAACGGCTCGCTCTCAGACTGAACGAATGCAACAATTTCATTCCTAATCCTCATAGTCTTATGGTTGGGGAAATATTTTTTCAGGAATACTTGAACAAACTCAGCCCAACTCCTAATAGATCTTTCGGCTAGACTATATAGCCATTTCTTAGCGTCGTCTTTTAGTGCCAGAGGCACAAATTTCAGACGCACTGCCTCTTCAGGGATATGCTGGTATTGCATAAGAGAGCAGATTTCCTCAAATTCTCTAAGGAAGAGATATGGATCTTCCCTAGAGGTGAACTTAGGCAACATACTCATGTATTGTGCCTTAAGTTCGAAGTCGCGACCCAGTATGGTGGGCATAACGATGCACGATGGCTGAGCAGTCATCGCTGGATAGCATCGATCCCTCAGAGTTATAGGTTGTGCAACAGGCGGGTCCACTATGTTCTCACCCATTGGATCCGGGTGAGGTGGTGCAACAGGTGGATTGGGGTTAAGTTCCAGACTGGAATCTAGATGAACTCGTGAGAGTCGATTACTTAAGTCCCGAATCCAAATTTGAGTGCACCGGGTTGAATCAATTTTTGAATTCAAATTCGAAATTTAAATTCCAAATTTAATTTCAAGAATTAATTACAATTTTTTTTTTAATTTTCGTTTTTTTTATGTTTTTTCTTTCAAAAGGGAAACAAACAATAGAATGGGGCAAGATGAGAAAGGAATCCTAATCTAGAGAATTTAGGTGAGAAGAGAAAGAAGACTCAGATGAGAAAGGAAACTTAACTCTAAAGATAGAAAATATGGTTGGTCAGAAATTTCCTAAGAAAGCACAGTTCAAACAATCCTAGACCTAGTGTCACTTAAATCTAGACGACTCCTAACTGGTTGAGTCGAATTGATTCGCTTGATTCACCTCCCTCACTAATCAAACCAAATTGGCCAGGTAGTGTATAACTAGTGGGGGCGCTTCCGACAGAGTCGGTGCCAATTAGACAACCACTTCGCTTGGAAGACTTTCGTCAACACAAAAACACTTCCTAGACACCAAATTGAATTCGATCGGCTTCAGGTCATAGCAAGTCAAACCAATTCTTCTCCTTAATTGAGTCCGAGTCCTTAGGGGGCAATGTCTAATTGATTTTAAATTTTAAGGCTCGGGTGACACTTTAGGATTGTGATTTGTGGGCCACGGAAGGGTGATGAAATCCCCACCGTATCTTTTCCTACGGAGTTGCCCTTAAGATAGTTTAACTTAGATCTAACAAAGATAGTCAAACAATGGTCTTTTTAATGGGGGCAATTGCAAGGTTGTATGCAAATTAAATTATATGCTTAAATGCAATCGTTAAAAACCGCGATACGTACCTTGCCTCCAGCACTCTTCAACAGAAATTGATTTGCAAGAGTTTAGCAAGAATAATGCAAACAAAACATTATATGATGCATGCACTAAGGTCTTTCTAATTTTGCGAATTTTAGGTCAGAGTTGAAATATTGCCAATTATGGAATTTAAGCTTAACACGTGCAATTCTAATAAAAGGAAATTTTCTGAAACTAGAAATTACGAGGAAAAAGGCAACGAAGGTTACCTACGCAATGCTCAGTCGGGTTCGCCGCCCGCTCTCGAAATTTCAGTAGCTTTATGCGTCCACCCAGAGATGAGTCGCGTCCCAGAAAAAGTTGAAGCCCAGAAGCTCCAAGTGTGCGGCGGATTCGCCGCAAGTTGTTCTTCAGGTGCGGCGATTTCGCCGCTCGTTTAGCTCAAATGGTGCTCGGATTTCGCCGTGCACTCTGTTGTCTTCTGAAACACAAATCCAAATACTTAGATCGCGCACAAGATAAACAGGATAAAATCGAAATACAAAAACAACAAAATCTGCGTCGCCTCCCCGGCAACGGCGCCAAAAACTTGATGTGAATTAAAATTTATACCGCAAGTGCACGGTGTCAATGAAGACGTGGCAAATACCTTAGTAGCATTTATTGATATAAAAGTAATCTAATTGAAAGACATATGATGCAATGTATGCAATGCATCAATACACAAAGCAGAAAATCGGGCTGCAAATCTGTCCAGAACCGATCGACCGAAACTAATAAACCAATCGACCGTTCACTTGATTTCAAGGAGAACGGTCGAACTAAATATTTAGTCGGTCGGACAAACGGGCTAGAACTTAACTCTACTTAAGTGAATCGGTCGAACCAAACTATGGGGCGGTCGACCGTTAAGGGGATTCGGTTGAGACAAAGTTGGATCGGTTGAACGAAGAGTGTGTCGATCGATAGCAGGGATATAATAAGTGTTCAACCGGTCGACAGAAACAAGGTCGTCGTTCGACCGGTTACCGAATGTATTTTGGGGTTAAGTTTGTTTTATACGAATACGATCGTTATAAGAATACGACAAAGGTAACGACCATAATAAAATCCGGGATCGGTCGACCGAAAAGGTAGAACCGGTCGACCGAAAAGGTAGAACCGGTCGACCGAAAAGGTAGAACCGGTCGACCGTTAGAGTTCGGTAAAATCACTGTGGAGAGTCTGTTATAAACCGGTCAAACTGAGAACTGGTTCGGTCGACCGTTTCACACTGGAATTCTGGGTTTAGGTTTTAAGTGATTTCCGACTACGGTTTGGGTGATCTAATGAAGTCCAACTAAGGTGAAATTTTGTGTATGACTTCTCTAAGGAACCTAGTGTGTATGTGATATGTTTTTAGCTCTTGAATGCTCAATTTACACATGTTCCTAAGACTCAAAATAAAATCAAGATTATGAAGTGAATGTGTTCTAAAAGTTTTACTTTTAAATGTCAATTATTATGAATTGAATGAGAAATCATTTTGTTCTTGTTTATGTTATTCGTCTTTTAGAAGTGTTAAGGAAGAGACTCTTGGTCCTTAACCGTAGAGCTCTAAAAGATATTGGTTTACATAAAACAAAAGATATTCGCAATCATGGTAATTAACATGGGACATTAATTACCGAGTTAAGATTGTCGTGTTGGTCATAGATCATTGTAGCTTTACAAGTGAGTGACAACATGGGTACGCAAAAGAGGAAAATATTACTTTTGTATACCGAATTGACCTAATAAGTAAAAAATTATAGGAATGTGTTTCTGTGTCATTAATATTTTATTGTGTCATTAGTCCTTTGATATGAGACTAATATCCGATCGCTTAAGGAGTGCTTAATTAGACTATTGTCTTAAGCTATCAATGAGTGTAGTGCAAATGCATTAGTTGGTTAAGTATGACTTTTGTTGGAAAAGATAGTTAGTCAAAAGATTATCATTGCCCCTCTTAATTGAGTGATGATATTAGGCCCCTTGATAAAGCCAAGTTATAATGTGCACAATGTGATTTGAGTTAAGTCACATATTTATAACTAGCTTAAACAGATCAAGAAATGAATACTAATACAAAGATGGCATAATACCACTTTGTGTGTATTCTTAATATCATGAGGCAATGGACGGACACAAGTGATGCACTCCATCACTAAATGGATTGAGTTTTGGTTCGAGTGGAATTAAGACATCTAACTAATTGGGAGCTATAATGTGTAGCTAGATACCGCTTATAGCTTGTGATATTAAGCTTTTATATCACTGCCAAATGTTATGATATTTTGTGTGTGACTCCTACAAGGAACCTAGTGTGTGAATGCATGCATATTAACTTAAGTTATGCTCAATTCACATAAGTTCTTAATACTCAAAGAAAGGTAAAATTACATGTCTTCAATCCTAGCTTGATTACATGTCTTGACTTGATTTTTCTTCTTTCTTGAGTCTTGATCACCTGTAGAGGTTATCACAAAGAAATATATATATGCAATGCAATATGTGTGCTACTCTACATGATCATAATTAAGATTAGGTTAATTAAATCATCAAAACATAGATTAAGGCCAAAAAGCCAACAATCTCCCCCTTTTTGATGATGACAACCTATATCTTAATTCTATCTAAATACATGGAATTTGTATATGTAAACTATGCATATTAATGCTTCACCTATGGATGTGCATAGTTTTTGTTCAATTTTATGCCAAATTCCAAGTTACCCCCTTAATTATCTCTCCCCCTTTGACATCCATCAAAAAACAAAAATAATTATGACTTTAAGCATAGAATTTGGATGTCTTGTAATGAAGTTGCTCCCCCTAAATTTTGCACTTCATTACTCTAAAAGATATAACATTTAAGCTCCCCTATCAATAAGGCAAGATGGAAACTATGAGTATGATTCTAGTTAAGTTCAATTTAGTTTCAATTTAAGCCTTATTCTAACATCCATTTACAATATGACATTTAATATCAATGGATGTGATATATGATTTGCAATGAATAGGGTTAATGATTTTCAATGAATTGAATTTCTAAAGATATGACAATTAAGCATATTGACTAGATTAGAGCTAAATTTTCAGAAATTTTAAAGATGAAAATTTATACCAAACTTGAATCTTGATTAGCTCCAATCTCATTTGGTGATGTAACCGGATTTGAATTTAACTTTTGAGCTCACCCGGTCACCACCAATCTCCTCCTCAAGCTCCTACAAGTGTAGACTTAGGTACCCAAACAACTTTGGGTCCTTAAACATTAGCTTTTGGGATCCAAATCATTTTGGTTTTGGGTGCCCACACACTTGAGGAACTAGATTTAACAAATAAATGCTTGTCATTTAAAGTAGTATGAGATATATGGTTTTTCAAATGCACATTGTATCCTAAACCATGTTTAGCTAAGGATTGTCTTTGACTACTTAAGAGCATATCAAGCATTTTTGTTCCTTTTGTGAACATTTCTAGATCTTTCCTTAGTTGCATATTTGAAGCTCTAAGATCTAAATATTCATCAACAATCGATGTTTTACTTAGACTAGCAAGTGATGATTCATTTGATTCAAGTCTAGCAACCACCTCATTCTTTTCATTTATGATTAATTCAATTTGGCATTTGAGATCATTTATAGTTTTTCTAGCATCTTTGTTCTTTTCACAAATGATCTCATATTGTTTAACTAAATCATGAAATGCATTTTGTAGCTCATCATGTGTATATGATTCATCATTAGCATTAGAGTTAGAGCTTGCACTAGAATATGATTTACTTGAACATGAATTACTTCTAGTGGAATAAGATTTAGAGGAGTTAGAAGCTACCTCACTTTGTTCATCTTCAATGGCCATGAAGCATGAATAGGCAATCTTTCTTCTACTTTGCAAGGAAGAGGATGATGATGGAGATGAAGAGTCATCCCAAGTGGCTTTGTGAGCTTCCTCCTTCCTTTCTTTCCTCTTACTCTTCTCCTTTTCTCTTCTCCTCTCTCTTCTCTCATTTTTCTTCCCCCTCTCTTTTCTCTCATTTTCGCTCTCCTCCCTCTCTTTTTCTTTTTCTCTTTTCTCACTTCTTCTACCTCTTCTTTCATTCTTTTCTCCCTTATCGCTCTTGAGGTATTTGAAGAAGTCTTAGGCAAGGACCTCAATGTCCTCTTCTTCCATCCTCCTTGGCTCATCAAAATTTGCATGCAATGCCACCATGGAGTTTTTCTTCGAAGCTTCCTTCTCTCTTCGATGACTCAATTGGAGCTCATAGGCCATGAGATTTCCAATGAGTTCCTCCATCTTCAATTTTGAAAGATCGTGCGATTCTTCGATTGCCACGACCTTGTCTTCCCAATCGTTGCTCAATGACCGGAGGAATTTTCGAGTTATCTCTCCTTCATTTATCCTTCTTCCAAGAATCAAAAGAGAGTTAGTGATATCGGTGAAGCGAGTGTTCATGTCGCTTATGTTCTCACCGATTTGCATAGAAAATATTTCATATTTATGCATGAGAAGACTAACCCTAGTTTCTTTAGTTTTACTATCACCCCATGATGCATTTGTAACATATGCCATATTTCATTTGCACTTTCACAACCCCTAATTCTATTGTATTATCCCTCATTAAGGCCACAATAAAGAATGTTCATGATTTTAGAGTTCATTTCAATTTCTTTAATTTGAGCCCTAGATAGAGAATCTAAATCATCTTCATTTGGGGGTATGTATGGATTTTGAATAAACTTCCAATACTTAAGGTCATTTGATATTAAAAAGATTTTCATTCTATTTTTCCAATAATCATAATTTGACACATTAAACAAAGAATGTCTTGTGGTGCATAAACCCTCTAAGTGATTAGATGTTGAAGCCATGCTAAAATTACGGTAAAGTAATGAAATTTAGCTATCAAGGCTCTGATACCAAATGTAGGATCGTGTGGGTTATGGGTCCACTAATCACTATTAATTTAATCCCTAACTAATCAAACAATAAACGCAGCGGAAACAATTTAAAGACTAGTAGGGAAATAACATGCAAACCCAAAGAGACTCGGCGTTTTTATAGAGGTTCGGCACCCCACCCGTGTCCTAGTCCTCTCTTGTAAGCTCCGCTCGACTCCGCGAGCTCCGCCTACGTCTTCACTAACCACTCCCCGTTCTGGGCCGGGAGAGAACACCTTTTACACCACAAGCAACGCGAACAACCCTCGCTTGCTTGAATTCTTCCTCTCACAATCCGAGAGGGACACTTCGGGCTTTCACCGAAGTCCTTGCTTCTTTGACAACTCTTGTAACTGAGTGGGATTCAATCTCTAATTGAGCACAACAATTGCTAGTGCGATGATTGATGAAGGATGTGGAAATTAGGCTTTGGATGACTAATTTGGAGCTTGGAGGTTGTGGAAAATCTCACTATAGGTTTGACACTTTGGAGTTGTGAAATCTTGTGGAAAACTAAGTGTGACCCTCTATTTATAAGCTCCTAAAGATTTCTAGCCGTTTGGACAAGATTTGATTGGGGTTTGTGCAAAGCACACAAAACAGAAAATCGGATTCAGAAATCTGTCCAGAAACGGTCGACCGAACGGTGTATCGGTCGACCGAACCCTTGAGTAAGTTAATGGATCGGTTGACCGAACAAAGGTACTGGTCGACCTAACACTTAAGTTCTATAAGTCAACGGTCGACCGAACAGGTACCGGTCGACCGAACTACAGGGTTCGGTAGAGGGAAAACTCTATCGGTTGAACTAAACTTGTGTCGACCGATAGCAGGTAGATTTTCCCTAATGGAACGGTCGACCGAACAAGGTATTTTGTTCGACTGGTTCAAACGTATTTGGGGGTGTATTAAGAGAAAAAGGTGTATACGACCGTTGTATAATACGACAAATATAACGGTCATATTTTTACCAGAAATAGCAAACTAAACGGTCGACCGAAGGTATACCGGTCGACCGAACAGGTCTGGGTAAACGGTTAACTGAAGTGTGATCGGTTGAACTGATTGGTCTAGTATAACAAATATTGTGTATAACCGGTCGACGGAAAGGTGAACGGTCGACCAAACTCAGGCAGACTGGCGACCAATGTTTTAGGTGTTTGGGTGATCTAATGGAGTCCAAATGTTATGATATTTTGTGTGTGACTCCTACAAGGAACCTAGTGTGTGAATGCATGCATATTAGCTTAAGTTATGCTCAATTCACATAAGTTCCTAATACTCAAAGAAAGGTAAAATTACATGTCTTCAATCCTAGTTTGATTACATGTCTTGACTTGATTTTTCTTCTTTCTTGAGTCTTGATCACCTGTAGAGGTTAGCACAAAGAAATATATATGCAATGCAATATGTGTGCTACTCTACATTGTCATAATTAAGATTAGGTTAATTAAATCATCAAAACATAGATTAAGGCCAAAAAGCCAACAAACCGAACGTGAAACGAATGGTCAAAATTGGTTGACCGAACTTGACCAAAGTGCCTGGAGTTCTAGTACGGTATACCGAACCAGAAACGGTCAACCGAACAATGTCCAGTTCTGATATTTTCGGTTAACGGAATGGCACTCGGTTTTAGACGTGGGTTCGTCCGATCGGTTAAGGATAATTTTTCTCCTTAAGAATCAGTCGTCCGTCTAATGCACGGTAAACCAAACGTGACATATTCGGTTAACCGAGTGTGACTCGGTAAACCGAACCCCGATCGATTTTCTGCCTTTGATAATTAAGAGATTAATTTGATCGATGGTTGGATTAGCTCCAAACTTGGTCAAACGTTTTGTGGATGCATGTAATGCATTATGGAATTAGTTTATGAGAGAAAATGTCAAGAAAACATGGCTTAAGAATAGCCATGATTGAGAGTAAGATTGGAGCCTATAAATAGGTCATTATTCTCCTTAATTATGCTAGATGTTTTCTAATTATTTTCTCTCCTAGTTCACCACAAAAAGCCACGAAAATTCTCTTAGTTTTCTAAGTCTTTGGAAGGAGAAATCTCAGAGATTAAAGAAGGGGTTTGTAGCTGGATTCTAAGCTAGTTTGGAGATTGATTGGCTAGCTCTTTTCTCTCCAACATTGTTTAGGGTTTCGGTGAACACTCGGAGGCATCCGGCGCAACGAAAAGCGACGATCGTCTTCCTCAACGTCTCTGGAACATCAAGAAGTTTTAGAGAACTTCTAGGTATGAATTTCGGAGTCCCTTGTGTTTGTTTTAATAAGTTTTTGAAACTAGTTGTTAAAACAAACCGATGCATGCATGAAATAAATCGAAGAAAATTGTAATTGATCCTTATTATGCATAAAATTTCGAAAAATATATATGCACAATTAAACATGAAATCCTACAGATTACAAGTCTTCATATAGCTTTATTACAAATCTTGACTTGATTTCCTTCCTTCCATGAGTCTTGATCACCTGTAGAGGTTAGCACATGCAATATATATGCAATGCAATATGTGTGCTACTCTACATTACTTATGATTAAGATTAAGTTGATTAAATCATCAAAACAAGGATTAAGGCCAAAAAGCCAACAACAAGTCTAAACATATAATGATTTAATCCTAATTACATGTCAGAGTTTTTTGGATTTTTTTTTGTTAAAATAGTTTCGTAGAAATGATGCTGCAATGTTATAAAATCACAAGGTATTTGATGCAATTTGCCTACATTATTATATCTTCAACTCCTGTCAAGTCATCAATAACCATGACCCGGACGACCTGGTCATGACATTTCTCTCTCTTCCAAATCAACTTTCTCTCTTTTCCACATCAATTTTCTCTTTTCTCAACTCACTTTCTTCTATTTCCTACACTATTCAACTCTTAACCGCAACACACCACAACTTATCTTTTTCCACATCATTTCGGGGTCCATCTTGAAAAAAA
Organism: Triglochin maritima; assembly: GCA_963682175.1. NCBI lineage: Eukaryota > Viridiplantae > Streptophyta > Magnoliopsida > Alismatales > Juncaginaceae > Triglochin > Triglochin maritima. The sequence goes on from OY821784.1 coordinate 1,907,371, forward strand.
ATTAAAAAATTCTAAAAAATCAAAACAATTATAAAACATATTTTCAAACAAATACTTTAAAATCCGTACTTTGGGTTGACGACCCAGCCGACCGGGTCATCGAGTCGTGAGGGGTTGTGGGGGCGCACGACCCCGTAAAAGATGCCCTCAGGGTTTTCCTAGGTAAGTTGGTGAAGTAGGTAATATGATTACCATTTACCAACTATCTGAAATGTTGAGCTGGTAAATGCAAAGTTTGTATAAACTGCTATTGGTTTAAAAAAAATTATAGGTTTCCTCTCCACTGCTGATCATTAGCTTCTCCAGAAGCAACGAATCCATTAGAATTTTGAAACTTATTTATAAATGCCAATTTAGGAAGTATTAGTTTTGTGTCTTGAAAACTTGTGTGGACGGAACGATCGGTAAACGACCAATTGAATATTGGGCAATAGTAAATTTTGGATTTTCTGGACTAGCAAAAAACATTTGACACGTTCTAATTCGGTCAACCTATTTTGTCAGGTTAAACTCGACTTGAAGTTACTAGACTTTCAAGTTTGGTTGACCGATTGGAAAATAAGTGATCAAGCGACGACATAACTTATTAAGGATTATTTTAGGCATTTCTTCTCCACCACTTATGTACCCCAAGCTCTAGTATATATATCCATTGACCTTTTAGGTTTTTGGGTGTAGAAAACACCACCTAAGTGTGTGTGCCTCCACTAAGTGTGGAAAACCCACCAACAAGTATGGTCTCCTTCCTCCTACCACCTGCATAGAGCCACCAAAGGTGGATTCCTTTCTCATGGAGAATCTCCTTGGAGTCACATAGTGTGAATTCCATAGTTCGATGAGTCATCAAGTTAAGGAAGTTATTGGAGTTATCAAAAGATGAACTTTAAGATGTTGAAAATGTCAATGGATGTGAGAGATTTTTACATATACTTAGCATCTATAATCTCTTTGTTGCTTAAAGATTGAAGACTCGTGAAGGATGAGATTGTGTTCCAACTGATGCTCCTTTAAGGTCTATTTTTCTTCATACTCTCTCATTTTATAAGATTGCTAACTTATACTCTCGTCTATGTATCCTCTTGTATGGATATTAGATTAGCTATCTTATTAAACTTAGGGTTTGTTGATTGATGATTTATTGTATTGAGAAGTGTCGTGTAACCATCTATAGTCTTGATCTAGTTCCAAACTATTATCTCTGTGTTATGTTTCGTCGTCTGTATCGCCGTTAACACCGTAGTAAAACTTAGCCGCCTCTGCCCATGATTTTCTCCAAATTAGGTTTTCACGCATATCTTGATTTTGGGTTGATTGCTTGTGGTTTGCCTTCAAATATTTGTTTGATTTGGTACATGTATGCTAGGTGTTTGTGAATTTGTCTAGTTTAGTTTCCATTGAGTTTTTTCGTATTCATCGTTAGTACATTACCTTTCCAATTTTCCTAACAGAAAGTACCATCTACCGGGAAAGAAAGAAAGTGTCACGTGACTAACCTCACTTTATTTAGTTCCAACCTAGAAATTTCATGCTAAGGATTGATAAGTAAAATCAAGAATCATATTACAACTTAGTTTAGATGGGGTTCTCAAATATGAGCTTCTGGTGGGAAGCCAACTTTTGGGAATACGGATCCAGGAGCAGCTCACCCTGTCGATTGAGTTGTGTTCATGTACTATCGTGTATGACAGTTCTACATTCGTGTCAGGATTTAGTGTTATCGTGTAGAGTATAAATTCAAAAGATTACATCTTCTTTAGATTGAAAATAGTTAAGTGACGTTATATTGATATTTTTCATTCTAAATAACATCTTAATTGACTATTATCAAGTAAAAACAAATGATTATCTAACAAAAGATGCACTTCGTGTAAGTTTCGTGTACAAAAACAACTGATCGTGTTATTGTGTCGTGTTCGTCTCAAATCGTGTACCAATTATTTTATATTTGTATATTCACAAAACATCACAATAAATCATTTCAATCATACAAAAAAATTAGTGTAAAATCTTGTCTAAATCGTGTTTCCTTATCGTGTCGTGTAATCGTGTCGTGTCCAGAATTGACAGGTCTAGGAGCAGTTTCTTCCCTAGAAGTTGTGAGTTGTTTGAATAGGACGAAGGCTTCTAAGACCTCGTTTGGATGTTACCTGATTTGGCTCCTCCACTGAACAAGAGCTGCTACAGTGGCTATGGGACATCCAAAAGACGAGAGGGATCCCAGGAATCCGGCTCCCAGCCCGCATCCCAATGCCCCTTTTTCTTCATGGATGGAGAAGCATGAGCTTCTCCCAGCTCCCTGCAGCTTATGATGATTGTTGTGTTTTTTGGACGAAAATACCCCCCACACAATTGAGACAAATCCGCATGTTACTCCCCATTCGCATTGAAATTGTGCTCAATTAAGGCATTAATTACAACGGAACCAAGGTTGAATCCACAACCTATTAGTACATCCGCGTGAAGAATCTTTTGTTAGTTTCGTCCTCCTTCTGATTTCTTGTTGTTCTCTTTGCCACGCGGATAGCCGCTGTTGCTGTGGGCGCCTGGTTCTCCAGAGTTTGACGTATCTCGAAGACCGCACAAGTATGCGTCGTCACGTCGATTACCATTCTTATGTTTCTCGATGACATAGAGGTGACACATGACTAGGTGTCGGCCTTGTGGGTTGTGGCTTATTCAACCGTTGCTGCCACCCTTGTCCACGAAGCAATTGGTGATAGACTGCATTGTGTCTTTGTAGATAATGGTTTGCTAAGGTTAGATAATTTCTATCTGAATTTGTGCAATTGATGATCTCCATTTGCCAGTTACTTATTGTGATCCTTGTCCACAAAGCAATTGGTGATAGGTTGCATTATGATCTCAATTTGCCAGTACTTGCATTGATGCTTCTGCACAATTCCTTGGTAAGCTCAAAGTTGTCAAAGATCCCGAGCATAAGAGGAAAATAATGGGAAATGAGTTTATCTGCATATCTGCTGAATTTGCACAAGAACTGGAGCATAATTGGCCAGAAGGCATGTGTACTTGCATGTGTTTGTTAGTTGAGACGAACATGTTCTGTTTCGAGTCTAATTCTTTGATTCTCTATGATAACTTCAACCATTGTTGTATTTGTTGGGAGGGATTCAACAGTATTATGGGTTGCAAGCTGGAAATTCAAGTAAGCTTGCACATTTTCAGTAAGTAAGTTTAGTTTGTTTCAGATTTGGTTTACTTGCATTATTTATTGGATTGTAAAGTTGGTCGAATAGTTTCCTGCTTGGTCAAATTCAATTTGTTAAGTAACTTCAGTAAGTAAGTTGTGTATGTTTTGTGTTGCTTTATTTGCATTATTTATTGTTTGGTGTTGCCTATGTGTTACACACTTGCACTCAGAAGGTTAGTTACGATTGAATGAATAAATGTAGTTACTTGATTCTTTGTTCATACATTGTTGGTGGATTAGAATTTGCAAGTTGATTCTATTTTTGAACAACTATTGTTCTCGCAATTGAAGTCCATATCAAGCAAATAATTCTGAATTTCTGCTTAGTAATGCACACATAATCAACATTGCTGCTTGGAGCATCGAAAATGTAGTTTCATTTGCTGTTGCCAAGTAATGCACCCAAATAAGCATACGAAACAATAAAGGTGAAGCCACGTTACCACCTAAACTTCATACATAAATAGAACATAACTAACATATTCTTAACTATAGTAGTTTAGTTTTGTAATTACAAACTTTGATGAACAGTGGAAGTGTGAGAACAACAGAAACTCCTTGGTAGGAGGGTAGTTTTGGTTTTTGGCAAGGACAAGACATCTCCACTTACTGCCATCCAAACACCGGGGTGCGTTTGGTGCACGTTCCTGTAGCCAGATTTTCCAGCTCCACCATCCAAACACGCAACAACTTTTCCGCTTTCTGGTCAAGAGCTCCTTAAAACCCGCTCTCTCATGGAAACAGTAACTTTAGAAGCCGATCTCTTGCTGCTTTTCACAGCTTCTCTGATTTTCGTTTGAATAGTGGGCTTGATAGCGTGTGAAATTACGGGTCATACCAATCCTCAATTTTACGGATTGTCGCTCCCCCAACGACCACAATTAACTGGTCATACCAATCCTCGGTTCTCACCTTGGATCAACAATTTCTCCCTCACCGTTGCTCGTCATTGCGGTCGGGCAATTAAATCTAGGTTCCCATTACCAATGATCGATCCTCGTATCTCCATCTTTGCCCTTAAAGAGGACCAGGTTGATTCCAAACTTGTTTTCTCATTTTGTTTTTGTTAAGGTTTATTTTGATATTTTTGGGGGAATTGGGATAGGAACTCGTGGGTTATGGGTTCACCCCTACTCTGTTATTATGAATTTAAAACTTCAATTAACTGTCCCCAAATTATCCCACCTTTTTGTTTGAGATTTTTTTTAGTATCCATCATACCCTAAGCATCTTTGGCAAACTAAGTTTTTAAGAGTTTGGTTGTATATGAAATTAATAATATGCTCGTTTTGGATGCTTCAACACGTTAAAAAATTCTCCTGCATGTTTACTTTTGGGAACTATCTCTATCTTCAAACTTGAGCTTTGAGCTTCAGTTCAATCTCCAAAAACCAGATAACAATAAGATACTAGTGTGAGGGTTTACAAGTCATTGTTGGAGTTCGTTTTTACAAAAAATTGCTTTCTTGAAGAAATGTATAGTTTTAGTTTCTGTACTCAAATAATGTCTTGCTTTGTTGAACAAGTGTATTCAATTCGATAATCTTTGTACTGGTACTTATAGTAGTGGTATGATTTTTTTCTCCAAATTTAGGATTACCTGATTGAACAAGTTTGTGGACTATTTGGAGGATGGATTTGTTGAGTCAAATAATAGTTTGCTTTGCTTATCTATCCAGACTTGATACTATTTCAAATCAAGAAGAGATTGACTGAGAAAGTCCCATGTCTATCTACGGATGAGGGGGTGAAGGAGGAAGATCTGGTGGTTAATAAAGGCGGGAAGAGGAGGGGTAGAAACGGAACAGACGACTAGAAAAACTCCTAGTAGTAGACGACTTCTCCAAACGGGAGGACCTCTTCTGACGCGTGATGTGCGAAGTTACAAGAGCTCAAAGAGCTGTGAAGCTTCAAAAAACTGCTACAGAAAGGTGCACATGACTTCTGGAGAGGTGGGATCCACTCCTCGCGTGGAAGAAGGTAGAAGTTGGATCCTTAGATAAGCTAGGCTTGGGGAGTCCAATTTAAACAGGGCTAAGAGTCTTGGAAGTTTTGTCAAAGTAAAATTTTAAATTATCTTTGAATTTTGATTAAATAAAAAAATTATGCAGGTGTTGGAATCAATAATGATAAAATCGTCATAAAAATTTAACAAAGATAGAAACCGTCGGAAACTCTGCCAGAAACCGCAATAAATCATAGCACTTACAGAAAACACAACTCCTTGCCAGCTTGGTTTGGTATTGGAAGCATTTGGTGCGTTGTCTCCAACTCTCCATCAATCACTTGCTCACCAGGTTGTACATACACATACACATACACAGCGGAACAAAAAATACGAATCCAATTGACTAAACTTGAGAACAAAACGCAAATTCAAGATTCAATTCACACAAACACGCAAGATTTAACGTGGAAACCTAATACGGGAAAAACCACGGACGACACAACTCAAATCCACTATAGAGAAACATATTACAAGAGATGCTTACAGGAGACGCGAACGAACCGACGAAGAACCCGACTCAAATCTCTCCTACCGAATCACAAGGATGCTCTCTCTCTCCTTTCTCTCAAGAACATAAAAGTGGACAATAGAATTAACTGATAATACAAAGGGAACGAAATTGCCTTTATATATGAGGCCAAAACAAGTATAAGTTGCACCAAAATCGGGTGGAGTAATGTGCAAAACGTGGGCAGAACTGGGTCCAAACGGTCGACCGATCTGGTGCATCGGTCGACCGATCAAATAACTGTATTCCAACGGTCGACCGAAATTGGAGTCTCGTTCGACCGAAAAACGACAGTAACTTTTCTGGCTTGCGCGAGTGCATAATCGGTCGACCGTACACTTACGTTCCGGTCGACCGAAATTCAACATGCACTTTTCTCCCAGCTCCTCGAACGTTTCCGGTCGACCGAATCCAAGGTTCCGGTCGACCGAAAAACAACAGTAACTTTTTGCTCAGCTCCAGATGTGTTCCCGGTCGACCGAATCCAAGATTCTGATCGACCGAAAAACGACAGACACTTTTGCTGGGTAAACTAACACACATCCGGTCGACCGAATTACTCCATCCGGTCGACCGATTTTCTGTTTTTCTGCACGTATACTTTAAACACTTATTCAAGGTAAACAACAACATATACTCCACAAACAAAATTATTTTACGATAATTTTTCCCAATTAAATCTCAATATATATGCAACTCATGGTCAACGTTTAACATTTGAGTAGTACAAAACTAAAGATTTACAACAGAAAAGGTTGGTTTCAATCGAGTTTCTTCTCATTGCACGATAAGGGTTCATCTAAAATTATTTGAAAATTTAACTTATTGAACCCAAAATGTTTTGAATAAAACCTCGGCCAAGAATCAAATCTCATTATGTGAATTATTTGTTGAGATTTAACTCAATAAACCTATAATGCTTTGAATAAAACTTGCCAACAAAATGCAACTTAACACAATAACACTCCTTCAGAGACAAGAAGAAGAAAACCTTACACAACACCACATACAAACTTTAAATACGAATTTGAGTGAGCTCAACTGTTAACTAACTTAAAGCGCTCCTACACCTACATATTAAAACATTGAATTGGCTAATACACCACAAACATAACTAAAATCACCATACATAAAACACTCAAACCCCAACCCCAACCCCGACCGCCACCGCCACCCGACGCAACCTCCACCGTCACTGCCACCTTCATCCCATCCCTACACGCCGACCGATTCGCCGCAGTAAAAAAAAACCTCCCGGGCGCCTTCAGCACGTGCGAGACGCAATACTTGGGTGGCAATTCTAGGTCCCCGATGGTGTGGGCGCACTGGCGCTGGTGCAACTTCTGGCCTCTCCGGCAGCCCCAGAACGAGCGCCGGCTCGTCCGGTATATCCCCACTCTCTTCTCGGACACAAAATCTACCAAACCAAATGTCAAAAACCAAAATCCAGAAGTCATGATAATACTGATAGTGAGAATGGTAATGATATAACACTATTAATTTGACGTACAAAGTTGGTCTCCGACGTGGAAGTGGTGGAGAGAGGACCAGTGGGTGTAGTTGATGGCGGTGCTCCAGAGGAAGTCGCCTCCGACAAGGATCTTGTCCGCGTTGGAGGATCGGAGGTGGGTGGTGAGGAGTAGGATGAGGATGAGAGCCATTAGGAAGAAGAATGTAGGTGAGAGTTGGAATATGGGAGACACGTACACGTGGGCACAGTGGCGGATGTAGAAATTTACTTGAGTAGGGCCAAAGTTTTGAAAAACGAATAATGTCTGATGAATAACATGAAATAACGAATAATGTCAGATGAATAACATGAAATAATGAATAACATGAAATAATGAAGCTCTTGATCCCAAACATTATTAAAAAAAATAAAACTAAGAGGTGTAAGCGAGTCGAGTCGTGTCGAGCCAAAATTTCGAGTCTTTCAATATTATTGTTAAATATCAAAAATTAAATACAAATTAAGCAAGAAAATCTCGAGTCGAGCTCGAGCTATTTCGAGTTCGAGCCAGTTCGTTTAAAGATCTGAGTTGGAGTTTTTTTTTTAATTTTTTACTTAGCTTTTATTTTCAAGTTAAACCGTAGCCGAGTATTATGGAGTCTAGTTCAAGTCGAGTTTAGAGTTCAAGCAAGAATTAACAATCATTATCGTTCTAAGTGTTTGGTACTCATTACACTATGATTTCATACAGATAATAATTTCATTTTTCACATGTGGATGCTCAATTAGATTAAGTTGTCTTCCCTAATCACGAGGAATTTTGTCTAAATTACAAGAAACATTATTACTCCATTTGTTTTTTTTAAATATTTTAACATTACTCTGTTAGGCTTCATTAGATCTTACTTTTCAATAACAAGTTGTCATTTAATTATAACAATTAGGTGTAACTATGGATAACTAAGTTCTACACCTAGATAGTAGCATTAATGAATGAATTATCTGTAGGTTGAGATTGAATGTCTGACCTACGTATTTAGATGTGGATTTGAATGAGATAGTTGTTTCTTGTACCTTTTCTATGAAACATATAAATACATATACAAGGGTGTTTTGACAAAATTTCAGTATGGTCATGGCCCCCACAATCATCAACGTGGCTCCACCACTGTGTGGGCATATGATTCACAAAAATTGATGTCTACAGTTATATCATCAATATCTTTTGATGTTTAACTAAATAACAAACTATATGGTTTGGCCTTGGTTTGGATGGGCTCCCGGATATGAGCTTCTAGCAGCTTCTGGGAATGTTAATCATCTAGCAACTTCTTCCTTAGATGTTGGGAGTTGTTTGGATGTGGAGAATGCTTCTGGGAGTCATAGATGTCTTGTTGAAGCAAATTCATAAATTGCTCTCCTACTTTTATTAAATAAAAATTTATGCAGGTATATGCTGGAATCAATGATGTGTAAAATCATCACAAAAATCCAACAAGTGGAGGAGCTGTCATGTCAGAAGCTCCTCCCATGAGCTTCTTCATCTCGATACAAACACATGTCTCGGTTGTCGTGCTGAGAGTCCAGCTCCTGGGAATCCATCCTCATGTTTGGATGCACGAAAAACACCATAACAACTCTTATGCGTTTTAGAAACTGGGCACTGTAGCATCTAAACATGCCCTAAAAAGTTGATTGTGAGATTTATTTAAGTACGTATGTGTTTGAGTTTTTTTTGTTTTTTTAAATAAGTTTAATATTGCATTAATAAAGATAATCTTCATACCTTAATCATTAATATTGGTACAAACCTACATATGCCTCCTTAAATTAAAAAAATGTTGCAAGTAAGCAACTAAGAGCACCCACTATGGGCGGTGACGTGAGCCCCGACCGCCCGCACGACCGATCGTCCCATGACCGGTGCGGTCATGGGACGGACAACCCGGTTGGTCATGTATTTTTTTTATATTTTTGTTTTTGATTTTTTTGTGTTGGTATTTGTTATAATAATTAAGGGTTTATATTTTGATAAATAGTTAGGATTTAAGTAGTTTTAGTAGTTTTTTTGTTAGTAATTAGGGTTGAGGTTTATTATATTTTGATAACGTTAGATTTTCAAGATCCAAATTTTCGATAATTAGCGAGACCCCCGACCACCTGTCGAGGTGTGTTATTTGGTTTTAAGTCCGAAATTTATGTCGTGTATTTGGTTTATAGTCTCGGGTAATGTAAGCTGACATTTGTTTAATTTAATGTAATATTTACTTTATTAATATTTATGATATTTAGTATTTGGTAATTATTGATGGTTAAATAAAAAAAGTATATACAATTTGAAATTACAAAATTTATTGGTATTTTGGTTTTCCAATTAGATTATTAATGTTTTTGGTAAATATAAATGATTTTGGAATAAAATAATAGTTGATATTTGATAAGGAAATAAATGATAGAGAGGAAAGAGAGTGAGAATAAAATAATACATGACCTACATCATGGTAAATTGGTTAATAAAGAAAGAGAAGGTTGGTCATGATGACGTGACAGATAAAGAAATGGAGAGAGATTTTATGCATGACCTAGGCCATCAGGATGACCTAGGTAATGATAACTGATGCTCTAAAAGCCAATAGTTTTCAGACCATGATTAAGTGTCTACCGAGGAGTCAACTTGTTCGCACCTAACTATCCCAAGTTCGACGAATTCATGGCGGCGCTCTTCCTCTTCCAGATGCTTTTCCTCTTACGTAAGTATGGGTTTCAGATAAGTGATTGGCTGTATTAATTTAAGTTGGCTTCGCAATCTGGTACACGAGATGAGTGTCCAACTTTGAAGGGTATATACATGGTTCATCAGCAACGAGAAGTTAATTAGGACATTATGAAATATTAATAAGTATTAGTTATGCTTAAAGTAATTTTTTCCTTCTAACTAATCGAGTCCTAACAAAATCAAAAGATGATAAAGTTTAGTATTGTACATCCAACGAATGACAAGGATAGCTCGCACAAGAAGGAAAGAAAGTATTAGACTGGAATGAAAGGTATAACGGCAATGGACTAAAGTATTTTTTGATAAAAAACAATGGACTAAAGTTGTCTCCTCTTAGCATAAATAACAGTGCCCGGGCTACCTCTGGGCGCCCTGCACTCTCTCTGTCACATCAGTTTCTCTCTCTGCCACATCAGCTCACCCAACTCACACAAAAACCTCTTTTACCCATGCCCGGGCTACCCCCACCCACTCTACACTCTTTTTCCTCCACATCATTTCTTAATTAAACAATTTTAATTTTCACACACCATATAACAAAATACATTTTATATAATTCTAATTCTAAATTTATATATTAGACCATACTATTAAACCACTTCGATAGGTCGTTCAGGGGTCTTGAAATTGTTGGTTCTGAAAAATTTTGAATCTTTATCACTTGCAAAAATTTATTACCCCACATTAATAACAAATACCCAATCCATTAATAACAAAACATCCACTAAATAATTAAAAAATAAAAAAAACAATTCGACGAATGGAAGAGGACACGTGCCCCCCACCCGAGGGCACCCCGGGCGTTGGGCGACCCGGGCGGGCACCCGAGGGGCGCCCGCGCCGCTAACGGGGGTGCCCTCGTTAAGGGTGCCCTAAAAACAGATGCATGTCTGCTTTCAGCTTTCACATGTGGTGGTGTTTGTGATAAATGGGCAAAAAAGCTGTTCTCTCTGGACACATTATTTCAGTTTCAGACCAAGAGAAAGGAACAAGGACCCTTGTTTGAGACCATTATTATTTTTGTACTCAAATTCCAACTCCCGTAATATTATATTCCTTTAAATTCTGATTCTCCCAGATTTTTGTTTCAACTCTTGTGACCTGAATTCCTAACACGGTTAATGTCTTGAGTATTGCTTTCAAACAAAATGACTCCTTGTTTCGAAAAACGTGAAAGATACAACAAGGATGTGGTGCTGCAAACACCAAACAGTGAGGCAAAATCAAATAATGAGCCCAATAAGGCCATTCAATGGGACCATGATTGCTGATGAGGAGTCCTGATTCGTTCACAAGTACTGGTCCACCTAAGGTTGCAATTGTGATCATTATATTTGAAATCTTTGTTTCCATCCAATCATGATATTCAAAATTTGAAACGGTTGGGTGTATGTGCTCATGTTCAGCGAGTGAAAGTGATAGTAACATTCTCTTTCTGAATTTGAGAGACTTAGGAGAAGTTTGGGTGCATTATGTGACACATCTGCTTTGGTAGAGGCAAAATGACATTTTGTCTCCTCAGAAAAGATCCTAAGTGGAGAAAGCCAAAAACAACTTTGCTGCCCACGAGAAGAAAAACTTGACTTGCATGATAAGCTTCTGGAAGGCTAGATCTTTGTTAGATCGTGACCAAACTCAATTTTGGCTCTCCAAGAGATATGGTTGTCTTGCTAAATATCTAAAGGAGGAGGACAAGTGTGTGGTCCTAAACAGAGGAGAAGTCTAAACTTCTTTCTTGTACAAGGGTGCGCCTCTCCAATATAAAGGGGACCCTTCCTTCATTTGAAGGCACTCAAGGAAATATGTTTGTGAGTTGCAAGAGTTGTAACCTATCTATCTGTGAATAAACAATCGCATATTGAGCAAAGCTCTCAAGTGTCCCTCTGTGTATGTTTATGTTGTGATAGAATCCACCTTAAACATTATAATCAAGAGTTGGGAGAGAGTGAAGAGACTGTCAAATCCAAGCAACTCAAGGGAGTTAGAGTTTTGGGCCGCACGGTTCCTACACAAAAGGGTAGGTGCGTGTCAAGTGGTATCAGAGCCTTCACCAAGTGGGAAAAAGGCAAAACTATGGGAAAGAATCCCGAAAGCCAGAAAGGTGTGGCCGGTGAGGAAGCTCGTGGTAGGGATCTGAACCCTACTGGGGGAGAGAAGTCCAAAAGCCGAAAGGACCAGAGTAGGGGTCCTGGGGGAAGCATGGAATCCTTGGAGGAAAAAGTATCCATATGTCATGATACAATTCTCACCATGGGTTCCACCCTCACAAACTTGGAGGAACGGATGGATTCTGTGGATGAAGAAGTCTGGTTCAATCTAAAGCAAACAATCGATTTGCTTAGAGAAAGGATTGAATTCCTGGAGATATCCAAAGAGGAGCTCCGAGATGAGCTAACCATTTGCAAGAAAGTCTTGGCAAATACTGGTGGATCGAGGGAATCACCAAATATGGATATTCCACAGCCAAACAAATTCAGTGGACAAAGAGATGCTAAAGAGGTGGACAACTTCTTGTGGTCCATGGAGCAATACTTTGCCGGAGTGAATATGGTGGACGAAACCCAAAAGGTTAGCTTTGCTTCATTCTATCTCTCTGATATTGCCTCCTTGTGGTGGCAAAGAAAATTTGAAGATGTTAAGAACAACCTTTGTAAACCTCTTGGAACGTGGGAAGAATTTAAAAGAGAGCTTAAAAAGTATTTTTATCCCACTAATGTTGTATATGAAGCAAGAAGGAAATTGGTTGAACTGAAACACAAGACTTCAATAAGAGAGTATATTGGGACCTTCACTACGGTGATACTTCAGATTCCTGGTATGGACCCAGATGATAAGTTGTTTCATTTTCTAAATGGTCTCCAAGACTGGGCTCGAAGAGAACTACAACGCAAGGTTGTTAACAACTTGGATGAAGCCATAATGATGGCCGAATCCTTGATGGAATATGAAAGGAAGGACTCTGCGAAACAAAAGGACTATAAGAATAAAAGTGGACAAAAACCAAAATTTGGAACCAACAAAGAAAAATTCCAAAAGAAAGGTCCTGAAAAGAGCTATACTCAGGAGGGTCGAAAACCATTTGTTCCAAAGGGTGGGTGCTTTGTTTGCAAAGGCCCTCACCAAATGAAGGATTGTCCAAAGTTCGGTTCCCTATCTGCCATGGAGAGCCAAAGTGAGGAAAAAAAACCAGAAGAGGAAGGGCATATGGGGTCTCTGCAACTCCTATGTGCTTTACAAACCAAACCTTCCCCTTCAAAGACTCCTGAAGAGAGTTCCTTGCTCTATGTCTGGGGCAAAGTTGGTGGCAAACCAACCCAGATGTTGGTTGATACGGGAGCTAGCCATAATTTCATGACGCCCTCAGAAGCAAGGAGATTAGGGCTTCCCGTCACAGAAGCCAAGGGAAGGCTCAAAACTGTGAATGCTTGTGTCAAGCCCATTGATGGGGTGGTACGAGCAACTGAGGCAGAACTAGGAACATGGAAATGCAAGATTTGCTTTTCTATGGTTCCAATGGACGACTACAAGGTAGTGTTGGGATTGGAATTCCTAAGGAGCATCAACAGCTTGGTACTCCCCGCTTCAAATACACTGTGCATCATGGAGAAAGGCACCAGTCATCTTGTGCCTACGTCCCTAAAGCCCTTAACAGTCCCTACTATGTCTGCAATGCAGTTGGTAAAAGAATTCAAGAAAGGAGAGGAGACGTTCTTGGCCACCATGAGGGAAGATGGTGAGCCAAGCATGGGCGAAATCCCTGGTGCCATCCAGCGGGTAATGAAGGAGAATCAGGATATGATGCCCCCAGAATTGCCCGGTATGTTGCCCCCAAGGAGAGAAGTGGACCATAAGATTGAGTTGGAACTTGGGGCTAAACCCCCCTCCATGGGTCCCTATAGGATGACACCCCTTGAGTTGGAGGAGCTAGGACGACAACTTGATGCCTTGCTTAAAGCAGGACAGATCAGACCCTCAAAAGCACCATATGGGGCGCCAGTGTTGTTTCAGAAGAAACATGATGGAAGCCTTCGCCTGTGCATAGATTATAGGGTTCTAAACAAGGTGACCATCAAAAACAGATTCACAATACCCTTGATTGCGGATCTGTTCGATCGACTTGGGCAAGCCAAGTATTTTACCAAGATGGACTTGAGATCAGGCTATTATCAAGTCAGAATCGCTGAAGGCGATGAACCAAAAACCACAAGTGTTACAAGGTATGGGTCGTTTGAATGGTTGGTCATGCCCTTTGGACTCACCAATGCCCCTGCAACCTTTTGCACCTTGATGAATAGAATAATCCACCCCTATCTGGATCAGTTTGTGGTGGTATATCTGGATGATATAGTCATTTATAGCAACTCCCTGGAGGAACATGTTGAGCACCTAAGGTTGGTATTTCATATGTTAAGGGAAAACAAGCTATATGTGAACGAGGAAAAGTGCTCCTTTGCCCAAAAGGAAGTGAACTTTCTGGGGCATGTCATCCGACAAGGGAAGCTAGAGATGGATAGTTCGAAGATAAGAGTTATTCAAGAATGGGAACCCCCAACCAAGGTAACTGAACTTCGTTCCTTCCTTGGATTGGTGAACTACTACCGAAAGTTCATCAAAGGATATTCCGCTATAGCCAGCCCATTAACTGAGCTCTTGAAAAAGAGGACAATCTGGGAATGGACAGAGAAGTGCAATGAGTCCTTTAGTAAGCTAAAGAAGAAGGTAGTGGAAGAACCAGTGCTGATCTTGCCAGATTTTACTAAAGAATTTGAAGTACAAACTGATGCTTCAGACTTTGCAATTGGTGGAGTACTAATGCAAGAGGGTCATCCAATAGTTTTTGAGAGTCGAAAACTAAACGAGACGGAGAGAAAATACACCATCCAAGAGAAAGAGATGACCGCAGTAGTACATTGCCTCAGGACTTGGAGGCATTACCTCTTGGGATCACATTTTGTACTCCGAACCGACAATGTAGCTACAAGCTACTTCCAAACCCAGAGGAAGCTAAGTCCAAAGCAAGCCCAGTGGTAGGATTTCTTGGCTGAGTTTGACTTCAAGATGGAGTACAAACCTGGGAAGGCAAATGTTGTGGCCGACGCCTTGAGCAGAAAGGCTAAACTAGCATCCATCTCTCAGGTCCAGGAGGATCTCGTGGGAGAGATCAAAGAATGACTCAAACATGACCCTTTAGCTCAGCAGCTTGTAGGCCTTGTTAAAGAAGGGAAAACATTAAAGTTCTGGATAGAGAATGACCTTCTCTATACCACTGGGAGAAGAATTTTGGTGCCAAAGTGGAATCTCCTACGGAGACGAATTATCAAGGAGTGCCATGATACAAAGTGGGCTGGGCATCCTGGCCAAAAGAGGACGATAACCTTACTTGAAGGATCATACTACTGGCCAAAGATGAGGGAAGAAGTAGAGCTATATGTGAAAACCTGTTTGGTGTGCCAACAATATAAAGGGGAGCAACAATTGCCATATGGATTGCTTGAACCATTACCCATTCCCTCATGTCCCTGGGAAAGTGTTTCCCTAGACTTTATCTCAGCTCTGCCTAAATCTGAAGGGGCTGGATCAATCTTAGTAGTAGTGGATCGCTTCTCAAAGTATGGGACTTTCATCCCTTCTCCAAAGGATTGCACGGCAGAAGAGGCTGCTCGACTCTTCTTCAAGAATGTGGTAAAACTTTGGGGGCTCCCTACATCTATCATAAGTGATCGGGATCCTAGGTTCACTGGGAAGCTATGGAGAGAGTTATTCTTAATGATGGGTACTGAATTACGCTTCTCCACTAGCTTCCACCCCCAAACTGACGGACAAACAGAAAGGGTAAATGCCTTGTTGGAAGGCTATCTGCGGCATTTTGTGGGAGCTAGCCAAAAGGATTGGGCCAAGTTGATGGACGTGGCTCAGTTCTCCTACAACCTCCAAAGAAGCGAGGCCACATGCCGTAGTCCCTTTGAGATAGTCCTTGGTTCTCAACCAATGACTCAAATTAAACTTGCAACCTCATACAAAGGAGCAAGCCCGGGCGCCTATCACATGGCCAAAGGATGGAACGAACAGACGGAATTAGCAAGGGCCTATCTCCATAAAGCTTCAAAGAAAATGAAGAAATGGGCTGATGAGAGGAGAAGGCCCAAAACGTATCAAGTGGGAGAGAAGGTGATGGTAAAGCTACTACCTCAACAATTCAAAACCTTCAGAAAGGTACACAAGGGCTTAATTCGTAAGTATGAAGATCCTTTTGAGGTAATAGGCAAAGTAGGACGAGTTTCCTACAAGCTCAACCTCCCTCCCACAATGAAGATTCATCCGGTTTTTCATGTAAGCAATTTGAAAGATTATCATGAAGACCCAGAAGACTCTGAAAGAGGGATCTCAGAACGAGCACCCCCTGCGGTGACCACCTCCTATGAAAAAGAAGTGGAAACAATTCTAGACCACAAGATAGTAAGGAAACGTGGAGTTCCCCCAAAAACAAACTATCTTGTTCTATGGAAAGGACTACCGCCAAGTGAGGCAACTTGGGAAGATGAAGGCAGTCTGTGGTAGTTCCAGAACGCCATCAAAACCTACCTATTGACGAGGGCGTCTTCAGATTAGGTGGGGGAGAATGTGACGCACCTGCTTTGGTAGAGGCAAAATGACATTTTGCATTTTGCCTCCTCAGAAAAGATCCTAAGTGGAGAAAGCCAAAAGCAACTTTGCTGCCCACGAGAAGAAAAGCTTGACTTGCATGATAAGCTTCTGGAAGGCTAGATCTTTGTTAGATCGTGACCAAACTCAATTTTGGCTCTCCAAGAGATATGGTTGCCTTGCTAAATATCTAAAGGAGGAGGACAAGTGTGTGGTCCTAAACAGAGGAGAAGTCTAAACTTCTTTCTTGTACAAGGGTGCGCCTCTCCTATATAAAGGGGACCCTTCCTTCATTTGAAGGCACTCAAGGAAATGTGTTTGTAAGTTGCAAGAGTTGTAACTTATCTATCTGTGAATAAACAATCGCATATTGAGCAAAGCTCTCAAGTGTCCCTCTGTGTATGTTTATGTTGTGATAGAATCCACCTTAAACATTATAATCAAGAGTTGGGAGAGAGTGAAGAGGCTGCCAAATCCAAGCAACTCAAGGGAGTTAGAGTTTTGGGCCGCACGGTTCCTACACAAAATGGTAGGTGCGTGTCAATTAGCTCTTGCTTTTTGACTCCTCTAGGAGCTGCTACAATAACTTATGATAATCCAAACATCAGAATGACTTGGATTTCTTCGGAAGTCATCCTGATTCCTAAGGTAACAAATTGCATTTGCTTGTAGAAAGCTCACTTAGGGTTTAGGTGAACTTCTCGCAATTTCTCTGTTTTTGGTGAGCGACTCTTGTTATTTTTGACCAAATTGTCCTCAATCTTTCCATGATTTCTCTCGTCATGTTCCCAAGTTGATTCCCAAATATGACAAATTTTACATCAATTTTACAATCAAAATCAGTCCCGGTTTGTGTCATCATTCATCAACTGAGTAGGTGAGCTCATTTTTCCTCATTCCTTCTAATTTTGAGAATTTACTTTTTCAAGACTTTTAAGGAAAATAATAACATGATTGCTTTACAATTTTTTTTATTTTGTTATAATTTTACACACACATATATAGTAACATGACAATCATCATTTGCTTTGAATATATAGGGTTTTGAATACCTTAACGAAAGTATTAATTTCAATGTGAAGTCTTTGAATATGTACAACAAATTTTATGGTAATACAATTTTCGTTAATGAGAATGTGTTCTTCTATGTTATGACTTATTTTCTATTGGTGTGAATTTTTAGTAAATTATATTTTCTATTAATACAATTATTATGTGTGTTATATTATTGGGAAAATATACAAATGATACTTTTGGTTACAAACACCTAGCTTTCCAATTCAAATACACAACAAAACTTTCACATTTCGTCAAATCAAATAGATGAAATCAAGTGATGTTCAACCATTCAAGTAACTAACTACAATACAAATCAATTACTTCCAGAAGAATTAAACGAGATTTAACAGTTTCAAGTAACAATGCTTCTTCGACGTGGGAAGAGAACGGTAGAAACATAATTTTACTCCCATACGTAAACGGTATCTCAACTGAAAAAAGAAAACAAACGGATCCCAAGACCTAAACCCCGAAAACCCCAAATCATCGCCGCCGGCGATGGCCTCGGCCTGCGGCGGCGACTGCCGGAATCTCTGCTCCAAATCCTCGGAAGAATCCAAAGCACAGGAAACCCTTGCCTCCCTCTCCCTCGCCCTCTGCTCCAAGTGCGGCGACGAAACCCCAATCCACAACAACCTCTGCCGCGGCTGCTTCCGGGCGTCCCTTTTCGGGAAGTTCAAGCTCGCCGTCACCTCCAACGCCATGATCTCCCCCCTAGACAACGTCCTCGTCGCCTTCACCGGCGGTCCCTCCTCAAGGTTCGGGGTTCGATTCGCTCAAAAGTAGTTGTTTCGTTGTGATTTTTACAGGAAATTCTCTATAGTGTGAATTTTTTTTGTTTTTGTATCGTAAATTTGGTGTTTGACCGAGAGGATTTTTAGAGGATACTGTCTCTGAAGTGTGGAAAGTTTTGATTTTTTTTCGATCCCAGCGTTGATGTTTTATGCGGTGAGAATTTGTCAGCTTAAAAGTAGTTACTTCATTGTGATTTTGGGTAATTGTGAGGGCCTTTTGGGTTTCATCTGGTAGTGGTGCTTTTTTAAGGGAAATTGCCTTCGGAGTGTGGAGACTTTTGATGGTTGGATAATAGTTTTGGTGTTTGTTGTGTGACTATGAGGATTTGCGAATTTTGGATTCGGTTTAAGCCAAAATTTGGATTCTTGTTGGGGTTTCAGGAGAAAGGTCGGAGCTTTTGGGTTTAGTTGGATAAAGGGTGTTTTTTTCAAGAGGATTAGTCTCCTGGGTGCGGAAAGTTTTGATTTATATTTTTTGTAATGGTTGAATTGGTTTTTGTGCGTGATAGGCAATGGAGTGTAGCTGTGAACAGAACGAGCTGATTTCCATGTGTGATAGGCATGAGGCAAAGTAGAGCTCATGAAGTTTAAGATCTCGAATTGGCTAGCGTCCAATTTTTCCTTTCTAACACCAAAGTAACAATAAAATATATGATTCATGGGGCACATATTTTCTGTTCAAGTTCTGTGTGAACATCTTCTCGACGTTTGATAAAAGAAATAAATCTGCTTGACATTGACATGTGTCCATGCATTAGTTCGAACTTCTATGTCAACACTCTTTTGAGGAGTTTGCAAATTATTTGAGACAGAGTAGTAAAATTGCCACCACTGTAAAGGAACTTAATGATAATCTTGCATTTTCCTATAACATATTAACATGCATGATTTTTGTACTTGTTTTCTTTGTCAGGTGCGAAACTAAATTCTCATCCACTTAAAGTTCCACACACCGTCAAAAAACCCAAGTTTTCTTCAGTTGGGTCTTCTTTTATAGTCTCTCGGAAGAAGTTTGTAGTTGATTTCTGGCTAAAAACAATGCCGATATAAACATATACCAACCTCAAAAGTTTATCATAAAAATGCAATATCAAAACGTCATTTCATTTCTTCAAGTTTCGTTTGAATGTAACTCATAGAAAAGGCAAAGGAGAAATAAGGAAAGATTTTGATTTCTTGCATGTTCTTTCCAAGGAGGTTAGGATGCTTAGGTGAACAGATCCTTCATTTTGCAGTGGGTTTATGAAGGTTTCAGCATCCAGGTAAATGGAGGGGGTCTTTTTCCTAGCAAGGGTAGTAGTGAATTTATGAGAATTGTATTGCTTTTGGAATGTTAACAACTAGAGAATGTTAAAAGAACAGAACAACTTATTATTTAAGTTCCTTACATTACAATTTAACATTCCTTTAGATGTGATACCAGTTAAAATTAAACTAATAAGGTTCTAATATGTTTCCTGTATCTAGCGCTCCACCCCCCGGAGGAGTATCATTATTCACAAACTGGTGTTCTATTTTTGTTATTCCCAGTATCTAATATTTTTCCTCCATTTTTTTACTGTTATTGGCAAAACTAAGTGGTAAGGTCCCTTTAGTGCTAATCTGAGGAGGCTTTTATTTGGCACTAGTTTTATTATCTCTGCTGTGCAAGCGTGCAACCTTTAGTTCTAGATTTTTTTTGCAATTAGTTTTTTTGTTGTTGCAAGTATCATTTAGTTCTAGATTTCTTTAACGTAATACTCATTGTTATCATGTGTTAGATGTACTCTCTTTTTTATCCTGTATTTAACCCTAGTTGTATAATGATATGCTGCATTGCATATGTTGCATTTCAATTAATTCTATTCATCAAATATTTTTAATCCTTTTGCAGGGTAGCTTTACAATTTGTGCATGAAATGCAGCTGAAATCCCAAATTAGTTGGGATGCAAGCAAGGATCAATCTCTACCTGTATTTGCTGTTGGTGTTGCTTTTATTGATGAAAGTTTTGTTTTACAAGTTCCGCTCCACGAAATTGAACGAGAAACTGGTGAGATCAGATCGCTTGTCTCAACTTTATTTCCTCCATCAAAGAAGCTGCATATTGCACCAATTGAGAGCATATTTTCTGAAGATAAAATGGACAGCAAGATTAGGTTGAAGAAGATATTGGAGAGTATTGATGATTCCACCGGTAGAGAAGACTTTTTGCTGTACTTGCGTTTGATTTCCTTACAGAAGGTTTTCCTTTCATCATTGCACGGATTCACATCTTTAATAATGATATTGCAACAATTCGTATGATGTAATTTCTTTTTTATGTTAACTAACCGCAGATTGCTTTGGACAATGGATACTCCAAATTGATCTTAGGGTCTTGCACAAATGGAATAGCTTGCCATATAATTTCTTCCACAGTGAAGGTAATTTTTGACCAGTCTAGGGTAGCAGGACCGAGAGTTCAAATCTGCTACATAACTTTTTCCTTATAATTCAATTTAGTTTTACAGACTAAAAGGTTCTGGTTACAAGTTTCACAGTATGCATTCAATGAAATCAAGTGACCTACCTGATAGAGATATCTGATTGTTACACACCCTTGCAAATGTTTGTTGATAATTTTACATTCTTCTTGCCCCGTGGTATTGCTATTTTCAAGAAAACTCATTTATCATGTCCAGGGTCGAGGCTATGCTCTACCTGCAGATATACAATATGTGGATGCAAGATGGGATGTTCCTGTATTGTTTCCTCTTCGAGATTGTATTGTTCAGGAGCTTGTTATGCTTTGTCATCTTGATGGGTACAATATCTTATCTTATTCAGCCCTCTTAACTATTTGATATTTCACATGCCCACAATGAACCAAACCACTAATTTCAGCTTGAAGATACAAAAAGCATTTGACCAACCTCATTGTGGCATTAATAATCTGGTCTCATCGTTTCTAGCCCGCTTGCAAGTAAATGCAATATTATGCTTCTTGATTTTTCAACATTCAAATCAGCAAATCGTAGCTCATAGGTTGATGCTTTTGAGTTCTTTTGTAGGAAGAGAATCCATCTCGAGCACGCACTATAGTGAGGACGGGAGATAAACTCAAGCCTTTTCATTTTAGAAATCTTAGTGATGGTGCCTATAATGACATGCTTCCGTCAAGAGTTCGTCGGAAGTTGCAATTAGAATCAGTTCAATCTACTTCGTCGGACATTCTATGTCCGATATGTCGGGGTCCCCTGAGTGGTTCAGATTTGGTGAACCTGAAGAACGGGAAACCCAAGGGAACATGTAACAATTTTGCTGCCCACTGCTGTGCAAGTTGCAGCTATCAGATCTTGCCGAGAGATGCAGCTTTGCTGGAGGATTTTTATTCTCTATTACCTCGGTCAATGACTGAGCAGACTGGAAGTCGCAGTTGGCTCAGGTGAGATGGCTGTTAATTTACAAGTAATAGTGATGATAATCCAGGTATTCATATTCTTTGAGTTGTATTCCACGTATCAATATCATGCTTCAGCTTGAAGTACGTGCTAGTCTTATGCCATGAATTGGTAGGATATTGTGTTTGTTCTAATTTTGTTTCTTTGCTATAGGGAACAAGTGGAAGATTTTTTATTATCGGATGGAGATGAAGGAGACTAAAGTCCTGATTTTCCTGGTAAGCGTGCATTCAACTTCAGAAATTGGATTTCTTTTCTGGCATTTTTCCTATTTCACTTACTTTTCTCAATTGCTCTCAGAACTATCTCATTGCCGAAACAGTTTACACTGATAATTAAAGCATAAACATCCCATTTCCGTTTCCACAATAGGAATTTATTTAACATTCTATTTATCCTTCCAAGCACCTTCTCTACGCCTTTTTGGAACCCAGTGCATTGTTATGCCTATTATACACACCATTGATATGTACATCTTGACAGAATCTTGCTACAAAAGCACATGGATGCATTTCTTTCTGCTGTATCTTTGAAGGCTTCAACTTGAAATTAGTGGCTTCATAACAAATCTGAACCCTCAACTTGGTATCTCGTTCGCCACCAACTCCAAGTGAGCTGAAAATTTCTTTCATTCATGTATCCATGATTTTGGAGCATCATGTACTATATCAAAGGGCTATTGAAACGATCTGCATTTCTTTTATTGTGGAATCACAGATAGTCAGTTGCATTTGCATCATTTGGGTCAATTGGAAACAACCTCACTGTTTTACAGTGGTAGGGTTGTGTACATCTGACCTCCTTACCTCGCTTAGGCGGGAGCCTCTTCTGAGGCATTGGGGTTATGTTGTTGTTGATGCATGTATCAGCAATTGTAGCTTAAATGTCTAGTTTGATGATGAAAGGTGAAAGCATGGGCAACAAAAGTGATTATCTACTTCTCTTATTGGGAGATCATCAACATTAGTCATTTCTGTGGCATCCATAATTTTGGGGTGCGGACCAATTTTGTGTGATATTAATATATTATCTGTCATATTATTTAAGGATGTTGGATTATGGTTGTGGGAGTGTGATTTCACTTTCCTGTCACATGTTAACATTACTGGTCTAGGAAATTGAACTGAAAAGCAAACAACCAGTAGGCTTCTGTCTATCCATATCTTTAGTGAAATGAGTCTCTTATTTAATTTTTGTATCATTCGAAAAAAAACTTTCATTATGACCTATTGACCAGCATTTGTTAACTTCAATATCTACAAAGTTATTCTTGGCCGGTACGCAGATACAAAGATCTACAAGGTTCAACATGGATGGCTGTTTTGCTCTTGCTTTTGTTTTTTTTTGTCTGAATTGTTAATTGCTTTGATCAGTGGTGCGACTCTCCTATGAACCCAGTTGGAGATTTCATCAGTGGTAAATTCCACCATCTAAAATTTGCCTGGTCCATCATGTCTTCAAGAAGTCCTTGCCAATTAGATGTGGTAGCAAAGTAGGAAACTAGTCTGCCTTGCACTAAAAATCTTGCCATAGAGTAGCATTTCTATATGTAGAATATCGACAACCAAAATGATTGATTTATCAAAAAAAAAAAGGGGCAAAGCTGTCATTTTGTTTCCAATAGATCATCTTTTGCTTTCCAGAGAAACCATGCAGGAAACAACTAAGATACGTCTTTCTTCACCTTCATATTTTCACATCTTTGTTCGCATATAACCACATATCATTCACATAGGATGCTCCTTTCCAAGAAGATAAAAAGGTATAGCTATGAAATGACATGCCTGGAACTTCCAACTTCCAAGCCCCTCCATCTCTGTAACCCATTGCTTTGCTTTCAATAAGGTTCCTCTGTTGATGAACCACTCTCGTGCTTCATGAGGTCTAACACCAGCAACTGTGAGTTGGGTCTGACATCTTCCACATGGATGAGACTCACAGAGGTGGGAAATGTATTGAAGGTGGCCACTTTTGGTGCATGCAACAGTGAAGGGGTCCTTTAC
This sequence comes from Triglochin maritima, assembly GCA_963682175.1. Lineage (NCBI taxonomy): Eukaryota > Viridiplantae > Streptophyta > Magnoliopsida > Alismatales > Juncaginaceae > Triglochin > Triglochin maritima. The sequence continues at coordinate 1,931,240 of OY821784.1, forward strand.
TCCCTTTCTCTTTCTCTTCTTTACCACTCCTTCCTTTTCCAATGTGACTGATTCCAACATTGACAGGTTTGTTGTTGCTAGCATATCACAGCCGCAGGACATTACTATCACATAGATGGATACAGTCCTGGTGTATCCAATACATTACCTATCCTTGGGATTATGGGCCTATGTAATGAGGTTGGTGGGTGGGTGACTCAGGTATATCTGATTTTGCATGTGATTCATATTAGACGCCAAGTTGGCTTGTCACTATCTGATTTTACAAGTAACACTTGTATGGTCAGGACTCAGGAACTAGCATTTGACTTGTCTATACCAAATTCATTGTCCCCAAAGCATCATATTTCTCTTAAGCAGCGTTCTTCCAGCACATCCATGAATGGGACCAGTGGATATGATTGCTTGGTAAAATAAAACTTTGCAGGATATTTGCTGCACTGCATCTGCATCCATCTTTTGTACTTTACGTTGAGCAGGCTTGCCAAGGACAAACAGCAACGCTAAGTGCCACCATTCATGGAGCTCATGTTGTGGTTGCACCATCCTGAGCTGAAACATGGCTGATTTGCAACTTTGCTGAAACTTGTCTCCTCACCACATCATGCACAGGATATTACACTTTATGGGTGGATTGCACACATGCATTCGCACTTGGTTAGATTGTAATGAGAAAACAAAAGCTTTGTTTGTGTATTGGTGTGGTATTTCTGTGCTTGATTTGTTCCACTTTGAGGTGATGGTTTTGTTGGAGGATAGTGGGATACCTTCACTTCCCTTTTCTGGGTCATTTCTGGTACTGTTCTCAGTGAAACTCTTTGCTTGGGTGGCGTGGAATTCAATGCCGTTTCTTAAGTTCTGTTTGAGAAATTTGGATGGACGGAACAAGAGATTGTGATGTTTCCATTTTCCTTAAAGAAAGTGGTATAGAATTCTAAAATGATTTTTGAACGGGTTTATAAGTGAAGGGTGTACTTGAGGGTTCTCTTCCAAAAATCGATTTCCTGCACTATAACAAAGAAATAGACAATGGGTAAATTTCTTCATTAGTGAGAATTGAACTTCTCACATCAATATTACTTTTTAGAATCAGTCATGTTATAGAGGTTTGATATCCTACTCTTCAATGTTATGGTCGGGGTATAGTTCAAAGTTCTTCAACTGCTGGAGTTAAATCTAAAAAATTGTTTTGATTCCTTCAAACCATGAAATATCGAACGTTCATGGCATATGCAGTCTTGAAAGGGACAACCTTCTTATTGGCTCAAACTTTTCCGAAGCTAAAACAAAATGATGGGATTTAGCAGTTAATGCTGAGTTTTAAGATATAATCCTTATACACGGACGCGGGCGTCACGGACGCGCCTTACGTGGACGTGTTGAGTCAGCGTCCAGTCAGCAAAATTTCTCTTCACGTGCTTTGGTCTTCTTAAAAACGCCGGTTCTTTAGGTTGAACGATTCTTTTCCCAATACACAGATAGTGCAGACCCTAGGACAGCGTGCAGACCCTAGGACAGCGTGCAGACCCTTTATTCGTGCAGAGTCCAGACTTATCATAATAAAATATTGTTTTTAACTTTTAGGTTGGATCAACTTAATCCAAACAGACACACAACATATTCCGAACAGACAGTCTTCTTATTCCGAACAGACGCACAACTTAATCCGAACAGATAGACTTCTTATTCCGAACAGACACACAACTTAATCCGAACAGACACACAACATATTCCAAACAGACACACAACATATTCCGAATAGACACACAACTTAATCCGAACAGACACACAACTTAATCCGAACAGACACATAACTTAATCCGAACAGACACACAACATATTCCGAACAGACATACTTCTTATTCCGAACAGAAAGACTTCTTATTCCGAACAGACACACAACATATTCCGAACATACAAACAACATATTCCGAACAGACAGACTTCTTATTCCGAACAGACGCACAACTTAATCCGAACAGACACACAACATATTCCGAACAGACAGACTTCTTATTCTGAACAGACGCACAACTTAATCCAAACAGACAGACTTCTTATTCCGAACAGAAAGACTTCTTATTCCGAACAGACATACTTCTTATTCCGAACAGACACACAACATATTCCGAACAGACAGACTTCTTATTCCGAACAGACGCACAACTTAATCCGAACAGACACACAACATATTCCGAACAAATAGACTTCTTATTCCGAACTGAACAGAAAGTTTGTATTATTTATGTAGAAAGATTGTCTTGTTTATGTAGAAAACTTGTCTTGTTTGTGTAAAAAGTTTGTCCAGTTTATGTAAAATGTTTGTCCAGATTATGTTGAAAATTTGTGCAGAAATAGAACAGAAAGTATTCCGAACATACACACCACTTAATCCGAACAGACAGACTTCTTATTCCGAACAGACACACAACATATTCCGAACAGTCTGACTTCTTATTCCGAACAGACATACAACTGCTGTACATGAAGAAAATTAAGAAGAATGTGATCATTCCTACATTCTTAAGGATGACTTTGGTCTTGTTTGTTGTATATGTGGAATTATACGCAAAAGCATAGAACTTTCTGATTGAACTTTTAACAGTAGAACATCACGCCAAAATCCTCGGAAGCTTTGACACCATTGCATCTCGTTCCAGCACATTAACACCTGACCCAGAGGTAGCAAACAAACGGGTGTGATGCCTTTTCTTAACACAAAAACCACAAGAATCGGCATAAGCAACGTAAAATGTTTGGGCTTCTTCGAAAGAGGGGAAAAACATCCCCTCCTTAGGAACGTTTGTCGGCTGCTCCACTTGGAAAGACACATGAACGATTTCCATCAAAGCACAGAGGTAGGACCACAGAAGAGAAAGGAAGAAAAAGGAAGACGCATGTTGAGATTTATAACAAGTCTCCTGTGCTGTGTAGGAGAGCCAAAATGTTCATGGAAAAAGAGTGATTTGAGACGCATTAATGAGGGATGGAGGGATGTAGACATTTGTACGAAACGAGGAATAAAATAAAAAATAAACTTTTTCTGTGGAGACTGCCAACTCAAACGCGTCTGCTGACTGGGCTGACCACATAAGCGCGCGTCCCGAACGCTAGCGTCCACTAATCGTTTTCCTTTAAGATACTGAAGTTGCTTATGCTCATTATCTTCTTACATCTACATATAGCCATAAAACCATGTGATGCACTTACAAGGTTCAAGACAAAAGATCACATGATCGAGTACCGTAGTTCAGGTTGTTGACATCATCAAATACTTCATTGGTTTCATCACTTCATGTGTTGACGTTAGCAAAATAACAATTATTTCATCTAGTCTTGCTACAACACTGTAGTAAAGTCTATTATCATACACATTCAAATTTCAATAAATTAGTGCGGACTTTTTTTTTGAACTTATCTCAAGCATATGAATCTGTGGCTAGAATTCGATCCCTAATCGTGAGTCGTGACCAATGTTGTCCAAATTTGACAACACAATCCAAGCACATAATGATTGCCCCAATTTGATAGAAGGAATGGTAATTTGACCGATGGAGCGTGACTTTTTCTTCAATCTCTATTATGTCATGTAAGAGAAACTCTTTTTATCCACAAACAAGAGAAAATGAAAGAAGATTAATCTTCCCCGTTGCAATCCAAGCACAAGATTCCTTCTACCTGTGTATGAGCCGCACCATTTTTTTTCTTTCTTCTAATCGTCTCATCCCTCAAAAGTGCTACATGATATGGTAACACACAGATTTACAAATGAAATGACAATCTATTGAGTATAAAAATTATATTTGGCTAATCTATATTTTATGTAGGGGGCACGTAACCTATGCGTTACACTGATTCGAGTACTCAAGAGCATTAATGAACATTTAACAAAGTAGTTTAAGGGCTTTGCTCGCCGATAGTTTCATAGTCTCGTGATACCACTTTTAGTCTTAATTATTATCATATTTCGTTAAAAATGGTATTGGTGCTTCTTTAGCTTTGAATTCTGATCATTTGTCTGAAAATGGGTTCTGGAGTGTTTCAAATCATCTTAGCGGATCATATATGTCTAACCCCACGTTTGATCACCCTGTCCTTGATATTAAATAAGAAACCTTACAAGGTCAAGATCCAAAAGACAAGATTCCTATAAACGACAGGGATCGTATATACATGTCGGGAGAATCCACTCATACTATCTGCTCATATCTCCACTTCCATCACTACTCTCGTGGATTTGGGACACTGACCAAAAACCCACTTCGACCCATCGCCCAAATCCACTTCTCCTCCCCATTTATGACCAGAATGCTCTTCTCCACCCCCAGTTTCATTGCAAAGATGCGCTTTTTTCCACTCTAGACGCCTCTTTCTAAAGCAAATGGGCGATTTTTCTCTTCTTTGCAGTGAAAATTTCGCTTGTTTGGATGATGGGTCGGAGTGGGATGTTGATGTGAACCCGAATGAGGTGGAAGTGGATGATGGGTATGTGGATAAGTTGGTGGAGAGGGAGATTGAGGAGTTTGGGTTTGGTCGTGTGGTGGTTGGTGGTGGTGAAGATTGGTTGGTTGGTGCTCGTCTTGAGGCTGTTCGATGGATTCTCGATGTGAGATTTGTGTTCTTTGTTTGGGAGTTTGTGGGCTCCGTCCATTAATCATATTATCTTTTGACATTTTGGATCAAAATGGTTCTCTTAATAACCATCTGCATTTCTTATTTATTGTTAAAAATGGTAGAAGATCTCTTATTTATTATGAAATGATAGATGATCGAATTATTTATTGTTAAAAATGGTAGAAGATCTCTTATTTATTATGAAATGATAGATGATCGAATGTGTGCTGAGGCAATGGCACAATTTGAAACAACCTCTCCGATTACGTTCGAACCCCCCTTACCTCGCTTTTGAGGCATTGGGGTAATGTTGATGAATATTGATGATTGGGATTCTGTGGGCAAGCTTTGTTTCTTCTTCTTCTTCTGGATTTCTTAATTTTTTTTAAAGTTGGTGTTTTTATTTAGGCAAGAGTGTGCTTTGGCTTTGGCATCAGAACGGCTTATTTGGCTGTTTCTTATTTCGATCGATTCTATCTAGTGCGAACTACTGAGGTATTTCTTCTAGTTTTCTACAGTGCGTTTAATACATGCACCTATATTTATTATGGATCTCTTATTATCACTATGTCTTATTTTATATAAATATATTGTGTATTTAGTTTGTAATTACTAGTCTTTGGTAGTTATCTATGGATTGTCATCTTTGTAAGTTATGGGTTGTTAAGTCATGTTTGCAAATTGTGGGTGATTATGTGCCACCACTTTTTTATTTGTTTTTCTATAAATTGGGTGTCTTGTAATAGTTCAGGAAGAAGAAATGAAGTTTATTCCACTTTTATGCTAGTCTTGTCATCTTCCCTTCTTGTTAATCTTTCCGGAGTTGATCTCTTACTCAAAAAAAGATAATTATCCTAACAGTGTTCATCTTTTTTTTCTCCTTCAAGATCTATGTTGGGTTTTTTTTTTGCTGAAAATATATTGTCTTTTTGTACTTTTATAGAGAAGGCAATCATGGACGGTCAAGTTGTTGTCAATTGCATGTTTATCTATTGCCGCGAAGATGGAGGAATGCTGTGTTCCATTGTTATCGGAGTTTCAGGTGGATGGGTATTGTTTTGATTGCAATGGTATTCGTAGGATGGAACTTCTTGTGCTTAGCACTTTGGGGTGGCAGACGAGATTGGTGACTCCATTTCCCTTTTTGAGTTATTTAACAGCTAAGCTTGATTGCAAGCACCGAGCAAGGGAATTGATGCTTAGAGCAATTGAGGTTATTCTTTCAGCTATTGAAAGTGAGTAATGTGCTTTTGTTTTGGTTAATTGATTTCACATTGGTTTGATTTGGATATGTTTTATATCTCATTACAGAGATGAACTTAGTGGATTATCGACCCTTGATAATAGCAACGGCTGCTTATTTTGTTGTCTCTGGTCAAGGACAGACGAAGAAGTCGCTAGAATCAGAACTGGCAATAATTCCCATATGTGTGTCTTTAGGCATTGTATGTTCTTCACCTTATTGTTGTTTCTCCTTTGAGTTGGTAATTTTGCCAATCGACATTAAAACTATGGCCATATATTGATGAAAGAATGTGGTTTTTCACTTTAAATGTATTTTTGTCTCAGGATGATGTTCTATCTTGTTGCAATTTGCTTCAAGAAATCGAGAGAAAGAAGCTGAAAGGTGCCAAGACCTCAACTTCCAAAAATATAGCATTGCCCAACTATCCTAATATCAGAAGTTCCACCGACAACCCTAATGAAACCATCTCTTGTACCAGAATCAGCATGAAAAGAAGAAGGTTGAACTTGAATGTGTAGCGTTGACATTATCTTATGTCTAATAAATCCAGTTTGACATAGAAGGCTAACCCCCCATCCAGTTTTGTAAGTTCCGGAGGGGTACTGGACTATTAGGCCTAGCAAGTTAGTACTTGGTAGCAACGACATGTCATCTACTTCATGAGTTGGTCTGAGATTTTAATAGAATTTCTATGTGAGATAGAATTCAAAGAGGATGAACGCCTAGGCGTTTGAAGACTGTGGAAAGAGCCCTTTAACAGTCCTCTTCATGGTCTCTGAGCACTTAATTATTCACGAATATCTGCCAGATTTCAGTCTATTTCAGATATGGTGATAAATTGTGCGGTTTATGGCTGCTGGTGAAGGCGTAGAAACCTGAAGCATTTGGAGTGTGTGAAGTATGACGTATTGCATTTGTTTTTGCATGTATTGGCTCGAATGCTTGTAAACGAATGTGGTTGAAGCGAATCCGATTGGATTTATTTGAGCTTTTGGATGCCAATGACTTCATGTCGTATATCATAATAAATGCTTTGTCTTTACTTCATCTTTCTAACCCTTATCTTTCATTTGCATAAAACTTTAGTATACCAGGCACCAGTATTACTCTCATTTCATTCCTTTTATAGTTTCTGCATGAATTCTATTTCAAAAGCCACTACTGCAAAGAACACCTTACCTACCAACTACCAAATTGCCTACCAAATTGCCCTTGCTGAAGAAAGAAACAATTGTGATGGATATTTGAACAACTGGACAGCTCATTTTCCATGGATTACCTGCAGATCAGACAAGCATGTTCCCACATTCTATTTTAAGCTGGAAAGCTAAAGATGCGAAGATATAAGCAGCACATCTAGAAATTGTGCCATGCTCCATTCATGGCACTGCAGCATTCTTTGCCCACTGAGGCTTCTTTGTCTTTCTGCTGAACACTCTTTTCTTATGTTGTCTTTCTGGTAAAAAGCATGTGATTGTGCTCTGAAACCTTTTTATTTGAGATAACTTCAGTTAATATTAGCATCTTCACTGTAATACCAATGTTCAGATTACTAAGTGAATTATGCTACCTTACCTGAAAACAGATCATTATGAAGCCTGAGCAGATTAAGCGACCAGTTAGGTAGCCGTTATCGAGTTATTGGTGTGATTAATAGATTGTGTGTGGACCAACACGGGGCTATGCAATGATTGATAGTGTGATCTTAATGATCAGTCAAGCAATGCCATACCTGGAAATGGGAAAAATGCAACATTACCACCCATTTATACCCATGCTGAACTTATTCTTAAAGCAATCTGTTCTAGTTGGAAGTTTGGAACCACGACAAGCCAAGATACTGAATAGAGTAATTGCTTTGGAGAAAGCCTCGTCTTTGTCACTGATGATTAATTATTTATAGATACTTATCATATTATAAGAGAGGGTTTCGGTGGCTGTTACCTTGGGATGTTCTTTGGAATTTACAATTCAGAATAATTATGGACTGACGTGGAAAATGATTTATAAATTCTTTTTAACACACTTATGGTGCTCCCGATGGGTGTGGAGGGATACGATTCCTTCAAGTTGCATGCACGTGGAGTCTTTTATCAACAATTTAATTTGTTTTTAGATTTAATAACGTGATACTCTAAGTACTTATTGGTTTTCCAATGCATGTGATCATTGACATTCCAAAATACATAGATGTGTCATACGAGACAACCGTGTCCCATGTAGGACTATTGTGTCACACACATGACTGATGTGTCTTCCAGCGCGGGACGAGTGTGTCCGACGAGGGACTGGAGTGTTCCAACGTAAGACTGGTGAGACAAGTGTCTCGGGCGGGACTAGAGTGTCCCAACGTAGAACTGGTGTATCCCATGCATGACTGGAGTGTCCCAACGTGAGACTGGCGTGTCCAACACAACATTGGTGTGTCCTAGTGTGAGACTAGTGTGACCCAGTGTGAGACTGATATGTGTTCCGCGGGACAGATGTGTGTTTATTTTTTCCATTTAAAGTGTCGGTTAATGAGAAAATAATTTGTTTCTTGTTTCAAATTATATTTTTTAACAATAAAATAATAAAAAACAAAAATAAATGGGTAACGTGCTCGGCGTTGGTGTACGAGTACCCTTTTCCGATAGGCTGCTGCTGCATCAGTGATCTGGGGTCTTGGAACAAGAATCATGGGTAAAATAAAACTAAATCTTGCTGACATCATGAAGGGTGAAGATGTAAGATGCTGCTTTGACTGGACCACTGAAGTGCTTTTAAGTTTCTACAGGTTGGCATCCATGTTTCTGGAGAATAGTGATGGCATGACTCATTCAAATCAGAGATTTGATACATGATATCTTTGTTTTATGCTCATGCAGGCTTTGTGATAATTTTGATTAAGATCATTAACTGTGTGGAGACTGCCCTTAGATTGAGACATGATATGTTTGTTTTATACTTATGCAGCCTTTGTAATAATTTTAACTAAGATCATTATTTGTGGGGAATCTACCCTTGGATGTTGAGGAATAAGTTGAGCTTTATTTACAGCTCAGATTGATCCCTTTCATGCATTTTTCCAGATAAGATTAAGAATAAGCTGCCATACAACATTTAGCTTTTATCATAATGGTGGTTTCTGTCAAGCTTGCATTTTACTTTTCTAATATGTGCAGATGATTTCCTCTCTTTTTTGTAGAAAATGCAATAACCTTCGTGATCCTATCTTACTAGCTCAAATATACCTCATTCTTCATTATTTTCTTTAACCTTTCAAGCTTCCCGCTTCTGGGGGGAGAGCCTTTGAGAACTGCTTTCTTCCCTAAGAAACTACAAGATTTTGGACAGAAACAAGTCTCATAGTGCACAAAAATATTTAGGTGATGACATTTTTACCTTAAAAAACACCATTAAGATATAAAGGAAACAAATCAAATACAGAAAATAAACATAAGCACTTGAAGCTTTTCCAATCCTTGTCTGAAATACATGATTCTACAACAAACAAAAGTATGATCCAAGTAAGTAGTTCAGTTAGCATTTACAGAAAGGCAACTGATCAGATTGGTGACAGGACACCAAAAAATTTGAAGGAAGATGCCAATCTTCCCAGACACCTATATATTGTTTTTGCTGGTGCCTTCACCTGGATCCCACGGGGATCAACTTCATTATGGCAGAGATGGGCATGCCGAGGAAACCGATAACTATACAGACAAACCATTGCTGAAAAGAGAGAGGAATGGTGTTGGCAAAGTCCCCAAGGAACTGAACTATTATGAACTGGAAGAGGACTGTACAGGTCAGAACGGCAACGAACACGTAGTTCTTCAGAATACCAAGCAGGACATTAACTTTCTCCATCTCCCTTGAGCTTATCTCGTTGAAGACCTATAAAAAAGATCAGATGATCGTACGAACATGCTTAAATGTTGGAATTGCAGCAAGATAAGCTGAATAATTGCTCAAATCATCTCTTCTTGACCAAGAGGTCTGCATTTTCATTTGGCCAAATAGTTTGAAAAATCACAGTACTCCGAATACAAGGAATATTATATTTATTCCTTAAATCTCTAGACAATTTTATGCCAGGGAATTACTGCTCGAAGGAAAATCATTTAAAGCCTCGACAATATTGAAATGTGATACTTCTCTGAATTTCAACTTTTCTCTTGACAATATCGAAATGATTTCTATAATATGTTTTTAAGATAAAGTCTGTACAGTGAAATTGTTCAACTTCTAAAACTATAATTCAAAGGAAAATCATTTACAGAAAGGCTTCAAGATCACTCCTCATATTTGGGAGGTAAACTGTAACATCACCCAAAATAATTTCTATTGCAACTTGTGAAACAAAGCAACTAGTCTCATTGTACTTTTATTTCTATCTCTATTTGATTCTGCATGAAAATATAGGCTACCTTTTTAGGAGACTATCTATCTTAATGACATGAAACTTAATTTCTTCTTTTACCTGGCAAAAGACGAAAGAGTTGAAAATAAGCGTGTTCAAAGTTAGGTCTGCGTCAGATCCTGAAAGGTCGAAGAGTCTTTTCCCTTCAGTTTGGAGATACCATATAACAATAAACTGATAGAATGACTGCCCCAGGATATTTCTCCACATAACATTGCTGATGAAATTTCCCTTCCTACCAACAGGTGTTCTTTCCATTAAATCATTAGTTGGAGGTTCAGTTGCTAGTGCAAGTGCTCCAAGAGTGTCCATGATCATATTCACCCAGAGCAGCTGAACAGCAGTAAGTGGAGCATTTCCTGGAGTAAAGACAAGTGGAAAATTCAAGCAAGAATCAAGATGGATTTTTTTTTGGTTCCAAAATTAACAAATATTGGTGATTACCTGTTAGGCATGCTGAAGAGAAATTAACAATTAGAGCAACTACATTAACAGTAAGCTGAAACTGCACGAACTTCTGAATGTTGATGTATACTGATCTTCCCCATTTTGCCACAGTGACAATTGTTGAGAAATTATCATCCAGAATTATAACATCAGCACTCTCCTTTGCTACCTAAAAGATAAGTTAATAAATCAAAACCATAGACTACAAACACGGAAATCCCAGGGGATACCAATAAAAAGTGCAAAAGTATATAAGTTGAAGCACACTGACCACCATTACCCAGTTTTGGTGTAGAATGGTGATAAATATCTCAAGGGAAATGCTAAGTATCATGATTTTTTAATATTGATAGAAAGGGTAAGTAGCGAGAGCATGTGCAGAAATGTCCGAGACCATCAACATAACATAATGCTTAATATCATGCTGGATGACCCTGGACCGATCGAGCAACCTAAAGGACCACACCTAATAGGCACAATGAGGAAGGAGAGCACCTTACAAATTGTTAGTAGCGTACGTTGTTGGTTCACCAACAGGCAATTTTTTTGATCATTTCATAAGCGTAACTAACCAGGAAAACTTTCAGCTTCTGTGAGGCCATAGAGTTACCTGATTATCAATTTTTAAAGCATAGATCCATAATAAGAAAGTAAATTACCTCAGTTCCTGCAATGCCCATAGAAAGCCCTATATCTGCTTCATGAAGAGCTGGAGCATCATTGGTCCCATCACCGGTCACGGCTACAACTTCATTGAATGTTGTGCGCAGGTGCTTCACCAATGTATGTTTATCTAATGGTGAGGACCTAGCCATCACCTAAAGAAACAACATTATGAGCCTAATGGAGCCATTACAACAATTAAGCCAAATCTAAGCGCAAAAATCAGATAAATGAAAACTCACTTGAAGTTTTGGAATTATTTCAGTTAATTCTTCTAACTTCATCTCTCGAAATACAGGACCTTCAATAGCAATACCGTCATCAGTGAGGATACCACATTCCCTGGCGATTGCCTTTGCTGTGTTTATATTGTCACCAGTTACCATCCTAACAGTAATTCCAGCCGATCTACAAATCTCAACAGATTCTTTTACACCAGGCCTAACGGGGTCCTTAATTCCCACAATTCCAATGCAAGTATATCCTCTCACAGGAATTTGATCCTCTGCAGAGAAGTTCCCATCAAGTTCCATATAAGCAAGGCATAGTGTGCGTAGAGCTTCACTCGCAAAACTATCGATTGTGTTCTTGAGGTGGTCGGTCATATCATCATTCAAGGGGAGGACAGTGCCCTCCATATCCACAAACTTGTCGCAGGCATCCAAGATTATTTCAGAAGCTCCTTTACAGTGTGCTCGTAGCCCCCCTTCTGGTAGTTCAATGACCACCCCCATTCTCTTCTTAGCAGAATTAAAAGGTTCCACTTTAACAACTTTGGTTTGTCCACGCTCTGCCTTAAAGTCCCCACCAAGTGACAAACCAAACTCCAATATAGCGGTTTCGGTTGGCGTTCCTAAAATTTCATACTTACCATCTTCATTCATCACGACTTCTCCACCAGTGTTGGTAAATATTGACTGCAAAAGCAGCTTAATTGCAACCGGAGACAAAGTGTTTGTAGTCTCCTTGCTATTCTCTACATCCTTAACACTTCCACAGATGCATGCTTTGACAACAGTCATGTGATTGGTAGTGAGTGTTCCTGTTTTATCACTACAAATGGTAGTGGCTGAGCCCATGGTCTCGCACGCAGCAAGATGGCGGACCAAAGCTTTATCATTCATCATTTTTTTCATGGCAAAGGCCAGACTAAGTGTCACTGCCAAAGGAAGTCCTTCAGGCACAGCAACAACCACAATAGTAACCGCGACAGCAAAATATTCCAACAACTCCAGCAGGTCTTCAATCGACCAGCTGGAGTACATACCATCTTGCACCTTCCGGCTAATTAAACCTTGTGCTAGCACAGCAAATGTGACGACGGCAAAGAACAGACCAATTTTACCGATGATAGTTGCAACTCCATTTAGTTTCACCTGCAATGGAGTTTCGTCGTCACCTCCTTCACTGAGTGTAGCCATCAATTTGCCCCATTGGGTCCTCATACCTACAGTTGTTACCAGCATTTTGCAGGATCCATCTTGAACCTTAGTTCCAGACAGAAGAAAAGGGTTATCGGAGTTCACCGCCACAGGTTCAGCTTCGCCTGTTAGACTCGATTCGTTTATTAGGAGAGAATATCCAGACAAAAACAGGCCATCTGCAGGTACTTGGTCTCCGATACCAAGGTGCACAATGTCACCGGGAAGAAGATCATAAATGGAAATTTTCAGTCTGAATCCGCTACGTGTGACCTGAATTGTGATCTTCTTCTTCTCCTTATCCAAATCCTTGAACTGCAAGGACTGCCTATAGTCACTTGTGGCAGTTACGAACACAACCAGCAGGATGCTGGCAACAATCCCAAGCCCATCATGGGCACCCTTCGGCCATCCTTCCATGGCGATTCCAACAACAAGGGAGAAGAATGCACAAACAGCAAGGATCATAAGGGTCATGTCATGAAGTGCTTCCCATACATAAACCCAGAAACTGCGAGAAGGGCTCTCTGCAAACTTGTTAATGCCAAAAATATTTTGCCTGCACTTCTTTACTTCCTCAGTACAGACAATACCGTTGGTGGTCGAGGTGGAGAGCTTGTTAGCAATGCCCTCTGCACCACCATGTATTTTCAGTTTTTTCAGGTCATGGCCTTCGACAATGGAACCACACTCGTCAGCACATATTTCAAATCCAGCTTCCCTTACTTCATCAGGTACGACATAATCTCCACGAAGCGGAATGCCTGGGAATGAAATAGAGCAAAAGGGTATAAAATCAGTTCAGTTCAATTACATAGATTGCAAACCAAAGTAAGATGATATCAACAAATATATACCATGTATGAACTGATGGGCAGCTTTGGAAACCAAAACAGCAATTCTTAACTTCTCCTGAGACAAGGGCAGATCAATTTGTCAAGTGTAGCAGCATAAACATAAACTGATGCCATGAATGGTTTGTACCAGAATCACTCTTTAAGAAGTAGTCGCTTCAACAAATGACATTTTAGGATTTTACAGTGTTCCTGTTATAATCAGCAAGAAGATCCATTACTTGATTAGCAATGGAAGATTTTATGTTACGTTCCATCATAAGGACATAATGTTACATTAATACTGGAATAATGTCACATGTGTGTTTCAATAAATAAAACGAGAGTATAAAGCAAAGTCATATCCAGTAGACCACTTGACCATGTGAAGGTCAATCTTGGACTGCTTGACCTTCATAAATTCTCCAACATGGGTCAAGCTTTCACATATACGCTCTGGAAATTTAAAAATCTGCCACCTTTACGATCTGTAAGAAAGACCCACCATTTCCTCAGAAAAGAAACCTACAATTGGAACAACTTCACATTTCAATGAAAAAACTATTTTCAACTCCTAATGGTCCTAATATTCCTTTCTCGTCAAATTTCTCAATACCGTCAAATATGTTAGAAGTTTACGTTTAGACCATAAATTCCTAAAATTCATGACTTCAGCTTCCTGAAGAAAGAGCGAACCGAAGGTGTTCAACTCATAATTTGATGACCCGCACAATAACTTCATAAAAAGCACCAAATGCATGATCCTGCTAATTGTGACCCTTGAAACAAGCACAATAACGCTTGATATCATATGCATCAGCGCTGCCATAATTTGGACGTTGTGACTTGTTCCAGAATCTTCTAGCTTACAAGTCAAGCACAAAGCCGAAGACAATTTTTTTATTTATTTTATAAAAAACTAGAATCTAGCAATCAGACTAAACACAAACTGGTTTCCGGTGGTTGGTGGGATGCGGTTCGTAATTCAACTTAACCCTACCACTCACAGAAATTGCATCGAAACGCTTCCTCAATCCGTAGAATCGTAAATCAATAACATTTAATTAGTGCTAAAACCATAAAAGGGAAAACGGTTGGTGGGAACACGACCTGAGCCTGTGGTATGTGACAAAAAGGTCGACAGGTTGGAGTAAAAACGAACCTGGTTGGTTCTCTGCATGGCCCTTGCCTCGGATCGCTTGGAGAGATTGGCGGTGAACCTGAACCTCCTCTTGGGGTTCTTGACGAGGCCACAGAGATTCCTCCATCGCTCCAACGCGTCGTCCGACGAGTTCTTCGACTTCACGTCCCCGAAGTTGCTCTTCAGGTAACTCTCCATCCTACTATCCTTCTTCCTTCTTTAAAACCCCTCCCAAATCCCTACCGGAATGGTACTTGCTTTTCCTTTTCCTTTTCCTTTTTAGTTTTAGTTTTAGTTTTGGGGAACGAATCAAAACAAAAGGGGAGGTCTGCTTTGATTTGGATGGCCAATCACATAACACACACACAGAGAGAGAGAGAGAGAGAGAGATTCTTTTTTGTTTTTTGTTTTTTGTTTAAAGTTTAGTTTTTTATTGCAAATTGATGTAATCACTCACTCGGTCTTCCTCCGCGGCCGGTCCGTGTTGACGCATGGGTTTGACCAGATTTGTTAAATAGTTTTGTACTCGGGGAATTTCGTGTCAAACATAATATAAAGAAATTTTAGTTGAATTGACATCTGGTTTAGGAATGTATGTAGTTTGCAATCTCAACACAACTTCGCATTATAGAGGGTAAAGTAAGTTTTACGTCGAATGGAAACGAAATGTAGTTTTATAGATAATTGACCTGTCTTGTATATACGGGTATTTTTATCTTTTCACAACCAGATCCATTTACTAAATGAGCTTAGTGAAAAAAATTGAATTGTCACATTATATGTTAGGTATAACTTTTTCTTTCTTTTTATCGATCCGTATAATAAAAGGTATCATTTGGATCCATTTACCTAACAATGAAAGCTTTGATGTGACGTTTACTGAAAATGGATAGAATTATTCTAAGCACTCAATTATTGGTCTTCAACTTCAACTACAAGTCAGAGTTTCATAATGTATCCACTCTCTAATAACTGCTTCGCCTTAATGATAGAGATGACTCTTTTTTTTGGGAATTAAATTTGTTTATTTTTTAATCATTGACTTTGAACTCTGTAATACCATCTTAATTAACAATATAACAGCTCTGTCGATAGTATTGAACACATGGTTTTTTAAATGGATTAAAACAAAATATAGAATCAATATTTGAAATATATATGCTATCCTTTATATGGTCTTCATCAATTTAAGACCCCTTAATAATCAGAGAACGACATACATTTAACATACACCAATATAATTTGGATTACCATTTCTAATTGGTTTTGGGGCATCTCAGGCTGGTACAAATGACTTAAGTGGGCTTATGAGAAAGTTTTGAAATCATCATGGGCTCAATGAAGGCCGACAAAAAGAGGAAATATATATGAGGGAATATTTGGATATTACAATCCTAGAGGACCTAGACCATCATATAGATAAGAATTTGCGGTTGACAATCAAAAGTTCCACTAAACTCTTCATTCAAAATTAAAGTTCAAGTTGTTGTTTTAATATGTTTAACACTAGTTACACAATTTTGTTTAGAGCATCCCTTGTCGCGGGATTTTTTCGGTCGCGAGAGAGGTCGGTCGTCTTCGACCGGTTACACAAATTTTTAACAGTAGAATAAGGGATGTCATCTTCGCCCGGGTTGTCGACCCGGTTGTCCGGGTCATCCAACCCGGACGCGCCACGTGACGCGTCCGGGTTGAATTTTTTTTATTTTTTTTAATTTTGTTTTGATTTTTGATTTGATTTTTTTAATTTTTTTGTTTGAGTTTTTTATAATTTTTTTTTGAAAATTCGTTTTATAATTGTTTTGATTTTTTAGAAAATTTTTAAATTTTTTTAAATTTTTTACCAAGATAGACCCCGAAATGATGTGGAGGAGAGAGGTAGGTTGTATTGGGGTGTGGTTAAGATATGAATAGTATAGGAAAGAGAAGAAAGTGGGTTGAGGAAAGAGAAAGCTGATGTGGAAGAGAGAGAAAGCTGATTTTGAAGAGAGAGTTGATGACCGGGTCGTCCAGGTCATGGTTAGTGATGGTCTTAACGATAAACTAAGATGGTTGAATCGGTTAAAGATTCGAATTCTAGAAGTTGCAAAATATCGAGGACATTGATGTATGTTACTTTCCTCTCCCTAACAAATACAAAAAATTCCACACAAAAAAGAATATTTTTTCATAATAGTAGTGCCCCACTGGTCTGATGCGGTCGTATATACGAATGTGGCGGGGGATCACATCGCATCCAAATATACGAGCTTGTTTATGTGGATGGCATATGAGGGCACATATGTGACAAATACGACCGCATGTGTAGGGTATCTCAAAATAGTTAATTTCAATTTTTTAAATCTTGATTTTTTTTAAATTTTCTCACTCTCAAAGAAACTAAAATACCATTACTTGCATACTTGTACTATCACGTGTCTTTAGCTTAACATTTTACGTTAGAGTTGATTCAATTTTTTAGGGAGCTACTACTTATCGTCGGAAAATTACTTAAATCGCCCTAAAAATTACCTTTTTACTCTTAACAAATCAATTAATACACATTTCGTCCCGTGTCTTTAAACAAGTTTTTAACTCAGTTTTACACACATTCCTAGTACCAACACCACGAAAATGTCTAGCGAATCACCTGGATCCGCCGAGGTAACGGGGGTGGATTTTTTTCTCCGACTCGGGCGTCTTGGGCAGACGTCTGTTTTTTTTTAAAAAAAATAAAATTTCTGTTAATTTAATTTTTTTTCAAGTTCCGTTGCAAGATTTCGGTGATGATGGAGTAGATTACAATGAGCTTTTTGAAAGTAAAGAAATATTTACAACAATCGAGGAAGCTTGTGAATGGGCGAAACAAGTTGCAATAGGAGCCAGATTTTTTTTGGTTATATCATCATACAAACCAAAAGCAGATAACCGGATGGATTGTTACCTGAGATGTGATCGCAGACGTGAAATGAGTTCTCGTGATACGAGTATTGCACTACGAAAGAATACAAAAAGAAAAGGTTGCGGTTGTCGTTTTTTGGTAAAAGTGGTCGAGCGACGAGATCGTGATGGATGAGTCGTTGTTTCTAGTAGCACCTATGGGCAGCACAACCACGCACTTGCAATTTATTCAGAGGGTCACCGACAGGTCATCGGACTTAGTGCTGGGGCCAAGCAAATTGTTCGTGATATGACAGAGAGACCACGTAACATTTTGTTGGCGTTAAAGGAGAAATTCTCGGAGGATAATCCCAATCAGAGACACATTTATAACTTCAGAGAGTACATGAGGAGGACGAAATCTGAAGACAGAAATTCCGCGTAGCAGTTTCTCAGTCAGGCAATGCAGCATAACTATTTGCATTGGATTGTGGCAGATGAATAAACTAATGTCCTCACTCACGTATTTTTGGTACATCCGACTTTAGTTCAGTTGTTGCGTACATACTCATTCGTAATCTGCATGGATTCGACGTATAAGACGAATAAGTACAAGATGTCTTTGTTTGAGATGATTGAGGTTACTCCAACAAACATGAATTTCCTCGTCGGATATGCGATTTTGAAGGATGAGACCGAGTCTAGTTACTGGTGGGTGTTGGAGAGGTTGCGAGATCTGTTATTGGATATTGTTAGCCCGACTGCAATAATAACGGATCGGGAGTTAGTTCTGATGCGACCAATGACAAATGTTTTTCCTGAGTCTGCTCATTTATTATGCACCTGACATATCAACAAAGACGTGTACAACTACACATACCACGTTTTCGGCAAGGACAAGCAGTCTGCAGAGATTTTCTGGCGTGGAAAGTGAAGGAAAGTCATGTTTTATGATTCACAGACAGATTATGATAGAACAGTCCGTAATCTGAAAGATTCTTACAAATTCTGGTCAGTGCTGACGGAGTATGTGCAAGACACGTGGTTGGTGAATAAAGAAAAGTTTGTGTTGAATTGGACGAATAAAGTTCTTCATTTCGGCAACACTACGAACTGCAGGGTGAAAAGTGCACATTCGGCTCTGAAAGAGTGAATCATTACACCGACTGCCGCTCTCGACACTCTTTTCGACCGCGTGAACTCGGCTATTGAATTGCAGTTGACGAATATTCAGGACTTTCTTGAAGATTCGAGACGTCGAATTGTGGCAAACTACATAGGTCCTTTGTTTCAGCATATAAATGGTCGAGTTTCGCATCGCTGCTTGTTGTTATTGACTCAGGAGTTGAAAAGAATGCAGACTTAAGTAATGAAGTTGAATATCGTTCTGGTGTGCTTTTCTGACATCACATGAGATTCCTTGTGCATGTACCATGTACGAGTGTTTTGCGTCAGGTGATAGAATTTATTTAGAGAAGATTCATCCATTCTGGAAAACACTTGTCATTGTGGCAAACACATGAAATGAAGAGTTATATAAGTAGAAAGGGTAGATGACGATTTAAGTAGTTTTACGGCGACGAATAGCAATTCAGTTTTTTTACCTAATTTTTTTATGCATACATAAAAATTATTAATATGTATATTATTGATATTATCTAATTATTAAACAGTAAATTGCATATCCTGCATTTCTAAACCTAGAGTGTCATCCCCACGAAATCCATTGCTCTGTATATAACAAGATTTTCTTGTTGGGGAAACGTGGATCATAATTGAAGTGTTACACCATCAATTGTTGCCTCATCACTTTGGGAACATATGCACCTAGAAAGTGCTGATAGAGAGGATAATTGGAGGGATGAAGAAGACTAAAGACATGAATTTTCAAGTTTTTCCACCATATTCTACCTTGCTATTATGGTGGAAAAACTTATAACACTTTGTTAATATTATTTTCAGAAAAAATCGTTTTAGCGTTTTCCCACCATCTTAGCTTCTTAGCATGATAAATTCTGTAAGAAATGTCAACATATATCAACTAGACCTTAAGAAATAATCAACAAGGTGACTCATACATACAAAACACAAACGTCCAATTTCTGAAGTCATAAAAGCCTAATAAAGAACCAATTTATTTGACAGTGGAGGCCACGATAGAATTAGAATCCAAAGGGTCCCAATCCAACATGTTGCGATGTAGTTTGAATTAGACTAAATCGCATTTGGAAATAAAACATAAATCCAAAACACAGTCACCAGACTGAGTAAATGAGTTTGGACAACGGAAATGATAGTATAGAGTAGTCTTGTAGATTCTACAGCGACCTGTACATGTTTTGTTAATTAAGGTAAAATTCTTGGTCCAAAGTTATGAACTTTGGCTTTGGATATATTGAAGTTTTTGTTTTGAAATAGTCAAGATTAGATATTAATCTCATGAAACTTATCTTAGATAGAAGAACAAATTAGTAGTATATTTGTTTAGATAAAACACAAGTTGCTTGGGTGGTTAGTACTTTTGTTGGAACTTACTACCTTTAAACTTGACTAGGATCTCCACTAACATACACACGATACAATATATTCAATTTCAATATGAGAAGGTGATTGGCCGCACATATCTTATTTTCAACTTGCTGAAGCCTATCTTAACTTAAATTTTAGACCATGCTAATTACAATTTTGTAAATTAGGTTCTAGACTTTTTCTAACTTTCTTGGTACTAATTCTACCACAAGTAGAAGACAACTTTATCAAAATAATAAGCAAAAGACATTTGCATGAGGAATAACCGAACAAGATCTGCTGGTTGTTGAATATAAAAAACAGAGTTGATTTGAATCATTACAACAGTCTCCAACGTCCCATTTCCCAAAATATATATACATATCCAAAGATCTCATCTCACCAAACACAACGTATTTGTTAATTGTCATGAAATTTGTATTAAAAAAATGATCACCAGGCAACATTTGATACTGTCCAATTAATCGGTGAAATATATATATATATACAGTGATATATTCCACATGATATATATATATATATATATATATATATATATATATATATATATATATATATATATATGTATGGTCAAGCTCTAGTTAACCCAAGGCTTATCAAATTTAATTTAAGCCCCCTACAATCTCATCATTGGATCTTATTTACAGTTAATCTCACTATTCATTAGCATAACTATTTTTATCTTAATCTACCTTACAATTTGAAATGAGTGGTGGATATTTTGGGGGCTTAATTTAGAAAAATTAAGCACTAGGCTCACTAGAGAATTTCTGTATATATATATATATATATATATATATATATATATATATATATATATATATATATATATATAAACTTTTAAGTATATACGAAAGGTGATAGTCGACATCAATACAGAATGGTTGAATGCCAAATTGCCAATATTTAGGGAACAAGAATATTATTTGGCATTTTTGTTTAGGAAATAGGGATCAGAGACCAGAGAAGATGGGATCGAAAATATTGCATTGTATGCACAAGACATAAAGACATGAACAGATCTATTATCGTCCAACAACACCTTCACAACTACATAGTACATACCCGTATGTTTTTGGTTGACTTGTTCCAGTCAGAAATTGAATTATGTCGTCAACTTGTGTTGATAATTAACAGCTCCATTCTTAATGATGAAACTGCACTTCTTTATAGTTTCGATTTATCATGTTTTCAACGGTACGTAGGGTTGATTTTTAGTTATCAAGGTAAGTTGTCTAAGTTTAATTCATTGACTAAGGATTGTTACAAGACAAGGATGAAACCAGCATCCCACCCACCATGTTTGTCCATTTTTAGTTGACCTTTTATGTGTCATGTAGCCTAAGCAGTTGTTGGTTTTCAATTTGTTGTAAACACTTGTCAAAACTATAGAACCCTGAATGGGATTTTTGCTATACCATTGGCGTCCTCGATTGGAGATTGTGAGATTTTGACAAACTAGGATTATTTTGATTTTATTTGTTTGTTTGGGTGACAGGCTATGTACCAAATTTGAACCAAATTGGGTATAAGGGTAAGCAGTAGGGATATCCAATTTATGGTATGATATGGAACTACGTATCTTCTCGTCAAACTTTGAGTATTACAATTTGTATTTTCGAAGGTTTTTTTTTTTTTGCTATTGTACACATCGCAGTTGATCTAATTGACACTATGTATCTAAATTTTTGGGATTGTCGGATATACACTTGTAAGTGGAATATATTTGTTCATATACACATTTACCATTAGTAGACATCACCGTTTCCTTCCAATGCCGTCAGATAATTTGCAAATTAAACTTTGTAAAATTCAAATGTCATTGATACTTAAAATAAAAGTTAAAAAAATTTAAAACATAAAAAAAATCAAATTTCCTCTCCTCCTTCCACACACTCCGACCAATCTTGTGTATGGCCGCGACATGGAAATCCACTTCACCTCCAAACACACAATAACTCAAGCAAAATAATATTATTTTCGAATATGGATGCATATTACCAATTAGGTACCTACAAGGTGTCGAGTAACAAAAAAACTCATTTTTGAACACCAATAATATTATGGGATAAGTATTTTCAAACACCAAGAATAATCAAAATTTCATTACATTTTGTATCCTGAACTAATCACCCTAACAAATTAATTACAACCCAAGACTTAAGTAGTCTTAACTACTAAACTAGTCCTAACTCAGTCGACCATACCACACAAATTCACGTCAAGTAGGGGTGTCAACGGATCGGATACGGATCGGATATAGGTATATCCATATTCGTATACACGTGAAATTTACGGATTCGGATACGGATACGCATTGTTTGCGGATATGAAAAGTCTACATCCGTTCGGATATTTGACAAATTTGGAGCGGATACGGATAATATCCGCATCCATAAACATATTTCCCACCTTGCAACATTTTTCATTTTCACTTAGACAAATTCTTATACACAGTCACATTTATAATTTTATTTTGTTTTAAATATTAATTTACTTTATCTTAACTTTTAATTCCATATTCTGAAAATGATAACGATATTCAATGCTTGAATAAATGTGAGCAGTGGATGTATTTTATTTGAATAAATAAATTTAAATTATATATTCAAAATATAATCACACATGATTGAAATATGAATACTTTTAGGTATAATAATGTATTGTATAAGTATATAATACAAAATATGGATACAGATCTAATAATACATACATTCAATATCGGATCAGATATTATTCAGATCGGATGTATCAATATTCATATTCGCATGTCCGAATATTACACCAATCGAATATTTTTCGAAAACGGGACGGGAATGAGTTTTCGAATTTCGTACGTACAACGAAACCCCTACGTCAAGTTAGCCCCATGTCTTCACGCACGTGCGTTTCCGCGAAGTCATCCATCAAAACCCAACCAATATTTCCCCTCCAAACCCACCAACACCAAACCCATGGCCACGTCGGACTACTTCACCTCCACCGACAACTCCGGCGAAATCTCCACCACCGGCGACGAAATCTCCCTTTCCACCCTAATCTCCTCCCTCTCCTCCCCCTCCCCGACCACCCAACTCCAAGCCGCAACCCTCCTCCGCCACGTCACCAAACACAACCCGTCCCTCCGCCACTCCATCGCCGTCGCCGGCGCGATCCGACCTCTAATCCCTCTTTTCACCTCCACAAACCTCCTCCTCCAATCCGAATCCGTCACGACCGTCCTCAACCTCTCCCTCTCCGCCAACAACCTCCCCCTCCTCGCCTCCGCCGGCACCGTCCGGGCGCTCGTCGCCGTCCTCTCATCCCCCTCCCAGAACTCCCGTGCCTCCGCCGCTTGCTCCCTCCTCCACCTCTCCCGCCTCCCCCACCTCGCCGCCGTCATCGGCCCCGCCGGCGCCGTCCCTCCTCTTGTCCGCCTCCTTGAGACCGGACTCCTTAGAGGGAAGAAGGACGCCGCGACGGCGATATACTCGTTATGTGTCTCCGGAGATGAGAATAAGGTAAGGGCGGTCGATGCCGGGGTTGTAAGGGTTTTGCTGGATATTATGGCGGAGGTGGAGTCCGGGATGGTGGACAAGGCGGCGTTTGTGTTGGCGGAGGTGGTGGAGGTCGAGGTGGGGAGGCGGAAGGTGGTGGAGGACGGTGGCGTTCCGGTGTTGGTTGAGTTAGTCGAGGTTGGGACGAGACGGCAGAAGGAGGTTATTGTTGATGTGTTGTTGAAGGTTTGTGAGGGTGGGGAGAGTGTGAGACGGTTGGTTATCGCCGAAGGGGCGGTTCCGGCGATCGTTGAGGTCGTCAGGTGCGGCGGGTCACGGGCCGGAAAGAAGGTAACTGACTGACTGAATAACTGACTGTGAGTAGTGATGTCAATTGCTACAAAAATGATCAAACTAGCTGAAAAATGAAGATATCTAACTTGAATAAGATAAAAATCTTAGCTCTGCTCGAAGGCTCAATTCAAACTTCATTTGGCTATTTTTATACATACATAAATGGGCTCGACTTGACCTATTTAGATCCCTACTGGGAGTTAGGAATTACGATCTGCTGATACGAGTTTAATCCGTTGATTTAGTTAGATGAGCGCAAAATTTGAGGTGATGTGACTCACGTGCAAAATAGAAGTAGCAAACATATCTTGAGGGCTACAAGTCTATTTGAAGATTCGAGCTTCGGAGATGTTATTATTTCGATTACAATCGTTAATTGTTAAGGATATGTTTGGAAGCGGATCTAAGGAATGTCACTCGAGTATGCCTGGTACTGACGAACTACATGGATACTTAGGGAGTTAGGGTCCATTGGGATTGAGTTTGGAGACTCTAGATTGGTGGATGTTGTTATCACGATTCACAATTAACTATTTAAGGTCCGATTGGGATAAATTCTGGCGAAAGAAGGGTAATTCTAGTAGATATGGCAGTGTGTATGTGTAGCACGACAGGATGTGAGATGGTGACAAGATTTAAATACAAATTGGCGCCTCAGCTACTAAAATGAAGGTACCTAATTAACAGAATCCTAAGGGCTATTTAAAATTAGAATTCAGCTTGGAGAAACGAGTTTGGTAAAGATCAGTGAAGCATAAGGATTCGAAGTTCTTACTTTTAATCTAATTTGCCCGAGTAAAAATTTGAATTGTCTACTGAATAGTAGTTGCTCAGCTGAAAGATGTACAGTTCAGCAAGCTCGATTGGAAGTTTCTCATTAATTCAAATTCAAGTGTTCCTCTAGATATAACATGACCAAAAATCACAGTCATGGAATTAAATCTGCGAGAAATTTATTGGAACCTTACATAGATAAAAATACCTGCAACATAGTTGACTATTTACTTCAGTATTGATGTTTGTGTTGTTTTCTTTCCTCAGCATAATTTGTTAATCTGTTTACTTATGTAATCATAACGTCTTTGGATTTTCTTTTGTCTTGTTCAGGCTAAGGCTTTGATTGCTCTCTTGACGAAACCAAGTTCAGACAGCCTCAGTTAAATGATTTGAATACCAAAGAAAGAAATGATAACTTACTGTGACATCCACATTTCCTCAGAAATGTAAATATAGCTTCATTAAGATTATTGGTTGTGTGTACATTGATTTTAGCCTTTGTTCCTTTTCTTTCTGTTCTTTTTTAACCATTTAATTTGTTTGTTGTATCCTTCTTTTTCTTATATATACGTATATTACTTGAGGGATGTCATGGGTGATCTGATTTGTGTTAATTGGAGTGGAATCATATCTCATGTGGTCGGATTGGATAGATATGTAAATAGGAAAACAAAATTGTTTGGTATTTTTATCAAAAAGAAAAATGTATGGTATCAGTCTATCAGATGTGAGATGTGTGTGTGTGGATGTGTCAAAGAGTCTTAAAACTTTGGTGGAGAATTTAACACGTTTGTGCTTTTTTCCAAGTGCTGTACTGCTGTGTACTTTGATTATATTAGTTGCACTAATTCCACCACTGTGACGAGATCAATTTGTACTTGTGCATGGAAACTCTTTCGGATTGTGTGTTGTTAGAAGTGATAGATGATGGGAAGCTATTATAAGATATAATTTAGTTTTTGAGAAATTAATAGTGAAATGGTAAATTTTCAGTTCTAGCATTGACACACACTTTTGTGTATCATCTGTTTGTAGTTTCAGCATGTTATTGCATTATATATTAAACGTCATACAAAATTGATCCGGTTCACAATTTAACAAAGAAAAGCAAACAAAAATGGAGATGGCATTTTCTAATCCGAATCGGAAGCTATTTTTCATGGCTATGCAAGGAATATGAAAAAAAAAACTTTGGAAGGATTTTGCGGAAGGATTCCATTATGAAGTAAGGGCTTTGTCAACAAACTGTTCTTTTTGCAAATTTCAATTGGAAATCTTCTTTCACACTCGATCCAAAAGTATGTGTTTGATGTCAAAGGTCCCATAAAAATAATTAAAATATTTCCTAATTAGGCAACTTTAAGTTACGAATAGGACTTGTCGCTTTTATAGTGCTTCAGATATGTTTTATATATAGCGTATTAAAGCAACTATATCACTGTCACGCAATAAATCGACAATTGCAAAATTGCATGAGTTATATATAACAATTGATTTTGCATATTCAGCAACAAAACATAATACTTTGTATGACTTTTAATTTTTAAGAAAAGGACATGTAAGATGTGACTCACCGGGAGGTTTAGAATATGACACTCATACATCTGCAAAATTGTCTTAGTTTGAAAAATTATAGAAAGGTTAAGAGAGAGCTTGGGAAGAAAATTGAAAATTGTTAATTTTGTTGGTTTTTTTTTATCTTAATCTATATTTTGATGATTTAATCAACCTAATCTTAATCACGTTCAAATGTAGTGTAGCACACATATTGCACAACATAAATATTGTTTTGTGCTAACATCTACATGTGATCAAGACTCAATGAAGAAATGAATTCAAGTCAAGACATGTAATCAAACTATTGAAAACACGTAATTTTATATTTCTTTTGAGTCTTAGGAATCTATATAATTTTGAGCGTACAAGAGTTAAAATTCATTCACATAGACACTAGGTTTCTTATAGAAGTCACACACAAAATCTCAGATCAATTGGACTTCAATGTGTTACCCAAACTTTGACCGGAAATCACAAAGCCCAAACCAGAACTTCCTGTGCAAATTTGGTCGGCCGAACCACTTCCGTTCGACCGAATTATCAATTATCCAATAGTGATTTAAAAAGCTCGACCGATTGACCGTGACATTTTCGGTCAACCGTCTACAAGTGTCATTTAAACTGTTAGACTTGTCGTATTATATCAACGGTCGTATTCACATTTTTATCCATACCCCAAAAATACAAGTGACCATCGATCGATCGTGGACCTAGATTCGGTCGTCCGAACATAAATGTTTTGACAACCACATAGATCCTGTTAATTTTCGGTCGACCGACTTAACCATTTTGTTCGACTGTTTGTCCCTAGACTTTTCTTGACATTATTTCTGGACTGCCAAAACTCCCTGAACGATCGACCGTCCCACATTTAAGTTCGACTGTTCAATTAAGTGAACTTAAGTTATAGCCTTGTTCATTTGACCAACCCCTGTTCGGTCAGTCGTTTTGTTCCTAGACGTCTCTGGACTTTTCTGGACGTCGTCTGGTCGACCGTTAGACCCGTTTCGGTCGACCAAAATTAACCGAATAATGTCATGTACTTTTCTGTTTTGTGTTTCTTACACAATCTTTTACCACTTATATCCCAATGACTATAACTCTCTTATAGCTTATATATAGAGGTCTCCAAACCTTATTCAAAAATCTCTCCTACTACTATTTGCCTCTTATATTAGAGAGAATCATCAAATACTCAAAGTCATACATTTCCACATATTTGATCATTTCCAAATACTACTCAAAGTGTGCTCGAGATAGAGAGTGTTGTCTCACTCAACATTGTTCAAGAAGCAAGGATTTCGGTAAAAGTCTGAAGTGATCTATCTCGGATTGTAAGAGAAAGAAATTAAGCTCGACGAGGACTGTTCGCGAGTTTGTGGTGTAAATGCTCTCGGTCCGGAATGAGATTGTATAGTGAAGACCGGACGAGGGAGGTGCGGGAGAGGTCGAGGGTGGAGGAAGAGGAGGAAGAGGTGGAGGTGATGGAGTCGGTTGTGGGGGTCATGAGGTTGGTGTGGTGAGGAAGTGGGTTTCGGAGTATTTATACGCGGCGGTTAGGGTGGATCTGGAATGGTGGGCTGAAGGTCGTTTTCGCGGTCCAAGGATGGTTCCTGTATATACAGTAGTCCCTCTTCAGCTGACAGCTGTTGCTTGTTTTTATTTTACTTGCATATCATCCAAAGACAGATATATGAAAAATGAACGTATATATTTGTCCTAAAACTCAATCTTTATTACATTTTATATCAAATGACTTCATTTTTTTTATTTTGAACACAGATAATATGAGTAAGGATCAATATCTACAATTTAGATTTTCTATTTAAAATTTAAGTTATAAGTAAGAATAAATTAATGTAACAAAAGTTAAAGGTAATATATCCTCCTATTATTATTATTATTATTTTAGACGAGTAAAAATGCTCTTTGGGATGAGATTGGTTTGCAGAAAGTAAAGGAATTTCAAAATTTACGTTCGACTCATGTGGAATTCTAAGTATAAGTGAGAAATTCATCTCAAGTACAATTTTTAACTCTCAAAACATAATTTCATTAAAAATTCCAGCAAATCAATTGCTAGAAAATCGTTCTATAAATTCAATTTCTCCACTTTCTAGTTATTTTCCTGTAAAAACAATCACACCCCCTAAGGTGCGAACTTTGAAGTTGTAGAGTTTCAATTGAAACTCAAAATCCAACATTTTTTTTGATTTTCATGTACCCGAATGAACAAGGAGGCAATTCCAGTTCCTTGTAGTTTTCCTTGTTACCAATTGCACAACTGACATACATATCAACTCATGGTCAATTTTAGATTTTTTTTTAGTTTTAACTATTCTAAATTAACACTCCTTTAAGACTTAAGGGCCAATTAGACTTGCCTTAGTTACGTACCTGTTTTGCTCTTGGATTTATGAGACCTTAGATTTTGCTTTCTACAATTTTTTAAAAACTAATAGTCTATTAAAAATCAATTATAATTAGTTTATTTTCTCGATATACCATACTTGTGGTTCGCTTTTTTGCCTTCTTTCAACCTTAAAAAATAAATTATTTGTATTGCAGATGTCAGAAGTTTCAATGAACAAGAAGATCAAAACAAGTTCTGGATTGATGGGCATTGACTCTTTACCTGATGGTCTCATTGAAAGAATTCTAACTCGTCTACCTATTACTGAAGCTATTGGGACAAGCTTATTATCTAGACCTTGGAGATACCAATGGAGGCACATGTCGGACCTTGTTTTCGACTGGACATCTTTGTTCGATGGACTAGAGGAAGATGAAGCATATGAGCACGAGCGCAAGCTTGTCGGTGTTGTCACTCGAATCTTGTTGCTTCATGTTGGAAAGATAAGGAGTTTTCAGTACACCGCCCGCTTGGAGTCATTCTATGAGTTGCATGTTTGGATGAATGTGCTTAGAAATGCCGATATCGAAGAACTCATCCTTGCATTAGATAACGATGGTGTTAGTCCCGATCCATATAACATGCCATCCACTCTTTTTGGTTGCAACAACTTGAAGTATGTGTCCCTTGATTTCTGCGGCTTGCGAATTCCTCATTGCTTCAAAGGGTTCGACAATCTCACCACCGTTGTCTTGGCATTCGTCGAATTTGAAGATAAGACAAGCTTTGAGACTTTGATTCGCCGTTGTCGTATTCTTCAACGCTTGACTTTGAGACATTGTACGGGGATTGACAAGTTCAATATTGTTTCTACCACCCTTGTTTATTTCTCTTTAGAGGAATCTCATCTACATGATCTGCGATTCAATGCGCCACTTCTGGTTACTATAGAACTCCATCTGTACCACTGTGTGATGAGTACGATTGCACAAGGGGGTGGAACCCTCGATATAAACAACGGCCTCCCAAACCTTGAGAAGCTTCACCTTTTCGATTGCTCGTTACAGGTATATATCTGTACTTGTTGAAACATCCTACCGTTATGTCCTCCGACGATCCATCTTCAGCCAGCCTCCCTTCCAGTTTCCAACAACATTAATTCCATATTTATGACTCCCCAACGAATCTATTGTATTTGTATAAATAAACGCAAATCATGTAATACAAACATAAGAAATATACAAAAATCTTCTTCTTCTCCATCTCCTTCGTTTTCAACATGGTATCAGAGCGGTAATCTGCAAGCCTCAAACCTCCCTATTGTCCTCATCGGCCTCACCTCATCTAGGGGGTTGCAGATCGATACACCCACATCCATACCCAAAAAAAGAGAGGAGAAGAAAAATAAACTCAAATGAATGTCGGACAGAAGTCACCTCGAAGGAGCCATGCACCGCCTGGTTTTTACTCCTCTGAACGAGGCGAACTATCTCTCTTGGGCACGTGCCGTGACCCTTTCCCTCAGCGGTCGAGGGAGGATCGGCCACATCACTGGGCGAACACCAAACCTAGAGGAAGGATCTGATAACAAAGCCCTGGACGAATGGCAAACCGCCGATCACCAGGTCATGTCCTGGATCATCGCGTCTATGGAAGCCAAAATCGCAGAAATATTCATCTACAAAGACAGCGCAAAGGAGCTATGGGAAGCCATTCAAGAGCACTTCGGAAAAAATCAGAACTTTGCACACATCTTCCACATCAAGCAAGAAATCGCACAAAATCAACAAAACACCCGGAGCATCACTGAGTACCTCTGTACTCTTAGACGGGCGTGGGATGAGTTGGGAGTTTATGAACCTCCGACAACCAACGCCGACATCATTCAACAAAGGACAGAACAAAACCGAATCTATCAGTTCCTAGCGGGACTGAACTCTTCATTTGAAAATATCAGAAGTCAGGTGCTTTTGTCACCAGAGCTTCCTTCTTTCGCCGCTATCACTACGATGGTTCTCCGGGAAGAATCCCGAAGATTAACCATGGCTCATCAGCAAAATGACGAAAATGAAAACCAAGCCTTTTCGCCGGAAAAAACCAAAACCGAAGCCAAAACAACACAAAATCATTCGGAAAACACAAAGAAGAACACTGCGAAAACTGCAAGAAGGTCGGACACAACTCCAACAACTGCTGGTTTCTCCACCCGCATCTCCGACCTCAAAGAAACAACAAGAACAGAAAAGCAAATATGGTGGAGAGCATCGCCGGCAGCAGCGCCAGCCAGCAGCACAACGGAAGCGGGAGCGGCGGCAGCCGAAGCGACAAAGAAAACCCTAACTTTCTGTTCTTTGCGAAAAATGTAGGTTTAAATAATCCCAGCAAATCCGGATATCCCGACCCGATCCAAAACGAAGACAACAGAATCCACACCGGATCCAGAAGATCCGCATTACCTGATTCCAACGGGTCTGTTTTTCTCGGATCCAGTAATGGAGCACCCGACCCGGATCTGATACGTAGGTTGGTGGATCATCTAAATGAATATTTGCATACTACACCCCCCCCTGCAACATGTAATTATGCAGGTAGTCAAATTATTTCTGATATTGCACTTTTTTCTGGATTGTCTACTAATTCTACAAATAAACCTTGGATTATTGATACCGGGGCCACGGATCATATGACCGGAGACCCGTCTTTGCTTGATAACATTACTCACAATCTTTGCAACTATTAAATAAATTTGTTATTGTTGCTAATGGAAATAAAATACAAATTGAAGGAATAGGAAAAGCAAAATTAGTCAATAATACTGGTGATAATATTTTATATATTCCTAATCTTGATGCTAACCTAATTTCGGTAGCCAAAATTACTAGTAATTTAAATTGTAACGTTGTATTCACTCCTAATAACGTATTTTTTCAGGATCGTATCACAGGGAGGATGATTGGTAAATGTATCCTCCAAAATGGTCTTTATGTTCTGGAAACCAATCAACAAGCATATCATATCAAAATTGATCATAATCTCTGGCACCGAAGAATGGGTCATCCATCTTCAAATGTGTTAAAATCTTTATTTCCTGTTTTTTCGTCTGAATTATTATGTGATGTATGTCGTTTTGCTAAACAAACTCGATTGCCCTTTTCAAAATCTAGCACAAAAACTTATATTCCACTTGAGATAATTCATTCTGACATTTGGGGACCTGCTCCTGTTGAATCTCATAATGGTTTTCGATACTATATCAGTTTTATTGATGATTTTTCTCGAACAACTTGGATTTACTTACTGAAAAACAAGTCTGATACTTACTCAGTCTTTTGTGATTTGTTTTACGTTTTATTGAAAATATGTTTGATGCAAAAATTCGTGTCTTTCGGTCTAACAACGACTCTGAATATATGAGAAATTTGTTTCAAAATCTTTTAAAACAAAAATGTATTTTTCATCAAACTTCGTGTGTTAATACTTCGCAACAAAATGGGCTTTCAGAAAGGAAAAATCAACATCTTTTAAATGTCACATGATCACTTCTCTTTCAAAACAATGTCCCAAAACAATTCCGGTCTGATGTTGTTCTTACTGCTACTTACATCATAAACCGTCTTCCTAGTCCTACAATTAACAATAAAAAACCTCTCGAAATTTTATACAATAAAGAGATTAATCTTGACCATCTCAGAGTTTTTGGATGCATCTGCTTTATTCACAAAAAACGTAATGACAAACTCGACTACAACTCCATTAAATGTGTTTTTTTGGGGTATTCATTTCGGAAAAAGGGATATAAATGTTATGATCCCGAAAATAAAAGAATTGTAGTCTCAAGAGATGTCACTTTCTTTGAGACTGAACCATTTTTCAAACACTCCACTAAAGACGCTTCCGTTGTTCCACTACAAACCTCTCTTCCTCAAATACCAAATACTACATCTGGACCCGGAGGAGACCAAGGAGGAGATGACGAGGATAACACTCAAGACGAAGATAGCACTGAAGGAGGAGACAATGACCAAAGAGAACAAGAGATCCCAAGAAGATCCTCTCGTCAAAGTCGACCCCCTCCTAGATTTAATGATTATTTTCTTTCTCACACCACTTATCTTATTCAAAACCACCTATCCTACCACCAATTTTCACAGAAACACCAAGCCTTCTTAGGAGAATTAGAAAAAAACAAAGAACACATCTCTTATCATGAAGCCACACAAAACAAATATTGGGTCAAAGCCATGGATGAAGAATTACAGGCCCTAGAAACCAACCACACCAAGACTTTAGTCCCTCTCCAACCAGGCATAAAACCGGTTGGTTGCAGGTGGATTTACAAAATCAAGTATCACAGCGATGGAAAAATAGAAAGGTACAAAGCTCGACTCGTTGCTAAAGGATATACTCAAACCTACGGTCTTGACTATCTTGAAACCTTTGCCCCCGTAGCAAAAATGAACATTGTTCGTGTTCTTCTCTCTGTCGCCGTTAACCATGGATGGAATCTATTCCAAATGGATGTCAAAAATGCATTTTTACAGGAAAATCTGGAAGAAGAAGTCTATATGACTCCACCCCCTGGGTACACTACTCATCCCAACCAGGTATGCAAGCTTCACAAGTCTATATACGGACTAAAACAATCGCCTCGAGCCTGGTATGCCAAACTCAGACTCTCTCTCCTTAAGTATGGCTTTATTAAGAGTTCTGCAGATGCCTCCGTGTTTACAAAACATGATCATAAAACCACTACCATTATACTCATTTATGTTGATGATATTATAATAACCGGTAATAATGATCACCAAATAAATATAGTTAAAGACTATCTAAAATCTAAATTTGATATAAAGGACTTAGGAATCATGAAATATTTCTTAGGCATAGAAATTGCTCATTCCAAGAAAGGGTTGTTCCTTTCACAACGAAAATACATCATAGACATTCTTAAGGAAACCAGAAAACTAGGATCAAAACCTACCACCACACCAATAGAAACTAACAGGAAGATAAGACCCACAGATGGCACGCCATTAACCAATATCGGACAATTTCAAAGATTAGTAGGAAAACTTATCTATCTCACTGTTACTCGACCAGATATCACCTATGCTGTAAGCCTTATAAGTCAATTTATGCATGCTCCTCGCACACATCACTTGGACTTGGTAAACAGAATCTTATGTTACCTGAAGGGCACACCTGGGCAAGGACTTTGGATGAAACCTAATAAGTCTAACTCAATAATTGGTTATTCTGATGCAGACTGGGCTGAAAGTCATGATCGGAAATCTACCACTGGCTTCTGCACATTTATTGGTGGTAACCTTGTTACCTGGCAATCTAAGAAACAAAATGTCGTTGCTCGCTCCAGTGCAGAAGCAGAATATCGTGGAATGACATCCACTACCAACGAGTTAATCTGGCTCAGTCAACTCCTCAAAGACATGAATATCACAACCCAAGGCCCGATGAAGAT
Organism: Triglochin maritima; assembly: GCA_963682175.1. NCBI lineage: Eukaryota > Viridiplantae > Streptophyta > Magnoliopsida > Alismatales > Juncaginaceae > Triglochin > Triglochin maritima. Next base: position 1,965,394 of record OY821784.1, read on the forward strand.
GTTTTGTGACAATAATGCAGCTCGACACATCGCAACAAATCTTGTCTTCCATGAACGAACTAAACATATCGAAGTTGATTACACTTCATTCGAGAAAAAATTCAGTCAAAAGAAATAGAAGTTCCCTACATTCCCAGCAAAGAACAACTTGCAGCCATATTCACCAAAGCTCTCGATCACAAATCCTTCTCTACACTTCTTCGCAACTTAGGATCTATCAATCCCTTCCAGATCCAACTTGAGGGGGCGTGTTGAAACATCCTACCGTTATGTCCTCCGACGATCCATCTTCAGCCAGCCTCCCTTCCAGTTTCCAACAACATTAATTCCATATTTATGACTCCCCAACGAATCTATTGTATTTGTATAAATAAACGCAAATCATGTAATACAAACATAAGAAATATACAAAAATCTTCTTCTTCTCCATCTCCTTCGTTTTCAACAGTACTAATATTTCATTCTGTTTTTTCGCTGCATGCAGCTATATATATATTTGTCACTCACTTATAAGATGTGCATGTGGTTTTCAGGTTTTGGCTTTCAAAAATACATTTAGCCGTAACATTGTGCCATTTCAGAAGCTGAAGACCCTTAGTGTGGAGAAATTCAATTGCCGAAACCAGACAAATGCACTTCTTCACTTGATTCGAAGTTCTCCTGAACTTGAGAAGCTATACATACATGTTTGATTTAGTCCTTCGTTATATATGATCTTTAGTATACATTGTATCGTACTTTTCCTGTTGAAGTAATTACATATCCTCATTGCAGGACCTCCAACGCTACACAATGATAAATTCAACTCGGAAGTCTTTCAAGATCAAGCAGGACCTCAGCTTCAACTTGAACTGCTTAAGGGACCTGAGGATTAGTTGTCTATGCCACGATGCAACGGCAATTATTCAGTTTTTGCGGTCCAACGCACCGTTGCTTGGAGAAGTTTTAGCATATTATGGTCCACCTTGTCAGCACGATATGCTTATGCCTTGTTATCGCAGCTCCAAGTGAAGTTTCTCAGAAACTACTTCAGATCAGTCATTCTGTCTTCGTAGCTGAATTTATGCGCTTGATGAGAACTCATAAACATTCCGAACTATATTTTAATCGATTCTGAAACTTGGTTTGTTTTGGTTATCTGCTCTTTTATTCAGATTTAACTCTCTTTGATGTAGAATCGAAGAAGCTGTTTATATATGCTGAAACCTTTATTATTATGTTATCTCTTATTTGCTTCTTTGATCTTTAGGATGCACTAGCGATCCGTATTTTCAAATGTTTTATACGGAACATCTAATTCTGACCTTTTTGATTTGTGGTTTCTTGAAAATAATCGTTTGGTATGCATAGTATTTTCTGCTCACCATCTTTTCCTAACAAGAAAAAATTAGACATACATTATATTTCATTTTTACCTCAGTTGCTGACGATTAGGAGGAACTTGAAGATCAACATGTTTTGTTTTGCTCCCTAATGCATCTTTGCTAGGAGATGTTTTAGCATATCATTGTCCATCAAGTTTCCTCAGCAGAGAAGTGTTTTGTTCTTTCAGTTCCATGTTAGTCTTCTCAATAGCTATCTGAATTCAGTTAATTCAGTTATTTACTCAAGATAACTGATGTGTCAGATGCCATAAATGAATTCTTTGTTCCCTTCTCACTAGGAATAGAATCAGATTATGTTCCCAGTAGGTTTCTCGACAGCCGCAATTCTAACATTGCTCGACAGACCTTCACTTCTTCCTGTTGCGGTTCTGGAACTGCCCATGAATCAATCATGATGGTGTGGTTTGTCGTCGAATTAGCTGAAGGCTTGGTGATTCAAGCTGCAGATTGCTATAATCTGCATCTTTTGATGAACAAAAATATAATCGTAGTTTTGTATCGATATTCAAGCAACTGGGGTTCGAGCGAGTTATATTGTCTAAAATTTCAATTGGATACTACACTGGTGATTGTTGGTTCTCTCTGTTTCTCTGTTAACTGGTTTAATTTGCTAAATCTTCGTCGACAGCCAACGTAAGGCTCATCTATGGTTTAGCTCTTCGTTAACTATTTTTCGCTAATGATTGCATACTCTAAAGGGATACCGAAAAGAATCTTAAACAAACACGCACACGAACTGAAATTCAACTTAATACAAAAGGGATATGATTGTACACGACTACGAATATGGATATTACCTTCTAAATTTATTTGCTCAACGTCTGTCATGCCTACAGTGGGGGATCTAAATCTACAATTTATCCCATGATCCCATATTCCCATCATGCCAAGTTATATATTTAAGATTTGATTTTGAATTAAAAATCTAATAGTTGGCTAACTCCTACTTATCTTAAACGTTCACAACAATCTTCTACAAAAAAAAGTTGAAAATGGAGTTCCAAAGTTTCCATTCTCCCATTATTTATGTGCATATGATATGGTTTTCTAAAAAGGATTGTATGCATATAACGCTTTTGCAAGGGTATACTTGCAAATGTCCCTAAACCGCACGTCTTCGCATTCGCAAAGCCTCAAAACGTGAGGATTGTCTTGTCGGATTTCAAAACTGCCGCTGCGGTTTGGGAGAGTCCATCTCTTCTCCATTTCGTTATAATACCATACTTTCTGCTCCTAAAATTTCTAAAAATGCTTCCTTTCTTTGTTAGTTAGGTGTTAACATGACTTGTGCAGATCCCTGTTGCCTGTTGGCATTGCATTTCAAATATGAGAGCTTCCTGTTTTAAGTTCAATTTTGTATTTTAGGTATTTTTCTAGAAAAAAAATGTTTTTTAAAAAATAAAAAATACTCTAACCACGTAGGATGTAACTCGCTATTGATTGATTCAATCCCTGGCATTGGAACAGCATCATATCTAATCTTCATACGTTCCTGTGATCCTACCGATAAAAAAAAAGTTCCTCTGATCCTCTGGAGCTATCACATTTTCTTTGCCACATTAATGATTCCACAATTGTAGCTTACGGGAATATAACTGAGTTTAACGACAGTGCAACTTACATTACTCAAATTATTGAGACACAACCCTGTAACACTCTTCTTTATGTAGAGAGTTTGCCAAACCTTTTAAACCTATTGTCATGTTTTGTGGCTAAATATTAAGGGTCGTGTATCTAGATTTGTTGTGTTGATAGCTTCACATTTCCCTCTGTTGAGGACAGTTGGTGATTTCTATACTACAGCAGATGCTTTTGCCCAAGGACTGAAGTCTTTATCACTGACTGATACCAGGAGACTTCGGCTGAAACGAATCAACTAGCAATAACATTTGGTGTCTTAAACTATTCTCAGCTTGCCAGAAGCATTTTAGATGTAGTAGTATATCACTCAGAGAAACTGAAAGCTTCCTATTTTACTTCTATGTACATACTATAAGATGCACCCATTTTGACTCCACTATGACTTTGAACAGGTCAATGTTGCAGAGCCAATGGTGCATCATCACCTTCAAGACATCATTGTAGTTTAATCTAGTGGTGTTAGTCCTTGATTTTCTTTATTGATAATCGATTTACACTTTATAATTGGAACATGGGAGCAGCCATAAGATCATCTACTCCAGCACACACTGTAAAAATATAAACCGAAACATGAACAAAATCAAACATGCTGCTATGATCACAAAGGTAGATTTGAACCACATTCAATTCATGCAAAAGTAGAGATATATACTTCATTTTCGAGAACAATATATCTAAACTTTGGCCAAATTATAGGAAATCGCGAAACGCCAACACCAACAATAATAAACATACACAAAAGGCCAACCAAATATCTAAGTCTAAGTCTCTAAGCATCATCAATTTACAACAAAAAAACAAACGCACCTCCAAAGCCCCTACTTCTTGCCATTACCTCCGACCATACATTTATCTCTGACAATTACATTCTTCTTGTACTCGAATTCCTCAGGACGTGGAGAATAATCAACAGGCGTGACCGCAGTACGGTCGACCACGGAGGTGGACCACGCCAACATCACAAGAAAGGCAATTGCGGCCCCGCAAGCAGCACCAATGGCCAATGCCATGAGAACAACGGGAAGGTAACTAGTTTCCGTTCTCATCCGTAGCACCGGTTTTTCCGGGGGCTTCACTAAGGTTCTGGGATCCAACGGCTCGGAGTGCATCCGATACGGAATCGACCTCTTCACTTCAAACCTCCACGAGTACACATAGCTCTCGCTTAAGTGAGACGAAATACCGACGAACACCGAATCCTGCCAGATCAATGCCGACAGATCGATGGGATACGACACGAACGGGTCGGAAGGTCTGGAAGCGTCGAACTTATCCAGCCTCACTTCCAGGAACTTCAATTTGCCGTTGAAATCGATCCAGGAACGGAATTTTTCACCGCTATTCAGACTGAAATTGAGAGCGGAGACGTCGAAGCTGGCGACGGAGACGGGACTCCCGATGTCGATCCCGACATGGTTAGCATTAACATCGTGCGCTTCGACGTCCATCCGAGTGTCGAACTCGACGGCGAACACGCCGGGGAAGAACCCGAACGGACGTCCGGCGAGAGGGACGTTTCCGGGGGCGATGAAGAAGGCGATGCCGTTACCGCCGGCGGACACGGAGAAGGTGAAGTCCGTAGAGAAGGTAGGGTTCCGGCCGAAGGAGATCGGGTTCCGGCGTAAGACCCCACCGGTGCCGGAAGAGGATGTCGTGACGGAGGTGCCGTTGGGTAAGGCAGTGCCGAACAAGGCGAAGTTGGATTCGTCGAAGGTGCCGGCTTTGGCGGCGAATCCGTCGAAGGAGGAGGCGAAGGAGAAGGAGGAGAGGAGGAAGAGAATGGAGTAGCTCAGAGACGCCATTAGGGTTAGGGTTTGGGGAAACTTGGGGAGGCTTTGGAGTGGAAAGAGAGATAGGAGTGGAGTGGAGTGGAGTGGAGTGCCGTCGAGGGAAGAGAAAGTGGGAGTTGGTATTCCGCCGGAGTAGGATACCATCTTAAAGTGCGCCCGCCAGTGGTGACAACTGACAGCATTTTAACTTTCCAATTTCATTTTTAAATCTCAATTTTCCTAATATAAGAATTAAACAGTTCACGGTGACAAGACAAAAAAAAAACTTGATACAGGACACGGGCGTCCGGAACGGACCTGACGTGGTCAGTCCTGTCAGTAGTTCAGTCAACAGAGAAATTAATTTAATTATATTTGTGCCACATGCAACGTGACTTTCTCACTGCAACGTTTGATTTTCTCATTTAACTTTTACTTTTCCCAACGTAACTTTTAGTTTCCCCATGCAACCTTCGGATACAAAGGTAAAACGAAGAGTCCATTTTTTTTCTTTTTAACATATAAGTTTGTCATTTTTAACATCTATATTTATCCTTTTTAACATACGAGATTGTCATTTTCAATGTATGGTTATCATTCTTAAATAATAATTTGTCATTTCTAAGTATGTGTTTATTCTTTTTAAGTACCGGTTTGCACTTTTAAGTATGGTTTTGTCTTTTTTTAATAATTGAGTCAATCATTTTTATATTGGTGGGTTGTCATTTCTATGTCGAGGTTTTGTCCTTTTAAAATAATGGTTTGTCATTTTTAAGTAGTTGTTTTTCCTTTTTATGTATGATTTTATCTTTTTTAACAGTTGTGTCGATTCTTCTTTATTAGTGGGTTGTCATTTCTATGTCGAGGTTTTGTCATTTTTAAGTAATGGTTTATCCTTTTTAAGTAGTGATTTGTCCTTTTTAAGTATAAGTTTGTTATTTTGATCACATGCGTTTGTCTTTTTCAAGAACACGAAATCAAACACAAATCCGTGAAAACAAATCAAAAACCCCCAAAAATTAATATAAAAAACAAACTAACTTTAAACAAGAACACCACAAAGAAACGAACTTTCCAAAATAACATCAAAAAACCAAGATCGATTCATACGAGATTGTCATTTTCAATGTATGGTTGTCCACACTCTTTCACACGACGGTCCCTCGGCAGGCACGAGCACGTACCCACCGTCACCTCCCGGCTCACGCTCTAAGCGAGGACACGAGTTTCCGTGGACAGAGTTGACACAAAATAAGGACCAGAAATTTAGTTCTGCGCACAAACGGTCGACCAAAAAAGTGTAATCGGTCGATCGTTCCCAATAGATTCGGTCGACCAAAAGTCTGCAACGGTCGAACTCTTCTGAGCATCACTTAAGTCCAATCGGTCGGACATCAATCTAAAATCGGTCGACCGAATACGAGGTAAAAATCCGAAGTTGGTCAAAATCAACAAGTCTAATCGGTCGACCGACTCACGGGTCTCGGTCGACCGAAAACTACCGAAGTCATCCTAATAGTCTACGTCATATAACGGTCAAACAACAAATTAAAATCAGTCGAACAACATGCATAATATTCAAGTACACTTAAGTTCCGGTCGAACCAAAAGCTAAGGACGGTCGACCGAAACCCGACAAAAAACATCCAACCCACCAGTATACATGCAACCGGTCGACCGCCACACGACATCGTTCGACCGGTGTTGTTTAAAGTCGGGCAAAACAATAAAATCGGTCGACCGCTCGAAGGCATCGGTCGACAGCAACCTCGCGCCTGCGGAGGATTTTACGTCGTTCTCTCGTCGCCGGCGAGGTCTCTGACCTCCCGCGACCGACCACAACATCACCCCAACGTGAGTGAGTAACAACAAAAACTAAAGAACCGGACTCAAGAAGAAGACGGAGCACGCCAGAGTTCGCTCAACGTCGCCCGCCGACCGCAACCTCCTATCTTGTGCGCCTCACGACCGCTCATCCGTGACTCCGAGCTCAACTCCACACGCCGAATCTTCCTCCTCCACCGCTGGTTCGCCGGAAATGAGAGAGGAAAGTGAGAGAGAGCAAAAATACGGGAGAGAGAGAGAGCGATGTATGGGTTTTGTTCCAAAACAGCAACCCCCCCCCCCCCCCCCCCCAATCACCTCACCATCCCCTACACCATCACCCTACGCCACCCACTCTTCACGTCATTCCTTCCCCATGCAAACCCCCCACAAAACCCAGAATTAACCCTAAGTATGGGTTAGGATCTAACAGTTTGTTTGGTTCAAAGTGCTCCTGCACTTGAGAATCTATATATAGATGTATGATTTGTTCCTTTCTTGTGCGCATTTGTCTTATGTCATTTTGTAGCTTATGTACTGAAGTCATTCTACTCATTCCAGGTTTATGAGCCATACTCATGCTTAACTTCAAGTTCAATTGCTTAAGGAACCTAAAGATCAGTTTTTTATGACAAATTAATGATCAAGAGAAATGGTAATTGCTGGGAGATAATCTAACAATGCTACATGGAAAACGACGAATTAAACGCACCACGGTACACAAATATTGAATGTGGAAATTAAACTTCTAGCTCTTTCCCAAACTTTCAAACAACAAACACACGCACGATGTAAAACACAAGCAAAGACGAATGCACACCTAAGACAATCACGACACACGTGTTTTACAAGGTTCGGCATTGTGCCTACGTTCTTCGGGGGTCTTCTACGAGTTTCTGTTCCTTCTTTTGCTTCTCCAACAAGAGAAACAACCGAGATTACAAGTTGATGGAGACAATTTGTCCTCCAAATCACTCTAGATCTACCTCTATCCCTAATATCTCTCTCAAGGAAATAAATTCGTGCATTTTTTTACAAACTAAGGCTGAAAAGTCATTGAATAGACCCATAAAACCGTACAGAAAAACATGTGAAAACGTAAGCAACGGTCGACCGGAATGCTTCGTCGCTCGACCGTTCCTGACTTCAAAAAGTCATTGTTAAATTCGGCCGATCGCTCTACAGTTAACTTCATTAACCGTTATTTTCCGGTCGACCAGAATGCCTCGTCGGTCAACTGTTCCTGACTTCGAAATGTCACTGTTAAATTCGATCGGACGGTGTCCAACACCGGTCGACCGATCTTCAATTCCAAAAGTGCCTGATAATTGACACTGGTCGACCATTTATCCCATCTGAAAGTTTCTGTTAAAATCGGTCAACCGAACTCCACCACTGGTCGGCCGTTTTATCCTGTTTATCTATATACTTGACAAATTTAAACTAATTTTCAACAGTAATATGTGATAATAAAATTGGTGAAGGAGAAAATAAGGGAAATTATATTATTTGTCATGGATTCTTGTGAAAGGAGGGTATAACTTCATTTCCTGTTCTTTTTCAAGTTTCATTATAAATAATTTGCTTCTCTAGTATCTACTATGAGCAACTTTTGTCGTGGTGGTTCTCGTGTTTTTTTATCTTGGATACTTCTGGGGTAACAATGTTTCAACTTATTTAGCAAAACTCAAAATCAGTAATTAAACCATTTATTAGATTGTTGTATAACTATAACCACCTCATAGCTTGTTAACTCGTAAATGTTCAGAAACTCTCAAGCACTGGAGATCCTGGATACAAAATTGTGTATTAAGTTCTATTAGTCCCATTACCACTGTTTTTGTCTTTTTTTGGTTGAGACATCTGTTTTGTCTTTCTTCTGTAACATAATTTGTTATTATGCACTATGTAGCTGTCTTTGAGATTTGAGAAGAACAATGCTTTGAGAATTCAGAAGAAGCTTAAGATTCTTGGTGGTCTTTCACCCCAAGCAGACTTCCATTTAGCTGCTTTCTTTTTACTGATTCCAAAACTATTTGTGCTTGTTTATTTGTGCTTGTACTTCATTTCAGTTGTGGAACACTGTAAAGACATTCTTCACAGACACTTGTTCTTTGAACCTTGAGTTGGTTTTGTGGATTGCTTAGAATGATTGCTTAAGTCATTATGGCTTGGGATCAATCAAACTTCTTGTGTCGAATGTTTCACTACCATGCTTTAAATAAAGCCCAGGATGTAACCCATTTTATCACATCACGATCCTGATTAAGAGCAAACTTGTTTAGTTGCTGCACTTAAAGCTTAGTAGTTTATATTTCAAAATCATTCAATGACATATTTATCGAGTTCCCCAAGTTTATCGTTCCATATCTTCATTCGTTACATTTTTCGCTCCATTCAATGCATGCATATTGCACTCTTGTAGATCTTTTCCCAGATAAATGTATATTAAGGTTGATAATTATTTTGGTTATGTTCTCACTTCTAAATGGTAATGCTACGGTTAAACTGGAATTATATGTCTACCAAATGACTGCACCAATTTGATTTTGAAATGTCAGTTAGCCTCTATTCACTGCAGCATCCTGAAATCAAAGTATAGTCTCAACTCTCAAGATATAAAGGAATGTGATCTCTTAGACCACTTTGAAGAGGTTATGTCTTAATCACTTCTGATTGTGGATCCAGAACAAAATGATTAGATTGCACTTGGAATCCCTGTCTTTGCTTTGCTTGATTAGAGTACTTAAGCAAATCCATGTCCGGACATTTGTTTGATCATGCTGTGCCTCATAAGCTATCTGAAAACTAATGGCAGGACCAATTTATTCTAAATGGGACTAATTTGTAAATTCTACAAATAGGTTGATTTGTCGGTTGATTTTGAATGTGTACTTAGCGGTAAAAAAAGGTAGGTTCTTGACCTTTTGAAGCATAATATTTTATATTAATAAATTGGTTGACTTAGGGATATGTTTCGGTTGGTTAAAAATGGTATACATGACTTATGGTATGCATGACTCAGGGATATGCACACGAAATATACCACTTTTAACCAACCGAAACATATCCCTAAGTCAATCAATTTATTAATATATATATAAGAATTCTCTAGTGAGTTTAGAACTTAATTTTTCTAAATTAAACTCCTAAAATACAAGGATTAAGAAAAAAACGATTATACTAATGAATGGTGAGATTAACGGTAAATAAGATCCAATGGTGAAATTGTAAGAGGCTTAAATTAAATTTGATGAGTCCTGGATTCATTAGAATTTGACCCTATAAATATATATATACAAGAATTCTCAAGTGAGCCCAGGGCTTAATCAAACTAAATTAAGCCCCCACAATATCCACCACTCATTTCAAAATGTAAGGTAGATTAAGAAAAAAACGGTTATGCTAATGAATGGTGAGATTAACTGTAAATAAGATCCAACGGTGAGATTGTAGGGGGCTTAAACTAAATTTGATGAGCCATGGGCTCACTAGAGCTTGACCCTATATATATATATATATATATATATATATATATATATATTTCGTGTGGATTTCCGATAGGTATTTTTTTTCTTTCTTTTTAACAAAGTAAAACAAAGGAAGAGAGAGAGTGTGGTGGGTATACAATTATTTTTTATTTCTATCGACTGGTAATTGTGGGACGAGAAAAAAATCTAAATACTCAATAAATGAAAAACAAATTACCAAACCTGTCAAAAGTACAGTTTTTAATATGTTTCTACACATGATTTAGTTCCTTCCGTATTACATTCCAGACTTAAATCATTATTCGGGAGGAAAAAATCTTAAGTAGCTCAATTCTAGGATCAAATTTTAGAAAATTCATTCCTAAAACGGAAACTCCAATAACGTGGCAACCTACATTATTGGAATCCAAGTGAGAAACCAAAAAAACCCCACAATTTTAAGGTTTACGGTTGAGGTAATGTTTCTGTTCGAAGTTTTTTAATGTTTCTTGCGTACTTTCTTTTTCTACACAACATAATAAATACTTATTACACGCAATTGTCTTAACCGTCAGCAAGTGATCTCTATATATTAATCTAAATCATTATAAATAAAAAAAGGTATCAATCTAAATCAACTTTTCTTTCTTAAACCGAAATTTTTGTTACGGTTCCGGGATCTCCAAAACGCAGGTTTCATGTTTTTTTGTTTGTTTGTTGCCTATTGATATTGGCGATTTGCGAGGCATGAACATTATGTTCGTTTTGTATGATTTCCTTCTTCTGTATCCTTATTTTAGATGGTAAGACATGAACATTATGTTCGTTTTGTATGATTTCCTTCTTCTTCTTCTGTATCCTTATTTTAGATGGTAAGACATGATGAACATTATGTTCTTGAAACGCAACAAGCAATGCACGAAGGAATCGATTGCTTACCCGACAATGTAATATCACGCATCCTCTCATGTTTGAATACAAAGGAAGCTGTTAGGACGAGCGTACTCTCGAGACGATGGAGACACAATTGGAAGTGTGCTCAAGACCTTTCTTTCTATCTAGTAGACTTTCATAAATCTTTGGTATCCGATGAAACCTACACCCACGATCTTGTGAATGTTATCAACCATGTTCTATCGAATCATACCGGTAACATACGAAGATTTACATTCTCCGCTTATCTGAAGAAATGCACCGAATTAATGGATTCGTGGATAGACGTGTTGAAGCATCACAAAATCGAAGAACTTGTACTTCGTTTTTTGGATCGAGACGATCGATTGAGGAGATACACAATGCCTCCTTCTCTCTTTCAATGTGAGAAACTTACTTCTTTGGCTCTTGATTTTTGTGACTTGAGGATTCCTCCTCGAATTCATATATTATTCCCCAGTCTCAAATTCCTTAGTCTTGGATTCGTATTTTTGCATGACATCGACGCTGTCCAACGTTTAACTTCGTCTTGCCCCTCACTTTTGGAGTTCAATATTATTTCTTTGAATTGCATCGATGCAACGATTTGTGCGCCTAATCTCCTGAACCTCAAAATCGATGCCTACTTAAAATCAATCCGTCTTGTTAATGCTTTAAAGTTGAGGCGTTTAAGTGTTGGTTCACGTCTTCTAACTAAAGCCTGGAACATGGCTAACTTCGACAATCGGCATATTAGAAATTTCATAGATTCTCTTAGTGGACTTTATGAACTTGAAAAAATTCAGATTGACGAACACTTCCTGAAGGTAATTTTTTTCCTTTTCTTGTTGCAATTATTTATTTTATCATCTATATTTCTACGTATGATAATTCTATTGACACATATATAAATGATGTTCTACTTCAAACTTTCTTGCAGCTTCTATCCATTCACACTGTCATACCGAATCATTCGATAACATTAAGTAGAGTAAAGACACTTCAACTTGGGGATTGGTCTTTCGAATGTCTGAAAGTAACTCAATTTGCACTTTTCTTACTTAAAATTTGCCCTGCCTTGCAAAATCTTGAAATCAAGGTAGCATCATTACATTTTCAGTTTCCTGACATTCACTAACAATACCATGTAAACATATTTGAATGAACTTGCATTTTCTTGCTCCAGTGTTCCTCCGGTTATATCGATGACATCGGAGATTTTTTGAACGACACAGGTAATATAGAAGTGAACTTCAATTACCTTGAAACCTTGAGGCTGCTAGATATGCGTGGGAATGTAAGTGAAATGAACTTCATTAAATACACACTTGAGAACTCACCTAAACTGGTTGAGACAGAAATAGGCTTTTGTTTTCAAGCATGGAGATATGAAAGGGAACTTAGTTGTTTCTCTAAAGTCATTTTAGCAATGCCAAGAGCTTCTCCACTTGTTGGATCTAATTTTAGTTTCTATTGCTTCAAAGCACCAAGGTTCTAACTTGTAACTAATGTTGCCTATCATTTTAAAATTTACCTTTCTTGAGCGTATTTCTTTTCTTATTGAATATAATTTGTTTTTCTAATGTATAAACTATTCTCCTACCCTATAGTGTACAATAACACGATATACCAATCATATTTATTAGGTACATGCTAACATGCATGTGTTGAAGTTAAATGGTTCCTAATTATTCTTCCAAGAATTTATGAGGTATTTTTTTTGTTTAGCAAGGGAGTTGAAGTTTCTTAATTTCCTTAGCAAATGAAATGTTAAAGCAAAATTATTCAATATATTACAAGGGGAAAAAAAGGTTTTTCCTTACATCTGCAGATATAGTGTCTCAATCACATATTACACGTACGCGTCATTATGACGACTATATTTAAGTTGACATACATTTAACCATGTTTAAGTACGGACGGACTTAAGGACCAAATGACTAAATGATCATTAATCTACACCGAACCATAGTAATGTCTTTTGTGCTAATTGAACTATTGTCGTGGTGGGTTTGTATTATTTTTCTTGGATACTATGTCCAAGAAATTATCTAGAAGCACCAAGTTCAAAATTTATGTACAAGAAGTTGAATTCCAACCATCTTAATTATCTTAGTCCAAAAGGAAAAGGAAAAGTTCTACCCACAGTTTCCCTAACAAGGAACACAAGAGAAATCAAATCTAGCAAAATTAGACAATCCACAATAGGCATTAGCAATGGTTTCTTCCTCTTACCATATGTGGATTGCCATGGTGATTCAATTCTTCTTCTTTATCATGGTGATTGATGGGCACCACGTACCATCCAACTGAAGTACAGCAAATGGCAAATGTCCTCCCAAAAAATACCAAACACATCAAACTCAAAACCATCATCATTGCCAAATTATGATAAGTTTGATAACTAGTTCCCTTCTTCAACATGCACACTTGTCTGGTCACCTTCTTCTCAATCTTGATAGGTGAAACTGGGAAATTGGTAGTGGTTGAGCTCCTTGATGTCTCCTCTTGTTCTCTCTCTTCTTTTTGGTCCTCGGACTTGGGCAACTTCACAACAATTGGAATCCAATCATCTTTGTCTTTGTACTTGAACTTGACCATAGCAATACCACTTGATCCTGCTTCTTCCATTATCTTCTTTCTTTTCGACTCTAGCTCCGCTAGGACAGTGTGGAATTTATCGAGTCCTCGTGAAGCGTAAGGATTAGTCTGGATCGTCTTCTTGCTCCTCGTTTCTGTAGTCGATGTCGGTGTTTCGTCCTTTTGTCCTAGACATGTTAGTTTGCTCCAAAACATGCTTGGATTTGTTGAGTGATTTGTGGTGTGGTAAGAGGTTTTAGTATGGGATCAAGCTTGAAAGTTTCCATGAAATGATTGCTATATATGATTGTGGTTGAGTTAGGAATATGGGATAGCATTTCATTCTTAGTTGCTTGGAGAAGATGCAATCTCTGGATAGTTGGCTGGAATATATAGGTCAATCATCTTGTTACAATATAAAATTTTGTTGTTCTTGTAACAAGTTTTGTTGCTTCTCAATCTTAAGTAACAAATATATATGACGTCCTTGTAGGATTTGTGTTTGATGTATATATGTTAGGAATTGAACCTTTTAGATCACTGAAGCATTTGTTTTTATTTTATTTTACTACAACATGTATGTTGTCTTTTTAAGCTATTACTTAAACATATAATAGTTCCCAACTTTAGTAACTAAACTTTAAATCGTAACGTCGATAAGAGTTCTTTTTATGTTATTCACAACACTACATTTTCATCCACATCCATACATAAAACATCTATTTTCTTACTCAAATATGGTACTGACAATCTGACATGAATTTCATCTGGTCTGCATTAATACCGATACGAAAATAGCCATAAATACCAAAATCAGTTTTTATCCGATTTGTTTTCACCCCTACATCTCGGACCATTTCATCAAAGTCTAGAATCCGGATCCACTCCGGATCCGATAGAACAATCGGATCCATATATATAGCCAACTCGACCCTTCAATCGGATCCATATAATGGCCTCGTCGTCTCACCTCCGTCGGCGTTCTCAACCGCGTCCGGACGTTCTCCTCAGACGCTCTCGTGGAGCTCAAACCCGGCGAGATCGGGATCGTCTCCGGCATACCCGAGGAACACCTTCGCCGGAAGGTATACCCAAACCTTTCCCTTTTCCGTTGCAAAACATCTTAAGAACTTCTCGATTGGAAGTTCGTTAGGTTTCTTTCTGTGATGATCCGATTGTGGAACTATTAATTGGTGTGATGGAGTTGTTTTTCGTTTTCGGACAGTTTTTTGTAGAATTATGGTTGGTGTTATGATATGATAATCATCAGTGATTGGATAAAATATTCGACTGGAAATTTTCGGTTTGTCTTAGTGATGGTCTAATTAAGAAACTGAAAAGGTGATTTTCGTTGTGGACCTGGATTTATGATACCGTGTGATGGAGTCACGGAGGTGTCACCCCCTTAAATTTTTTATCATTACATTGCTCAAAAGAGTAACTGAAGTTTAAACTTTTGACACTGATCACCCACTTCATTATGGTGAAGTATAATTTTCATAATGTTATACCAGTAATAATGTGAGGGAATTTCTACATTCGATCTTTGGGTAGGAATCATGTGAGAATACAAACCACTGATATTTTTCTGTCCAGGCTCAGAGTCTCTTTTACTCGTTGGGCATTGGTGTTCCTAGTACTTACCCATGTTTAGAGATGATCAATGGTTACCCTAAGTCCTAACAAGCACGATCTCATCATTTCATCTTTATGGTGAATAACTTTCACTTTATTTATCTTTTTATGGGATAATATTTTGGTTGGTACTTCAGACTTCAGAGTTTTGAAAACTTGATTGAATCGTTCAAGAGAGCAGTTCTGTACTCTTTATGTTTTCAGAATCTGTCACGAAGTATAATAATTTGTTTGTCTTAATGATATGTGAGTTTTTGGGCTCCAAGTTGTCCTATATATATTTTTGTTTAGAAAAAATGCAAAATTATATATGTTGGGAAAATTCTCAGCTATGCAATATCGTAATATAAACTATTGAATCATAATATTTCTAGAAAAACTGTTTCAATATGGATAACATTAGTATTTGCATAATTCTAAACTAATAAAGGGTGTGACAGTAGATCTTTAAGAGGGATGGTAACCGGTACTAGAAATCTCATATACAAATGCATTTTAATTACATTATAGTTCTGAGATATATATATGTATCTTTACATTTTTACATCTTCACATCATTAAAAAGTAAATATCATTAGTAGCTTTCTTAAGACATGTCATGTTCCTAAATGATATTGCCTCATTTCCCTTTACTAGTACCAGGTCTTGATTTTTACTAGAAATGTGTTTCCATGGTCTAAATTTCTTATTAGTTTGCAAGGGGTTAATTTTCTTAATAATAGATTGAAATTTCATTACCAAAACAGGTTGGGATAAGTCATGTTATACATGGATTGAGAAGTCATGTTATACATGGATTGAGCTTTAACGTATATTTACAAACTTCAATTGAATAAAATTAATTTTGAATAGTGACAATCACGTTGGACAAGACATGGTCATTATTTAACCATGTTATATAAAAGGGGAAACAATGTTATAGGAGTGTAACTTGTGTTCATTTGATGAAACTATTACTGATTTCAGTCATATTTTCTCACACAAATTATGATATCATTGCACACAAATAGCATATGCTTATTTGTACTGCTTGAAAGAGTATTGCTTAAAATAGTTGAATGTTGTAAGTTTGTAACTTACAAGATATTGTAGAGAGAGAGAAAATGTGATAAGAAAATGCGCTCATAATATCTTACTATATTAAAACATCAAAGAACATTAACCTCATAATATGTAGCATACATATATAGCAAGATAATAATGCAAAGTAGAATGGTAAAAGTGGTATATGATAGTATAGGAGGATTTTTTTTATTTATAACTGTTATCAGTAAGACGTCCAGTTCTTGACAAATAAGAAGAATGATTTTTGTTTTTTTTGCTAATCTAGAGTGACTGTTATAGTGCATGCCCCAGAAATTTTGAACCAAACAATTCAACAATTGGGATTGTAATTTTTAATATTTTCAATCGTTTCAAAAAAAAATTAAATTCATTTTTTTATTTTTAAATATATTCAGAAGGATCTGCAAGTCTACCATATTGGCTATTTAGCTCATGTTGGATTTTTTGTTTCTCAGGTTATTATTTATTCACCTGCTCGAACTGCAACACAACAAGGCTCTGGCAAAGTTGGATCATGGAAGATTAACTTTATATCAACCCAAAAGTATGTTTTAGTTCTTAAGTGTATTATATCTTTTGTCATTTCTAAGGATGTGTTGATGGGCTTGTGTTTGGTTTCAAATGTTTTTTATATGTTCTCTTTAAATTGTTGTCTTTTGAACATTTTTGGCGGGGCAGAAATGCACATATTCTGTGACTGCAGGTGGGAAAACCCATTGATGGGGTGGACATCCACAGGGGATCCATATGCTAATGTGGGTGATGCAGGACTTAGCTTTGACAGCGATGAGGCTGCCAAGGCATTCGCTGAGAAGCATGGCCAGGACTATGTGGTATGCTCCTTAAAATTGAGGACTAATTTTCGAGTTGTTGTACTTTTCATTTACTGTAGATGCACACCAATAGTTCTTAAGATCTCCGTTCCCTTTCTGATGAAAAGAATGTCTGACCTTTTCAAGGCTAATTGCTCCAATTTGGTACAAGGCGACTGTAACATCCCCGAACAGCGGAAAATTTAAACTTTTAAACCCCAAAGGAATCACAAGGATAAAACCATCAAGAGTGAGGACATTACTGAAAGAAATACATAAATAAGTCTGGTGCACCAGAATACAATACGAGTTTGTCAAAAGAGTGATTACATCATAACGCAAAACACAAGGTACATATAATCACGACAACCTACAGTAGGCAGACGACAGGATCCAGTCCCAAAATGCAATCTCCCTCGGTCACCACCCGCTGGAACCTAACGCGGTTCTGAAAATAATCATAACAACAATGCCTGAGTTTCCATAAGGAAACCCCGTATGACAAGCTCACATATATGCCCTAACATACTAGTATAGCATGACATGAAATACAAAGCAGTAAAACAACATTGCCACCAAGAGCCAAACCGGACATCCTTCCCGCGATCGTTCCCGCTGCCACATAGGCCCCGCGGTCTACAATCGCCACCGCTGCCACACAGACCTCACGGTCTACAATCGCCACCGCTGCCACACAGACCTCACGGTCCGCAACATCGCCGTCGCCACACAGGCCGCACGGTCCAACCTCCACCGGTACCACACAGGCCACACGGTCCAACATCACCGCCGCCACACAGGCCGCACGGTCCAAACATCACTGCCGCCACACAGGCCGCACGGTCCAACCATCGGGTCTCCGTAGAGACCTACCGTAGGCACATACGGTCTAACAGACAATACGCAACACATCCCCACACGCGACTACACGAGGCAAGGGATCGGTGATGATGCGTTCGCACTTCCGCGCAAGGTAGAAATCAGATCTGAATACATCGTGGTCCACCACCACCACACCAACGGAGCCGTCGCTCAGGTCAGTCCATCAACCGGCGCCACACAGACCGCACGAGATATCACTCGATAGGTGCCCAATCGAGCTACCTGCCGGAACACATCATCGGCAGTCCATCGCCGCAACCACACAGGCTACGCGCGATCCTCCCTGCAGCCACACAGACCGCGCAGGGGCCCTACTGCCGCCACACAGGCCGCACGGCACGTGCAATAACTGTCATCAAGGCCAGTCGAACATATCCGCCACACATGGCCAGACAATCGACAGATCCGAACCGAAGTCCGCAGGGTCAACGAGCTCCACGTGCAACACCAACTCCGGCTCCAACGAGCAGGGTCGCAACCTCCGTCGTCGTCAATAGGCCGGTACCTCTCTGGACCTCCGTCGCCAATCCTGGCCGGTAGTCTCTGTGCCTCCGTAGCCATCGGCCGGTAGTCACTGCACCCGTCGGCAGTTGCGTGTTGCTGAAGCAATGGGATCCGCAATCCCTCAGGCCGCTACTCTAACGCGAGTCAAACGATCCACCAGATATAGTCACGATTCATACATGGAAGTGACGCGTTCCGGACACCCACACTCTTCCACACGGCGGCCCCTGGGCAGACACGCATAACGCGCCCACCGTCACCTCCCGGCTCACGCACAAGGCGAGGACACGGGTTTCCGTGGACAGAGTTGACATCCTAAGTGGAACCAGGAATCCTGTCCTGTGAAAAACGGTCGACCGAAAGAGACACGGTCGACCGTTTTCCTCAAGGGAATTCGGTCAACGGAAGTGACAACCGGTCGAACTATTTGCGCAACACATAAATTCGGAGTCTGGTCAACGCTCAAAACGAATCTATCGGTCGACCGACTCAGGGGTCTCGGTCGACCGAACACTTACAGGGTCAACCTAATATTTTCTATGTCATCAAACGGTCGACCGAAGCTTACGTATCCTACCGGTACACTCAAGTTCCGGTCGACCGAACGAGGGACGCGGTCGACCGAAACACGACAGACAGTGAAAATACACCACGATCGGTCGACCGTCCAAGGGACCCGGTCGACCGACAGACGTCTTCAACCTCGCGTCAGCCGAGGTTTTGACGTCGAAACTCGTCGCCGGCGAGGCCTCCGACCTCGCGCGACCGACCCCAACGTGGGTGATCAACTAAGGCCTCTAATGCAAGAACTTGGCATACCTCTTCGGGAAGGGCGACGACGAACGCCGGAGCTCGCACGACAACGCCTCCGGACTGCAACCCCACGCACGTCCTCCTCGCACCATGCCCAGCACGCTCACCTTGCACTGCAACCCGCACCACCGGAGCTCAAGGATCTTGAAGGAGAGGAAGAAATGGAAGCTTGAAGAGAGAAAAGAGTTGAAGAAGAAGGAAGAAGAAATAAGTAAAGGAGAGGATACGTTTCTCCACCTCTTCACCACCTTCCCCATCACATCACCAACAATCCACACCATGCCCTACACCATGCTCCCACTATTCACCATCACCTCTGGCCCACCTCCTTCACGTCACCCATCCTCTCTCCCCAATTCCCATGCAAAGCCCACCATCAAGCCAACCTAATCACAATTAATCCATTAACCAAGATTAGGGTCTTTACAGCGACATATATTGTTTTGGCAAACTTTAATGCAACCCCCTTTTTCCTTCTTGCAGGTTAAAAAACGTCGCACACCTCTTCTTAAGGTCAGTCATCTGTAAACTTTGTGTTTGTGTTCTATCTTCCATTTCAGGTCTCGCATGAATGAACTTTACGGATAATAAAACATGTGAAAGTTCTCCTATCGAAAAAGACACTCCTGGTACTCTTGTGAATGTTTTACCAGCCAATAGGTTTTGACTTTTGAGAGAATGTATTGGATGTTATCTTGGTAAGATATATTTCATTATGACTTCGAATCAGCGTATAGGTTCCCTACCGATCCTATAATAATAATAAAACAGCATATGATTTCCCTAAACAGTGACTTCAATCTGACACTAATCGCTGAAGTGGGTCTAAGTAAATAAATAGAATAAAGCTGGATGTAAGCTAAGATTTTTTAATGCACGACTACTGAATCAAATGAATTAATATGTTTCAGGGGTTACACATTTTACAAGCTATACCCTTTTTTGGTAGATATATCGTTGTTTGGTAGCTTGACTGCTTGAGCAATAAATAAGATCTTGATTTAATTGGTAACGCACGATTCATGCACGTACGGAAGTCCCCACAATAAAAAATTGATAAATGGAATGTAAATAATTTGTTCTCCTAAAACTATCGGGGTTGGACCGTTGGACGTTAGCTGCCTGTGTGATTCTCTCTTGAAGGGTCCTTCCGATCTACTGCGTTGTTGACGTGTGATTCTCTTTGAAGGGTTCTTCCGATCTCTTGTGTTGTTGACGACCATGCTTTCTGTTGGTTCTGCCTTCACTTTTAGTTCCATCTACCCTAGATTTCGTCTATACCTACATTATGAAAGTTCCATCTAACCTGGATTTCGTATATACCCTCCTGCATCATGACGTTACTGCTAATAGGTAAGTTAGGTAGACATAACATTTGACCTTATATACACAAATTAGGTACGCATTAAGCTTGTAGGATTTCCTTTGTCCATTATATACTAAAAACTAACATTTTGAAAGATATTTTGTCTTGATCATTGATTGTGAGATTTGTTGTTAAGATACCAACTTTTGTTTCTCTGTCATATTTTGGATGGCCTGTAGGAGGATACACATTGTCATTACAGTCATTTGATTGCTGCCTGTTTTTCTGCCTTACATTTGACAATCTTCCATTGCTTTTATTTATTTATTTATGGTCATTCTGTTGTTTCTACGCAGGCTAAGGCTTATGCAGATAACTTCAAATGGAAAGGTCCTCCAAAACAAGAGGGCAAATAAATATCCGCTGTACTCCTATCCTGTATTCCAAGTTACTCTTATGTTTTCACTTTGCCTGGTAAAACATTCAGAAAGGCATTTGTCTTCTGTAAACATGGAAATAATTAACACGTACACAAACGCATGCGCAATAGCCAAAAAATATGCTGAAACATTTTCCTCTTTTAACATTCCCATTGTATCATGGTATTACAGTCCTGTTCCTGTCCCTTATACACATATACTACTAAATCCTACCTACCTATCAGACAAAAGAAGAAGAAAACACGAAGAAGGTGAAAGGGATAACCTACCCTATCAGAGAAAAGAAGGGGTTAAAAAAGGAACATGATGGGGGTGAGAGGGACAGATTTTTGAACGGGCATTTCCACTGATCACATTGGCATTGGCTTCGTGATGTGAAACCTCCAAGCATAGAGATAGTCCTTGGACTCCTCACAAGACACCCTAACCACATCACAGGGAGCACTCAAGTGCTTCTTCTGCCCATTGCATGCCCACTCAATCTTCACCATGCAAGAAAACCCATTGGCCGAAACCGGGACCGGAGACTCCGTAAAATGCAGCATAACCTCACCACCAATCCTTGGCACCACCTTCGATCCGACTCCGGGTGCCACCATGCTTCCGAGCCACAGGCACTCCGGCTGTCCCACCATCTCCTTGTAAGCAGAATTCGCCAGCCTTACCCGGTTATGGGCATCAGAAATAACTGCTGGTAACTCATCGCCCTCCGCCGCCTCCTCAACCTCCTCTGGCGTTCTCGCCACCGGGACAATACCGGGCCTTTCACTGACTTCACTAACCGTAATCGTCGAACCGACTGGCCTCACAGGCTGAGGCACGATAACACAGCTACTCTTGTGTAGATTCCCAACAAGATCTCTGTCAACGGGGGTGGTGTTCAGGTCCAAACCACCACCACCACCACCACCACCACCACTACCTTTCTGTCTGGCCTCCGAAACCAGAGGCAGAAGCGAAAGAGAAAGATCACCACCATCACAATCCCTATCGCCCTTCTTTCCAGAACCAACCTCGCAAGGCACCGGAAAGACCGGAAACCCCCTCGCAAACCGCTGCACGGCGAGCCCAAGCTGGGCCCCGGAGTTCACCGGCAAAGGCAAAAGCGGCACGCAAGTCCGGGACCTCTTCTGACTCGCCGAACCGCAACTCCCTCTTCCACGCTTCCTCGCCCTTGGAGTCCTGGCAGGAACTCTCACATCCGCAACACCGGGCGCCTTCTCGACGGGCGGCTTAGGCGCTATCGGACGGTACCTGGACAGGATCTCGTGTGTCCTGGCCACGTCCACGTACTGCATCATACTAGCCATAACAACAACAAGAACAACGAGAAGAAAGAAAGATAGGTTTAAGAAGTTTGTTTGAGAGTTGTGAAATGGGAAGAGGGAATGGGATTTCTTTTAAGCGTGGGAATGACCGAGAAGGCGTTCCAATAGGATGTTAGCAACAGGGAAGAGCAGCACGTGTGCAGCCTCGTGAGTACGTGGAATGTTGTTGTTTCAGCCTTTCAGGCGGTTCGCCACGAGTATCCGTTACATATCATTCAATAAATTTCGGGACTTTATTTTAGATGAATTTATTTTTGAAATGGTGAGAGTTGCCAATGGAATTTGGACGAGTGGAGGAATGGGAAGGCATGCGAGGCAACAGCGCATAGAGGAAGAGGGATTGGGGGGTGATGGGTGGCGAGGGGTGTGCCGCCGAGTGGGGGTTGTCTGGAGGGCGGTCGTAGGGGAACTCACGTGGAGTTCGAGCCTCAAGACAAATGCTCGCCGCGCTTTGTTTTCTCCTCTCTCTTGACCTTTTTTTTCCTTATACATTATAATTATATTCCCTACATTATATGTTTGTGTTGTGTGTGGATAAGTTGGAAGGTATCATTATAATTATATATTATACATTATATGTTTGTAGGTGGATAAGATTTTTTCGGGTTGTCGTTCTAAACTGTGGGTGATCCAACATCATTTTCATCGACGTGCCTTATTGAGTTTTGAACTAGTGTTCGGATAAGAATTAAACAATCACCTCAGCCAACTCAGCTATGTCCCGGGAGTCAATTGACTTGTGTCTGGATAAGTTGGAAGGTGAGTTTAGAGTGTGGGTTCAGACAGAGAGGGAATGGTGTTTCTGTTTTGTGGTGCGACTGACCAACAGGCTCGGCGCAATAGCAGGAGCAAGGTGAGCTCCTGCTCCGGGTCTCATTTCGGGCCTCATTTTGAAGGGCCTCAAAAAAATAATTGTACATGAGCTTATTGGGTTGCGAATAAAATTAGTGTTAACACATGAATAACACGTAAACATTGATAAATTTGTCTCAAATATTGCTAAGAAGACAAAAAAATTCAATTAATATTGCATTAAGTTAGTGAAATTTTTATTATTTAAACTAGGAGGACAATTTTTTTCAAATTTAGGAGCCTCGTTATTTATTTTCGTTCAGGGCCTCAAAATTTTCCGAGACGGCACCAACTAGGAAACGGAGATGTGAATATTTACGTGGCTGCTTCAATGCGATACACCTTATGCTAGCTACCTCCCCGTACCGGGAAAAAGATTGATTTCTTCTGGATTAAGGAAAATAGATATGGATGGACATGGTGGAAGGAATTTAGATAAGAAAATTCGAAAACTGTAAGGACGACGTTAAGAAAATTAAAAATTGTTTGGTTCGTTGGTCTGAGGTTTATTTAAGACTTTTGCTTATAAGTGAGTAAATACCAAATAGATTATAATGAGTTAGACTAATTATGTAAATTTTTATATACCTACCTTGTTATTGGTATTAGCGAAAATCTTCAGGAATCTTATGAAATTTAAATCTAGGGGTGAAATTTCATGATGTCCTTATAGTTACAGGGAATTTCAAAGAAAAAATGATTTATGGATTCCTTTTAACACGTTATGTAGGACACTTGACGTGAAGGAACGTGATTACTTTAGAGGTATCGTCAACGTGGAGCTACTTTTCAGGAATATTTAATTTGCTGATAAATTGAAGACGTGACAATCTAGACGTCCGTTTGTTTCCAACGCAGGACAAATTGTGTTTCCAATGCAGGATGAATTGAGTGTCCTGCGCAAGACAAATGTAATAGTTGTGCCTCACAAGAAACAGATGTGTGCGGGACAGAAGTGTGTCCCGTGATGGAGAGATGTGTATTTACTAGGAGGAAGATGTGTATTTGCCGAGGGGAAGATGTTTTTGCCTTTAAAGTGTCATTTTTTTAAATGATTATAGATTACCACGTTATTTTTACCTCTACCTACGACCCGACCCGACCCGTTTCATTTAATTTAACGGTTTTGGGCGGTTAAATGGTTATATGGTTAAAATCTAATGGATACTAAAATCGATATAAGAATTGGGTAAATGATTAAATGGATAAAAACTTGTCAAATAGATAAACGGATAACAAACTAAACTTATAATACTTACAATATTTAACATCAAACATTCATAACCTTATAATCAAAATCTCTAACAATCCATAATCCAAACATTTACAAATTCATATCAAACAATATCAAACATCCACACATACGTATATAGTATATAACTATATATAACAAAATATTATATATATTCATTATGTTTCGTGGTTAAATGGTTAAACAAATGTGTGAAATCATGTACCCTTACATGCTCATTTATTAAACAGTTATGATTTTCACAACCATTATCCATCCATTTATTAAACGATTATGTTTTTTCAACCCGTGATCCTACCCGTCCATTCGGTTATGGTGGTTAAACGGTTTTAACCATACTCATTTACAACCCTACTACCAAGTGGCGAATCATCATAACATGCATATATATGTTGTATCATATATAATAATATATTAATTATATTTCGCGGTTAAACGATTAAAAGAGCGGGTGAACTCTTGTACCCTTACCAGCTACATTTATTAAACCGTTACAATTTTCATACCCTTACCTGTCATGTTTATTAAAATGTTATGATTTTTCTATCCATAATCGTACCGACCCGAGCGATTAGGGCGGTTAAATGGTTTTTAGGCTACCCATTTCTGGTCATAGTCGTACCCCTCGTGATGCTAATTAACATGGGATATGAGTTTGTGTTTTTCCAAAAGCAATGGATATATATATATATATATATATATATATATATATATATATATATATACACTTAACCAACATTTGTTTCTTCATCTATGTTCACACACACACACACATATATATATATATATATATATATATATATATATATATATATATGTGAACATAGATGAAGAAACAAATGTTGGTTAAGGAATCACTGCCTAAATTAAAATTCGCAGCCTTTGATTCGAAATACTTCAAAGTGATCAGTGTTGAGAATAGTCCTTATTGGACAATCAAAATCATCTTTGTGACTGATAATATCATGATCACTATGCTCCTCACCAATTGTTTTGAGTTCAATACTTCAATCATACGCTAGATTGAAGTATTATTCTCAATACTTCAATCTAGCATGAAAGCCGAAAAGACCCAACGGATGGTTGAACTATAGATAGCTTCTACTCATATGTAAACGTACCCATGTTGGACTTCTTAAACGTCGCATGCACCGGGGAGCGTTGATAATAGTTCCGCATTAAATAATTTGAATGACTTATAAAATCTTGAGTCAGTCAACTCTTTACCAATTAGTTTTAAATTTGATATCCACTCTTTAATAATGTTTGATTGTTGTTGTTTTCCCAAAGTTTTTGTATGTTTATCATGAAAACTACTAAAGAAATGACGAAATCCATATTCAAAATATTTTTTTGTAATAGGAATGACCCGTCGCCACAACTATTTTAGCTTTGTTTCGTCAAAAAAAGAAGCTAATAGTTGTTATGTCCCTAACCGAGATTAGGAGGCTAATGGAGATTAGAGGAGAATTAGGGTTTGCTTGGCATGGGAAGTTGGGTTGCATGGGGAAGAGGCGAGCTACAGTGGTCTGGTGATGGGTGAGAGGTGTAGAGTTGCGGGTTACTGTGGAGAAGAGATGGGTTGGGGGTTTAAAATCGTGTTTTCTTCTCTCTCTCTCTCTTTCTCTCCATTTCACTCATCTTCTCCTTCTTCCAGCTGAGGCGCCGATCGGAGGAGACGAGGACGACGCGCGGGCAGAGGTCGGACGTCCAGAGGAGGCGCGGCGCGTGCTCGAGGTCTACCGGAGGCGACGTGCGTGAGCGAGCTCCGGCGTTTCGTCGTCGTTGGTTGAGGTATGCCGCTCATTAGTGTGATTTTGTTGCCCACCCTTGAGGAAGGGTGTTGTTGGTCGGTCGGGGGAGGTCGAGGACCTCTCCGGCGACGCGTTTCTTCGTAAACCCTCGGCTGGCGCGAGGTTGAAGACGACCAACGGTCGACCGGGTCCTTCGGGCGGTCGACCGTTTTAGCACTGTTTGCCCGACTTTAACCTTCACCGGTCGAACGATGCCTTGGGGCGGTCGTCCGGTAGTGCATTATTGCTGGTGAGTTGGGATTTTCTACCTGTTATCGGTCGACCGGTCCTTGTTGTGTTCGACCGGAACTTAAGTGTACCTGTTAGTATTGCATGTTTGTTCGACCGATTTATATTGCGTTCGACCGATTGCATTTTGTTCGACCGGTAGTATGTTTACGTTCGACCGTTTGATGACGTAGAATACTAGGTTGACCCTGTCTGTTTTCGGTCGACCGAGACCCTGAGTCGGTCGACCGATAGAGTGGAATTTAATGTTGACCAGACTCCGGATTTTGACCTCGTTCGGTCGACCGGTTTTAGACCTTGGTTCAACCGTTGGGGGTTCTGTCTTGAGCGCAGCGGTAGACCGTTATAGGAGTACGGTCGACCGATTCCTTTATGGAACCGGTCGACCGAATCACCTCTTTCGGTCGACCGTTGGGGCACAGAACAGAATCCCAGGTTCCCTTTTTGAACACCAACTTTGTCCACGGAAACCCGTGTCCTCGCCTTGTGCGTGAGCCGGGAGGTGACGGTGGGCGCGTGATGCGTGCCTGCCCAGGGACCGCCGTTGGGAAGAGTGTGGGTGTTCGGGACGCGTCACCTCCATGTATGGACCGTGACTTTTGAGATGATTGTTGGCACTTTGTAGTATAGCAGGCCTGAGGGATCGCGGATCCCAGTATTGATGTTGTGCGGGCACGCAACTGGCGTTGGGTGAGGTGACTACCGGCCCACGGGCTACGGAGGTCGCTGCCCTGCTTTTATAGCGGCGCGGTTGGTGTTCGCGGCTCGAGGAGCCTGATGACCTGGCAGACTTCGGTCTGGATCTGTCCGATGCTGTGCCGGACTGTTGTGTTGGACCACCGATGCTGTGCCGGTGATGCCGCCGAGGTTGTGCCGGCGATGATGATTGTTGGGCCGAGGCTGTGCCGGCTTGTTGTTTTCCTCGGCTGGGCACCTACCGAGATGATGTTGTTATACCTTCCGGGCGACGGCCCCGTTGGTCCCTGTGGCCCCGACCACTGAGATTTACAGATCTGTTTCTATCGGCGCGTAGACGTGACAGAGGCTCCCTGCCGAACCCTTGTGTAGTGTAGCTGCGTGTGGGGGGTGCGATGTCGCGGGCTACTAGACTGCATGTGCCTGCAGTAGGTCTCCTCGGGAGACTCGTTGTTGATTGTCGGACTGATGTCCTGTTTTACCCTTCGGGGGAACTGTTTTACCTTCTGTTGATGCCATGACATGCTACTAGTATGATAGGTTCATTATGTGATGCATGCATATAGGTGAGTTGGCATACGGGGTTTCCTTCTGGAAACTCAGGCATCGTTGTTATATATTTTCAGGACCGCAGTAGGTCCAGTTGGGTGGTGATCGGCGGGGACGCGCATTTTGGAGTTGGATCCTCTTCTCGGGCCGCTGAGGTCGACATGATTACCTTTTTATCTTCTGTTGTCGTTTTGCAGTAATCATGTATCTTTTGATAAACTCTGATGTATTTTGGTGCACCACTTTTATGATTTATGAGAAGTAACAGTCCCGCCTTTGATTATTGAGTTGATTGTCTTGATTATTATTTTTTTTAAATTTCCGCTGTTTCGGGATGTTACAACTTGGTATCAGAGCGGTCGATTCCTATGCGGTTCCCAATGAAATCACCCTTGTAGTAATAGGATTCATGCATTTTATCTTTTAGCATGCATTCATGGTTGATGTTTGTGTTGTTTGTTTGCGGCGCCACTCACTCCTTCATCTCGGAGAAGTTTGCTGGCGAGTTGGGTCGGACCCCTGTGCTGCTGACTGATGTTTTGGAGGTCAGCACGCCCATGGGTGAGGTGGGCACTGTGGGGAGCTTTTTCCCCGGCACCACAGTTGCTTCGGGAGACCACGATTTTCCGGCAGATCTGGTCGTGTTACCGATGGTGGACTTCGACGTCATACTGGGGATGGACTGGCTGTCCCGGTACGACGTGCGGGTCTTTTGCCGTGAGAAGAAGATTCTGATTCCGATGGAGGGCGAGCCAGATGTTTTGATCATAGGTACGAGGAGAAGAGACGGTCGTCTGATTGTGTCTGCAGTTAAGGCACGGAGGCTGGTACAGCAGGGATGCAGCGCGTTTGTGGCCACGCTGGTAGTTCCTGATTCTGAGAGGAGGAGGCTGGAGGATATAGAGATTGTGCAGGAGTTCCCGGATGTATTTCCAGCAGAGATTCCAGCATTACCGCCGCACCGAGAGATTGAGTTCGGCATCGAGCTGGTAGCGGGTACGACACCTCAGTCGAAGGCACCGTATCGTATGGCACCTGCTGAGTTGACAGAGCTGAAGAAGCAGTTGCAGGAGTTGATGGAGTCCGGGTTCATCAGACCGAGTGTTTCTCCATGGGGAGCGCCTGTGCTCTTCGTGAAGAAGAAGGACGGATCGTTGCGGATGTGTATCGACTACAGGATGCTGAATAAGGTTACCGTTCGGAACCGGTACCCTTTGCCCAGGATTGACGATTTGTTTGATCAGTTGCAGACGGCGAGAGTGTTCTCGAAGATCGATCTGCGTTCGGGTTATCATCAGTTGCGGATCAGGGAGGCAGATGTTCAGAAGACAGCCTTCAGGACACGGTACGACCACTACGAGTTCTTGGTGATGCCATTTGGACTGACGAATGCGCCTGCAGCATTCATGGATCTGATGAATAGGACCTTCCAGCCATACCTCGACAGTTTTGTCGTGGTATTCGTAGACGACATTTTGATATACTCGCCTGACAGGGTGCAGCATCGAGAGCACCTGAGGATTGTGCTTGGCATCTTGAGGGATCAGCAGCTATATGCCAAGTACACGAAGTGCGAGTTTTGGTTGGATCAGGTGGCTTTTCTGGGGCATATTGTGTCAGCGGATGGGATTTCAGTGGATCCGGCGAAGGTCGAGGCAGTGACTCAGTGGAGAGCCCCGACGAGCGTGACGGAGATCAGGAGTTCGTTGGACTGGCAGGGTATTACAGACGGTTCATCCAGGATTTCTCCAGACTTGCGTCGCCGCTGACAGCGTTGACGCAGAAGGGCGTCAAGTTCGTTTGGTCCCAGAAGTGCGAGGACAGCTTTCAGGAGCTGAAGAGGCGATTGACGACAGCACCTATTCTGACGCTACCGAGTGGCAGTGGAGGCTACGTGATTTACAGCGATGCATCAGGGATAGGCTTGGGTTGTGTTCTGATGCAGCATGGGAAGGTGGTCGCGTACGCTTCGAGGCAGCTGAAGGTGCACGAGAAGAACTACCCTACTCATGATCTGGAGTTGGCAGCGGTAGTTCATGCGTTGAAGACCTGGCGGCACTATCTGTATGGCGAGCGGTTCGAGGTCTTCACCGATCATCAGAGTCTGAAGTACTTGTTCTCGCAGAAGGAGCTGAATATGAGGCAGCGCAGATGGCTCGAGTTCATTAAGGACTACGACTTCACCATTTCCTATCATCCGGGGAAAGCGAATTCGGTTGCAGACGCGCTGAGCAGGAAGGTGGAGGTTTCAGTTGCGAGTATGTGCATCCAGGAGTGGAGGTTACTCGAGGCTTTTTCCGAGTGGAGTCCGTTCACAGAGGGTTCAGAGGGAGCAGTGATTGCTGGGCTTCGGGTGGAGCCGCAGACTGTCTCACGAGTGGTGCAGGCTCAGCTTGGGGATGATGAGTTAGATGGTCTGCTACAGTTGGCTTCCAGAGAGGGGTCAGATTTCAGTATAGGGGTTGATGGTGGTTTGAGGTTCAGGAGTCGGATCTGGGTGCCGAAGAGCGATGGGCTGAGAGATGACATCATGGAGGAGGCACACAGAGCTAGATACACCATTCACCCGGGGAGCACGAAGATGTATAAGGACCTGCAGCGGAACTTCTGGTGGAAGGGCATGAAGAGGGATATTGCAGAGTTTGTGGAGCGATGCTTGGTCTGCCAGCAGGTGAAGATTGAGCATCAGAGGCCAGCAGGACCGATGCAGTGTATTGAGCTTCCTGAGTGGAAGTGGGAACACATGACGATGGATTTTGTCACGGGTTTGCCGAAGACGAGGAGATTCCACGACACGATTTGGGTGATAGTCGATCGACTGACCAAGTCGACGCATTTCTTAGCGATCAGGACCATGTTGCCTTTGGAGGGTCTGGCTAAGTTGTACGTGGAGGAGATAGTCAGGTTGCATGGAGTGCCAGTGAGCATCATCTCCGATCGAGATCCTCGATTCACTTCCAGATTTTGGGGGAGTCTGCAGCAGGCTTTGGGGACGCGTCTGAGATTCAGTACAGCGTTCCATCCGCAGACAGATGGTCAGTCAGAGAGGACGATTCAGACCTTGGAGGATATGCTGAGAGCATGCACGTTGGATTGGGCAGGGCACTGGGATGAGCACCTGCCACTGATAGAGTTCGCCTACAACAACAGCTACCATTCGAGTATTGGGATGGCACCGTACGAGGCGCTGTACGGGAGGCCTTGCAGATCACCGGTATGCTGGAGTGATGTGGGCGAGAGGCAGTTAGTGGGGCCAGAGATTGTGCAGATGTACTCAGAGAAGGTTGATGTGATCAGGAGGAGACTGGCCACAGCACAGAGCAGGCAGAAGAGTTATGCTGATCGACGCAGACGTGAGTTGAGTTTCGAGGTAGGCGACCATGTGTTTCTGAAGATTTCCCCAGCCAGAGGTGTGATGAGGTTTGGGAAGAAGGGGAAGCTCAGTCCGAGGTATGTTGGGCCGTTCGAGATCTTGGACCGGGTTGGAGAGGTTGCCTACAGGATTGCATTGCCGCCGCAGTTTTCAGGTCTGCACAATGTCTTCCATGTGTCTATGCTGAGGAAGTATGTGGCAGATCCGTCGCACGTTATTGAGATAGCAGTGCCAGAGATTCAGCAGGACTTGTCGCTCGAGGAGAGGCCGGTCGAGATTGTTGATCGCATGGATCACCAGCTCAGGAGGAGGACCATTCCGATGGTGAAGGTCAGGTGGCAGCATCACAGCGAGCGCGAGGCCACTTGGGAGATTGAGGAGGATGTCAGAAGGCAGTATCCAGAGCTTTTCGGTGAGTGTTTGCTTTGATTTCGGGACGAAATCCTTTTAAGTTGGGTGGATTGTTATGTCCCTAACCGAGATTAGGAGGCTAATGGAGATTAGAGGAGAATTAGGGTTTGCTTGGCATGGGAAGTTGGGTTGCATGGGGAAGAGGCGAGCTACAGTGGTCTGGTGATGGGTGAGAGGTGTAGAGTTGCGGGTTACTGTGGAGAAGAGATGGGTTGGGGGTTTAAAATCGTGTTTTCTTCTCTCTCTCTCTCTTTCTCTCCATTTCACTCATCTTCTCCTTCTTCCAGCTGAGGCGCCGATCGGAGGAGACGAGGACGACGCGCGGGCAGAGGTCGGACGTCCAGAGGAGGCGCGGCGCGTGCTCGAGGTCTACCGGAGGCGACGTGCGTGAGCGAGCTCCGGCGTTTCGTCGTCGTTGGTTGAGGTATGCCGCTCATTAGTGTGATTTTGTTGCCCACCCTTGAGGAAGGGTGTTGTTGGTCGGTCGGGGGAGGTCGAGGACCTCTCCGGCGACGCGTTTCTTCGTAAACCCTCGGCTGGCGCGAGGTTGAAGACGACCAACGGTCGACCGGGTCCTTCGGGCGGTCGACCGTTTTAGCACTGTTTGCCCGACTTTAACCTTCACCGGTCGAACGATGCCTTGGGGCGGTCGACCGGTAGTGCATTATTGCTGGTGAGTTGGGATTTTCTACCTGTTATCGGTCGACCGGTCCTTGTTGTGTTCGACCGGAACTTAAGTGTACCTGTTAGTATTGCATGTTTGTTCGACCGATTTATATTGCGTTCGACCGATTGCATTTTGTTCGACCGGTAGTATGTTTACGTTCGACCGTTTGATGACGTAGAATACTAGGTTGACCCTGTCTGTTTTCGGTCGACCGAGACCCTGAGTCGGTCGACCGATAGAGTGGAATTTAATGTTGACCAGACTCCGGATTTTGACCTCGTTCGGTCGACCGGTTTTAGACCTTGGTTCAACCGTTGGGGGTTCTGTCTTGAGCGCAGCGGTAGACCGTTATAGGAGTACGGTCGACCGATTCCTTTATGGAACCGGTCGACCGAATCACCTCTTTCGGTCGACCGTTGGGGCACAGAACAGAATCCCAGGTTCCCTTTTTGAACACCAACTTTGTCCACGGAAACCCGTGTCCTCGCCTTGTGCGTGAGCCGGGAGGTGACGGTGGGCGCGTGATGCGTGCCTGCCCAGGGACCGCCGTTGGGAAGAGTGTGGGTGTTCGGGACGCGTCACCTCCATGTATGGACCGTGACTTTTGAGATGATTGTTGGCACTTTGTAGTATAGCAGGCCTGAGGGATCGCGGATCCCAGTATTGATGTTGTGCGGGCACGCAACTGGCGTTGGGTGAGGTGACTACCGGCCCACGGGCTACGGAGGTCGCTGCCCTGCTTTTATAGCGGCGCGGTTGGTGTTCGCGGCTCGAGGAGCCTGATGACCTGGCAGACTTCGGTCTGGATCTGTCCGATGCTGTGCCGGACTGTTGTGTTGGACCACCGATGCTGTGCCGGTGATGCCGCCGAGGTTGTGCCGGCGATGATGATTGTTGGGCCGAGGCTGTGCCGGCTTGTTGTTTTCCTCGGCTGGGCACCTACCGAGATGATGTTGTTATACCTTCCGGGCGACGGCCCCGTTGGTCCCTGTGGCCCCGACCACTGAGATTTACAGATCTGTTTCTATCGGCGCGTAGACGTGACAGAGGCTCCCTGCCGAACCCTTGTGTAGTGTAGCTGCGTGTGGGGGGTGCGATGTCGCGGGCTACTAGACTGCATGTGCCTGCAGTAGGTCTCCTC
This sequence comes from Triglochin maritima, assembly GCA_963682175.1. Taxonomy (NCBI): domain Eukaryota; kingdom Viridiplantae; phylum Streptophyta; class Magnoliopsida; order Alismatales; family Juncaginaceae; genus Triglochin; species Triglochin maritima. The sequence continues at coordinate 1,998,743 of OY821784.1, forward strand.
GGGAGACTCGTTGTTGATTGTCGGACTGATGTCCTGTTTTACCCTTCGGGGGAACTGTTTTACCTTCTGTTGATGCCATGACATGCTACTAGTATGATAGGTTCATTATGTGATGCATGCATATAGGTGAGTTGGCATACGGGGTTTCCTTCTGGAAACTCAGGCATCGTTGTTATATATTTTCAGGACCGCAGTAGGTCCAGTTGGGTGGTGATCGGCGGGGACGCGCATTTTGGAGTTGGATCCTCTTCTCGGGCCGCTGAGGTCGACATGATTACCTTTTTATCTTCTGTTGTCGTTTTGCAGTAATCATGTATCTTTTGATAAACTCTGATGTATTTTGGTGCACCACTTTTATGATTTATGAGAAGTAACAGTCCCGCCTTTGATTATTGAGTTGATTGTCTTGATTATTATTTTTTTTAAATTTCCGCTGTTTCGGGATGTTACAATAGTAGTTTATGCGACTGCAATTTTTACTAGTTTTATTTGAGCATTAATTTCTGAAGTTTACATCTTATAAAATCTTTAGCTCATATATTGGAGTTGTAATAATCTCGTTAATTCACTGATTGCAGAAACAAATTAGGGTTAGTTAGTTGGAAGATCTTTAATTTTGATATCTAAAATCAAAGATTGAATCTTCACAATCTTATTTACATGTTTGGGATTTTAAAAGTGGAATAATAGAAGCAGTAAAAAAAGTTGCGGAGTTCATATGATGCATTAAGCATTTAAGCTTTCAAAGAAAAGGTTAAGAGCTCAAAAAATTATGTGTTATATATTCAAATATTTTCAAAATCCACACCCCAAACTAAAACCAAATCTCACACTTACATAACCCAGACCACATGATTCGAAAGAAACTTGAGTAATCAAATGATAATTGCTGGTACAATTGTACGTAACACCAAATGAAACTTGATTCCAATGTGTTTTAATTCCACGCTTGTAATGAAAATGAATCATAAAAAACAAATATAACAGACGGATTGATCTTACTGGTTTGGTTTGTACGAGGAGGACCAAGTTCTTGAGTTCCGAACCCCATCGTCAAAAACAGGCATCAAGAAGACAGCAACAGCAAACTGCAGCCAAACTTCACGTCACGAAAGACAAACAAAATTAGTCTTAATGAGTAAGTTATTACATTTCAAATTATAAATTGCAACAAAACACTGTTTAAGGGTAAACAATCTAATGTGATCATGTGAGAATATTATACATATCCGGCAGGTCACACTTCATTGATTTAAACTAGCTCAACCACGTCCATAGTTGACAAATAATTAAATGAATTACCACTCTAATATTGTTCTCTAAACACAAGCATCAAATGTGAACTTTAACATGATATGCAAACGTGATTTCTTCGGTTCTTTCCTTCTAAATTCACGCTTAATTTCAAACTCCTTCTATATTAGTTTTATATAGTCTGTCCTTAGACACCATAAAAACGAAAATTGAAGTCACGCTTTCGGTTGGGACTACCAACTGTCGATCAAACGAAATGATTTTCAAGCCCAGACATGACAACTACAAGGTATATATGTTCTGATATATCTTTTGCTCCAATTTCTACCGGGAAAATATTTGACAAGTGAGATTGAGTCTGACCATCCAAATAACAATACTAATTTTGGACATAAATTTGTGATTTGTTTTAAGTGTACTTTCGATTCAACTTTTATCACGGAAAACTCCGACAACAAAACTTGACCACCTGAAAGACAAAATCTAATTTGGATTTCAATGCTCATTTTAGGTATTGGGTTGATATAAATTTGGAATCTGATTGACTTTTGGACTTTTTGAGCCAAAATTTAAAATCCCATACTTCCAGACGTAGCCTAAATGGACGAGACAATCACCTATGTTAAATCAAAATGTCAATCAACTGTAGAAATTTAACGAAACAAAAAAAATAAAAAAACTTACCATCCTTGCAAAATCCCCGATTTATTACTACTGCTTTGATTTTGTTGAGGTGGTTGTCCGTATTGCGGTGGGGGATATCCTTGTTGTTGGGGATAGCCTTGCAGCGGATACCCTTGTGGTGGGTATCCCTGTGGTGGGTACCCTTGAGGCGGATATCCTAATCAAAATGTGCAACATCAAAATTTATTCACGATCACAATATCAACTACAACAAAATAGACTATTCCAGATGAACAATCTAGCAATGCCTTTTTATTTCATTGAGCATATAACTTTTCTTCATTCTTACCTTGTGGTGGCGGAGCGCCGACCGGAGGTTGCCCATAGTAGCTCATCTTCCTTTTGTCTTTGTCGTAGAGGAAGATAAATGACAATAGGAATCTAACAAGAGAGATCTTTTAGAGAGAGAGAGAGAGAAAAAAAAGAAGGAAAGTATAGCGTATAATATATAGTATATAGATATTTTTAGTAGATTTAACAAATGGCAGGGATGAGATATCAATATGTTTGGTTCTACGTGGGTATGACATCAGGACCGTTGATTGGAAGTCGTCACGAGACGCCAGCCGTTGGATGGAAGTCGTCGGGGGCGGAGGCTGCTTAGTGGGTCGCACTAAATAGTTTAAATATGACTATTATGTGTTTGGATTTGAAAGGTTTTCCTTGGTATGAAGTTTCAAGCATTGGAAATTTTCGCCCACGCATAACGGAAGGAATATTATTATTTAGCTTTCTAAACAATAAAGGAATATTGTATCCATACACTTTGAGAAACACAACTTTAGTAAACACATCCTTTTTTCTACGAAATACCATCTAATGGCTAGCTGATTATTTTATGCCAAAAATCCCATTTAGTTATGTTCTACAAGACTACATCTGATTCTCTTTGAACTTTTTCTATATGTACGTCCTTCATATTATTAGTGTTACAACCAATTAGAACTTCTACAAGAATTCAGATATCAAACCATGATTAGAAGACTACCCAATTGACAAATTTTCTCTGAAGTAGAGGAATTTCCAAAAAATAGGTGAAGGGACAACCATCAGGTTACCATCATGCTAAACAGGTTACCATCATCCTGATGCCGATTGGAAATCGTATTATAAGTTAGAAAAGACTCAACACGCATTAATGACGTTTAATATCGTGCATTTCAATTGTTTTTGCTTTAGTATATTAGTTAGGCAGCTGTCTAAAGTTGCTTTTGATGTTTGATTTTTCATTTTTCTAACTTAAGGTACGTACCCATATAATAACAATGGCATTTCATATTATAATTAATTATGTGTGTATTTTCTTTGTGGGCTTTATGACTAACACTTAGCATGAGACATTAGGTATAACAATATTTTCGGCCTTTTGGGTTGATGTGCAAGTACCTCCTCAACAACTAAGTTTTTTTCTTCTATAGAAACTACAACTTACAACTACTATTTCATTAATAATAAAAGGTAACATACACTGGTTCGGGGATTACATCATATAGTTAATCTACCAGCAGTTCCTTCTATATCTCACTTAATCAAGATCTACTCTAACGCCTCTTTTTGGATCTCGACACTCCGAATTGATAGTTCTCACTATCTACCTTTTGAAGACGCATTAGCAAAGCTCACCCTAGGTATCAACAACTAGTCGTTTCCTAGGCGCCTATCTTGTATCTTAAGTTTTATTTTGTATCTCTCTCATGTATGAAATATAATGTCAATGCCGTGTTGACATTCGCCAATTAAAAAATAAAATTTTAATGCTTTCAAAAAAATAATTTTGGGCATGTAGCCATGAGACCGCCATTAACAACTTTGTCAATCACATCAGTTTTTCTCTTCATTATGTTAGCTCAAATCAATCTCCCTAAAAATTTCTTAACCACACTCGTAAACAACTCAAACGTCAACGTCATTGGATGATCAATTCTAGGTAAAACACAAAAAAAAATCGAAATTTTAAAAAAATATAAACAATTTTTTTTTTTTGAAAAAACGATTTTAAAAACATTTTTTGAAACACAATAAATCAAAAACAAAAAAAATCACTCAGTCTGGGAGGCCACGTGGATACCCGTTAAGGGTGGTCTAAGGGAGCTCAAACCTGCATAAAGAAAAACAACTAGCTAAAGACCAGATATCAATCATCCATATCATGGCTTTAATGTTCTTGCAAAATGGAAACAACGTCTCGCGAAGTCTAAGACCACCCATAAAGCTCTTCATCCATGAGGTCATGTAGTGGGGATGACATGTTGAAATTTGAGTGGTAACGTTTATGGAAACTACACACCTCATTTTTTTGATTACGTAATGCCCTCACATAGTCTGTTGTCCTGTCCGACTTTTTCCCCTTTGATAGGCTCGCAAATCATTGCTTTTGAAAATTAGCCTTTTTTTCTTACGATACCATCAATCAATACCCGCAAGTCAATTGCGGCATATAATTTGTTGTGTTTCTTTTTTTTAAGGACCCCTTCGGCATCAAGCTTTATATGAATAGAACCAGACATAACGCTGATAATATTCCCATTTATTAAATATACTGCTTAATTATTGACCATAATAACCCTTTGTGTTTATTATGTGATCTTGGGTAAGTACTGATATTCTTCCATTTTAGAATATCATTCAACTATGCATCTGATGTCACATAAACCAAGCGGTTTTTAGTTTATCCCCTAATGATTTGACATAAAGGGAAAAATTGATTTCTCGTCTCCAAAATAAAGACAATAGTCAAAAATAGGGGTGTAATCGATCTCTAAACGAGTGATCCGAGTCTGCTCAAGATCGGCCCGTTAAGGGTTTCGAGCGGAAAATTCTGCTCGTGCTCGGTTCGATCTGCTCGCGAGCGGCTCACGAGCGGCTCGTTAACCTAAACCTTTTTTTGGTATTGAATTCCTAATAATGTTGTCCTAATAAGTAAATTATAAAATTACTTAAGACAAATATAATAATAGTTACTAACACAATCTTAAAATTAACACCTAAAATAAAACACAATCTTATAAATTATACGACAACATTAACATCTTATAAATAAGATTATACACTTGGATCAAACAAAATCAACACAATATTAAAATCAAACACAATCTTCTAAATTGTAGGACAACTCACAACATCAACATCTTATAAATAAGATCATCTACCTGACCCAAACCTTAATTTATTTGAACTTTTGGTGTAGAAAAGAATGAGAAAAAAAATTACAATGAAAAAAATGAAAAGTTTAGTACTAATATGGTTTTGATTCTAATGAGTATTTTGGTTTGGTTTGTTAAATGGATTGTTAGGTTTGGTAAATTAGTTTATTTAATGAGTTTAACACTTTACCGATCGGGTAATTGGATAGAATATTCAGGTTAATCAAATAATTGGATATAGTAATCAGGTTTCGAGCGATAATTGAGCGAGTATCGAGCGAGCGGGGTATGCTCGTGCTCGGCTCGTTACTAAACGATCCGAGCAATTTCGAGCAAAATCAGAGCAAAATCGAGCGAACATCGAACAATCTATCGATCCCGAGCAGAACTTGACAGCCCTAGTCAAAAACTTGTCTCCCATCTAATTTTATTGACTTTCCATGGGAAAAGTTAATTTTATCCTCCTCAAATCTTTTTCAAAGTAGAAATATATCGTAAATATTCATATCCAGAAGGTCAAAAATGTAATACTTCGAAAAAACTAAAAAATCTCATCTTTTTAGTTTTTATGTTTTTTGAAAAACTATCATCATCGTGGGAAGTGTTTGGACGAAGAAAAGAGAAAAATCAATTTTTGTGAGAAATTTTACCAGTTATTTTGCCATCCAAACGCACCCCGGTTTTTCTTGCTCTCGGGATCTACTAGACTGGTCAAAACTGCATTCTTAATTTTAAAATGAACATTGTTAAAGTGCTTAGATCCGTGCTTTCGAAAACAGTGATTACATTGGTTGTAGTCTGCTAACAGTCAGTGTTAATTGCGATCTTGTCTTCCATATGTGTTTCCCTTCAAGAGATTTTCCAGGCATTCTCAAGTTCAGACCAAACTTTATACTAGCAACCTAGTTGTTGATGGAGAGAGAAGTGCAGCCAACACAACAGAAGCTACTCATAAGCATACAACCAACAATAGTTTTTTTCTTGCAGAATAGTAGAACAATGCGTAAAAATGCAAAATTTCCTCATAAAATTACAACAAACAATAGTAAATAATTAAACACACTCATGCATTTGTACAGCACCTCATGCATTGAAAAGATACATCCATACGATGCAAAACATTTCATGCATCGGAAAGATACATTTATTCATTTGCGCAACACCTTATGCGTGAAACAAACACAACATTATATTCTAATGCACACTATATTTTAATTTCACTTAACTTCGAAATTCTTAACATTCTTTAATTTGAAATTTCATAACACTTGATTCTTAACGGTCTGGATCGGAAAACGGAACCAAACCGAACCATTCAATCTGCACTGGACCAGACCGAATAGGATTCCTCGGTTGACAATTTCATAACACCTAATTTTCCGAGCTACAATCACACCTCATCTCCAAAATAATCTCACAACGTATAAAAATTTCTAAATCAGTTAAAATTTGAGAAATATAAAATATAAATTTTAAAAAAATACACCTGTATTACAAAAAACCTAAGAAAATACATCGTTACTTTCGATCCAGACCGGACCGGACCAACATGATCGAATCAGTCCAGCATTCAGTCCGATGGGCATCTCGAATTCGATCTTCAGTCTGTTCGATTGATCCAATCCGATGTAGTTCTGGACGGACGTGCAAGTGTGCAACCTTACGAACCGCTACTTATTTATTGCAATAGCGGAGAGAAGGTTTCAATATTTTTATAAAAAGTAGTAATGCAGTAGGAATTTTGATGATTGTGTCTCACATTTGTTACGTCAGTTGGAATCTTTTAAGGCCTGGTTTCGATGTTATTCTTAAATATTAAGGGAACTACTAAATGTCGCCCCAAAACTACTTAAATCGTCCTTTGAAATTACCAAATTGTCATTAACAATATATTTAATACTCATATCGTATCGTGTCTTTAAACAAGGTTTTTGACTCAGTTTTACTAACATTCCTACTACCAACACCACGAAAATGTCTGGCGAAACACATAGATCAGACGAAGTAACGGAGACGGATTTTTTTTTCCGACTCAGGCGTCTGGCTAAGACGTCTGTACCATCGTGGAGGCGTCTGGCTGCGCCTCCACCATGGTTGAGGCGTCTTAGCCAGACGCCTCCACGATGGTACATGCGTCTTAGCCAGACGCCTATATCAGGGTCGCCGGTAAGGTGGTGGGGGTGGCAAGGGGGCAGTGCCCCCTGGAAATTTTTTGGATTTTGAAATTGTTGGATCTGGAAATTTTTGAGTTTTCGGTGTACCGAAGGGGTATCGGTCATCCGAATATAGTAATTATTAACTTATTAATTAATTAATTTAACAATTATCTAAATTTATAATCAATTATCTTTTTAAAAAAATAATAAAAAATAATAAAAAATTACGGGCGTCCGACGGAGCCACTCCCACGTAGGAGGGGGCGTCTGGCTAAGACACCTCCCCCATTAGCGTCTTACACAGACGTCTGTCCCATGGGCGGAGCGTCTGGGTAAACGCCTCCCCGTTGGGTAAGGCGTCTGGGTAAAACGCCTCCCCCATGGGGACGGCGTCTTAGCCAGACGCCCCCTCCTACGTGGGGGCCGCTCCGTCGGACGCCCGTAATTTTTTATTATTTTTTATTATTATTTTATTAAAAAGATGTTAGATATTTTACCAGATTCGAGTACACTGGGGCGTCCGTTGGTTCATTACTGACATCCAAAACATTATTTTTTACGATTATAAGAGGAATATGAAGAGAGATGTGTGATAGGAGGGTAAAATGTCGCGTTATAGCATTAGAAATGAAAAAAGGGCAAAATGGTAATTTCAAGGGGCGATTTAAGTAATTTTGGGGTGATGTTTAGCAATTCAGAATATTAACTTCCGATCGGATGTTAGTTTTAGGAACGTGGATCTAAGAATAATTTTTTCTTGAAAGTTTGAGAGTTGTTTGGATAGATAGAAGGTTTCTGGTAATAAGTGATGTCTTGTCAAATGAAATTCCTAAATTGTCTTCGAATTTTGATTAAATAAGAATTCATTATAAATTCGTTTTAAATGCTTTTTTGAATATATTTTTCCTGGAAATATGTTTTTTTTGTTTATATTTTTTAATTTTTTTTAACTTAAGAATGATCTCCAAATGATGTAAGGGTAAATTGGTCCAAACAAAATCAGAACCACAAGAAGTTGAGAAGCTCATACACCTAGCTTCTCTAAGGTAGTGTAAATACTACCTTGTTTTGCACACCAAAAGTCAAGATTCTTCGAAACCTGATGGTGTTTGGATGCCCACATGAACTTTTGCTATAGTCAGAGGAGCTAGATTTGGTGTCATCCAAACACCTACTTAGTTACGTGCTCTCCGTTTTGATTATTCTAAATTCTAATAGAGAATTACAGTACCCTACCTGCGATTATGGCGGTCAATTTTACACGAAACGACACGAACTAAACATATATGGATTGAGAATTTGAACACGATTAATAAATAGTTTGGATACGGCAACACGATTATAAACGGATTGGATATGACAGAAATTTAGCAACACGATTATTAAATAAGTCAGATACGGCACAACACCTATAGCTTATATAGAACTTGACACGACACGATTAACACACAATACGACACGATTGACAGTCCTACCTGCTATCATTAAATACTTCCAATGTTATTGATTTAAAATAAATAAAATAAAAGTTAATAGTTTTGAATTATTAGATCGAGCTGGGGTGATGAATCTGGTGGGCGATGCTGCTCCTGACCCCACTTCCGGCCGGGTGAGATTGGACTGCCTTTGTGAAACATCTAATTAGCAGAAGCTAATGCTTTGACCCACGTTACATACATATTTACATGTGAAAGAACTAGAATTATAGCAGTATTGCAGCCAACAATGCGATATCTTAAACCGCATTTAGTCACGTAAAAATGTATTTCAACCACAATCTCCACCTGCACATTAATCCTAGGTGAGATTGGTTCGATTTTATTCAATTCCGAATAAAACAAGAACCGATAACTTCGAATTGAATTCAAATTAGACCCCAAAGCCAAACCACTACGACTCATGTGCGGTCTACTTCTCCCTATACGGTTTCACAGAGAAATTAATCCAAATTTTCTACTTCTTCCTGTCTTCCATTAATTTTTATTTATGCCCCACCGGATCCATCAAACGACACTGCGACTGCGATCGTTGCAACCAATGTCCCCTTAACTACACATACGTGTCCAAACCCACAATAAACTCCAGTAAAAGACCACACTCTACGTTTTCCTCTTACATTCGCTCCAAATGTTTTCAAATGTATATAAAAACCCTCAAATCATATGTAAAACCCCCAAAAACACTCATAGTGCAGCCACCAAGTTTAAAGTCGAATCTCGGCTAGCAAAGTGGAATGGATATCCAAAAATCGTGGTTAATCGAAAAAAAAGTAAAACCCACGAAACAAACTTTATTAATTCCAGACTCCCAGAATCCGAAGAAGAAACATCCCAAATCCCAATCCAACCGTCAAACTCCCCCATCCAACGCTCCAGATTATCCCTCCTCCCTCCACCACCACCTTCTTCTTCTTCTTCTTCTTCTTTCCTCTCAACATCACCTCCAACCATGGCTTCCAAATCCAGCCTCCTCTCCGACATCCTCCTCTTCAGCATCGGAGCCACCTCCGCCATATTTGTCTTCTTCATCTTCTTCTCGTTCCTCTCCACCAACCCCATCTCCCTCTTCCCCACCAAAGTAACCAAACCCACCTTCTTCTCCGACCCCACTCTCTCCTACACCATCTCCACTCCCTTCACCAACTGGGACTCCAAACGCTCCCACTGGCTCTCCCTCCACCCCAATTCCTCCCCCAAAGTCCTCCTCCTCTCCGGCTCCCAACCGACTTCCTGCTCCAACCCGATCGGCGACCACCTCCTCTTCCGTCTCCTCAAAAACAAACTCGATTACTCTCGAATCCATAATTACAACTTCTTCTACAACACCGCCCTCTTCCACGCATCCATGTTCGAGTACTGGAACAAGATCCCGACGATCCGCTCCGCCATGGTGGCCCACCCGGAGGCGGAGTGGATCTGGTGGGTAGATTCCGACGCCGTCATAACCGACATCGACTTCGAACTCCCCTTCGAAAAGTACGAAAATTTCAACCTCGTCGTCCACGGCTGGCCGGAGATGGTTTTCGAGAACAAAAGCTGGACGGGACTCAACGCCGGGGTTTTCCTGATAAGGAACTGTCAGTGGTCGGTGGATTTGATGGAGGAATGGGCCGCGATGGGCCCACAGACGGAGAATTACAAACAGTGGGGGAAGACGCTTAAGAAGGTTGTTAAGGATAAATTATACCCCGAGTCTGATGATCAGTCTGGACTTGTGTATTTGCTAAATCAAAATGCGAGATGGAGAGAGAAAGTTTATTTGGAGAATGAATTCTACTTCGAGGGGTATTGGGTTGATGTTTTGGGGAAGTTGGATGAGGGGTGGAAATGGAATGGTGGGAGAAATAGAATCGCCGAAGTTAATATTCATAGAAAGGAAACAAGTAGAGATACCCAATATCGGAAGCGGCCGCCGTTTGTAACGCATTTTACTGGATGTCAGCCGTGCAGTGGGAGGCATAATCAGATTTACTCCGGGGAGGAGTGCTGGAATGGGATTGATAAGGCGTTGGAGTTTTCTGATGATCAGGTGCTTTGGTTCTACGGATTCAGACATGTTAAGGGTGGTAAGGATGGGGAGGTCCGGCCGGTCCAGTTTCAGCTTCCGCCGAACTGAGATTGATAGTAAAGTGTGTTTTTATTTATTTATTTATTATTACAGTATAAAATTGGTATAATTGGAGTTGTTTTTTATGCGTTTGTTTAATATGTATCGTTTACGTATGATTTGATAATGATAGATATATGGAGGGTTGAAAGTGTTGGGGACATGAGCGAGTGGTCAATTATTTGGTCATTGTCTGATCTGCTTTTTGAGGGAATTGAGGCATAGATTAGGGGGGTCTGATTTAGTAAATGTGGATATTTTTACTTCTAGAGGGTTATTATTAGTACTTAGTAGTGTAACGTGTGTTATTAGATAGGCTTGCATTAATTAAAAACTCAAATATAAAAAACTTAGTAGTGTAATGTACGTTTCACTATTTAAAAGATGTTACAAGAAGGCCATGATCATGTGGTCTATTTAAGTGTCATTTTACTTGGGATGACATATGAAGAGTCTGAAAGTATTGGGATATGAGTGTGATTTACTTTTAAGGAAATCGAGCCACATATCTAGTTTCGGGTATAAAATTACAGTTCGCCCTTTAACCATGACGTTATATTGTTTCATTCCATTAGTTTAAACATTTAAATCTTATTTCGACTCTTAGTTTAAGGAGGAGTCCAGTCATTTCACTTACATCCTGAACTGCTCGTGTATTACACTTACCTTAGCTGTTACAACCCTAGAATTTGCTTTCCAAACTGTGGTCTGTTTTTCGACAAATGTGGAGAATTATTTAGTGATGTTCTTTTGGAATGTTTCAACAAATCAAGAAAAAGTTGTCTTTTGACAGTTACGAAGTTTGAAAGTATTGGATCTGCACTGAGCAGTGGTCTATCGAATTAAATACTAGTCATGGTGCGATCTGCTCTTTCAGGGAATTGATAAAAGTTTGGGATACTATTATGATACCTAGGATTGGTAATAGTAGTGTAATTCACAAGTTCACGTTTGAGAGGAGTCGTAAAATGCTATCTTAATAAAAACTTATAGTGCTATGTAGTTCAGTAGAGAAATGTTCGTTCTGTTCTACAAGATTCATTAGTATTATAATCTTACATCTGAGTATGGTAGGACCAATTCTGAACTGGTTAGTTACGAGGGTCACGTTCTATGCTGATAAACAATTGCAACAGATTATTTCTATAGTACATTTAGTACTTGGGTGGGCTATACGAAATTACAACATTGATTTCGTTCAATTTATACAGTTGTTAAATATAAACATCTCTTGACTAAAATATCGAACTTAAAGTTTAATTGTCTTAAAAGGGAACATAAAAGGAGAATACTTGAAATGTTCCCCACTTAGCTCTATTTTATGGACAATTTTCATTTAGGTCTAAAATGGTGCTGACCATCGGTAGAAATGACATCAACATAATTTATTTTTTCTTTCTCGAAAGTGAAGGTAGATTGTGATCTAAAAATAGTCATGAATCCCCGTGAGAACTAATCTTAAATAGAAATTTGTTGTAAAAAATATAAATAACATACATAACAACAACGAACTTATGCACATTAACATATCGAGTGCAATCCCTACAAAACCAATGAACATAGATGCAAATTATGATTAGAAAACACCTCGATTGAGCCAATAGTCGATGTTGGGAGGAGATCTAACAATGCACTAACACGACACAGATTAAACGCAATACGTAATACCGAATATTGACTTTGCGGAAATAACTTCGGACCTTCTCCCAAACTTAATGCAACAAGAACACTAATAAGATGAAAATAAACAAGCAAACAAAAACGTACACCTAAAACAACCACGACACACGCGATTTACAAGGTTCGGCAACGTGCCTACGTCCTTGGGGGTCTCCTGCGGGTTTCCTTTCTTTCTTCCGCTTCTCCAACAATAGAACCAACCGAGATTACAAGAGCAAACTCTTTTATGTGTTAAAATCAACTAATCTCTCAACTCACAATGAAGAAAATATTACACTTGTACGTTGTATTTTTTGTGTGTTAAAACCAAGAGCAAACTCTTTTATAGACTCAAAAATCGAGTTACAATTAAGCAAAACCGAACTGAACACTTTGTGGGAAACGATCGACCGATGCTCATTCGGTCGACCGTTCGTGACTTAACACTAGTGATTCCTGTTGCGATTCGGTTAACCGAATCCTTCCAGGTTGACCGCGGAAACACTTTTTCGTGCGGCTCGGTAGACCGCGAGAACGCTTCTTCCACGAACTAACTAATTCTCCAACAACCCTTCGGTCGACCGAGAACCTCTCGGTGGACCGTGCCAAATTGGACAAACACTTTTAGGTTCTCGGAACACCAAAAATCACTCCAACGGTTTACCGAACCCGTTGTTCCGAAGTGTCTATTACCCTCTGACGGTAGACCGAATCTAATTCGGTCGTCTAATCCTAGCTGCACCCGAATTGCCTGGAGTCCTCGGTTCGGTGGACCGAATCCAATTCGGTAGACCGAACCCTTATTCGCCAAATATCCTGGGTTGTGGATCGGTAGACCTGATCTCATACGGTCGACCGATTCTTCCTGGATTTGCTTCCTTAACAAATGTAGACCAATATTCAACAGTCGCAACGTCTTTGTCGGCACACTCTGGCTGTGACAAACCACAAAAACAGATCGAGACTCGGTCGACGATCACTAGAGAACAATAAAGAGAATGACGATTGTTATTCTTAAAATCCATAGAGTAATAGAAAAGTATATATAATGAATTAAAAATGTAAACTTTTATATCCACACAATTTTCAACCAATTATCGAGAACGTGGTCTAAGTCGCTTCACAAAATTTGCATGCCCCCAAAAGATTGACGGCGCCCAAAAGATTGAATGCCAACGAGAAAGAGAATACTACACCGTCCCAACCAAACCAAACATCCGCATGCCACATGTGTGTGCTCAATTTCTTCTCCCTCTCTCTTCCTTAGAAGAGGTTTTGGGAAGCCGAGGTATAAAAAATGGAAAATGTTTGTTGAACGCAGGCGTCACGGACGCGCTCTACGTGGATATCCATGTTAGCCCTTACGTGGCCAAAGCATGAATGTTTTTTTGTTTTTTCTTCCTGATGTCCACTCAAATCACATTAAATGCGTTTCAACTCAGCACGTTCTCTCTCTCCACCCAAATACAATTTTTTTTCCTAAACGTTTTTTTGTTTCGACATCATATTATTGCATTCCATATATTGATTCGTTTATTCCGACAATAATGAAGTCATATATTATTCCGGACTGCAAATATACTTATTCCGATTCCGGACAGCAAATACACTTATTCCGGACAGCAAATCCACTTATTCCGGACAAACTTTATGTTCTGTTTCTGGACACACTTTATTCTTAAACCGGACAACAAATACACTTATTCCGGACAGCAAATACACTTATTCCGGACAAACTTTATGTTCCGTTTCTGGACACACTTTCTTCTTATTCTGGACAACTACACTTATTCCGGACTGCAAATACACTTATTCCGGACATCAAATACACTTATTCCAGACAACAAATCAACTTATTCCGGACAAACTTTATGTTCCTTTTCTGGACACACTTTATTCTTAAACCGGACAACAAATACACTTATTCCGGACAACAAATACACTTATTCCGGACAAACTTTTTGTTCCGTTTCTGAACACACGTTCTTCTTATTCTGGACAACTACACTTATTCCGTACTGCAAATACACTTATTCCGGACAACAAATACACTTATTCCGGACAACAAATCAACTTATTCCGGACAAACTTTATGTTCCGTTTCTGGACACACTTTATTCTTAAACCGGACAACAAATACACTTATTCCGGACAACAAATACACTTATTCCGGACAGCAAATACACTTATTCCGGACAAACTTTCTGTTCCGTTTCTGGACACACTTTTTTCTTATTCTGGACAACTACACTTATTCCGGACTGCAAATACACTTATTCCGGACATCAAATACACTTATTCCGGACAACAAATCAACTTATTTCGGACAAACTTTATGTTTCGTTTCTGGACACACTTTATTCTTAAACCGGACAACAAATACACTTAGTCCGGACAACAAATACACTTATTCCGGACAGCAATATACACTTATTCCGGACATACACATAACGTAAACAGGACAAACACATAATGTAAACTGCACACACACATAAAGTAAGCTAGACAAATTAAGTTGATCCAACGTAAAACTTAAAAACAAATATTTTATTATGATAAGTGTGGACTCTGCACGAATAATGATACTGCACGATGTCCTAGGGTCTGCACACTGTCTTATCTGTGTATTGGGAAATGAATCGTTCAACTTAAAGAACTGACGTTTTTTTAAAAAGATCAAAACGCGCGAAGAGAAATTTCGCTGACTGGACGCTGACTCAAAGAAAAATATCTGAGCTGTACAGATCCACGTAAGGCGCGTCCGTGACGCGCGCGTCCGTCTATCACGGTTCTAAAAAAATATCTCTACTTTCCAAATTCTCTGACGTGGGGTAAAATAAGAAACAAAATCTCATATTTCAATTTTGCAACTCAACATTATACGAGTCTAATCTAATAATCAATAGTCCAACAAAAAAATTCTTACAAAACTGATAATTTATGAGCTCACGTCCCAAGGTTTTTCTAAATTAAAACTTCTCGCATGGTTTGAACTTTCAACACAAGGTCAGATAGAATATAGGCGACATATGCCTAAAACTTGTATAAAAACATCTCCGAGTCCATGCTTATTAGGTACAAGTCACCATCAATAAAATATGTGTAAGTTATGTAGTAAGATGATACATCTCCGGATCATTAAGGCGTGTTTGATGTAAACAGAATTTGTGGAACGAAGCTGAACCAAGAAAGAAACCAGGAGAGATGCAGCCACCAGCAGCCATTCATATCTATAGGCTTTAGCCATCAATACCTTAGATGGGAGTTTGTAGATTGAGCATCCAATGAGTTGGATATTCTGTGAACTTTTTATTTCCATGTAGAGCATACCTTCAGTCGCACGGATTTGATAAGTTCGAAAATTCAGCAATGCGTGAGTCTCGCATCTCAGACGCCTTATTATTTACTGCTAGAATGAATCATTTGCTACCTATGTTGTCGCTGAAGAAAGGGGAGGAAGGAATAAAAATGCAACACTGAAGCATTGTAATTGAACAAGAGGTACAGACTACAGTGGAACCTGAATACTCAATGATGGGAACATAAGTTCAATTATAATTTAGTGATGGTTTTGCAAATTTCAGATGGCAGGAAAAGTTACAAAGTGCAATGCATAGTCACTACTCAGTAAGAGTATCATTTTCAAGAGAAAACCATTGAACAAAGACAATGGAAATATTTTTGGTCTTGAAAAGTGCTTTTGACCGCAACATCGAAATCGGATAAATAGTGGAATATGTTTCAATTCAAGAAGAGACTTTTATAAAATAGAGGTTACAATCATTTTCCACTTAAAAGTTTTTTTTTGGGTCTAGACTCTGTACACAAAGTAATTTTCTACAATATTTGAGGTAATGATGATTCAGAAATAATGATTGCATTCCATTTAAATCTTATATTAGATGATCATAATAGATGACGGCTCTGTTTCCTCTTAGAGGTCACTTCAATAATGAAGAATTGAAGACTGTAAGTTTGTAACTCACAGTTTCAGAATCAGTGTTTTAGACCCGTTTTGTTTTTAACCGTCGCCTCTAGGTGTCTACAGCCAATCAACAGTCTGGTTGTAATTTACATGCCTAGAAGTTGGAAAATTAACATTAGATAGTACATACATAGAGGCAACACAAACAAAGTAACCTTGAAGAGAACTCGAACCTCAACGCTCTTTGGAACTGAATCATATTCAACAAATATAATATCTATACAATGTGATCTATGGAATGTACAATAAAGGTGGAGCATTGGAATATTTCTATTGATCCGTCGTATAAGCCCAAGTTAGACATCTAACTTACGATTTAAAATTCTCAAAATATAGAAAGGGGAAACACTTTTTAACACATCAACATCCTTAACATCTTGATGAAAGCAGATGGAATCAAGGAATTATTCCTGTATTTGTTTACTAATATAAGTTAAAACAGTCATCCATCTGAGATCGATTTCTACGCCAAGCTGAACTCTACGTGTGCCTAAAAACGATTTACAATATGCATAACATTCAGATAAGCAAAATCGCTGAATCTCCAGTGGTAACAAACCAATAAATTTACTTGTCTCAGTACATACCAGACGATCGATTCCCATTGCTCCGCCCCAGCACACCCTGCAATACAACCGTCCTTGCTTTCCTCGTATCCTGAATGCACCGATGCGCCTGCGCTCCCAACTCATCCACACACTTCGCGAATTCCTCTGACTTCCTCTCAATCTCCTCCACCGCGAACCTCACCGCATCGTCCCCTCGAAACGCAAACTCGGCATTCGCCCTCAACGCTTTAATCTGCTCCTCCACCCTCTCCACAATCACTCTAATCTCATCCAAATCCGTCCTCACTACAACCGACTGCAACCTCATACTATTAATCAACTCCTTCTGCGCCTCCAACGCCTTCGCGTACCCCTTCCAAATCGAATTGATCCACTTCCCCATCGAACCGAGAGGCACGGAAGCTGCCGCCGCCAACGCGGCCGCAACCGGTGGGGCCGCCATCGCAGCGGCCACAACCGAACAAACCAGAATCGCAACGACCGCAGAAATAAACAACACATTCGAAACCTTCCTCCAAGACCTCACAGTCTCCAATTTCTTATCCAACTTCCCTTTCTTCCTCCTCAACTCCTCCAGAAACAATTCCTGCCGGACCAAAACCGCCTCGAGCGATTTGAAAAAGGCCTCCCCGAACGGCGTCTCGGCTTGCTTGAATCTCTGAAGCTCTTCCAACGTCCTCCCCTGATCTCCCTCGTCAAAGAACTTTACGGCGAGCTGAGTCAGCACTAAAGAGTCTCTCGCTTTGGAAAGGCAGATCTCCAAATTGCGGCAGAAGTCGAGAGTGCAGCTCGTGGAGTCGAAGTAGCTCTTGACGAGATCGAGGAGTTCGGGGGATTTCCAGACGTCGCGGTGGGAGTCGAGGATGACGTGGACGACCTGGTCGTTGAGGTCGAGGAGGAGGGAGGTGAATTGGCTGAAGGAGGCGAAGGAGAGGAGGTCGGGGTCGGAGGAGAGGCCGGATGAGACGAGTTGAGTGACGCGGGTCTGGAGGTCGGCGTCGAAGGTGCGGACGGTGGGGTCAACGGCGCAGGATTGCTGGTAGGAGATGAGGTCGGATTCGGAGTTGGAGGTGCTTCCGCCGCTGCCGTTGGATGAGCCGCCATTGACGATCAGGATTTGGACTGGTACGGGTTTGCTACTCCAGGTGCAACCCATCGGGATGGAAATGTGGGGTCTGGGTTGGGGGAGAGTAGTGTGTGTGTTAGTGTGGTTGTGGTTTTGTTGAATGTTGGCTTCTGGGTAGGTTCGGTTGACTTTGGTGAAGTGAGTGAGACGATGATGGTGGAAGAGATGGCGATGCTAGTTTGGTAGAACGAAGACTGGATCCACTCCTTTCGATTTTCGGTCGCTGCTGATGACGGGTTGTTCTATTATTGGTTTTTGGGTTTGATTTAGTCAAGGAAATATCAATTGGTATGCATACACTTTATTGATTATGTTAACAAAAGAAATAAAGAATGTAAGCATGTATAAGTCACTAAAAAAGTTTCTTTAAGTTCCACACCTTTGTTGGCAAAACATATATAGATTCGTTGACGTACATCTTAGCGCTGGACCAACCATGTTAGTGTGAAAATTTTGATTGGTTTACTATTTCAACAAAATTCAAATACTTTGATAAAAGAATAGTATATTCAATTATAGTATAGTGTATTGTATATATTTTTGTGTTTAGTAACATAAAACCATCTTACCGATGATATGCTCGTTCCAAACAAGTGAACGTCTACATTTACTTCCACTGCCTGGGGACGATCTCAGCCGTCCATCTCATGGTTGAAATCACATTTTGTGTCCATTTTGTCTCCACTTTTCTCCTTTTTCTTATTAAATTAATCTATCTAACTAACAAAAATCCAGATCCCCCATTTTCTTTGGGCGTGACTCGTGAGTCTTCTCTTGCAACATC
The DNA here is from genome assembly GCA_963682175.1 of Triglochin maritima. Lineage (NCBI taxonomy): Eukaryota > Viridiplantae > Streptophyta > Magnoliopsida > Alismatales > Juncaginaceae > Triglochin > Triglochin maritima. The sequence goes on from OY821784.1 coordinate 2,017,709, forward strand.
CTGAAACAGTGAAAATTTTAAAATTTTAAACAATAAAGAGATCTCAAGATAATAACAACCAAACGGAAATGTTACTCATAAATATAACCAGTCGGTACACCAATTACAACAGAATTTGTCAAAAGACATGATTACATCACTACAACAAATGAAAACAGATAATCATGTCGACCTCGAAGAGTCCGAAAAGGATCCTGGTCCCAAAATTTGTGCGTCCGTTGTCACCACATGACAGAACCTACCACGGTCCTGAAACATGAATCAAACAACAATGTCTGAGTTTCCCATTAGGAAACCCCGTATGCCAAGTTCGCCTATATGAATGCAACATGAACTTATCATACTAGTAGCATGTCATATCAACATCTGCAATGCAACGAATCCCCTCCAAGGGTAAAACAGGACCTCAGTCCAGCAACAACAATGTGTCTCCCTCGGAAACCTACCGTATGCACATACGGTCTTACGGACAGTACGCGACGCACCCACACACGCGACTACTCGAGCCAATGGATCGGTGAGAAGCGTCCGCACTTTCGCGCAAGGTAACCGTGTGGTCTACACCACCCCAACGGAGCCGTAGCCCGGTCGTTCCAAACATTCCCCGATAGGTGCCCAATCGAGGAATCATCGTCGGCACAACATTGACGGTACAACATATGTCCGACACAACATCGGACGACACAACCACAAGCTGGAACATCGTCAGCACCATCATCGCCGTCAAAAACCTCGGCAGTACAACATACGTCCGACACAACATTGGACGGGTCCATACCGTAGTCTGCAAGGTCATCATGCTCCACGAGCCATGCATCAACATGCATTGGGATCCGCGATCCATCACGTCTGCTACTCTACAACGAGTCAAGCAACAACACGTCACACCACGGTCCATCAACAGAGTTGGCGCGACCCAAGTGTCCACACTCTTCCTTACGGCGGTCCCTGGATAGGCACGAGCAACAAATATTATTATTATTTAAAATAATAATAATTTCTTTTCACAATTTAGATGGGAGCTTTGTATTAAATTTGATTATATATGACTAACAAAGGTATTTGTGATAATGCCCAATTATATTGACTATATTCTAATGTTTTGTTGATCGGACTTAAGAATGGTCACTGGGTAGTCGCTAGCTAGTTAATACTATTGTAGATTGTTATCATTGAGATATTAGTTTCTCGTACGCTCTCGTGGATGATGGTTACTCTTGTCTAATCATCCCTTCCACTAATTTCCTCATCCGCTCTTTCATCACTGGTTAGTGAAGAGAATTGGAACAAAGAGATGTCGTGAATGTCATAAATGGATACCGACCGTCAGTAAAGTCCTAGCATTTATGTAACGTAACTAACCCATAAATACAAAACAACTTAGACTTGTCACTAAAAGTGTATGACACTCTCTTAGTCCCACACAAGTTATAAAATATAGCGGTCTATACCCAACCTCTGATTTCTTAGAATAAGAAGAACGATAAAAATCGGAACTCTATTTTGAGGGGGTTGTGATCTATGCTCACTTTTAACTAATATCAATACAACGACCACTTTTCGAAGTACAACACACATACAATCACACAAGGATACATTTTATACAACTTCGGAAAAAATCATAACAGCCGAAAGAAGTCGGACCTTATTATGTTCGTTGCTCGTTAACGAACAATGACGGAACTCACCACAATATTATATGCCATGAAAATCAAGGACATTTGCACGCAATGATCCTACAATAGTGCTTATGGGGAGGAATTCATTCAAGAACAAGCAGATTTGAAGGAATTGTAGGCAGCTACAACCAAGGAAAGAGTGAGACAATTTGCAGCGACATGTTTCCTTCAACGCAATCTAATCTTCGGTGGAGACCTAATATGGGAGTGTGGTATTTGAGGTTGGTACTGTAATCCAACCATTTGTTTTTGTTTTTTTTGTTTTTGTTTTAAAAATAAAGATTATTTTTATAATTAGGATAATGTATTAATTAGGTAAATGGAATTTAATTAATTAGGTATTACAAAATAATTGAAAAAATATTTTATGATTAATTAACAATTTTATGATTTACTTAGATATAAAAAAAATTAAAAAAAATCATAAATAAATTAAGAAATACAAAATACAATACATATACACTTCGGAAACAAAATACAATACAAGTACAGAATACGAAATACTATAGGTCCTCGATGTTTGAGAAGTCCAAGCCTCCATCAAATCGCCTCGTCTTTAGTGAGTCACGCGCGAACTGTAAGTCCTCGATGTTTGAGAAGTTCAAGCCCCTCGATTCAATCGTCTCGTCTTTAGTGAATCACGCGCGTACTGTAGGTCATCGATGCTTGAGAAATACTTGAGAAGGAGAGATCAAGTGCGTGATCGCACCACACATTTGAACCTTCAAGCCGATTTGGTCGACAATATATGGCAACGCTTTGGAGGAAATGCGTCTTGATGTATTTGAAGTTTAGTATTTATGTTTAGTATTAAAGCATGTATTTTTAGTTTTAGTTTCTAAATTTCTGGTTAATGTACTATGTAATGTGGTTTTCTAATTTTTAATAATATTTTCGTATTTATTAATTAAATGTTAATTAAAAACGAATGATTGTTGATATTAAATAATTTCAATAATGATTATTAATATATTTTGTTTATTGTTGAAAGAGTTTTGGAGAGAAGAATAAAAATAATGACGTGACAACAAATACTGTAGCGTGACTGGGTGGATTGGGTAATGGTTAAGGATTTTGTAGGGGGGTTGGTTTGTGCTGACGTGGCAGAGAAAGAAGCTGACGTGGCTGAGAGAGAAAGCAGGGCGCCCGGGAACTGCCTGGGCGTCGTTAATGATGCTCTAAGGATTGCCAATGTTGGATGATTTAGACACGTTTGGATGTCAGTATCCGACATTGCTACAGTGGATCCAAACAACAAGTTAATCCTAAGAATTTAGGATTTTGGCACGTAAAACAAGACAACATTCACACGTCTCGGAGAAACCGGTGGATGAGCTTTTCAATTCTTACGTATTTTTTATTTTGCTTGGACTAATTTACTTCCTCATCATTTGGAGATCATGGGTTAAAAAAAATATAAATAAATAAAAAATATATTTTCAGAAAACAAATTGAAAAAAACACACATTTAAAACGAATTTAAAATAATTTTTTATTTAATCAAAGTCTAAAGTCAATTTAAGAATTTACTTTGACAATACATCACTAACTACTAGAAGTCTTCTATCTATCCAAACAACTATCAATCCTGAAGAAAAAGTTATTCCTACATTCACATTATCAGAAGTTGATATTTAGAAGTTACACCCAAAATCACTCTTAGTAGTCCTGAGTACGACTCTCTTATTTAATATAAACTAATAACTTTCAAAAATAAATAAAAATCAAGGACATCTACTACATTCCCCGAAACAAAAAACACCACCAGCACCTTTCCCAACAACCCAAAGTACCTCAAAGTAATTCCCCCACCAAAGATAAAAAATAAAAAACCACCTCCATCCTCCCCACCAAAGAGGCGAAGGCCTATAAAACCACAACTCGAGATTTTCCCGATAATAACAAAGCAAAGCCGGAAGCCGAAAAAAGTAGGGTTGGGAAGTCGAGTACCGGCGGAATCCAAAATGCATGCCCTCCTCCCAACCCCAACGTCCCCAACCCGCGGGATCCCGTACACCGCCCTCCACTTCCCGTCACCGCCGGTAACCTCACCTTCCCTAAAAAAAACCCACCTCCCCTTTGCCGCCTCCTCCGCCACCACCACCACCACCACCACCTTCGACTTCAAGACCTACATGGCCGAGAAGGCCGCCGCCGTCAACCTCGCCCTCGACGCCGCCGTGCCGGTACTCCACCCGGTCACCATGCACGAGTCGATGCGCTACTCGCTGCTCGCCGGCGGGAAGCGGGTTCGACCGATGCTGTGCTTAGCCGCCAGTGCGCTTGTGGGAGGGGACGATGAGGTCGCCATGCCGTCGGCGTGCGCGACGGAGATGATTCACACTATGTCGTTGATTCACGACGATTTGCCGTGTATGGATGACGATGATTTGAGACGAGGGGTTCCGACGAATCATCGGGTTTACGGGGAGGACGTGGCGGTGCTCGCCGGAGATGCGTTGCTGGCTTTGGCGTTCCGGCATGTGGCCTCAATGACGCCGGCGGATCGGGTGCATCCGAGTAGGTGAGTGTGGGTTTGGGGGTGGAGGAGTTTGTTTTTGGGAGGGATTTAGGGGTTTGGAATTCGTAATTTCGGAGGAGAATTTCAGTTTCAGATTGATTTTTTTTTTGGGGAATGTCATGACACAAATGTGAGAGATATCTGCTTGAACTGAATCGTGTCATGGGGACGAACCGACGAAGTTAAATAACTCTGAACAAATTGCTTAAATTATGTGGATAAAATTGAACAGCGCGATGCCGGACATGAATTCAAATTATGTGAATTTAATTGTGGTGACGAAGTGTTATGTGAATGTTTCTGGTTTCTGATTTTAGGTAAGAGTTTGTGTTTTTCAATAGAATTTGACTGGAATCTGCTGATTTTTTAGTGGATAATTCAGCGGAAAATAAGAGACCACATCGATTGGTTTTAGTCTTTTAGATGAATTTGATAAAAATAGTGAGTCCAAAACTTTATCATGCAGAAACTGTGATGCAACTTTTGATTGGTTTCCGAGTTTTGAAGTGGAAAACTGTGTTTTTAGTAGTAGGCTTTGACGAAAGATGTCAGACAAATCTACTTGGATTTTATTAGTAATTGTGCGGAATATTATACTCAACTTTGAATGGTTTTTCGAATTTAAGGCAAGAAATCGTGTTTTTAGTATAATTTGATGAAAGGATGGAACTTTGATTGGTTTTTCGAATTTAAGGCAAAAAAACATTTTTAGTAGAATTTGACCAAAGAAATTAGTCAAATTAGAGTAGCTTGTATTAGTAATTACAACCAATGAACTTTCTTAAGGATTTGGAGCTGAAGTTGGTTTCATTGTAAAAATGGAATTGTGAATTCAGGATTGTGCGTGCAATCTCAGAACTTGCACGCTGCATTGGATCAGAGGGTTTGGTAGCTGGACAAGTTGTGGACCTCGAGATGACTGGGTCAAAGGGGCCGGTCAGCTTAGAGATGCTCGAGTACATTCATCTCCACAAGACTGCGGCGTTACTAGAGGCAGCAGTGGTGATGGGGGCAATTGTTGGAGGTGGAACCAATGCTCAAGTTGAAAGGCTGAGGAAATATGCGAGGTACATTGGTCTGATGTTTCAGGTCGTTGACGACATTCTCGATATCACCAAGTCGTCCCAGGAGCTGGGGAAAACGGCCGGTAAGGATCTAGCCACTGATAAAACCACTTATCCGAAACTACTTGGGTTGGAGAAGTCTAGGGAACTAGCAGAGGAGTTGAACAGAGATGCCAAGTTGCAGCTGGCCGAGTTTGACCCGGAGAAGGCCGCCCCTCTCGTCTTCTTAGCGAACTACATTGCTTACAGGCAGAATTAAACACCTCGAGAAGGATAGGGTAGCTTGCTGTAGTAAAACTTGGGATGCAACTGTGTCCTTAAATTAATTCAAATTAAATTTAAATATGGAAGTTGTATTTAGTTACCTGAATGTAGTTAATGTTTGTATCATGCGGATGTTGTTATTTTACTTACATGAATAAAATGGGCAAATCTTTGCCGCTTGGAATGTAATTGTTGGGTGGTGCTTGTTTGATGATCTTCGTTGTTTGTGTGATGTTGGCTTTTAGCTTCCTGCAAGCAATAAGCAACACACAAAATGTGTTTCGACAGAAATTCTTGTTGGAGAGATGTGGCGTAATCCTTCGTCTCCTTCAATTCTATCTAGTGATAAAAACAAGGTTGTCTTTTCTGTTTTTATTAATAATTATTATTTATTTAAAAGATGTTTTCATTTCTTGGTCTCGTTACATTCTTATTGGTTGAAGACTTGAAGGGCCTGATACAATACAATGCAATATGATATTAAAAGAGACATCAATCAATAGTTATAAGAGGGATCATGTCTGCTATTTATTTTGTGCTTTCCCACTTGTCTAATAGCAACTTGCAGGTAAAATTTTAATTTGCACATTGAGTAAAAAATACCGGACATAACTCACAAGTGAAACATTTTGCAGTTCGATAACATAATTTTTTGTTTTCTCCCAAGAAAATGACCCATATTCTTGTTTATATAAATTAGAAAATTAATTTTTAAAAAACTTATTCAAAGTTAGTACCAACATACTCGTATATTGATCCTTAAAACTGTCAGCTACAAATCACACGAAATACTCAATCAAATTAGAGACGATATTAATACTTTTTAGAAAAGAAAATCAGGACCTCTAAATTGGATTCTGTGTGCTGCAAATCTTTCTAAACCCCTGAGTTTAAACTAAAATGTGTATGTCAAATATGATTATGGATTAATAATGAGATGATACGGTACGTCATATTATATATCATATTGATTCTCATCTTTTTTTGTAAGGTTGAAAGCGAGTGACAATTTCTCCCTCAATCGTTATTCGTTAAGCAAATACGTAACTGAATTGATATCTTCTTGTTGTTTGAGAATATGAAAAACTATAAAACCTCTTAAGCCGCGTTCCTAAGATTTTCACCAAAAGCACCATCAAAGATACGAAACTCCTCCTGTTATTCCTATAATAATTAATAATGACAAGTTAATCATGTCAAGTTTCCTAGTAGTCAACCAACTAAACAAAGAGCATCAAAAACAACATGAACACGATAATTTCGGAGATAATGTTTTTCCTTTCACCTCTACTTTCCCATCCTACCAAACCCTAGATCTAACGACACGTTGGTTTGTCGTTGGAATATTTTGCATTAAATTGGAAACCATATTTTCAAGCAAATTTACAACGTGCTCCCTGGAATTCAACGATACAAGCTTATACAAAATCTTCAAGTGCAACTATTCTCATTTGTAACCTCTGAATTTTCTATTCAAAGATCAACTATCGTAATATGTGAAAAATCTCGTGTTCATTTACGATATAGCCCCTCTAGGGAGGATAAATTACAAATGGACAACGCTTACTGTTTGATTTTTTTTCTTCCTCTTCAGTCGTTTTGGTTTCAAATAATAAGGGAACTACTAAACGTCGCCCCAAAACTACTTAAATCGCCCCTTGAAATTACCAAATTGCCCTTAACAATATATTTAATACCCATATCGTCCCGTGTTTTTAAACAAGGTTTTTGACTCGGTTTTACTAACATTCCTAGTACCAACACCACGAAAATGTCTGGCGAAACACCTAGATCAGGCGAAGTAACGGAGACGGATTTTTTTTTCCAACTCGGGCGTCTGGCTAAGACGCCTGCACCATCGTGGAGGCGTCCGACTAAGACGCCTCCACCATGGTTGAGGCGTCTTAGCCAGACGCCTCCACGATGGTACAGGCGTCTTAGCCAGACGCCTCTACCATGGTGTAAGCGTCTCGCTAAGACGCCTCAACCATGGTGGAGGCGTCTTAGCCAGACGCCGCCACGATGGTACAGACGTCTTAGCCAGACGTCCCGTTTTTTTTTAATTTTTTTGTCAAATTAAAATTATACGGTCTGTTATCTCAAATTATTTGACGTTTCTTTGCAAGTTTTCGGTGGTAACCGGTCGGATTACAATGAGTTTTTTTGCAAGTGATGAAGATTCAAAAAAATTCCAGATCCAACATTTTTTAAGTTCCAAATCCCCCGGTGGTAAAACATCATGACTTACAAATACCACCTCGACAGATCGTTCGGGGGTCTGGGTACAACGCCGCCCCCATGGGGAAGGCGTCTCGCCTCCTACGTGGGGGCGGCTCCGTCGGACGCCCGTAATTTTTTATTATTTTTTTATTAAAAAGATGTTAGATATTTTACCAGATTCGAGTACACTGGGGCGTCCGTTGGTTCATTACTGACCTCCAAAACATTATTTTTTATGATTATAAGAGGAATATGAAGAGAGATGTGATAGGAGGGTAAAATGTCGCGTTATAGCAGTAGAAATGAGAGAAGGGCAAAATGGTAATTTCAAGGACGATTTAAGTAATTTTGAGACGATGTTTAGCATTTCAAAATAATAATTGACAGCAATATCTACACACTTATCCTATTTCCAATTCTAATAACGCAAGCATATATAATAATAAACCATGTAGCACAAAAAGGTCTTAACGTGTCACCATAAACACAATAATAAGTTATAACATCTCTCTTCCGATTCACACCTCGGAATGCACTGTTCTTTCAGAGAGACATGATTTCACATCTAAAATTGCCCAACCGAGGAAAAGCCGTACATCTCGTTTATCCAAGCCCAAATGAAGCTTTTACCAACCCAAGCTCTCATAATCTTCCGAGGTCGTGTTATGATTGACGTCTTAAAACAAACCTAATGCAAGTTCATCCCTGTGATAACCAGTAGGATGTGATCCCCAATTTTATGTTGTCATTTGTGGAGAGAAAAAAAATCAAGTAACCGATATTGGAGTTCGATATGTTCATCTTCCAATTTATCATGTCATCAGTTGACTTGTGACATCTATTGTTGTGTCTGGAATTTCAAAAGTGGTCATGAGTCGGAACAAAATAGATCTCAAACAAGTGATCAAACTTGAGTTACCTCTCTCTGCATAAACTAAGCAACTTGGAATCATTCTCTCTTATATCTTATTGATGTCTAGATAAACGAGATAATCGCTAAAACATAGAATAAATTATCTCACTTGTTACAATAGTATGAAAACATCGATAACAAGGAAGTCATTGGTATAGCCTTGTTGCCCCCTCCTTCCACTGTCGACTGGCGTGCCTTTTGCACTTAATGTGCAACTATTGGTTCGGTAACTTTCTTGAGCCATTGCATCTCCTGCTCATTCAGATATGGAGCCAATGTTTCTCTACAAACTGAATGGTAATCATCCACCCATTTGATCTCCTCGGGCGTTAGGAGAGATAGGTTCATCAATTTCTTCTGGTAAGGTGCCTGAAAATTTCAAGGTTTTTCAATATGTTGGAGCATAAATTAGACAAGCTGCAGGTACTGACAATTCATCAAAAAGACGAATTTGAAACTTCACTTACCCATGTGATGTGCTCGAAAGTCAGATAGCCTTTTTCGCCGAAATTGAACTTTGTATCAGCTTTTTTTATTATCAGAACGTTCTCTAATCGGATACCGAAGTTGCCATCCTCATAATAACCAGGTTCTGTAATCCAAGATTTGCAATCATAAACAAAATCCAAAACATAAAACATAAGTTTCAACAGAACACCAGGTTTGCATATAATCAAGGCGTGTTAGAGAAAACTGAAGCACAATATGCATGATTATATAAGCCAGGTTAGCTTTGATAGTAGAGAAATTATCATTTGTGATTGGCAGCACAATCTTATTAAGAAAAGCATAATGTATAAAATTATTTGTTGGCAAAATCAATCAATCTACAACTGCAGTTTTATATTATTGACCTGCAACCTTCATGATGGAAGATTGATGTCCAGATAAACATGATTAAGAGAGAAACATGATTTCACATCTAAAATTGCCCAACCAAGGAAAAGGCATACATCTTGTTAATCTAGGCCATACGTTCTCTAATCGGATACCAAAGTTGCCATCCTCGTATTAACCAGGTTTTGTAATCCAAGATTTGCAATCATAACAAAATCCACAACATAAAACAAAAGTTTCAACAGAACACCGGATTTGCATGTAATCAAGACGTGTTGCAGAAAACGTAATCACAATATGCATGATTATATAACCAGGTGAATTGCATTAGCTTCGCTAGTAGAGAAATTATCATTTGTGATTGGCAGCACAATCTTATTAAGAAAAGCATAATGTATAAAAATATTTTTTGGCAAAATCAATCAATCTACAACTGCAGTTTTATATTATTGACCTGCACCCTTCATGATTGAGGATTGAAAGTGAATTTCCTAACATTTCTAGTGGATTCTGGCTAGATTAAAAATATTATATAATAGTAGGTGAAACATATGATTGCTTAGAATTAGATAACTATAGAGTTTGAATGAATTGAAACAGGGCCATTAAAATCAAATTGTAAAATTAAAACAAATTCAACTCATGATCACATGTTCTGAAGACAATAAAAATCTAGTTACCATCAGTAACCGTCATAGTTTCTTGCAATGGCACATTTCGGGCATGGGGTCTAAAGCTTATTAAGTGAGGACCTGCAAAAGATAAAGTTAGAATCACCTTGGGCAAGGATTGATCTTTACAGGAACACTACAAAATCTGTGTAAGATCTTCATACCTTCATGGACATTCAGGAAAGATCCAATACCATGACCAGTACCATGTCGATAATCGAGACCATTTTTCCACAATGGGATCCGGGCAAGCACATCAAGAGCATGTCCTGTATAAGATCCATCTCTCAATAAAATTGTTGAGGTGACATTAAACCAACAATTTATTGCAACTTAGAGGACTGCAACCATTTTGGGGATAAATGGATATATTATTATTCTTTAAGAATATACTATGACACATAAGTCCCTTGACAAGTACCTCGTTATCCCCATGTGATAGATAGTATATTCAACAGAAGTGAAACTAAGTGGAAATCGTGAACTTCAGGGTACACAAGGAAATAAATTAAAAACATCATTTCTTCGGCTCGTACGTGATTTTTTCTTATAAATGAGAACTAGAACCAGTAACAACAAAAGATGCATCAGTACTACCTGTTGTTCCGTTTGGAAATGTTGCAGTATCCAGAGCAATATGTCCTTTGAGGACCTGTTGTGGCAAATCAAGAGGTTTACACTTTAGAGTGAACTAAATGTTTAAATTGAAGGAACCAATATTATGGAAAGGGGAGAACGATCATGGCATCTCTTTCGGTCTACAAGTTTGCTGACCAGAAGAAGACTTTGGATAAACAATATAAAAGATAAATCCGGGTCATCAACTGCTTTGTACAATTATGGATATGGTACAACTACAGAAGTAAAAGAATACATTAAAACATGCAAATTAAGTAGACCACGAAAGGCATGAAGGAACATAATTTTCTTAAGAAAATAAGATGCATCCAGTGCACAGACTCCTCTAGAATAGAAGACAATGTAACAACACATGAACAGAGGATCCAAAGAATCAATAACACGATCTTATAATTGCACAATATTTCTAATGGCGCAATGAAAGTAAGTTGACATACTGCTGTGTAGCTGTCTTTCTCGTGAGCTGAAGGCTTCCCAAAATGAACAGTTCGTGTTATGTCAGTTGTTCCATCTTGATACTTCACAAAAATATACACTAGTCAGCTAAAGATAACATGGAGTGTGTAAATATACATTTTTGAATCGGTTGGAGTATGTAAATATTACTTGGATATGATAGTACAAACCTGCGCTCCTGAATCAAACAGATATATGCTGTCAGGGTCTAGTTCGGCGCATGTTTTGAGGTCCGGTGAATAATGGATGATTGCTGCATTTGGACCCACTGAAGAAATAGTTGGAAAGCTGAGCCCTTTGAAATACTGTTATAATGTCATATAAACTGCTAGTTAAGAATGTTATAAAAAAAAATATAAAATGGAAAATAATGCAACTCAAGTAATTTGAAGAAAAATACTGTGGTAAGGATGACAGAATAAAAACATGAATATCAGACCTTTTGCTTTGAGCGAAAACCTTCTAGCTTATCACTCACAGATACCTCAGTTAGTTTGGACATCTCTCTGACATGGAAAGAGCAAATATAAATCATATTTCGTATTATTCTAAAGTGAGGAGCTTTAATTAAAAAACTAACAAAATGGGGGAAATAGAGAATGTTATTATTAAGAATTACAGTATAACACGTTTACATTGAATTATTTGGTTTAAAAGTTCATGGTTACAGCATGACAACTATAAACAGTAAAATGGAAGTTCCCAGCAGCCAGAATTTGCATGAAGAAGCAACAAATGCAACCGATAGCTGTACACATGGAGGTGACACATCAAGTTTCAAGGGTGCAACAGCTGGCCGTTATTGATAAATTTGTTAATGAATCAATTTAGCATAACATACGATGAAAATTAGAGAAACTACTTGGTTGGATTGGAAAAAAGGTCATGCATGTTGATTATACGTGAAGCTTAAGTTGCCAAGGATATATGGTCTTCTAAAAATAGTACAGTTACAGATATAGAAAACTCCTAAATGGAGAAACATAATACGTGTAGAAATCCACCGCGAGCATGGCTAAAGATCGTGAGGTAGAAGCTTACGAGTGTTTTCTCTTATATTTTTCCTCTGGCTCAACAAAGTACCCAGGAGCTCCATATATCTCTTGCATCTAGAATTCAAAGGTTAAACAATGAGGAATCACATAGCAAAAAATCACAAAAATGCAAATAAAGGAAACTTGTGAGAAGCCGAGAAGACAATAGAAAATTTGCCATGGCAACTGACCTGATTATCTAGCCAAACCATGTACTGTACAACAGCTGCACCATCCCGAACATGTGCGTTCCTTAAACCATCAAGCTCTACTGGGTTCTTAGTAATGCCAAAATATAAGGGTTAGAAAAGTGAATTCTAAGTCATGTTTTGGAAGATAACATCAAACTAAATATCCTTTTTTCTCAGATGGGCCATCAAGATTAATGTCATCCGGGATCATACCTTGAGAGCCTTTGCAAGTGCCAAAGGTGACTGGTGTGAGATGACATGATCTGAGTCCAGCTTTGAGTAAAGAGCAAAACAGCATGCACTGGGATCAATCCATATAAGAACATTAGACTTCTCTTCCACTTCAGTGCCTATGCTTTTGGTTGGTTTACTATCAGAGCAAGACAGCTTCCCAGCTGCAAGCAAGGCAACATCTGCAGCAACTGCATCATATTCTCGAGCTTCAATTTGGTTCTCAAGTAGATGATTTTCGACCTGAGTGCAGCCAATTGCAGAAAACAGTGATAATTCTGTGTGTCATGCGTGCAAACATTGAAGAAGACTCAAACAATAACGCAAAATAATAGCTAAAGTAGTAAAATACTTAGCAAAATACTTGTCCACACCGATCAAAAAAAAACTTGCCCACAAAGAAGTGATGATAGACTTCCACTCTCTAGCTTGTTAAAAATAGTTAAAACTTAAAAGTAACATTATTATAGTATGAATTGAGGCGAAATTAAATTTAACACAAATAACCTTCACTAAGCGAAGCAATGCCATACACAAGAATGAAATTTTATGCAAAAAGAACTCAAAGGGGTGTGATCAGGAATTAATATTAGAACAAAAGCAATAATAGGAATTATAGAACTAAAGCAATAATAGGAATTAGAACCAAAGCAATAATAGGTTCAAAATGAAGTCTAAAACATAAATACTGAATATTAACTTTTGTTTGAGTAAAAGCCTATGCTAATTACACATTACAGTAGAAATCGAGAAGGAAATGAGAATACATCAAATGAATGACTCATTTAAGAACATATCCTGGTCAAAAGTGTGTTCAAACTTCAAACTGACCTCTTTGGAGACCTTTCTCTTGTCCACATAAAAGAAAGCGGAATCTAATGTGATGACGGCAAATGCATGGACAACTGGGTTGTAAGATACATCGCTGCCTCTCACATTATACAACCACGCAACCTAAAAAGTAGGTACAGGTTATTACCACCTTGATTTGTTCTCAACTAGAAATTTCAATGGATGCAGCACAACATCAGTAAGTATGTAAAAGGGAAGGATACCTCATCAAGTGCGGTAAGAACAATGCCATGAGCTTTCTCCTGCTCAAGTTTTCCCCTCAGATCCTTCAGCTTGTCAGCGACAGAACACCCGGCAAACTCAATTGGTTGAACGGACACTGGTAGGATCTCTTCTGCAGGTTGATCTTTCCAAACATAATCAACGAGGTTCCTGGACAGTTGAATCAGTTTTTGATTGTTCTTGGAGAAAGCCTGCTCCCATCTCTGTGCTGTATCCACCGAGACACACCAAGGGTCTACCCCAATTGCAGCATCACTAGGCATATTCTAACAAACAAAACATAGAGCAGTGATTTAGGGCCAAATAACTCTTGTAAGCTGGCAATGACAATATCTAGAAATGTCTGCAGGCCGATCTTTCTATTCACCAACTAAAAGGAACAAAGCCATGAATGCATCCTTGTCAGAACTTTTGTTTTACCAAATGTTGCAACAATTTTTTTTTAAAAAAAACCTTGAACCATTCCCACATTCTACAACATGGGCCAAATTCCTCGACAAGAATAAGTCGTTCCAGACATAGAATTGTAAAAACAATTTCCAAAATGGAAACCTGACATTTCAATTTATACAGAATCAAATTTAAAATAAAATAAATAACATTTCACGAATATGTTCCCACCAACTTTGATTTCCGAAGCATGAATATACACTAAACCATTCTCAAACTCTAAAACCTAAATCTATCAACCTCTTTATGATGTTCCAAACTACAGATTCAAAAAACATTTTTGAAAATCACAATTCGACTATCACGATTTCATAGTCCACACAAACAACATTTTTTATTCCAATCAACTTCCATCTTCATCAATTGAATATATCCTAAATTCACTTCAAATCACTACATTACCGATCCAAAATCCACAACACAATTGAATCGTTCAAACATTCCTATGGCCGAAAAACAATTTTCAGAATGACAATTAAGACCTCACAAAATACACAGAACCAGAATTGGAGAAAAACAATTCCCAAATCCACCCAAGACAAACATCAGTAGGCTCACCTGAGATATCCACACTTCGAGGGCCGGATCCTCCCCGCCCCGCATAAGCCTCCACCGATCAGACAGCTGCTGAGTCGCCTGCAAGAAGTACCTCCCATCCGTCCAAAGAAGCGCTTCCTTCATCGTCACAAACGCCAAACCTAACAATCCGAAAACACCAAATCAACACAACACCTCTCCAAATCAAACACCAAAAAAAACAGCAAATCCTCACCGGCGCTTCCACTGAATCCGGACACGAACTGCCGCCTCTGGTCCCTCTCGGATACATACTCACTCTGGAAAACCAAAAAAAAAAAAACAATCTTTAGCCAAAAAAAAAAATTTTTTTTTTGAGGAAACCCTAGAGGGGGACCTGGTGGTAGTCCTCGGAGGGGACGATGAGGCCGTCGAGGGGAGGGGAGTGGGACGCCATTAGAGATCGGAGAGCGTCGAGCGTGTCCATCTTTGGCTCTCGTTCGAGATCGAGAAGGAGATAAATCTGAACAAACCAGTGTTTTTGAGAAGGAAAAGATCGGAAAGCAAAACAAGCGTGTTCTCAAAGATGTACTTTGGCTTACGTGTTCGCTTTTTGTCGCGGATTTGTCCGTAAAAAGGTTTTGAACTTGGATGGTTTTAAAACCCGGATCGAATCGGTTGGTCCGACCGAGTTCGACTAAGAATCGGTGTTAGTTTTGGTTAACTTATAGTCAAATCGCACTTGGAAGTTGAACCGACATAACAACTACTGATCAGACCTTACGGATTGGCCAAAAGTAAAAATAATAATAATAATAATAATAATTCACATCCCACTTTATTTTAGTAATGTTTTTGTTATTTGAGATGAACTTTACTTCCAACTTTCTCCTTCGTACAATGTTTGTAAGAGTTATTTGGAACTTTGAAAGTATTTACATGATATGTTTGTGGATATGTAACTAATATGATGATTATTTCGTTCACTTGAAGAGTTGAAGATAAAAAAGATGCAAGAGTTCATATTCATCAATCACGATAATGATTTTACAAGAAGTTTATAAACAATCTCTTTTTTGATGGAGTCAAACCGATTCGACGTTTGGTCCGACCGTGTGAAACATAGATGCATGGGTTGGTCCAATTCCTGGTTTACAGTTTACAAGGAACCATATGATCCACGGACCCAACTTCCAAACAAAAATGTTAGTTTTAACCCATAGGAAAGTTAAAAACACATCATGACTTTGCAACGGCCAGCCACTAAGAGACCAGTACATTAGTTTTGAATCAGCCTGGACCAAGATTGAATCCCAACGTCGGGACGACATTTAGAATTTCATTAAAAATAAAGAAAATGATTTTGACCGCTCCTCGGGATGCCCTTCTGGAACGCTGCTACATAGATAAGTCCAACTCATCAGAATATGTAGATGGTTTTATTATCGCTAATCTTGGCTCTCCACCCAAGAAACATCGTATTTAATGCTTGTCACTAAAACATTCTCCTTTCATACCTTTTGGTGCTCTATCATGAGGACGTTTCATCTTCTCGTAGGCCTCTATCCTATGAATCCACATAATGACAAGTTTTCGTCTTCCTCTCTATTTTGTTTCTTCTTTTTTCATTTTAATCATATTTTTTTCTCTTTTTGTCTACTCCAATGGAAATTGTATCTATGTCTTCCCAAGAAGACGTGCCGTTAAACATTCTTGAGGAGAAGATATTTTTCCGTTCTTTCGAAGAAACAAGAACTTTTTACAATGACTATGCAGATGCTTATGGTTTTGGTTTAAGCTAAAACATACTCATTACGAAGGTGATGTTGTTACCCGAGCTACACTAACTTGGTCCAAGGAGGACAATGCACCAACAAACCAAGGACAATGAATATTAACTTGTTCGCATCAGGGTTTCCGGAAACCCAACAAGAAGTTACCAGGTTAAATTTGTCGGTCTTAAACATAACCAGGAAATGTTTCACGAGGAGCAAATGTGTTTTCTAAGATAGAAACAATTTGTACCTCGGGCTGCGATTGCATGAATAGCGTGCAATAATACTTCCAGGATCTCGACTGAAAAGACCATGCAAACGTTTGTTGTCGAGGTTGGGGGGCATGACAAACTGACTTTCAACGAGAGAGACTTAAGGTTTGTGTGTTTTTTTCCGACGTTAGTGTGTTAGAATAAATCTTCGTCGTTCGTAACTCTTTTATTCGCAGGAATGTTATGATCGAAGTCCGAAATTTGAAAATGGGACTCGGCGATGCACATGCTTTTCAGAACTATTTCATTAAGATGCGGAAGATTGATTCAATGTTTTTCTATGTCATGGATATGGATGACGAAAGAAGACTAATGCACATTTTCTGGGCCAGCTGCCGTTTCAAGACTTGTTTATTCATACTTCGGGAATACTATATGTTTCGACACTACCTACCTTACTAACAAAATACGGCAGCTGTTTGCACCATTTTTAGGAGTTAATCATCATTTCGAGTCTGTATTGTTCGGTTGCGTTTTGTTGTCCTCTCATACTATTTAAAAGAACATGAATGATTACACTAATAATCCTTTTTTTAGTTTCATTCCACTGATAGTTATCTTTTACGCTCCTATTCCTGCCCCTGCAGTCGTATCGTCATCGTTGTCGATCCCATCTCTTACTCTCAACTAAGAAATGACTTTCTCCTTGAGAGAGTTGGTAGTTCTAACTCACTTCTAAGCCAATGGAGACTATATTTTTTAGGATCATATTATAAAAAATCTAGTTTTTCGAAGCTTACCTACTTTATACTCTAACTAATTATTAGTGTGCTTGCTTTCGTTGGAGGAAATTCTTCATTTCGACGTCTGGCGGATCAAAGTATTTTTCTAGTGCTATCTTGACGTGATGTAGCTCAGGTTGATGTAGCTCAGGGGGAGGGGGGTAGGGGGGATGGTTCATTTTTTATATAAAAAGTTAAGAAAAACCGTCCTATATATAGAGGATATTATAACATAGGGCACCATGAGAAGTAGAGACTATTACAATTATGGGCATCTTTTTACATAGTAAAAAACTACGAGCACAGACTCGCATATTCTATGCTTTAATGAGATTGTATCCTAGCTTTGCATTTTAATTCATCCCCACTCGTATTGCCGTAAATTAATATGATAGGGTCGAGAAAGTTTTTGGTTACAAACATGCAAGGATGACTAGAGCTCAGAGCCTGCTAACTGCTAAGAGTGTTATCACATGAAAACTGTGTCAACTATTTATCAACTCTCCCCTACGATCGACAAACAAGAGATATCCTCTGATGATTACTTAGCTGGTCCTTGGTTTCTTATTTCTCATTAGTCCTTGTGCATTCGGTTTCGGAGTTATATACGTAATTACGTATGCTTTCGGACGTATCATGTATATATTTAAAAGATATAATATAGCTCCTGCAACCGGACTCATGTGTCCTTGCTTTTTTTTATAGCAAAGCTAGGTGGATCCATTAAACAAAAGATCATGGCTACGATGACAACACCACCACCATGAATTCATGATGAAAACCAAGCATGGTTATGGATTTACGGCCTTAAAGGTTTAATTAATACAAGCAGAAGAGTAGCAATAAGACAATCCGAAATAGCTCTCTCACTTAAAAACAACATAAGCAACATATATAGAAAGGTAAACGTAGCCTCTCTGCTCTCAGGCCAAATTGGCGATCTCCTCCTCGACCGCAGAAGAAGCCCCAGCAGCTTCAACATTAAAAACTTTTGGTCGTATTTTCAGAAGTTACTTTGCTATTGATCGATGCCAACACATTTAAGTCTCCTAGGACTATGTGAGTATGTATGTGTCCCCTTTGGGCTTTGGTGGCGAGTTGAACTTACGATTGTAGTGCTCACATCGATTCATATTTGATACGTAGATCTTTAGTTAATTTTAAAAGCTAGCACAAGTATTACCTCAAGAACCAATCTAAAACTACTACCTTATTCTTACTCAACTGCTATTTTTCTCTCTCATGATGACTATGTCTTACGTACGAAGTGCAAAAAAAGAAACTTTGATGGTAATATCCCTCCGTTCCAATCGATTCTCTTGTGAATTTAGTAGGGCATCCAAAATGAAGATCGTATCTACAGTACTCTGATCCTTCTGAAAGATGCATTAATGAGGTGAACAGATCCATGTGCATCCTCAGATTGTCATCTTTGCGTACTAAATAGTAGTCAATTTGTTTTGATACTTCTTTTTATGTGATGTCAAAGACATCTTCTCGAATAGCAAACTCTATTCAGAACATCACTAATTATGACCTGGACGACCCGACGATCATCAGCTCTCTCTCTTCGAAATCAGCTTTCTCTCTCTTCCACATCAGCTTTCTCTTTCCTCAACCCACTTTCTTCTCTTTCCTATACTATTCACATCTTAACCACAACCCAACACAACCCACAACAACCTATCTCTCTCCTCCACATCATTTCGGGGTCTATCTTGATAAAAATTTAAAAAATATAAAAAAAATTCTAAAAAATCAAAACAATTATAAAACGTATTTTCGGAAGAAAAAAATTTAAAAAAAACTCAAACAAAAAATTAAAAAAAATCAAAACAAAAACAAAAAAAAATCAAAAAATCAAAAAATAATAAAATATTTGATGACCGGGTCGTCGACCCGGTCGTTTGAAAAGAAAAAAAAATTCAAACAAAAAAAATAAAAAAGCAAAACAAAACCAAAAAATATTAAAAAATGACGATCCAGTCGACCAAGTCGTCGACTCAAGCTTTGAAACACCAAGATCGACTAGGGGTGTAAGCGGGGCGGGGCGGGTTTTTGGTCCACCGCTACCCGCCCCGCATAAGTTAAGCGGGTATGCGGGGCGGGGCGGGGCGGGTCAAAAATAAAAAAACCGCTACCCGCCCCGCATAAGGTTGGACTAGGTGAGGCGGGGCGGGTTATGCGGGTTTGGCGGGTTTTTTAAATTTTTTTGATTTTTTCTAAGAAAAATAAAAGAACATCAAAACTTGAAAAATAGTAATTACTCATTGTATTTTTTGGGAAATTGGATGTGTGTTGAGTGAAAAATTAGACATTTGGTTAGTGTTGAATAATGATTTGGTAAGGTGGGTTAATGGTTATGAGTAAAATTGAAACATTAAAATGATTTTGGTATATAAAAAATTAATAATATATTTGATTAGGCGGGTTGCGGGTTATGCGGGGCGGGTTGCAAGACAACCGCAACCCGCCCCGCGTATTAGGCGGGTTATGCGGGTGGCGGGTTAGCGGGTAACATTTTTTTGTCCGCTACCCGCATTAGGCGGGGCGGGGCGGGTTGCGGGTAAAATATTACCCATTTACAGCCCTAAGATCGACAACCCAATCGTTGATGACCAGGTCACGGGAATTACCCGTTGCTCTAACACCCTTTGTTTAATTAACGCAATCAATTCTTCTGAAAAGAAAGTCAATTAGTCCCCCGAGCATGTTCTACCAGTCCCATTCCCAAGACTAGTTTACACACTACTCGATCCCCCCCCCCCCCCCCCCCGGACTTTGGATCCTTGAATTTTTTAAAAAACAGTTTCCCAAAACTATAAAAAAAAGAGTCCTTATACACGGACGCGGGCGTCACGGACGCGCCTTACGTGGACGTGTTGAGTCAGCGTCCAGTCAGCAAAATTTCTCTTCACGTGCTTTGGTCTTCGTTCTTTAGGTTGAACGATTCTTTTCCCAATACACAGATAATGCAGACCCTAAGACAGCGTGCAGACCCTAGGACAGCGTGCATACCCTTTATTCATGCAGAGTCCAGACTTATCATAATAAAATATTGTTTTTAACTTTTAGGTTGGATCAACTTAATCCAAACAGACACACAACATATTCCGAACAGACAGTCTTCTTATTCCGAACAGACGCACAACTTAATCCGAACAGACAGACTTCTTATTCCGAACAGACACACAACATATTCCGAACAGACACACAACATATTCCGAACAGACACACAACTTAATCCGAACAGACACATAACTTAATCCGAACAGACACACAACATATTCCGAACAGACAGACTACTTATTCCGAACAGACATACTTCTTATTCCGAACAAAAAGACTTCTTAATCCGAACAGACAGACTTCTTATTCCGAACAGACACACAACATATTCCGAACAGACAAACAACATATTCCGAACAGACAAACAACATATTCCGAACAGACAGACTTCTTATTCCGAACAGACGCACAACTTAATCCGAACAGACACACAACATATTCCGAACAGACAGACTTCTTATTCCGAACAGACGTACAACTTAATCCAAACAGACAGACTGCTTATTCCGAACAGAAATACTTCTTATTCCGAACAAACAGACTTCTTATTCCGAACAGACACACAACATATTCCGAACAGACAAACTTCTTATTCCGAACAGACGCACAACTTAATCCGAACAGACACACAACATATTCCGAACAGATAGACTTCTTATTCCGAATTGACATACAACTGTTATACATGAAGAAAATGAAGAAGAATGTGATCATTCCTACATTTTTAAGGATGACTTTGGTCTTGTTTGTTGTATATGTAGAATTACACGCAAAAGCATAGAAAGTATTATTTATGTAGAAAGATTGTCTTGTATTATTTATGTAGAAAGTATTCCGAACATACACACCACTTAATCCGAACAGACAGACTTCTTATTCCGAACAGACACACAACATATTCCGAACAGACTGACTTCTTATTCCGAACAGACATACAACTGTTGTACATGAAGAAAATGAAGAAGAATGTGATCATTCCTACATTCTTAAGGATGACTTTGGTCTTGTTTGTTGTATATGTGGAATTATACGCAAAAGCATAGAACTTTCTGATTGAACTTTTAACAGTAGAACATCACGCCAAAATCCTCGGAAGCTTTGACACCATTGCATCTCGTTCCAGCACATTAACACCTGACCCAGAGGTAGCAAACAAACGGGTGTGATGCCTTTTCTTAACACAAAAACCACAAGAATCGGCATAAGCAACGTAAAATGTTTGGGCTTCTTCGAAAGAGGGGAAAAACACGCCAAAATCCTCGGAAGCTTTGACAACATTGCATCTCGTTTCAGCACATTAACACCTGACCCAGAGGTAGCAAACAAACGGATGTGATGCCTTTTCTTAACACAAAAACCACAAGAATCAG
Organism: Triglochin maritima; assembly: GCA_963682175.1. Lineage (NCBI taxonomy): Eukaryota > Viridiplantae > Streptophyta > Magnoliopsida > Alismatales > Juncaginaceae > Triglochin > Triglochin maritima. The sequence goes on from OY821784.1 coordinate 2,039,677, forward strand.
CATAAGCAACGTAAAATGTTTGGGCTTCTTCGAAAGAGGGGAAAAACATCCCCTCCTTATGAACGTTTGTCGGTTGCTCCACTTGGAAAGACACATGAACGATTTCCATCAAAGCACATAGGTAAGACCACAGAAGAGAAGGGAAGAAAAAGGAAGACGCATGTTGAGATTTATAACAAGTCTCCTGTGCTGTGTAGGAGAGCCAAAATGTTCATGGGAAATGAGTGATTTGAGACGCATTAATGAGGGATGGAGGGATGTAGACATTTGTACGAGGAATAAAATAAAAAATAAACTTTTTCTGTGGAGACTGCCACCTCAAACGCGTCTGCTGACTGGGCTGACCACGTAAGCGCGCGTCCCGAACGCTAGCGTCCACTAATCGTTTTCCTAAAAAAAACCCTCCAACACGGCACGCAAACCAAGGCCCAAACCCAAACCACCCCCAACCTTCTCTCCACAGCGATGGGGTCGCCCGCCGACCGGGACTTCCTCCTCCACCTGGAAACCTTCCTCGCCAAGCGCGACGGCGTCGACAAGCTCCTCAAGCTCCTCCGCTACACCACCAAGCTTCTCCACCTCACCACCCCACCCCAAACCCTAACCCCGCGCCTCCGATCCTTCGACTCCAGCCTCGGCACGGCCCGGAAAGCCTTCCGCCTCGGAAAATTTATCCAAAGCCTCAACGCCCTCCGCGCCTCCCCCCTCTCCCCTCCCTCCGTCCTCGCCTACTCCGGGGAAGGCGTTTACTATTTCGTCGAACAGTTCGTGTGGCTTTCGAAGGCCGGTCTGATCGATAAGAGGCATTTGGTTTGGCTCCAGAAGGTGAGCGCGTGGGCGGAGTTGGTTGGGTATGTTGGGAGTATTTATTTGAAGGTTGCGGAGGTGAAGAAGATCACCTTTTTAATAGAGAAGGTCGGGAAGGAGGAGGAGGTGAGGAGGTTCAGGGAAAAGTTGTTGATTAAGCGGCTTTCGGTTTTGCAAGATGTTGCCGATGCGATGATGGCGTTGGCGGATGTTAGGGATGGGAAGGGGAGGTTCACTCACCCGGTGCTCTTGGCGTCCGCTGGGTTGCTTTCCGCAGTTATTAGCGCACATAAGAATTGGGTGTCGTGTTGAAGGTATATGTTTTGCGGTTTTACATTCGATAAATTGCTTTTAGGATTGATTGTAGAAGTGTTGTTGTTGATTGAATGGAGGTAGATAAGTATTGTGTAGTGTTTGTATGGAAGAAATTGTGGAATATTGTTAATTGATAACTATCTTACAGTAATATATGAATATATTTTTTACATGTCATGCATCTGGTAGTAGGGTGGGTTGTTGTAAACAATGTTTAGTGCTTGAGTTTTAGCATTTGCAAGTAGACTTGAACGTTTGCTAAAACTGTAAGTTAAATCAACTCAAAGATGGGAATGGGTTAGAAGAATTGCTAGGCTTGCATAGGTGATAGGTTAGAAGGTGTCTTCATGTGCAACCTTGACAACAATTATATTGTAAGGAAGCACAATGAAATTGTAGTAATTATGTCTCTCCTACATTGTTGCTTCAGAAAGTGGCTTGATCACATGAACTATATTGGTTGCTTATTTTTGCCCAAGAAACAACCTAAAATCGAGAAAATGTGATTGAACTCTGTTACCTTTCGGTATTCATAGAAGGGAGGGGAAATATGGATCATCAAAGAAAGAGATTTAACATAACAGCAGGCTAGGTAAGGCAACTGTTCATTTTAATGGAGGTGCTAAATTGAATTGTGTTCTTTTTTCAATAATTTTTCTAGGAAAGGCAAAAGACCAAGTTGAGAATCAAATTTGGTTTGAAACGGTCAGAGAACATGCAGATGGCAAAAGTTACTTTCATGAGGGTTAAACTTATTTTAGTGAGAACAGCTCGTGCATGATCTTCAAGTAAACAAGACTATTCTCTCTGATCTCTCTGGTGATTAACTATTTCCGTTGTTGTCTAGTAAATTAATGTACGATTTTGATTTGATGTTTATAATATTTTGCAACTTGCTACATTTAAGACTTGTATCATAAACATCATGTCCTTTTTATAAATAGCAGAAAGACAATTTATAATATGTGTACCTTCCACAGATTGATTGGTTGGCTTTCCACATCTGTGCTTACCATAAGAGAATTTTCTGGAGTTTTCTTCTTCCATTGTTACAACTTACAACCCACTTTGCCCTTCATTAACCGGCTTCTTTATGATAACCATCATCGGTATTGGTCTGTTGGGGTTGAAATATTCTTGAAATCGTGCACACAAGTAGAGAAGCCCCTGCTTTGACTTTAGAGTTGTTTTATTTGTTGACTGTTTCAGTAATGGTATCAACATAGATGCATACCAACTAAAGTTCCTTTCAGAATTTATCATTGAAGAGTTGTAAGCTGATTCTGCCCCTATTTCCCCTGGTCGTGTCACAGTAGGATTATTGTATAGCGGCACAAGAAAACAGGATGACTTCTTGAGTATAAAGAGGACATATCGATAGGATTGAAGAGTTGAAGTTCTACGTGAATTGGTAGGACAAATTAGAAGGGGGAGGGTAGCAGTTCTGCTTTAATTTGAATTGGATTCGTGTAGATATTTAATATTTTTGAGCTGAACAATTTTCCTTCTTCATGTCTACCCGTTTTTGCTTGATAACATTTTCTTAGCCTTACACGTGATACATGATACATCCGATAAGCTTCTTCAATGCACTATTATTTAGAAGACTCACCCTCACATCTAGAGCAAATGTCCATCATCTGCAAATAAGTTTTACTTTGTTGACAGTGGTAACATGGATTTGTAATGGTGTATACTTCTGCTTTAATTTGGATTGGGTTCGTGTAGAATCATTGATATGGATTCATTATATTTAATATTTTTGAGCTGAACAATTTCCTTCTTCATGGCTACCCCTTTTTGCTTGATAACATTTTCTTAGCCTTCCACATGATACACGATACATCCAATAAGCTTCTTCAATGCACTATTATTTACCAGACTCGCTCTCAAATGTAGAGCAAATGTCCATCATCTGCAAATGACTATTACTTTGTTGACAGTGGTAACATTGATTTGCAATGAAGGTGTTGGTACATATTTCTTTTGTTATAGTTATGTTACATGCTTGATTGCTTTCCATGTACCTGCCTCTGTCCAACGTTAACACCTGGACCTGTAGATGCATTTATGCTTGGTAATTTAGATAAGCAATAATATTATAACTTGATTTATGAAGAGTCTTTGTGGAGGCCTGTTTGACAACTTCGGAAATTCACATTTCGTCGAAGATTCTGAGGGCAGTTCGCATGCGAAGTCTGGTTTGCATAATGTATCCAACTTCCTCGGTGGTTGCATTAGGATTCTATGGGATTATCGATGCATTTGCGGCCATGCGGGTATTACCTTTACATGTGTATGTGGTTAAGCTCTGTCTTTGGTGAAATGGAAGGATTCTTCTAAGTGGATTGTTATCTTGATCAAGTATATCTATAACGAATAGGCCGTCTGCTGCGATTACAGTTCTAATATACATTTAACTAGGGCTGTTCGTGGGGTGGGTTTGACCCGCCGACTCGCCCCGCGTAGGGTGGGTTGCGGTTGAAAATTTTCCTACCCGTTAACCCGCCAGACTAAACGGGACGGGTTGCGGTTAATGTGTTACCAACCCGTTTACCCGTTACAAATATAATTATTAAAAAAAACATATTTATATATTAAAATTTTCGTTATTTCATTAAACTTCTAATCTTTCTTCTAAAATTAAAATTTTCCTACCCGTTAACCCGTCACTCGTTAACCCGCCGGACTAAACGGGACGGGTAGCGGTCTAATTTTTTTTTACCCATCCCGTCCCGTTTGACTTTGGTTGGGTGGGTAACGGACGGAGCCAAACCCGCTCCGCCCCGTTTGCAGCCCTACATTTAACTCCCGTCATCGACCCCTGTATCAACGCACAGCAACATCCAATAACAAGTATTACTCATAATAAGATGCGTTAAGAGTTAAGATGATGTCTTACAATAAGATAAAGAAGCAACTAATTAAACTCTTAACGCATAAAGTAATTCGTAAGCTAGTAAAAGTTTCCCACGTATAAATAAAGTACGTAAAAAGATCAGAATGATTAGTTACCAACTTATCAGTTGCTTAAACGAAAAGCTAGAAAAATGCAAAGAGATAATTTAAAAAAAAAAGGAAGCAACGCAAATAGAGAGTTAGACGGAGCATCATGAATTATCAGTCAATTTTCACAAAACAAACCCGAGACAGTGCCAAAGTAGAACTGCATGGTGGAGCAACTATCAACTGCATTTTATATCACAAGCACAAGGACGGGTATTGAAGTTCCTAAAGAGTGACAAGGAAAGACACAACTGAGATGATTTCAAGGCAATGAAAATTACAACACAACAGGAAATGATACAAGCTATGCTTTGACCTAAATTACCAACAAAAGTTGTAGTGAAGATCGTTAAAAAATTGCAATCAAGAAAGGGTTCTCCGCTTGAAAGGTTTTTCTGTGTAAGAACTTGCAAATTGCACCATCACAAATTTCAGGATCAAGGCAACTCAAAAAATGAACCCTTCTATTCGGAGCCATTTGGAAAAGACTTAAGCGCATCTTTCTTCCCATTGACATAAAACTCCACAATAGCTTTCATTCTTGAAAACTTGTCCGGATGATAATTGACATGAACCACCACTGGTTTTATTTTGTGCACATCGTCCTTGTGCCTCAATGTCTTGAAAAGAACCTTGCTGTTCATGAAGAGGTACATGTCCATTGTCCTCCTTGAGGCATGAAGCCCGTCGTAACCTGGGTGTGAAGGGTAAAATAGCTCCTCATTGAAAACTGCCTGGTCCCATAATTTGTCCTTCGAAAGGCGTTCTGTCACACGATCCAAAAGCTCAATCGATGGAATAGTAGGCCTTATATAGAAGAATCCAGAGTTATAGACCCAGATTCGCATTGTGTGTGCATATCTTGCCCAGCCCATTGCGGGGTCATCAAATACGTCATTGTACCCATAAGCTGTTGTGTTGTCATGACCATCACTCATGGACTCTACATCACAATCTCTGTAGAGATGATCAAATGGATTCTGCAAGTATACGATATCAACATCTGAAAGAAGAACACCGTAACCAAGCTGCAGAAATTCCCTCAGTATTCGGAATTTCAATCCAGATACAGCATGATTACCACCTGTTTTTGCAATGGAATCAACAAATTCATCAGGACCTCGTCGATACACATGAACTTCATTTGATTTGCACCAGTTCTCAATTTCATCATCCAGAGCTATAACTAGATAGTTGGGAATGCCTGCCATTTTGATATTCTCATACCAGAGTACTAACATCTCTTTCACGTTTCCATTTGCCAGAACAACTACAAGCTCTTTGCTGACAGCAACTTCTTGAAGTAATTTTGACAATCTTGGATTCACAGACTCATCAGGAAGAACAGGTGGATTTGTTCTTAAAGATTTGACAGTACCATAAGGGCCCGCTTTATGCTGCTTTCCCAGACTAAGCAACTGTTTGTCTGCCTGGTCTTTCCTCTGTTCCGCAAGATGAAGCTTAGTATTAAGTTCTTTCACTTGCTTCTTCAGTTCTGCATTTTTCTCGGACAAAGATGATAATTCGGACTTTAGCATGTTTATCCTTTCGGGAGATTCACATGGAGAAGGATTAACCTAAAGCCAAAGACAAATGTAGTTCAGAAATCAGAACAGATAAATATAAAACATATTACCCTGATGAAACACAAATTTAGAACCAGATTTATATGTAAAGTCAGTCATTTAGCTGGCTTCGTACGAACCATGAGGAAATTTTATGTTTTTCACACAAAAAATTGTAAAAGTGGAGAAGCTAACAAAATAAGAGAATCCCAATACAGACACACAACTGTCTGAATAGTTGAATATTTCCCTTGGCAAAAGGTTGATAGCTGATACCATAATTATTAGGATATAAATAGTCTACTTCTTTCTTATAAAGATTATTTTAGATCAAAAAATACGAGCTACAGAAAATGGGAACCCTCCTACAGCATATTCACAATTTACTACATGACATTGTCATTATAAAAATTACTTTCAGATGATATCCAAAAACGATACCCGAGTCAAGCACATCAAAATATTGCAGCACCAATTCAGATAGAAAGGGCAAAAAAAACATGAAAACAAACCCTGCTGTATATACACCGAAGATTTAGCTTAATATATTAAATCACATATTATTGGAAAGTGAGAATCATAGGTCACATACTCAACTCCTTCAATTTCCCTTGATTCTAGCATTTACCAAGCAACACAAGAATAAACTAAAATTTTACAGGACTCAAATCTTTTGCAATTTAAAGCTAAAAATATTTAGACTTGCAACTCTTCCAGCTTGCTCACCAAGCACTTCAAACAATTTTCTATCCTGTATTTGGGAATGACCAGTAAATACAAATATCTTCTTTCATACATAACAAACTCAAAATATGAGTATCTTCAAAAATTTAAGATTAAACCTTCTGTGTCGCCACATGAACGGGGCGAAGATTCTTAATCTCACACTCGTGAGTCAACTAAGCTTGGACTCAGCAACACCAATTCAACACCTCAAACTCCCGATCCTCGAATTCAGTGGTAAACGGAAACATAAGATACAAAAGAATGATGCAAAAACTAAAACTGGGCCTACTTAACAACACCATCAACAGATATATCCTAATAACAACACAACGTTCAAACCGGAGCAAATTCCTACTTTGTGAACAAAAAGAAGAAGAAAAAACATGTTATGATTTCACTACTACCCACTCGACTTCCGACTACAAAATCTAAGCGGAGCATAAATCTATCCCAAGAAGAGCATAACTAGCATTCAAAGCGGAGCAAATCCCGACTCTACCAACAAAACAAGTAACCATTTTGTGATTCCGCTTCTACACACTCGAGTTCCGATCCTCAAATCCAGTACTGAAACGGAAGAAAAAAAACGCATTTCAAAGTTTAAACTGCAAAACCAAACCCTCATCCTACTCAACAACATCACCAACACAAATCCATCCTAAGCCAAAAAGAATCCATTTTTACGACATCCAACTTTCCCAACTTTCCCCTGAAAATCCCAACTTTCCCAGTCCATACCAGCTTGGATCGGACGCCGAGGTCCCCGATCGAGTTCCCGCCGGAGAAGATCCCGTAGGGGAACATAAATGCGAAGACGCAGCCGATCATGACCCCGATCCCGACCGCGACGGCGATCCTCGACCCGCGCGACGACGACGCGCCCCGAGAGAGCAGCCCATCCCTCCGCCCCGCCATGGAAGGTCTCCGAGCAAGGATTGGTGCGGAAAATGGGGGTTTGAGGTCGAGTATTCTAGTTCATGTGGGAAAACCTGGAAAGAGGGGAGTGGTGAAGAAGAAGAAGAAGAAGGAAATGGAATTGGTTTGTTGGATTTGTAATTAATTAATAATGTCGTTTATTGGGAAGGTGAAAGTGGACCACGTGAGGTGAGAGAGAAGAAAGGGGAGAAATGTGAGAGATGAGAGAGAGGAGTACGAGAGAGAAGTACGAGGGATTTAAGAAAAATGGTGAGATCTAATTATTAGATTATTTAAGAAATAAATTATAATTTAATAATTAAATATTAATTTAATTAACGTTATTTACTCTAAATTAACGGTATCAACATAATAGTAGTAATTTTGTGTTATTTGAAAATATGTTTAAAAATACCAATCCGTCTGGTACTTGGTAGTACCATCATTCTACCCGTACTACCACTCTCCGATAATAGCATCACGTAGTGATACTTCCAAAAACGCTATATATAAATACTGATATAACGATGGTAGAAATAAAAACATAGTATTTTAAAATGACACGTAAGTAAAAAAACTTTTTTTATTAACATGTGATTTGTTGAAGTTTTTGAAATGAGTCTCGTTAATATTATTCTTTAAAATTAAAATAGTGCTTCTTAATTATTTTTTAAAGCAATATTTTAAATTTAAAAATATGAAATTAGAGGGATTTAGTTTTTTTGTGGCGTTTTTCATGACTTGCTCGAATTTTATACTTTTATAACTTTTTTATACGACATTTCGTATATTTTACTTCGAAAATTCAAATTCCCCTCCCAAATTATTTGTATACGTCATTCTTTATCCTTATATTCGGGAAGCAACAATTGGACTGTCTTTACTTGGGTTCGGTGTCACTGTTTTGACTCGAGAAATGAATATTGGATTTTATTGTGGAATTTCAAGAGAACTACTATTCGTCGTCGGAAAATTACTTAAATCGCCCCAAAAAAGACTTTTTTGCCCTTAACAAATCAATTAATACCGATTTCGTCTCGTGTCTTTAAACAAGGTGTTTGACTCAGTTTTACTCACATTCCTAGTACCAACACCACGAAAATATCAGGCGAAGCACCTGAATCCGGCGAGGTAACGGGGCGGAATTTTTTTCCCGACTCAGGCGTCTGGATAAGCCGCCTCCACATAGGTGGAGGAGGCTTAGCCCGACGCCTCCACCTATGTGGAGGCGGCTTCGGTGGACGCCTCCACAAAGGTGGAGGAGGCTTAGCCCGACGCCTCCACCTATGTGGAGGCGGCTTCGGTGGACGCCTCCACAAAGGTGGAAGCGTCTGTCTAACACGCCTCCACGAATGTGGATGCGTGTTAGTCAGACGCCTCCACCTAGGTGGAGGCGTCTTAAACAGACGCCTGTTTTTTTTGTTTTTTTTAATTTTCTGTTCAATTCAATTTTACCAGGTTCCGTTGCAAGATTTCGGTTGTGATGGAGTAGATTACAGTGAGTTTTTTGACAGTAAACAAATATTTACAACAATCGAGGAAGCTTGTAAATGAGCGAAATAAGTTACACTAGGAGCCGGATTTTTTTGGTTATATCATCATACAAACCAAAAGCAGATAACCGGATGGATTGTTACCTCAGATGCGATCGCAGACGTGAGATGAGTTCTCGTGATACGAGTATTGCACTGCGAAAGAATACGAAAATAAAAGGTTGCGGTTGTCGATTTTTGGTAAAAGTGGTGGATCGACGAGATCGTGATGGATGAGTTATTGTTTCTAGTAGCATCTATGGGCAGCACAATCACCCATTGGCAGTTTATTCAGAGGGTCACCGACGGGTCAGCGGACTTAGTGCTGGGGCAAAGGAAATTGTTCGTGATATAACAGAGGCGCAAGCAAGACCCCGTAACATTTTGTTGGCGGTAAAGAAGAAATTTCCGGACGATAATCTGAATCAAAGACACATTTACAAATTCAGAGAGTACATGAGGAGGACGAAATCTGAAGACAGGAATCCCGCGCAGCAGTTTCTCAGGGAGGCAGTGCAGCATAAGTATTTGCATTTGATTGTGGCAGATGAAGAAACTAATGTCTTGACTCACGCATTTTTGGCACATTCGACTTCAGTTCAGTTGTTGCGTACATACCCATTCGTAATCTGTATGGATTCGACGTATTAGACGAACAAGTACAAGATGCCTTTGTTTGAGATGATTGGGGTTACTCCAACAAACATGAATTTCCTCGTCGGATATGCGATTTTGCAGGATGAGACCGAGTCTAGTTACCGGTGCGTGTTGGAGAGGTTGCGAGATCTGTTATTGGATATTGTTAGCCCGACAGCAATAATTACGGACAGGGAGATGGGTCTGATGCGACCAGTGGCAGAGGTTTTTCCTGAGTCAGCTCATTTACTATGCACCTGACATATCAACAAAGACGTGTACAACTACACATACCACGTATTCGGCAAAGAGAAACAGCTTGCAGAGAGTTTTAGGCGTGGAAGGTGGAGGAGAGTCATGCTTTCTGATTCACAGACGGATTATGATAGAGCAGTCCGTAATCTGAAAGATTCTTACAGTTCCTGGCCAGTGCTGACGAAGTATGTGCAAGACACGTGGTTGGTGCATAAGGAAAAGTTTGTGTTGAATTGGACAAATCAAAATTTTCATTTCGGCAACACTACGAACCGCAGGGTGGAAAGTGCACATTCGGCTCTGAAAGAGTGGATCACTACATCGACTGCCGCTCTCGACACTTTTTTCGACCGCGTGAACTCGTCTATTGAAATGCAGTTGACTAATATTCGAAACTTTCTTGAAGATTCGAGACGTCGAAATTTGGCACATTACATAGGTCCTCTGTTTCAGCATATAAATGACCGAGTTTCGCATCACTGCATGTCGTTAATGACTCAGGAGTTGAAGAGAATGCAGGACTTAAGTGATGAAATTGAATATCGTTGTGGGTGTGCTTTCCTGACAACACATGAGATTCCTTGTGCATGTACCATGTACGAGTGTTTGGCGTCAGGTGATGGAATTTATTTAGAGCAAATTCATCCATTCTGGAAAACACTTGTTATCGGAGAAGGAGTCCAGATGTCAGAGTTTGTTGATCGGTCAGCACAAGACGCCGAGCATTTTCGGAAGCTAGTGGATGAGATCTCGGAGAGCGACCCTGCAGTAATTTGTAGTGCCTCTCGTATTTTATACGAACAGTTACACCCCGATCAGTCGAACTATGGAGAACCCGAAGAAAATACTAAGGTACGAGGTCGACTTAGGGGAAAGTCGACACGTCGGGACCCGAGTGCCTTCGAGTATGCTGAGCGAGGGCGTGGTCGGTCTGGCAGTAGTGGGAGCAGGGGTCGTCGTTAGTCTGACAGTAGTGAGAGCAGGGCGCGTCGGTCTAATTCGTCTCGATCGTCCGTGAATACGGGCACAGGATCTTCTGGTATGTTGATATCTTTGTTGTTATGTTATTTAATTTAATATATATCAGTAATCTAAATGGGGTTGAATATATTATATATTATCTCCTAATTTTGTTGTTTTAATGAATTGTTATTTACTTATCTTACAGTGTCCGGACGGGTTGACGTGGACAACTTCCCATATAATGATAGACTGCCAGGAATCATTTTACCATTTCTGGATAGGTGGAATGACGTACGTGCTGATGACAACTGTGGATTTCGATGTGTTGTCGATGTCTTTCATGGTGGTCAGGAGAACTGGTCGTACGCCCGTCGTGCGATTTCTAATGAGATAGGTGCACATCCTATATATGAGAGTGTCTATTTCGGCAATGTGAGAGAAGCTCGTCAACGAATTGATTGGGGCGGGGGAGTTTGTGGCGAGGATCATTATATGGAGGTTTGGTCCGACTTGTTTCCTATTGCTAATTTTTACAAGTGTGCGGTCATGTATTTTGCAGTGGGAACGGATGGTTCGTTGTTCCCGTGTCTTACTGTTCTACCTTGGGAGTGTCCGTCTGCCATGACGAGGCTTGTCAGAGAATTGGTCATTGCTCATTTAGGGAGTTACAGACATTTTATTCGTTTGGAATTACTTGATGATTTCCCAGTACCTCCTATAACGACCTTATGGTATCAAATGCGAGATGAGAGTGTTGTTGGATGGGAGGATCAGTACCAAAGTAGGATGGAGTATTGGAACCGGTTACGTGGTACATTTTGATTGTAATTTGTAATGTTTTGTAATGTATAATATATCGTGTATTTCTACTTATATCGTGTTGTTCTTTTACCGTATTTTAAATTTAAATATTATTTGATATCTAAAGAAATAAGTTGAAGATATTTTCGTGACGAATAAATATTAAAAATACGATAGTCCAAGAAATACGTAGAAGATATGTTCGTAAGAAATAAATAATAAGAGTACACAAATAAACATAACCAAATACCAACAAATATAGTAACAGTGCAACAAAACGAAAGTAAAAGCAAGACAACTACAGCTCAGCATCTGAATCATGGTCCGAAATGCCTGATGCACTGCATACATTGCATCATATGTCTTTCATTTAGATTGCTTTTATATCAATAAATGCTATTAAGGAATGTGTTTAGTCTTATTTACAGAATACAGGGACCTGAATGTAAATTACCCACATCCCGAGCATAAACGCGTGCAAAAGACTCATTTCTATAATAAAGACCAAGTTCAAGCTTATCGGGTTTCAAATGGAAATGTATCCAAGCATAAAAGCATTCAAGACCTAATTACGAAAAGAACAAGGACTTACGCACAAAAGTAGTCGAGGACTTAATTGCAAAAAGACAAGGACCTAATTGCAATTAAAGCACCAAAATATTGTCTTGGAGAAAATCTAAAGAAAAATCAATGTAAATCTCCAAACATATAAAGGAATTAATCCGGAGCTAGAATGGAAAGAAATCATCGAGACGCGCAAAGGAGGATCAAATCATACCATAAACACTCAGCAAAAATCCGGAATTAATCTGACTATATTGTGCGGCGTTTCCGCCGCACAACACATACTCCATGCGGCGATTCCGTCGCCCGCCTTGCGATCCGTGTGCTCCAATTTTGTTCAGTCGTGTCTGGACACGTGTACTCTCCAATTCTATACTTAGGTCTCTTGTAACAACTATAAATAGCCCCGAGAACAATGTTAGAAGGGTCCTTGGCCTTAGACCTAGTTTTTAGTTGTTGTTTTTATTTGTAGTCTTTTCTTTGGAGTAATAAAATTCTGTCTTTTATTTCTTGTTTTTAGTTTATTTTGTAATGCCTCTAGGATCCCTTCTTACTCCCTCCATGAGTTTCTAACTCTTTCCAAAGGGTGGAGGTGACTGATTTAGGGTGAAGAGAAGATGAATGAATGTTATTATTTTAAGTTCGTGATTAGTATATTTTGATTACTTGAGTTTATGTTAAATCATTTATCATGTAATGCTTCATAACTAACATGATTTATTATAAGTTTCTGAATTCTCTAATCTAAACCCTAAATCTAAACCTCCACCCAACGAAATTCATTTCTTTGTTCTTGTTTTAGTTTTAATTGTTCTTGTTTCTTGCTTTAGATAATTAAAAAACCAAAAATCTCAAAACCAACCATATTTCTCCCTTTCTCTTCCTTAATCAAAAATCACAAAATAACAAATCTCTCCCTCCTTGTGTTCGACCCGTACTTGTCACGTCTTCATTGACGCCGTGCACTTGCGGTATAAATTTAATTCTCATCAATGCCCAACTGGCTGTTCCAATCCTCGATTAGGCGATCCAAATCTGTACATGCAAGTCTCGTCTCCTCAGTCGGCATAATGTCTCTCTCGCATGAACGGCTGCGTACACCGTATCCCCCTACTCATCCATTGCATGTAAAATAAAAATTAGCGTACAATAACAAAATATATTTTACAATTAAAAATAAAATTAAATAAACTTAAGGGAATTGATTTCCCTTTTCCTCCACGGTAACCCGATGACTATTAATTCAATTTTAAAAATACAAATTTATTAATGGATTTACTAAAATAATTAAACTAATTATTAACTTAATAATCGATTTATTTAGCAATTATCACAATTAATCAATAATCCTTTACTAAAATCGTACACAACTAATTACTAAAATAATAATCAATTTATTTAGCGATTTATTTATTAATTATCACAATTTATAATCAATAAAGGGTTTACTAAATTAATTTAACTCATTATTAACATAATATTCAATTTATTTTAATTTTATAACAATTTAAATTCAATTAAAAAAATTAAAAAAAAAATGGGGCGTCTGCGGGAGACGCCTACCCTACGTGGGAGGCGTCTCCCGCAGGCGTCGGCACCTGGGGTCGGGCATCCACGGGATCCGCCCGACCCAACGGTCGAGCGGCCGCGGGAACCGCCTCCCCCTAGAGGGAGGCAGTTCCGGCGGCCGCCTTCTCGTTGGGTCGGGCGGTTCCCGCGGACGCCAGACCCAAAAATGATTTTTTTTTTTAAAAATTATTTGAAATAAACAAGGTAATTTACCAGATGTGAGTAGTCCGTGGTGTCCGCTGACTCTTTCCCTGGCCTCCGAGACATTCTATTTGGTGAATAAAAGTGTGATATGAAGAGAAAGTTGTGTTAAAAGAGTGAAATGAGAAGTTATATTAGTAGAAAGGGTAGATGGGCAAAATGGTCATCTTATGGACGATTTAAGTAGTTTTACGACGACGAATAGCAATTAAGAATTTTAAATGTAATTTTTAGAACGTTCATTGTGGAAGGGTAACGCTGATGCACATATAGGATTATAGGGTTAGTTAATGGGAATTCGAAAAACGATATACTTGTTCGGTAACTTGAATTCCAATATCCTACAATAAGCTAAAACTTGAGCCTATGGATGGAACGACAATAAATCAATAAGAAAATGAAGTAAGCACCAGAAGTAGTTCGTTGACCTTTTGAAAATATTGTTATCGAGAACTTTATTTTATGCCCACACACACTTAATGAACGTGAAGTGTGATGGTGGTAGGTGTGCTGCACATGAACAAAAACATTAAAAAACGTATTAATTAATAGTTAGCAAACTCACATAATGGTTTGTAACGTTTGTGACTTGTGAGGTTAAAGTTCAGACTGCTTAAAGAATTGCATGACATCACATGTTTCTATTAGTTTGTTAGGGATACATTGAAATTTTTGGAAACCAAATTTAATTAGTTATGTTCTTCCATAGATTCTAAAATATCTTGAATGGAGTAACATGATGTGCACACTATTTCTCAATTTCATGTGATACTTCTTTGTTTGTCCATAATCTAACCCGACAACTTGGACTTTGTTAAGAAAGATATCCATGTTTTTTAATGAAAGATCATAATAGAGCATCATAAGAGAAAATGGAAGAAATATGAGTGTGATCAAGAAAAGTGAAAGAAAATAACACAGACAACATTTATATTAGATGATATAATTGAACTTGTATTTTATCAAAAGACGATATTTAAGCGTTTTGAGGCGTTTGAAGAAATTAACCCAGATACCCAACATAGGTGGGCCTTAACCACGACCAAAACAATGGACCACTGTGGAAAAAATTACGGACCACAAAGAAGTCCGAAGTTAGATTCTAGTGATGATGCATAGAATGATAGAAAGCACAGAGCAGTACTATATAATATTGATAGTAGACCACTAATGTCGGCCAAGAGTTTCCTTCATGTGCCAGTGAGATGTATCATACATTTACATCTCTTGTTAATTAGGAAACAAATGCTGGTTATTGACTACACATATGCTAAATATGTTTGTAGGTTTGAGTTTGTCTTAGGTTTGAGCAAGTCTTTGATGGAAATTTGTGACATCTAGACG
The DNA here is from genome assembly GCA_963682175.1 of Triglochin maritima. Classification (NCBI taxonomy): domain Eukaryota; kingdom Viridiplantae; phylum Streptophyta; class Magnoliopsida; order Alismatales; family Juncaginaceae; genus Triglochin; species Triglochin maritima. The sequence goes on from OY821784.1 coordinate 2,054,876, forward strand.
ATGGAAGCTCCGAAGGAAATGCAAATTTTTGAATTTGTTAAGAACGTATGTCCAGTGTCTTCACCAGTGCCAATCACTTAGAACTATTTCATGCAATTACAAACATTTGGTCAACCCATCACTTCCAATATGCACTCGGCCTTTTTTTATACACTTGGCCATTTGCATTAAAGAATGAAACACTAGAAGAAGGTAAGAGAGCACTCGTGGAAGAATATAGTTCTGATTTTCATCTCATTTGTAAAAACGTTTTTGAAAATTCCGTTGTAACAAAGTTATGCCATTTCTTTTTATTTTTTGCCAGACAAAAGGCGGCTAATATCACAAAAGTAACCATTTGATTTAAGTACATAATCGTCAATGCAACTCAATTTCGTGAATATACAATGCTACACCACTCACAAAATCTAACAATAGGTTCGAAATCTTACAGTGACTTTTATAGTGACGACCTGACAGTCTCACGTTAAAAGGTTGTCCTATAATAAATATTTGACCAAAGTACATATTAACGGCTATGGATTATTTAAAAATACATTCATAGCATAACATGCATGTAAATATATAATTGGCAATGACAGGGAGAATAGAACATCTTTTGCCTCACTTTGGCGGATGCCACTAAAATCTCAAATCATAAGTTCCAATGTTCAAATTATTTGTTCGTGGCCGAAGTGTCAAAACGATCACCATATAAAACATATTGGCTCTATGAACTACGGTATATAGTTATATGCTAACCTTATCTACAAATACGATACGAAACGGTACAAGCACAAGCTTGGATAGCATCTCTATCTACATATGTACATAACATAGTAGAATCAGCCAGACCAGAGGGGACTCAGATTGCGGAGGCTGTAATGTATGAGACAACAACAGTGATATCGTCAAGTTTGCCTCCATAATAACGGTATCCAGCATCTTGAGCAGCAGTTGAGAAGGGTGTCTGCCTGTTCTTGTCCAGAGCTCGTTGACGAGCAAGTGCAGCTATTTTTTGGGCAGTCACCTGAGGATTAAATCCGGCTCGGACAGCATGCACCACAACAGCAGTAATCTCACTGTTGTAGAGGTTATCAAAGAGACCATCTGTTCCTGCTATGATAACGTCCCCAGCTGCTACGGGGACTTTAAACACCTGTGATGATCACAGACAGATGACACCATGTAACTTGAACTAGAGTCGAACATTGAAGACGATAGATGCCAAATGAAACGTCTACTTGAGCTTTTGTAACAGGGAAATATATCATGCAAACTAGAGTTAAAACATTATTAGGGAATCATTCAACGCTTACTAGTGCTAAATGATGTAGATAACATTGCTGTCTTATACCAACTTTAAGGTTGAGAAAAGAGACCGGAATTACAACATTTCCAGACAATCAACTCAAGCACATCTCTCATTTCTACTTGCTAGGTGCACTAATAAATATCTTATATGCCAAAGAAAGAAAATGTCATCTCAAAATCAAACAATTGGAAGCTAATTCAAAAGAAGCTGATAAAGATTAAATAGTATTGCATGTGATTGACCTGAGCTGAACTAGGAAGATCGCTGCTGTTCGCACACTCCAGTTGGTACGAAAAATTGAAATCATGTTGCTGGACTGGTGATTTGAAAATGGTACATCCATCTCTTACAACAATGAAGCCACTATCTCCTAAATTGACAGCATGTAGACCCTACAATTAACAAGATCAAAAAACTTATTAACAAAGAACACGTCAAGTTTTGTGCCAAAACACAGTTTTTACTTTTTATGCTACAACCACTCCTAGCATATCCATCACAAGTACTGATAGCCTGAAGGTTCACCGCACAAGGAATACTATTGTGGGCAATCATTTAATCAAATGAAGCGAGGCCATCAAAAAGAAATTTAATATTTGTAAAAACATAGCATTCTCAATATCTAAAAGCAACTGAGACACTTACAAGCAAAACAAATCGAAGTAAAAAGTGACAGTGTACAAGATCATTCCCCAATAGAAATGCATTAACCGCAAAAATAATCTTTAAGCCAGTGCGAAAAAATGAATTATTTGTAAAAATCCAACAACATTAAGCTATCTCCTATAAACTGAAAAACAAGCAAAACAATATGGCCTGACAACAAGGTTGAAGAAGATTTGATGTATTGATAAATTGATTAGATTTACATTTCCTAACTTTTGATCGCAATAATTCAATCAATCTTTCACTACTAATTTATTCACTCAAAGTTCAACAATGTTGATGGTCATATATCAACTCTTAATACGAAAACAAACCACAACTTTTTTTTTATCAGGAACAAACCACAACTATTGACATATCCAAACAGCAACTACTTCAAATATTCATCAATTATGTTTAAATGTTAAAAAAACTATCATGAGAAAATGAAGAGAGAAAAATTGTGCTAGAGCAGCCAAACTCCATGATTTGGAGAACTCAAAATATTTATAGACCTTTATCCTCTAGATGTGACTAGAATTCAACATTGAAAAAGTCAAAGGGAACAAGCAGGCATCAATGGTTCAGTAACTTCAATTGCTAACAATAATAACTTAGTTTACATTAACTTTCTGAAGGAAATAGATTAGAACGGCACAATATTTTAGACTGCAGAACTATATGCAGTCATTACTCACAAGTCACCACAATATCACAAATATCAGAAGAGAATCGATCTAAACTTAATAATACCACAGCCACGGTTCCTGCAAGAAGCTTTTTTTAAAATAACGAAAAGTAGAACCCAACAAAGAAAACAGGTCAGATCTCATCGGCACTAAATCAAATACAAGTTTATCTTTCCTAAACCATATACAAATTGGTGTTAAGATTTTAAAGAAAAATTGTACCAAAATAATACAGATGAACTAGAACAGAAGCAAACCTGTTCTTTCAGAGTGATGATGCATGCAGTTGAAGATCCTCTTGCTTTAGTGCATGCATGGGCCTTTTCAAGTACTCTGCTTGGATCAATCATGCCATTTGCCTCACCTTCAATGACAGCTACAGAATGAGACATAAGTTCTCTAGAATAATAGCCGGAATTAATACCGACATCTGCCCAGCCACCAACACCATCAGCCACGCCTATAGCTTGCTCATCAACACACATGAAGTGGGCATCCTCTCCACCAGTTTCCTCCTTATCAGGATGTGGCAGGTAGCAAGATCCAGAGAGCAGCTTCAATGTTCTGTCTCCAAGTGCCTTTCTGAACTCCATAACAAGCAAAGTTAGCAATGCAGGTAGGAAGTACAAATAGTACAATGCATTGTGATTATTTAACGAGCCGTATGAAAGGGAAAAAGACACATGGGGAAATGAAAAAAAATGTCAACTGCACAGTGGAAGCAATATTTAATAGTGAATACCCAAACCCAGCTATGTACTACATAACATTTCAAGGCCTGCATGTCAATCCAACCATATCATAAATCTCCAAAAAATTAACATGTAGAAAGTATAAGAAATAAGCAGCTAATATATTGACTAAAACCCAATTGACTGTTACAGATTATTTTGGAGTTCCATATTTTCTAATACACCAGACTGGTTACATTACAACTAATACCACATTAACATCTAAATAATCATGCCTTTTTAAGGATTGTTGCATGTTTTGCCGTTCATTTGTCTTTGTACAGCAATTTATGTAAATTGTAAATTTATATAGGAAGCCAAAGATCCAAAGCCAGCCAAACACATCAACACACTTCTTGTTATACCTATGTTGGACCCATGAGACGCCACATGCAAGGGTGAATGTTCATGACAACCACATAATGGATAATCAAAGTAGGTTCTTGAGGTTTACAAAACCGATGTGGCGATGTTGTCACTTAAAAATTAAACCACTTGGTGGCCAAAATAAGTAGATATTCCAATTAAGGTAGAAAATAGAAATGCCAACTGTAATCACAAAAAAAATTCTTGGGTTCCCAACTAGAGTTACAATTAGGCTACTAATGACCCTGAAATGAAATAACAACTATTATAGTTGTGTTATTAATAAACATATTAAAACACAACTGTTCTTTGAATTGAATACGAAAGTAAAAAAAACATACTGATCAGTGGTTGCAGAAATTCCATGCTGGTTTTCAACGGCATTTCCGTCAAAAGAAACGTCATGCACTGCATCAGTAGAATATGCTGCTGAACATGTAGAGTGAAAATTCTTTACGCTTGAATCCAAGAAAGTAAAGGAATAGCAATGTTTCCTGCTCGTATCCAAACCGGAGCATCCAAGCCTACTGCTGCCATATAAATACCAGCTCCGCAAGCTCCTTCCACATGCCCCTCTGCAGTACTCCGTGCTTTCTTTACTGGTATGTAAGCATCCAATTGGTGGCAAAGAATCAAGCTTCTCATAGGCATTGTGATATAGAACACCCAGTTTGGCCCTGCCAATGTAGGAGCTACAAGCTGCTACCTGTGTTGTGTGATTCCGACCGGCGCTGCCACAACAAATGGAAGACCAAGGCAAGAGGTTGATGCCAGCATTACCAACAAGTGAATTCTTCACTTGGCCCCACGGAAGGACCCCTACAGTAGACTGTACTCCCTTCTTTCTCAAAAAGCAGGCAGGAAGCATTCTAATCGAAATGCAGATTTTACTCAAGGGACACAAACCTCTAATAGATATTTAACAATAGGAGGGATCAACTGAAGCAGTTGATCCGCTTAGTTAGATCGATTCTGCAAAAAATACAGTATGGATAGGGACGTAAGATTGAGCAGTTCTGTTGGGGAAGAGACAAAACAAAACAACAAAATAAATTTTCTCAAAGCAGCCGCTGTGAACTAGAGGAAAATAACCAACATTTCGTCTCCAAACTATCGATAAAAACAAACCCGATTCCAAAGCTTGAAAATTTCTGACATAACATGACGTAAATTCAAGCTGGTAAAGCTACGACTTGACACGAACTAGTATCACGAAAATACCATCATTTGTGTTACTTGTGATGAATCAACAAAATAGACTTAAGTCACTATTGAATAAGAACGTAACACAAGTTAAGACAACTCAAATCATTTATACAGAACAATAAAATGTTCAGCATTTCTACCAAGTAGCTTAGTTCATGCTACATGAAAATAGAAGTGCAACATACTTAATCACAACGTCAACGTTGCCCCAAAGCCTCTAAATAGGATCCCGGTCAAGGCTGTGTAAAGAAGGTTGGGTGTAACTATGTGAGCAACCTCACCCCTGCATTTTTGTAACGGAGAGGTTGTTTCTCATGTTTCAAAAAGCAACAACCTTCTGCTATCTCACAATAAATAAGAAAATCATGCATTTTAACGAAACATAATAACTTAGTTCAGTATATAAAAATGAAGCATCAACTCCTCCAATGGAAATTAACATAACAATTATTTGCCTAACCATACTTAAACCTTCCCAATTATCTCAGAGCAACTAACTAAAACCTTCCCAATTATCTAGGAGGAACTAAGAGATTCCAATTTCCAGCGACAAATCAAACGACTATCCAAACACGGACAGAAGAGAAAATGTAAACCCTAATATAAAAAAACAAAATAAACGCATAAACCGCTTAAAAACAAACAAATCCAATCCCTAATCTCCAACCAAACCTAACCACAAAATCCACATGAAAACTCAAAAAAAAAAAAAAAACCGATTTCGATATTCGAACGTAGTATACGAAATGGGCTCAAATCCGTTAGGGATCGAACCTCGGAAGAAGCGAAAGAGGGAGTGAGCTGTGGGATGGATCGATCCCTCCTGTGTTGGTGGAAGAGGAAGAAAGAACCCTATTCTGGAACTTTTCGTTTTCAACCACTTGAGATATTTTTTGGGTGTTTTGCATAATTACACTTGAGATTTATACTAAATGGGAACTTGATTTAGATTGGTTGCTCGATTCAAAAGCGATAATGTTTGATGTGTAATCAAATTTGTTTCTTTCGGATGCTTTTTTATAGAAGATGAAAACAAGTTTTATGACTTCCCTCAAATATGGATTCGAAGTGACTAAATTCAGTCGAAGTACAAATTTATATGTTTTAAAACTCTTCTAACTTAGAGCTCCTTGGTCGTTACTGTACGTCCGGACGACATTGTTCACGCTCGGTCACGTACGCTAAAAAATGGATTTTGCACCCACCCAGGCGGTTGGAAATTCTGAGTGGGTGGGGGCACGTGTCCCCCACCATTGGTTACTTTTTATTTTGGTTTTTTTTTAGTTTTTTTGTTCAAAAAAATATTTTAAAAAATATTTAAAATCGGTTTTATAATTTATTTTTAATGAAAATATGTTTTATTTGTTTATATTTTCTAGAATTTGTTAATATTTTTTGTGTTTTGTCTAGAATTGATCCCGAAACGACGTGTATGAGAAAGAATGTAGGGCGCTTAAGTTGTTTCTGGGTGTGGTTAAGAAAAATTTAGGGGGGTTAGTTTGAGCTAACGTAACAGAGAGAGAAACTGACGTGACTGAGAGAGAAAACTAGACGCCCAGGCGCTGTTAACGGCTTAAATCACAAAACTTCATAGTCTAAACTTTTGGATTATTTTCACTAGTAGGTTGATTTTAGTTATCAAAGTGAGCTGCAAATATGCATTTCAATAGTTGTTTACGAGAGTGATAATTGAATCTGCATTTAATTAAACTAATTGGGTTATACAATCAATACGTTATAGTTTTAAATTGATTGAGTTTATAATTTTTTGGATTGTTACGATTTATAAGATAGTTGGGTCTTTTTGCATGAGAGTAGTATAAGAACACAGAGATACATCACCAACTAGTTTTAATATGCTAGATTCGGTTTCGCCTAGATGAATGCTGAAGTGCATGCAAATCACATGCAGACGAAGTTGTTTTGTGTGCAAGAAATTGTGATTCAAAAAAGCAAATTCAAATAGGTTATTGTAATATTTAGTATGATTAAGCATAAATTATATGAGAACAGTGATACCGACTTAGAAGTATATTGCGTGGAAATGGGGAAAACGAAACCAAAAACAAATCACAAAGCCCTTGTCACGCAATTTGTCAATTTCATTATAGTGAAAGAAAAAGAAAAATAGCTTCCGGACTAGTCTTTGCATTGAAAATACTTACCGAAAAGAACAATGGACATGGATATACTTTTGGATAAAGTATAGGAATCACATTTATAGTCGTCTTAACATTTAAAAACAAAGAAAGAAAAGAGATTCACAAATAATTGTTTTTTAACTAAGTTTGCGAGTGTTGTGATGTACTTACTCCCAGTGACATTAGTTCTAGTAAATTATCATCTCATAAGTCTAGGGAACTACTAAACGTCGCCCCAAAACTACTTAAATCGCCCCTTGAAATTACCAAATTGCCCTTAAGAAACTTAAAAAACAAATTTTTTAGGGGGAGGCGTCTGCCGGAGACGCCTCCCCATAGGAGGGAGGCGTCTGCCGGAGACGCCTCCCCATAGGGGGGAGGCGGCTGACACAGACGCCCGACCCTTGGGTCGGGCGTCTGTGGCGGACGTCGCCCCCCTATGGGGAGGCGTCTCCGGCAGACGCCTCCCTCCTATGGGGAGGCGTCTCCGGCAGACGCCTCCCCCTAAAAAAAAATTTTTTTTGGGGTTTTTTTTAATATTAATAGAAAATAGGGTTTACATTATCAAATTTAATATGTTTGTACATTATATAGTGTGAATTGATTATCAAAAAAATTAAAAGGTAGAATACTCATCATAAAAAAATAACAGTACGACAGAGAAACAAACACAAATACGAAAACAAACGTACGACAGATAAACAAATACAAGTACGAATAGTAAGTGTACGACAGAAACGAGAATACAATAATAAGAGTAAGATACTAATACTCTAACTACTTATCAACCTAATCATGGTCGGGGATGCCCAACTGAGAATGTCACGCCTGTATCAAGTGACCATCATCTACACAAGCAGCTCTGCTGTACTCGTCTGACATCTCGTCCTTCTTCGCCAGGATCGGCTACACAGCCCAAATCATCTTACCCATCCACTGTACATAACAACCCCATTAGTATACACTAAACATCACCCAAAAATTACTTAAATCGCCCCTGAAAATTACCATTTTAACCAAATTAAAAAAAAAATAGGGGGAGGCGTCTAAGGCAGACGCCCCTCCATAGGGGGGAGGCGTCTGTCGTAGACGCCTCCCCATAGGGGGGAGGCGTCTCCGACAGACGCCTCCCCCCTATGGAGGGGCGTCTGCCTTAGACGCCCAGGTAAGTGGTTTTTTTTTTTGAAAAAATATACATCGGGGGAACCGCTGGTTGCTTTTCTGGTCTCCGAGACATTCGAGATATTGTGCATGAGGTATAGGAAGAGAAAACGGTGGTAAAAAAGTGAAATTGTGACTTATATAAGCCTAAATAAGGTCAAGGGCAAAAAGGTAATTTGTTAGGGCGATTTAAGTAATTTTGGGGCGATGAATAGCAATTCAGTAAGTCTATCTTATGACTTTTCACACATAATACAAGTTATGTTTCCGTGTAGTACTCGAAAATATTTTATTGTTTTTTTGTAACAATTACCTACTTTTTCATTAACAAAGACTTCATATTGTCATAATATAATAGCATTTCAAGAGTAACACTAGGAATTCAGTTAAGAGAGTTGGTTTGAAATGACAATCCATAAGGATTGAAATTTAAGAGAATTCAAAATCCTTAAGTTCGGAATGTGAAAGGTCCTTAGAAACTAAACAAAATTAAAAATCCAAGTCTACGCTGCTCATGATCAAAAAGTTTATAAACTAATGTTGAACATCAATTGTGAATATAATATTTGGTATTGGGTAGTTTGGTGCATCTTTTAAACGCTCAATCAATGAGAGATGCAAGGGGTAAGTGAGATATGAATTTGCAATTTACTTAACAAATAAAATCACCATTGACAATTATCAATTAAATAAAAAAAATCAATGTTAATTAATAAATTACAGCGTTGTGATCCGTGAAGTCACCCACTATCCTCCCTCGTTTCACATTGTTAGACGCATTAATCCAACATTTTATCTACCAAACACCAAAAACTCTTCAATAATTTCCTTAACTTTTCAACATTCTTTTTCTTCAACATTATTTTTTTACCTTATTTTTTATTCTTTCACAATAATTCACATACTGCATAATAAATAATTGTTACAATTACTTCAATTAAATAACAAGTATTACGATTAAAACTACAAAAATATTATTGACTAATGCAACAAACATCTCATATGTCATGACTATAAAAAGATTTGCAACCTATGTTTACAAGTCAAACTCTTTGAATGATATTTACTCTTGATGAAGTTCCTAGGTTAAATGAAATTAAAATAAAATAATAATTGAAAATAAAATAAATTGAAAAAATTTAGAGTCAATTGGCTGGAGACCACTGGACGGGTCGAGCCCCATCCCGACTATCGGCCCCGTCAAGGGGGAGAAAATCGGGCACCCGAATTTTGGACACTCATAGTGGGTGTCATAAGTGATGCGTAGTAATAAAGATCTGGTCATTACCACGGACCCGCCACAAAAAAACCACACTACAAAGTTAAGCCTAGGTAGTTCCCGGGCGTCCGATTTTCTCTCTCAGCCACGTCAGTTTCTCTCTCCGCCACGTTAGCTCAAACCTAACCTCCTAATTTTTTCTTAACCACACCCAAAAACAATTCAAACGCCATACATTCTCTCTCATACACGTCATTTCGGAACCAATTCTAGGCAAAACACAAAAAAGTCAAAAAAATCTAGAAAATATAAACAAATAAAAAACATATTTTCATAAAAATATATTTATAAAAACGATTTTAAATAATTTTTAAAACATTTTCTAAAGACAAAAACTCAAAAAAAGTAAGCAATGGGGCGCAAGTGCCCCCACCCACCCACCCAACCTATCCCTCCGGGCGGAAATTCGGACGGATGGACGTCCGGGCGATGGGTTGGGTAATTTTTTATTATTATAATGGTGATGTGTCAGACGGTTGGTTAATCCGACCGACCAGTGAGATGCTCTTACCATCGTAATTAATATAACAAAAACTTGGAAAAGATTCATTGATATTTAATTTAATATACGACCGACGAATATTTTTCAGTGATATTTAATTTAATGTTAAATTGATGACGTGACATTCTAGATGTGTCGGTTTTGTAATGTATTTGCAACGTAAAGACAATGATGACGTGACAATATGTATTTGCAATGTAAAGACAGTCACACAATACAGATATATCTCTCGCAGATCATGCGTGTAAACATAACTATACGGTATTAGAAACATAACATATCATCCATAAAAAAATCGTCTTTTTAAACAATAAATTAAAAAACTAAAAAACCGTCGACCGTTTGTATCAGCATTCCAAAAACTTCCCAAAAAACAGAAGCATGCGTACAAGACGACTAATGATTCTAAACAGTACACCAGAAATTGCGGATCCAAAATAAAACTATTGTGCATGGCAGGTGCAACTTGTATTTATTTATTTTTCTGGAAACTGGAAGTCTTGACTTTAGAATCAATCTCGAATTGTCCATCAGCCATCACAACTGGAGAACTACAAGACAATGTGAGGTAGGACTGGTGAGAGGCTACATTGCTTACAACCTATGATGTACGTACCTCAAGTGTACAATTTAGAGAGCTAAGAATTTCATGATGTATTTTTTGGACCGTAAGATAGGTACGAGTATATGACACAATGACACATACCAATTCCAAATAATACCATTTTCACCTAACACATTTTTACCCAACATCACCTTCGTATCTTTTTGAGAGATACTTGCTTCTAACTCGAATCACGTTTACACTGTCTAGCTAGATAGACTTTGGATAGATACTTTTTTAACTTTTATGGTCGTAAAACAATGATTGAAATGTATACAAGCCTCTAGACTTAATAGTTAAACAGTAGATATATAAAGTTGGTCCACTGCGAATTCAAACTCAAGCATTTTAGATGGCAGATAGTGAGAGGAACTTTTTTTGGGATAAATAGTGGTTTTTGCATTAATCAAAATAGGGCTTGGATGTTATAAGAGCATCTCTTATGGGGATGTTTTTCCCGGTCGTCTGGGGTGGGTCGAAGATGACCCAGGTCATCGTTGACCCGGGCGTTCCAACGCCTGGGTCGACCACCCGGTTGTCCCGGGTTAGCCAACCCGGACGCACCACGTGGCGCGTTCAAGTTGAATTTTATTTTATTTTTTGATTTTTTTGTTTTGATTTTTTAAATTTTTTTGTTTGAGTTTTTTTATATTTTTTTTGAAAATTCGTTTTATAATTGTTTTGATTTTTTAGAAATTTTTTAATTTTTTTTAAAATTTTACCAAGATAGACCCGAAATGATGTGGAAGAGAGAGATAGGTTGTGTTGGTTGTGGTTAAGATGTGAATAGTATAGGAAAGAGAAGAAAGTGGTTGAAGAAAGAGAAAGCTGATTTTGAAGAGAGAGAGAGCTAATGACCAGGTCGTCGAGATCATGGTTAGTGATGGTCTATGGCACAATATCGTCGCCGAAAGATACGAAATTGTTCCTACCGAGAGGACGGAGCATATCTGCATATAAGCTTCAAAGTCAAGCCGAACCACCTATTACAAATATCGTGTGTATATTACAATAGGTGTAATAAGTTAAGCTTCAAAGTGACAAGTTATTTTTGTACACGAAATAGACACGAACTGCATCTTTTGTTAGATAATCAATTATTTTTACTTGATTATAGTCAATTAAGATGTTATTTAGAATGAAAAATATTAATATAACATGTCACTTAACTATTTTCAATCTAAACATGATAAAATCTTTTAAATTTATACTATACACGATAACATAAAATCCTGACACGAATACATAACTGTCAGACACGATAATACACGAACACGACCAAATTGACAGGTCTAGTTCAAAGACACGCAAAGGAAGACCAAGACTCGTTAGTCTGCTCCGAAGCCGAGGGTGAGAGGAAGTTATTTACAGTATTCCATAAGCTTTGTTGCACAGAATCTTTAGAGACTTGTATTCAGGGAATCAATACTATAAGCCCATTATTGATACTAATTCTACTTTGCATGTAAAACATGTTAAAATAAATACTTACCACACGACAGTACATCATATACTTAATAAAGTACAAATAGTAATAAGTTTCTAATCACGATAACCAATTTTTCTGAATTTGACGGAATCTCAAAATAATTCCACAAGATAACTTTAACATCAATAGAAAATTTCAAGTGTTTGTTGTGTTGTTGTCAATCCTAAATCGCAGTTGATTGATATGAATATTAGAATGTGATTCCAAATGCTACTCAAGTATAATTCATTGAAATCTTCTTAAAACCCACCAAACTAACTCAACTAAACAAACACACACACTCCCAATTCTCATACGTAGCTACACATACAACCACCGGTCCACCGCCATATCCATTTCCATAAACCCAAACAAAACATCATTTTCCCAGAATAGAAAGAAAAAAATCTTTAAAAAAACACAAACTATACAACCCCCACTCCCCCAAGTAGGCCTGCGAGCAGATCGAGTACGACTATACAAGCCCAAAAGCATATGCAAATACATATCCTTCTTACAAAACCCATACTCACACATATTCCCAACGGATCGGATAAACTAATAGAAGTGATTAACAATATAAACCCGATTTTTTTACTAATTACACATACCTCCACCACCGCCGCAAGCCTTCCGTGAAGGGCCGTTCATTACTGTCTGTCTTCTCCTGGGAGGTGCACCCTAAACTAATATTAGCCACTAATCCCCCAAGCAGGTCGGTAATAATACCCGTTAACGCACCTACACCCACCCCCTTAAAACATCCCAAACCTCGAAAAACGCAGCCACAATAGTCCGATGCTGATCCCCTTCATTCAACCTGAGGTAACATCTCAGCAGCTCCTCCAAATCCTCCTCCCTCCAAATCCCCATCTCCACCACCATCTCCACCATACTCCTTTTGAAATCCCGCATCGGGTCCACCGACCGCTTCGCCACCACCAAGCTGCCCCCGAAGCCCTCCCGCCGCCTCCTCCTCGGCCGCCGCCGCTTCGGGGTGGGAAAGGGGGGGAAGAGGGAGGAGAGTGTGGAGTCGATCTTGAGGCGGGAGGGGGAAGAGGAGGGGATGATGACGTGGAAGTCGGGGTCGTGGGATGGGGATGGAGGAGGAGGGGAGGGGGGAGATGGGGTTGGAGAAGGGTTAGGGTTAGGGTTTGGGTGTGGAGAGTCGCGGCAGGAGTGGAAGGACGGGATTCGGAAGCGGAATCGTTTCGCCATTTTTTGGGGGGGATTTGTGTTGGTTTTTAGGTGGGAGCGGGAGAAAGAGTTGCGGGGGTTTTATAGATGGTGGTAAAAATTAATCTACACTTTTGTTTATTTATTTACTCTTCTCCGTGTACTCTCTGGTTTTAGGATGTTCGAACTTGAAAAGGAAGAATCTGGTTGAAAAATAAATAAAAATTCAAATTTGATTCGGTAAATAAACCACTCTAACTTGAAATTTTTTGATGCTCAGTTCGATAGTTCATTCAAAAAATTTATTGTTCAATATTTTTTTTATTTATTTAGTAATAACATAAGATAATACTCGTGGTTCGAAATTTCGTTCGACTCGACTAGGCTCGTTTACACCCATACTCTAGTTAGTATTTACAATACTCGGCTTATTTATTACAGGACAGACTCTATTATTTTTTTCAAATAAGTTTAGATTGCATTAATAAAGATAAACCTTGCCATGTGACCACGGTACGAGCAGACAACAACTTACAGAACAGTTTAAAATTAAATCATCCAAAAACCATTGCATATAAGCAACTACAACCCTGCTAAATAAGGTTCACAGAGTGATTAGACACTTCTCATTCTGATCATGTATCGTCGGCCGGTTCACACCTAATTATCCCAAAATCTACTAACTCACGACGACATTCTTCCTCATCAAGTCACCTTTCAACCTCCGCTTGACGTTAAGTGTTATTTTTATTTTTATTTTAAATTCCCTGGGCATCACTATTTTAATTAGTAGGGTTAAGTTAATCAAAGTGGATTGCATAACCATAACTCACCGACGAAGGGTTTGACATAGGATTGGAGAATTCATTCTTATAATCATAGTAGAATTCATTCTACTAACAAAGGTGTTAGAAAGTAAAACTCTCAAATTCAAAAATAACTATAAGATCAATTATGAAACAGTCAATCCATCATTTTTGTAAGAGATTTTTGTTTTGAGAATTCATTCTTATAAGTGAACTTTCGATAAAACTAATGGTAAAAATATGGTATTCTTGAAGCCTAAAATTACGTAGTTTTTTTTCCGGAGACATCTGGTAAAAATAAAATTACGTAGAATACTTTATAGAACTGTTGAGCACACGAATCAACTACAGCAAGTAAGTAGTAGACAAGTATTTTTCTGTCAGTGGACATGAATAGAATAATGCGAACACAGTACGAGTGCGAAGCGTGGGGTGATCGTATTTGTAGCGAGAATTGGGGTGTTGATTGACGACGAATGGAGTGAAAGAGAAGGCAAAGCAAAAGTGGGAGGACAAGTGGCAGAAACTGATGGATGGGATGTGGACGAGATGGGCTACTGAAACCATGTCGTCTCAGGATTCCTGTTGGTGCTCAGGACGTTTCGTAAGCATCGAAGTAAATGGACTCTGCTTTCATCTTTATCTCGCCTCAGTATTCGTGCAGGTGGAGACAAGGATTTGGACTCTGGGGATTACGTTTTTGGTAGGATTAACCTGGAGATGTTGACTATGGAGGTGCTGTAGCCTGTAGGAAAATAAATTAGAAAAACCAAATGAAGTTCTATAAAGTCTCGTTCAAAGAGTTGTTTTACTTGACTATATTCGGGACCCAGTACTTCAAATTCCAAAGAATTCGTGAAACTAAAAGTCAATTTTATCTTAAATGAGCAAGAGCAAGGTTGATGGTAAGTAATGAGATTAACTCAGTTGAAAGATTTATTATTTAAAATAATCAAAATTAGGAATCTATTTCTCTTTTGTATATTTAGAACGTTTGAAATTTAGATATTTAAAATAATGTCGGTAGTAAGAGCAGATGATATTGAAAAATAAAAAAAGTAAGGCTGATGGTGAGATTTGTCAATGACGCAGAAGAAACAAAGTTTTTCCTTTGATTTCGGTTAGCAGACAGAAGAACTTCCTGGATGAGCCTTAGCTTATGATTTTCCTCGTCTTATTTTTATCACAGTTCAAATAACCAGGTCATACCGCAGCAGTTTGCTAAATTGATCAAAACACCCGAAATTCTAAGATCAAGAACAATAAACCGAAATCATATTTCAATTTGGATCACTGTTGATTTCATTTCCAATCATAGCCAAGATGAATTGTTCTCTCTTACGAATTGTTGGTGATTTACTTTGCTAATGCTTCATATCATATGAACAGATAACAAAACAAACAGTAGTGAGTCAATTTTATCAGTTGATGTAAGCCTACGAAGTCAATAAAAGGAGAGTAAGTTTTGTTTTCAGTTTCACCAGTTCATCCTATAATTAAAATACGTAGGTCTGTTCAGGTTGAGGCCTAGTGAACATTGCAGTCCAATTTGGAAGTTCTGAATTATGATACACTTAAGAGTGATTTTAGATTTTTGGATGTCAAATAAATTTTTGGGTGTTGTTTTAAGTTCAAATATGATGTGACATAAAGTTAAAAAAAATTGATTTCTTGTTCCCTAGTTTAAAGACAATGGCAGAAATCTTGCCTCCACATCTTTTTTTTGACTTTTAGGGGATTAAATTGTTTTATCCTTCTTGAATTTCCTTTCAAATAGAAAATTACTGATAATAATGACAACTACGACGGTAAAAATATATCTACAAGGCTACAAGCTCTTTTTTTTAGCTTTTCCAGTTTATGGTTAAACCATGTATGAATTTGGACATCCTAACATAGCATTTATTGGATAGAAAGAGAGAACGATGAGTTTATCGCATAAATTTGACACAATATGGGTATCCAATGCCACTAGAAGCATAGGCATCGTCACATTCTCTCCAATGCCATTATACATGCATCTTTCTTCTTTTTTAATTTTGGGCAGATTTTGCTGTTTTTACAAAATATATATCTAATGATTTCGATTATCTTTCTCCAACAATTATTGGTTAACATATACATTTTTAGCAATTAGAGGATGAGTTCAAACCACAATTAGCAAATGAACTGTTAAGGGTATTGTTAGAACAACAAATCAAGTTGAAGTCGATGATGAGATGGGAGCAAGAATCTGATTTTAGATGAGATGATTCGTGTTGACAAATGTGTAGGTGAGGGCACAAAGTAAGAACCAGCTAGGCGATGATCAAGAATCAATGCCAGTCTAGGCTCGTACGTGTGCTCGTGCCCACAAAAGATCAGCTCCCAATACTGAGGCTAAGCAAATCAACTACATAAAACTGGCTCAGGATCAGGCTAAGCAAATACTGAGTCTAATCTTGTGTACAAGCTTGAAATCTCAAGCCTTGATTTAATCGGATCCGGGTTGCCCGTTTAGCTGATCCGAGATGTATATATATTGGTGTAAAACTCAGAAAACCCTAATCAACAAAGCTTTTCTTTCTTCCGCCGCACTCTCTCTCTCGCAAACCCTAATCCCCCTCCTCGTCTTCGATCGTGCCTTGGAGACCTCTTGTCTCCGATCCAACGTCGATCGAGTTTTCGCATGGTATCAGAGCCTTTCCTGGACGAATCCGCAAGTCAGATCGCCATGGGACCATCTCCTGATCTCTCCAGCAAGCAAGCATACCCTTTTCCCATCGGGCTCAACGTTGCAAACTTTGTATCCATGAAGCTGAAACCGACCAACTTTCTCCTCTGGGAAACGCAAGTCGTGGGGCTCATGGAATCTCAAGGAATGATGGGGTTCGTAGATGGAAGTCTTTTGCCTCCATCGAAGGAGCTGGAAGTTCTGAGTGAAGGATCGGAGCCTAAAAAGGTTCCAAACTCAGAATATGATCTTTGGAAGAAATCAGACCGCCTACTGAAGGCATGGATCATCTCAACACTTAGTGAGGAGGTTCTTAGCGTCGCTGTTCGACTAGAAACCTCGCGCGAAGTGTGGGAAGCCCTAAAATTTCAATATGCCCAAAACTCCGAAGAACGCGAGTTTTTCTTGTTGCAACAACTGCAAATGCTTCGCAAGAAGAACTTCAAGGATCTTCAGGAGTATCTGACAAGGTTCAAAACCTTGTGTGATGAGTTAGCAGCCATCGGAAGGCCTGTGCGTGATCAGAATAAGGTTTTCTGGATGTTGAATGGGCTCGGAATCGAGTATAACCCGTTCACAACCACATACCTAAAACCACCTCTTCCTTCCTACAATGATGTCGTTCCACTCCTCCAGAATTATGAAATGCGTATGCAGATCCACTGTAATGATGGAAACATTCAAATGGCATATTTTGGTCAGAAGCATCCATACAAAGGAAAGAACCAAGGGAAAGATCGGAAGGATGGAGGCTTTACCTCCAAAGGTCGCGGGTTCACTCCTGCACCTCAAGGTCAGCCACCTCCTACCTCCAACCTGGGACCGTCTGATGCAAAGAACTCCAAGAATGATGAAGGAGCCAATGGAGGACAGCGTCGCCAGCTCGTGACTTGTCAGATCTGTGCAAAACCAGGCACGATGCACTTAAGTGCTGGCATAGGTTCAATCAGGCCTACGTCTCTCGAGATCTTCCCCAGGCTATGGCAGCCATGAGCATTGGTGATGCTGACACTGATTGGTTCCCTGATTCGGGAGCTTCAACGCATGTAACAGGTAACCCAGGTATTCTTTCTTCCTTAACTCCTTACAATGGTTCTGATCGCATCATGATAGGAGATGGCACCTTAGTTCCTATCACTCATACAGGAAATGCTAAAATCACACACCACAACGGTGACTTCATTCTTAAAGATGTTCTCTTAGCTCCAAGCATGAAAGTAAACCTCCTATCAGTTAAGAAATTCACCAAAACCTTCCCATACAATATAGAGTTCTCAGATAAGGAATTTTTTGTAAAAGATAGAAAGCATGGAACCATAGTTACTACTGGCATCCTAAAAGAACTATACACCCTCCCTAGTAGTGTGCATAAGAGTTTCTTCTCTAACAGGCACAGAACAGTAGATGAACAGACTTGGCATTGTAGATTGGGCCACCCAAACTCTAAAGTCTTACAACAACTCAAACTTGATAGATGCATCTCTGTTGCACCAAATCCATCAACCTCCATTTCTACCATCTGCAGTAGCTGCAGCTTAGGAAAGGCTATGAAACTTCCTTTTACTCATTCTACCTCAATTACTGAGAAACTATTTGATAAAATTCATTGTGATCTATGGGGCCCTGCCCCTGTAATAAGTAGAAATCATCATAGATTCTATGCATGCTTTGTGGATGACTACAGCAAGTTTACCTGGATTTTTCCCTTGAAAGCAAAATCTGATTTCTTTGATTGCTATTTGATTTTTGAAAAATTTGTTGAAAGACAATTTGAAGCAAAAATTAAGGTGTTCCAGTGTGATGGTGGTGGTGAATTTTCATCTAAAGTATTTCAATCTCATTTGCTTAACAATGGAGTGATACTACAAATGTCCTGCCCTCACACTCCTGAACAAAATGGAGTTGCTGAGTGTAGACACAAGCTTATTGTTACCATGGGACGCACCTTAATGATAAACAGTGGTGTCCCAAAACGCTTATGGGTGGAAGCTTTTAATACATCTGTTTTTTTGCTAAACCGCATTCCTGATTCTAATGGTAGAATTCCTTATGTTACCCTACTATCCAAACAACCTGATTACAATTGCTTAAGGGTTTTTGGGTGTCGTTGTTTTCCTTGTTTAAGTGCTTATTCTTCTGATAAATTAACTGCAAGATCTGCACCTTGTGTCTTTATTGGGTACAGTATACGACACAAAGGGTATATTTGCCTAAACCCTCTTACAAACAAGATTCACACAAGTAGACATGTTATTTTTGATGAATATTGTTTTCCATACAAAAATCCACCATCCATTCTACTTCCAACTGACAATGATTGTTCCATTAGTACCTTTCACGACTGGCTTTGTGAAAATAACAAACCAACCACCAACATAAATGGGATCAAGAGTACTCAGACCTCCACTTCTATGGAGTCTCTTGTCACTCCTTCTCCTACATCTCATGAGCATCCACTAAGCACCACAACTGAGGAAGAGGGATATCCAAATCACACTGATCATCAGTCCACTGACCCAAACTTCAATGATGGGTTATCTGAGGGGAACAATGAACCATTTAATGAGCATAATTCAGGACATGAAAGTAATGATGCTGAAAGTGAAGGGGAGATTTCTTCCCATACCAGTACACCTGAGAAAAATGATGAGATAGTGCCATCTGCTGAAGTGTCTGAAGTCAGAAGTACAATACAGGCACTAACCTCAGATGATATCTCCACATCTGAGGCTATTGATTCACATCAGATGATCACTAGATCCAAATCAGGTATTGTCAAACCAAACCCAAAATATGCTATGTTTCATAACATAAACTCTATACCTCAGGTACCCACCTCTCTTGAAGAAGCAATGGACCATCCAGGTTGGAAAAATGCAATGCAAGAGGAAATGAATGCATTGCTTCACAACTGCACATGGGACCTAACACCTAAGCACTCAGGTATGAATATCATAGGGTGTAAGTGGGTTTTTAGGGTGAAATTAAAATCTGATGGTACTCTTGATAAACTTAAGGCCAGGTTAGTTGCAAAAGGCTATAAACAAGTTGAGGGAAGAGATTTTACAGACACTTTCTCCCCTGTAGTAAAATTTTCTACAATTAGAATTGTACTGAGCTTGGCCACCATACATAACTGGAATATAAAACAACTAGACGTCAAGAATGCTTTTCTACATGGTTATATTGAAGAAGAGGTTTACATGAAGCAAGTTCCTGGCTTTGTAGACAAATCCAAACCAAATCATGTATGCAAATTAAAAAGAGCTCTATATGGTTTAAAACAATCCCCCAGGGCTTGGTATGATAGATTTGCTTCCTTCTTATTCACCAAAGGATTCTTTAGTAGCATGTCTGATAATTCTTTATTCATCTCACATGAGTTTGGACCACTGTTTCTCTTACTGTATGTAGATGATATAATAATCACAGGGGCAAATTCCTCTGCCATGGATGCCCTCATTGTTGAATTAACTCATGAATTTTCCATGAAGGATCTTGGAGCTATTCACCACTTCCTTGGCATTGAAGTCAGTAAAAACTCACATGGCTTATTTCTCTCACAACATCATTATGCATTTAGCATCTTAAAGAAACTTGGCATGCATAACTCAAAATTCATTAGCACACCCATGCCTTCTAGGCCTGACACTGTTAGAGATGACACATCGTTTCATAACCCCACACTTTTCAGGCAAATAGTTGGCTCTCTCCAATACTTATGCATAACCAGACCAAACATTTCCTTTGCTGTCAACTCCTTGTGTCAACATATGCATTCACCATCTAATTACCACTATAAATTGGCAAAACGCATTCTGAGATACATAAATGGAACTCAGCACTACGGCATGACCATACACAAAAAATCTACACTTGATTTGCATGCTTTTTCCGATAGTGATTGGGCAGGTTGTGACCTCACTAGAAGATCTACTAGTGGGTTTTGTGTTTTTCTGGGATCAAATTGTATTTCCTGGAAATCAAAGAAACAACCAACCGTCTCTAGATCCAGTGCAGAGGCTGAGTACAGGGCAATGGCTGTGACAGCTGTTGAGCTAACTTGGATTACCTTCATCCTACAAGATTTGGGAGTTTTTCTAACTCAACCTCCGATTCTTTTTTGTGATAACATTAGTGCCCTATACTTATCTGTGAATCCTGTTTTCCATGCTAGAACAAAACATGTTGAACTCGATTATCACTTTGTACGAGAGAAGGTAGCACTTGGACAACTCATCACCAAATTCGTCCCATCCAAACTTCAGCTAGCTGATATGCTTACCAAAGCCTTATCCAAAGATGATTTCAGGCGCTCCTTGGGCAAACTTACCCTCCATCCCCGGCTAAGTTTGAAGGGGAGTGTTAGAACAACAAATCAAGTTGAAGTCGATGATGAGATGGGAGCAAGAATCTGATTTTAGATGAGATGATTCGTGTTGACAAATGTGTAGGTGAGGGCACAAAGTAAGAACCAGCTAGGCGATGATCAAGAATCAATGCCAGTCTAGGCTCGTACGTGTGCTCGTGCCCACAAAAGATCAGCTCCCAATACTGAGGCTAAGCAAATCAACTACATAAAACTGGCTCAGGATCAGGCTAAGCAAATACTGAGTCTAATCTTGTGTACAAGCTTGAAATCTCAAGCCTTGATTTAATCGGATCCGGGTTGCCCGTTTAGCTGATCCGAGATGTATATATATTGGTGTAAAACTCAGAAAACCCTAATCAACAAAGCTTTTCTTTCTTCCGCCGCACTCTCTCTCTCGCAAACCCTAATCCCCCTCCTCGTCTTCGATCGTGCCTTGGAGACCTCTTGTCTCCGATCCAACGTCGATCGAGTTTTCGCAGGTATATGGGTAATCTGCAAGTGTAGAGGACTATACATGCATATAACCTTGTTTTCACGAGATTGTTAGGCATAATACGTAAACAAAGCAATTTTCGAAAGACGTAAATATGCCATCGTTCTTCATGAGATTGAAAGGCACAAACAAAAGTAAAATTGTAGAGGAGATCTGCGAAGTGCAAACTTTAAGAATGCATGTGCTAATACTGAGCAAGTGTCATTTGCAGGGTCTCACGCAAATATACTTGCAGCTAAAATGGTCTACAAAAAGCAAGTTAATTTTACACGCTCATCTTAAATTTTCGATACAATTTCGAAAGAGAAGGCCGAAACAGCTTATCGCTTGGACTAGATTCAAACTAAATATCCAGAATCCAACCAAAAGATGCCCGATGATTCCAATTGTTGCGTAGATAGAAGAGCAACATCGTGCGAAATTTAGATTTCATATAATACTACTACAAGACATACAACTAAAAGTACTACATGAAAAATCACTAGGTAGATAATACACGGGACATATGAAGCACAATACCAGTGATATTAGTGGGATTGAATGGCCAGTTTTGCTGCCAACCTTCCTCCCTCCCTTCCATTCTTTCCAGCAGAACCCTGACCAAAGTAAAACGAAAAAAAAAGATCAATCTGTTCAGATAAACACATCAAGTGCTTGTTCAAACGATTGATTAGCTAATTCCCTAAATGTTGTATGCACAGACAGTGTCATGAATCAGAAAAACTGTGACATGGAAGGTCCAGTAAAATGCAAGATCAAGCAATAAGTTCAGTTCTCTCCAGGATAAACACGAGCACTACGACTTTGGCAATAACTACCAAATTTCTTCCTCTACTTAAATCATAAATTAAACCCACAAGCAAGTACTGGATACTTAAGTGATTATCTTTTGTGTGTGTGTGTGTGTGTGTGTGTGTGTGTGGGGGGGGGGGGGGGGGGGGGGGGGGGGGGGGGGGATCAAGTGCAAGAACCAACATAAGCTCAGTTAGGTTGCCACAATTTAGGGTGAGTTTGAATGCAATGTTTGCAAATCTAAGACAACTTTTAAATGACAGGATTTGCATTTTTAAGATTTATAAATAACATACTTTTTTTCAATCAAAGCACATCTGCAATGTATCATTATTTTTCATATCCACTTCCTCATTTGGGGTTTTCTGGGACCTATTCATCAAAAAAGGGTATTCCAATATTCAACATGATTTGGGAAAGGTCAAACATAGAAACAAGTTAAGTAAATGAGATTAAGTGTGCAATTCATCAAATCTCACCTCTCCAATTGTGGTTTGTTTGGACAACCTTTTCATGAAAAAGGAACTCCAAGTTCCATAAAGGATTTGGGAGTGGTCTAACATTTGAAAAAAGCCATTTGCAAACAACAAAATTTAAAATAACAAATTATACTATTGCATCCAAAAGCACCTTAAATAAAGTACATTAGAGAAAACAAACACCAAATACAATGTCAAAGTCCATAGAGGAATCACATAAAACAACATGACAAGTAAGAGAAGAACATCCAAACAACAAAAACCATAGGAAAGTAGAAACTACAAAACTATATGACAATGCACATATGCTTACAATTTTAGCACTTAAACACCAATGTTTTGACAAAAGCATTGAATACCAATATTTTGACAAAAGCATTGAATACAATATGTATAGATTGGCTAAGTCGCATGGAATGTGTGAACCATTTTCTACTTGTGCTCTATTATCAATAATTTTGGCATAGAATTGGTTTTCAAAGGTCCACCAACATTTAAACATTCTCAAGAAAACTTATCGAAACATAATCACTTGCAAATGCCAAATGCAAGTCAAAGTCAAACCACAACATTATCCAAAAACAACCTGGATATGAAAAGGTTCTATCTCCACATCAAAGGGGCAAATTGTACCTCGTCTTGTGGCGGGGGTTCGAGATCCACGATCATCATTGACAACTTAGCGATCTCCGACACAGCCGCATCCCTGACCTCCATGTCATCACTGGCCATCTCCTCGTACGCAGCCTCGAACGCCTCCTGCCAAAACCTTGGCAGTTGAATCCTCCTACTATGGGTATAAACATCCCACATGTGCCTAACAACCTTCTCCCTCTCCTCAATCTCCTACAAAACCCCAAATCAAACACTAAAAAAAACTAGATTTATAATTCGTTTGGAATCACATTTTCGATAACCGAATCTGGGAATCAGCTTCCTACCCTAGCCTTTGATACGAAGATTCTATGTTTTAATATGTCAATCATAAATCACATCTCTTTGCAAAATCAGATTGCCGAATGTGATTCTTAATGCACCCTCCAAATCTTGTTGCTAAATACTAGGGGTATACATTTGGGAACAGACTCTGAGATTTGGTTAGATTTCAGAAATTAATTATTGAAATGCGATCTCAAGTGGACCCTCGAAATCTTGGTACTAAAAGATAAGGTACATTTGGTAACAAATTTTGAGATTTGGCAAGATTTCAGAAAGCTGATGATCGGAATGAGATACCAAACGGACACTCAAGGATACGGTTGGGAACAGATTCTGAAATTCAGTAAGATTTCAGAAATTCGATTATCGAAACGTGATTCCAAACGAACTCTCAGAATCTCCATACTAAAGTCTAAGTGATCTAATTATCAAAATTGCGATTCCAAACAGAACCTCAGAGATGCAATTACGTACGAGGACGTCGAGGTCGGGGTGGACGGGGAGGTCGAGGTCGTCGGAGATACGGTTCAGGTTCCCGGCGGACCACTTGAGGGTGACGGTGCCAGTGAACATGGACCAGAAGGCGAGGAGGAGGATGGCGGCAAGAGCCCAGAACTTGTACCTTCCGCGGCCGAAGAGAGGGGAGAAGTCGGATGCGTCCTTCTTCGACGACGGAGGCGGCGGCGCCGACGTCGGGAGGTGGTCCTCCGACTTCATCTCATTAGATCTTCAGATCTGGGAGTGGAAGTGGACTTCGGAGAGGGGAATGAAAATAAAGGAAAATAGGAGAGTTGTTTAATGGGGATGTAGACTTGGGATTGGTGTTTTTTTCATATTTTCGTTGGCCCGTGTTTTTATTTTTTCTTGGCGATCTAAAAGTTCGGTTCTTCAAATTCCATTTTTTAGTGATTGATTGATATAAAGTTTTGGACCTTCTGATCTAGAAATAGAAGAGTCTGAAATTATCGTGGACTTTAATCTAAGAATTTGAATCTCGATTTTTTAGTGATTGGTATATAAATTTTTAGATTTCCAGATCTAGAAGTAGAAGTGATGAAGGGGAAAAGAAAGGAAAACGAGTAATTTGATTTTAGTCGAGGGATGGAGAAGGTGAATGGTGGTGGATGGACGATCTAAACGTAATTACCGAAGGAAGGGCGTGAGTGAGGAGACATTAGAGAGATACTGTAATTTATTTGTGACATAGATTCGATTGAAACACAATTATGATTATGTATTGTATATTTGTCAAATGATTCTACTTGTACAATATTTTTAGAGGAAACGATATTAGACAAAACATCACAGATTCACAGAACAAATTGATTACTTCATTTATCATGACCTTTTATAATTTATGATTATTAGGCACATACTATTATCATAGATTCTTCGTGCTGTATCGCATCTTTCATACGGGCTTTATTTCTCATTAAAAGTAATCAGTGCATATTCTACCAAAACTGTTGAAATTTCTATTCGCGAATTTTTTTTATTACTCGGTTATGGTCTATGGAGGGTACAAATGTGAAATTATATGGCATGAGCGTGAATTTCGTCAAATAAAATCAAAAATAAAAACATAGGTGGTTATGGTTCAAACCAAAGCGTATCTATTTGAATAAGACTGCAAATGCACGAATAGACATCAAACAACCGTAATAACTTCACTGATTTTATGCTACAGCCTACAGTACATTAATCCTTGTCACTGTGGTGTCATACAGAACACAAATACGTCCAAAAAAACCCTCCAAGTTACAACTACCAAACTTAAGATTACATTTGATGCTTGTAGAAGTAACTATAAGTCTGGTTAGTTGATTGTGGTTGCCTGGTTGGCTATAGTCCTTTAGTCCGTTTATTTGCTGCATGGATTCATGATCAGCATTTATATGCACACACATGGTATGTAAAACCACAATGATGCAATAATACATTTCAAGCCCAGCCTAAGAACAGAAAACTACACTAGGAATTCGACGTTCCATAATTTTTTGGGGTAATCAAACCCTACCCAAACTGGATAAAGAAAATGAATGAGGGTTAGACTACAATTTTGCACAAACCAGTGCTTACCTAAAATAACTTCTAAACATGAACCTTATATAGTTATATAGAGTTAAACCTTAAAGAAAAGGGCAACTTACCTGCATGCTTCCAATGACAAACATATTTCAAGTTATCCTGATCCATCTTATAGCTGGTAGCCACCAAGCAGGAAGCAAGCAGTGACGATTTTCAGATATCAAACTACAATTCCCAAATTTGAAAATTATAGGAAATCAGTGCTTCAAGTCCTAAGTACAAGATGTAAGCCCCTGATAATTTACCAAGCCCTGCTGTCTAATGAACAGACATAATTTTTCAATCTTGGTGGGGGCATAAGTTACAAAATCTGAATGCCACAGACCAGCTTTTCTCTGGTAGCCAAATGACTAGCTCCCGAGCTAATAGATTGTTGTTTAGATCAAGGATGGCATTTTCTTTGTTTTCATCATATGGCATGTTTTCGGGCATCAGTACTCTGTCTCTAGAACACCGTCAATGAGGCCAAACTCCAATGCCTAAAGAAACAATATAGTTTTGCAATAATATTTTCAATTTTTTTATCAAGAAAAGAAAGAATATACTCATTTTTTTAAAGTGTTAATGCCGGCAGACTAGCATTTTTGGGAATTTATGGTGAGAATTGAGAAATTACCTCGGAAGAAGATAGAAATCGGTCTCTTTCCGTGTACTGTTGTACTTTCTCTAGAGTTTGACCAGTGAAAGCAGCATACATGTGGTCTATTTTCTGCAGAGTTGTTTGATTTACAAAGCTCAAACAAAAAATACATACTTCGACCAAAGAAAAGTTGCTCTATATATAATGCTTCATTTATTAAGTATACTAATTGCTAATTTATCTTTTTCAACTACATTTTGTCATATAAAACTTTCAAATAACCATATCAGATCACCACTCATTGGGCGAGGAGCACATAACAGCCCACATGGCGCACATTGTAGCAAAACCTGGTCACTCTCCAAGCATAATGGAAATTCTTTAAAACTCATAAGAGAGGAAGAAAGAAATTCAGTTGGTCCACCAGGACCACCACCCTTTCAGAATTGAAACACTTAGAAGGGAGATAAATAGACAATTATTTGTATCGTTATTTTGAGCAACAGGTAACTAATATTTCAACGTGTTAATAACCTTGGACTGGCTTCTTCACATCAAAGCATGAAAAAGTTTTGATATTAGCTTATTTTGTTGGCTAATTAGCTTAGTTTGGGACTGGATGATCAAGTATGAATTATGAAAGGTGTTGCAAGACAGTGTGGTCCATTACCACTTGTTTTGTCCCTGTTTTACTTTCAATAGGGAACATCTTTATTCCTTGGAAAGCCTCTATTTGAGGGAAATGTAGAAATGCAATTACAAACCGTGCCTATCAAAGTGCTGCCAAGGACATAAAATATTTTCTATTGTAGGACTCAAGTCACTCAACTTGCCTACTTTGGTACCTGATGCATGGGAGGAAAGCCAAAAAGCATTTGGGAAGATATAACTATCTTGAGTTATGATTTTGACATGCTTCCTTGAATTTATCTTTCTTTAGAATCTTTTATCAATTCATAAAGCTCTGTTGGAAAGAAAAATAACACCATGAGCCTTTATGTGCTACTATGCTACAAATCTTTTGAAGTGTATTTGCAAATGTATTACTCACGTGATTTAACAAAAGTTCAAAATGAAGTATAACCTTTTGTTGAAACAGGTAATCTACATGGTAAATTGGTAATCCCAATTAGAAATAACAAAATAGTTTCCAAAATTTTGAACCTATTTGAGAATGAGTATGAACTTGAACAGTAAGTGTAAGTAACCAAATACGAAGATGTTAGATGATAAACGATAATCTGAAGCGGACATCAACATAGGTTAAAGAAGATGGTGATTCAATTATCAAACCATGAAGGATCAATGTAACAAACAAAATTCCTAATTACACATATCCCTATAACGTGATTTTTTATTAAAGAAAAACACTAAAAAACAAACAATTAAAGGAAAGATGCCTTACATAACGAGATTGGACAGCTTCATTAACCTGACGTCTGACATCCTCCACGTGGCCCTATCCACATAGGAAGACAACTTTTAAAACCCTCAAAACTCGGAAGACATCTCTAATCAATGAAAGGTGAAGTCTTACCCCACATCCACTTTGAGGTTGGTGAATCATAACACGAGCATTTGGCATTGAATATCTCATTCCTTTTTCACCCCCGGCAAGAAGAAGTGCCCCTTGGCTAGCAGCAACTCCAAAGCATACAGTACCCACCTTAGGCTTAATCTGGAAGATACATAAGGTAAGAAAAAGATCGACTAAAACCAAATAAGGAAAAGACAGCATGTGTCGTAATGTTGATTGATGGGCGCAACTTAGGGAAAAAAATTATCTATAAAAACTCATCCTTAAGAAGCAATTTGATCAAGTGGTGAAGAAAAGAGATATCAACGATGGCTTTGATATACCGTGCAACGAAATGGAAATGAAGTACTAGAGCGAGATAACTTTGTAAGGCCATACCCAAGACATGCAATCGTAGATAGCAAAGACTGAGTATGTGCTTCCACCGGGACAGTTGAGGTAAATCTAGAAAAAAAATTGTGGAGTTAAATAGATGAAAATGCAACATAGATGATATAGGCTCATAAGTAAAATATTGATGCTTTAAATAGTTTGGCTAGAATCCAAATGGACGCGCATATACCAAGTAATCAGGATGCTCTTACCACAATGTCAGCATCTTCATCAATGGTAGCCAAAGTCACAAGCTGTGATATAACTCGTTGAGCCACTTGTGAGTTAATAGGTTGTCCTATGAAAATTATGCGGTTTCTGAATAATACAGAGGAAAGATCCAAAGGCCCTCCTGGAGTCATGACAGCTGGCATTATAGGAGGGTTCCCTCTTTTTGCCTCTGTAACTGCACTCTTCCTACAACCATAAAAAGGAAATTTAGTTATCAATGATTAACAATTGTAAGAAACAAAATGGCATATTCATTGTCCAGAAGAAAAATGAATCATTTCCTGCATGCAATTCACTCAAAATTGGTGTCACCACAGCACCACGCATATAAACCATTAAATCTTAATCAAAACATAGATCACTGCAAATAGCAACCTCTTGTTTGTTGGATCCGAACTATACATCCAAGTTTGCAAATATATCTTGATGGTTATGTGATTGTTTGTAAAACTAATCTTGAGAGGTATCCAATTAAATACATCAGAAGAATCTCTGGTCATGTATGTTGCCAAATGAGATATGATGTTGCCATTTGCATACAATCATTATTGACCACGCAATATGTGTGTATGTGCATATGCATAACATTTAGGGTTTAACTGCTAACGTCAAGGTCAATTAAGCCACTTCCCTTACTGTGAATAAATGAAACCAACCAGAATATCACTTAAGACGCCTTGAAGATGATCATGTACTTGGTAGTAATTTTAAATGAGCGACAACAAAAGTAATTGCATATACGTTGTAGCAAAGGAAATAAATAGAAAAATTGATGCCTGTATAAAATTTCATAAACAAAGCTTCAGGTGGAAAATACTATACGCAGGATTCAAGACAGGTGCATAACAGTAAATGGTTTGGCATACCTTGTGTTCCTCTTAGTATGACCATGTCCTAGTTTCACAGATGAGCCATGCGTTCTGAAATGCAATCCTGGAAGAAGTATACATGCATTCAGTCAACTTATCAATGGACTGTTAATAAATCACAAACAATTTTAATGTAGATGCACAAGAAAATGCGAGCATCATCAATTCCACAAGTAAATGTTGGAAAGCAACATAAGTAGAAGGTAAACTAATTAAATGGGGGGAAATCAGAAATTTAGCTCAACTCCCAAGCTACAGAGAGTGATTTAGGTTTAAGTCGAATCTATTGTAGCACCTCAGACTTGAGAAGATTGTTTCAGTGGTCAAGACACCTTAAGCAGTGGAAAGTACAGCACCTATTAATCTCTTTAGTCTTTACCACAGAATCGACCGTCAAACACCACTAAGCACTACACGAACCTGACATAGCAATAACACTTTTGAACTAAATACATGAGCGATAAACAATGGAAAACTTCCATTCTAGAATTGAAACCTCTATCTCAAACAAAAGTTTCAAAACTTTATTTGTTTGGTTACAAAACCACTTTTGAATTGGAAGGGGGGGGGGGGGGGGGGGGGGGGGGGGGGGAGTCACTCGCCTTTCTATTTTTTTCTACTTTTCTAACAGACTTGGTTTACTGCTTTAGTATGAAAAATGGCAGTCCATCCCATTCCCAGGTATCCACTAAACAAATAATTCACAAGCCATCTTTTCACTCAAAATTCCCCATTCTCAAGATATTCTCGTACGATCAATCACATCCAATTTCTACTTCTTGAAGCTATAGTTTCCAGAGTTATTTTGTGTTTAAGAACAGATTCACCGTCAGATGGTGTAGATGACAATTGACAAGTTTTGAGAGTCACTTTTTATACACAAAGGCACAAAAACATTAAAAAAAACACAAAAATTACGAGTTCTGTATGTTTTGTGTAACCAAGTCATGCCAATTTCGACCCATGGTTCCTACAATTAACCGTAACATTTCCGAGTAGCCACTAAGTCTGGAGAAATCACATACTACTAAACGTACTACTAGATTTTAAATTTGTATACTCTCATCGACAATTTATCAAAATTACTCGGGGGGGAACCACTTCGAACCGCCATCCCAACCACTACCGAAGTGCAGTGCGAAAAAACATTTAACCAAAATCATGCACACAAAACCCCCAAAATAAAACACACCAAATCGGCACATCTACAACCACCAAATTTAGAACAAACTCACTGCAAGGGTCGGGGGAGGAGCGGAGGCCCAACTTCCGGGGGTTCCTGCGAAAGGGCACGAAACAAGATTTAGCGCGTGGATGGATTGAGCGAGGAGGAGAGTAAGAGGGGCGAACCTAGGGTGGACGGAGGTTGAAGGGGGGATTTGGAGTGCACGTGCGAGGTTGGCGGCGGAGGTGGCCATCGACGGAGAAGGGATGGGTTGGAGTTGGGAGGAGGAGGAGTACTCGACTCGAGTCGATAACGATCCGAATTGGGAACAACCAACGGTGCTCCGAATGAATAACCGGCATGGGGTCCGTTTGTGTAATTTACAAAATCCACGTCTAGTATATACATTATATTTTATTTTTTCGTCTCCTTTGCAGTCAATGTACAAGGAAAAAACTCGAGGTGTCACGTCCCTTTGCAATAACCAGTTAAGGTTTGAGTTGAGATTTATCTTGAGTCTAGATGATGTCACCGATCACACTATGCTCGTGTGGGTAGGAAGTTGCATTCTTATTGTCACCTTTATGGTCACACTGTTTGGAAGACCAAAACTCTGGTCAAATTTTTTGAAAAAATTGATTTCTCTCTTATATATCCAAACACCTCCTTACGGGGGAGAATTTTTCAAAAAAAACTCAAAAGCTTAAAAAATGAGTTTTTCTAGTTTTTTTGATGTGATACAGTTTTGCCCTTTTTGGAGATAGAATATTTACAGTACTTTTATAATAGAAGAAAATTTTGAGGAGGGTAAAACTGATCTTTTCCATGAAAAGTCAAAAAACTAGGTGGGAGACAAGTTTTTGGCTATTATATTAGTTTTGGGAGACAAAATTGGTTTTTCACTTTATGTCAAATCACGATGGACAATCTTAAAACTACTATTGTTTTTGTTACATCCAAACAGAACCTTAATTTGTTCTCGAAGTAACATCTTTTCGCGACAAAGAGAGATGAATTTGCAAGGGACATCAAAGGTGTGTCAAACAGCTAACATCGTCCTGTGTCAAAAGTGCTAAACTGCTAATGTTAAGTAGAAATGCATGCCCAAGAATATTTCGAATAACCCATATTGTGGAGGAAGCACGCCATTAACTACCTATCAACGTATGAGAATATTTAAGATCAACCATATTGTTCTTCACTTATTTTTCAATGCACTTTAATGTATCGTTACCCCAACGCAAATCTAAGAGGACACCAAGACATATATATGGCATTACCGACATGTGGGCGTGATTTAGTTTTTTGTTGCGGACAACCGTGTAATTGTATCAAAAAATTATTTCAATTTCTTTCACGTATCATGTTAGACATGTTTTTTTAACGTACAATAAAAATTGAAGATCTTTGTTTATTAGTATTTAAGGTTTTAGGTGGTAGTACAAACAAAATGGTAAATTACGACTTGTACCCCTCAAGTAAGAATTTCCCGTTAATATATAAAACGTATTACTTAATTAAAAATTAAGTCTTTCCCCTTGGAATCAAACTTTGAAACACCTTTTTTTCTTTTCCGTTATTTAAAAATATTTTAATTTGATTTTTTTCTTAAATCCACCAATTTTACGTCTATCATATTCCTCGATTTCATTGTAACGTTAGCTCCAACATCTAACATATGAGTTTCTTTTTTATCCACCACCAGAAGCGTGATATAGACGAAATTACGAGAATTTTATAAAAACTAACGTCTCTAATATTAGACAACAACGATCACATATCCATTTATCCTTAATTTTCGGACTTACAAGCTTGTCGACATTTGTGGATTGGAAAAAGAAAGTAACATTTCAATTTTGTTTTTGAAATAAAAAACACAATCTGGACCATCTGCGAAATCAACAAACCACCAGACTTTTCCCCGAATATCACCAAAGCAAGCAGTGCTCCTCCTGTCCTAACCCCCTTCTCTCCCACTCCCAGATCTCCTCCTCCACACTCCCCACCCTCCCAGAGGCGACACCAACAACACCATGGCGCAGCCTTTCCTCAAGAAAGACGACGATCGCGACGAAGAAGGTCACTTTCCCATCCCCAATCCCCTCTCCACTCCCCCACTTTTTTTTCTCCTGTTCCCCCGTCCAATCGAGGTTTTTTCGAGTGTTCTCACCTTGGATCTGGAAATTGGATCGGAAACACGTGTTTTCGTGGTTTTCTCATAGTGGAAAAGCAGGAATTGGTTCAGATCCGAGTCGGTTAGATCCAGGAGAAGTTCCGTTATTCGTAGTTGAAGCAGTGGAGATCTGGATATTAACGATTCAGATGTGAAATTTGCAGTTTTTTTAATGTTTTTGAGTTTGTTTTTATGTTTGTTTGATGGCAGATTATTCTCCGTTTCTCGGGATCGAGAAGGGGGCGGTGCTCCAGGAGGCGAGAGTGTTCAACGAGCCGCAGCTCGACCCGAGGAGATGTGCTCTGGTTCGGCCACTTCGTTTTGTTTGTTTGCGTGTTTCGGTTCCCGAAAGTGGTTTCGTTTCGTCTGAGATTATGTTGTTTGGTTATGCAATGTGTAGGTTATCACCAAGCTTCTTCACTTGCTCAATCAAGGGGAGACATTCACCAAGGTGATATTCTTGCTTCTCCATGATTTACTGGTTTGGTTGTTTTTTGTACCAATTTTTTTCATTATATGTTGTATTTTTAGATTGAAGCGACGGAAGTCTTTTTCTCTGTCACTAAGTTATTCCAGTCGAAGGATACTGGGTTGAGGAGACTAGTGTACTTGATAATCAAGGAGTTATCCCCATCCGCGGATGAGGTACGGAAGGATTTCTTTGTATCTTGATCTAGTGGTTAATTAATTGATCCGTTAATGACAAGGCAAGTTGTTATTTGAAGGTTATCATTGTTACAAGCTCGCTTATGAAGGATATGAATAGTAAAACAGACATGTATAGGGCCAACTCGATACGAGTTCTTTGTCGAATAATTGATGGCACTCTCTTAACACAAATTGAGCGGTATCTTAAGCAAGCGATTGTCGACAAAAATCCTGTTGTTGCTAGTGCTGCACTTGTTAGTGGCATTCACTTACTCCAGGTAATTACATGCAATGGGTATGGGTAATCATGCATCTCAAATTTTTTTCCGGATCTTGTTTGTTCTTATTGTTTTGATCCCAACAGACAAATCCAGAGATCGTGAAAAGGTGGAGCAATGAGGTGCAGGAGGCTGTTCAGTCACGGGCAGCTCTTGTACAATTTCACGCTCTGGCTCTTCTTCACCAGGTGTGAATCGTTGCTCTGTAAAGTTCTTTTTCCAAGATATATACCATGACTTTTCTGCTTCGTTGGTGGCTATTTTATTAGTACTTTAAAACTTCATTTTAGTTTAATTTGTCCCTAGTTCTATTGGAGGAATTGTAGTTCAACTTTTAGACCATTTTTTGTGGCTTTATCCCCACATCTTTATTGATCAATCTATCTCCTGCTCATGCTGCTTGTGAGTGATGGATATAGCAGCCATAAGTATGAATATTTACATATACCATGCAAACGTAGCCATGCTGGTCACATAAATTAGACTTTACATATTTACATTTTTTGTGGCGTCCGATTATGCTTTCGATTTCAGTATACTGGTGTTATATTTGAGAAAAGCATTACCAATGGAGTTATTCTGTGCTGTTCAGGTTCGGCAGAATGACCGTCTTGCCATCAGCAAGCTTGTTTCCAGCTTGACAAGAGGCACAGTTCGTTCGCCTTTAGCCCAATGTCTTTTGATTCGTTACACCAGCCAGGTTCCTTCTGTCAACATTACTACTTAAAGGTTTATATCATTATATGTACTGTTTTACATGGCATCCTGAAGACTCGTGGTTCTTTTCAGGTTATACGAGAGGCTAGCCAAAATCCACAGACAGGTGATAGACCATTCTATGATTTCTTAGAGGCCTGCTTGCGCCATAAAGCAGAAATGGTAATATTTGAAGCTGCAAGGGCAATAACTGAGATGAATGGGGTTACCAGTCGAGAGTTAACTCCAGCAATCACTGTTCTGCAACTATTTCTGAGTTCTTCAAAGCCTATTCTGCGGTTTGCTGCTGTTCGCACACTAAACAAGGTTACGTAACCTTAATACATGGGGTTGCTAGTTTTTTTCTTGGATGTGCTCCATTGCCTATATGTATGCTATTAAGTTGGCTTGGTGCTGTTGTAGTTTTTTTCTCCATGTGTTTTCCATTTGTACTTATTGCAGTTTTTTCTTGGTATAATCATATGGGTTGGGTTAGTAGTTGTGGACGATTCATTTCTTTTAAAACCTTATAATCCAATTGTGTAGTTTCTGTAAATCATCATTAACATCTGTTTCAACAAGGTTGAGAACTTGTTCTTTTCAAGAGATGACATACAACACAAATATTTCATTTACCAGGCCTTAGTGAAATTAAATGCTGGTTGTTTGCTCTTCAATTATTCTAAATAACTGTTCATAAAATGTGCAGGTGGCGATGACTCATCCTTTAGCAGTCACCAATTGCAATATTGATATGGAAAGCTTGATCTCAGACCAAAACAGGAGTATTGCCACTCTTGCTATAACTACATTGTTGAAAACAGGGAATGAGTCGAGTGTGGATCGCTTGATGAAGCAGATAAGCAATTTCATGTCAGATATTGCCGATGAGTTCAAGATTGTTGTTGTCGAAGCAATTCGATCTTTGTGTATAAAATTCCCACTCAAGTACCGATCACTGTATGTACACTGGGACCTTCTCCTATCATAACTGATTAAAGCAATCTGCATTATCGTAGAGGAAAAGGCTAATATTTTCCCACTTGCGTCTTAGGATGAACTTCTTAAGCAACACTCTTAGAGAAGAAGGTGGGTTTGATTATAAAAAAGCAATTGTGGATTCAATTGTTATCCTTATCCGGGATATTCCAGATGCTAAAGAAAGTGGTCTGTTTCATCTCTGTGAATTCATTGAGGATTGTGAATTTACGTATCTTTCAACACAGGTAAAACTGCATATGCTTTGCCTTTTGTTTTCCCTTTTACAATCGTGTGTTATTTATGCTCATCTCTCATCACCCAATATACCTTTACGTTTAACATGCGATTCAATGTACTGATGCCCTGGAAATAATCATAATATTTTCCATGAGTTTGCAATGACCTCCCCTCTCTCTTCTGTATTTTAATTCCGAATTAATAATTTTGTTTTATGAATAAAATAATGGAATGATTAAATACGTTTTTATCTTTTTTACCTGTATAGCACACATGTATGAGATACAAGTAAACAACAGATTCAGCTTCATCAACCTGTCTGTTAAAGTACCAATAAATGTGGGGAAGAGTGGGAACTTTATCTTAAATTAAGTTATTCTATGTAGATATGATAATATGGTATGTCCACAACGAGTCGTCAATTTTCTCAACTAAAATAATAATTTGGGATTTGTGCGGTAGATTCTTCACTTTCTTGGGAATGAAGGACCAAAGACATCTGATCCCAGCAAGTACATCAGATATATATACAACCGTATCATCCTTGAAAATGCAACCGTCCGTGCTAGTGCTGTCAGTACTCTGGCTAAATTCGGTGCCCTGGTTGACGCCCTGAAGGTATGAAATGTTTTGTTCTTGGTCATTTCCATGTCATTCTGGGCCATAAAAATAATTTTGATTTGGTTGCTGTTGTTGCAGCCACGTGTTTTTGTTCTCTTGAGGCGTTGCTTGTTTGATAGTGACGATGAGGTAAAGTTATTTGTTCATAAACACTTAAATCCGTTTGCTTCTTTGACTTGGGTTACATACATCTTTTTTTAGTGTTTGTGCATCATCCACTAAGTTAGGTGTTTTGGGAAGGTATTGTGTCTGTGAAGCCGTACCTACATAGTTACGATTCTGTTACCACATGTTGCTCTAGGATGATTTTTAGCTGAAGTTCTATGTTCAACAAAATTCAACAAGTTTTTCATGGTATAGTTTATATATTGGTATTAAAGGAACATTTTCTTCTTCTTTTCTTGAACGGATGTATTAAAGAAAAAGTTGTGTGTCGTGCTTAATTGCTATTACCTTTCATTGAATAGGTTCGAGATCGAGCGACACTCTACCTTAAAACACTTGGAGGTGACGATTTGATCTTGAAAACAGAGGATGATGCAAAAGAGTTTCTTTTTGGATCATTAGATTTTCCATTGGCCAACTTGGAAACGAGTCTGCAGAATTATGTAAGTCCCTGGTTTTTCGAATGCATTTTCTTGTAGTTTCTATATAGTGTGTATTGAGTTTACATATAGTCTGTCTTTCATACAGGTGCCATCCGAGGAACCTTTCAGTCTTTCTTCTGTTCCAAAGGAAGTGAAATCCCAGACTGTAACTGAGAAAAAAGCACCAGGGAAGAAGGCAGCTGGTTTGGGTGTACCTGCTGCAGGCCCTTCGTCGGTTGTCGATGCATACGAAAAATTGCTTTCTTCTATCTCAGAATTTTCTAGCTTTGGGAAGCTCTTTAAGGTCCTATTCTTTTCATAACCAATCTAGATTTGCCTTGACCATAGATTTGCTTTAACTATTTTTGCATGTTACTTAGTCATCTGCACCTGTGGAGTTGACTGAAGCCGAAACTGAATACTCAGTGAATGTTGTGAAGCACATCTTTGACAACCACATTGTGTTTCAGTACAACTGTACAAATACCATCCCGGAGCAACTACTTGAAAACGTAAATTGTAGATTTGCAGCACTTTTTTCTGTTTTACTAGTCCTAGGAATTTCTTTAGTGCCTACTCTCTTGTTTGCTTTCAGGTCACTGTTGTAGTTGATGCTTCTGAAGCTGAGGAATTCTCTGAAGTGTTGTCAAAGCCGTTGAGAGAGTTACCTTATGATTCACCTGGGCATACATTTGTTGCTTTTGAAAAACCAGGAGGTGTTCCTGCTGTAGGAAAATTCTCAAACATTTTGAAATTTGTTGTCAAAGAGGTAATTCCTTTTTCATAACCAAGTTTCCCTTTCTAGAGCTTAAGTTATATTCTGCTGTTCTTCTGCCATGGCTTTCTTCAATCTTAAATATTTTTTGGTTGTTGGCTAAGATTTTTACCTACCCTGTGAAAATTATTGGCTGAAGTGACTGATGACTTCTGTGCATTTTTAATTTTTAAGATATTGTCCATACTCTTACAGAAAACGTAATATTTTGTTTTTTGGGGTGCTATTTCATACCATTATTAAATCCAAGGAGCAGACAACCTATTATGTGCTAAAACATTCTTGAATTTAGAGGAGGTAGGTGAAGTTTTTTTTAACTTCAGTAGAGTTTTTGTTTGGCACCATCAACCTGTCGCCTTAGAGTGAGTCCCTTGACCATGATAACATGCCTGTCTGATCCCCATCTCAATTGTCTGCAGCTATTTTCTGTTTGTTATGCAAATGCTTGTAGCGATTTTCGGATTTTCCCATTGTTCACATGTACTGGCATTAGTTATATACATGGTCATGGATCTCCATTATCTTCATTTCTATGCGTGCATATTCTAGACTTAGTTATTGCAGCATAATTTCATTCTATTCTTGTAACATACATATGGAGATTATTTAGGCAAGTTAAAACAAAAGATGTTCTTGGCTTTGTTTGTGATTGTACTTGTTATTAGGTGGATCCATCTACTGGTGAGGCAGAGGATGAAGGTGTTGAGGATGATTACCAGTTAGAAGACCTTGAAGTTACTTCTGCTGATTTTATGCTGAAGGTGGGGGTTTCCAACTTCAGAAATGCTTGGGACAGCATGGGTCCAGACTGTGAGAAAGTTGATGAATACGGCCTTGGTGTACAGGAAAGCTTGGCTAAAGCTGTAAATGCTGTCATTTCAATTCTTGGAATGCAACCTTGTGAGGTTAGTTATCAATTGTCCTCATTGGTACACCTTCCTTTTGACATACTAGTTTATTGTGGACTTGTTAGCATTGGGCTTCTACATTTTCCTGATACATAACAAAGTGTATCAATGAGCAATCAAATTCAAATGTATTAATGAGCATATGAATAAAATTTAGATCTTCACTCACTCTTATTTTCGACCCGTACACTTGTTTAGACACCTTAAAGTTTTTTTTGTTTGTGTATATCCATGCTTCTGTTGTTTTGTTTTTTATGCTTCTGGTTTTTTCTTGTATTTCCATTCGTCCTTGTGAATTTCTGAAGTGATGCCCAATCCTTGTTCCTATGTCTGCAGGGAACTGAAGTTGTTCCAAACAATTCACGGTCCCATACCTGTCTACTATCTGGTGTTTTCATTGGCAACGTGAAGGTGCTTGTGAGATTATCTTTTGGAATAGATGGGCGCAAGCAAGTCGCCATGAAGCTTGCTGTGAGGTCTGAAGATGAGGCAGTCAGCGATGCCATCCATGACATAGTTGCAAATGGCTAATAAACTGCAATTCATTTGTACTATTCATTAGGTTCGGTTTGTTGATTGAAGTGTTTTGTTGCTACAATTCATAATTTTGTTGGAAGGAATCGGAATTTTTGTGCTCTTTCAGGATGTCTGTGGAGTGTTGGACAGTATTAGCTTCTGCTGCTGCATATAATTAGTTCTAGGGTGCTAAACTTTCAGTCTTCAGATCTAGTCTCTATTATTCTGGGCTTCTGACTACTTTGTAGAATTGTCTAGTGTATTGTCTTTGGGCAGCAACGGCATATGAATTATCGTACTCAAGTTCATGTTTGGCTCCACCGTTTCTCTTAGGCTTGCGATTAAGATATGAGCGGACAATACACAAGTAGTATATGCCAACTGGTTTAAGGGACTAGATGGGTGGGCTTAGTCGTAAATCCAATCTTCAACCCATGGACGGTGGGTTGCGTAACACAGCTTAATTAAAATTAGACGGTGGGTTGCGTAACACAGCTTAATTAAAATTAATCCTACCATATATCAAACAAAAAAAAACGAACATGCAGATTGTCCAAGAGCTTTTGACTAAGTCAGTGGATCACAATCTTAAACTTGCAACAGTTGGTTCTCAAAATAGGTCTCCAACATCGTGGGAAGCTTCTTTAATCAGTATATATACGGAATTTGCGTTTGTTGTTAGAAAAGGAGTACGATAAAAAAAGCTAAACCTCTTTGTTCTGTAAAGCATAAAAATGATAAAAAACAATTCCATTGCCGGGATTTGAACCCGGGTCGCCTGGGTGAAAGCCAGGTATTCAAAAACATGTTAGCGTGACAGCAGATTAGTAAATTATCTGTTATTAAGTAAACGAAACCAATCGATGATCCAGACAGAATTCAGGAAGCAAGTTAAAACGAGATATACCAATCCCAATAGCTATTAGCTACGGATGTTCCAAGGTGTTATGTTAGCAACATATTCTGAAAGCATTTTTAGTTGTTATCTATAGACGAGATAGTTTAGTTGGTCACGAAAACATATTCTCAATTAGAGGTTGCAGCCTTGCAGGATTGGATTTTGACATCTGACCTCCTGATTAAAATCCTCGACGAATTCAAAAAAACAATCACTTGTAATGGTTCACGATCGACATGAATTTGTTTTTAATTGTTGTCACACATTGAACTTGAGTTAAAAATCTATAATTAAATAGTACGATATGTTTGGCCTTTAACCATAACTGTCTAAACATTTGAAAGAGTAGTACCTTCCTTTTGGACGACAAGATGGTGCAACATTTTACTATCTAACTAGCTTAAATTATAGTCCCGACAAACAGGACACAACCAGTGTGATCCGTAACCATGCTCTTTAATAGGTGGTCCATTGTTATTTAGACAAATTGGTCTATGTTGGCAAAACATATTTAGGACCTAGATTGACAAGCAAGGTCATGTTGATCTCTATGCGAGAACACACTACTAATCGTATCGCAGTCCATTCCCACCTCTTCATTATGTTCAGAATATTTGTTCAAAAATATCCAATTATGAAGATCATCTTCAATCAATCTGGTTTAGGTAAAAACATGTTAAACACCTCTCTTATGATATTGGAGCTTCAATTAGGCATAGTAATTTGAAGTTTTATGACATTTTTTGTCCATTGCTTAGCATAAAATCCCAAGTTCCTAACATACGTGTCCCTTCACATGCTCAAAAGTACATGTTACAAGCTATAATAAGATGCGAAATATCGTTGGTATCTACGTGTGAATAACATGTTTGGTCTAAGAAGACTCTTTGTCCTACCATGTGAGTAATATTGCATTTACATGCGCCCATAACAGGAGAGGATGTCCTAATATGATTTATTTGAACAATACTTACCTAGTACTTCATCCTTTAGCTAACACACTATATAAACATGTCACACTTTCATTGGATGTTAATTTACTTTAATTTTAACATCCAATACATACTTAAGGGAACGCTTAAGTAAACTATTAGGTGTTGTGGTACATAACACCCTAAATATTTTATTTTAATCAAATCACCTGTTATAAAAAAAACATACTTAAGGGATAGAAGATTAATTAGTTCAATCAGTAAAGTTATATTTTGACCTACAAGAGGCTATATTTCCAATATACACATTAGTAAGAACTACGATGTGAGCAGCATTGTTTTAGCGTTATTATCAAGGGGGAAAGCTTTAGGCTTCTGGGTTGATAATGTATCACTGTAACATACTAAAGCAAGCAGCATACTATACTAGCATGCAAATTAAAGATTCAGAGGGGACCATAAAAGATTAGTATTGTGGTGTTGCCACCAATTCTTGTCCATCTTCAAGAGGTTAAAATTAGCATTCTCATCAATCCTAAATAGTGTGGTCCAGTGTAGCCATTGCCAAGTATAAGGCTCAAACAAGATCACACATACTAGTCATAACTGTAAGGAAAGGGGTGAGAGAGTTACTTTTTATTGTTTGGTGTTGTCTGGGGACAACCAACTGCAATTGCACTTGTTGATGTTAACATCTTCATATTGTCTTCATATTGTTCACTTGGCGGAGAGCGAACACGAGTTGGAGGAGCACATTCAATTTTTCGAGCCGAGGGCTCGCTCTCGCGATTCTCTTCTTAGGCAGACAGTCTCAGTGCTAATTTTAGGGTGTTGAGCAAATTTTGTTGTAAT
Source organism: Triglochin maritima (assembly GCA_963682175.1). NCBI lineage: Eukaryota > Viridiplantae > Streptophyta > Magnoliopsida > Alismatales > Juncaginaceae > Triglochin > Triglochin maritima. The sequence continues at coordinate 2,096,676 of OY821784.1, forward strand.
ATTAGGAGTCATAATGGTGGTTAAAACAAAAATACGTAAGTGTAACTGACTTTGATTTTTCAGTATGACTGTGGATACTCAGTCATACTATTTATTAATGCAAGCAACAACTTTTCAAAAAAAACAACAACATATTGTCATTGAATGATTCAACCAACGAGAGTGTCAGGGAGAGGGATGTTGTGAGGGTTTAAGGACCACCTTCATTTATGTCCTTTTTGTTAGACCCGTCAAAAATTAACATGATACGAATACGATACGAAAATTTGGTGTATCATTAGACCTTATTATTTTTGTTGTAACTATGGGTAACACGATAATATAGAATTTCGTGTCCCTATCTATGTGTATCTTTTAAAAAAATAATACATATATACATGATTGATTTCATATTTTCATTGATTTTATGTACATGTATATATTTATTCTAATATCATGCATTCCTACACATATAAAAATAAACAAAAGAGAAATGATCATACCAAAATGTTCTCTAAAACATTTCAGAAGATCCAGTGTTCCGTTGCTCGTCGAATCGTCCGTCGATTCGTCTTCAAGTGTTCAACAAATTCTAAACAAGATTAGAGAGAAAAGAACTAGTCAATCAATCTCTAATTAAGTTTAGAATTTAGTTAATAATCACTCTAAAACTCTTGAGATTTTAATCTCCAAAACTTAAAACTATTAAGAGAATTTCCGTGGTGATTAAGGTAGAGATTAGGTAGAGAGAATTTTGCATTAATTCTAATGAAACAAGTAGGGTGAGATGATCTATTTATAACATTTCAAATCACTCACGTCAAGAATTATTCTCTAGTCATTATCTTTTGTTTTTTCTCTCCTAAAATTAATCCCAATTTGCCACATAAGCATCTTAAAAATGTTTGATCAAATCTGGAATTAATCCAACCCATGATCTAATTATTCTCTTAATAATTTAGGCAAAAATTATGTTGTTCGGTTAACCGATATTTCCATTCGGTGGACCGAACCATTCGGTTTTACGCAAGTTCGGATAACCGTGAGCCAGACGGTCGACCGAATATTCATGAGAAAAATTCCCTGGAAAATTTCGGTCGAACCACGTCTCGCTCCGGTCGACCGTTGACCTATCAAAATTTCTCCTGCTAAATCTCTTCGGACGATCTTGTCTCTATTGGTCGACCGTCATATCCCAAGACAGAGCTCTTGGATATTTTCCTTCGGTTGACCGAACTCAATTGTCCAGGCACTCCAGACAATTTCGGTTAACCAATCGTGTTATCCGATGTTCGTCTGGCCGACCGACTTGAAGACGTCTCGGTCGACCGAACCCAAAAGGTGGACCGTTTTAACCATGATTTTGTCTTTGTCAAATTTTGAATTTATATCCAACAAAATTTGATCTTTTGGGGGTTTTAGCAAATTCACATCTTATGTAATATATTATCCTATGTAATATTAAATTATTACACCGCATAATATATAAACATCAGATGAATTTATTCATGATTCTAATTATGTCAATTTTCGTGACATATTGATTTTATTGATTCACCACATGTGTCTCTTTTCTCATGAAACCCGACACATCATATGAACTCAAAATCAAACTTCTTGTTTCTCAGTTTTGTGGTGTGACCTATAAAAGGATGTAAGCTAAATTGTCAGCGATATTAACTACTTAATATCTCAAACAATAAGCGGTATCTAGCTACACATTATAGTTACTCAGTTAGCATAGATGTCTTGTTCCACTCGAACTAAACACAATTCATTTAGTGATGTTTGTGCACCACTTGTGTCCGTCCCTTGCCTCATGATATTAAGAATATATACAAATTAGAAATGTGTCACCATTGTATCACATTCTTTTCTTGATATTTTTAAGTTAATTATAACTATGTAATTAACTCAAGCTACATTGTGCACATTATAATTTTGTTTTATCAAGTGACCTATTAATATCATCACTCAATTAAGAGAGACAATGATAATTGTTTGACTGGTTATTTTTTCCAGCACAAGTCATGTTCAACCAAATATTGCTTTTATCACTATACTCATTGATAGTTTTTGATAATAATCAAATCAAGCACTTGTTGAGTGAAAAATATAAGTCTCATATCAAAGGATCCAAGACACAGTAAAACATTAATGTAACGAAACACAGTTCCATAATGTTTTACTTGTTAGCTTTATTCAATATATAAAAGTATTTTTTTCTCTTTTATATACTTGTGTCGTCAATTATTTGTAGAGCTACAACAATCGATAACCAACACGACAATCTTATCTTGGTGATTAATGTTCTATGTTAATTATCATGATTGTGAATAACTTTTTATTTATGTAAATCATTATATTTTAGAATTTCACGGTTAAGGATCAAACGTCTCTTCATTAACTCTTCCAAAAGATGAATATAATAATCAAGGAACAAAATGTTTGCAAATCAAATTCATAATAATTAACATATAAAATTATAACTTTTAGAACACATTCTTTTCAGATAGGTTGTCGTGTTTATGTTCAGTCTCGGACACATAACAATACATGGACACATAACTATTCCACATGTATACTTTTTAGTACACGTGGTGCATGATTTCACTATTTGGTAACGGATTTTCCTATAGTTTTACCGTGTACAAGTTCGTGTTGGGGTGAGTGCTTAGAAAGCTCAATTCTATTCATTAATTGGTAGGTGGTGTCTTATATAACCATCTTCCTTAAGATTGCAGTTGGACTTCCATTTTCAAAAAAGCAATTCAATAAAAATTCATGCACATGTAGGACAAAATTCTTGTTTCAACAATCAAGAAATGAATTGTCCGCAAAAAACATCAACTAGGAGTTAGGTAATATGGTCAAAACAAAAACATTTATTGCTTTTGGCAAATGAGAAATAAGAGGATAATAGAAGGCTTAAGATGCAAAAAACCTCAAATAATGAAAAATAGTAAATGGTGGACATTGTTTATTTTCTCATCGAAATGTAACGCAATGAGCCTTCGAGACGCTAAACTCTCAACTTGTCGTCGTTATCTCTCTGACTTCTCGCAAATAGTAAGACAGTTTTAGTGACTTAGATCCGTTTGGATGTTGGAAATCCTGCTTCCCAAGGCTAGTTGGCACTGCTACAGTGCATATGGACATTCAAACAACAAATTGATCCTAAGAATCTGGAATTCCAGTATGCAAAACAATGTAACATTTACAATGACATGGAGAAACTGAGGTGGAGGAGTTTTTCAGTTCCTGCTTATTTCTGGTTTCGTTTGGACCAATTTATCCCTACATCATTTGAAGATCAATTATGAGTTTAAAAAAAAATATAAACAGATAAAAACATATTTCCAGAAGTTTTTTTTGGAAAAACATTTGAAATGAATTTTTATTTAATCAAAGTTTAAGAACAATTAAGAATTTTACTTTGGCAAGACATCATCCACTACCAGAATACTTTTGTCTATCCAAACAACTCTCAATCTTGAAGAATAAGCTGTTCCTACGTCTATATTCTCAGAAACTTACTTCCCATTAGAAACTGAAATTTAAGAGCTGCACCCAAACTCAACCTTAATTGATTTGTGATAATACTTTGCTTTGCTGCTATCATTGAAGGAGGTTAAACCATCGCTATCATGTAAGCATGCGATAGATTATTTTTTAATTGATCAATTAATGTTGGAACATTATCTTATATATGGAAAACTTCAATTGGTCAAGTACTTTGCACAAGCAACAGAAGCGTCTGAGACAATCCCACCTCATCTGGCCAAGACCTCTTACACAATACATACGTTTTACCAACTATGATGAACTCAGTTTGTAATTTTTATATTAAAATAATTAAAATTAGTGATTGAACCTCAACAAATCGTTTTGTATCTTGAAACTTAATCAAACTAAGGGTAAGTTACAATTTGCCTCCCCAATTCTCGTTTCACCTTTGTAACTTTGACAATTTTTTGGAAAATTTGCCTTTCATTTCTACAACATGAAACTCAATTTTCTACATCATTTTCCTTCTACATATATTTAATAGAAGTAGGTGGAGTAGAACGTGGATGGGAGTCTCACTCTGGTTAGGTGACTGGAAAGAGGTCGATCTGCAAACTACTATTAATGATTAAAATCGGTCTATATTGCCACTTAGGCATCGGTTGGATATGTGCATTGGAGAAATTATTATTTTCAAAAAATCTAGCAGTGATATTCACATCCAAACGTATCTTGATTTTTCTAAAATCAGAAAACCAATTTGTTTGAGTTTTTACATTTTACACTGGAAAACTAGAAACACCCCCTATCCGTTTTTACTGGATTTTCTAACTATAGTAGAACCTTACGGATGTTGAAACTCTTGAAATTTAGTTGATTTAAAAAATATTATCGACATAGTTACTAGGTTTGGAGGGAAGGGAGAGAGTTAAGGGGTCTTCTCGTCATTCTGATTTGATAATACCATTTGAGTTTCTTAAGAAACCTTCACATCCAAACAAAGGACCTCCTCAGGAGCAAATTATTTAGGAAATTCGTACCGTAACCACTTCAGCTTCTTTTTGGGTTTATTCGTTGTTTTCCAAGAAATTTACAGACTCCGTGCACATCCAAACCACTTAGCTGAAACAGATGATGTTACAAATTGTACCTTTGTTGTGATAAGATGATTTTCAACGACCAATTTTTTAAATTAAATTTTGGGTCTAAAAGGGGAAAAAACTAATTCCATACTGGCCATGTTTACGGGCTAACGGTTAGATGACCTCATGGAAAGAAAATAACATGTCTATTTGTAAATAAGGTAATATAAAGAGAGAGGTTAAGATTTTCCTTTTTACGTGAGAAAAGAGAAAACGTGGCCACGCATGACTCACGTAGACGTAGGCGACGTCGAAATCACACTTATGTTTTTTGTTTTGTTTTTAAAAACATATTAATTTGTTTTTGAAAATTATGTGTAAATCACAGTTGCTGAGTGACGGCGCTTGTCCTCCCTCTCTGTCGTTTTCAGCCCCTGTATAAGAGTATGTTTTCTTCCATTCATAATCTATCCATGAAACGAAATACCAAAAAAAATCATCTATCTATGAATAATAGCACCCATTCAGGGTTCAAGCGATGGCGACATCCAAAATGTCTTCTATTGTTTCTGTAACTATCAAACATCTACTCCTCTCAATTATTATTTGTAGTTGAAACCTCATTTTCTTTGTACTTGAGACGAAAAAGAGCAAACGGGAGCTACCAGTAATCACCTGTTTGTTAATTACGTTCTAATGACAATTAGTTATCTTAGAAAAAATTACACCCCACCTAGAAACATACTCTTATACAGGGGCTGAACAAGAGGGTTATATATATATATATATATACAGGAATTCTCAAGTGAGCACAGGGCTTAATCAAACTAAATTAAGCCCCCACAATATCCACCACTCATTTCAAAATGTAAGGTAGATTAAGAAAAAACGGTTATGCTAATGAATGGTGAGATTAACTGTAAATAAGATCCAATGGTGAGATTGTATGGGGCTTAAACTAAATTTGATGAGTCCTGGGCTCACTAGAGCTTGATCACACACACACACACATATATATATATACACACCAAGGATAGATCTCCACACCTTCTTTGAGTCCGGGAGGGACTGCCTCGACCAGCTTTACTCTTCTTCTTCGACTCGATACCTGCCAGAACCTTCCTCAGAAAGAGCTGCTGTGAGAAGTGGAAAAACCATTAAAAAACGACGATTGTTCGTGAGGATTTCCTGTTCCCATCCCTATTCCAGAACCGTACGTGAGACCTCAGCTTCATACGGCTCCTGTGTGGTCACAAATAAATGTAAGGACTAGTTTGGCATTAACTCTGCATATACAGAAATTCTCTAGTAAGCCCAGGGCTCAACTTTTCTAAATTAAATCCCCACAATATCCATCACTCATTTCAAATTGTAAGGTAGATTAAGAAAAAAACGGTTATGCCAATGAATGGTGAGATTAACTGTAAATAAGATCCAATGGTGAGATTGTAGGGGCTTAATCTAAATTTGATGAGCTCTGGGCTCACAAAAGCTTGACCATATATATATATATATACACTTTAAATAAACCTATATGCTCGTCAGACTAATTTGCGACTTATACGACCTAAGTCTGGGTAAATTCGGGCCCAATCGGTTGCTCGCGGCGTAGAGTTAATAACACACGAAAACCTCCCCATAGGTCATTACAACAATGAGTCTTTCAAATGTTTAAACTAGATGTTGTTGTGATACTAAGGTAATATCCTTATAATTTTTCTTTCCTAGACATTGTGAAACAAGAATTAAAGATGTTACACAGAGTCTTGAAAAAGGAACAGGATAACGATTCAAATAGTTAGATAACCGAAGATAATTTGTGGATACAAATTACAAAATCTGGGAGAATTGATCTTTTAAGATGAAAAGGACTAGAATAATTATCTCGAACAAAAGAGGTATGACAATTGGGAAATTAGTTAGGATAAATATCAAATAGAAATTATAATTGTTTGTTATGGTTTTTCTTTATTGCTAATCTTTCGTTTTGATATTTCCTTGATAGCTTATTGCCAATGCACACTCCAAAATTGAAATGGGCGAACAAAATTTACTTCTCCAAACCATGTTGCAATTTTGTGAAATATGATTAAATCTTATTCTTAATATCGGTTCCTAAACGTATCCTTGTCTTAGTACAAAAGGTTCAAGTTTCGGATACCAACTACAAATCACATTTGATTCATGATTTTTAAGAATCAAAATCTAATTATCGAGATGTGGCTCCAAAATGACCTAAACTCATTCAACTCTGAACCTATACCTTATTTATTGCATAAGAAACTTATTTCAATAAAATTGATGTTGATTTTTTCCCAAAAGGCAAAAACCAAAGCATCCAATTCCAAACGCACTCAAAGTTACAAGCCTATGTTATTTTCAAAAAAAAAAAGTTATAATATTACTCCAAAAAAAGTTGTCCAAAATCTTTCCAAAAGTCACCATCTAATCACCTAACCAATAAGTCCATTCGTGGACCCCATCATGGCCGTCCAAAAAGCTGATATCTCATCGCCTCCATCCATCCATGATCCATCAACCTCAGGTTCTTCCCGTTCACACTTCATCGACCTTTTTGACTGGACCAAAACTACATGACGTCAGCATCATACAAGGTCTACGATGTGTCGTGTTGTGGTTGGGCTGTACGTGTACCTCTTTCTCGTCGTCATACTGATATTTTGGCCTTTTTCTTATAAAAATTACAGTGTTGGTGTCAGCCGTGGATTACTTGGCTTTGTTTAATAACTAAATTTAGATACGGAAAAAGGAGAATGATTGCATTCGAAATTTACGTGCAAACGAACAAAGAATTCCCATTGTTTTTTCATAAAGAAGGCATTGGTATGTAATATCCATGCAATCATGTAAATTTTAATTACTCTTTACGTGAGCAAGAACAATTAATTTTAGCGAGCGTGGACACATCCGCCCGACCCAGGCGCCCTGGGGGCGCGTGTCCCCCCGTTGGTCCGATTTTTTTTTAAAAATTTTATTTATTTTTGTTTAGAGTAAAAAATGTTTATAATTTTATTTTAAATTCGTTTTAAAAAAATATTTTTTATTTGTTTTGATTTTGTAGATTTTTGTGTGAACTTTTTATATATTTTATCCAAGATTGCTCTCCAAACATGAGAGAATGAACGGTGGATGAGGTAGTCTGAGCGTGATTAAGATTATTTTTTCGGTGTGTGGGGTGAGCTGACGTGATGGAGAGAGAAGTTGACGTGGAAAAGAGAAAAAACAAGACACCTAGGGTAATCGGACGTTGTTATTTATGGTCTCATGCTTGTTTAGACGTTTAACTCATAGGATCAGTTAGCGTAGCTATAAATTATATCTGCTAGAATTTCAATCGTTAAAGGCCGGACACTTCTTTTTTTGATGATATATATAGCTGATAAGTGACGTGACATATTACTGTGAGAGGAAGGCGTTGTGTTTCAAATGAGAAACAAGAGAAGAACATGACTCACGTGTAGAGTAAATAGTTAGATATGATTTGGAACTAATGTAGGATGTCGATGGGTTAATATGTCTCATCCATGGTTTCCTTTTCTCCCATATTGAGAAAACATTTCCTCCACTTTGTCACATATAAAAGGGAAAGGATCAAATGAAATGACAACGATTAGTTTCCAGAGCAAATCTTTAGTCTCTTTCTCGTTCTCGCTGGTGGACTCCGGCGGCCGAGTGGATTCCCGGCGAGCAATCCCAGGGCACGATGAGATCCTCGGATCTCTTACTATATCACTTATCAGTTTATCCAACTAGGATCTCTACACATAATACATATAAATAATTCTCAATAGGTTGGCGTTTCGAAACAAAAAGACTATAAAATTTAAAACAGCTTTCAGTCATTATTCAACGTAACAACAAGCAAACTAACGACACAAACACAATCATGTCTAACCTAGTTAGTAAATCACTTGTCTCAAAATAATTAAGACGAAAACCAGTGATAAACCACAAGAGCTCGAAGGTCGACTCTCATTGCGTTTTGAAATTTATTTGTTTATATATCAATTAAGTTCGGTTTTGAAGATTTAAATAAGTAAACCGTTAATGATTAGTCCTCATTCGAAACAAATCAAGCGATAAAGTATTCTGGTCTAATTTCATAATGCAAATGCTCGACCTTTGTTGTCTGGGGGCTTAATTTGGCTCTTATTGGAAATAAAAATAGGTCTGCCACTAAGAGAAACCAATTCTTAATGAAATCCTTTTTTTAGAATAAATTATATAAGATCCGTTTGGGTGAGGCACTGTGCGTTTACGTCTCACCCAAGTGTTGGTTTTGGGTTTGGGTTTGGCTTGATCTTTTGTAGCAATTAACGTATAGGTGAGTGAACAAAAATCCTAAACGCCCGAAACCTACTCCTACTTTGCTTCTTCTAGCCACAAATTTCGTGCATAAAAAAGCCAGACAATTCTTCCAGTTCTTGATGTTGATAATATGAAGTCATTTGAGTGTGGACGAAATTTCCTAGACGCAAACGCCCAGAACCATGGATACAAAACGGGCCCAAAAGGGCAAATTAGATAAATAAAACAAGACCTTTTAACTTTCAACAATTACCAAACTAGTAGGACCTTAATAATATTCTCCCTTTCCCTTTAAAAGTTAAAACCCCTCCCTTCTCCTCCACCCTCCCTCCCTTCTCTCCCTCAACCCATCCCTCCAAATTAGCCGTTGGGAGAGAAGAGAATCCAATAATGGCCTGCATGCGCGCCGACAGAGGAAACCTCATGTCCATCGCCCAACCCCAAATCCAAACCCAAACGCAAACCCAAACTCTAACTTATCTCGACCCCTTCCTCTTCTCCGATCCCTTCCCCATCCCCCCCGTCGCCTTCGACTCCACCGACTGGGTCGACTCCCTACCCGAATACGACCCGATTCCAAACCCGATTAACCTCCCCACCTCCCTCCTTCGCACCGAGCCCGACCCTCTCGGGGCCCCCACCCAACGCGCCGCCTTCCACCTCTACCGAACCCTAACTTCCCCAACCCTAACCCTAACCTCTCCCGACCTCACGATCGGGCTCAGAACCCTTCACGACTCCCTCCCCTTCCCCAAATTCGCTCACCTGACGGCCAACCAGGCCATCCTCGATGCCGCCGGAGACGCCGACCGGATCCACGTCGTCGACTTCGGGATCGAACACGGCGTCCAGTGGCCGCCGCTTCTGCAAGCCCTCTCCACCCGCCCCGCCGGGAAACCGAGGAAGATCACCATCTCCGGCCTCCCCAGACCGTCCTCCGTCTCCTTCTCCATCTCCGCCACCGGGTGTTGTCTCCGGGCTTTCGCGGAATCTTTGGATCTAAATTTCGAGTTCAGGCTTGTTGATGACATGAGGTTTGGAATTGATGCTGGGGAGTTCGTTGCGGTGAATTTGATGATGTGCCTTCACCGCGAGACGGCGGAGTCTTTGGAGAAGACACTTCGTCTCGCGAAGTTGCTTAAGCCGGGGATTGTGACCTTCGGCGAGCACGAAGTTAGTTCAAATGAGGTCGGGTTTTCAAAATTGAGTTCGGATAACGAATCGGAGTTCGAAATGAGTGTAAATCGGGTCGGGTCGGGCCGACGAGTTTCGAACGCCTGGCCGTTATACTTGGCTTACTTCGAGGCATTGGCGGTTGCCAATCTGGTGGACTCGGAGGAGAGGGAGAGGGTGGAGAGGTGCGTCCTCGGCCGTTGGATATCGGACGCGGTTGGGACCAAATGGGTGGGATTGGAGACAAGGGAGAGATGGACGGCTGTGATGGAGAGTTGTGGGTTTGAGGCTGTGGAGTTCAGTAATTACGCTTTGAGCCAAGCTAGGATTCTGCTTTGGCACTACAACTATAGTAGTAGGTATGGGGTTGTGGAGTCACAGCCTGGGTTTCTTTCACTCGCCTGGGATGATCGTCCACTTCTCTTTGTTTCAAGTTGGAAGTGATTTGTTTTTGTAAATTGTCCGCTTTGGTGGTCATTGGTGTTTTTTTTTGGACTTTTTTGCTAAAGAAAACTCGAATGTGGTGGGAATTGGGAATCTGGGAGAGTTCCTTGAACATGAATGTTTGTGCAAGACAGAAGGGGATGTAGATATTTTGTATGTAATGTCTTTCTCTGGGTTAGATGTTATTATCGATTTAGACTAGTGTAGTTTCGGTCTGATGTTGATGTAGTTCTCAATTCTCAAAAGATGAATGGGTTCTCAGGTAGCTCTCGACAACTTATATTTATTTAAAGTTGGTCTTGGTATGAGCTCTAATTTTGTCGTTATGGATGATCAACTCGATCAAATTATCAGCTTAAGTACATAACCACATCCTAACTTTGTTGTTGTTGTGATTGTCGGAAGTGTGTGACTGCATTTTGAGTTTGGCAATCGATGAACTTTTCCAGGAAGCACACTCATATAGAAGAAGACCAATTCAACACATCTGCAAGAAGTTCTAAAATGCCCACAATGCAAAATCAATTCTTAACGTTGTATTCCTTTGTGAACATTATATCACATGTTATATGGCTGACAATGTTTCTTTTTACTTTGAAGTTTGAATGTTAGCTATTCAAATTCTAACATTTTCCCCAGAAAAAGAAATCTAATCCTAAAAATAGAGGAACAGGCAGAAGATGGTTATTTTCCATCATGTCAATACTAGGAGTTTCAAATCTCATTCATGAGCAAGAATAAAAGTATTTCCATGATTGCAAGCTTGGGAATGATAATGACCCTGCACTTGTGTGTTAGCCACAAAATTGCTGATTTTGATTTGGTTTTGGTTGGTGGTATGAAATTCATTGCTTGGAGATAAGGAGAAAGAATTAACCTCTAATGCGAAAATGAGTAATGGATTAAAGTTTCCTTGTCAAAGGGGTTTTCCTTGCAGGACATTGCTCTGCTTATTGTAGTGGAGTTATGGTTGCTGGTCTGGCATGGCCCCAAGGAAATGGGGGACCTGATGCTCTCATTTGCTTTAAATGGTAAGTGCTTTGTGTCTTCGTCTGTGACCCTTTTTTATGTTGGGCTCATTGTACAGTGTGTCCAAAGACTATTTTGGATTGAACAGTTATAGACGGACGCGCGCGTCACGGACGCACCTTACGTGGATCTGTACAGCTCAGATATTTTTCTTTGAGTCAGCGTCCAGTCAGCGAAATTTCTCTTCGCGCGTTTTTGTCTTTTTAAAAAACGCCGGTTCTTTAAGTTGAACGATTCATTTCCCAATACACAGATAAGACAGTGTGCAGACCCCAGGACATCGTGCAGTCTCATTATTCGTGCAGAGCCCACACTTATCATAATAAAATATTTGTTTTTAAGTTTTACGTTGAATCAACTTAATTTGTCTAGCTTACTTTATGTGTGTGTGCAGTTTACATTATGTGTTTGTCCTGTTAACGTTATGTGTCTGTCCGGAATAAGTGTATTTGCTGTACGGAATAAGTGTATTTGCAGTCCGGAATAAGTGTATTTGTTGTCCGGTTTAAGAATAAAGTGTGTCCAGAAACGGAACATAAAGTTTGTCCGGAATAAGTTGATTTGTTGTCCGGAATAAGTGTATTTGCTGTCCGGAATAAGTGTATTTGCAGTCCGGAATAAGTGTATTTGTTGTCCGGTTTAAGAATAAAGTGTGTCCAGAAACGGAACATAAAGTTTGTCCGGAATAAGTTGATTTGTTGTCCGGAATAAGTGTATTTGCTGTCCGGAATAAGTGTATTTGCAGTCCGGAATAAGTGTAGTTGTCCAGAATAAGAAGAAAATGTGTCCAGAAACGGAACAGAAAGTTTGTCCGGAATAAGTGTATTTGCTGTCCGGAATAAGTGTATTTGTTGTCCGATTTAAGAATAAAGTGTTTCCAGAAACGGAACATAAAGTTTGTCCGGAATAAGTGGATTTGCTGTCCGGAATAAGTGTATTTGCTGTCCGGAATAAGTGTATTTGCAGTCCGGAATAAGTGTAGTTGTCCAGAATAAGAAGAAAGTGTGTCCAGAAACGGAACATAAAGTTTGTCCGGAATAAGTGTATTTGCTGTCCGGAATAAGTGTATTTGTTGTCCGGAATAAGTGTATTTGTTGTCCGGTTTAAGAATAAAGTGTGTCCAGAAACGGAACATAAAGTTTGTCCGGAATAAGTTGATTTGTTATCCGGAATAAGTGTATTTGCTGTCCGGAATAAGTGTATTTGCAGTCCGGAATAAGTGTAGTTGTCCAGAATAAGAAGAAAATGTGTCCAGAAACGGAACAGAAAGTTTGTCCGGAATAAGTGTATTTGCTGTCCGGAATAAGTGTATTTGTTGTCCGGTTTAAGAATAAAGTGTGTCCAGAAACGGAACATAAAGTTTGTCCGGAATAAGTTGATTTGTTATCCGGAATAAGTGTATTTGCTGTCCGGAATAAGTGTATTTGCAGTCCGGAATAAGTGTAGTTGTCCAGAATAAGAAGAAAATGTGTCCAGAAACGGAACAGAAAGTTTGTCCGGAATAAGTGTATTTGTTGTCCGATTTAAGAATAAAGTGTTTCCAGAAACGAAACATAAAGTTTGTCCGGAATAAGTGGATTTGTTGTCCGGAATAAGTGTATTTGCTGTCCGGAATAAGTGTATTTGCAGTCCGGAATCAATATATGGAATGCAATAATATGATGTCGAAACAAAAAAACGTCCGCAAAGCGCGCTCCCTCTGTCCGCTCGCTTCCACCCCCGCACAAACTCAACAAACCTCCCACTGTATATTTTACCCCACAAGAATTACGTTTAGGGAAAAAATAGCATCTCAGATTCCCTGTTTATGTAGAAAGTTTGTCCTGTTTTGTCCTGTTTATGTAGAAAGATTGTCCTGTTTTGTCCTGTTTATGTAGAAAGTTTGTCCTGTTTATGTAGAAAGTTTGTCTTGTTTATGTAGAATGTTTGTCCAGTTTATGTAGAAAGTTTGTACTGTTTATGTACAAAGTTTGTCCTGTTTATGTAGAAAGTTTGTCCTGTTTATGTAGAATGTTTGTCCAGTTTATGTAGAAAGTTTGTCCTGTTTATGTAGATACAATGAGAGCACAATGAGATATTGATGGTACATATTATTGATGGTAACTATTACACAATAAGATACAATGAGAGCACAAAGACAAACAAACAATACAAACACAAACACAAACACAAACACAAACACACAAAAATTACAAAAATAATATATCTTCTCCCAGTAAATCACACACAAACAAACAATACAAACACACACAAATTACAAAGATAATATATATTTTCCCAGTAAATCGGAAAGAAGATGTAAGACTTAAACATGACCGTCTCATTCACGCTGCTTACGTTGTGAAGAACCTTGGGAGTCGGCATCAGACGCTTTTTCGACGTAATATCTTACTCGAAATGGTGATTTATTATGGAGAGATGTACAACATAAACTGAACATACGTAAGTCTTCACCACGGAGCGTTGTACCTCTCTCCGGAATAAATCACCATTTCGAGCAAGATATTATTTCGAAGAAGCGTCTGATGCCGACTCTCAGGGTTCTTCACAACGTAAGTAACGTGAATGGGACGGTCGATGACACTCTTTCTTTCTTCTTCATTCTTTTTCTGTCACGGGCACTCCAACAGTGCAGCAAAGATGTTGTGGTGCGAAGTCTTCACCACCGGATCGTCACATTCACGATGCTAACGCTGACAAGAACATCGGGAAGTCTTCGCACCGTCCCATTCACGCTGCTTACGTTGTGAAGAATCCTGGGAGTCGGCATCAGACGCTTCTTCGACCTAATATCTTGCTCGAAATGGTGATTTATTCTGGAGAGAAAGAATGAAGAAGAAAGAAAGAGTGTCATCACCCGGTCGTTGATTAAAATACTAATTTTTTAACAGAAAACTTTCGGTTACCCGGTCATCAAATATTTTATTATTTTTTGATTTTTTGATTTTTTTTTGTTTTTGTTTTGATTTTTTTAATTTTTTTGTTTGAGTTTTTTTATAATTTTTTTTTTGAAAATTCGTTTTATAATTGTTTTGATTTTTTAGAAATTTTTTAAATTTTTTTTAAAATTTTACCAAGATGGACCCCGAAATGATGTGGAGGAGAGAGGTAGGTTGTTGTGGGTTGTGTTGGGTTGTGGTTAAGAGATGAATAGTGTAGGAAAGAGAAGAAGGTGGGTTGAGGAAAGAGAAAGCTGATGTGGAAGAGAGAGAAAGCTGATTTTGAAGAGAGAGAGAGCTGATGACCGGGTCGTCCAGGTCATGGTTAGTGATGGCCTAACAAACTGTGAGGTGAGTATATATAGGGAATGAAATGGGGAAATTGCAATCTAGTCCGATTGCAATTTCAAAAAGTTTAGGTACTTTTGTCTTATTTACTTTGAGTCGTGATAGACGGACGCAGGCGTCACGGACGCGCCTTACGTGGATTTGTACAGCTCAGATATTTTCTTTGAGTCAGCGTCCAGTCAGCGAAATTTCTCTTCGCGTGTTTTGGTCTTTTTAAAAAACGTCGGTTCTTTAAGTTGAACGATTCATTTCCCAATACACAGATAAGACAGTGTGCAGACCCTAGGACATCGTGCAGTCTCATTATTCGTGCAGAGTCCACACTTATCATAATAAAATATTTGTTTTTAAGTTTTACGTTGGATCAACTTAATTTGTCTAGCTTACTTTATGTGTGTGTGCAGTTTATATTATGTGTTTGTCCTGTTTACGTTATGTGTATGTCCGAAATAAGTGTATTTGCTGTCCGGAATAAGTGTATTTGTTGTCCGGAATAAGTGTATTTGTTGTCCGGTTTAAGAAGAAAGTGTGTCCAGAAACGGAACATAAAGTTTGTCCGGAATAAGTTGATTTGTTGTCCGGAATAAGTGTATTTGCTGTCCGGAATAAGTGTAGTTGTCCAGAATAAGAAGAAAGTGTGTCCAGAAACGGAACAGAAAGTTTGTCCGGAATAGGTGTATTTGCTGTCCGAAATAAGTGTATTTGTTGTCCGGACTAAGTGTATTTGTTGTCCGGTTTAAGAATAAAGTGTGTCCAGAAACGGAACATAAAGTTTGTCCAGAATAAGTTGATTTGTTGTCCGGAATAAGTGTATTTGTTGTCCGGAATAAGTGTATTTGCAGTCCGGAATAAGTGTAGTTGTCCAGAATAAGAAGAAAGTGTGTCCAGAAACGGAACAGAAAGTTTGTCCAGAATAAGTGTATTTGCTGTCCGGAATAAGTGTATTTGTTGTCCGGTTTAAGAATAAAGTGTGTCCAGAAACGGAACATAAAGTTTGTCTGGAATAAGTTGATTTGTTGTCCGGAATAAGTGTATTTGCAGTCCGGAATAAGTGTATTTGTTGTCCGGAATAAGTGTATTTGTTGTCCGGTTTAAGAAGAAAGTGTGTCCAGAAACGGAACAGAAAGTTTGTCCGGAATAAATGTATTTGCTGTCCGGAATAAGTGTATTTGTTGTCCGGAATAATTTGATTTGTTGTCCGGAATAAGTGTATTTGCAGTCCGGAATAAGTGTATTTGTTGTCCGGAATAAGTGTATTTGTTGTCCGGTTTAAGAAGAAAGTGTGTCCAGAAACGGAACAAAAAGTTTGTCCGGAATAAGTGTATTTGTTGTCCGGAATAAGTGTATTTGTTGTCCGGAATAAGTGTATTTGTTGTCCGGTTTAAGAATAAAGTGTGTCCAGAAACGGAACATAAAGTTTGTCCGGAATAAGTGGATTTGCTGTCCGGAATAAGTGTATTTGCTGTCTGGAATCGGAATAAGTGTATTTGCAGTCCGGAATAATATATGACTTCATTATTGTCGGAATAAACGAATCAATATATGGAATGCAATAATATAATATCACGTCCCCCGCAGGGGCTGCCGCCCCCTGCCACCCCCACACAAACTCAACAAACCTCCCACTGTATATTTTACCCCACAAGAATTACGTTTAGGAAAAAAATAGCATCTCAGATTTCTTGTTTATGTAGAAAGTTTGTCCTGTTTATGTAGAAAGTTTGTCCTGTTTATGTAGAAAGTTTGTCTTGTTTATGTAGAATGTTTGTCCAGTTTATGTAGAAAGTTTGTACTGTTTATGTAGAATGTTTGTCCAGTTTATGTAGAAAGTTTTTCATGTTTATGTAGATACAATGAGAGCACAATGAGATATTGATGGTACATATTATTGATGGTAACTATTACACAATAAGATACAATGAGAGCACAAAGACAAACAAACAATGCAAACACACACAAATTACAAAGATAATATATATTTTCCCAGTAAATCGGAAAAAAGATGTAAGACTTAAACATGATCGTCTCATTCACGCTGCTTACATTGTGAAGAACCTTGGGAGTCGACATCAGACGCTTCTTCGACGTAATATCTTACTCGAAATGGTGATTTATTACGGAGAGATGTACGACATAAACCGAACAGACGTAAGTCTTCACCACGGAGCGTTGTACCTCTCTCCGGAATAAATCACCATTTCGAGCAAGATATTATTTCGAAGAAGCGTCTGATGCCGACTCCCAGGGTTCTTCACAACGTAAGCAGCGTGAATGGGGCGGTCGATGACACTCTTTCTTTCTTCTTCATTCTTTTTCTGTCACGGGCACTCCAACAATGCAGCAAAGATGTTGTGGTGCGAAGTCTTCACCACCGGATCGTCACATTCACGATGCTAACGCTGACAAGAACATCGGGAAGTCTTCGCACCGTCCCATTCACGCTGCTTACGTTGTAAAGAATCCTGGGAGTCGGCATCAGACACTTCTTCGACCTAATATCTTGCTCGAAATGGTGATTTATTCTGGAGAGAAAGAATGAAGAAGAAAGAAAGAGTGTCATCATATTTGTATTTGGGTGGAGAGAGAGAACGTGCTGAGTTGAAACGCATTTAATGTGATTTGAGTGGACATCAGGAAGAAAAAACAAAAAAACATTCATGCTTTGGCCACGTAAGGGCTGACATGGATGTCCACGTAGAGCGCATCTGTGATGCGCTGCGTTCATAAATCATTTTCCATTTACTTTTCACCAACTTTTAAGTTTTAGAGGCTTTAGAGCGGTTGGTTAGAGGTACGACGACTCATTTGCATGTTATATCTTAATATTTTAGATAATTTTTTCCATGTGTAATATTTTAGGACGTTAAGTTTTAAAATGGACTATATTTTTTAGAATTTGCTTCCTCGAACAATGTCCTCATTTCACTTGGAGTGAATTGGGTTTGTGCACCTATTTCACTTGTCTCTCTTAAATTATAAAATCATTTGTCATGTTAAGATGATGTTGTTTTCGCATTCCATTTCTAAAGTGTTGTTGCATTTAACATCCACATTTCTATTCGACTTTCACAATTCAGAAGGTTGGAATAAAAAATGTTAATAAAAGTATAGATTGAGAAATGTCACGCCAATTGAGGTTAAAAAGCAACTATGGCAAGTGAAATAAGAGAATAGTCTAATGAACAAAATGTAAATTTGCAAAAATCAAGGGAGGTAAATGAAATAAGATAATAGTTTAAGGAGATAAGATGATGTAATTTACCCTAAATTAAAAGAGTAAATGCAAATTTATTTTAATTGAACAAATGCATTTTGATTTTAACTGAACTTTCAAAAGTCTCTTGACATTGACGTTAGCGTCACAATCAACTTTCTATGTCCCGTCACTGCTAATTTCCAAAGCCGACCACCCGAAAGAATTTTCTTGTAATAATCAATATCATTTCTCTTGTAAATATATATCTATCTAATTAAGATTTACTTTCTCTTACTGCATAAACAAAAGTTAAATTGGTCGAATGAAATGCTTAAGCGTTTTGCTTGTAATACTTCGTGATAGGTGAAATTGCTTGTCAACTCAACCCCAGATCTAGAGGAAGAAAATATACACCCCTTCTGTCAAGAAAAGCTGAGCTTGTTATAACTTACAACTCATTTTTCTCTTAGTGATTATCCTGAAAAATTTTAAGATAATTAGGAATTGAACTTCTAAAATAACATAGCAATTAATAACCTGCAAATTTTTAAAACTTTTGAAATTCAAGTTCGAAAAAAACTTCAAAAATAATTAAAGTGACTTCCTCAGCTTCTAAATCAAAATAAGATAACATTGAAGTTAAGTTCTAAATTCCTATCAACCTCTTATCGGACTACCACCTTTTGGACACCAACCAGGTTGTAAACCCCAGGTAAAATAGAATCACCTATTTTGTTACCCTCCGCCCAATTTAATCAATTCTACCATATAGGAGCTAGAGACACATGATGAGACTCGAACATCCAACCTCATGTTCAATGACCCTTCACCAGCTGAGCTATCCGATCGGAGGTTATTTTATTATTTTGATTTATTATTAATAATTATCTACGTGTTGTACGTAAATCTAGAATGTGACCTGCTAGTTGGTTAGATTTTTTAAATCTCGATTATTTCAACTGTGGGTTTTTCTTTTTTGATGACTCAGAATTCTCCGGCACCCGTCCTCACTTGGGACAGGCGGGTTGCGGCTCCAAACTGGGGGTGGTCCAACACCATTTTCACCGGAACACATTAGCATTAAATAAAGTGTCTTGTTAGGATTCGATCTTATGACCTAAGGTTTGTGAACTCACGTTCCCAACCAACGGTGGGATTTTTTTCCTTCGAAAAGTTATTCCAGCAGCGGATCCCTGACAACGGGTTCACCCATCTAGTTGATCTCGATTAAATCCATACATGATTGATCCCACATTATCCTATGTTTATTATCATGCTTCTAAAAGAAACTAATTATTGAGCATGAATATGCATTCCCCAGTGAATTACACTAACACCTTAAAATTTTGCCTCGTGAATTGACCTACCTCTAAAAGAATAACCTTGTTACATTGCCTAATGCCTAGTGATATAGTGTACGTTTTCGAAAGTTTTAGCCGATTTTTCAGAGTACTATAATCTATTTTGACCAGGGTCTACTCAAGCTCCCACCTTCATATGTGTATATCTACTCCATACTAATTTATCTTTACATGTCAATGTCAGTACTCTAAACTAAGAAAGTCCCACGTTATGTGTTATAAAAATACAATGAGAAAAAAGTAAGTCGTTTCAGTTAAGTGTTGATTCAACATTAACGATAAGCTTTATAACTTGTATTATCCATGTTAGATTAATTTATGAGGAGGATCTTTTACCTTTGAATTTCGTTGACAATAAAATCAAATATAAATTGAAAATTGAAAATCTAAATCGTAGATCGTAATCTGGAATATATGTAGATTAAAAATATCAAAAATCATAAAATTTAGAATTTATTTACATAATATCTAGAGATGTAAAAATGAACGTACTATATTCGTTAAAAATTAGATTTTTTGATCTCATATGAACGATTACTAATTTTTATGATTTTTAATATTTTTAATCTACTTATGTTGTAGATTAAAATCAACGGTTTAAATTTTGAAGTTGGAGTTTAAATTTAAATTTATTGTCAAACACAATTATATCTGGAATGTTTATGGAATTTTTTTGTAATGCGTGTTTTTAATACTGATTACAAAATCTAAAATCTTCATGCTGTTTGTATCTGTCATGTTGTTGTGCCTTGACCTGCTTTGACACGAAGCGTCTTGTCGTGCTTTAATATGAAGTCGGTTGTGTCATGTCCTATGCTATTTTCTTTTTTTGATAAGTCGTATGCTAGTTTATTTTGTCATGTCCTTGTTCATTGTTTTATGAAATCATCTCCATTGCATTGATATTCTAAATGGTTCTAATTATTTATTGTTCTTAAGGTGTAATTAGTGCAACTTTCTAAGTGCGATATATCATGGCATTGGGGGATCCACCGTATGTTGACATCAATTTACTTTTATGCATAACTTAAAAACACAATATGTTTTTTTATTTCACCATAAAGCAATATGTATTTTGATTTTCCATTTGGATGTCTAAATATTAAAATATCAACGAGCATCAAATAGGCGACTCAATGGTATTAGGCTCCACTAACTTAAATAGCGGGTCTAAGTCCCTCCTTTGATATTGTTGAGAAAAAGAAACTCGAAGATAGATGAAATGTAAACTTGTAATTATGACAAATTGACAACTAATGTTACAATATTACAACTTAACACTTACACACTAAGACACTCATATTATATTCGCTCTTACATAAGACACCCATATTTAGTGTGAGATGGAGACTTATGGAGAAAGAAAGAAAAATCTACTGGAATTCTCACAAGTAATGGGAGAAAATAAAAAACTTCTAGAATATGAAATCTCTAAAGATTGAGCCTATTAGATTGGTCTCATAATTAGCTTAAGTAATTTATCTTGTTAGGTTTGAATCTGGGTTGGTGTTGAATTTTAAATAGACCTTGGATTTGTCCTTTAAAATGTATATAAATATAGAGTTACGCTAGACTATTTGCCACCGGTCAACTATCATTCAGGTCACCAACTCAAATCCTACAGAAGCTATCCAAGTAAAAGAAAAAAGAAACCACAGATGTTATTGCCTTAGTGACCTATTTGAATCTAGAGATGAAACCATCCAGTGGCCCTCTGCAAAAATGAAAATTTTAAAAAGCTTCAAATAGCAATCACGTAAGCAAGAACATAACCCTGGTAATTTTCTAACGACGCACCAAAATAGCACTGCCCAATCACTGGACATGTTCCATGTGGAGTATAAAATCTAAATAAATGGATTTTAGCAATAGCATACAAGTTTAAACCAACACTCGATGAACAAAATATCACTATGAGTTCAAACTTTACTCGTAGAAGTTATTTCTTCAATTGAGCTGCCTAGCCAGTTGTCATGTCCCGGTAAGAGTCAACTGATCCTGGTCACAAAGGAAGTGCTTGGCCTGTTACATGTAACATGACATGGAGACGTACAGCTTGGTTAATACACAGAGCTGGAACGAAATCATAAGATGATGTACAAGCAGTACAACAGGTATAAAAAAGTGAAATTGTACCATCAACAAATTTTGACCAAAATTACATTTGTTACTTTCACAAATAAGATTTTTGTAGAGAGCCAACTATTCATAGTTCTATATTTTTGGTCACAAATTTATTAGAAACTAAATAATCTATTTTCCACCATTAACAAATAACTTTGTTAGAGAAGTGAACACCGAAGGTGCCCGCACTTTTTACCACCCAATACAAATAAGCCAAAAGAGGCAAAGTTAAGCAGGGAATGAGTTTACCTATTTAATATACTTGAGTGTGGCACATAAAGAATTTCACAAAGAGTTTCGGCAAGTCTTAACTTCCACACTTATCCAGATTGGATATGAGGACATATTACTAGAATAGGTCAAATATGCCCTTTAGTTTGGTTCCATATTACTTAAATAAGCTATATACAAGCATGTATCCACTAAACAGTAAGCTTCGAGCTAGGTATTTAATGGCCAAAACGTTATAGTAGGGATGAGGTTTCGAAGTCCATGGTTAAGTTCCACCCCATGAACTAAAAGCAAATGGTAAATCAAATTTCCACAAGTTTATTGTCGAACCAACATCACAAATGGTATGAATCATGAGTCAGCCCAAAAGGTAGGAAGTAAGGGTTATAATCAGAAGTAAAGCAGACAACCTATTGAAGTTTACTTTGTGAAGTTGATAAGTTTATGACAGGATCTTGAAGATAATGTGAGCAAGGTGTGTGAGGTGACATTGTTTCAGATGACAGATGTGATTAAGTTGAAATAAAGCATAATATCGTCACCAAACAAACTTCAACTAAGCATTTAAAACTCAATGCATCGGCTTCTTGCATGAGGCTTCTATGGACCATAGTCTATCAGCTTAAGCTGGAGAGTACCCGGCTCTTCGAAAGCCTAGGTGTTAAAATTTTAGAGCCCCAAAGGAGCTTGGTTTTGTTTGACCTGGAAATGCTGTGTAGTCACATGACGAATGAAATACAAACGAATGGAGGGTTTTTACAGCATGTCATTCGTAAACCGTTACACTTGTAATAGGATAATATTTCCAGAAAAACTAAAGCAACACCATCCTTTTCAGCACATTAGCTTGAACCATATCTATAATTACCAAATAAAAGGAGTCACACATTGCGCTAAGGAAAGAAGTCATTTAAATATATATCTAAGATGCAAATCGAAAACATATTTTAAGAAAAAAACATAAAACTCTATATTTTCCAACCTCGACACCCAATTATGGCTCAATCTCCTCTCTCCTTAGCACGAATCAGAAGTCCTCTTTAAAACCTACGCGCACATTAATATCATCAGAATTAACAAATCCCGGTAAAAAACACTAAACCTACGCACACGCACACACCCGATCCAAGGCAAAAACTCACTATTTGAATTCTAAAGCCCAAAGAACCACCCTAATCTATAAAATCAAGAATTCTAAATCAAAATCCGGCCATCACCAAATTCATAAGAAGAGGCATCCAAAGGCAATATAGTTCAGAAACATTTATCTATGACACTACAATAGCCATTCTATTATTACCATTTATCAAACCAAGGCTTTGGAAATAAACCTATCTTGAAAATCCACGGGCATTGTAGGCTCAATTTTCTAACTATATCACACCATATTCAACTCAAAAATATCCGCAATTCAAACCAAACAATGAAAATAACTACCAAAATTCCAAAACAAACGGGAAAAAGTAGTACCCCCCCCCCCCCCCCCCCCCAATGCATTAAATCATTATTTCAATTCTAAAGCTACAACAAGCACCCTAAATATATTGAACCAAGATTTCTAAACAAATGATGACCAGCACCGGACTCAAATGAGGACATCACATCCAAAGGCAACATAACTTAAACCATTTATTTTATTTATAAGACGATGACCACCATTATACTATTAGCCATAACTCAGACTCACCACCTTTTGTGGTTATGTATAGTCTAAGACTCTTGGGTGATTGATTTAGTGTATAGGACCCTATAGCTTCTCACTTGAAGAGTGCGTGAGGAGCTAGCTTCTCATGTTCAGTTTCTTTTTATGATATCTTACAGGTTGTGGCCTTGCAATGGCTTCGGCCTCTTGTTTTTTGGTTGTTGATCCAGACGCAAGTGTGAGGCCGGATTGCTCTACTGTTTGTACAGTTTTTTTTTCTTTTTTTGTATTATAGCTATTAACTTATTTTTTTACCAATAAAAATATATATTAAACATAGATTCTGAGAATAAACCAATCCTAAAATCTACAAGCATTTTAAGCACAATTACCTAACCTACTATCCTACCAAATTCAACTCAAACTCATGCATGGGCAATTCATACCAAACAGTGAAATCAACTAAGGAATTTCCGAAAACGAACAGAGAAGAGTGTGTGAGTCGTTAGCATCTAAAGTTCTGTCTCTTTTTATGATATTTACTGGTTGTGGCCTTGTTGTGGCCTTGTGGTGGCTTCAGCCGCTTGTTTTTCCATTGTTGATGTGGCCGCAGGTGTGAGGCTGGATTACTCTATTGTTTGTACAGTTCACTCTTTTCTAGTATAGTTTTTTTTATGACAGTTCAACAAATATACATCAAACCACCGCTCCGAGAATAAACCGATCCTAAAAATCTACAGGGCATTCTAAGCACAATTACCTAACCTACCAACCTACCAAATTCAACTCGAACACATGTATAGGCAATTCAAACCAAACAACGAAATCAACTACCGAAATTCCGAAAACGAACAGAGAAGAGTAGTACCCTGCGAGAGCCAACTCCAGCAAGATGAATCCACCGCAATGCACGACTTCATCCTCGTGGAAGCAATGGCACTATGGAGAGGCATCAGCGACACAGTGCTCCCCACCGCCGCACCGATCGGCCTGAACGACACCAAATCTCAGAAACGAACAAACATAGAAATACTAAAATCTAGGGTTTTAGGATGGTTGGGAGTACCTGGAGAAGAGGGGGGTGGATTGTCGGGTGGAGAACGGCCTAGGGAGGACGGGTTTGGAGCGGGAAGCGGAGGATCTCGCGGCGGCGGAGGCGAAGACGGCGGCGGATCGGTAAATGGAGGCCATCAGGGTTTTGGTTTCGTCGGAAGGATTCGTGTCCGTCGCCCAGCTTAAACCCTAGCGATGGGAGAGCACCAGGACGAGGGAGTGGATTTTTGGCGGAAATGCCCTCTGATTACCGGTATATCTTTTAACATGTTGTAAAGGCACCCTTCAACTTAATTAAAATGTTGTATTACTCCTATCTAGTAATCTCAATAATTAAATTTGGTTTCAACCTAAGGTGTAATTGGTTTGTGATAAGTTGTGGAAAATCGAGAACTTAAATCCATGACACTTGCATAGAATTTAGAGTGAAAGTGAGGAAAGTTATTTATAGTATAATTTTTATAACGATTTGGAACTCATAAAACTTAGTTGGCATGGTTGTTTTAAGTTCTACAAATCAATCACCAAAAAATTATTTTAGAAAAGTGTTCGCCACTTTCAAGTTGAGTTCGTACAAATCAATTGCACACGCAATGTTAATTCAACTTCACACGGTCACACATAAGGGTGTAAGCGCGGCAGGGCGGGGCTAAAAAGAACAACTGCTACCCGCCCCGCTTAAGGGTGGACTACGTGGGGTGGGGCAGGTTAGGCGGGTTTGACGAGTTATTCTTTAATCATAGCTTAATACCAAAAAAAAACAATTAACTTTCCTTAATATTTTTCACAATTGATCAAGGAAAAATTTTAATCGATGTATGTTTTTAACTAAATATAAATAATCAAAGCTAAATATAAAATGATCAAACCTAAATACAAGTGAAACATGGGTATAAATTATTGATTATGCAGGTTGCGAGTTATGCGGAACGGGTTGCGAGAAAACCGTTATCCGTCCCGCTTATTATGCGGGTTGTGCGGGTAGAGGGTTGGTGGGTTGAGCTTTTTTGTACGCTGCCCGCATCAGGCGGAGCGGTGCGGGTTAAATCCGTCCTATTTACAACCCTAGTCACACAACATCAAGTTTAGAAACTTGATTTCACTATTTTGACGTCATTCTGGATTTATGAGTATGAAATATTGCCGAGGTTCTAAATATGGACATAAATGTACAATTAAAAAACTTGATCAAATTGTTGGATATACATTAAAGTGCATTAGTGATATCGTGGACTATTTGAGTGGATACACAATTAAACTTTCATCATTTTGGAGTAGGTATAAGTATGGTCTCTCTGAATTAGCATCTTTAGATAATTAAATGTGTATGTTACTATGTCATCTGTGTTTTCTTAATATAAGTATAGCTTATAAATGAAAAGTTTGAACTTTTCCCCCTTCTCAGTCCCGAGGTTCATAGATCACACCATAACCTTTATACAATTACGAGTCAATGACAGCAACTTAGATCTCAAGCTGAAGCGCAAGTAATCTTGATGACAAGTTAATAAGAAGCCCACCATAGTCCCAACTTTCCATGAATCAGTGCTATAGAAACTGCTCTAAAAATCACTATTAGATTTAGAAGAAGAAAAGGAGAAAACGGCTACAGCAGTATGGCTTCAACATACATTCTTAATACATTGACGTGACAAATACAGATTATGTAGTGAAAAAATGACAAACAAATATGTAATTATCTTTAAATATAATCAAATAAAACCTGCACACTACATGTCTACATCAACAAATTGATGACGAAACTCATCACCTAAGTCAAGCGTGAAAGAATAAAATTGCGAGAGTCATCACCATGATCCACAACATACACACATTCTATAAAAAAATTGAGAGCGAGAACCCATATCGCTTGATGATACGGGCATAGGATTAATCTGTGAGATCCGATGCCATGACCTGAAACATGAGAAATTTCTAACTGCAAACACCAATGATCATGGCCTCCATGTGGTTTTCTGCACACAGATGATTCCCTGTTTATGCTGGGAGTATGTCATTGTAATGTCCCAATGCAATGTTTTTAACATCGACTCCAGGGGGTTCAATATTTCTACTTTATCACGGATGATTGCCCAACCACCAGGCCTCAAGATCCGATCCATCTCAACCACGATGCTGGTGGGCTGCTGACATCTAACAATTCAAACAAAAAATAATATGATTTTTTACGGACAGAACAGAGCCAATAATGCTCCAACCTAAAAATTTCAGTAAATTCATAATTGTTATATAGATATTTTAATAAAGAAAACATAATAAAGAGACAACCCGGCTGAAATTATCTTCCATTGTATATGCTGAATAATTCACCGTGTTGGCGTGTTTGGGCTTGAATTCACTTGGTTAATTGGGTAGTCTAGATACAGTAGAGCGGAAGAACATCAACATTCGACGTGATACACACTAGAGGAGATAATGAACCACTACAGACTTTAGAACAGCTTGATGGTTTCTTTCAAGAACAACCACAATGTAACCATTTTACATGGGAATGAGACTAAATTAGATCAATGTTTTTAACGACAAAAAGGGGCATACAAGGAACAAAAGGTGATAGGATTCAATACCTGTTCTTGAGGCGTGAAAACAGATGATCGGCATGCAAAAGATCATAAGATCGGGGATAAGTGCTAAAAGGCTCACACCAGTCATGGTAGATACCAATAAGACCACGCTCATATATAATGGGAAGTGTATTTGGAGAATACACTGGGACGACATTCATCACCCAAACCTTCTGGTCAGTCAAAGCTGCTGCAAACCTGAAGAAGTTGCATGCGTAACCAACATAGTTTGTCAGATCATAACAAATTAATTTTCACCTGTTATAACTTCTATAGTGCACAAAAAAACACAGAAATTAATTAGATCATGTATCTTTTCAAACTTCTCTGGTGACATTTCGAAAGACTAAATTTGAATAATGTTTACCCTCCATATCTTGTTGCCATGTCCATGACATTTCGGACATGAGACCAATCAATGCCCATTCCACTCAGATAAGACTTGCTAACAATAGCTTTCCAGTGCTTTATATCTGCCAGAATTTCTTCCTGGATATCAGCCAACCACTCGGGAAATGTTTCAAGCCTCTTTGGCCATTCCTCAGGCCAATCAGTACCACGCTGCTCAACAGCGGTTGGAAGAGTATGCAGGCATTTCTGTATTGGTGCATACCTACATAATTTAAGAACATAAGTTTACACATCAACGGGTAATAAATTAATAATACACTGGTAAGCAAAATGCACTAAAAATTGTAAATAGCATGTCAACAATACCAAACAGGTTTTTGGTTGTCCTGCTCCTTGCATAATGGAGGGCCCTTTCTCCTTAACTCATATACGTCGTTTGATGATGGTCTCTGGTATATTTTTACACTGAGATTGGTTTCATCATCAATTTGATGCCCCAGATTATTCCAATAGATAGATGTTGTCAAGTTTGACATGGCTGAAGAATTCAGAATAGGCTGATAAATTGTTGGGATAACCAAATAAGCAAATCATTCATGAAAAGACTAATAAAATCTACAGGATTGTGATGGATATTAAACCAAAGTAACAAACAGATGCAGGCAAGTTGACCGCAGTTGACTTCTAAGCAGATATATTTTAACGAGGATCTATTAAAGTTTTACCTTTTTCATCTTCTACTTCTCCATGTCTAAATGAAACGACAAAGTAACCTCCAGGGCGCAAAATCCTGTTCATCTCTAGAAGTATCCTTCCACCTGCAAAGAAAAAGTTCCTAGTAAATGTATGTTTAATGGCTGAAGCATACTTCAAATACAATCCATTTGTAAGCAAGATAATACATGAGCATACATAAAACAATACCTACCACTAGAATGCCAGGGTATATTGCATTCACCACAATAAATAGCATCAAAACCCCCATCAGGAATAGGAAGTTTCCTTGCTCTAAGTCTGCCTATAACTGCAGGAAGACCACGTTCAAGGGAAAATTGGGCAAAGTCTGTCTGATCGTTCATCAATCCTAGAGACAACGTCAATACCTCCTTTCGAAGAAGCGAAACAGAGAAGCTATTATCTGTGCATCCAACATCCAAAACTACCCGGATATTCTTCCCCCAACTAAGATCCGGCACCATCTAAATAGTTCAAGAATGAAAACATAAGCTAATCATTTGAGTTTTTTCCAGACTCAATGACACAGGGACAAGGAACAATAGTAAAATTACTCATTGGAATGTTATATTTTGCATGTTAAATCCTAAGTTTACGATTTGAAATCTTCGAGGTATATAAGCAAAATCTCAAAATAAAACATTAACATTCTTCAATGGTCTTCTAAATTCTTCCAGATGTTACTAAAAATAGAATCATGAAACGACATTTGAAAAAATAACACCTCGAAAGATAGAAACCATTACCTCTTCGATGAACTCAATGTAGTGATCTGCCCCGCCTCTGAAGATCGATGCATTCCCTGAAAATGTAATATGATCTCCAGATAGTTTCAACCAATTACAAGTCTTTATAAATGCCGATAGTTTCGGGTGAGCAACATTCCTGTAAAATATCTGTCAAAATCACAAAACGTCTAAATAAAACTACTCCTGAAAGTTAACTATTTCGACAAAAGAAAGAACAAAAATATGCACCTTGGATTGACTTTCAGGCCACAGAACCGGATCCCGATATCCTGGAGGTAGCGGAGTCAAACACATTGGAGACGCATTTGGACAACTCCTCTCGTGATGACGATGGCTCCGAAGCTTTCCAGTTCCAGTCCCTTCCAGATCAACACAAGGAACATAATTATACCCACTTTTACCACCACACAACTTCCAATTATAATGCGCCTTGGAATCAAACAACGGCCCCAAATTCTTTCTCCCTTTCTTGTTTCCCTCAACCTTCTCATCCGTCGTCTCCTCAACTTCCTCGTCTACAATGTCGGCATCATCACCACCGTCAACCCGACCATCCCCGTCAGTCGCTTCTCCAGACTCCTCCTTTTCCTCCTCAACCTTCTCCTCCGATTCCTCTTGTTTCTCCTCACTATCCTTCGGCGTCTTCTCAACTACCGACATTTCCTTCTTAACATCTTCATCTTTTCTCACCGCCTTCTCTCCGTTCCCGACTCGCCCCTTCTCGACCGATCGGACGCTTAACTCTACCGGAATCTTACCGGAGTCAGAATTTTTATGGGAACCAAAATTCTGACTACTTTTCTCTCTTTTAATATCGCCAAAACTGTTTCTACGGGAAGAAAACGAGGAAGGCGAAGAGAAGGACCAAATGACGACGAAGGAAAGCCCCAACAACGCCACCATCGCTTTGAGTCCGAACGGAGGCCGCTTTAGGCTTCTCCCGAGCCCACTCAGCCCCATCCCGACCGAATCGGAGTGTTTCAGATCTGGGAGTTGGTGTTGGAGATTTGAGAGGTTTGGGAACGGAAATTTGGGAATAGAGTAGTGAAGTGTGGTGGAGGTTGGTGTGATGGGGTCGAGGAAGGAAGGATCTTAAGTTGATAGGAAGGGTGGAGGACTGGAGGTGGAGTGTGGATTTTTTACTCGCGCCGTGGGGTTTTTTCTCTCCTTTTTTGCGCGGCACAAACTTGCAAATTACGATGGGAAAATGAAAAGAGGGAAAATGCTTTGACTAGAAAATGAAGATTTTTTTAAAAGAAAAAATAGGTGGATTTTCAGGAGATTATTATCACAAACTTACTGCAACTAAGGTTAAGCAGAACTTCGATCCGGACTGAATTTTTGGACCGAAGGGATCAAATTACAATCGGTTCAGGATTTTTCGGAAATTCGGGTTCAATTTGGGTTTTCCTAAGTTGGGTTGTGTTGAGAAAATAGTCTCACGTTGCTAAACACAAAAAATGTAAAACATTATATAATAAAGTTAGATCAACTATCCTTCACCTAAGTGCTTAGGTTTTGTTGAGGTGGTAGACCAACTAAATTTAACATGGTATCAGAGCAGGTCGATTGACCTGTGGGGGCCACTCCAACCTATATTGTTCACGCGTAGACACGGAAAAAATTATCTCGGTCACGCATGCGAGGGAGTGTTGAGAAAATAGTCTCACGTTGGTAAACACAAAAAATGTAAACATTATATAATAAAGTTGGATCAACTACCCTTCACCTAAGTGCTTAGGTTTTGTTGAGGTGGTGGATCAACCAAATTTAACAGATTGAGTCTTTGGTTTGAGATTTTTTGGAAATTTGAGGTTTGATCCAATCTGATTTATGTTTTTCTAGGTTGGGTCCAGTGTGGACCGAAAATATTTATGTTTTTTTAGTTTTTTCCGAATTTAATAAGATTTATATCATATATTTCTTATATTTTTAACATAATATAAGACTTATAATATTTAATAATTGTATTTGTGACAATTTTATATTGTAATAGCAAAAAACTTGTTAATTATTATTTTTGTATAAAAATATAAACCAATTAATCTTAAATATTTTTTTATTGATATGTATACTTTTTTAATATAATTAGAATTAATTTCTGAAAATTAAAATAAATAAATAAAATTAATTAATTAAAATAAGTAAAATAAATCAATTAAATTAAATATACTAATACAAAATTAGTGAAAATCATAAGTATGAGTCAATTGTAACCCTAATAAAGGAAATTAAATTTACTTAAATCGGTTAACAATCAAGTACATAACACAAACTACTTCCATACCATAATTGTAATTACGAATGAAATTTACTTAAACCAAGTACATAATTGTAAATTAACTTAAACTGATTAACAACCAAATACATAACTAAACCAAATTTGAGACAATCAAAGGAAATCAAAGATGACTGCTTTTCTCTACCCAATCTAGCAACTTTGCGAGTGTCTGATCCTCCACTTCTGTGTGGTTCGACTTACTAAACAATATGTTCATCAATGTTATATTCTCCTTGGCCAGCTTCAACGTATGTTTTTGTTCTGATTTTTCACCTCTATCTTGTGAACAATATTGAACTTTTGAACACAGGTCTACAACCCGGTCGTCCAGTTGATTTGGTGCTTGGCCTTTTCCCTTCTGCTTTGCCTTTTTTACCACTTCTGAGCGTTGAAACTGTTGTTGTGGAGTTTCATTTGGTGTTGTTTCGTCCGATAGACGAGGTAGACGAGTACTTACGTCTTAGCGAAACAACAACAAGAAAGTCCTTCCAAAAATTCTATGAATGTATCCTTAGCAATTTCGGTGCTGAATATTTACGAACGCCTACTCTAGCAGACCTAGCAAGATTGCTCCAAAGTTGGTAAGCTACGAAAGTTTCCCGGTATGATGAGCAACATTGATTGTATGCATTGGAAATGAATGAATTGTCCCGTTGCTTGAAATGGGCAATATCAGGGCCCAAGCGGAAAATTGACATTTGTTCTGGAAGTTGTTGCATCTTACGACCTATGCATTTGACATTCATTTTTCGGGATCCTAGGATCGTGTAACGATATCAATGTCCTCAAACGATCTCCAGTTTTCGATCACATTCTGCAGGGGCGCGCACCACATGTTAAATATGAAGTGAATGATAATCTGTATGATATGGGTTACCATCTCACAGATAACATTTATCAAAAGTGGACAACATTTATGCAATCAATTCTTATTCTTCAAACACCCAAAGATAGAGTGTTCGTCCAATTTCAGGAAGTAACAATGAAAGATGTGGAACACGCATTTGAAGTGCTTCAAGCAAGATCCGCCATCGTGAAAAGACTATCGCTACTAGAAGTCCAGACGTTCTCGGTAAAATTAGAATTGCATGCATAATCTTGCACAACATGATAGTGGAGGACAAACACGACTCTTACAAACAGTTGGTGGATATACATGAATTTATCCACGAGCGACCTTAAAACACGAGCGGAAGTTCAAACTAGTCGGGGCTTCGGTATTCCACTGATTGTATTGTGGATATTAATAGATATATGCGTAACAGAGATCGAGTTCGGGATGCCCGAAAACATATGGCATTGCGAGCCGATTTGATCGAAAATATATGTCAACGTTTTGGAAGGAATGCAAATTAATTTTGTTCGTAATATGTATTGTAATATTTTAATTTTGAATTATCGTAATATATACTTGTCAATTTTTAATTAAATCTAACTTTTGTGTGTTATTCGTAATTATCGTAATTTAATTAGACTAAGTCATTGTAAAAATAATTTATTTAGTAGTTTGTGTATTATTGTGATGAAATAGAAAATGAGGTAAAATGATGTGGATGAGAGAGAATGTTGAAAGTGAGTTTGCGATTAAGGAGTGAAAAATGAATTAGATTGAGTTGAGTTGTGGATTGCATATTATTTTTTACTGACGTGACAAAGAGAGAAATCAAGTTGGTGGGGATTTGAGTTTGGAGTTAAGATGATCTTCATTTCACGCTTGCAACCAAAAATCAGCTGAAGGACTCGTTTTTTTATTTATTGACAAAGGAAATAATGAATTGACAAGGTTTTTGTTGATATCGAATTAAGTTGGTTACTTTTCATAAAGACAACTGGATTCTCAGCGGCCACACATTGGTCACCTGGAATGAGATAACTGGCCGCAGTACGTGGATTCCTCGTTAGATATTTTTGATCCAAGGAGAGATCATAAACTTAGTATTTGATTTGATATAAATTCAACATCATCAGTGTGATAGATTAACTTTCTAAAATAAGATGTTAAAACACGGATATCTTGTTAGTATGATATACCTTATTAATTTCAGTGTAATGTTTGGTAAGTGTTCTTTTCCTACCTGGAATTCTGAAATCCCACGTAAGAATATAAGCAAAAATGGCATATCTACGTAGATAAGTTTACCATAACATAAAAGACGAGCTTATCAGCGCCATTAAAAGACAAATCTTGTCGTCACTATCACAGGTGCATATCTTATAAGACATATATCAGCACTCTTTTTCTAGATATATATGTTTATTTTGATATCTAATAAGACAAACGTTACATCATTTTATTATAGCTAGGTAATAATCTTGCTATAGGATGAGGATTCGTACGTCTGTACACTCATCATTCAGCGCCAATCTCCAACAAAATACAATCTTCCAAGTCCGTATTTCGTGTCAAGTGTAAAACAAAGAGTCATCTTGCATTTATGCCGTGGACACTACTACAAGAACTTAAGATTATTAAATACAATATTACATGAATAACATATTCTATTGAAGTTTAGATGCCGCAGAACTCGATCAGGTGATGTTTCGATGTGTCTGGAATGAGCTCATGATGGCATGCAACTTGAATTTCATAGTCGCACCGAAACTTTTATTATTATTATTTTGATCATGTAGTCCTTGAATTACTTAAACGTCATCTACGAATTACTTATTACTTAAATCGTTCGTGTCAATTAATATTTTCTCATTTTTATTTATTTTTCTCTCTTAATAGACTCTCATCTTTTCATACTACAACAAAAATTACCCATAAAAAATAAAATCGGAGTAGGAATGCGGGAGTGACAGCCCTTGCAGCGGACATTAGTCACTCCTGCAAATCGAGCAAGCAGAGGAAGCGTTTTGCGGACGTTTTTTGTTTTGACATCCTATTATTGTACTCCGGATATTGATATGTTTACCCGTTTATTTACGTTTGTGTTTTTTCACCACCGAAAATTTGTGACAGATCATGGAATAACACACCCTATAAATTCAAGATTTAAAAAAAAAACAAAAAACCGGGGCATCAGGGCCAGACGCCCCTCATGGGGGAGAAGTTTTTTGCAGACATCCTGATTTATTATTTATTTTTTACGGGTCATAATGTGTATTAAATGGAATGTGAAAAGTAAAATAATAATTGACACAAACGATTTAAGTAATTTGCGGACAATGAATAATAATTCCCTTTAATTATCTTTAGTTTCTTGTAATTAATGGATTTTTTTTCTTCAAATTGTACCAGAAGGTAATTAAGTTGGACATTTTTTCATTGCTCGTCGGTTTATTGTACTTTCTTCTGCTTGACGAGGTGATTGGAGTTACATTAAGCAAAATGTTAAGACATAGCTAGGTATATTTCAGTCTTCTTCTACATGGGTTTTATTAATTTGTCAAAAATTATATATACCAGGGAATTAGATATCTAAACATCAGAAGTAACTTGAGAATTTCGTAGGAATACATTGCGCATGAGATTGTAGATACTGTAATCTCGACATACTTCGATGAGTTGTAAACATAGATAAACAAATGTACAGTGAACAACTCGTGTATTACTAAACAATTTCCTCACTTAAGCTTACCAATTACTTTAAACAAACCACGAAGTTAATTTCTGCGTTCTCAAATTATAATTCTAATAATTGGAAACTAAAACGAAAATCAGTTTAGATTGTCCTAATATATTTTAACATATATATATATATATATGGTCAAACTCTAGTGAGCCTATGACTCATCAAGTTTAGTTTAAACTCCTTACAATCTCACTGTTGGATCTTATTTACAGTTAATCTCACCATTCATTAGCATAACCGTTTTTTCTTAATCTACCTTACAATTTGAAATGAGTGGTGGATATTGTGGGGGCTTAATTTAGAAAAGTTAAGTCCTAAATTCACCAGAGAATTCCGATAGTGTTTTCATTCGGGGGAATCACTTAAGTATTAGGATGATGCGGTGGAATTCATTCACATTCATATTCTTCCCCAGTGGTTTGATATGATGTGAACTTTCCATGTGCCGAAGATATTTTTAGGAATAAAGACGTTTAACTACAATAATCGAGACGTAATCCTTTTATTTAATTCATGATTCCAGAAAATATTACGATCCCATAAAAAGAATATATGCAAAGCATATAGAGCATGCAACGCCTTTTGGATTTCTGTTTCGGCAGAATAGAATCTCGCGCCACTTCTCCCATTTCCGAACCGATGCACCTCCGGAACACTTTAGCAACATAAACAATTATATTTTGCTTTCATTTAATTATACTCATCCCAAAACTAAGCCTATGCTTTTTTAGGAGGATCAGAATTTGTAAGACGATGTTAAGAATATTGATAGTTAACTAGTTGGTTTAATTTTGTTTTAACGTTTTAAAAAGTTTGTAAATAGTACCCTTATTCTACACTAATTAGCCAAAATTCATTTATCCATCTTACTATTTGTATGCGTGGAAAATTCAAGGGGTATGAATATTAAGAAATATAAAACCCAAGAGATCGAAATGCAAAAATGCATATAATAACCAAACGAAATTCCAAAATTTAAGAAACTCTACCCCTTTGCAACTAACTACCTTGCACCACCGTTGAACATATATGTCAACTTCAATTCCAATTACGAAATAACCAATACAAAAACACCAAACAATTATGAATATATTGAACCAAATAAGCATTGCGTTCGTATCGAATAAACTCTTCTAATATTTATCTCCACTCTTTATAAATCATCATAATTACACCTACCAATTACAAAATGGTGTCGTGTTAAAATTTAACAACCCTCTCGGATCCAATTCCTCGTTGGGCACCACTTATCTCACGAACTCCTCAGGACTATCTCACGCCCCCTCCTTAACCCGATTCGATCGAATCGACTCGAAGAACCAGAATCGGTTCTTCTTATCCGCCCGCGGTGAGCGCACGCCTATTTAAATCGTCGAAGATGCGGACTGCCAACGGACCCGTTGCCGCCCTCGCCTTCTTCTCCTCCCTCTCCGCGTTCCCGTCACCGCCCAACTTCCCCGTCCGTGCGAATCCCTTAAAGCTCCGCCTCTTCCGCTCCCCAACCTCCGTCAGAGGTAAAAACTCGACCTCCATCGATCTTCCCGCCGCCGGTTTCTGTGAGTTCGATGTTTTTCTTCTTCTTCTTCTTCTGGATTTTTTTTTGTTTTTTTTGGTGATTTGGAGTGCTCGTGGAGGTGGAAGTAGAGTTGCATTTGGTGTTTTTTTTTAAAAATAGTTTTTCTTGTTTTTTATATGATTTGGAGAGCTGGTGGTGTTGGATGTTTGATCGTGTGAATGGAGACTGGAGTAGAGTTTCATTTATTTATTTTCCTTCTATAGTTTTCTCCTTTTTTTAGTGTTCTGGAGTGCTGTTGAATGTGTAATCGTGTGAGTGGAGGTGGAAGTTGCATTTATCGTTTTTTCGGTTTTCATCTGGAATTTTCGTATTTTCGTGATTTGGAGTGCTCGTGGATGTGCGATCGTGTGAGTAGACGTGGAAGTAGAGTTGCATTTGGTGTTTTTTCTCTCTCTAGTTTTTTCTCGTTTTTTGGTGATTTGGAGTGCTCGCAGATGTGTGATCGTGTGAGCTGTGGAGATGGAACTATGGAAGTGGAGTTGCATTTGATGTTTTTTTCGGTTTCTTATTCTTCTGGACTGTGTGTTTTTTGGTGGTTTGGAGTGGTTCGCCCTCGAAGCTCTGCCTCTTTCGCTCTTGAACCTCCGTTAGAGGTAAACACTCGAGCTCACTCGATTTTTCCGTCGCCGATTTTGGTGAGTTCGATGTTTTTTTCTGAATTTTGTTTTGTTTTTTGGTGATTTGGAGTGGTTGTGGAGGTGGAAGTAGAGTTGCAGTTTTTTTTTTAGTTTTTCTCGTTTTCTTGGTGATTTGGAGTGCTGTGGATGTGCGAGTGGAGATTGGAGTAGAGTTCCATTTGGTGTTTTTCTTCTAATCTTTTCTCCTTGTTTTGGTGATTTGGAGTGGTCGTGGATGTGTGATCGGGTGAGTGGAGGTGGAAGTAGAGTTGCATTTGGTATTTTTTAATATTTTTTCTTGTTTTTTGGGTGATATGGAGAGCTGGTGGTGGTGGATAAATTGATCGTGTGAATGGAGACTGGAGTAGAGTTGTATTTGTTATTTTTTCCTTCTAGAATTTTCTTCTTTTATGGTGTTCTGAAGTGTTGGTGAATGTGTGATCGTGTGTGGAGGTGGAAGTGAAGTTGCATTTTTTTTTCTGTTTTCATCTGGAATTTGTTCGCGTTTTGGTGATTTGGAGTGCTCGTGGATGTGTGATCGTGTGAGTACAGGTGGAAGTATAGTTGAATTTGGTGTTTTTCTCATTTTTTTGGTACTTTGTGATCATGTGAGTGGAGTTGGAAGCGGAGTTGCATTTGATGTTTTTCGTTTTTTCTTCTTCTGGATTTTGTTTGTTTTCTGGTGCTTTGGAATGGTTTTAGGCGTGTGATTGTGTGGCTGAAGCTGGGAGTGGAGTTACATTTGCTATTGTTGTTATTATTATTATTATTCTTGTTGTTGTTGTTGTTGTTGTAGATATTGTTGTGTTTTTGGTGATTGTCTGAGTGAAGCCTGAAGCAGAGTTACGATTGATGGTTTTTGTTTTTTTAATTTTTGCCCACTTGTTGCCTTGTTGGTGTTTCAATGATTATGTTTTGTTTTATTCAGATCTTAATTTACTTGTTGTTTCTGGAGTATGGGGAGTTGTTGGATTATTCAAGTTAGACCGGAGATAGATTTTAGTTTAGCTTACTCATTGTTTACTTATCTTGGTTTTTACAGTCATTCAATTGTGATTACTAGGGGACTATCAATTGCCACACAACAATAAAATGGACGCACTTAGGGAGGCTGATGGATTATCAACAGTTCAGCAGGACAATGATGGTGGCAAAGCCAATGTAATTTGGTCCTCACCAGAGTGGACCCAAAACATTTCTCTCGGAAAACAGATTTTCTGCAACAGATCTTTAAATATGAAAAATATTGTGGCAGTTGGGTTTGATATGGACTATACTTTGGCACAATACATTCCTGACACATTTGAAACATTAGCATATGATGGCACTCTCAGGAAATTGGTCTTCAATCTGGGATATCCTCCAGAAGTAAGTATTTTTTCACTTTTTTTCTTGTTCTCCTTTTTACAGCATAATTTTTCTAATTTATCAGGTATTTAATACCATTCCAGATCATATTAAAAGCTATGATTTGATCCATATATAGTTATCTAGTTTCCTCGTGTAATTTTTCATGTGTTTACTAGATTGTATTGAAGTGCTTTCCATTATCTAGTATGTTTAAGTTCTTACCACTTAAAGTACATTTGTTTTCCTTGTGCACATGTTTTGTGATTTCCTTTATGTTGGAATATGTGATAATGTCTTAAGTTTGTTTGATCAGTCATAAACCTATAATTAGGATGTCATATAGTTGTCAAATTAGTTTGCGTTTCTTTTTCATAGATTTTTTATTTTCATGATATTACTTCTACACTGTGCTAATGAGACTTAATCAATTGTCAAACTTATCCGTACGATATCCCTCTTTCCCTTGTGCGTCAACATGCTAACTGAATCTGTAAGATAAGAAAAATTACTAGACACCTATTCAACCTAGCTTAAGTGGGAATATCCATAAGGCCTTCATTAACACAGTGTCTTCTCTTTTGCTCTTTTACCTCCGAATGAGTTCAGTGTGGATTATAGTTCTTTCTCCCATATTTTTTTGCTTGTTGTTCCGTGGTCTGTTGACCATCTTTCTGCCATATTGTTTTGTTAATTGCTTGTCCTTATGTTATGTTTTTTTCCTTATGAAATGTTTACATGTTCTTTGTACTCTCTTCTCCATATAATAAAGTTGTTCTGATTGCTCGAACACATCAATACAACTTTTGATGTTGGTAACCTATTTAATGATTGCAAACTTTCTCTTGTAAACTAGAAAACTGTATAAGTTGTGCTCATATCTTGTAGAACGAGTGCTTACTACTTCTGCTTAGAAATAAACTAATGTTTTCCACCGGTTTCTTCTTGTACTTTGATTAAGAAAACCCTAATTACTTCTTTCATTTACTTTCTTTTAGTGATATCGTCGTGTTTGGGAATTCCTCTTTGTTTTATGAACTTAACAGTATTCATCACACAAGTCGCTCACAACTTGCAAATTTCTGTCACTGTTTCATTTTTATATTTGGATAAACTGCAGATAATTAACTGAATATGTAAATCTGTTCATGTGCAGTTGCTCGAATGGTCATTTGATTGGAAATATATGGTTAGAGGTCTTGTTCTGGATAAGAAGAGGGGCAATATATTAAAGGTTTGTATCACGTCCTTGGATGTCTTTTTCTCCATTTAAAAAGAAGATATTGTGTAAGCAGTCACCAAATTAGTCAGATTTCATGAATATTCTAATCATTAATGAGATGCAACTTAGTTCTGTAACCAACTACATTTTTGATGAAGGATAATGGAATCTCTTTTGATGACATCACTTCCCTCTGTATGTAAATTAGTTCATACATCATCTATACTAGGAATTTTTTCCAATGCCAATCTGAAGAAATGCCTCCCTGTTAGAATATGCTGTAAATATTATTGTGGTTATACCACTTTAATATATTTTACACAATGATTGATGAGTGTTTCTTACACTTTAAACTGTAAATAATTTCTGAGTTTAGTTTCCAAGACTGAAAGACTTTAAATGGAAAAAATATATAGCTTACATTTTAAATTAAGGCAAATTCCACTTTCTAATCCAACTTGCGCATTTTCCTCTATACGGGCACAAATTGAAAGCCAGAATGTTTTTTCTCAGATGGACCGGCACAAGTATGTTAAAGTAGCATACCATGGTTTTACTGAGATGAAGAAGGAAGATAAAATTGCGTCTTACGGAACCACTTTAATACGAGATGCATTTGATGAGCCAGATTATGCTCTTATTGATACCCTCTTCTCTCTAGCTGAAGCGTACCTCTTTGCGCAACTGGTGGACTTTAAAGATCGCTATCCTGATAAATTTTCTGATGGCATTGAGTATGTGATTTTTCTAGTGGTAAAAATGTTGATGCCAGTGATTTTATATTTGTAAAAATGTTGGATGCTGAATTGGCAATTTATCTTGGTTATTTTGGTATGGGAGGAAATTCCTAATTTGACCAGTAGTTAATTGCATGTTCACATATGTATTTCATTTGGCACTGTGGGTTAGATAAGAGTGTTACTATACAGCTTCAGTTACTGTTAAAACTTCAGTTTTGTGTAGAAATTTATAATCAGAATTTAGGTATCCAGTTAGAACATTGTTTCCATAGCATACACATACTGAAAATCTTTAAGGAGATGCACTAGATGATTAGGCATCTTCAGGAGAAGAAAAAGTTTGATCACTTGGAAAATAAATTTGAGCAATATCCACAAATTCACAAGCTTTACCTAACAAATGGAAAGAAGCTTCTAACTCCTTGGTACAAATATTTGAAAAATAATGTAGAAAAGTTTCTCTAAATGATTATTGCAAAGCAATATACTCTGCCTTTTCTGGTTGTGTTTGGACCATCTGAGCTGTACCCTTGGTGTATCTTGCCGTGTTGGAGTCCTGTGCATGCTGAATTTCAGTATCAGTGGGCGGACCTTGGTGTGTACCACATACAGTGTGAATATCTGGTACATTCTATAGATATATCGGGTTTTAAAAGCTAAATCTTAATTTCAGGAAATTTCTGAAGCATGATTTTTATTAATCGCCCAAGAAGGACACTTATCCTGTTAAAAAGAAGAAATTGAAGACATCCTCCAAGATTTCCTTTGAGTTGTTTTTGTCCACCAGTTTTGCCTTTTTGCCTTCACACTTTGTTGTTTATTGTTTTTGGCCTCTAGAACTATCTTTTTTCCTTTTATTTTCTCAGTATCTGCAGCTTCTGCTCTCATTTTACAGTTTTTTAGCTAATGTAAGAATGGGTTCATGAAATCGTCGTGAGATGCCTCTTTTTCCCCCTCGTACAGTTGCACACTTAAATCGTCGTGACTGAATAAGGAAAAAAGGAAGTTTTTTTTGCATCACTTAGTTTTTACTCAAAATACTCTTCATTACTTTTGCGTTATATGTGTCTTCATATTTATTTTATTGCAGTTATAGCCGAATGTATAAAGACGTCCGAGCTGCTGTTGACTTGTGCCATCGTGATGGGACCTTGAAGAAAATGGTTGCTGATGATCCTGCAAAGTAAATAATTAGTCTTGATTTGATTCATAATTTTCCCTTAACTAACAAATATGCGAATAACTGATGTTAACTTTGACCTCGGTGGACGAGTTGACAGGAGTCCAGCATCTTTTGATCCTTGTATATTATTTTTTGTGGCACTAAATTCCTTACCTCAACATTTTGAACAAATAAAAACCTAATCAAACATTGTCCTATGATGAGCTTCTTGATCGATTTAACGATGTGATTGATGTTGCAGTTATCATGTGTGTTCTGTTACCAGGACATCTCATTTTACAAACAAGAAGAATAACAAGAGTAACATGAACCTGGTGTTATTTTCCATTTAAGTGTATTCAGAGCAATTAGGCAACTATTAGTTCTAAATGCCTTTTGGTTTTCAAATCTAAACAGTACTTCTGGTCATTTTCTCTAACCTTGAACTCTTATCTTCCATGAAGAAAATTATTTAACCAAGTTCCAGTTCACTTCTATGTTACCAATGCTGCTTCACTTCATTCTGTCGATTTATAGCATATAGAGAATACAACTTATCACAGTTTTCTGCGGCGGTATCCAGGTATATAAGTGAGGACCTGTCAATTATACCTATGCTTAAAATGCTCAGAGATTCTTGTCGTGCTACTTTCTTGGTGACAAACAGGTGATGTATCCTTACGTGTAACTAATTGTAGCATTTTACATGTGTTCTTATAGTAGCATAAATTTCTGATATTTTTGCTGAACCTTTTCTCTAATTGCAGTTTGTGGGACTACACCAATGTTGTTATGAATTTCCTTTGTGGACGTAGGAATACAAACTATGGTTCCCCATGCAATTTTGATTGGCTTGAAAATTTTGATGTGGTCATAACTGGCAGGTTAGCATTCAGGCCAATAAATAGAGAAGACATAGTTTCCTTACAATCTGTAAGGGTGATCAGTTTGATTTTTTAAAATTTAGAACTAGTGATCTGTTTCAGTTGTTGGTGCAATACTCATTAATGCTGCTCATGGAATTCTGGTGGTACGTTGTACAACGGTTTTTTGAGATGATCTTCCTGGAATTCGGAGAAAATAGAATTAAGTATTTTAAATTTGTGTGATATCCACATGTATCTCCCTCAGGAATTTTATTTTAACCTCGTTGATAAAAAAACCCTCGGCAAAACAATATTTCTTCAAATGATTTATTGATTTGTTAAATGTGTTTTATATTGCTTGTGCTTCCTATAGTGAAGTTTTAGAGCGCGAGGACACCTTGCTTCTCTGTTTCTCGATCCCTAGTC
This sequence comes from Triglochin maritima, assembly GCA_963682175.1. NCBI lineage: Eukaryota > Viridiplantae > Streptophyta > Magnoliopsida > Alismatales > Juncaginaceae > Triglochin > Triglochin maritima. The sequence continues at coordinate 2,139,348 of OY821784.1, forward strand.
TTCCATGTGAAGGATTTTATTTTTATGGAAATCACAACTCAAATTACTGGGTATTCTGTAGTAATGATGAACCATGCCTACTGTTAAAATTAGGTTATGTTGCCCAGCTTGAACTTAGTCTCTTTTGTACAAAAGTACCTGCAATCTCCATAGAAATAGGGTTGCCTTTTCAGTTCTCTACTATAGAAAACTGGTATCATATCATTGTTACCATGCTTTTAAAAGTAATTTGTCATTTGGTATATGTAGATCTCATGTACTTACCATGTAATTGCTTACAGCTCAAAACCAAGTTTTTTCCATGAAGAAAACCGTGCAAACATATTTGAGGTTGAACCTGAATCTGGAATGCTCCTCAATACGGACAATGGAATTCTTCTCCCCCAGGCCAGTGACGATAATGCTTCTTAATCACCATGGATCCTCTACATGTTTCTTCAAATCATCTTGTTTCCTAGAATAAAAAAGAAAATTGTTTTTTTTGGTCAAACTTCAAAAAGTATTTATTCCCTGATTTGCTGTCATTTGATTCTGCTTCCTTCTTGGTGTTATTCTTTGAGAAGATAGGATGCACCTCTCCGCGGTTACCAACGAAGGAATCAAAGAAAGCATGCCGAGTTTTCCAGGTAGGCACATTTATTGCATTGTTATCAGATATCTGCTAATTCAAATTGTACATGTGAGAAACAAATTGGATGTTTCTGTTGATGTTGAAGATAGCTTACAACTACATTAACATATGATAAAAGGTATGTATCTTGTGACTGATGTAGGGAGGAAGTGTAGGCCATCTGCATAAACTACTTTCAATTGAAACAAGTTCGCAGGTACTGAATTACTTATTCATCTAAGCTATTTGTTTCCAATTCATTTTTATTACATAAGGTTAGCATTTTGTTTCTCTTTCTCAAAGCTATTTACAAACAGCTTAGGCATCAGTATTCTATGCAATAACATTTCTATGTTTTTCTGCATAATTTTCCATGGGAAAATCAACCTGCTCCAGTGCTTTCCTTGGTTTCATTGGCTCTACTTGTGATTTTTGTTCTGCACGTATTCAATGTTTTTTTGGGTTTATTCATGCTTATCTGTCATTTTTTTAAAAAGCAAAGTACTATTGCATGAACTTAAGAACAAACAGAACGCAAAAGAAAGGATTTTCAGTCCATTTACATGGAGGCAGGGAGTTTTTTCTTCTTTTATATTCAGCTTTAATTTGTTATTATCCAGGTTCTCTATGTGGGAGACCATATATACGGAGACATTTTGCGAAGCAAAAAGGTTCTAGGTATTGTTGTTTTACTCATGCACTCATCTTAAAATTTAATGCTTTATTAAATGCCATCTGGTGATTTAGTATTGCTTTTATTGTTTCCCTGGCAACAGAGTTCATCTTTGGCTACAAACATCGGGGAGTGCAGCGGATTTTATGTTTTAGAATAGTGTCTTTTTGGGATCATTGCGATTGACTCTGTTTTCCTGTTTGTTGCCCCACATCTTGTGGGTCTTTTTGCTGATATTTTGTCTTTGTTTTTTGGCTGTGACGCGGTCCTGTTTGTGTCTTTTTGTTCCTTTTTTTCCGTTTTCCCTGCTTATGTTTTTTGTTTTATCACCTCTTGTATCCCTTTTTTTCTCACTCTATCAATGAAAGAAGAAAAAAAACAGAGTTCTGTGCTTACCACAAGTGAACTGAGGCTATCATGAATTTAATCCTCATATGACCTATACTGCATTTGTTATTCTGCTATATTGGGATAGATACTAATTAGCATTTGTTTTCCTGTTCCACGGGTGTGTGATCCTGTTCGAGTGGGATATGAAATATTAGCATTCAGGTTATGTAATATTGAATGAGGGAAATTTTTTATTGGACATCATTATTTGTTGAAGCTACTGTACAGCTGACCCCCCTGAGAATGCTGTGTCACTAACCTTTCGCTGAACAGGGTGGCGAACTATGCTTGTTGTTCCAGAGCTTGAGAAGGAGGTGGAGCTTCTATGGGAGACGAGGAACTTGCGTAAGGTGCTGAAAGAACCAAACCTACTTTCTTTGTTTTCAGCCACCTTTAGACGAGGAACATATTTTGCTATCTCTGGTGACCATCTTGTTCTGTGGCTTTCTTGCAATTCTTGTCCACCTTTAGACTTTGGTTTACCACATTATGCTGATTGCAGGTTAAAAATTCAAATTAGAACTTACGGAATAACAGGGACTATGGCATGCTTGTGAAATTATCAAATTTCAGTTATTAGTTATATCTAGGAAGTATCATATTTTTCAGTTATCTTTAGTAATAAGGATATTATCTGACTGCCTTAAATTTTGATGTGCCCTCACATATGCAGGAGCTTAGACAACTAAGGAAACGACGAAACATCACTGAAGATAAAATTCATCACCTTAATTGGTCTCTCAAGTAAGTACATGTTGAATTCATGTACATTTCTGCTTTCTTCCTAGATGAGCATTTTATCATTACGGTTGACTTTCCTTACTGCAACACTATTCTTGTTAGGTTTGATGTTCTTGATGCTCTTGAGAGGGATAAGCTGTCCTCTGAGCTTCATAAAATGGAGGTGATTCTTGACATGCTGTTATTTGGATAGTTTAGTTTCCTTGTTATTACATTTAAGCGTAAGTTTACTGATGATAGATTCACAGAATAAAACCTGAGCCTATATGAATACCATAGGTCCATACTTTATAAATAACATAGATTCCAGATATTTTATTTTGAAAATCTCTGATTGACTGCTGGCTTGCTCTATTGATTAGAAGTCCATTGTGGACTGTATTTTCTTAGAATCACATAAATAGTGGAAATCAAAATACCTCCATTTCCAATAATATTTCGTTTGAGGACCATCTCCTACAACAGTGATTTTCCTACATGATGTCATGATCCATCCACTACTTGTTTTGTTTAGCCTAATAGTTGTAAGAGGGAAAGAGAAAGTACGAAGACAAACATTATTTTACTTCCATAGCAAAAGGGAGATGGATATTAGAGAGTTGTGAATATTTAGGCAGAAAACATATAAAGAACGAAGTAATTAGTTAAAGCATGTTCTGGGTTAAAACGTGATAAATCTCACCTAATTTAGAGTGGAGAAATAAAATGGTGTCCCAGGGAGGTGGAAACTTGAAAATTTGTCATACATCATGGGCAAATGGTACTTGTTTGACTTTATATAACCCCAAGAATATATTATCAACTTATAATTAAAGATTCAATTTGTGGCTTCCCCAAGGCAAGCATATTCTTAGACTTGTTGGTGCATGACCACATCCACTTAATTAACAACCAGAAAAATGTGTTATCACAATTAGTAATCTGTAATCATGTTTATGCTTAACAGTTGCAAAGGGATGAAGTTCAACGTCAGCATCAGGAAGGTCAATTGGGGTGTCACCAAAAGGTAACTTGTTCATCTATTTTCAAGTGAGTCTTAAAAGTAGTCGGAACATAAAATATCTAGATATGTTCGTGTGCAGTTTAGTTGAAATAATTTTGAAACAGTAAAATGTGCCCCTTCAAATTTATGGTGCAAAGCTGTGGGTCTTACATAGTTATCAATATATCTATTACCTGGACACCAAAATATGCTTGCTTTGTTGTTTGGGCGTTTTAAGTCTTTTGACTTATTCATGCAGCTTATTGAGGAAGCAGCAATGTTGCGATTATATCCAAACCAGTAATGTCCAGCTATGCGAATAGAGAACTACCTAATTTCTTCCATTTTGCCATTTGAAAGATCTCTGTTTTAAGTGTGGGTGTCCATCTCTAAACTGTTGGTGTTGAGTGAAGTGACCTGAAAGTGAAGAGATCACGAGTCAGAACAACACCCTTAAATTCTCTAATGTGCTAGTGCACTCAACAGCTTCCATGCATCTCAAGTTTTTTTTTTTTTTGTGTGGATAGGTCTCTCAATTGGGTAGTATAGATGGCGGTTGTTTATCTATTTCTTTTCCTGATCTAAATGTTGTCTATATCTAACATTTTTCTTGGTTGAGTACTTTGAAATTTGAACCCGAGAATATTTAACATGTAAGTACCTTTGGTGCAATTGCTAAAACATCACTTGTTCACTCTTGATTTCTTGGTTTTGTTTTTCGTGCTAAACACTCTTTTCTCATAGTTATTTCTCCTTTTTGTAATACATGTCCAATGGTATCTTGAATGTATGTGTATGTCTGGTACCGCTAAGTTTTATCATGGTGATGGTAGGTCGGCAGACATGCATTCAAATTCGCCAACTACTGGATCCTCTAATGACATCATTTTAAGCAGGACAACCTTGTTTATTTTATTTTAGCATCAACAAGTTTCTTAACTCATTACTCATGTGAAATTACTAACTCCAAGAATGCCATGCCTGAGATGTAATGCTGCTACATATCTATTTAGCTTTTGTTTTTCCTCTTTTTTTTAGTTTCACAAGGTTTGGGGTCAGCTGATGAAGACTGGATACCAAAACTCTCGCTTTGCTCATCAGGTACCATTTTCACTTAATTTTCGGAACTGTATGATATATTGGTTTCTTGTGCTTTCTTGCATCTACTTGAATTTTTTTAAGTGAAATGTATGGTAGAACAATTATATGCAAATGAACTTTGTCAGTTATTTTTAATTACAAAGATTGGATCTTCTGTGTTCTGACTGGTACATTATGTTGAGTGTGTTAATGATGAGGAACTGTCAAAATGTTTTCATTTCATTTTTTAGGCATTAAAATTCACCTTTCACCTTTTGGGCAGGTCGAGAGGTTCGCCTGTCTGTATACTAGCCAAGTCACTAACTTGAGTCTGTACTCCCCTGACAAATATTATAGACCAACTGAAGATTTCATGCCTCACGAGTTTGGTATTCTTTCACTGTAACTCTTTGACCAGCATGGACGGCCGCTGCAAAAACACAACTTGTGGTGTATTAACAAGAAAAGGGAAAAGCTTAATTTGATTTTGACGAAAGTAGACAATAAATAGGGTTACTTGTTGAATTATTGTATAGCATGGGTTTTATCTAGTCAACCTGGTCTGGTGATTTTCACCTGTAAGGATGTAAAACATTTTGTATTACTTCACACACTGGGTGATTTTCTCTCGTAAAATTTGATGTTCAGAAGCGTGGGGATTTTCCTTTTGGTTGAAATAATATGGTGTTCGTTCCCATTTTCACTGCATTAATTACTTGGTTTGTTTCTTGATGAAAATTTTTCTCCTTGGAGAACGATAGATGCCATTCCTTATCATCACGATTGTGCTGTGGATGTTAGATTTGTTTTTGGTTGTTGATGCGGTTATGGTATGATTCTAGTTGTCTTTCCTGTTAGAATGGTTGTTGTAAGTTCGGTATGGTATGGTACTATGGTATGGTATGGTATGGTTGTGGTATAATTGAGGTAAATGACACCAACTGTCCATTAATTATGATTTATACTTATTCACTGTGATGACACGCTACCACAACATTTGAAAATTACCGTTGATACCCGGCGTAAATCCCTTTTGTAAATAGCCCACACAGACTCCAATGCACTATCACTTGCTCCGATTCAAGTCTGGCGACTTTTCCGGTAGATGCAAGTCTACAACGACGTATGTAAATCGAATTTCTTGAAGTGAATAGAACGATATAAATTGTGTTTCCTCCAGAAGTTTACAAACCGATTGGACGGTTGGTGTAGATTAAAGATCGTTGAGGTTTTATAATCCACACAAATGTACTTACAGTATGTAATTGTCTTAACGTTAACGTGTTCATGTTGCAATGGCTACTACGTTGTATGTCATGTTTGAAGAGGGATACTCATGGATACAGTATGCTATTCTCTAACGTAGAACACTTCAACAACTCCACAATGCAGAACGTTTCTAGTGAAAAAAACAGGTGATTTCACCAACTTACCACATAGATTACATGTAATGTGTAAGTCGCATGAGCAAATCAAACAAGATCTTCACTTAATTTTAGTCAGCAAAAACACACACAGAGGATGACGTCTCCACCTTCTCCAACGAAGCTCATATAAATCCAGAATTCAAACTGCAAAGTTACAAAACTCTTATAATTCCATTCCCACAAATACCATTACTATAAGCATTCATCCATTAAAGTATCTAACCCACTTTAAACCCGACCCATATAGATCAGTCAAGTCCGGCCCAACAAGGCCCATCCTCCTTCCAAACCGCATTCCACATCCCAACGATCCTCACCGTCGATCTCAAAACCAACGGTCCAAATCACAACCAACCGTTCCACGGGCGCAGCTCTTCCCCGTCGAATTGGGGTTGTGTGTTCGCCTTCAGAAATCGAATAGGAAAGAAGAAGAAGAAGAAGAAGAAGAAGAAGAGAAAAAAGCCGTTTCGAATCGTAAACTCAATCTCGAACCCACCATGGCGGGGATCTTGGCTCGTCAGGCCGCTTCCTCTCTCCGCCTCCGCCAATCCGTGAGTTTCCCTTTCCTTCACCCCATTTCAGCTGGAAGGTTTTTTTTCTAGAATCTCTATTTTTTATTTTATTTTTTTTGTCTTTTGTGCTCTCTGGTGTCGAATTCCTATTGTTTTGGTGGAATTTGTGGTGTTTACTACGAAAAATGTCGCCTTTAGGGTTGCGTTTTTTCTTATTCTGTCATACTTTTATTCATAATTTAAAGGAACATTTTCCTTTCCCCCCTTTTAGTTGTAAAAGATTTTTCATTTATTATTTTGTTTGGAGTTTAGGATATGGAGTTGAATTACGTTACTTGCAGGTTAGGACCGGAGCAGCCACTCAGGCGTGGAATAATCGTTTGCCGCCGTTTGGATCCCATTCCTTTTCTAGTTTGAAAGGTAAATTCTAACTCTGATACCTTAGTAATATTAGACATTTTTGTTTTATCGTTCGCTTGGGATGAGACTGAGAAAATGTTAAGTGATCCTCACATCTATCGAACGATGTTGCGTCATTCTTGTTCAATTTCCTTCTGAGCCCATGAGCCTGCTGAATTTGACACTGTTAGAATCATTTGCATGTCCAAATTCAGTTTAAATAAACGTAAGCTCAATATCACAATTGTTTATGTAAATACACCCTCAATTAAATAAACATATCATTCGCTAGCCTTATCTTTGTCACATGAGAATACACACTAGGCATTTGGCATGCAAGAACATAAACAACATTTCAGTGGTTGTGACTTTTATTTGATGGAGAGGAAAGAAAAGGTAATGTCATCATGTGAAAATTGAAAATGTTTTGGAGCTGGTTAAGGTTTGGTTTTCATTTTGGGTGAGCGTATCATAACACACTTAGTTGAGGAAGCTATGGCAGTATTTTGACCATTAATATTCTCTTCTTTTTTTACGTATGAAGATGTAATATTGTAATTGTGTCTTTTTCTGTTTGAAATCATGATCATACAAAGAGTTAGTGTTGACTGAAGCTTAATGAATTCTATCTTTTTGGTTGCGAAAAGTGTGCTTAACAGCTTAACGTGCAGCTCTCTTTTCATTTAGTTTTCCCCAGTTATGTAAACAATACATGAATTTCCTTTGTTGAAGTTGGTTTTTTAGAATTTCATATTGATTAGCATTTTGTACTTTTGGGAGATTTGATAAGACTGAAATTTAGTTTGTGATTGTACATCTTCATGATGAATATAGAGATATAATAGTTTCTGAAAATATTTGCAAAATTAAAGTTGTGAGGACTCTGTACCCTACTGACAAGAGGATATAGTAGTGATAAAGTAGGAGAAGATCAACCAGAGTCATCCGTAATCACATGTATGCTAACTTTTTTCTTGTGTGTGTGTGTGTGTGTTTTAATCTTCAGCAAAAGTGTACAAGTTCCATTTTCTGTCTAGGATTGCCAATTAGATGCACATTCACATTGGAAAAATTGAAAAGCTTGAAAGTACATGCTAATTTTTTAGTAAAGTTTGACCTGCCCTTTGATAACTAGTAGCTAACACTAGATGTTTCTGTAGAATTTGTATCGGTATACTTTGTGTACTCCGTATTTCATCCCTCCATTCTTGTATGTTTCACACCCTTGTTCTGGTTTACTGGGGAATCATAAATCTGAAATGTTGCTTCGAATGATTACTATTTATGGAGGTGCTTTTTGTCAATTCTATACAGTTTATATTTTTATGAATTAATTGCTAATTTCTTATTGTGTTTTTATTTTCATATTTGTAGAGGATGAAGAAAGGGAGCAACTTGCAAGAGAGTTGTCCAAGGATTGGAGTGCAGGTACCAAGTGATGAATTCCTTTTCTATTGAGTAAAGAAATTTACCTTGTCCTAGGCAGGGGCCTCTTAAGAGGCTTTGGGGGAATGACGATGTTGACTATTTATGCTGGTCAAATGACTGTTTTTTAATTTCTTTTTTCCTGGAATTGGTGATCAAGAGTTGACCTATGTCTATGATCCTTCGTTTGCAGTTTTTGAGCGCAGTATCAATACTCTGTTCCTAACTGAGATGGTGCGTGGTCTAATGTTGACACTGAAGTACTTCTTTGAGAGGAAAGTTACTGTAAGTCCCACTTTTACTTTGAACTAGTCTCGATTTACTGACATCCTCAAGGTTTCATATATTTCTTAGCTTGATTTTGTAATTTTGTTACATTCATACCATTCTGCAGATCAACTATCCATTTGAGAAAGGTCCACTGAGCCCTCGTTTTCGTGGAGAACATGCTCTTCGGCGCTACCCAACTGGAGAGGAGCGTTGTATTGCTTGCAAATTGTGCGAGGCTGTAAGTCCTTGTATATTTTGGTTCATTTCGATTTCAAGGAAGACACACACACCATATTTACTTGTATCTTTTATCCATGATTCACCTTTTACTAGTAAAATTGAACAAGATAAAACTTATTTCTTACTCTTGACATTTTTATGATATGCGGAGGATGGGGATCCTTGTTAGACTTGGACTCTGATCCAATTTCTACTAGCAAATGAAGCTGAGTTAATGTTTGGATAGTTGAATGCCCCTTCTTTATATCTTCTTGCAATTGTGATTCTTGTTCTCAAAAGATGATGCTTTAATGGATTCGACAACTAAGGGGAGGGTGTAGTTAACCCTGGGGTGAATAATGGCAGACTGCACCCTTTACTATGTTCATCATTGACCTTGCACTATCAAGTCATACCTGTGCAGTCCATTCTGCATTGTAGTGTTTTTGATTAGTTGTGTCCCCGGCGCAGGTCTGCCCAGCACAGGCAATTACAATTGAGGCTGAGGAAAGAGAGGATGGCAGCCGTCGAACTACAAGGTAGATAAAGTTTTCTTGTTGAATTGGTCATTCGATATTGTGATATGGGATTCTCAGTTGTCTCTTGTAATTGTGCAGGTACGATATAGATATGACAAAGTGCATCTACTGCGGTTTCTGCCAGGAGGCTTGCCCTGTTGATGCGATTGTTGAGGGACCCAACTTCGAATTTGCAACTGAAACTCATGAGGTGAGTCTCTCATCCCTCTCCATCAATCTCACTGTATAACCTACAGAAGGTACCATCATTTAGTTAATCTATTTTGCATTATTTCCTTGCAGGAGCTTTTATATGACAAGGAAAAACTGCTGGAGAATGGTGACCGGTGGGAAACCGAGATTGCTGAGAATCTCAGATCCGAGAGTCTCTATCGTTGATTTTTCCTGCAGTCAGCAATAGAAGAAAGTCAAATCTTGCTCTGGACAATGTGTTTTCCTCATCACCTCCAATAACGTGCCCTATTTGTGTCTTGCAGCACATTTGGACTAAGGAGTTTGTTTTGTGAATTCCGTCGTTTTTGCTATTTGATAGGCACTGGTTTGAACCAAGTTGTGCGATGTCCATCTTGTTTTCTGCGATTCTACAATCAACCAGTTTATTTCAGTTTCTTGATTATGAAGCTATACCAGAAACAGTTCAGCTGCAGCATATCTTTGTTCTCAATTGATCATATATCCTCATTTATTTGGATTATGTGTTTAAAGTTTAAACCGCCGACGAGGATGACAACAATGATGATAATAATAATAATAATAATAATAATAATAATAACCCGTTTGTTTTTGGTTGTCTGCAACAAGAGAGTAACCATGAGTATGTGTACACCAAATACAGATGCAATCTCAGTTTTTGCGTAAAAATATTAAATGAAAGAGATTGCAGAATTTACGGTCTCAATCTGGTCACCAACTTAGCACTCTATGACCGCTGAGCCCTCCAGCATCCGAAGTTTCATGTAGATTGTGCCGAAAAGCAGTTGGCTCGGCAAAAATATTGGTAGACGCTTTTCTGCGGTTGATCAATTTTCTGGTAACGCGTCGCTATTGTTTCTCACGAAGTTTTGTTTCAATTCAACAACCCTATATTCAGCTTAGAGCCTGATGTGCTGCATTCGTGAATCGCGAGTATGTTTCGTCGTCCTGTACCACTACTAGTGGCTTTTCAGGATGCATTCGCGAATCACAATAGGCTTCTCGCTCTACTGGATCTTGTAGCTTCGTCGTCCCGTATACAACTACTAGTGGCTTTTCCAAACCTTCCAAAATGTGTTTCGTGTTCGGCCTCTTCACCCATACCGGATTCGAACGATCAAAATTGAGAAAGTTTGCCAGGGAGCTTTGTTTGATTGTATACCGAAGATCTCCAGATTGCAGACAAAAAGAAACGATCAAAACTTACGAGAGCGGAAGTATATATGCATCTAAAATGGAAATGTGAAAATTATGTCTCAAATTTAGTGTGAATCAGGTTCATATTATGATCTCTGTGAAGTAGCTTAGCAATGAGATAGTATTATAAAGCAATCCTACTTATGATCCAATTCATGCAGAATATTCAATCAACCTTCATGGCATAAGCAATACATCTTTGCAACTCTTTCAAATATATATTTTTCCCCTTGAGTTTTGATAGATGATATGCTAGAGCGTCACATTAGCAGATTGGTTCTTGACTCTTGAGTCAAAATTGTTTGATACTTTCCCAAGGCATAACAAACCATGCAGAGATAATTTCATGGATCGTATTTGCATATTAATTTCTAAATTTTACAGTGATAAGAAACTAGTGAACTTACCGTGATGGTCGATGAAATAATCCAGCAATAGCACTCTGTTGCCTTCCACTTTCTTCTATGCAGACATGATTCAGACTTCCCAACCGCACTTCAAATTTATCATCGAGTAGAATGCTGCTAGCTTGAATGTCCCTGTAAGGTTATAACCATGGATGAATATTCTGAACATGAATTTGTATACACAACTTTTCACAATTCAGTTGATTTCTTAAATATTCATGTGTCTAACAGGAACATTTGGTAAATTCTAGCTGATGCAAATGGTTGGGCAGTTGGTCGTAGAGCGAGTGAATTTTCGCTCTGTTAAGGATTAAAATTAATCTCAAATACGCAGCGGTATCGAAATAGCAAATCCAATTGACTAAAAATTGAGAGCAAATGCAAATCCAAAAATCAAATCACACAAAACACGCAAGATTTAACGTGAAAACCCAATGTGGAAAAAACCACAGACGACACAACTCCAAATCCACTATAGATAAACGTATTACAAGGAGAGGCTTACAGGAGACACAGACGAACCGACGAGGATACCCGACTCAAACTCTCCCACCGAATCAAAAAGGATGTTCTCTTTCTCTCTTTTCTCTCAAGAATGCAAAGTGGACAATAATAATTAATCTAATTGCTCTCTTATTACAAAGGGACGGAATTGCCTTTATATAGTAGGCCAAAACAAGTATAAGTTGCACCAAAATCGCGTGGAGAAATGTGCAAAACGTGTGCAAAAAATAGGTCAAACGGTCGACCGAACGGGTGCTTCGGTCGACCGATCCTCTAACCGTATCGCAAACCAGCTTTTACCGGTCGACTGAAACTAAAGTACCGGTCGACCAAAAAGCGACAGTAACTTTTCTTGCTTGCTCGAGTGCATACTCGGTCGACCGAATCATAAGTTCCGGTCGACCGAATATGGACAAACACTTTTGCTGGACAAATCAAACCACACATCCGGTCGACCGAAACACTCCTTCCGATCAACCGATCGTATGTTTTATTCCACAAATATTTTAATCACATATTCAAAGTAAACAACAACATGCTCAATAAAAACAGCTAAAGAAGTGTACTGGAAAATATCTCTGAAAATACAAACTATTGGGCAATGTTTTTGTAGAAACAATTAAAACATAATAAACTAACATTATATGTGGGCATATTATTTTAGTATTTTTGTAAAGAACGCATTTTGGTATGGGAATTACTATTCGTCGCCGGAAAATTACTTAAATCGTCCCCAAAATGACATTTTTGCCCTTAACAAATCAATTAATACTGATTTCGTCCCGTGTCTTTAAACAAGGTGTTTGACTCAGTTTTACTCGCATTCCTAGTACCAACACCACGAAAATGTCTGGCGAAACACCTGAATCCGGCGAGGTAACGGGGGCAGATTTTTTTTCCCGACTCGGGCGTCTGGCTAAACCGCCTCCACCAAGGTTGAGGCGTCTGCCTAACACGCCTCCACATAGGTGGAGGCGGTTTAGACAGACGCCTCCACCTTTGTGCAGGCGTCTCCTATGGACGCCTCCACAAAGGTGGAGGCGGTTTAGCCAGACGCCCGTTTTTTTAATTTTCTGTTAAATTCAAAATTTTCAGGTTCCGTTGCAAGATTTTGGTGGTGATGGAGTAGATTACAGTGAGCTTTTTGACAGTAAAGAAATATTTACAACAATCGAGGAAGGTTGTAAATGGGCGAAACAAGTTGCAATAGGAGCCAGATTTTTTTTGGTTATATCATCATACAAACCAAAAGCAGATAACCGGATGGATTGTTACCTCAGATGTGATCGCATACGTGAGATGAGTTCTCGTGATACGAGTATTGCATTGCGAAAGAATACGAAAAGAAAAGGTTGCGGTTGTCGGTTTTTGGTAAAAGTGGTAGAGCGACGAGATCGTGATGGATGAGTTATTGTTTCTAGTAGCATCTATGGGCAGCACAACCACCTATTGTCAGTTTATTCAGAGGGCCACCGACATGTCATCGGACTTAGTGCTGGGGCAAAACAAATTGTTCGGGATATGACAGAGGCACAAGCAAGACCCCGTAACATTTTGTTGGCGGTAAAAAAGAAATTTCCGGACGATAATCCGAATCAAAGACACATTTACAACTTCAGAGAGTACATGAGGATGACGAAATCTGAAGACAGGAATCCCGCGCAGCAGTTTCTCAGGGAGGCAGTGCATCATAAATATTTGCATTGGATTGTGGCAGATGAAGAAACTAATGTGTTGACTCACGCATTTTTGGCACATACGACTTCAGTTCAGTTGTTGCGTACATACACATTCGTAATCTGTATGGATTCGACGTGTAAGACGAACAAGTACAAGATGCCTTTGTTTGAGATGGTTGGGGTTACTCCAACAAACATGAATTTCCTCGTCAGATATGCGATTTTGCAGGATGAGACTGGGTCTAGTTACCGGTTGGTGTTGGAGAGGTTGCGAGATTTGTTATTGGATATTGTTAGCCCGATTGCAATAATAACAGACCGGGAGTTGGGTCTGATGCGACCAGTGACAGAGGTTTTTCCTGAGTATGCTCATTTACTATGCATCTGGCATATCAACAAAGACGTGTACAACTACGCATACCACGTATTCGGCAAGGACAAGCAGCTTGCAGAGAGTTTTAGGCGTGAAAAGAGGAGGAGAGTCATGTTTTCTGATTCACAGGCGGATTATGATAGAGCAGTCCGTAATCTGAAGGATTCTTACAGTTCCTGGCCAGTGCCGACGAAGTATGTGGAAGACACGTGGTTGGCGCATAAGGAAAAATTCGTGTTGAATTGGACGAATCAAGTTTTTCATTTCGGCAACACTACGAACTGCAGGGTGGAAAGTGCGCATTCGGCTCTGAAAGAGTGGATCACTACATCGACTGCCGCTCTCGACACCCTTTTCGACCGCGTGAACTCGTCTATTGAAATGCAGCTGACGAATATTCGGAACTTTCTTGAAGATTCGAGACGTCGAAATTTGGCACAGTACATAGGTCCTCTGTTTCAGCATATAAATGACCGAGTTTCGCATCACTGTTTGTCGTTAATGACTCAGGAGTTGAAGAGAATGGAGGACTTAAGTGATGAAATTGAATATCGTTGTGGGTGTGCTTTCCTGACAACACATGTGATTCCTTGTGCTTGTACCATGTACGAGTGTTTGGCGTCAGGTGATGTAATTTATTTAGAGCAGATTCATCCATTCTGGAAAACACTTGTTATCGGAGAAGGAGTCCAGATGTCAGAGTTTGTTGATCAGTCAGCACAAGACGCCGAGCATTTTCGGAAGCTAGTGGATGAGATCTCGGAGAGCGACCCTGCAGTAATTCGTAGTAACTCTCGTATTTTATACGAACAGTTACACCCCGATTAGTCGAACTATGGAGTGCACAAACTCGAATCACCGGTCACAAACCGACCACCTCGATCCTTCCTAATGACCCACTCAGCTGAAGGACAACCGTGTCGCCCCCGTCCTCGACCGGACTGATGTACCGCCTCCTCCTGTGGCCCCAAGTCGTATCGGCCCCCATCGTCACTGTCGTCGTGACTCCTTACCTCATCTGAATCATCCTCGTCGTCGAAAGACTCTCCAGGTGTCTGACGACGACGTAACAAATCTCTCTCTCTCCTAACTGAAGCAGAAATACCACGTGTACGTGGATGACGAGGACCTGACTCGTCTGCTATACTACGTACCGCGCGTAAGGGAATTGATTTCCCTTTTCCTCCACGGTAACCCGATGACTATTAATTCAATTTTAAAAATACAAATTTATTAATGGATTTACTAAAATAATTAAACTAATTATTAACTTAATAATCGATTTATTTAGCAATTATCACAATTAATCAATAATCCTTTACTAAAATCGTACACAACTAATTACTAACATAATAATCAATTTATTTAGCGATTTATTTATTAATTATCACAATTTATAATCAATAAACGATTTACTAAACTAATTTAACTCATTATTAACATAATATTCAATTTATTTAAATTTTATCACAATTTATAATCAATTTTAACAAAAATTAAAAAAAACCGGGCGTCTGCGGGAGACGCCTACCCTACGTGGGAGATGTCTCCCGCAGACGTATGTTCCTTGGGTCAAGGGGGAGGCGGTTCCCGCGACCGCCCGATCGTTGGGTCGGGCGGCTCCCGCGGACGCCCGACTCAAAAATGTTTTTTTTTAAAATTAATTGAAATGAACAAGGTAATTTACCAGATGTGAGTAGTCAGGGGTATCCGCTGGTTCTTTTCCTGGCCTCCGAGACATTTTATGTGGTGAATAGAAGAGTTATATGAAGAGAAAGTTGTGTTAAAAGAGTGAAATGAGGAGTTATATTAGTAGAAATGGTAGATGGGCAAAAATGTAATCTTACGGGCGATTTAAGTAGTTTTACGACGACGAATAGCAGTTCAGTTTTGGTATACTCCTGTGAGATGACAAAACAAAGGGCAATCAATGGATTAGAGACAACCGTCTGGAGAGGCAATCATAGGGGATAAAACACTATGATCCCACGATCTCTTAAGATGATTTTTATTTGTGAAAACTTTATACTAGACCTAATACTTCCATCTTGGTATTGGGCAAACATAATTCAGAAGCAAACTGATAATACCTGTGCATCTATGGTGCAAGTAACACAAAGCTTCTGCAGCTCCGATCGCGATCTTCTGCCTTGTTATCCAATCCAATGACCGCACTTTACCCGCTCTATTTTTTCGGTACAACGAGCTTGAAACGTCCTTATTGCGCATGTACTTATACACAAAAAATTTCTTAGTATCACCCTCAAAGCAATGCCCCAAAAACGGCACCAATCTCGTACACGAAACCTGCTCGAAAAGATCATGTTCCGTTAGATAAAACTCATTTCCATGCAAACAACCATCAACCCTCTTCACAACGATCGATGTATCGTCCTCCAACGTTCCGTAGTAGAGGTCCCCCGAGTGGCCACGCTTGATAAGGTTGCGGTCGTTAAAATCGAAAGTTGCATTGGCCAATTGATCATGACTGAAGGTGTCTCCAATTGCAGGCCAATAAGCTGAATTCACGGTTGGAGGTGAATTCGCAGAGCTCATACTAGAATGCAAATTTGGATTGTGTTGTGTTGATTATTTGGTGTTTTTTGGCGTGGTTTGGTAGAGGGTTGACTTTGAAAACGGATAGATTAGATCGAGATGGTGGGATTAGAGAAGTGTTGTGGAATCGTAATGTCATCGTTCGAGAGATTTAAAAATGTTATAAAGTTGTCTTTAAGAACAGTAGGAACGACATCAAGAACAGTTGAAACTCATCCATTAGAGTCTATACTGGACTCCCAGAATCGGATGATCGAACCTCGTTCGGTTCATTGATATCCGATCAACAGAGTATTCCGGTGAGTTACTGGAATCTAGATAACGGACATCTGAACCATTTTCGGTCGTCCGGATCCGACCCACCATTTGGCTAACGGTTGACCGAAACCAAGTTGACAGTAACTGTCTGGCGATTCACTTAAACCTGAAGAACGGTCGACCAAAATCCGGACACGAGCAGTTTTTATTAAGGGTGTTTAGGCTTGTCATGAATTTTTCCTTTAAATACCTAAGTTGCTTTGAACCCTAATGTTTTTAGAATCATGAGAGAGAGAAAAGTTACCAAGTTGAGAGGTAGGTTTAACCACCTATACTCAGGAATCAGGATATTGGATTTAGGAAAAATGTTGTTGTTGGAGGAGAATCATCCAACTTCCAATCCGGTGTAGCAAATCATCTCCAGTTCTATTCTCCTTATACACCAACTCTTTCTACAGTGAAGCTCAATTCGTCTCTGTCGTTGTGATTTTTCTCAACATAAATCTAGTGTTGTGCTTGCTTGATTACTTGTGAAATTGCTAGGTGTTTGATGAATTGATTTGCTTGAGTTACATATGTTTTATTCATTATTTTGCATACGAACCGCACACTAAATATCCTAACAAAAATGAGTTCTGGATGATTTGAAAATGACATATTAGTTTTAAATGTGCTCTTTTGTTGATAATTGGTGTGACGTAAAACTCTCAAACGACATAAATATTAAATATATACAGGTTGAGCGTGGGGCGGGTTCAACGTGCCAATCCATCGTGATTGGCTCTATTTTATAAGATAAATGTACTTTTCAACTAGTTCAAAGAGGTTTGACCAATCGACCTGCTTGTTAAACGTGACTAACTTGGATTACCCTTGCTATGGATCAACAGTGTGGGTAATTTGGTTAATGAAAAAATATATCGTAGATCTTGATTTAAACATTTATTTGATTTAAACATTTATGATATTACATTCAAACGTTATGGTTCGCACGCAACAAGCATAAAAAAACTTGAGTTGTGGAACAACTGAACAAGTTCTAATATTTAGATTTTTCTTTGAAGTTTAAATAGTAATTTATAATAGTAAATTAACGTCGGCATATTTAAAGGTGATGGACCCCATTGTTAGTTTCTCACAATAGTGAGGTCAAAGTTAAAATTAACTCACGTTTCTAACTTAATAATACCATAATCACTTCCCTAAGTTAATAAATATTTGTAAAACAATTAAACGAAACTCACATCCACCCCACATGATCCAACATTCCAATCCAACACTATAATCCATTTTAACCTTTTCCCCCACTTTATTTTCGGCCTACCAGTGGAAAGATCCCAGCAAGATATCATTTACATTTCCCATGAAACACAAAATGGGAAATTTATGGCAACAAAAGAAAATTCTGACGGTTTCTATACAGATTTGGAGGCAAAAGAAAAATTCAAAACTTCATCACACAGATGATTTGTACAGAAAATGCAGTTTCAATATCTACTTTCGGGTCGACGATTTCACGAACGAGACAATAGCTTAACCATTCTACGAGCTCTTCTGAATCCTTCTAGATTGAAAGAGTTTCATGTAGAGGAGAATTGCCGAATAATTCGGACGACACTTGTCGAAAATCAACTGTCGTTTGAAGTCGTTGGCTCGGGGAAGATCTCGTTCGATACTTTCTTGTGGTGTTTTCCGATAATACGGTTTGGGGAATACTTGCCAGATGAGCCACAACGCTTTAAGCCAATTACCTCTGTACTTGGCTCGGAGACTGACGGTTCATCTGCTGAATTCCATAGCATTTGACGATGCGTGTTTCTCGCTTTAGCAGATCCCGGAATTCCATCTTCTCGCACCACATCCAAAGGCTTCTCTAATGCTTTCAAGATGCATTTCATGTTGGGCCTCTTTAACTCTGTTGGATGTAGACATGATCTCGCTACGATTGCCATTGACCACACTTCGTCTGTCAAATCCTCGTCCACAATAAGAGATGGGTCTAATATGGTTGTCAGAAGCTCTTTGTCGGTCGTGCTTATGTAAGGTAGGATTTGATCCAACAATTCAGTTGTCGTGCCTTCGTCCGAACCGCTAATGCCGAACTTACCAGTAACTAATTCGAGTAGCACTTTCCCAAAGCAGTAAATGTCGTACGCACGAGTCACTGGTCTCAAGTCTGAATTAACAACTATAGTCAGAACCACTCATTTGCTATCTCGATATCAAAATTGAGGAAGTTTGCAGGGAAATTCATTTGATTGCATACCTGTTGGATTTTCTGCTGAAGAACTGTAGATTCCAAACAAACAAAATATGGTCAAAATTGTATGACAGTGTATATACCAAAGTATGTAGATGTAATTTTTGAGTAAAATTTCTAGTAACAAAAACCAATGAACTTACTGTGATGATCCAAGTGATCTAATATCAAGACTTTGCCGCCCACTACTTTCTTCTACACAAACATGGCTAAGACTTCCCAATCGTACTTCGAATTTGTCGTCAAGAAGAATGCTAGTAGCTTGAATGTCCCTATAAACCATTAATGTTCTTTAGACATATATTGGCTATTATAACTTCCTACAAATCAGCTGACTGATGAGTTTTTTAATATTCATCATATTGAATGTTCCTCTTTGATAGATATTCAGCTGATATTAATGGTTTGGTTGAAGTTAGTGTCTTGCACTACAAAAACATCTAAGCAAGAAAACGGAAAACCACTGAACCTTGTTAAAACCAACTAAACAAGTTGTTGCCATTTGCTGATAGCAACAAAAAGACATAAGAAACATACGGTTGTTTTTATGTATGGCAATGTTATATTCTGTAAAGTAAGTAATTGTTACAAAGAAAACTTTGTGAAATACTATCATGACATGCCACAAACATAGCAAACAACTATTGTTAGATGCAATCTTAGGATAAGTGTAATGTCCCTGACCTTCATTAGAGGTTAAGTGGGGTTAAGAAGGGGTTTTGCCTTGGAAGGAGAGAAGGCATGGGAGGGATGGTGGTGATGTGACGTGGGTGAGGAAGGGTATGGTGGGTGTGGGTGTGGGTGTGGGTGTGGGTGTGGGGTGTTGGTTTAAAAACACAACCCACTTCCTTCTTCTTTTTTT
This sequence comes from Triglochin maritima, assembly GCA_963682175.1. Classification (NCBI taxonomy): domain Eukaryota; kingdom Viridiplantae; phylum Streptophyta; class Magnoliopsida; order Alismatales; family Juncaginaceae; genus Triglochin; species Triglochin maritima. Next base: position 2,158,903 of record OY821784.1, read on the forward strand.
CTTCTCCTTCTTCCTCACAAACATTCTCTCACCTTTCTCTTTTCCGGCGAGCAGTGGTGGAGGCGTGTTCACCGGCGGCGTGGCAAGCATGAGGGTGCGGAGGTCGTAGCAAGGAGGCAATCGCGCGAGGAGGATCTCTGGAGGCGAAGTTGCACGAGCGAGGCACCGGCGAGTTTCGTCGTCTTGGAAGGTGTGCCGGTTTCTTAGTGTGTTTATGTGTTGCTTACCCTCGTGTGGGTGAAATGTTGGTCGGTCGCAGGATGTCAGAGACCTCACCGGCGACGTGGTTGGCGTAAATCCTTCGCTGGTGCAAGGTTGCAGACGACCAACGGTCGACCAGTTCCTTCGGGCTGTCGACAAATGTAGTACTTTTTGCCCGACTTTAACCATCACCGGTCGGACAATGCCTTGTGGCGGTCGACCGGTAGTGCATTGTGCTGGTGGGTCGGGGTTGCCTGGTTGTTTTTGGTCGATTGGTTCCATGTTTTCGTTCGACCGGAACTTAAGTGTACTGGATTATTATGCATGATTGTTCGACCGTTGTTTTTATGTGTTCGACCGATATATGACTTAGAACTGCTAGGATGCCCTGATAATTTTCGGTCGACCGGGACCTCTGAGTCGGTCGACCGTTAGTATTGATTGATTTTGATCAGACTCCGGATTTTGACTACGTATCGGTCGACCGATTTTATACCTCTGTTCGACCGTTGGAACTTATGTTTTGCGCAGAGAGTTCGACCGTTGCAGACTTTCGGTCGACCGTTTGTGCACAGAACTGAATTCCCGATCCTTTTAGGATGTCAACTTTGTCCACGGAAACCTGTGTCCTCGCCTAGTACGTGAGCCGGGAGGTGACGGTGGACGCGTTACGTGTGTCTGCCCAGGGACCGCCGGGTGGAAGAGTGTGGGTGTTCAGGACACGTCACTTCCACGTATGGATCGTGACTTGATGTGATGGATTGATGGACTCTTGATAGGGTAGCATACCTGAGGGATCGCGGATCCCAATGTATGATGTTGTGCAGACACGCAACTGTCGTTGGGTGAGATGACTACCGACCTGGATGGCCACGGAGGTCGCTGCCCTGCTTTTATAACGGCGAAGTTGGTGTTTGCGACTCGTGGAGTCTGATGACCCGGCGGACTTCGGTCCGGACCCGTCCGATGTTGTGTCGGACGTATGTTGGACCACCGATGTTGTGCCGGTGATGCCGCCGATGCTGTTCCGGTGATGATGGACCGATGTTGTTCCGACTATGATGTTTGATGGGCCGATGTTGTTCCGGCTATGTTTTCCTCAGCTGGGCACCTACTGAGATGATGATTGATGGACCGACCGAGCGACGGCTCCGTCGGGGTGGTTTCGGCCACGAAGTTACAGATCTGTGTCTTATGACGCGGACCTGGCGGATGCTCCTTGCTGAACTCCATTTTTAGTGTAGTCGTGTGTGGGGAGTGTCACGTCTTGTTCCGCTAGACCGTATGTTCCTACGGTAGGTCTCCTTGGGAGACCCGATGATGATTGTCGGACTGATGTCTCGTGTTACCCTTCGGGGGAACTGTTTTCCTTACTGCAAATTACATGACATGCTACTAGTATGATATATTCATTTGTACTACTACATGCATATATGTGAGATTGACATACGGGATTTCCTTATGGGAACTCAGGCATTGTTGTTGCATGTTTTATTTCAGGACCGCAGTAGGTCCAGTTGGGGTGGAGTCGGCGGACGCGCGCATTTTGAAATCGGATCCTTTTGTTCGGACCACTGAGGTCGACATGATTACTTGTCTCTCCTTTTGTTATATCTGATGTAATCATGTAGCTTTTTGACAAACTCTGATGTAATATGGTGCACCGCTTGAGTGTTTTTATGATAAGTAATAATCACGTCTTTTGATTATTAGTCTCTGATGTCTTGATGATAAATTTTAAATTCTGCTGTTTCGGGATGTTACGATGAGCCCTTTGATGCAACTATCTTTTGATATGAATTTTATTTGTATAAACATTAGAAGAAAGCTGATCGTATAATCATGGTATTGGCCTATATAATTTAGAAACAAACTGATTATAGCTATGATTACACCGATGATTGTAATCAATGTATTGGACTAATATGATAATACCTATGAACGCGGGGTGGCACGCATGTATGATGAAAGTAACCTAGAGCCTCCGCGACCCCAATCGCAATCTTCTGCCTCGTTATCCAATCCAACGACTTAACATCCTCTTGTCCCGGTCCAATCTTTTGGTGCAACGAGCTTGACAAATCCAAATTCCGCATGTACTTGTACACAAGAAGCTTCTCATTCTCATGCTCGAAACAATTGCCCAAATATGGCACCAATCTTATATGCGAAACCTGCGTAAAAAGGTCAGGTTCCACAATGTAGAAACTCTTAACATCGACCCGCTTCACAACAACCGGTGTTTCGCCTTCTAAGGTTCCGTAGTATAGGTCCCCCGAGTGCCCACGCTTGATAAGGTTGCTCTCGTTAAAGTCCGAAGTCGCGTTACCCAATTGCTTATAAGTGAAGGTATCTCCGGAGGGTGGTGAATTACCGAAATTCGCTGTAGGAGGTAAATTTCCAGAGCTCATACTAGATTGCAAATTTCCCGAATACCGAGTGTGTGTATGATTTTCAGGATTTTCTGGATCGGGGGCGGTTGCATTTTGTCTTCTCAGACATATAAGCACGACGAAAACCGATGCTGCCACGAGGATTAGACCTCCAATGGATCCGACGAGGACGTAAATGACGACTTCTCTAACTTTCTTATCAGTTTTTTCCTGTTTCTGCCCCTGCTTTGGTTTAGGATTGGATTCCGGTGTATCAAATTTAACCCCTCGGCTCGAATAAAACTGCTTGCAATCCGTCAAATTCCTCTGACTCGAAGCGTTGCTGAAGCAATTATGCCCAATGGAGAAGTTGGTGCTCCGGTCGAACGGCTCATCGCCCGCTAAGTAATTGGAAGAGATGTCGAGGAATTCCGCCTTCCAGAGTGAATTTGCGAATTCAGACGGGACGCGACCGTAAAGGAGATTGTGGGAGAGATTGAAAACAGCTCCACTATTGTTAAAATTCACAGTGGAATCCGGAAGCAATCCGGTAAAGCTATTGTAAGAGAAGTCCAAAAACCGCAACCCGGACGATGAAAAACCAGGCAATTTTCCGGAGAAATTGTTGTGGCTCAAATCGAGCGATGTAAGCCGAGAAAAGTCCTTAAAGACGTCCTTCGGGACCTCACCGGAGAACGAGTTGTTCGCCAAATTCAAAACCATCAAACTCCTCATCCTTTTCAGATCTTCCGGTATAAAACCGGAGAGAGCATTATAACCAAGATCGAGAACGGTGATCGAATATAAGTCCCCGATCGCACCGGGAACGGACCCACTAAGCTTGTTTCCAGAGAGGTCCAGCCTCGTTAGATTCCGGAGATCGCCAAAACTCGGAGGGATCGATCCAGTAATATAATTACGACCCAGATTAAGAATCGAAAGGGTGGTCAAGTTGCCCAGAGACTCCGGTATGGTCCCGTTAACTTCTGACCGGGTTAAGTCCAACGTGGTGAGACGTAAACTTGGTCCGAACCAATCTGGTATCGGTCCAGGGAGCGCAAAACCACTCGAGTTGAAGTATTCGAGTTTAGTGAGGTTCCGAATGGTATCCACGTCGAACCGGGCTGTTTCTGTACCATTCACCGTGCGGTTTAAACTGGAGAGGTGAAGCCCGGTTACCCGACCCACCGAGCACCGGACTCCGGTCCAACGCTTACATGGATTGTGTTTAAGAGGCCAGTATTTGTCTTGGATGCCCAAAGACCCCTTGAGAGCGTAGAGAGCCAAGAATTCTTGGAGGTAGACTAAGCTTTGAGACGAGGATTGGAAAGCAAAGAAATGGACTGTGAGGATGAGGAGAAGAAATGGCGATGGAAGTCCCATTAAAGGAATGGACGGCTGGGATTGGAAAAGAGAATCGATCGTCTACCCCATGTTGGTGTGAAGTTGGTCGAGGTTACTGGTATTGTGTTGTGTTGTGTTTTTCTTAGGTGGGAAAGAGGGGATTGACTTGAAATCGGATTAGATTGAGGTGAGGGGATTAAGAAGTGATTAAGGAAATGAGGAATCATTATCTGGGTTGCTTTGAGGAGTTTAAAAAATGGTCCTGTGTAGATTGCACGTCGTCTACGGGAAGTTTTGTAGTGTATTTATTGGTTGGATTGGTCATCCGTAACAGAAAAGGAGATTAATAAATGTATAAGTAAATAAAACAAGTAAGTTGATTCTTAGTTAATTTTAAACTTAATTGTTGACTCTCTTAGGAGAGGGCAATACGAAGTGTCGGCGTTGCAGCACGTGAGTATGTCGGTAAGGAGGTAATTAAGGTTTGTTAACGAAATGAGATTGCAATCCGGATTAGAAAACAGATTATTTCCGACTAATAGTCGTGAGGAATTTCATTTGTGTAAGTGAAAAATTACGTGACTATTGGTGTTTGTTTTGTAACGACAACTTTAGGTTAATACCTAACTTGTAAATTGTAATGACAAAAATCCTATGTATCATCTTATGGGCGAATTTTTTCAGTAAACCATCGCAAGGGCCTCAACAAGATCCAGCCCAATGTCGAAGTTTGCCGCGTCAGTTCTAATTAGTAATTACAAAATGAAGCTTAATTACGAAGTTATCCACATAATAAGTTAAGGGTTAATTGCAATTTGACTCATTATCTTTCTGTCGTTGGCACTTCACTTCCCACCCCTAACTTATAAAATGTAACAATTTGCCCATCTATCTTTTCACTTGTTGACATTTTAACTATTTTATTACTTTTAAGTTTTCAACCAAAAAATGACCAAAATGACTTCAACTCAAAATTCCAAAGTTATCTCAATTTTTTGGTAAAAACTATTAAAAAATTAATGTTTAAAATAAACAAGATACTATGTAGGGATTATTTTTTATGTTTTTCTAAAAGTAATTGTGTTAGTTTTGGATTTTCAGGTTGATAAAAGTTTGATCATTTTTAGGTCAAAAGACTCAAAACTAATGCAAAATGCTAACAAGTTAAATGAGAAAAGACAAACTAATACGTTTTAAATGTCAATTGTGCAAAGTGTCAACTATCCGAAGGTCAGGAGTCAAACTGCAACAAACCCATAAGTTAATGTAGTCAAATAATAATCTTTGGTGGTCATGTAGATGACCAAAGTCGTGGAGTGGGTTGGAAGAATTTTAATTTAGTATAATTTACAAATCTTTGAAATTAGGTGATGTCACGAGTAAAACTTATAAGAGTAGTTATATACGGACGCGAGCGTCCGTGACGCGTCCTACGTGGAATAACACGTCAGCTGCCAGGTGTGCGTCCAGTCAACCAAAACCTCTGCGCGGGGAAATGTATACGAATTGTTGGGTGCGACGGTTCATTTCCCTAAATCACGATTTGTTGGGTGCGACGGTTCATTTCCGTGCGACGGTTCATTTCCCTAAATCACGATTAGACGGTTCGACTTCACGTACATCAGTAGCGGCGGTACAGCATTCGAGTAACTTTCCCCATTTCACCCGGAGTTCCTTTCCATACGCTCATCCAAAACCTTCATTGCTCCAAAACCTTTCCATTCCAGTAACGAAAACCAAGACAAGGCGAAAATGGATCCTTCTCTACCTGAAACCTCCATTGCTCCTGAAATTGTAGCCGTGCAGGTGTTTTGTCAACCATGTTCTTTCTGGTTCATTTTAAGGTTCATTATTGGCCTCTAACAATTTTTTTGTGTGGTTTAAGGGAAGCACGTACTACTTCCGCGAAACCAAGTGCGGTTTCGCGGCCCTTCACAAGCAGTTCGACCGGATGAAGGAGGAGGAGAAAAATGTCTTCCAACGGACGCCTTTCGGTCACTTCCTCAGCTTTCCTCACGTCACAACTGACAACGAGATACTGGGTTGGTTCGTCGAACACTTCGACGCCAATGAAGTCGGTCTGAGAATAGCCACTGGGGTGGTCCCATTTACGGTAGAAGACGTCGCCCTTCTACTTGGACTAAGAGTACATGGGCAGAGAGTGGATATGGATGTTATGTACGTAGCGAAACGTGACGGGGTTAACCTCGACAACACCCAGCTACTGGGTCATCTTACCGCCACGAGCAAGATGGGCGAGGAGGAGGAGCACGTCCGACTCCTTATTTCTATGATTTTCAATCATTTTTTGTTCTTCGATGGATCACTGCGAACTAAAGCGTGGTACACGAAACACCTTAAGAACCTCAAGCGCCTCAAGAGATATGCGTGGGCAAATGCGGTTCACACTTTCTTGGTTGAAGGCCTGGAGGAAGCCCAACGGGACCTCTCGAGGAGGAGATCGTCAGCGAACTTCTCTATGAAGCAGGGCTACGTGTCTGGTTGCGTTGCCATATTACAAGTAAGCATCTTGGTCCGGAATGAGTGTTGTGTCAGTCCGGAATAGTGTCGGTTTATGTCCGGAATAAGTGTGTTGCCTGTCCGGAATAGTCCTGTATGTGTCCGGAATGACTGTCTTGCTTGTCCGGAATACGTCTTGTGTCTGTCCGGAATACGTCTTCTGTCTGTCCTGAATAGTGTTGTCTCTGTCCGGAATAAGTGTCTTGAGGTTTTCCGGAATAAGTGTCTTGTGGTTGTCCGGAATGAGTGTTGTGTCAGTCCGGAGTAGTGTTGGTTTATGTCCGGAATAAGTGTGTTGCCTGTCCGGAATAGTCCTGTATGTGTCTGGAATGATTGTCTTGTCTGTCCGGAATACGTCTTGTGTCTGTCCAGGATAAGTCTTGTGTCTGTCCTGAATAGTGTTGTCTCTGTCCGGAATAAGTCTTGTGTCTGTCCGGGATAAGTTTTGTGTCTGTCCTCAATAGTGTTGTCTCTGTCCGGAATAAGTGTGTTGCCTGTCCGGAATAAGTGTGTTGCCAGTCCGGAATAGTCTTGTATGTGTCCGGAATACGTCTTGTGTCTGTCCGGAATAAGTAATTTGTATGTCCGGAATACGTCTTTGTCTGTCCGGAATAAGAGTTGTGTCTGTCCGGAATAAGAGTTGTGTCTGTCCGGAATAAGAGTTGTGTCTGTCCGGAATTAGTGTTTGGTCTTTCTGATTAACGTTATGAGACTGTCCTGGGGATGTTATGTTTCTGTTTTTTAACTTATTCCTGTTTTCAGGTGTGGCTTTGCGAGAAGTTCAAATTGGGGGATCCCCGGTCTGCATTTCCACGGTTCAAGTGTTGGACCGAAATGTTTAGCAGACGTAATCCGTAATCCGGACATTGATGTAACGTAATCCGGACATACTGGTAACTTAATCCGGACATAAATACAACTTATTCCGGACAGAAATTAACGTAATCCGGACAGACAAACAATGTAATTCGTACAGCCTAAGTACGTATTCCGGACATACTGGTTACTTAATCCGGACATAAATAAAACATAAACCGGACATACTGTAAACTTAATCCGGACTTAAATAAAACTTATTCCGGACGGACATATAACGTAATCCGGACAGACAAAAATGTAATCAGGACGGCCTAATTACGTATTCCGGACATACTGTTAACTTAATCCGGACTTAAATAAAACTTATTCCGGACGGACATATAACGTAATCCGGACAGAAAAAAATGTAATCCGGACGGCCTAATTACGTATTCCGGACATACTGTTAACTTAATCCGGACTTAAATAAAACTTATTCCGGACGGACATATAACGTAATCCGGACAGAAAAAAATGTAATCCGGACGGCCTAATTACGTATTCCGGACATACTGTTAACTTAATCCGGACATAAATAAAACTTATTCCGGACGGACATATAACGTAATCCGGACAGACAACCAATGTAATCCGGACTGCCTAATTACGTATTCCGGACGTACTGGTCACTTAATCCGGACTGCCTAATTACGTATTCCGGACATACTGGTCACTTAATCCGGACTTTGATGTTACGTAATCCGGACAGACATATAACGTAATCCGGACATACTGGTAACTTAATCCGGACATAAATACAACTTATTCCGGACAGATATTAACGTAATCCGGAAAGACAAACAATGTAATTCGTACAGCCTAAGTACGTCTTCCGGACATACGGGTCACTTAATCCGGACATAAATAAAACATAAACCGGACATACTGTTAACTTAATCCGGACTTAAATAAAACTTATTCCGGACGGACATATAACGTAATCCGGACAGACGATCAAGCAAAGAAAGGGTTGAATCTTATGCAATAATACAATGACTTTCAACAAAATTACATACAATGACTTTCACCAAAATTACATACAATGACTTTCAACAAAATTACATACAATGAGTTTCAACAAAATTACATACAATGACTTTCAACAAGATTACATAGGAATAATTTCAACCAAGGACAAATACAATAATCAAGGAGGAACTCCCTCGTAATGCAAATTCATGTCCCAGTCATCGAAATCGTGATCCCCCGGTTTGGGTGCTGCAGGGTGTAACGGGGGTAGAACCTTCTTCCTGTTGATTTTCTTAACGTTACTTTTAATTATTTTCTCAGACAAAGAAATCCGTCGTTTGCTCGGCGGTCTGCCTTTCCGTATTGTCTTATCCGGATTGAGAACGGATGTACCAGCGAACACAGGATCAGGTCGTTGCATACGTTCCTTAAGCAACTCAAGTGCCTCTACCGCCTGAAGATATCTGTCGTTTGAGTCGAAAGCGGCCTCGGCGATCCAAAGCGCACGACCCATTATGTCGTCGTGGCGACGAAGCGCATCGTTCCCCGTTATGCCGCTTTGAAGAGGAAACTTGACTCCATAGCTCCTTCGGATATCCTTCCTCCATCGGTGGACGATGTAAGACTCGGGGAGCAACGCGTTTGGACGTATTCGGGCAATAACAACATAAACGTGACAACATAGGATGCCGACGTGATCAAACATCCTGCAATCGCATACCCACTTCTCATCGATAATTTGCACTGTGAAACGTTTCGACAATGGGAGGATATGTGTCAATACATGTTCGGTCACGTTGTAGTGCAATGTGTCGTCCTCGTTGAACTCATCCTTGATGTCGCAGTACATCATCTTCCCAATTTCTAACTGCACCTTCTTGAAGACACCCACCGTATACAACTCGCTCAATTGCCTCTCGAATGGATATTTCGAAATCAATTGCGGAGCCTTATGCTGACAATCGAAATCAGACTGAGCTTCCTTCTCATACTTGTGGCGTAGTGCGAGTTCGTATTGTTGAACGAACTGCTTAAGTGTCGTCCTTGATGTGAGGTACTTATCGAAGAAGGCGTTCATACCCTCACTTCTCTGGGTTGATGCCATTCCGGCGGAAAAACAATCCCGCGAAAATGCAGGTACCCAGTGCTCTCGAATTGCATAAATGGATCGGAGCCAATTATTGTCGTGCAACTCGAAATCATCTAGAAATCCCTGCCAATTCCGCTCGAATTCTGCCGGAGTCTTGGAATCGAATACACAGTTGTTGAGGTCAAACAACGTATGCTCCCGGTACTTCTTGGGCAGCTTCACAGGGGCCTTATTCATTATGTGCCATATACAAAATATGTGCCGCGCTTCAGGGAACACAGTCCTCACAGCCGAAGCTATGGCGCCACATTGGTCTGTTATGATCGCCGGGGGGCTTGTATCTGCACACAAAGCGATCAAGATAAAAACATATGTTAATCCGGACAGAAATAACGTAAACCGGACAGACGTCAAGGGTAAACCGGACGAGCAAAAGACGTAAACCGGACAGACGTAAGGGATAAACCGGACGAGCAAAAGACGTAAACCGGACAGGCGTCAAGGGTAAACCGGACAGACGTAAGGGATAAACCGGACGCGCAAAAAACGTAAACCGGACTTACGTAAGGGATAAACCGGACGACCAAAATACGTAAACCGGACAGACGTAAGGGATAAAACGGACGAGCAAAATACGTAAACCGGACAGACGTAAGGGGTAAACAGGACGAGCAAAAGATGTAAACAGGACAGACGTAAGGGATAAACCGGACGAGCAAAATACGTAAACCGGACAGACGTAAAGGATAAACCGGACGAGCAAAAGACGTAAAACGGACAGACGTAAGGGAGTAACCGGACAGGCACACAACGTAAAATGGACAAAGCCGGACAAAATAAAACACGTACCGTTCATGCACGTCAACCATGTTTGGAACAACCAAATGTAATTTTGTGTCGTCTCGGAAGAGAGGAGTGCGCAACCGAGTAGGACGGACTGGTAGTGGTGATTTACCCCCACAAATGGGGCAAAAGGCATGTCATACTTGTTTGTTATGTATGTTGTGTCGAAACATATTGCATCTCCAAAGTAAGAGTAAGCAGCTCGAGACCGACTGTCGGCCCAGAACACATTTCGTAGTCTGCCTTCGTCGTCCATATCCATTACGTAAAAGAAGCGGGAATCATTCTTCTGCATCCTGATGAAATAATCTTGGATAACTTGCCTATCTCCTGGTCCCATTTTGAGGTTTCTAACATCGTTCACAACATTCCTGCGAAACATAATTTTTATGACAAAGCTAAATGCGTAACTTCAACCAGGTTAAGTGGAGAATAAATAACCTTAGGTCCCGCTCGTTGAAAGACAATTTATCGTGACCTCCAGCTTCGACCACAAAAGATTGCATGGTCTTGGCGGCAGATATACCGACAGCATCATTGCACGAAATGCGTGCTCTGGCGGACTCCGGGACGGATCGTTTTTGACGGAGGAAGCGCATCTGGTCTTCCGACAGCATGGCGTGATTATGTTCTAGATCTACGTAGTTAATTACGTAGCCTCTGGATGGATTACCGGAGACCCTAATCCGCGCAGTGCATTCGACCCTACCGGATAACCTATGTTTCGGTCTACCTTCACCTTGGTTTCCGGGAGCATTACCTTCCTTTGAGCAAGTAAGAGTGGCCCGTATAACAACACCACGATCGTAATGAGATTGCCTTATCTTCACACCAAAACCACAGGAATCGGCGTATGAAACGTAAAATGCTTTGGCTTCTTCGAAGGAAGGAAAATTCATCATCACTTGAGGGACGTTGGAGGCAGGAGCCGGATGTGAGGACACATTTACGAGTGCCATTACAGTACAACAAAAATGGAGGAAGGAGAGAAGAAGGAATGGTTCGTAGGATCGGAATAACCTAGACACTCATATTTGTATCTCCGTGACGCGCCAAACAATAAGAAAGAAGACGGAGGACGTGCTGATTTGAAAAGCATTAAATGCGATGGTGGACGCATCGGGAAAATAAAACAACATCAACAAAAAATCAGGAGTAAGTAGTTCGTCTGTCCGGAATAAGTGTTCCGTCTGTCCGGAATAAGTAGTTCGTCTGTCCGGAATAAGTGTTCCGTCTGTCCGGAATAAGTATTCCAACTATCCGGAATAAATAGTAACTGAAGAAAATGAATGATGTGTGTGTCCGGAAAAAAATGAATTTAATAAAGAGAAGGGAAGAAATAGGACGAAAGAATGGAGTGATTTGAGACGCATTAATGAGGGATGGCGAGGGATGGCGAAATTTGTACGAAACGAGGAATAAACTAAACAAAGAAATTGTTTCTGGGGAGAGAGCGAACTCAGCCGCGTCTGCTGACTGGGTTGCCCACATCAGCCATTCTGCTGACTGGGTTTGCAGCGTCCGTGACGCGAAGCGTTCAACAAACATTTCCCAACTTATAAATGGGTCTTGAGTCTTGACTATGGTTAAGTAACATAAGGATCCTTTAAACTAAAATGTCACAATTATACCTCTTAAACTTTGAATGTGAACACTTTAGTTTTTTTTCCATCAATTGTTATTTTTCAACATGCATCGTTATATTCTTTGTTGTTGTCGAACATATTTATAATATATTTTCATCGTAAGGTTCAAATCAGACGGAGGTCTAATTTGTTTATGTTTTGGTTTGATTCGTACCACATTAGACCCAATACATATCAAATATGACTTCCGAATTGGTTAGAACTTTACCATAAAAATCATTTAGTTGTTTAGCAAAATGAAAAATTCAAGAAAAATCGCTAAATTTGTTGAAAAGGTCAAATTTATGATGAATATGGGGTCAAATTGTAAAAATTAAAAGGGTGTAAGTGTGGTATTAAGGTTTAGGACGTCTAACTTAAACTCACCTATAGTACAAGGGGTAAACTGTATGTTACCCTTATAAATTATGTTTTTGAGAATAACCCTGATAAATTATATACCAAGGTGTAAGTGTGATAGATTTTTAATGCAACTACCTAATTCTATACTCAAGAAAAAAGAGAATAAACTTATAAATTATGTGGTCAAATATTTGATCGTTTCTCCTTAAAATATAAAGATTCTCTGTACACAGCAATTATTGCGTGATGCCAAATTTGTACCTGAAAAATATCAGTGCCAGATGAGGGCATTATCGTCTTTCTACAGTCTAGATATTTTGGTATCTTCAGAAGAACGGCCCCACTGTGGATATTTTCATGAGGCATTTCCAAGGTTGTTAGGTGGGGTAAGTGGGTTGTGGGCTCGTGAGTATTACCTAATACTGCTAAAATATTCCTACACCATTTTTACCCGATAAGTCCCAAAATTCTTTCAATTCGTGTAAAATTCTGTAAAAATTGTATTCGATGAGTCGGGAAAAACAATGAGAATTTTCTTTATATTTGCCCTTTTTATTTTTTTGGATTTTAATATTAAACATAGTTAACTTTTTATAATAAAAAATGGTTTTGAATTGAGAAGAAGACACCTTTATGCAAAAATTGTAGGGGTTAATGTAAGAGTACTTTACGATGAATTAAAATTATATATAGTCGTTAAAGATGTGTCCGAGACTCCGGGTGTGGGTAAAAATTATGGGTGGAGAGAGATTTTGGGGGTAAGCAAACATAAGAGGAGTGACGTTTCATGATTTTTACTGGGTAATAATCTTCAATTTGGAAAAACTTAATCGGATCCGACCAAATTAATACTAATCGGGCTAGTTATTTATTTTTATCCTCTACAATATATTTCTACTAAATAAAAATAAGTTATTAAAATTAATACAAAGAAGAAAATATAAAATTATATATATTTTATCATAAGAAGAAGGGAATGAATTGCCCCCTCCCATCCCACAAACGAATAGTTCCTTGGATCTAAAAGATAATATCTAGCGTGAAATAAGTGATTAAACTATACTTTTAAAAACTTTAAATAACTAAATAGGATTATGTATGTATAAATATTAGTAAAACGATTAATGGACGTTTGCGTCCGGGACGCGCACTGACGTGGTCAGTCCAGTCAGCAACAATATATTTATTTTGTGTCACATGCAACTTATACTCTTCCAATGCAACATTACGTTTCCCAATGCAACATTTCGTTTCACTATATAACATTTATTTTGAAGGAAATTTGTTCTAAAAGTTTTTACTTTTAAATGTCAATTATTATGAATTGAATGAGAAATCATTTTGTTCATTGTCTATGTTATTCGTCTTTTAGAAGTGTTAATGAAGGGACTCTTGGTCCTTAACCGTAGAGCTCTAAAAGATAATGCTTTATATAAAATAAAAGATATTCGCAATCATGGTAATTAACATGAGACATTAATTACCGAGTTAAGATTGTCGTGTTGGTCATTGATCATTGTAGCTCTACAAGTGAGTGACAACACGGGTACACGGAAAGGAAAATACTACTTTTGTATACTGAATAGACCTAATAAGTAAGACATTATAGAATTGTGTTTTCTGTGACATTAATGTTTTACTGTGTCCTTGGTCCTTTGATATGAGACTTATATCCGATCACTTAAGAAATGCTTGATTAGACTAGTGTCTTGGGCTATCGATATGTGTAGTGTGAAGACATTGATTGGTTAAGTATGACTTTTGTTGGAGAATATAGTTAGTAAAAAGATTATCATTGTCCTTCTTAATTGAGTAATGATATTAAAGGCCCCTTGATAAAGCAAAGTTATAATGTGCACAATGTGATTTGAGTTAAGTCACATATTTATAACTAGCTTAAAGAGATCAAGAAATGAATACTAATACAAAGATGAGACAAATACTACTTTGTGTGTATTCTTAATATCACGAGGCAAGGGACGGACACAAGTGGTGCACTCCATCACTAAATGGATTGGGTTTTGGTTCCAGTGGAATTAAGACATCTAACTAATTGGGAGCTATAATGTGTAGCTAGATACCGTTTATAGCTTGTGATATTAAGCTCTTAATATCACTGCCAACTTAGTTTAGATCCTCCAATATGTCACACCACAAAACCGGGAAACACGAAATGGGGATTTTGAGTTCATAAGGTGTGTCGGGTTTCATGTAGAAAATATGACACATGTAGTGAACAAGCAAAATCAAAATTATGTTGTGATTAATAACATAATTAGAATCTAAATTAAATTCATATGTGATGTAAATATTATGGGGTGTAATGATTTATCATTACATAGGATAATATGTTACATAAGTTGTGAACTTACTACTAATCCCGAAATGTCAAAATTTGTAGGGGTTAAACCGAAATTTGACTAGTCTGCGGTACTGTGCAAAAACGGTCGACCGCTAATCGGTAAACAGTCGACCGAATGTTGCACGTTCGACCGAAATGTTGCACGGTCGACCGGATGTGTCTCGATCATAATAGGGAATTTCGTTCGTTCGTTTTCGGTCGACCGACTGATGTACTTCGGTCGACCGAATATTGCGATGAAATAATTTTTGTTACGAACGGTCGACCGAACCTCCAAACGGTCGACCGATCCAGACGGTTTCTGCAGAATTAATTATATCATGCATGAAATTGGTCCATACCTGATTTAATTCGTGGCTGAGATTATTTGTTAGCAAATAATGGATGGTTAGATGAAAGTTTGCATGAAATCATGGGCAAGAGGTTGCACATGAATATGTAATTTGGAGAGAACTTATAAATACATTTTTATCTCATTACCTTATTAATTCATTCATTATATTCTTGTGCAAACATCTCTCTCTATAATTCTCCATGAATTTTCCTTAATTCTTGAGTTTAGTTTTAGTTTTCAGAGATATTCTTCTCAAGGAAACTAAAGAGGGGTTAGTAGTTAGATTCAAAACCCTATTGGAGATTGAGAGGCTAGCTCTTCTCTCTCCGATCGTGTTTAGAGTTTGGTGAATACTCGGGGGCATCCGGCGCAACGACAAGCATCCATTACGTCTTCAAATCATCAAGAAGTTTTAGAGAACTTCTAGGTATGAAATTCGGAGTCCATGTTTGTTTTAATAAAGTTTTGGAACTAGTTGTTGAAACAAACTGGTGCATCCATGAAACAAATCATATAAAATTGTAATTGATCCTTATTGTGCATAAGAAATTCGAAAATATATATGTGCAATTAAACTAGAAATCCTACATATTTTCCCAATGTAACTTTTTGATTCCCCTACGGAAAAACCTACAACATAAAATTGACAGACGAACACCTTATTCTGTCCAGAATAAGTTCTGTGATTGTCCAGAATAAGTTAAAAGTCTGTCTAGAATATGTTGTGTGTCTGTCCAGAATAAATTCAAAGTCTGTCCAGAATAAGTTTAAAGTCTGTCCAGAATAAGTTCAAAGTCTGTCCAGAATAGACTGTGTGTCTGTCCAGGATAAGTTCAATGTCTGTCCAGAATAAGTTCAAAGTCTGTCCAGAATAAGTTGTCTGTCTGTCCATAATAAGTTTAAAGTATGTCCAGAATAAGTTGTGTGTTTGTCCATACTAAGTTCGAAGTCTGTCATAATAAGTTTTATGTTTGTCCAAAATAAGTTCAAAGTCTGTCCAGAATAAGTTCAAAATATGTCCATAATAAGTTCTGTGTTTGTCCAGAATAAGTTCAAAGTCTGTCCAAAATAAGTTCTGTGTGTGTCCATAATAAGTTCAAAGTCTGTCCAGAATAAATTCAAAATCTGTCCATAATAAGTTCTGTGTTTGTCCAGAATAAGTTCAAAGTCTGCCCAAAATAAGTTCTGTGTGTGTCCATAATAAGTTCAAAGTCTGTCCAGAATAAGTTCAAAGTTTGTCCAGAATAAATTGTGTGTCTGTCCAGAATAGATTGTGTGTCTGTCCATAATAAGTTCAAAGTTTGTCCAGAATAGGTTGTCTGTCTGTTCAGAATAGATTGTGTGTTTGTCCATAATAAGTTCAAAGTTTGTCCATAATAAGTTCTGTGTTGTCCATAATAAGTTCAAAGTTTGTGCATAATAAGTTCAAAGTCTGTCCATAATAAGTTCAATGTCTGTCCAGAATAGGTTGTGTGTCTGTCCAGAATAAGTTCAAAATCTGTCCATAATAAGTTCTGTGTTTGTCCAGAATAAGTTCAAAGTCTGTCCAAAATAAGTTCTGTGTGTGTCCATAATAAGTTCAAAGTTTGTCCAGAATAGGTTGTGTGTCTGTCCAGCATAGGTTGTGTGTTTGTCCATAATAAGTTCAAAGTTTGTCCATAATAAATTCAAAGTTTGTCCATAATAAGTTCTATGTGTTGTCCATAATAAGTTCTATGTGTTGTCCATAATAAGTTCAAAGTATGCCCAGAATAGGTTGTGTGCCTATCCATATTAAGTTCAAAGTTTGTTCAGAATAAATTGTGTATATGTCCATAATAAGTTTAAAGTATGTCCAGAATAAGTTCAAAGTTTTTCCATTATATATTTAAAGTTTGTCCAGAATAAGTTGTGTATCTGTCCAGAATAAGTTGTGTGTCTGTCCAGATTAAATTGTGTGTGTTCAGAATAAGTTGCATTGGGAAAAAGGTTGCATGGGCAACAAAATGTTGCATTAAGAATCAAAATGTTGTATCGGGAAAGTAAAAATTGCATGTGACACAAAATAAATATTCTACTTAATTAAGTTCAAAAAGTAAAAGACATTTGAATTTTGTCGAATGGACTGCTAACCGTAATATTATATAATCAGGATAAGCACAACTTCAAAAGTATAAATTGTATATAAATTTGGAACTATTAATATACAAATAAACATCGATACTCATTTCACGAATACACAAAATCGAATATTCTGGATTTAAACACTGGGTTTCAATTGCCCAATTCTCGAGTACGAACATAGACTGATATCAGAATAATATAACGTTCTCTGCCAAAAAAAATCTTTGGCGACCATTATCCAGGTAACACGTTAACCAAAACGCTACGGCGGTACAGCGCACCGCTTTCCCGACCCGATAACTAACCCGGAGTAAACCATACTAGTTACCTGCCAACCACGGTCAGGCCCACTCCCTCCCTATAAATGCCCACGGAGCAAACCCTAGTTTCTTCGTGCTCTACAGAGGTGGGTTGGTTTTTTCCCCCTCTTTCCCCTCCCGTTCTCCGCTGTCACCGTCCCTTTCCGTCCCCGATGGCCGCCAGCGACGTCGAGTACCGCTGCTTTGTTGGTGGCCTCGCCTGGGCTACCGATGACGGCTCCCTCGAGAAGGCCTTCGGCCAGTTCGGCGAGGTCATAGAGTCCAAGGTCCGATCTGATGTTTTGGTTAGGGATTTGGTTGATTCTTGTTTGAGTTCGTTTTTTCGGTTGTTTCCGAAGTAGTTTTCGCTATTTGACGGTTTCGAACTGGTTTGTTTAAGTTTTCTTTTTGTTAACGTTGACGGTTGCCCAAGTGTCGGAGATTTGTTGGATTTCTGGCGATTTTGTCTTTTAACCGTCAGATTTGGTAGATTTCGCTTTTCTCATGTTCTGGACTTACAAAATATTATGTCTCGGAATTTGAGTTTCAGTTTCTTAAGCTCCGTATCGCTCCATTTTTCAGTTTTTTTGCATTTTTAACTGTCAGTTATTATGTTGGATTTATAGTGATGTTCTTATTATCCTTCAGATTTGGTAGATTCGGCCTTTTTTCTTGTTTTGGATATAAATATTAGCCTCGTCACCTTCGATTCTGTTTCAGAATTAAAGTTTCAGTTCTTTAAGCTCTGATTCTGTCCATTTTCAGTTTCTTATTCTGACCTTTCGTTTGGCGACGTTTAGATCATCAACGACCGGGAGACGGGGAGATCGAGGGGCTTCGGGTTCGTAACCTTCTCGAGCGAGCAGTCGATGCGCGACGCGATTGAGGGGATGAACGGCCAGAGTCTGGACGGCAGAAACATCACCGTCAACGAGGCACAGTCCCGCGGTGGCGGTGGTGGTGGCGGAGGAGGCGGAGGTGGATACCGTGGTGGTGGTGGAGGCGGTTACGGAGGGCGCCGTGAAGGCGGAGACGGTTACGGTGGAGGTGGTGGCGGTTACAGCCGCTCTGGCGGTGGCGGTGGGGGTGGAGGCGGACGTGACCGTGGGTATGGTGGTGGGTCTGATGGTGGGAACTGGAGGAACTGAGAGGAGACTCCCGTGGTGGTGGAAGTAGTAGTAGAATAAAGTTTGGTTTGGTTTTGTTTGTTATTGTGTTTGGTATCAGTTTGGGGTTCCGCTGGTGGCTGTTGCTCTGGTTTTGATCTCTGACTTATGTTTGTGGTTCGTTAATGTTCGGTTCTGATTTGGAATAGAAAGAAAAAAACAGGAACATGTGGAGTTCTCATAATTTTTTGCGTTTGCTAATTCTCTCGGTTTTGTTTTTGTTTGATAGATCGTCTCCAGCTTCAGTTTCCACTTACAGATCATTTTACTACTAATTTGATGGAAAATAAACGTGGAGTTGCGTGTCTACTCTGATAATTGTATCTGGTCGTGACGTGATTTTCCGCATTCGATCGTGAGGGGACGTAGTTGACAGAGAACTCGAAATAATATGCAAATTACAAAAGAACCGCTTAGAAGTCAGAAGTAACGCAAACCGAGTTTATATCAGTTTATTGAGTGGTAATGGTTGTCTTACTTTATTCAAGTTTTTACTTCAAATTCTAATTTAGACGATTCCTCACGATACTGCTGTCCAAAATAGACATTCAAAAAATATATTCTGAACTTAATAATCTACCAGTTTTTCCCGACCAGAAGCATTAATATTATCAAGATCAGATGTCTCTCTTAACTTATTTTGCTAGCGACGGTGGGGGTCTTTCTGAAAGGAAAATGAAATCGGCGTCGTAGTGTTTTGAGTTCAAAAAAACAACAACTAATTCCTCGAAACTTTTATCAACATGATCCATAAATTGAAAAGCAAACGAAATGGTATTCAAATATTCTATCGAAAGTTCAAAACTTTCCACAAACTTATCTTTAGACCATCACTAACCATGACCTGGACGACCCGGTCATTAGCTCTCTCTTTCTTCAAAATCTACTTTCTCTCTCTTCCATTTCAGCTTTCTCTTTTCTCAACCCACATTCTTCTCTTTCTTATACTATTCACCTCTTAACCACAACCCAACACAACCTACCTCTCTCCTCCACATCATTTCGGGATCCATCTTGGTAAAAATTTTAAAAAAAATAAAAAATTTCTAAAAAATCAAAACAATTATAAAACGATTTTTCAAAAAAAAAAATTATAAAAAAACTCAAACAAAAAAAAATCAAAAAAATCAAAACAAAAATCAAAAAAAAAAATTCAACCCGGACGCGCCACGTGGCGCGTCCAGGTTGGATGACCCGGACAACTGGGTCGTCGACGCGGGCGTTTCAACGCCCTGGTCGACGACCCAGGCAAACATAACCTCAGATGACCCAGCGTTAAGAGGTTGAAATGGTAAGGTCATCCATGACCGGTCGTTCACGACCTTGAAAAAGCAGCGTTAAGGGATGCCCTTAAAGTTAAATTTTCATCTAATTATTTTTAAATTGGATGAATGACACTTAAATTTTCCCAATTAAGAACAAGTGAAGATTACTAAAAAAGGACAAAATTGTAGACCATTGTTTTCCCACCAAGTCCTTCGCTTACCCTGATGGGTGCAGAGTGCATGAAATTACGTCCCCCTTCCTATAACCCTAAACACCTCCCAATTCCCCAAAAACCAAACCAAAACAACACAAAACCAATGGCCTCTCCTTCCAAACCTCTCATGTTCCTAACCTTCATTCTCTTACTAACCACCTTTGCAACAGCTCAGGACGACTACGAGGACGACGATGGAGGAGGGGATGAATTGCCACAACCACCGGCCGTCAACACGTGTAACGGCATTTTCCTCACCTACACTTTCATGTCCCGCACCAAATTGTTTCCTCACGTAAAAAATGCGTCGGCGCAAGCATACGCGTTTAAGTCCACTGCAACGGTGCTTAATGCCGGCAAGGTGGACTTGCCGGCGTGGAAGATATTTATCGGATTCCAACACGATGAGATCCTCGTGTCGGCCTCTGGGGCCGTGCTCACAGAGGGTTCCGATTTCCCGGCTAGTGTGGTGAACGGGACGTATCTCGCGGGGTTTCCTCAGGCAGACCTGAAGAACTCCATCGAAACTGCGGGGGATATGAACCAAATCAGTGTGAAGATTGAGATGGTTGGGATTCAATTCGGTATTAAGCCGCCTGGCATACCGATGCCCAAAACGATCCGGCTTGCCAACGACGGCTACAAATGTCCAAAACCGACTCGACATAGTAAGTTAATTTGGAACCAAATTAGGAAAATTTTCATTCCGTTGGTGGTTAATTGGTAGAACTATCAAGTTGCATTAATTGATATTTGAAACATTTATGATCTGTTTGGATAACAATTTAGGAGAGAAGTGGAGAGAAAAAAAAGAAAAAGAAATGTGTTTCTTTTATTTTCTCTTGTTTGATACTCATTATAACAAATAATTTTCTCTCGTTTGGTTAACATCTTACGAGAGAAAAAAAAGAAACATTATAAAAGACCAAAATACTCTTTATTTTGTATTAAACAATAACATACATTTTTCTACATTATTTTAATAATGTTCAGAACTATAAATTATTACAAATAAAATGTATCCATATAACTTGAAAATTTGAAAGGATACAAACTCAGAAATGTTATAAAATATTTAATATGCAAAATATTAAAAAAATATTTCTCATGTAAAATTAATACATAAAGATATCAATTCTTTGGAAATACTTAAAATGACCGTTTTTTTCTTTTAACACAATTATATATAAATTTGCAAATATTTAACAGAAGCTTTAAAAAAAATATATAAATTTGTCAAAGTAGAATATAGTTTATAAAGGGTTTGTGATGAGAATTTTATTTTATACCGCAAGTGCACGGCGTCAATGAAGACGTGGCAAGTACGGGTCGAACACAAGGAGAGAGAGATCTTGTTATTTGTGTGATTTTCGATTAATGGGAAGAAGGAGAGAAGAAATAAATTAGGTTTTGAGATTTTTGATTTTTAATTTCCTAAAGCATGAAACATGAACAAATAAAACTAATGCAAGAACAAAGATGGTGAATTCCGTTGGGTGGAGGTTTATGTATTGGGTTTAGATTAGAGAATTCAGAAACTTATAATAAATCATATTAGTTATAAAGAATTACATGATAAATGATTCAACATAAACTCAAGTAATCAAAATATACTAACACGAAATTAAAATAATAACTTTTATTCTTCTTCTCTTCACCCTAAATCCGTCACCTCCACCCTTTGGAAAGCGTTAGAAACTCATGGATGGAAAGGAGGAGAAGGGGTCCTAGAGGAATTACAAAAGAAAACTAAAAACAAGAAATAAAACAACAGAAATTTATTAAACTAAGGAATAAAAACTAGAACATAAGCTAAGGACTCTTACAACATCGTTTCAGGGCTATTTATAGCCGATACAAGGGACTTAGGTATAAAATAGGAAAGTACACGCGTCATCACGCAACCGGTAAAAATTTTAGAGCATGAATCTAATTTGGTGCGGCAGATTCGCCACATTTTGTACATAAGGTGCGGCGGATTCGCCACCTTTTTAGCTCCGATTTAATCCGAATTTTTCCTGTGTGTTTATGGTATGATTTCAATATCCTTTGCGCATCTGGATTGATTTTTTCCTTTATTTTGAGCTCCGACTTTATTTCTTTATATATTTGGAGATCCACATTGATTTTCTTTAAATTTTCTCCATAATAATAAAAGCTACTCGTAATTTGCAATTAGGTCTTTGGCTTTTTGCAATTAAGTCATTGTCTACTTTTGTGCTTAAGTCCTTGCCCTTTTTGTAATTAGATCTTGAATGCTTTTATGCTTGGATGCATTTCCATTTGAAACCGATAATCTTGAACTTGGTCTTTATGCCAAGAATGAGTCTCTTGCACGCATTTATGCTCGGGATATGGGTAATTTGCATTCAGGTCCCTGTATTCTGTAAATAAGACTAAACACATACCTTAGTAGCATTTATTGATATAAAATTAATCTAAATGAAAGACATATGATGCAATGTATGCAATGCATCAGTTTGTTAACTCAAAATTCGTAATAAATTAAAAAACACAAATTCTATTCCAACTCAAAATTTTCAAACGAAAGATTATAAAATAATACTACAAATGATTATAACATGATAGAAATTTTCAACAATTTTCCTATCATAGTGTTAACAAAACTCACCTCGATCAGTGTAGACTAATTCAAATGAGAGTGAGAAATGAGAAGATGAGTATGAGGGAATATTTAGGTGGGAAGAAAAGAATGCAGAACGGTTGAGTGAAGAAAAATGGAACGAGGAATGAGTATTTAGAGACAGCAAATTAGAGTTTTTGGGTATGTTTTTTTAATAAGAGTATTTTGGTCACTAAAATATTTTTTATTCACTTTCTCTCCGTTTCTCTCTAAAATTTGAGAGGAAATTGAATTAGAATTTTGTATTATAAATTTCTCTCAAATTTTTTTCTCTTCTTAAATCGTTATCCAAACGAGACAAAATCCAACTTTTTTTTTCTTTTCTCTCCTCAAGTTGTTAAGCAAACATACCCTTAGTAATTGATGTTTTTATATAAAACATTTTCTAACACATTAATTAACATAGTTTTCCGACCGAAAAATGTTGAGGGTGAGGCACATCGTAGACCCATTTGTTTTATAAGGCAATTATCATCTAAAATCGTGTTGGTCTATCCTTCTTTTAAATTCAAATGGGAGTGAGAAATGAGAAGATGAGCATGAGAGAATATTTACGTAGGAAGAAAAGAAGGTAGAACAGTTTGGTGACGGAAGATGGAACGAGGAATGCGTATTTAGAAGTAGCAAATTAGAGTTTTTGGGTATGTTTTTTTAATAAGAGTATTTTGGTCACTAAAATATTATTTATTCACTTTCTCTCCGTTTCTCTCCAAAATTAGAGAGAAAGTTGAATTAGAATTTTGTATTATAACATTTCTCTTCGTTTTTTTATTTTCTTTTCTCTCCTTAAGTCGTTATCCAAACAAGATAAAATCCAACTTTTTTTCTTTCTTATCTTTTCTCAAGTTATTAACCAAACATACCGTTAGTAAGACAATTATTGTAGACCCATTTGTTTTATAAGACAATTATCATCTAAAATCGTGTTGGTCTATCCTTCTTTTAAAATCTAAGTACTCTGTTGGTATTAGTCATATCAGGAAGCACAACTCTGTACTCCACTTTGAGAAATGGTAGATCACGTTGCCAAAGTTGTTTTTTCCTTATGATTTTTATTGTCAATTTTGTTAAAGTTGAATGCATCGCGCGTTTTCTGAAGAGCTCAATCTAAATAAATATTTACTTCCTAACTTCGTATCTTAATTTCCACATGATCGATATTTTTTATGGTAATTCTACACTTATGAAGCCATTGTTCAGGGGAACGCGACTCTAAGTACATTCACTATTATATGCAGCAAGCCAAATGTACGTGTGCTGCAATAAGGATCCAAAGTTCAAGGTGAAGAAAACAACAACGAAATTCCAACCACGCCGGGGTGGCGACTTGACAATCGCCTACGACGTCCTCCAAGCCTACGAGGGCAACTACCTAGCCCAAGTCACCCTCAACAACAACAACCCCTTGGGTCGCTTGGACAATTGGAATCTGACCTGGGAATGGATGCGAGGCGAGTTCATATACAGAATGCAAGGCGCCTACACCATCACAAAGGACCCGTCCTCGTGCCTCTTCGGTCCGGCCGGGGGATTCTACAAGGACTTCGAGATCTCGCCTGTCATGAGCTGCGAGAAGAAGCCGATAATCGTCGACCTCCCGCCCGAGAGGGCCAACGACACCCAGGTCGGAAAACTGCCGTATTGTTGCAAGAATGGGACGTTATTGCCTTCCAATATGGACCCTGACATGTCTATGGCGATTTTCCAAATGAAAGTGTACAAGATTGAGCCTGATATTAATAGAACGGCTCTTTTTCCGCCTCAGAGGTGGAAGATTAACGGTTTTTTGAATCCTAACTACAAGTGTGGGCCCCCGTGAGGGTCAGTCCAATGGAGTTTCCTGATTCTAGTGGGTTGATGGCGCATAGTTACGCTGTTGCCAGCTGGCAGGTGAGTTATTTATTCAAAGTATTACGTAACTTGCGGTTAAGTACTGAACATGTAACTCATGTACGAAATTAAGTATTTAGTCACTGAGCTAGTCCAAGTTAATAGCACATTAATCTCATTACGAAAGTCTTGTTGTCTATCGACATTCCTTATGTCGTCAATATGAATGGAACTAATGATTTGAAAATTATGTCGAATGTAAATCATTACGAACTTCATCTTAGTTTGGTATATATTGTTCATCTAATGAATTGTAACGTTTATCTGTGTGTTAGACGTTTTGATTCGAAATTACGTATCTCTCAGCCGACACAAGGAACTTTATGTTAAATTTGTTTGTGTCATTTGTTATTGCCAACACTACTTAACTATCTATCTAACATGAACTTACCTCGTTCAGGTGGTCTGCAACATCACACGGCCAAAGAAGCGTGAATCGTGCTGCTGCGTCTCCTTCTCGGCCTTCTACAACGACTCGGTCGTCCCGTTCAACACGTGCGCTTGTGGTTGCGAATCCGACACAGCCTCGTGCAACCCCAATGCCTCGCCTCTCCTCCTCCCCTCTGAGGCCCTCTTGCTTCCATTCGACAACCGGACGACCAAGGCCAAGGCGTGGGCCAAGATCAAACACCGCCATGTCCCCAACCGCTTGCCGTGTGGGGACCACTGCGGTGTCAGCATCAACTGGCATGTGTACTCTGACTTCAAGAGCGGGTGGACGGCTCGCATCACGCTGTTTAATTGGGAGGAGTATAACTTCAAGAACTGGTTCGCGGCCGTGCGTTTGAAGGAAGCGTTCGAAGGGTACGAGAAGACGTACTCCTTCAATGGAACTAAGTTGCCTGAGATCAACAACACCATCTTCTTCCAGGTAGTTAAGGATGCATACTTATCTAAATTATATAAATATTTTGATAGTTTCACCACATATCAATAAATCTACCACTTTTCACTGCGACCCCAACATTAATATTTTCCCAACTTCAAATTGTTAGTGTGAAAGTAATGCGAATTATCGTCTAGAAGTCGAAGTTAAAGATCAATATATATCCCGGACCATATTATTATATGCATTTGTGAACTATCAACAAAGAAGATAACAAACTAAACAAACCCCTGGGTTCAGAACATATGTTAATGTTTTATATATTTCAAACTGAAATGTAAGTTCCATTTCCTTTACTTAATTTGTAAACAGCATGACTGATGGTATATATACATCTTCTTTATAAAATTTTCAGCCTTTTAACTCAATTTCCTAAGTCCTAACAATATGCAAGTTCATAATTATGTTCAAATGGCAATTAACATTTATCATATTGGTAACTTTCTTTATCAAGACTACTTAAGACTCTCTGATTATGCCTGTTGTAGGGGTTACCAGGTCTAAACTTTTTGATCGGTGAGACCGAGGGAAAGAACCCTAAAAGCGACCCGAGAGTCCCCGGAAAACAACAATCGGTGGTGTCATTCAAAAAGAAGCTAACAAAAGACCTTGACATCTTGGGGGGCGAGGGGTTTCCTTCCAGAGTGTACTTCAACGGGGAGGAATGTGCGCTTCCGAGTGAGATACCGAGAAGTGGAGCGCCCCGGCGATGTGCAATTGGAGTTGTGTTAATTGTGGTGTTGGCGCTTCTAATCACCTTCAGTCTAGAATTGGATAACTTACATTAACATTAATTATTTCTCTGTCATGTCCCCTGTAAATTTTGCTTCTTTCTTTTAATTTGTTTCCGGAAATTTGATTGAGATGATTTGTAGATTTATAATTCTTGCTGAATGGGGTCTCTCAGACATTCTTTTCAAATCAGATATAATGGTCAGTCATGTTTGGAAATTGTGTGCAATTTTGGTTTTATGGTTCTATTTCAGTGATCTCCAGGACAACAGCTTATCCAAAAAACAAAAAAAAAACAGATCTATAGGATACATAATATGTGCTGCTGGAGGAAAAACAGATTGTCTATCGAACGAAGTAATGAAGTAAGTTTCCATGAATCTGATTTCTATTTTTAATATTAAAAAAAGTAAATAGCAGAAATATATATATATTTCAGCAATTATGAAGATATTAAATTTGCAGTGTCTGTCAGTTGAATTGAGCATTAAAAGTCCTACTGCTAAAAAATACTAGATTACTTGAAAGGCAGGCAATTGCAATGGTCCAAAGGATAGTTAGCATAGTTCTCTAGCCCTGGAATTGGGACAAGGTGAGAAAAATGAAGACTAACTTTGGTGGAGTTCCACTAATTTTTTCCGTTTATATAAAAATACTATACCGTTTATATAAGAACAGATGCTTTTTTCCCTCAAGAAGAAATAACATATAAAGGAAAATAACAAGAGAAGGAAATTGTCTAACAAAGACATCTCTATATTTGGATGCTAACACGTCAATTAAAATTTAATTAAGCAATTGCAAGAAATAACAAAAAAATAACTGAGGTGATTAGTAGATGATTATCTTTAGCTAGACAAGGTATGGTATGACGTATTTTCTGTCTTTATATTTTTTAAATATTTTTAGAAAATTGACATTTCAAAAATATAAATCTTTTTCTTTTCTATCCGCAAGATGCTTTTCTACCCACAAAACTGATATTTTTCGGAAAATTGACATTTTAAATAAAATCCCAACAAAGTCAATCTCAAGTAACCCATCAGATTCCCTCCGGAACCAAATACCACATCTCACCACCACCTCTCCACCAATCAAAACTTGCCACGTCATCCTTCTCCCTCCTCATTGGTTCCTCCCGCCACGTCAGCCCAACCGAAACTTCCAGAGACCTCCCCGTATAAATTCCCAAACCACAAACCCGTCCCAACAAAACCCAAAAGAGGGCCAGAAAAAAAAACGTTTTCTTCTCCGCTCGATCATGGCAGCTTCGGCGAGGATTTTGGTGGTGTTTCTCGTGTTGGTCGTCGTTTTCGACGCTTCGGACGCCGCCGGGACGGTCCGGACGCTCGACCCGTCCTTGCCCGACGCCATTTCCGTAAGTTTTTGTTGTTGTTGTTGCGATTTTCGGTGATGGAATCTGATTTTCGACGTCTGTTTTCGTGCTTGAGGTGAAAAACTGAAGGTCCGTTTGGAATCGCAGATGATTGGACTGACATTTGGCTGTATTTCGAAATTTTATGAGGATTCTAAGTGTTTAGATGTCAGAACCTGGTATTTCAAACGTCGGTTGTTGTGTTTGAGGTAAGAATTTAAAGGTCGGTTTGGAATCGCAGATGATTGGAGTGAAATTCGGCTGTATTTTGAAATTTTATGGAGATTCTAAATTTTTAGGTATCAAAACCTAATTTTTCAACAGTGGTTGTTGTGTTTTAAGACGAGAAATTAATGGTGTGCCTGGATAACAATTTGAGGAGTGAAAAGAAAAGAACGTAGGATTTCTCTTGCTTGGATCGGATTTTTAAGGAGGGAAATGGAGAGAAAGTGTGAGAAAGAGGATTATACAAATTGGTGTCCCAACTTTCTATCCAAAAATGGGGAGAAATGGGGAAAAAACTACTCAATTATTAGGGCACTTAAGAGAATAATTTGGTGAGTTTAGCATTTTTTTTCCGCTCCCGATTGCTACCCAATCTTTGTCTATAAAATCGGGAGAAAAAAAGAGAGAAGAGAAAAGAAATTAAGATTTATTTTCCTTTCTCTCCATTTCTCTTCACACCAAGGTCTTTTCGAATCCACAGACGATTGTCATAGATGATTGATTAGAGCTCAAAATCGTATTCTAAGTTTTTAGATGTTGGAAATCTGATTTTTCAATGTCCATTGTCGTGTTTAAGCTGAAAAACTAAAGATCCTTTTGTATCATATATAACTGGTGACCAAATCTCAAAATCATAGATTCTAAGTTTTAGATGTCAAAACTCTGATTTTCAACATCTGTTGTCGTGTTTAAGGTGAAAATTTAAAGGTTTTTCCGAATCACAAATAATTGAACTAAAAATGGACCAAATCTCATAAGCGAACAAAGATTCTGTGTTCTTGTCATCAATTGTAAGTCACATTTGATTATTGATTTTTAGTAATCAAAATGTGAATCCAAATGGACCTTAAACCTTCATTTTTTTAACGATATTCCTATCAAAAACATAATTTTTGGTGTGGTCTCTTTGTGATGTCTATCTTATTTGTAGCAAGGTCTGTTTAGAATTGTATTTTGATAATCAGACTAAAGTCTGACCAAATCCATACACAATTCTAAGTTTTTGGATATAAATTGTAAATCAAATTTGATGTGTGATGTTTTGCGAATAAATGTGGTCATAAAAAGGTGATTCTGAGTGACCCTAACTTTTCATCTTGTTTACGGTATCCATAGATAAAAGGCAATTTTTGTGTGGTTTATTTCCGATATCTTCAACGAGAAACTGAATTGTTTATTGTTTGTAACGCCGTTTGTGTTGAAAACTGGTTGTTGTTGTTGTCAAGTTTTTCTGTTTCGTTGTAATTATGTTTTTATCACAGTAAGCCTATTTTTCATTGTGATGTGTTTTAAAAAGAATTTGTTGTTTTTTAAAGTATATCCATAGCATAAACTTTTTAATGTCTGCAACATGAACCTTAATATTATTGCTTCTTAGGTCATTTCTTTTTAACTCATGGTTTCATTGTCAATTTTTTTTCTATTGTCTCTTGCTTTAGTAATAAATCTAATTTTCATTGCCATTTGCCTTACAATATTCGTAAAACAGAGCCTAAATATTTGGGGTTTGGAATATGGTGTTTCAGGATTTGAAGAAAATGGTCGTGACTGCGTTCGAGCAGAGTAAGATGGCGGGATTTGAGATCTCAGAGTTTGATGTGAAAGACGCCTCAGTGGGGCAATCCATGTTGTACGATTTCCATGTGGAAGTGGAGGACAAGCTCTTCCCGATAAGGCTTCTTGGAGACGTGAATTGGTCAGAGGTGGTGGATGTGTTTATGGGCGCAGGGGAAGGGAAGGAATTGGTGGAGACTGAGAGGAAGAGGGATTCCGTATATTATCCGGTTTTGCCTTCGTTTCAGTTGGCAGGTCCATTGGAGCTTTGGATCCAGGATGGAGATGATATGAGGCTTTCCTTGCCGGTAAGCCCCTCATTCTTTTCCTGTAAGCTGTGGTTGGATTTGAATCTTTTAGGCATTTATATGGATTTATGTAGAATATATAGCTGTCATTTGTCAAACGTTGAACAACTGAAATTGCTGTTCTTAGAGAAATTATAGAGTTGTATCATCTTCCAATAATATTTTTCTAAGTGGAAATGCAATTTGAAAATGGTCATTTTGAATCATTCATAATTGTTACAAGTGTGCCAATTATCCTTCTCTGTTGAGTAAAATAAAATCAAAACTGATTTTCACATCATTCCCTTTGTGCTAAATGCAGCATGATGTTGATGCGGGTGTATTGAAGAAGGTGATATTAGCAGATGGCGCAGTTGTGACCATTAAGGGTGCTAGATCCATCAGCCTCAGACACCCTGTTGAATTGCCACTCCCTCTCAATGGAAGTAACCATGGTAGAGAAGAAGTAGCATCAGGCCTGTTAGCACTGGCTGAAGCACTTCGTGACGCTTCCAGGACCAATGACAAGCCTCTTGTCTCTCTTCGCATTGTGGGCCCAACTTCCCTTGCTTCTTCTTCGTCTACATCACCAACCAACAAGCTGCGCCTAAAGCTCAAACGTCTTGCACCGGGTCTTGTGGAGCTTTCATCTCCCCTTGTGCCAGTAATTGCAGAAAACCAGAACACCCAGGAGTCAGAGTTCTCCACGTTGTGGCCTCTTACATCCCTAAATAGTTCAGACATGAGCATAAGGGGTTTTGAAAAACTTCTCGCCTCAATTCTCGACGAGAAAGCCAACCAAGAAGGCTCATTTCGGCTTGTCAAAGCTGACGTACATGCCAAAACATTTCTGAAGCTGAGCTTCCAAATGTCGAGAAGTCTTCTTGGTGCTGAAGGAGTGAATTGGTCAAGCTTCCCGGAATGGAGAACTCCACCGGAAAAGACCACCTTTAATTTCGAGGTGCTTGCACGGTTAGAGGAAAATGGAAAGGTGAACCTTGAGAGGATTACAGGGGTGGAGCCCTTGGAGATTCAGGATTCGATTCCTCCGAGTGTCATGATGGGCAATGTTACGATGTCCAAAATGCCCATCTATCAACCACCACCCAGTGTCTTCACAGTGTGATCCATCGTTGGTGTTTCACCGTTTCCTCTTGCTCCTGGTACAAGATAACCGTATATATCTAATTTTGCCCTGACCATAGCGCCCTGTAATTTAATTCGATGGTGTTGATGAAATAGAATGACAAATGGGAATACAGAATTACAGAAGAATGAAACCTTCCTTGCATGGTTTGGTCATAGGTCATGTCACCTTATGTTATGCCGTATAGGATATTGTTTTCCGGGTTTTCCAATGATTTGCGACGTGTCTTTGGTTAAACATTAATGATTCGTATTTGGTTTGTATTGGATTTTTTATTATTATACAAAGAACGGAACTGAACGAAGAATTTGGGGTCGGTTAGATGGGTACGTAGAGTCCTAACTAAATCGAATCCCTTCAGATCTCGTCATTGGGATCTGATTCATTGGTTTGAATATTTGGATTAGGAATGTGTCGAGTCAAGGGGACAACCAAATAAAATAATCGTGTTGTTTCAATCTCTAAAATATCCACATAACCGCCGCCACCACTTGCATGAAAAAAAAGGAACCTGTATGTACCATGGGTTTCATCTTAACTTTGCCGAAATATAAAAAGAAATTAGACAAAATTATTTCCGTTACGTAGTCATAGTCTTACACGGGTTACGAAGGTAATTTGTAATTGCTGTTACATACCAATTTAAAGTCATCAACCGTAGAATTTGTAATTGCTGTTATTCCAAAGTATCCCTTTTTAGATTCTGATTCTTCAGATTATTCTGACAAACTTCCATTAGAAACGAGCACACTCTTGTCCCAAAAAACATACACTACCGTTCCATAGGACTGGGACATTTTCTTGATGCTCAACTAATACGGTACAAAGCTGCATCATTAATGGTTATATATTCTCTGCGAGACTGCATCAGGTGATTTGATCCGGGAATGCCACTAAATCTTATCTCCTTAGATTGCACCGGACATGGATAGATTCCCTTCTTTTTAACATGGAAGACGAGAAATGCTTAAATTGTCTTCTGAGGGTAGTTAACCAAATGTTAGCTCAGCCTGTCAGCCAATAACATCCTACAGTTACAAAATGCAATATATAATTAACCATAATCCGGAATTCAGCACCCTAGCTCTCTTTTCTCCCACCACTTCTCATACAAAAACATATAACATAATTTACGTTCTAATGTTTTACCTTTTCTGTTCCGCTAATCTGAAGTAAAATTATTGTTCCATTGGGCACAATGATTGGTTTTCAAGAAGTGAAGGAATTCTAAATTTCCAATTTCACAATATCTATAGAATTTGGAGTGGAAATTAGTGAAGTTGCACCATATCATAGTATTGTGAAAACTCTCATAACAGAATTTTCTAGAACTTCTTTAAGTTTCCTACCAACCAATCACCATATCACCTTCTAGAAGTTCAATTATTCTAATTATAAGCTCATCAAACTAATCACACCCTAAAGAGGACTATAATCTTTCTTCCATTGCCATTACCTTTTGTGCAATGGATGTAGTTCAGAACTACCCAATTTGACCACAGCGAGTGCGCAGCCAGTGTATTTTAGGCACATCTGTAGAGCATAAACACAATGGAACCTTCTGTACACCAAATACGACTTCTTAGTTGTTACACATCTTCTCTTTAGCTACTCTAGACAAAAAACGATAAGGTGCTGATATGTTGTTTGTCAAGGATACTTGAGTAGTATAATCTCTTTTGATCTGCTCCCCAGACTTTATCCTCACCAAGCTAAACTTGGTCAGCACTGGTCGACTAGTCAAGTCCTAACAGTTAATTAGAGAAATTCGCGCAATTTGGACCCCTCGACTAGACAAATATCTACTCTAATGCTTAGACCTATTACTACACCTTTATCGTGTAGTTCCACAATCAAACCTACTCCTTGCCGCGTTTTACACCTAAAATCAGTCTACTAAGTCGTAAAAGTAAAGTTTTCTTTTGAAACCGTTATCCATTTTCACTTATATTCCAATTATGTAACTCAAAGTTGTAAGGATTTGATCCTTAGTGGGGATTAATTCTAGCTACCTAGTTGGTGTTGTAAAAGTAAAGTCATATGTGTTAAATAAGCTACTTTAGTTGGTAAATTCCTTATGGTTCGTTTAGGCCACCGTTAACGGCGCTCGTGTACTTCTTGGACGTCAAGTTTTCTCTCTCTGTCACGCAAGCTTCTCTATCTGTCACGTCAGCACAATCCAACCCATTTACAAAATCATTAACCATTATCTAATCCACTCAGTCACGCTACAATGTTTGTTGTCACGTCATTATTTTTATTATCTTCTCTAAAACTCTCACAACAATCAACAAATTACATTACTAATCATTATTGTAATTACTTAATGTAATTAATTCATTCAATTATAATAAAAAATTAAAATATAAATAGGAAAATATTATTAAAATATAAATAGGAAAATAGGAAACTGCATTACATAATATATTAGTTGGTGTTTTGTGATTTATCTGAATTTCATATTTTTCTTCATTTTTAAATTTAAATAATTCTTAATAAATCAAAAATAATTTAATAATTAAAAACAATCGTACAATAACTGCCAAATTTAAACAACATTAATACATTAACACAATTAAATTACAAAACCCTAATTACATCTGATTTTTTAAACCTAAAAAACCAAATTTTAAAAAAAAACAATCGGGCGCCCAAGCGGGTACCACCCACCCATTAAGGGTGGGCCTTTCGGGCGCCTGAAAAATTGTCTCCCGTCAAGGGAGTCCTTATGACACCAGTTTTTATCATATGACGTCCTAGGTCGCTACTTAAAAATTAGTAGTTATGGTATAGTTAATTCCAGTGTTCGGTGAAAAGTCGATCTTGATTAGTTTCATGATTCTTATCTTATGTAAAATTCAAACTTCGTAAATCAAACATTCATCCATTATAAGTTTGCAAATTACTCAAATGGACCCCAATTTAGATTTTCATAATTCATATCATAACTAATAATTATTAAAATCCAAATAGTTTTTCAAGGAAAAACATACATGAGAAAACGATACTGACCAGTGACCACCACTTATCGAATATGGAACCGTCCCGTCCCATTTTGCACGGCGACGGAGCTGCCCAGACCACCTTTTCCGTTTCGAAAACGTCGCCAAAGTAGAGTAAGGTTCCAGTAACGCCCCTCCGCTCACGCTTCCTTCCCATTAACTCCTCGCGTCCATTCCCACAACCTCACGCCTTCCGACACCCTCCCATCCACACTCCTCCCAACTAACCCCTCAAAACCACCCTAATTACCATTCCTACCCCTCCACACTACCCCTCCAAAACCCACCCTTAAGTCTTAGAAGGATCATTTCGTTTAACCATAATCTTTAGTTCATCATGAGCAACAAGAATTTCCTTATTTTGCTCTTGCTTGTTCTCGCTTTTGATTTGTCCAACGTCATTTGCCAAGATGAAAGTGCTCTGCTTAAGGCGAAAACCTCTCGTATCGTTGACCCCAACGGCCGTCTTAACGACTGGATTCCGGGAACTCATCCCTGCAATTGGACGGGCGTTAGTTGCGACTCCGCTTCTCTCGACGTCACTACGATTAATCTTTCCAGTTTCGGCTTGTCCGGTGGCTTTCCCACCGGTTTCTGTGGGATAAAAACACTCCGGTCGCTCGATCTCGGAGATAATTTCTTCAATGGCACCGTAGACCTCACGCATTGCTCGGGCCTCCGGTATCTTAATTTGTCGCTGAATTGCTTCGTCGGTGGCCTCCCCGACTTCGTCGGTGAATCTCACCAGCTTGTTGGACTCGACCTCTCGCAGAATAACTTCTCCGGTGAGATACCGCCGAGCTACGGGAAGTTCCCAGCGCTGGGGCAGCTGAATTTGTTCTCGAATTTGCTCGACGGTGTAATTCCGTCTTTCCTCGGGAACCTGTCGGAGCTCGTCGAGTTCAACTTGGCCTACAACACGTTTAAGCCCGGTCCGCTGCCGCCGGAGATCGGGAACCTGACGAAGCTGGAGAATTTATGGCTCCCGTTTTCTAACCTCGTCGGTGAGATTCCAGAAAGCATCGGAAAACTCGTAAACCTCAGGAATCTCGACCTCTCAGACAACGATCTCGCCGGTGCGATACCGGACAGCATCGGACGGCTCGAGAGCGTTACGCAGATCGAGCTTTACCGGAACCGATTGACAGGGACTTTACGGGAGAGTTTGGGGAACTTAAGTTCGTTGAAATACTTCGATGCGTCCGAGAACGCGCTCACCGGTAGAGTGCCGGAGAGATTCGCCGGTCTGCACTTGACCTCACTCGGCCTCAACGACAACTACTTGCAAGGAGAGATTCCGGATTCCATTTCCCGGAACCCGAATTTGAGCGTTCTGAAGCTTTTCAACAACTCCTTCTCGGGGAAGTTGCCGCCGGAGTTGGGTAACTACTCGAACCTCGAGCTCTTCGACGTCTCCAGTAACGGATTCGTCGGAGAATTGCCGAATGATTTGTGTCGTAACGGAGCGTTGCGGTCACTTATAACGTTCAACAACAGGCTCTCCGGTGGACTTCCGGAGAGCTACGGAGAATGCAAGAGTCTTTCGTACATCAGAATTCAGAACAACTTGCTTTCCGGTACCGTTCCGGACCGGATCTGGAGCCTTCCAATGGTTCACTACTTGGAGATCCGCAACAACTTCTTCTGGGGATCTATTTCCCCAGCAATTGCCTCGGCAAAGAATCTCACGCAGCTCATGATCTCAAGTAACAACTTCTCCGGCGGAATTCCACCGGAGATATGCAACCTTTCGCAGCTCTCCGTCATCGACGTGAAGCACAACAACTTATCCGGCGATCTCCCGCATTGCATTACCAATCTAACAAAGCTCGAGAAACTCGACCTTCAGAACAACGGATTCACCGGAGAAATTCATGTCGGATCCTGGAAAGGTCTAACGGAATTGAACCTATCATGCAACAAATTCTCCGGTGAAATTCCAGCAAAACTCGGTGATCTACCGGTACTGACATACCTCGACCTCTCCCTCAACCGTCTTTCCGGTAATATCCCCGTCGAGCTTAGCAATCTAAGAGCGAACAGCTTCAACTTGAGCTATAACAACCTCTCCGGTAAAATCCCGGCGACCTTCGCCACGGGGTTTTACATCCCGAGCCTCCTTGGAAACCCGAACCTCTGCAGCGACGCCTCGCTCTCACCTTTCCCTCTCTGCTCCCGGAAGCCTATAAATAGCCTCAACGCCCCGAGACGAACTGCGTTAATAACCGCAACGGTCCTCTTCCTCGCCGGCGTAGCGTTCTTATCCGGATTCTGTTGGATCCATTATGGGAAAAGAATGAGAACCAAGTCGAAGCGGGTTCGACCGAGAGCACCGTGGAAGCTCACGTCGTTCCACAGGGTGGGGTTGACCGAGTCGGACATCTTCGATTGCTTACGTGAGGACAATTTAATCGGATCCGGTGGGTCGGGTAGAGTTTACAAAGCGACTTTGAAAACCGGGCAGGACGTTGCGGTTAAGAAGCTGTGGAGCGGTTCGCGTGAACCGCAAGCGGAGAAGGATTTCCGGTCCGAAGTGGAAACTCTGGGAAGGGTAAGACACGGGAATATCGTTAAGCTCCTATTTTGCTGCGCCGCGGAGGATATTAGGTTGTTGGTGTACGAGTACATGGAGAATGGGAGCCTTGGGGATGTGTTGCACTGCGAGAAAGGAGGGACGTTGTTGGATTGGGATCGGAGGGTTAAGATTGCGGTCGGGTCCGCACAGGGATTGGCCTACCTTCACCACGATTGTGTTCCACCAATTGTTCACCGCGATGTGAAGGCTAACAACATTTTGTTGGATGGAGAGTTTTGTTCTCACGTTGCGGATTTTGGTCTCGCTCGCATTCTTAAGAGGATTGGGGAGGACGATGACGAGCGAGTGGTGACTCGTATTGTCGGATCTTGTGGCTACATTGCTCCAGGTAATTAGTTGATATATAATTGACTTGTTCTTGTGAAGTTTTTTCTTGTAATATTCATTCTAATTAATTGAAGTTCAAAACATGCATTCTCCGAATACAATATCAGATATTGACCATTCAATAAGACCTTTATCTTGGTTTTCACAATAATGAAAATTATTTAACATTCATAAACCATTTTATGAGCATCTTGTATGTTAAAATATTCATGGTATGAGCTCACGAAGGATATAGTTTATATAAACATCTTTTAGGCTTAGAGCAAGAAACCAACCCTCTGTAAGACTGTGACAATGGTAGCAGAATCTCTTGTTTATAACTTCAAAT
The DNA here is from genome assembly GCA_963682175.1 of Triglochin maritima. Classification (NCBI taxonomy): domain Eukaryota; kingdom Viridiplantae; phylum Streptophyta; class Magnoliopsida; order Alismatales; family Juncaginaceae; genus Triglochin; species Triglochin maritima. The sequence goes on from OY821784.1 coordinate 2,195,825, forward strand.
GTAACAAAAGGGATACATTCATTAAGAACTGAATACAAAGTTTTTAAAGAACTTCGGTTTTTATCTAACCAAAGGATTAGTGATTTGGCTACTCCCAGAGCATGCTCATTTCCTACTTATTTCTTGTCCTTCAATTTGGCTGGGGAATAAAAGTTTCTTTTACCATTTCACTGATACATGGCATGTACTTGTTGACCACTCTCTCAAAAACCGAACATTTAACACTTCAGGGGTTAGTCAGCAACGATAAACGTGGCTTAATTATGTTTTGAACCAAATGCTATGCAACCATAATTTCTCATAACAAGATACATAAAATAATTGCAAGTGCACCATATATATGTCAGTCTTGTAAGATGATTATAATCGCAAACTGTGTATGCAGAATACGCATACACCTTGAAGGTGAACGAGAAGAGCGACGTCTACAGCTTTGGAGTGGTACTGTTGGAGTTAGTAACTGGGAGGAAGGCAATAGAGCAAGAGTTTGGGGAGGGGAAGGACATAGTGAGGTGGTCGACGGAGACAATGGCGGCGGTCCAAGCAAAAGAACAAAGCAGTCAAGAGGTAGAATTGGACCTGAAAAACATGTTGGACTCGAGGCTGAACCCGACCCCATTCGAGTACGAGGACATGGTCAGAGTGCTAAAAATTGGACTCCTGTGCACGTCAAGCTTTCCTATAAATCGACCAACCATGCGGAACGTTGTGGAAATGCTCAAGGATCGAAGACACATGAGTTCAAGTGCCCATGTCTCTTCTAAGTAATAGGCAAGAGACATGGGCGTCGAAATATATGTATTTTAGCCTTTAAGGTGTTTAGTTGTTATGTACGTCGTCTTCTCTAGAAATATTGAGATGAAGTTGTGATTTGGCAGTCATTATTTTTTCTTGGATTTTATCTACATTTTCTACTTAAAACTAAGGATGTCTCTTAGTTGGATTTCTATTTTAAGTCGTTATCTTTTGAATTTGATTTTTGGTCTTAATTATGTCATCATTGGATGTACCAACTCGACTATATCAAGACTAGCTTTGGTTAATCATTATTGTGTTCCTGGTCTTGATTTCTTAGAATTACATTGAATGTATTACGGCTGCACTTCACACATGTGACTTCAACTATGAGGTTGACCCTTGATATGACGATTATAAGAAGACACCAATTTGTATCCCCAGCCAACGTTTGAACTTATTGTCATGCTCGGGCAATTTTGTGTTGGGCGAGGTCGGGAGCAGAAACAAGTTGGAGCATGCTTATGCTCGAGAGTCAAGTCCCATCTTAAATTTATAAAAATGGCCAAAAGAAGTTGTGTGTAGTATACTTTCTTAAGGTTTTGTAAATTTCGATTTTACTAGACTCTTTAATTTCCAACTTCAAATGCAACTTATAGGTTATCACCTAAATAAATAAGAAAATAAATTTATGAAAATTATATTTGTGAAACAGAAAGGTTAAACTGTAAATACAGAAGCAAATATAAATTGACTCATTAAAGCAAGCTAAACATCATTTCACCGTAAGAATCAAAACAACAATACTCCCAAAATTCCCTCTTTCTTCGTTCTATTTTTTGCACATGTTTCCTTGAACCTAGATCTTGAACATTACATCATTAGATACTTGATATTTGATAAGTCAATGTATAGCTAATTACATATTCCTCTTCATTTTCTGATTGTAATCTTGTACCGAGTTGTCCTCTATTTGTTAAGCCCAGATGAGAATATTTATTGTAATCAGGTTGTTAACCGGGATCCACACATCTAGCCCAGTATATAAGTGTTGGAGTTAGTCGTGATCGATCATAACAAAATAATGAAATTTCTAACAACAATCACTTTCTTCTCTCTCATCTCCTTCTTCGATCTCCAAGCTCATCCACGACACTTCTCAAACTCGAGATGGTATCAGACCTTTAATTTCACATTTCCGCGTATAACCAGAAACGATCAGTTGCGGATATCAAGCTGAGATTGAAAGGAACGTGTTCTAAATTTTTTACTTTTATATGTCTATTGTTATAAGTTGAATTTGCAAGCATTTTGTCATTGATTATTGTATTCGTCTTTTGGAAGAGTTAATGAAGAAATGTTTGATCATTAACCGTAGAACTCTAAAATATAATAATTTACATAAATAAAAAGTCATTCAGAATCATGATAATTAACATGGAGCATTAATCACCAAGATAAGATTGTCGTGTTGGTTATCGATTGTTGTAGCTCTACAAATAATTGACGACACGAGTATATAAAAGAGAAAAAAAATACTTTTATATATTGAATAAACCTAATAAGTAAAACATTATGGAATTGTGCTTCGTGTCATTAATGTTTTACTGTGTCTTGAATCCTAAAATACGAGACTTATATCTTTTCACTAAAGAAGTACTTAATTTGATTATTATCAAAAGCTATCAATGAGTATAGTGATAAAGACAATAGTTGGTTGAACGTGACTTGTGCTAGAAAAGATAGTTAGTCAAACGATTATCATTGCCCCTCTTAATTGAGTGATGATATTAGTGGGCCCCTTGATAAAGTAAAATTATAACGTGCACAATGTAACGTGAGTTAAGTTACATAGTTATAATTAGCTTAAAGAGATTAAGAAATAAATATAATACAAATGTGACACATTTCTACTTTGTATATATTCTTAATATCACGAGCCAAGAGACAGACACAAATGGTGCACTTACATCACTAAATGGATTGTGTTTAGTTCAAGTCGAACAAAGACATCTATGCTAATAAGGTAACTATAATGTGTAGCTAGATACCGCTTATAGTTTGAGATATTAAGTGTTTAATATCGCTGCCAATTTAGCTTAGATCTTCCTATAGGTTACACCACAAAACTAAGAAACAAGAAGCTTGATTTTGAGTTCATATGATTTGTCAGGTTTCATGTGAAAAAAGGACATGTGTGGTGAATGAATAACATCAATATGTCATGAGAATTGACATAATTAGAATCATAATAAATTCATATGAGGTGTATATATTATGAGTGTAATAATTTAATATTACATAGGATAATATATTACATAAGATATGAATTTGCTAAAAACCCACAAAGATCAGATTTTGTTGGAAATAAATCCAAAATTTGGCAAAGGCAAAATCGGGGTCAAACACGGTAAACTGTTTAGGGTTCGGTCGACTGAGGTGTCTTCGGAACGGTCAACCGAACAGAGAACAAGTAAACACAATTGGTTGACCAAAATTGTCTGGAGTGCATGAACAATTGGGTTCGGTCAACCGAGCGTGAGCGGTCAACCGAGAGAAAATATCCAGGAGATATCTTGGGATATTTTTGGTAGACCAAAGGTGACACAGTCGTCCGATGAATATTCGTCAGAAGAAATTTTGGTGGGTCAACGGTCGACCGAAGCAAAATGCGGATCGTCCGAATTTTTCCAGAGAATTCTTCTCATGCATATTCGGTCGATCGTCTAGCTCACGGTCATCCGAACATGTGTCAAAACCGAATGGTTCGGTTGACCAAGAAGAATTCTCGGTTAACAGAACAATACGATTTTTGCCTGAATTATTAAGAGAATAATTAGATCATGGGTTAGATTAATTCCAGATTTAATCAAACGTTTTTTAGGATGCTTATGTGGCAATTTGGGATTAATTTTAGAATAGAATAAGCAAGAGATCATGACTAAAGAATAGTTCTTGATAATGATGTTTTGGGAGGCTATAAAAGGACCCATCATTCTACTTGTTTATGTTAATGCAAAAATTCTTTCTCTCATGAATCTCTCCCTTAATCACCACGAAAATTTCTTAATAGTTTAAGTTTTGGAGATAGAAATCTCAGGAGCTTAAAGAGGAGTTATTAGCTAGATTCTAAGCTTAATTAGATATTGATTGACTAACTCCTTTCTCTCTAATTTTGTTTAGAGTTCGGTGAACAAGTGGAGGCAAATCGGCGGACGATTCGACGAGCAACGGAACTCCGGATCTTCTGAAAGGTTTTAGAGAACTTTGTGTATGATCCTTTATCATTTGTTTATTTTAATGTGTAGGAATGCATGATATTAGAATAAACAAATACATGTATGTAAAGTCAATGAAAATATGAAATTTATCTTATATGTTTGTATTAAAAAATTTAAAATATATACATACATACGGACACGAAATCCTACAAATTCACGAACAAGTCATGCTAAAGACACTTTGAGGCTTCTGTGAGGGTGGTGAAATACCTTAAACAAAACCCAGGTCAAGGCTTGTTATACAAAACATATTCACGTAGATATATTACTATTTTTAGTGTCTTAGATTGGATCACTTGTCCACTTACTAGAAAATCTGTCACAAGATATACATTATTCATTGGAAGTTCATTGGTTTCATGGAGAAACAAAAAACAATCCACTATGGCTATAACTTTTGCTGAGGCAAAATACATATTTATTGCATCTGCTAGTTGTGGAGTTACCTGGATCATATCACTATTAACATACATGGGGATCTCACAAACTTCAGTTTTTGTAGTTTTTGTAGTCTACTGTGACAATCAAGCTGCATTGCATATTGCAGTTAATCCAGTTTTCCATTACAGAACAAAGCACATCGATCTGGACTGCCGATTCGAGAAGATCGAGCAAGGCCTTATCGGAACACAACATGTTGACAGCAAAGAGCAATTAGTAGACATGTTCACTAATCCTTTAAGCTAGCAGTGTTGCCTTTTTGGCATTAATCTATGTTTTGAAGATTTAATCAACCTAATCTTAATTATAAACATGTAGAGTAGCACACATATTGCATTGCATATATATTGCTTTGTGCTAACATCTACATGTGATCAAGACTCAAGGAAGAAAGGAAATCAAGTCAAGACAAGTAATCAAGCTCATTTGAAGACATGTATTTTGTATTTCCTTTAGTCTTTAGGAACTTTGTGTAATTGAGCATACTTTAGCTAAAAACTACTCAAACACACACTAGGTTCCCTATAGAAGTCACACACGATATTTCACATAATTTGGAATTCAATAGATCACCCAAACTTAGACCGGATGAACAATTAATGTGTTAAGTGTTTAACTGCCTAAGTTCGGTCGACCGAGTACCAAGTATTTTCCAACTGTTAGTTTTGTCGTATATACTAAACGATCGTATTCGTATTAACCAAAAATACTCCAAAAACTTTTCATGAATCCGTCGACCGAGGACCTTGATCGGTCGACCGTATATCTGTCTCTTGACAAACCCTGAACACTCTGGACTAATTCGGTCGAACGTCGTTTTGACCCTGGTCGACCGAAACTCAATTCTTCCCAAACCCAGAAGTGCATGAACCTTTTCGGTCGAACCACCAAATTGCCTTGTTCGACCGATCCTATTTTCCCAGATCAGAAACCCTAGAACGGTAGAACTATCCCCTGAGTCCGTTCTACCGATAACTTAAGTGAACCTTAGTCAAAACCTTATTTGACCAAACGGTTGAACGACATACCCGATTCGGTCGACCGATTTTAGGCAGAATTGGGTCCTACGAGTTTCTGTTTTGTGTATTCTACACCAACACTCACCCAATGAACCCCAACGGAAATATTCTCTCTAATGCTTATATAAAGAGTTGTAAAACACTTTTTAACACAACTCTCCTACCACTACTTGTCCAATACATTAGAGAGAAAATCTCAAGCTCAAAATTTCCCAATCCAACACTCCAAGCTTACACTTCCACACATTATCATCAATTCCACATTATAAGCTAAGTGTGCTCAAGTTAGAGAGTGTGCTCCACTCAAGTTTTCGATTGTAAAGAAGCAAGGCTTCGGTGAAAACCTGAAGTGTTCTTCTCGGATTGTGAGAGAAGAAAGTCAAGCTCACGAGGGTGTTCATGGAGCGTGTTTTGTAAAAGGCGTTCTCTTCCGGCCCGGAACGGGGAGTGGATAGCGAAGACGCGAGCGGAGCTCGAAGTGTCGAGCGAAGCTTGCAAGAGAGGACGTATGCGGTGACCGAACCTCTGTAAAAACCCCCGTGTTCCTTGTCATTTGCATTATTCCTTCCCTACTTACTTGTTTAGTTTAAATTTCGCTGCACATATCTTTGATTGTTAAACGAGTAGGTAATTAAGGTAAAAGTGGTTAGTATTGGAGACCCTCACTGTAATAACCTAATCTAAAACATCTTAATTAACTAAACCTAAACCTAATTAACCTAATCTAATCCTGGAATAGTGTAGCATGAGGTGTTGATTTAGGATTGGATGAGGTGGAGGTTGGATAAGAATTGGTTTGCCTATAAATTGGAAGGTAAGGTTAATAAAACGTTTTCTTTTCCTTTTCAACAACCAGAGCTTGAGAGAAGAGGTTAGAGAGAAGAAGAAGGAGGAGGTGAAGAAGAAGAGGAGAAGAAGTGAAGAAAGAGAAGAAGAAGTGGAGTGAAGTGGTGCAAGCTTGGGAGGCTTCTTCACTCGACCAAAAGGTATGCCAAATCTTCAATATAACTCACTTGTGCCTTGTGAGTGTTGGGGATCGACGTTGGTGTCGAATTCCCCGTCGGAATTCAACCAATTCAGAGGTTGAAGACGACGATCGGTCGACCGGTGCCTGTGGGCAGTCGACCGATCCTATTATTATATTGATGTTTACCCGCGAACGGTCGAACGATGTCTTAGGACGGTCGACCGTTATGCCAGATTTGTGCGGGAAAAAGGGGATATGCTGTTATCGGTCGAACGGGACCACTTAGCCGGTCGACCGAATAACGATGAGAATGGGTCGGTTGGGGATTTTGACTTATTAAACGGTCGAACGTCTTTTACCTTGTTCGACCGATCCATTCGATGCTAAGTCGGTTGGGAGCTTTGACCATCAAAACGGTCGACCGCTCTTCAATTCTCGGTCGACCGACTGAGCATTTAATTAAGCGGTAGAGTGCTTGTGTTGTTTCGGTCGAACTGTATTTCAGTTCCGGTCGACCGAACGAGACTTGGGCAAAATATTGAAATCCCTGTTATCGGTCGAACGACCCCTTGGTTCGACCGGTCGGATATATATATTATATAAAATTGTATAGCGTAGACCTTCCAAACGGTCGACCGCTAGATGACTTTTGTTCGACCGATTGGTCGGTAATTCGGTTGGCGTGGTTCGACCGGTAGATTTGTTTGTACAGTACTGTGTACTGCGTGGGGGACCGGTCGATCGGTGTGCTTGTAGCGGTCGACCGATCTGCCGCAGGTTGGTGGATTTATCCACACGCGATCCGTCGATGCCAGGTCGACTACCGGCTCCGAGGCGACAGTTGATTACCGGCTTTGAGAGCTACGGATTTCACCTTCGACGAAGGCGTATTATTGTTGTACTTTTTCCTCTCTTACCGAGCGGGGTGTGAGGGATGTGTACCGTAAACCTTGGGCAGTTTGCGAGGGTTTAGCGGTAGGCCGAGGATGTTCCGGCAGGGTGCGCGCTAGGCGACTCTTGGGGGAGCAGTGACTGTCGTCTGACCCGAGTTGTGTATTCGGCGGGCTGACTCGCTCCTTGGGTGCGGTGTGTACTGGGGGTTCCTTCCTGCACTTTTTGGGAGCAGTGGTGTCGACTGACCCTTGTGAGGCAGCGATGGACTGACTTGACCCTAGTGGCAGGAGTGGTTCAGTGCCGCGGAGGCGGTGAGGGCATTATTGTGGGCCCGAGGCGGATGATCATGTGCATAGTATTGCATTGTCTTTAATTCCTTTTTATATTTTTAGGAGGTTTGGTATACGGGGTTCCTTCAGGGAACTCAGGCATGTTTGTTGTTTGCATTTCAGGTAGCGAGCAGGGTTAGAGTTTGAGGTGGTGACCGAGGACGGTGCCCCCGAGATCAGATCCTGTAGTTGTCAGTTTCTTCCTTTTGAGGTGATTACATATTGTATAGCTTTTGTCGTAATCACAGTCAGTTTGTATATTTGACTTCCACGTGGATCATATTATATTATATATGTTGGTTTGTTTCCCGTGACGTGCCCAGTGCTGACCGTTGACGGTCTTTATTATTGTTTAAATTTTCCGCTGTTTTCGGGTACGTTACACTCACGATCCTACAAGCAACAGTTCAAGTATCTTCTCAACAAGCTTGGAGTTCATGATCTTCACTCTCCAGGACCCAGGTTAAACGGGAGTCTTGAACATTAGATCATTAGATACTTGATAAGTCAATGTATAGCTAATTGCATATTCCTCTTCATTCTCTGCTTGTAATCTCGTATTGAGTCGTCCTTTATTTGTTAAGCCCATATGAGAATATTTCTTGTAATCAGGTTGTTAACTTGGATCCACACATCCAACCCAATATACAAGGGTTGGAGTTAGTTGTGATCGACCATAACAGAATAATAACATCTCTCTCGTCTCCTTCTTTGATCTCCAAGTTCTTTCAGGGTGGATCTCAAATTTGACACTAGAATTCCAACAAATTAAGCAACATTAAAACCTCACTTTGTGTGATTGGTGTTTGGCCTCTCAGTGTTATGGTGAATTGCATAACAATACAAATGCTAGTTTGGGCACCCAAATGACTTTCGATGTGGGACATCTAAGGTGAGTGGGGTTTTGAACAAAGAAAATCATGTGGTAAGGTTCTCAACGTTTGGGTATTTGTTTCCTATACCTTAATGTGGATGAACCAAAAGTGCCATAGATGTCAAAGTTAACTGACACGAAACATGTTGGCTTTTGGGCTTTGATATATGTTTTGATGATTTAATCAACATAATCTTAATTATAATCAATGTATAGTAGTACATATATATTTGCATTGTTTTAAATTCTACAGGTGATCAAGACTCAAGAAAGATGGAAATGAAGTCAACATATGTAATTAAAGCTATATTGAAGACATGTAATCTTGATTTCTTTTGAGCCTTAGAAACATTGTGTAATTGAGCATACTCTAACTAAAATCAACTCAAACACACACTAGGTTCCCTATAGAAGTCACACACGAAATCTCACAACATTTGGACTTCAATAGATCACCCAAACTAAAATCGGAAAACACTTAAATCAATCTTGAACTGCCATGACCAAATCGGTCGACCGATTAGGTTGTTTATTCTGTTACAGAATCTAGTGTTAAACCAGTCGACCGTTTCATACCTTTTGTTCGACCGTCTACACGTGTCATATGACCGTTAGACTTGTCGTATTCTACAACGGTCAGATTTCCCCAAAACCCATACTTACCAAAGTTTCGGTCGATTGAAACTTACCTACCGGTCGACCGATCATACAATCTTTGGTCGCCCTGAACACTTTGGAATTTTCTGGTCGAACGTCTCCTAGACCTTGGTCAATCAAAACTCAATTTTCTCCCAATCCCAGAAGTGCTTGGAAATTTCCGGTCGAACCGACCATTTGCTTAGTTCAACCGATCCATTTTTACTAGACAAAAAACCCTAGAACGGCCAACCAATCCCCATATTTAGTTCGACCGTTTACTTAAGTTATAACATGTTTTGACAAACCGATCGACTGGTATACTCGATTCGGTTGACCGTTTCTAATCTGAAATGTGACATGCACTTCACTTCTTTGTGTTTCTTACACAATCACTTACCCATTTAATCCTAACGGCTATAACTCACTTAGAGCTTATAAATAAGTGTTGTCTTGACTTAATCACATAACTCTTACACTTCTATTTGTCATATACACCTAAGAAAAACTCCAATTCTCTCATTCTCCAAATCCTACTCTACAAGTTAAACTTACACAGCTTAGATCAATTCCTATCATACTCTAATTGTGCTCAAGTTAGAGAGTGAGTGATTCACTCAAACTTTGTTTGTAAAGAAGCAAGAACTTCAGCGAAAACCCGAAGTATCCCTCTCGAGTTGTGAGGGGAAGAAAATGAAGCTAGCGAGAGTTGTTCGCGGAAGTTTGTAGTGTAAAGACTTAATATCGGTCCGAAACGAGGTTGATAACGTAGGCGAAGCTCGAGAAGATCAAGCAGAACTTACAAGAGATGAAGTATGCGAGAGACCGAACCTCTATAAAAATCGTCTGATGCCTTTGTGGTTTGTCATATTTGATTTGATTTGATTTGCTTGCTTATTTATTTGTTTTAATTCCGCTGTGCATTATTTGATTGTTAAACAAGTAGATAATTAGCTAAAAAGTGATTAGAACTAAACCATACGTACGATCCAACAAGACATTGGTGTGAAACGGTGCTTAAGTCACGAATCTACTCGAAAATTGTCTAGTGAACATCTTCCTTTGCCTCAATGTCGACTACTTTTATAAAAGGTTAAAAAAACTAGTCCACGTTGGTGGAAATTATGTCATATTTTGAGACCAATGCATAAATACTTTACTCTTATTTTAAAGATTTATTTTCCTTCCACGCTTTTAAAATATGTTATTTTTACCCTCTGTCATTATTATTCAACTATTCCCAATTGTACCATTTACAGAGATGTAGGTGTGCATATATGTCATTGCTACGCCACTCCTTTAACTTTCCAGTTAATTTCATTTAACTGATTAATATTTAAATGTATTTTGTATTTTTATATGATGTAATTTAATATTAATAATACTTCCATAATTACAATTCAATTGTAAACTTGCAAATATAACACAATTCATCTAAGAACCTATTTTCTTTCTCCTTTTGTTCTCTTTTTTCACTTTTTCAATCTTTCCCCCCTTGCTTTGTTATATTCAATAATTTTAACTAGTTTTTTTATTACACATTTTTCAAAATAATGTTTTAAACATTAAAATCGAAAAGGAAAAAATAAAATCAAACGGTACAAGCCCGTAGTGCCATTTCCGTGAATACAACGAAATAGCGGACTAAAACTCATACAAATTGAAATCGAGCGGCAAATTTAGAAAGTTGCACTTTTGGATTTGAAGTCTTTTTTTCTGGGTATTTTGCATAAAATGCACTAGTCATTCCTTAATCCATTATTATTCCATCAAAATCCCCATATCCATATTACATGACAATCAACACAACTTGTTAAATAAACATCCGTCACAGTTGACTAATTTTGCATCCACTAATCTATACAAAATATAGTATAAAATACACTAATAAAAGCGACAAATTTATAAACCACAAAAAAATTGAAAGGAAAGAAAATAATCATTTAATGTGTCATGATCTCAAAACTTTAACTCTTCAAAGTTTAAGGGCTTGACTTAAAACATCCACACATATTAAAAATCATATTTTATTGTATAAGTACCACGTGTGTAAACAAATTATAACTTTACCCAAGGAAAGGTAACACCTAATTTATATCCACACGCGAACCAAAATTTTGAACTAAACTAATATCCAATCTACATTTTGTTTATTTATTGCTTTGCGCAACTTACAACGATTTCCATTGGGCCATTAGGGTGTGAAATAGAAGAAAATTGCAATAATTTGTTTTTCTTCTTCTCAAAATGTAGTGTTATCACATAAGTTAAAAATCACAGATTAACTAATCTGGTCACGACTCATAAGTTGTTTCCTCACATCTCTTTTTTGTTGTAAACCTATTGTCTAAAACATGAAACCTGCTTTAAGGATTTGATGTTGTATAAGAATGTCTAGAAGAAGCCAATTTATACCCAAATCATAATTCTTGATAGATTTTAATTCTAGTCAATCCTAACTAGCTTCTCTGTAAAAGCATTGTGTTTGTTTTAAAGCCAATATCCTATTATCCCACGTCTCCTTTGAAGAAAACTTTGTACTAAATTTACATCTTGCTAACACGAAAAGAATAAAAAAACAAACCAACTCTACTGAAGGTATACGATACCAACCAAGTTGAACGCCAATATGTAACAACTATTAAAATTCGAAAACACAGAATAGAACTTCAAATTACAAATCTACATGGGCATGTTTGCAAAACGTTGGGTGGTTTAGCCGTCCAAGCAAATCTTGCCTGTCACGGGTCACGCCTTAACCATGGTTAACCAAAATCCAACCCTGATCCAACCAACCTCTGCTCCCTTATAAAAGCCCCCCAGCGACGGGAGTGGGGGAACCAGTGAGGTAAAGGGAAAGGCGTCTTCACACACGCCGGCCCTAATTTTCTCGCTTTCTTCTCCATTTTCTTCTCGCTTTCTCCGGCGAAGATGAGGGAGTGCATCTCCGTCCACATCGGCCAGGCCGGTATCCAGGTCGGAAACTCCTGCTGGGAGCTTTACTGCCTTGAGCACGGCATTCAGGTAACAGTTTTCCACTCCGATGTGGGGTTTAGTAGGCGTTTTGTCGTGTTTCGTGTTGTTTTGGTGGGGATTTTTTTAGAGATCTGGTGGTTAGATGAGGTGGTTTGGTTTAAAAGTTCTTGATCGGCGTTGTTTTACTTTTTTTTTGATTTGAATCAGTGGTTTTAGTTTTTTTTTGGTAATGCAGTTGGTTTTGGTGTGGGTTTTCTGGATCTGTCGTTTGATCGGTTATTTTTGACATTTGGACTTGTTATGGACTACTGATCTGTCGTATTTAGGGTTTCTGGCATTGCGATTGGTTTTTGTGTGGGTTTTGCTAGATATGGTCGGTGGATTCTGTGTTTTGGGATATAGGCTTTGATCGGTGGTTTTCTCGTTTTCTGGATTTGGATCTATGTTTTTTTTAGGCGTATTCACATTGTGGTCGTGTTACTCATAGTTTTGTTCAGATCTGGTGATTACACGAGGTGTTTCGGGAAATAAACGTTTCGCCTGTTTTGTATGTTTCTGTGTTGTTTGATCTTGTTATTGTGTAGATCCGGTGGTGCTTCGCAGTGCTAGTTTTGTTACTGTTTGGATCGAATGATTTGCTTCGTTTGGATCATAACTTTTTGAGATGAGTTTAGTTTTTGGGATTTAGGGGCTTGTTTTCGTTCTGGATGTTTCGGTCTGGTTTGTTCTGCCCATGATTGTAGATTAGGCTTGTTCTGCTAGATCTGGGTTTGTTTTGTTTGTCACGGGTCACTACATATTTGTAGATCTTTACATTTCTTCCATCTGTTGTGGATGCGAGGTGTTTGGTCTTCAGAACTTTTCCAGATGCATTGTTCTACCCGTGCGATCACCAAGCTGTAGGTTTTTATATAAAGATTGGGACGGTTAGGTTGTACCTTTTAAAATTGAATCTTAATAATAAAGAAATAGTAATAAAAAAGCATTTCCCGTGTTATTTTTCAAATGAACGTTTTTGTGCTAGCTAGATTCCTCGAAATTGGTTTTTAGTACTTAATCAAGTTGATGTTGCCCTATTAAATTAATGTGTTTAATTCAAGTAACGTCGTATTATAACTAGTGATAATTGGTTTGGATCTGCCACTAGATACTGATCTCATTTATCAACCTGGGTTTGTTGTGAATATTCCAGTATGTGTTTTACCAGTTTGGATCGAGAATGTATTTGATGTGATGTGCTCTTTTATCATGATGTTGTTTCCTTGTTGATGGTTTTAATGTTTTCAATTGATAGCCTGATGGCCAAATGCCAAGTGACAAAACTGTTGGTGGGGGAGACGATGCCTTCAACACCTTCTTCAGTGAGACTGGTGCTGGAAAGCATGTTCCCCGTGCTGTGTTTGTTGATCTTGAACCCACTGTCATTGATGAAGTAAGGACTGGAACTTACCGCCAACTCTTCCACCCTGAGCAACTCATCAGCGGGAAAGAAGATGCTGCCAACAACTTCGCCCGTGGACACTACACCAGTATTGCTTTCTTCTTACTGATTTTACTTCTGGGTTCTTGATGTTAGGTTCTACTTGTGCTACATTATTGTGTTGTAGGTGTTGTCTAAGGAATCTGTTATTTGTTCTCTTTCCTTTGTAGATATTATTTTGTATCTGTGGAATATCTTTTGAGGTATTTAGCTTGTTAGGTGTACGGCTAGGTAGGTCATTAGTTAATTTTCAACAACATTTGCTACTTGCGACTTGTTTTTATTTAATTGAGTAAAGATTTTGAAATTGTAGCTTCTTTATCAGGATTAACTTTTTTATAATGATAAATGCAGTTGGGAAGGAGATTGTGGACCTTTGCCTTGACCGTATCCGCAAGTTAGCTGACAACTGCACTGGTCTCCAGGGCTTCCTTGTCTTCAATGCTGTTGGTGGAGGCACTGGTTCTGGTCTGGGTTCCCTCCTCCTGGAACGCCTCTCTGTTGATTATGGAAAGAAGTCAAAGCTTGGGTTCACGGTCTACCCTTCACCACAGGTTTCTACCTCTGTAGTTGAGCCATACAACAGTGTTCTCTCCACCCACTCTCTTCTGGAGCACACTGATGTTGCTGTCCTTCTCGACAATGAGGCCATTTATGATATCTGCAGACGTTCTCTTGACATTGAACGTCCAACCTACACCAACCTCAACCGTTTGGTCTCTCAGGTATAGAAGATTTATTTTCTTATTGCAGCCATGATTCATGATATTAGGTTGATCTGAGATGCAAATGGTATAAGATATTTGGTTCATCATGTATTTTTGGGGTCTTGCCTGGCTTGGAAATGTGTAATTATTCACTGGGTTATGAGTGTTAATTTTGAAAATCATTACTTAAACTATCATTTGGAAGTGTTCTCCATAAGTAATTGACTCCTGGTTTTTGTATTGGCCATGTTTATATCTCACCTTTGTGTGTTACCTATGTTACAGGTTATTTCGTCCTTGACTGCTTCTCTGAGGTTCGATGGTGCCCTTAATGTGGATGTCACCGAGTTCCAGACCAACTTGGTCCCATACCCTCGTATCCACTTTATGCTTTCATCCTATGCACCTGTCATCTCTGCTGAGAAGGCCTACCACGAGCAGCTCTCTGTGGCTGAGATCACCAACAGCGCCTTCGAGCCTTCTTCCATGATGGCCAAGTGTGACCCTCGCCATGGCAAGTACATGGCCTGCTGCCTCATGTACCGTGGTGATGTTGTCCCTAAGGATGTGAATGCTGCTGTTGCCACCATCAAGACCAAGCGCACCATCCAGTTCGTTGACTGGTGCCCAACTGGATTCAAGTGCGGTATCAACTACCAGCCACCAACTGTGGTGCCTGGTGGTGATCTTGCCAAGGTGCAGAGAGCTGTGTGCATGATCTCCAACTCCACCAGTGTGGCTGAGGTGTTCTCTCGCATTGACCACAAGTTCGACCTCATGTATGCCAAGAGGGCATTCGTCCACTGGTATGTTGGTGAGGGAATGGAGGAAGGTGAGTTCTCCGAGGCCCGTGAGGATCTTGCTGCTCTTGAGAAGGATTATGAAGAGGTTGGTGCGGAGTCCGCTGAGGGTGACGAGGGTGATGAAGGAGATGAGTACTAAGGTGTTTATGTGCCCTTTGCTATTGTGTCTTTGTTTGTGTGTTGTGGTGTCATTCGGGTGACCAACTATGCTTTATTTGAGTCCCGGCTGTTGTGATGCTTTCCTATCGTTTCATATGACTGCTTTGGTTTGTGGTATTAAAGTAGTCTGATTTCAAGTTATTTCTGGTGCAAATGACTGTCATTTGATGAATGTGGTTCCTAATTTCTATCACCTAAATTCCTGATACTTGTCATTTTTACTCGCATGCACTAATTTAGGATCTGATTGGTCTTGCGTTTCCCTTCGACTGTTTGCTTTGGTACGTGGTTCAGTTTTAGTATGATAATGATATGCTTCCAGGGCGGTTTTTTTCTTCTTTGTCGAAGTATATATTATTCCCGGGGGATGCCTGGGTTTGCTGAGAGATTCCTATCGATTTTCATCTCCTAAATTTCAACATATTTGACTGATTGGTTGCCAGAGTAATTGTCATTCTTCATAGAAGGAGAATACCAAAATATGCCTGGTTCCTTTACTTAATTACTTGATTAACGTGATGGCGCTTGAATTTGTTATTTGGAACGCAAATACAACAGTCCTTTTAGATCTTAAAAGGACTAATAAATTTTAAATTAATACAATGGTCAGGTCATGCATGTCCAAATTAAGTTTTTGGGCTCATGTCATTTCCAGATTGCAGATCAACTTGTGCAACGAGTGGGTTAAGTGTTGAACGTAGGCCCATAAATTCCTGTAAATTCACATTGAGCCGATCAGTTGCATCGACTCGCCACTTTAACCAGGTCTTTGAGTCCATCAGACCTTCTCAGACAAATTTTATTTTCTTATGAAAACAGCCGTCTTTCTAGTTCAATGTTCACATTCTAATTGAAGGGATCGGAGACTATTTATTTTGGGGGCTTCTTCAAACTTAATCTGGTTTAACAAATAAATCCTCAATTTCTTCATAATTTGTGATGGATAGATCATAGAAGGATCAAGGATGTGGTGCTTTCGTCGATTGGTTTTGACGTTGTTCTTGATTAGTTATGTCTCGCACGTTAACCACAAAATCATATTTTCACTAATCAATATAAAAAAATAGGGTCAAGCTCTAGTGAGTCCAAGGCTCATCAAATTTAGTTTAAGCCCCCTTCAATCTCACCATTGAATCTTATTTACAGTTAATCTCACCATTCATTAGCATAACCGTTTTTTTCTTAATCTACCTTACAATTTGAAATGAGTGGTGGATATTGTGGGGGCTTAATTTTTCTAAATTAAGCCCTGGGCTCATTAGAGAATTCCTGTAAAAAAATAACTACTCGTTACACGTACAATATGTGTCACATAATGAATATGTATTAGTTACATGTATATGTACGATTTGAACCATACCGGTAGATCCTCCAACAACATTCTCCATTTAGCTTCAAATCGATTCTTTTTTATTAACTAGTATTATGATTTTGGAACCGACTGTTGTTCCTTCAATTCATTCTCTCGGTGTCAATTACCATGGTACGATGAAATCACAAAGTTCCTAGTAATGGAAAAACACTTCTTTAAAGGAGGGAGGCCGATGCAAATTCAGAAGAAAAGATTATGATCTTCACTCCTCATTGCTCCATCGCTTTTCGAGTTGACGGAGGAGAAATCATACTAGTGAGTAGTGACAATAATATACTAAATTCTTATTATTAGATAAATGAGAAGCCCTGAGCAATAGCCGACTATACAAGTTCTTTTTGTATTAATCTACATTCTCGTAAGCATCACTAATGTTGTTAAGATCCTAATTGTTAAAGCATGAGCATCCAATTCAAAACCAATTGACAATAAGTGGAGAAACTTTCTAACCTATAATCCCATGAGACAACCCACATTTCTATGATTTTGGACTATCTTTAACACTCCCCGCACGCGTGACTGAGTATATTTTCCCCGAGTCTATGCGTGACACGAATGTGAGAGGTTACACTTGCCCGGTTAAGAGTCTTATCGACTCTGATACCATATTAAAGCAGGAGTATCCAACTCAAAACTAATTGACAATGAGTAGAGAGACTTCCTAACTTATAACCCCAGCCTCAGGAGACAACCCACATTTCTACGATGTGAGACAATCTCTAACACTAACCTATATTAGAGCCTAATGAGAAATTAGGTGGAGGCTAATTGTGGTTTGACTTTGGAGGTATGGAGAGGAGTGTGGTGGAGTGATGGGTCGAAGTGATGGAGGTATTGTGAGGGTGTAGGTGTTGGTTTTGAAATGGAAGGAAACACACTTCTCTCGTATCTCTCTCTCTCTCTCTCACGTTTCTCTCTTCTCCTCCCCTCATCTCTCCCAATCCTTGGCTGGATTCCGACGGTTGGGGGCTACCAGAGGAGGTGTAGAGGCGGCTTTCAGTGGTGGAGCGTAGGAGAAGAGCACTGCAGCGGTGTAGTCGAGTGGACAAGGTGTAGCCGGTGGTGGTGTTGCTTGAAAAAGGTGAGAGGGGCGTGGAACTCCGACGAACTCCGAAGATTGCAAGAAAGGTATGCTAAGTTCTTTGCAATAGTTTCTACTTACACAAGGTGTGAGGGGTGTCTCGTCGGTGATGAGCGGCGACTAGTAGGTTGTCGGAGTGGTCTGTCCCTGTCGAACGTCGGGCTAGTTGGCTGTCCAGGCATGGGTGACCAGGTTTTTGTAGTGTGTTACTGGAAACATCTGGACAACTGGACGGAAGCTACTAGACAAGTGGACGGAAACGTTTGGATTGACGTCTGGACATGGACGGAAACGGCTAGACTGACGTCTAGACGAGTGCTAACGGCTGGACATGGACGGAAGTGCTAGACTAACGGTTGAACGAATGGACTAACAGCTGGACTTGGAATGACGTTTAGACGCGGACATAAGTGTTGGACGAGTTCTGGATAGACTTTCTGGACAAAGCTTGTGGACGTGTTTCTGGATAAAGTTTTTGGACGACTTTCTGGACAGGGTTTTTGGATGACTTTTTGGACATGTGTCTCGACGAAATTCTAGATGTATATTTTAAATATTATTTTGGTATATATCATCTAAACGGTAGATTGTATTGTTCGACCGTTGAGATTTACAGTTCGACCGGTCTATCTGATTTACGGGGGGGGGGGGGGGGGGGGGGGGGGCAACGGTCAACCATTTAGCATCTTTTGGTCGACCGTTGGTGCCCCGTATTGGTGTTCCTTTTTTTGTTTGTGGTGCACCTTTGTCCACGAAAACTTGTGTCATCGCTTCATGCGTGTGTCGGGAGGTGACGAGGGTGCGATATCGCGCCTGTCCACAGACCGTCTAGTGGAAAGGTGTGGTTACTCGATGTTTGTGTTTGTGGCACCCATTTCATTTGCATTGACCCACCCTATGTAGTAGACCTGTAGGATCGTGGATCCTAATGATTTGAGTGGTCATGTAATTTCGTTGGGTGAAGTGACTACCGACCTGGATGGCGACGGAAGTCGCTGCCCTGCTTTTATAGTGGTGGAGTTCGTGTCTGCTCATGAGAGAAATGAGTTAACATCATTTTGTAGTTTGTGGGATTGTGGGTCCTGATGCATTGCATTGCATGGTACCCGACTTATGGAGCGGGAAGCCCGCCCGACGTTGGCCGACGGAGGGGGTAGTACAACTTGTGTGAGCGAGCCCTGGGGTGGTACAACTTGTAGGATCGTGATGATCTCTAATTCTAATAACTTTTAACCCTTATTACATACTTGTTTAATCGATCAAGTATATGCAGCGGAATTAAAACAAATAAACAAGCAAGCAAGATAAAAGGAAGGAAATATGCAAACGACAAAGGAGACATGGGATTTTACAGAGGTTCAGCACCCCACCCTGGTCCTAGTCCTCTCTTGCAAGCTCCGCTCGGATCACCAAACTCCGCTCACGACTTCACTAACCACTCCCCGTT
Source organism: Triglochin maritima (assembly GCA_963682175.1). Classification (NCBI taxonomy): domain Eukaryota; kingdom Viridiplantae; phylum Streptophyta; class Magnoliopsida; order Alismatales; family Juncaginaceae; genus Triglochin; species Triglochin maritima. The sequence continues at coordinate 2,215,026 of OY821784.1, forward strand.
CCGGGCCGGGAGAGAACGCCTTTACAACACAAGCACCGCGAACACCCTCGCTTGCTTGACTTTCTTCCTCTGACAATCCGAGAGGGAACATTTATGGATTTAACCGAAATCCTTGCTTCGTGAACAACAAATGAGTGAGACAACACTCTCTAAATATTGAGTACACTTTGAGTATGATTTAACTATGATCAAATGTGTGGAATTTAGGCTTAGAGTGTAGGATTGGGGAAATTGGAGCTTGGGAGTTTCTCTCTAGTGTATGTGACAAATGGAATGTGAGATATGTGTAATTGTGTCAAAGGAATACCTATGTATAAGATCCTAAGGTATTATAGCCGTTGGGGTTAAGTTGGGTAAGAGTTGTGTAAGATACACAAAACAGAAATTTACAGGACCCAAAACTGAGTTAGTTCGGTCGACCGGATGGGGCTAAACGGTCGACCGTTTGACAATTTTGAACTCGGTTCGGTCGATCAGTTAAAGAACGGTCAACCGCCAAAGGCTATGACTTAGTTACACTTAAGTTATCGGTCAAACACCGAGATAGGTTCGGTCGACCGATTTATAACAGACTCTTTGGGATTGACAAACAAGATCATATTCGGTCGACCGAAAACTAGTAGCCAGTTCAGGTTTGTCAAGATATCTAAGTTCGGACGACCGAACAAGGTTCTCGGTCGACCGATAGGGAAAAATATTTTTGGGGTATTTGGAAATAATACGAATACGATCGTTGGGTATATACGACAAAACAAGCGGTCGGAAATTTGTTGTTACTCGGTCGACCGAACTTGGGCAGTAAAACACTAACAAGATATATGATCACTCGGTCGACCGAATGTGTGCAGACAGTTCAGGTTAATGTTTGGTGTTTTCCGGTCTAAGTTTGGGTGATCTATTGAAGTCCAAATTATATGAGATTTTGTGTGTGACTTCTATAAGGAACCTAATGTTTATGTGAGTTGATTTTAACTCAAGTATGCTCAATTTACACAATGTTCGTAAAACTCAAAGAAATGCAAATTACATGTCTTCAAATGAACTTGATTACATGTCTTGATTTGATTTTCTTTCTTCCTTGAGTCTTGATCACCTGTAGAAGTTAGCACAAAACTATATATATGCAATGCAATATGTGTGCTACTCTACATGATCACAATTTATATTTGGTTGATTAAATCATCAAAACATAGATTAAGGCCAAAAAACAACACAACTTGTGTGAGTGACCCCTGATGACAACTTGTGTGAGCGCCCGATGATGACAACTTGTGTGAGCATTACCAGGAGTACAACTTGTGTGAGCGCCTGGAGATCAGATATGTATCTATTTGATACGGAAGTATACACGATCCTCACCGAACCCTCATGATTAGTATAGCTGCTAGTAGGGGCATGTTGAGTACTCTCTGTGAGACCGCATGTGTCTGCGGTAGGTTTTCTCGGGAAACTTGATATTCTTGTTGGAAGGACGAATGCCCGTTGGTACCCTAAAGAGGGAAGTTTCATGTTGGATTCTTGTATATCATGATCACTAGTATGATAGGTTCATGATAATGTAGTTGCACATGCATGTAGGTGGACTTGGTATACGACATTTTCTTATGGAAATCCATACATTATTATCTCATTTGCATTTCAGGACAACCGTAATTGCTGGGTGGGTGGCGACCGAGGACGATAGCACTTTGAGATCGGATCCTCCAGTCTCTTCCTAGATTGTATGATTATTTGTATTTCCACTTTCTCGTACGTTTATGTAATCATACCTTTTAAAAACTTCTATGTATTGGTGCATCATATATTTGAGTATTTCTATTACTAATGTCATCATTCTTGATGTTTTTAATCCTTGTGATTCTTCATCTTAAATTTTAAATTTTTTTGTTGTTTCGGGACATTACAACTGTGGTTTAGTTAGTATTCGTTTGAAGTGTTTAAAAATTGTTGGTTTTGGGACGTTACAGGATAGCAACATTAGTTAAAATAATTTATTATAATATTGCCATGCATATTAAACGAAAAATGCAAATGTGCAATCAAGTGTCAGCACTTATCTGCAGACGATATAATTATTCGTTAGTTGTGATTCTTATGGAATCCATATCAGACTAATGTGTTTATATGTATCAAAAGCTCCAAACTTAGTAAACAAAGTAGACTTCTCTCTTTCGGAGTGTACAGATCGTATCACTATAACCTAAAGTCGTATTCTTGATCTGATCTTCGCACGTAACGACAGAGAATCCAACTATATTCAGATCGTGGGATATCATTGTGATATGTTTAATTAAAATAAGTTAAAAGATAAGTAAAACAAAAAAAAATCACATCACTTATTATTGCAAAAATAACTCCAAGGGTTCAATTTCTTGGGTGCTTTTAATATATTTCGAAATGGCCAAGATAATTCCACTTAATTTCGCTTAGCAACATTCTAGCTATTTTTTGCAATTCTTTATATATACCTTCACAGCTTAAACAAACAAGATAAACTTCAAACTTTTCATTGTTAGCCGATAGATTTCTATTCAAAGGTCTTTACTTAAGTATTTGCATGAAAAGAACAAACGAACCAACTAAATTCCACATGATATCAATGTTAGTTAATTAACTTCTAAGTGTCTTCTCCAACTCAATGGGTAGACGTATCGATCATACGTCTTAAGTATGGGAAGTTTATTACATTGTACCATGTGTATATCCACTATCTTTGTTATTAATGTTCATTTTAAAGGAGTTACTCTTTTTAAACACACATAGTATGTAAGAACCCAAACCCTTGTTAGGATTAAGCTTGGGTTAATGGAGGATTAGAAGGTGTTTAGCATGGGAAGTTGGAGTGCATAGTGTATGCATGGGGAAGAGGTGGAGGCGCGCTACAGTGGTCGTGGTTGAGGGGATGGGTTTGGAAGTGTAGGGCGACTGTAGCGGGGTGTAGTGTTGGGTTTATAAACGTTTTCTTCTCTCTCTCTCTCATTATCTCTCCATTCACCCTCACTCTCTTCTTGTTCTTTTTCGCCGACCGAGCAGAGGAGGAGACCGGAGATCGCGCGGCGTGAGGCGTGCGGAGTTGAGCGCGCGGGGAGATCACCGGAGGCGACGTGCGCGAGCGGAGCTCCGACATTTTCGTCGTTTCTTTTGAGGTATGCCGCTCTCTAGTGTGGTTTGTTGTTGACACTCATGAGAGGGTCGTGTTGGTCGGTCGGAGGAGGTCGGAGGCCTCTCCGACGTCGCGTTTGGGCAAAGAAACCTCAGCTGGCGCGAGGTTGAAGACGACCAGACGGTCGACCGGCCCTTGGGCGGTCGACCGAATGCATGTGTAGATTTACTGCCTGTTGCGTTTCGGTCGACCGAGGCCTTGTGTTCGGTCGACCGAAACTTAAATATATTGGATTTTATATGCATGTGGTTTGACCGTGGTATATGTTCGGCCGACCGTTATATGACGTAGAAATGTAGGTTGACCCTAACTGTTATCGGTCGACCGAGACCCCTGAGTCGGTCGACCAAAGGATTAAAAGATTGAAAATAGTGTACTGTTAGTTTTCGGTCGACTGGGACCCCTGAGTCGGTCGACCGATAGGATGATTTGAATGTTGACCAAACTCCGGATTTTGACCTCGTTCGGTCGACCGGTTTTAGACCTTCGGTAGACCGTTGGGGGGATTGTGTTCTGTGCGCAGCGGTAGACCGTGTTAGGGACGGTCGACCAATTCCTTTCTGGAAACGGTCGACCGAATCACCTCTTACGGTCGACCGTTTGGGCCCAGGACAGAATTCCTGGTTCCCTTTTTGAACGCCAACTTTGCCACGGAAACCCGTGTCCTCGCCTTGTGCGTGAGCCGGGAGGTGACGGTGGGGGCGTGATGCGTGCCTGCCCAGGGACCGCCGTTGGGAAGAGTGTGGGTGTTCGGGACGCGTCAGTTCCAGGTATGGAGCGTGACTAAATGTGATGGATGGATTGGACTTATTGTAGTATAGCAGGCCTGAGGGATCGCGGATCCCAATGTTGTTGTTTGTGCGGGCACGCAACTGGCGTTGGGTGAGGTGACTACCGGCTCACGGGCTACGGAGGTCGCTGCCCTGCTTTTATAGCGGCGCGGTTGGTGTTTGCGGCTCGAGGAGCCTGATGACCTGGCAGACTTCGGTCTGGATTTGTCTGATGTTGTGCCGGACTGTTGTGATGGACCACTGATGCTGTGCCGGTGATGCCGCCGAGGTTGTGCCGGCGATGGTGATTGTTGGGCCGAGGCTGTTCCGGCTATGTTGTTTTCCTCGGCTGGGCACCTACCGAGATGTTGTTGTTATACCTTCCGGGCGACGGCCCCGTTGGTCCCTGTGGCTCCGACCACTGAGATTTGCAGATCTGTATTCTATCGGCGCGTAGGCGTGACAGAGGCTCCCTGCCGAACCCTTGAGTAGTGTAGCTGCGTGTGGGGGGTGCGATGTCGCGTGCTGTAAGGCTGCATGTGCCTGCAGTAGGTCTCCTCGGGAGACTCGTTGTTGATTGTCGGACTGATGTCCTGTTTTACCCTTCGGGGGAACTGTTTTCCTTTCTGTCGATGCCATGACATGATACTAGTATGATAGGTCCATTATGTAATGCATGCATGTAGGTGAGTTGGCATACGAGGTTTCCTTCTGGAAACTCAGGCATTGTTTTTATATATTTTCAGGACCGCAGTAGGTCCAGTAGGGTGGTGATCGGCGGGCGCGCGCGTTTGGAGTCGGATCCTCTAGTCAGACCACTGAGGTCCACATGATTACGTTTATCTTCCCTTGTCGTTTTGTTGTAATCATGTATTCATTTTGGCAAACTCTGATGTATTATGGTGCACCGCTTTATTGTTTATGAGAAGTAACAGTCCCGCCTTGATTATTGTGCTATTTGTCTTGATTATAATTTTTTTTAAATTTTCCGCTGTTTCGGGATGTTACATAGTAAACCAACCAAAATATTCATTCTAAATGCTCGTTTCAAAGGAGTTATTACACACATAGTAGACCAACCAAGATATTCATAATCAATCCATTTAAGTTATTCCTCATAGCCATTGGCCGGCATGAGATATATATGCCTTGAGAAAGTGTGGGAGCACCATTTCCATCTGAAATGCATATTCATTCGAGCTAGAATCATAAGCCAGATTAGTATAGTACGTGCCCTTCTAGAAGTGGGAGATATTTGTGAAACATAAAGAATCCATGAAAGGCCTTCAAAAGCTTATGGCATAGGAACTAATCCATATATGAGTTGGTTTTAGTGCTCAAACAAGTGGTCTAAAGAAAACGATCCACTAACACCACCAGATGCAAACAAAGGACCAAAAGAGTAGTAGTGGTCTTAGTGGGCACTTGTGGTCGGTGGCAATTAGCACGCGGGATCAAACCAAAAGGATGCTAACTTTTCAGAATGCTAATGTTGACTTGTTTATTGGTTTGGAAGTTAATCAATACAAATACTAAATGGTGTGTATTTGCTTGAGATTCAATGGTGTGTGTTTGTGTGTGTTCTTTTTTGCAGGCAAATAGTTTAATAGGAATACAAATGTTTTAGAAGATTTGGATTAACCTATAGTTTGCTAAGAACTTCGTATATATTTATAACAACCTAGCTAGATTTTATGTACTTCTCAATAAGGTCTATATATATATATCGGCTTTTATGACTTTTCTTAATTTTTAGTAGAAGTATGAAAACTCATTTTAAATACATTTTTCTCAAGTCATGGAACTCAATTTGAAACTTAAGTTCAAGATTTATTACGTTTTTCTTTTTACCAATCACTCTGGAATCATTTCAAAAGTTCAAATATCCATTTTTCTTTAAATTTTTAAAGCCTACTCATCAAACTCTAAATAAACTTACGGAAAAACTAGAAATCAGTAATCAATCAAGGAGCTTCCAATTTACGAGAAAGGTCACTGAATCAGCGTGGTGCTTTTAAATTAAAAATTACAACGAGAAACATCCAATGAATAATGAACCTTTTGTAAATCGATCATGTCAATGGAATTGCCAAAACTTCTAGGCACCTACCAACAAAGGTGAAGTTAGTGATGATTTATTGGAGTTGAGGTACCTCTTCAAAGGTGAAATAAAATGTTTCTATGTTCGTACTCATCTTTTGATTTCTCTTTAGAGGCTTTAATAGGTGGATGTGTACCAAAACAATATGAATATGGACATGTGGTATATAATGATCTACTATTTTGCTTAAATGATAGCCTTAATTTGGGTAATTGGTTTTGGTAGTAAGCAACAATTTGTATATATACTACATAACAATCTATATGCACGAGAATATATAAAAAAATGTAAACAAAAATATATGAAATTTGGCGTTTGTACCCCACCCCCTAATAAGCGCAATGATTTGGGCGAACAAAGGCAAAACGTTTCAAATACCTACGTATTGGCGAAGATGAAAATGTTCCATTTTATTCGTGTTTTGAAGAAGCTACTCCTTTTGTAGAGATATGTTCACAAAATTTCGATGCGTATATTGTCTGATACTGTAATGTAGTTATCTAACTAAACCAAATGGCAGCTATATATAAATGCAAAAAATGTAGAAGATTAGCATGTGTAAGTTGATTAATCGTTCATGATGATATTATTGAGCATACGAGGGGCAATAGTTGAAATTAGTACGTACTGATGTAGATATGGTTTTAATGCAATTTAAAATAAAAATTATCAAGATGGGGTTAGACAACTGCTAAAAAGATTCATTTCACGCTTGTGGGAAACCCGTGTATTTTGTTGTTGATAAGGACTGGGAACACCCTTGATTTGGATTTATTCGAATTCTTTGATTTTGAAAGATAATATATTTAACGCGAGTGTAACCTCTTTCTGTGCTTCACAATTATTAGAATATTATATCTTTATAAGTTGTTGGTGAGATTTAGATATCATAAGACATGAATTACGAAAAACGTTAAACTTATACAAATTAAAAACATACACTGTGACTAGAGTTGAGCTTAAGTCTGATTGGAAAAAAAAAAGAACTCTCAAGGCTAACTATAACCATTTTTATCTACTAAAACATTGCTATCATTCCTTATCAGGAAATTATTAGAGATTTAGAATCCATTGTACTATCCTTTTGGAAGTAATATATGAGTGAAGTTTACATACTCTCTGGGTCTAATCATTACTAACAATGCAATAAATAAAGCACTGATAAGCAATCACGAAAGATTTCAATTGGGAGGTATTTTTCATTTCTACTATGTTCACATCACTATCGGAATGTGGAACAAAATATCATCTTGAGGCAAAGAAAGCTTACACAACTGATTCCTTGACTTATTAAGAAAATAATGGATGACAAAAATACGTCCCTTTGGTTTCCTCAATTATCGAGAATATTCCTAAACTACGAGTTCAAAATTTATATTTCCTATTTTATGATAAGAGCTTGGATAATACGGTGGGTTTTTTCCAAGTATATTTGTTGAAAGGAGGTTTTTGTTGGCAAATACAAGAATTATTAACACATGAACATGCCTAAATATCGTTATAGCTAGTCATGTCATTGTGTCGACAACAGATAAGAGCATCATTAACGGCGCCCAAGCAGTTCCCGGGCGTCCTGCTTTCTCTCTCAGCCACGTCAGCACAAACCAACTCCCCTACAAAATCCTTAACCATTACCCAATCCACCCAGTCACGCTACAGTATTTGTTGTCACGTCATTATTTTTATTCTTCTCTCCAAAACTCTTTCAACAATCAACAAAATATATTAATAATCATTATCGTAATTATTTAACATCAACAATTCATTCGTTTTTAATTAACATTTAATTAAAAAATACGAAAATATTATTAAAATTAAGAAAACCACAAATTAATAAATTTAAAATTTAGGACCTATAGTATGCGCGTGACTCAAAAAAGACGAGACGATTGGATCGAGGCTTAGACTTCTCAAGCATCGAGGAGATACAGTATGCGCGTGACTCACAAAAGACGAGACGATTGGATCGAGGCTTGGACTTCTCAAGCATCGAGGAGATACAGTATGCGCGTGACTCACAAAAGACGAGACGATTGGATCGAGGCTTGGACTTCTCAAGCATCGAGGACCTACAGTATGCGCGTGACTCACAAAAGACGAAACGATTGGATCGAGGACCCACAGTACACGCGTGACTACTTCAATATATATACCCAAACCACCTCTATTCCAATCTTACTTCTTCCACCATAATTCTCTACTCACCTCTACTCTCTACTCACAATGTCATCTTCAGAAGGCAATGGTTCACCAGATTACCGACGATCTCCACGTCGTCCACCCCCAAGCCAACACTTTTTCCCTTACCAAAATATTCCACAACCAGGATTCCACCCGTTATACCAAAGCCAATTTACCCCACAACCAGGATTCCACCCGTCCCACCAAAACCAATTCTTACCACACCCAGGGTTCTACCCACACAATCAATACCAACCGCCAACTCAGGAAGAAGGGCAAACCCAATTCTCAATGGGTATGTATACTCGCCTCCTAAGTGGCAGAAGTAGTGAAAATGCAAGCCGCTATACAACTGATGTGTATGACGAAACCGCGACCCAGGGAACACGCAAAACCGCGACGATGAGGTCGCAAAAACAGTGGTCCGCACAAGAGGATCAACGACTTGTCTCGGTTTACATGGCTGTTAGTGGCGATGTTGTGGTTGGGACAAACCAAAAAATGAAGTCCTTCTGGAAACGTGTGGAGCACATCTACAATGACTCAAGCGAGCCAGGTGTTGTAGAGCGTAACGATGAATCATTGAAGGGGCGATGGAGACGTACATTGCCATCTGTGAAACAATGGGTCAGTTGCTTCGACCAGGCGGTGCGGAGGAAGAGAAACGGTTACAACGAGGACGATATCATCCATGAAGCGCACATCATCTACGAACGAACACACCACGCCAAATTTCAGTTCATGCATGTTTGGCTTTTGTTACGCAGGTACCCTAAATGGGAGTCTGTTGCGCTTGGAATTCCCACCGGAAACGTCGCTGCAGAAAGTCCGAAGAGTTTTACCAGCGGGAAAAGAAAAAGCACTGACGACGATGGGAGTAACGCAATACCGTCAGCAGATGAAATGGTGTTCGAAACATGTGCTCGTCTTGAAGGTGTTAAAAAAGCCAAAAAGAAGAAGGGGAAACAACCATTTCATGCACAACTTGATCCTGAGAAGTTAGAACTGGGGAAACAAATTGAATATAGCGCAAAAGTGAAAGAGGAAAAATATTTGCGTTACGAAGAACGGCTGGAGAGGAAACACATCGAAGCTGAGGCGAATTTCCAAAGGGAACTGAACAACAAGAAACTTGATGTCCTCTTCGCTCTAATGAAGAAGGAAAACAAGGACGAATTCGATAAAGAAACACTTGCTGAAGTCAAAGAGTGGGCTAAAGCACAAGGATATCTGTATGTGCTTATGTTTTCAATATGTTTGTGGTAGTTTATCAGTATTTCGTATTATGTATTGTATTTCCTTTCCTTATTTCTGTTGTATTTCGTATTATGTAATTGTATTGTATTTTGTTTCCGAAATGTATGAGTATTGTACTATTATTTCTTAATTTGTTTATGATTTTTTTATTTTTTTTATTTTTAAGTAAGTAAAAAAAATCAATTAATTATAAAATATTTTTCTAATTATTTTATAATACCTAATTAATTAAATTCCATTTACCTATTTAATACATTATCCTAATTATATATAAATAATCTTTATTTTTAAAATAAAAACAAAAAAAAAATGGACGAATGGGGGGGGCACGTGGCCCCCCGCCCGGGCGCCCAGGGTGGATTCCCGGGCAGCCTGTCGCCCGGGAATCCACCCAGGGCGCCCCGCCCTGGGTGCGCCCTCCCGTTAAGGGAGGGCTGCCCGGGCACCCCGGAGGGCGCCCGGGCAAAGAGCACCCGTTAAGGGTGCTCTAAAATTGTTAACTTTAATTGTCTGTAAACACGGATCAACCAATATAATCACAAAAAGTGTGGCTACATATTCTCTCTACATATTAAAACACGAGAAACCTCCTATATCTAAAACCACGTCGAATAATTAAGTTAAATCATTGAGATCCTATACATTAAGTAATAAGATGTTACATTGATATTCCCTAATCTTTCTATAGGAATAGCTGTTTTAAAAGGCATCGGTTTACTTTAATTAGCAGGCCCAGGTTCCCCCCGGCCGGGAGCGGGATCCACCCAAGAACGACCTGTTAATTTGTTTGGTAAAAACCTTCTCCACAAGGTTCTAAAACCAGCAACGCCATCGTCATTAGGCTCCCGTGTGCATAACATCAGCTTCCAAACCAATCTTTTTTTAATGACATGCCAAGACTTGAAAGTATTGCTTTTCACATTAATTTTATTTTAGAAAGGGAATAAGTGAATGTGATTGGATCCTTCAGATAGCGAATGGATAAGTGTCGGAAGAAAGAAGATTAATTTTTAGTTCTCACATGTCCAAAGTGACACAAATGACTTGTATATATATAATAACCTTTTGAGTGGATATGTACGTAAACAGTAGGAAAATGATGTGTTATGGTTATATTGTGGTATAATTTTGTAAGGAAGATATTTGTGATTATACTAATCAATGGATAATTTTGGTATGTTTTGTCTGTACATTCTTAGGTTTCTGTCCATTCTATTGTTCCTATACTTGTAGTGTTTGGTAGTGTGGATATTATCATATTTGTTAAAGACGGATTTGCCCCTGGAAATTGAAGTATTTTCCTTCCACAATCTCTAAAAATTTAAAAATATCAAAAGAATTCTTTGAGTATTTTGTAATGTTTTAGATGTCTTCTGGTTTGACGTGATTTTATAGTTGTAATTTGATGCATTCATATACTATTTTGGAGTTGGATATTTCATTTCCTGGTTAATATTGTTTCAAAATGTTATGCTTTCGTATACTTTTTTTGGATAAGGTATACCGTTTTAAAGTTGTTTACGCCATTTTCATTTTTTATTTCAAGGTACCTGCAATTTAGACGCTGCATAATGCGTCAGACAATGAATAAGTGAGTGCGGTGTTGGAAATTCCGTGACATAGTTAGTAGATCCACAAATTTTAATATGGTCTTAAATAAGTATACCAGTATTTCTACTTTATTCATTTAAAAAAAACTAATATTATTCATTCCATTGATGTATATGATATTACTTGTTTCAAAACTAAACAAATTAGCTTCATTTGGTCGTTTTTAATTAGGGTTAATTAATGGAAGGCACACACATGTAATTTTAAGAAGTTCCGTCATCTAGTATTATGCAATTTATGCAATGTAATCTTAATAATTGAAAAGACAAAAATATCCTTACCAAGTGCCAGCAATTTCAGCAGTCCACACAAAAGGTTCAAATCTTTTCTAGTTGACCCTCGGATTTTGGAATGGACAGGACAAAACTTGTATTTCTGGAGTAATTATTACAACTATATATCGAAAGATACATGATAGATACTGTACAAGATGGTGTCTACAGCAAACCTCTTGACATTTGTGTGTGTGTGTGTGTGTTTTTACCTTTTTAGTCTTATCCATGCTTATCGAGATGATGGGTCATCAAACTTTAGTTTAAAAAAAACCAATTTTCACAATACCTTTTCAGGTTAATTTTGACATTTCCTCTCTCGTATGTTTTTGGTAAGAAGTGCAGATGTTTCAAACTCCACTCCAATTTAGCTAATCTCCGAACGTTACATTCTGTAAAAAAATCTAACGCATATGCTCTATGCTAGCTTAAAGCTGTTTGGATAACTTTTCGAGGAAGTACATAGATTTGCATTGGATGACAGTAAAAATGACCATGAACATGAATATCCATAATCAAAATACAAGAAACTTATGTTAAATACAAGATAGCCGAAAGTTTCAAGCGTTATATTTTCAAAATGCTGTTTTTGTGTGGAAGTTAGGTCATTTTACTCATGTCGTTTTCATATATGTTAACTCAGTCAATTCAACACACGTCTTTCTTTGTGACATCAACATGATATTTATTTTCTCTCTATTTCTACTATTCACCTTCCAAACATAATCTACCTATAAATGTCAACTTGGTCACATCAACATTCTCTCACTTCTACCTCATTTATTTTTCACTCATTTTTAATTTTCCACAATTCCAATTAATTTTTTCATATATTTTATTTATCATAACTTATTATAACTCAAAATAAATTTTATTAAATATTAAACGTTTGTTCCTGCCAAATTTAAAATCATTTTCAATCCATTTTTTAAATATTTTTTTAAAACATATTTTTTATTTGTTTTTATTTCATCTAGGATCGACCTCCAAATGAGGTGAAAGAGAGAGAAAGTATTGAAAAGTTGAGTTATTTTATCTAATAAAAAACAACTAAAACTAAATATAAAACTAAACAAAATAATAAAACAAAATAAATAAATAAAAACCAATGTGTGAAGCTACGTGGCCTCCACCCATCCACCACTAGGTCGTGAGACCTGACAGTTTCCCACATTTTTTGCACCCAATCGAGAGAGTGCAACAAAATGCCGACCTAAGGGCACCCTTTGTGGGTGCCCTTAAAGCTGTTTGAATGTTCCTCTTGATATCTGGACAAAACTGCAAATTACACATCGTCAAACTCTAACGCTACCATCCGAATGGTGCTTGAGTTGGAAAATTTGATTATAAAAGGGGTACAATAGATCGAGTGATGACTTGATGAGCACAAAAAAAAATTGAAAGAATTTTTTTTTCAAAAAAAAAATGCAAGAAAAGGGTCACATTGTGCATTAACTTTCTTGTCCTTTGTTACCTCAACACATTGGCTTATACAACATAATTATGTCCTCTAGATGTTGATATATGAAGCCTAAATCGTGATACAACCACAAATAAGTGAATAACACGCGGTGGAAGAGCCCCTCCTATAGAGAAATTGGAGAGGTGGAGAAATTCTAAAGATAAATCGTCACTTTTGGGAGTCAAAATTATTACGTCTACGACATGCAACAAATATAAGTGGATAGCTTAACTGGTCACTTGGGATTTCCTCAACGAAATATTGAAGATTTTAATTCTTCTGTTTTCCTCTTCTCTACTACTAGATTTTACATGTGTCGGTGTTCACTCAGTGCTTCCGTTAAATATTGAAAATGTTAAAGAAAATCAAATTTCTTCCTCCCATGATCCCATCTCACTTTTGAACAAATAAGTTGTAGTTCTAAATTGAAAATGACCCAATACCAAGTATCCAGAACACAATTTTTGTAAAAAAATAGGTTCGAACCTACGTGAAGAGGAAATGTTCTATTTCGTACAACCAATTATTGCCCTGTCTGAGTAGAGGCTGTACCATGATAGGCTTTTATCAAGACAGTCAGTTGAGGCCTGATCAGCAACTAGGAGTGCAAGAAAGTGAAAAGCTGAACTACTTAAAAAGATGGGCAAAAGATGTGGCAACAACCTCAGATCTTGTTGAGCTGTTCTTCCATGCATTAATGTTTATTCAATCAACAAAACAGACATGTCATTCCCATGTTTGTCATGATCTCCTCAAAACCAGGTACTACACGCACTAAAGATTCCAGCATATGCTCTTAAAACCCAAGGAATATAAACATAGATGCAACTCTATCCTTAATTATACCTTCCTTCTACTTCAAGCTCTTCTTCACTATATTTCAAATAACTTAGATATTTACATCATTTCATTTCCCTTTGAAAAAGATTATGATGTAACTTGGAGCAAAGTGTACACACCCTATTGGTGTGATAATTTGATAACAAAGGCTTTACCTGCATTTATCCATCCGTTATTCAACTTAATCATCTATCCAAGTACCAGCAGTTGGATACTTGGATGAGACTCAAGTTCGACAGAAATTAAAGCCCACCACTAACATCGTCTTGTCGGTGCTGAGTAACAAGCAGAGATTGAAGCAAGTATAGAATAATATGGTGCATCTCCCTAAATACAAGCTTTTACAAGGAGTTATTGTCAGATACTATTTAATATTCTTTTTTCCTTTTTCTTTTTTGCCAAGAACCAATGTGTTAATTAATGTTTCAGAAACATATGGGTCTCCTCCTACAGGTTTTTTATTTATTTTGGTCATGTTTCTGTATTGAACATGAGTATCATATTCTAATTTAATAGTTTATTAAAAAAACTCTTTTAAAGTAAACATGAAGGATATCGATAGTAATGACCAAGGAAGAGTATCCATAGATGACACTTTTTGGAGGGGCATTTTCGCCATTTTCTTCTGGGATCGTGTCGTTTAGGGGGTATTCCTTAATGTGAATTATGATTTGCAAATTGGACTATTGGAGGATGCGATTATTAAGTGGATTGGAGCATCATATGCGTGGCAATTTCACGAATTACATGACACTATACTGCATTATGATATTTGTATATGCGTGGATCTGCATTTCATGAATCACATCTTGTCATGAGTGTTGAAAATTGATGTATATTTGTTAAGTACAAGAAACGGGAGAATCGGTCGACCGAAAATTTTCAGAACATGTCAGGTTCGTTCGAGAAGTGAGGAACGGTCGACCGGTGCAGGACACGTGGTCAACCAGAAAATTCCAGAATCTTTCAGGCACTACTCAGAAACGCGGAACGATCGACCGGTTGTTGGACAACGGTCCACCGAAAAGTGGTAGTTAGGCTGTGTTGGTGTTAGACACAATGACATTAATATAAATAATAATTTAACAATAATGACAATTCGACAAATAGTAGTGGACATCCAGCAAAAAAACCTTTAATATTACCACAAATAAAGTAAGATTCACAAACCAGACGTCGAGTTTAGGCCTAACGATTTAGGGACAATGCTATGGTTGTCCTTTCCAATGAGGACCAAGTTGGTGTCTAAACTCTAAACCAGTCAATCTAGGCTTTCACTTCACCAAAGCAAAAGTCTCTTAAGTTTGATAGCTCACCACCACTTTATTATCAAACATGTGTTGCTCGCGGGCGTAGCTTAACTGGCGAAGATGTAGGGTAAAAATGAGATAGACTACCTTTAGTTTAGAACTGGAACGATTAGAAAGTAAGTGGGTCCCAAGATAGTTTTGTCCATCAAAAAAAGTTCATACATGTGTTCTTATCTTATAGCAGGATGGCACTAATAAGATATGATTTGTCAAAATGTGATGTCTTCTCTTCTCAAATATCAAATGCAATGAGAATTGAAGTAGGTAAATGTGATTGTATTTTTGTAAGATTTATATTAGTAAATCCCATAAAGTCAAGTAACATTATGGCCTTTTGCTTAACCAAATTGCATTTTCCTCTTAATTTTTGTTATAAATGAAACAACGTAAATTTATTTTTAAAAGAACACACTAGCACCTAAGCTTCTTTCTCTTTTTTTTTACAAAATTTCAGTTGGAGGTCATGCCCCACAGTGATCTCTATACATTCGCTGCTGATTGTAGTTAAAACGTGTCAAATCATAATGAGATCGAACAAGCTATTAAAATTCTACTTTCACCTACACGACAAATATTCTAACTAACTCCTATCTCCTTTTTCGAATCGTCTTAACTAGAATCATCCCAACATCAATTAACTCAATCGCATTGTCATTATTCCATCAACTTATCATTATTTCTTGAAAACCATAAACTAAAATCCTAAACCTTCGTATCTACACAGTTCACATTGAACTACTAGAACATGACCACAAAACTCTTTAGCTTCTAACCACAAGACTACTTTATATATTGCTATTATGATTTATGAATCATATCCAAATTCAAAGATTTGTGGATACAATAAAATTATTAGTAACAGGATCCAGTCGGAAGTCCATAAGGACTCTACATCCGCACTCAATAATGTTCCTCATTGTCCCCAGTTTGAGTCTCATCTAAATGTGTACCAAATCAATTAAAGACAAGCAGTTAAGTATAAATCTAATAAGTGGTCATCCATTTGTTGTCAATCCAACCGATCAACTTATTTTGTACCAACTCAATATTTTCATTCCAACAAAGTGACAAAAATCTACTATTTCGAACACTAGAACGCGACCAGTTACAAAACACTCAATACATTGATTTAAAGTATTCTAAACTCCATCCCAAGTGGCTTCCTTCCACGTGTCATGCATCCCATCCCTCCATCTCAACCCCCCAAAAAGCGTGGGACGAACGAACGAACCGTTTTTTACCCACCACCCCCTGAACTCGCCACGAAACCCCTTCCCCGCACGTGAACGGAGGGTCCCACCTTAAGGACAATCCCGTCATTTGACCACCTCCTCTCCCTACAAATACCCGTCGAGACCCTCTTCCCCTCCCACTTCCAGAGCTCGACGACGGGAGCTTCGATTTCTAGGGTTTCGGGTCGGTTTCTAGGGTTTAGACGATGGGGAGGGGCATAACGGAGGAGGGCGAGAGGGAGAGGCTTGTGGTTGGGTATGCGTTGACGTCGAAGAAGGTTAAGAGCTTTCTCCAGCCGAAGCTGGAGGTTTTGGCGAGGTAAAGGCGGGGAGGTCGAGGTCGAAATTTGAGGAATGAGTGGTCTGATAGGGGGATTTTGGTGATCGATTTGGGTTCTTTTGATCTTGGTTTGTTTTTTGGAGTTTAGGTTGAAAAAGATTTTTTGTAATCTATTTGCTGTTGTGGAAAAGCCAGATGGATGTCTTTACTGTTGATTTTTTTTAGGTTTGATCGATTTTTTTTGAAGTTTTTCAGATGGATGTCGGCTGTTTAGGGTGATTAGGAGAGGGGTTTTTTGTTTGTTTGTTTGTTTTGGTATTGTGTAAAAATGCGATTTTTTGTTATTTTTGAATGCTTAATAGGAAATGGAAATGGTTTTCGGGATCGATTAGAAGAAGGATTTGATGTTTTTGAAGTTTTTCCGATGGATTTTCGATGTTTGGGTTAATTAGGATTATTATTTTTGGTCTTGCAAAAAAGGGTTTTTTTTATCCCTGCTTTGAAATGGAGAGGGTTTGAAGCCGAACAGAGACAACTGTAGTTTGTTCACGCGGAATTTTGCTTTGACTAAAGAATTAGAGGACTTTGGTCGTGTAGTCTAAAGTTTTTAAATTTAAGTCCCGAATCTTGTGATGTCTCCCTCCATTTCTTGTTCGTGATTGGTGGATAATCAAAGCAAGCTGGAATCTTCGATTTTTTATTCATTTTTTGGGTCCTCCAATCTGACGTGATGTTGTAGTGTTTAAACTTTTATTTTTATTGTTTGTCTATAAACTATTAATTATTCTTGTGTTTGTTGAATTGCTCGTCGTCGTGTGGAAAGTTGTCTGATTGGGACATTGTCAGTACCTAATGGATTGCGGATATTTTGTTTGTTCCTTCCTGGTTCATCGCTATTCATGCACATCCAAAGGATTTTCTGCGAACTTCAGTTTCGTGTGTGTTTTCGAAAAAAGTATCGTGCAATGACTTTCTTGATAATTTACGTTTTGAGTTGTAGCTGTCTTACCTTATTTATCAAGGTGTGCACGTTAGAATTATTTGATTCCAGCACAGGAATATTCGTTTTGGAACAATTAGTTTATAATAGCAAGTATAAAGTTTATTCCGGTATTTTGTCAGAGGTCCAATAAAAATAGCTCCTTCCCTACTTGCCTGCTCGAACCCCATATTTTTGTCTACCAAAAACACCATCTTCCTGATGACACAACTGTTATTTATAATCCCTTTTTCCTTTATATTTTTTCAGGAAGAAAGGAATTTCCTTTGTTGCCATTGACCAGAACTTGCCTCTCTCTGATCAAGGACCTTTTGATATTGTTCTGCATAAGGTTAGTGGATCTAGAGAAAGCAGTTTTCTTTACTTGTATTATTTATTTATATTACATGATCTCTCTTTTCAGGCTGTAAAATTGGTAATATCCTACCTTGGCACCTGATAGGTTTCTCTATAAACTGTTCTTTTAAGTTGCATCATTTTCTGTTTATTAGGAAGTTAGAGATGATATATCTTCAACTAAACTAAAATCCTTGGTTTTTCCATTCTAACGATCTTTTTTCCATAAAGAATACTTATTCTTTTCTTGTTTCGCTTTCTACTGTCAGCTATCTGGAAAGGAGTGGTGCCAAGTGCTTGAGGTCAGTTTCCCTATCTTTTCTTCTAATTAATGTTACGTGGAATTTTCATCAAAAGCTGCAAACTTCCAATATATGATTTTGTACCCACATATTCTAGCCTTGCTGCCTGCTTATGGATCAGTCAATAACATTTTCCTGTCTGTGTAGAAGATTCCTTAAGGATGTGAACACTTGGTTGACTGGTAGGAATTTACTTTTTTGTTTGAGCTCTTTCTTAGAAACTCTAGTTCAAAGAATAAAGCTCAATGTTTCTGATCAGTTCTTACTTCTTAGTTAAGTCGAGTAGCAAGTCATTTGAATGCGTTATTTGTTCCTTGGACTTGTTTTTCATTCATTTTGAAGTGGATGTTGTGGTAGCAACCCTAACCCCCAAGTAAACATCACCAAGCTGAATCCTCATTTATATGATAATCTTTGCAAACGAGCATGTTCCTATGTGTTCATAGATGTGGAAGTGGTGGAAACAATCCCATTTAGACATTTTTATGTCCTTGACTTTCTAAATTTTAGGATGATCCGTTTTGTGTAGGTAACTATAGTTTTTAATAAATAGTAAATCTCAATTCTCAAGAACTCCCTATTTCCGGAAATCCTAACCAGTGCAAAAGGCTGTAGCACTTTTTTTACTTTACACCTATTTTTTCCGCCAGGTCAGTGCTGATTCTGAATTGCATCTGTTTTTGCAGGATTACCGTGAACAACACCCGGAAGTAACTGTGCTTGACCCACCTGATGCAATACAGCACGTGTACAACCGGCAATCAATGCTGAAGGAAGTGGCAAATCTTAATTTATCAGATTGTTATGGTAAATATTTCGACACATGTTTTCTCTGGCATGCACTGATCACCCAAAAAAGTATAATTCTTGTGATGGATGGTTGTAATTTTTCTAAGTCAATTTTTGCATTGAACTACTAACTGCAGATCTCCAATAGCTTGAGCAGATGATACCGATTTCTTCACATTCTTCTGTCACTTGTTTACCTCGTAAATGTTTTTCCACAGACACCACCACCGCCACCACCACCACCTATAGAGACTTTATACCGACTTGACTAGGAAAAAACATCTACTGTGCTAGCACTGGGCAGAATAAAATGCTTATTATACAAAGCTTATTTGTTTTCACTTCATCGGCTTTAATTCGCGATGTTTGGATTTCATGTTTTTCGTGGATTTCTTAAAGGCGAAGACTTTTGCATATCATTTCTTGTGAGAGAAATGACATTAATTTTATTATCAACTGCACTTCATTTTGTTTACATTAGTTTTTCTATTTTCACTTCTCAATCAACACTCTTGGCTTCAATTCTCCTTTGTTCCCATTGTTGCTCAAAATAATGTCCATTGTATGGACTATGGAAATGCATTTTCATTTTTATGACTTTATGACTTCAGGTGAAGTTTGTGTCCCACGACAGCTAGTCATAAAAAAAGATCCATTATCCATTCCTAATGCAGTTGCCAAAGCTGGCCTTACTCTACCATTGGGTGAGGATTTCCGTTAAATTTGTTTCATTATTTTGACCAATGAAAATCGCAATGTATGTTTTATATTTGTTATTGACTTATTGTGATGATTGATTTCATTGATAATCATCAATTGCCCACTTGTACTGATAAAGAAAATTGCCCACATGATCCAAGTAGTAACCTCTGTCAATTAAATTGGTAATCTTTAAATTTAGTTAAACTACTGCAGAAGTTCTGCAAAATGTCAAAATTTGATAAAAACATGGGTCTTCTTTACTATAAGATTTTTTGGATGTCCTACGAACACTAACAGACGTCTACAAACATGAATACTAACAAATATCTAAAAATGTTGATTTTTTAAGGATACACTGACATATTAATTGTTTATGTTTAATCGAGAAAGACTAAATACATGTATTAATTTCTATTTGTATTTTTATTACACCAATTCTTTCTATAGCGAACACGACTTATTTTCTTCACCGATTGTGAGTACCACATTGTGTGCCTTGAGGACCATTATTTCTTCAAATTCATCTAGATGTTAGTAGTGAAATTCTCAAATTCAGCCAAAGTTACAAGGTATAATACCCCAATTCGACTTAAATTCCTGCACTTACTGAATTTTCCCAAGTTCGGCCTAACTCTAGATTTTTGGAAAACAAAAGCAATACCATGTTAGACTTGAGTGCCTTAAGTAGGATTTTCCAAGCCATGATCCTGCGGTCATGTGACTCATGTCCTTACAACTGCCTTACAAAACAACAGAATCTAATTTATCAACCTGTACTGACCGAGCCAAATATAAAAAGCACGGTTAGTTTGTAAGCAAGTACTATTTGGTAAGTTGGAACACAATGATTTATTTTTCCTATGATGGACGTATTGTATGCGAGTAATGTTATAATGGGTATGGTTCTCCAAACCAAATATGAATTGCACTCTGAAATCCCTGAAAGCCGCCTTGAATTAGGAAAAGAAAAAAGCCAAACCACTGGTTCGCAAAAACTAACCTTTTTGCCGTTCTTAGTCATCTCTTAAAATTTGTCATTACAAGTTATTGGCTTGTAATAATGATTTACTTTTGCTACAGTTGCCAAGCCACTTGTTGTGGATGGAAGTGCAAAGTCCCATGAGCTATCACTTGCTTATGACCAGCTCTCGTTGTCAAAGCTGGAACCTCCTTTGGTTCTCCAAGAATTTGTCAATCATGGTCTGTTGCAGTAATATTTAGATCGTTGCAGTAATATTTAGATCGTTGGCTTAATAAGGTTTGACTTCAGCATACCTACACTTGTTTTCTACGGCAGGTGGTGTTCTTTTTAAAGTGTATATAGTTGGGGAAGCAGTAAAGGTTGTGAGGCGCTTTTCTCTCCCAGACGTCAATGAACGCCAACGTTTACAGACTTCTGGTGTGTTTCAATTTCCAAGGGTCTCTTGTGCTGCAGCTTCAGCAGATGAGGCAGATCTGGATCCTAGTGTTGGTGGTGAGAACTGCAGTTCTTTGCTATCTTTACTTGTGAAATGTACATTCATAGTCATTCTCTGCCTCGTTTTACGCATCTGACGATTTCGCTTAACACTAACACCAGCCAACTTTTTAAACAGAGCTTCCTCCTAGACCTTTGCTGGAAAGGCTGGCTCGGGAGCTAAGACGGCGACTGGTAATTTTCTTTTTTGGATATCAGTCCCTTCTTTAACAATACGATGAACCAATGTTCTATCAATATGTAGGGACTTCGACTATTCAACATAGACATAATTAGAGAGCATGGTACGAGAGACCGCTATTATGTCATCGACATCAACTATTTCCCAGGCAAGTCCAACAACTTCATGTATAATAAATAATTATATGTACATCTGTCTCAAATTTAATACCGAAGAGTATGGTTGGGTGCCCAAGTTCAAATATAAGTTTGCCATTTGGCTTTTACTAGTACACATTCTCCGTCATACACGGCATTTTATTTATTATAAATGTGGGGGTGAAGTATTCACATCTTATGTTGCAGGATATGGTAAGATGCCAGGTTATGAGCAGATATTTACGGACTTCCTCTTGGGTCTAGTGCATGGCAAATACAAGAGACGCCACCAAAGCAGCACATAATAACCAAAACAGCTGAAAGCTGTCGATATCTGCTGATCACTAATCCTCGAGTGGTCTTAGTTTCCGATGTACAGGTGTTGAAGATGTCACGCGGCTTGGTCAATGCGCACCAAAGGAGTATGGTAATGTGCCACTTATGGTAGTAGTTTTAGTAACATACTGATGTCATGCGCCTGTGGCCCATTCATCACCCTGTAAATGTAGAGTTTGCCGGATTGCATAACCTTCTCTCCTTGTAACGGTTGTCCCATTTATTTATTTTTTGCTCCTTTTTAATGTTCAATAAGGGATTACCGTTCTGATAGGAGCAAATTAGCGCAAAAATGCAGCTGCTTCCGGATTTTATTTGCCCTGTGGTTACTGTTTCTTTCTGTCGTCGTGGTCGAGGTAGGAAGAAATGCGATGATATTGTATAGTGGCATCATCGTTTGAGCAAGCAATATGTTGTAGTTGTGTTGTATTAGTTACGTACATGTATATGCGATGTGCCCACTTTAAAATAACAAAATGCATTTGCTGTGCCACAAAATCATTGAACGAACAAATTTCAACGTTACCTAAGGCTTTTAGCACCATCTTAAAACTAATTCCATCCCTGAAGTGGAATTTCTGCTCTCTTCCACTGTGATTGAGACGAGAGCCCAGTCCAGAGGGAGAGATGAGAGCTCGAGAGAGAGAGATTGGTTGTAGTTATTGGGCTACCCATTACAACAAATGTAATGTGAATCTATCTAATGTTTCTTAGTGTATGCGTAACAATAATTACATCAATGTATACGACCTAATTATCATGGCAAATCTAATCCAGTACTCCGTCTCAAGTTGGAGAGTGGAGATCACAAACTCCCAACTTGGATAACAAGTGCTGAAACTAAGCCTTTCTGCAACTCGATCATGGTTGGATACATGTATAGTCTCGATCACTCCTGTTTGAATCTTCTCTCGAACAACGTGACAATCCAACTCAATATGTTAGGTTGACAGGATTGGCAGCAACGTGAATTGCAACTTTACTGTGACAATGAAGTATAGTTGGATATGTTTGTTTAATGCTCATATCTTCCAGCAAGTATGGAAGCCATGTTAAAGCAAATAGCTGATGTCATGTTTTTATATTCTGCTTCTGCATATGATCTGGAACTGGACACAGTAGTTTGTTTCTTTGTCCTCCAAGGTATAACTGAGCTCCCAAGGAAGGAGGTGTAGTCAGTAATTGACCTTCTTGTTAGTGGGCAATCAGAATCTGAATATATCTTTGAGGTTTGAATCGGCTTTGTAAAGTAGTACTTGGCCCGGGTGTTGTTTGAGATATCTGAGCACACGAACGGTTGCATCATAGTGTCCTGTGCAAGGGGTATGCATGTGTTCTATATTCCTGATCGTTTTTATTCTAAGAGAGGTGGGTGGATACTTTTTAGTGTTTGAATATGAAAAGTAAAAAAAAAACATATATATTGCGATTCTAAATTTTTAGCGCTTTAAGAAAAATCAAGGTTATAACTCACGGAATTTAAGAAATTTCTAAATACATGATAATTTTTCATTCGTTGAGTTGTGCAGATAGAAATCATTATTCAAGGTGAAATGTTAAGTCATGTTATTTATACAAAGATATTTAGATTTATCGTTTTCTTGGGAAAATCAAAGATTATAGCTTACCAAATTTGATAAATTAAATTAAATTTCAATACCTGGTCATTATTAATTTCAAGAGGTGTGAATATAATTTTGTGCATTTGAAAATGAAAAATGAAAAAAATATTAAAAAATATAAATATCTAAATTCATGATATTTTCCTTTTTTCGAGGTGTAATGATAGTAATGTTTTATTTTATGGTGAAAATGTTAAGTCGTGTTATTTATACCAATATATTTATATTTTATCATTTTCGAGGAAAAATCAAAGACTATATAGTTCATGAAATTTGATAAAATTTCTATTTTTGAAATTCATGATCATTTTTTTATTTCACAAGAGGTTTGAATATAGTTTTATGTATTTGAAGAAGAAAAGTGAAAAAAATGTATATATTGAGATATTAATATTGTTATAATTCTCGATGATAAATAAAAGGCTATAAAATATCATGATATTTTCCCATTTTGATATTTGATAAAAATTCTAAATATCAAAATTCATGATATTTTCCCATTTCTTGAGAAATGTAATGATAATAATGATCATTTAAAGGTAAAAATGTTATGTCATCCTATTTATACCAATATATTTCAGTTTTATCGTTTTCAAGGAAAAATCAAAGACTATCGCAAAAATTAATAAAAAATAGAAATTTTAATATTCATGGTCATTTCTCATTGTAAGAGAGGTGGGTAGATACTTTTTAAGTATTTAAAGATGAAAAGTGAAAAAATAGAGATATATTGTGATTTTATGATTTTATCGGTTTCGAAGGAAAATCAATGGCTATAAACTCACGAAATTTGATTAAAAAAACTAAAATTAAAAATATATGATATTTAGTAATTTTTTGAGAGCTGTGATTTTATAGATGTTTATTTAAAGGTGAAAAGGTTAAGTCATTTTATTTATACAATGTTATTTAGATTTTATCATTTTCGTTGAGAAATCAAAGACTGCCTCACGAAATTGATATAAATCCTAAATTTCAAACTCCGTCGTCATTTTTAATTTCACGAAAGGTGTGAATATACTTTTGTGTATTTGAAGAAGAAAAGTGAAAAACAGTTACGAATATATTGAGATCTTATGATTTTAACGTTTTCGGGGAAAAATCAAAGGTTATACTGATGACATTTAATAAAAACTCTAAATATCAAAATTCATGATATTTCCATTTCCGGAGAGGTGTAATCATAGTAATGCTTATTTAAAGTTGAAAATGTGTAGTCATCTTATTTATGACTTTTTAAAAAAAATTATCATTTTCAAGGAAAAATCAGAGACTATAGGTTATGAAATTTGATAAAAACTCTAAAATTAAGAGTTCATTATCATTTTTCATTCCCTTAGACGTGTATAGATACTTTTAGAATTTTAAGATGAAAAAAGGAAAAATAGATATATATTGCGAAAACTTCACGGCACGACCACAAGAAAGAGCCTTTCCTTTTGGGGGGGGGGGGGGGGGGGGGGGGGGGGGGGGGGGGCAGTGATTTTAGGATTTTATCGATTTTGAAGAAAAATCAAAGACCTCACGAAAATCAATAAAACAATTGAATATCAAAATATATGTTTTTTTCATTGTTTTCTAGGTGTACTTTAGAAATGTTTATTTTAAGGTGAAAATGTTTAAGTCTTCTTATTTACACAAAGATATTTAGATTATTTTCATTTTCGTTGAAAACTCAAAGAGAATTTTGAAAACAAAAGTCTAAATTTGAAAATTAAGGATTATTTTAAATTACAGGAGATGTGTGAATATACTTTTGTGTATTTGAAGAAGAAAAGTAAAAAAGTATGTATATGTGATATATTAGGATTTTAACATTTTCAAGGAAAAATCAAAATATTAAAATTCATGATATTTTTCCATTTTTTGAGAGGTATATGATAGTAACGCTTATTAAATTTATCATTTTCGTAATTGATAAAACTCAAAATTTCAAATTTCAGGATCATTTTAAATTTCACAAGAGGTGTGAATTTACTTTTGCGTGTTTGAAGAAGAAGAAAAAAAAAGAAAAATTGTATATATATTGAGATATTATGATTTTATCATTTTGGAAGAAAATTAAAGTTATAACTCACGAAATTTGATAAAAAATATAAATTCATGATATTTTCACCATTTCCTTAGAGGAGTAATGACAATCATTTTTGTTTAAATGTGAAAAGTTAAGTCATCTTCTTTATACCAATAAAGAAATTTGATATTTAAATTTCATCATTTTGGAGGAAAATGAAGGATATAGCTCAGGATATTTAATAAAAACTCTAACCTTCAAAATTAATGATCATTTTTTTGTTTCACGAGATGTGAATATGCTTTTTGTGTATTTGAAGAAGAAAAGCCAAAAAAAGTATATATTGAGATATTAGGATTTTATCGTTTTCGAAGAAAAACCAAGGATATAAACTCACGAAATTTGAGAAAAGTTCTAAATTTCAAATTTAATGATGTTTTTTTTTCATTTCTTGAGAGGTGTAATGATTGTAATGTTTATTTAAAGGTGAAAATACCAAGTCATCTTATTTATTCGAAGACATTTAGGTTTTATTGTTTTCGAGGAAAAATCAAAGACTTAGCTCACGAAATTTGATTAAAAAAACTAAATTTTAAAATTCATGATCATTTTTAATTTCACAGAGATCTGAGTATACTTTTGAGTATTTGAAGAAATGTTAAAAAATATGTATATATTTAGATTAAGATTTTATCGTTTTCGGAAGAAAATCAAAAGCTTAGCTCATGAATTTTGATAAATTCTAAATTTCAAAATTCATGTTATTTTCCAATTTCTTGAGAGATGTAACGATAGTCATGTTTATTTAAAGGTGAAAATGTTTAATTATCTTATTTATACAAAGATATTTAGATTTTATCGTTTCGGGGAAAAATCAAAACTAGCTCACGAAATTTCAAAATTCATAATCATTTTTAATTTCGCGAGAGGTGTGAAAATACTTTTGAGTGTTTGAATAAGAAAAGTGAAAAAAAAATGTGCACATTTAGATATTAAGATTTTATCGTTCTTGAAGAAAAATTTAAGGCTATTAAAACACACGAAATCTGATAAAAAAAGTAATTTTCAATTCATGATGTTTACAAGTTCAATAGAAAAGCATCTATACAGCTTCAATTCATATTCATCATTCATAGAGCGAAAATGAAAGAGCTAACAAGCAATACACAACAACGATACTCGAATATCTTGAATTTGGTCAACACATAATCTTCATTCCTCTTAATCTGCAAATTTAATTCATATCCTGATTGATTACAGACTTACTTGCGCATCAGAAAGCAAAAGAAACGAAAATTAATAAAAATTCCATCATAAAACTTCAAAATTCTCCTGGTTTCCTTTGTTTCCATATGCAAGAACCTCCTCGAGAGATCATATGAATTCTTCCTTGACGAGGAGGCCAAAGAGGATGACGATGAGGCCGGCGACGCAGCACTGGGTGGAGGTGAAGAAGGGTTGAGAGTATGCTGACATGGTGATCAAAGCCCCTACGCTTCCAATAAGGAACCCAAGCAAGTTCCTCCGGTCCAACATTTTCCTTTCTGCTGGTGTTGCAGAAAACGTAGAATGGACCCTTAATAAGTTTCTTCCTTTTGTTTTTGAATGGATGGACTTGAATGAGAAGGATAAGTTACCCTTTCACAAAGGTATACGGAGGGATAGAGCGGATTTTGCCTCTTCGAACTTCGAATGAGCCAAGATCCGAAGTCAACCCTTAGCTTGTGAGAAAAACAGGGCAGCTACCATAATCATGACTATTGAATTGGTGTTTTTGCTGGGACGCCCCAAGGTAAATGTTGATTCTGCAAACGTGAAAACTAGAAACCATTTCAACAAACACAAATAAAACTCAAGTGCAAAATAGATGAGGGAACATTAACGTCCTTCGGCGGTGTCTGGCCACAAGAAACTAACGACGAAGATCTTTAGTTATGGTATAACTAAGACTTGGAATCAAATCCCATCGTTCAAATGCTAAGAATGTTTATAATTTAAAACGTAAGGTGCTCTATCAAAATCAATAGGTTTATTCCTTTCCCCGACCGGGGGTGCTTCATCTTCGTAATTTTTTCGGCTTCGACAACCACCACTCAAAAGATATGTTCGACGAGCAACATTAACTTTCAACGCATTACCTACCAATCACTTGACAATGAACTTCTATAAGCAAAACATCTAAACAAAACATCATCAATCGAAATCCAAATCAAGCAGTTCCCACTCCACAAAATTACTACAGAAAGTAGACCAAATCACCAAAGACAAAATTTTCTGTTTTTTTCTGAGTTTATTTAGGAACTAATTATCCCATTACACAACTTTTGGGTAACAAGTAAATATATATATAATAATCAACAAATAGATAATGATTACAAGTTGATTTGCTTTCTACTCTATTTGACATGGGACAACGACAGTTCCTTCAACTGCTGAGGATCAACGTGCGACGGTGATCTTGTTAGAGCACACTGGGCTGTTGTAGTCTTTGGAAATGCTATGACATCTCTGATAGAACTAGCACCAGCGAGAAGCATCACCAAACGATCTAAACCAAATGCTATTCCTCCTGAGAACATAATGAGGCAGTGATTGTGTTAGTTGCAGGTTCACATTAACAAATAAGAGCTCAGCGATTTATGGTCAATTGGTCATTTTCTGCTCTGTTTCCTTTTGTACTTGTGCTCAAGAAAGTTACATGCCAAGACTTCTTAGACAAAGACAAGGTCAGAAGAATGTTACCATGTGGAGGGGCTCCCAGATCCAAGGATTCCAAAAGATAGCCAATTTTTTCCTCAGCCTGTACAACAGCAATCCATCATTTGGTTAAAAATTATGAGTTAAAAAACACTTTTATCTTATGGCCCACTCAATACACAGACTACAATGAAAAGGAATGACGCTCAGAAAGCAGAGAGATCCTTTGCACCTGTTCTAATGAGACACCAATAATTTCCAGAATCTTTTCCTGAACCTCACGTTTATAGGTTCTCAAGCTCCCTCCCCCAATCTGTCTCAACATAAAACAAGCAGATCGTTTAAAAAACATTTGTAATAAACATGAGAAGCATCAAGTGTGCCAACTGGAACAACGTAGGTAGGACAATGTACATCAATATCACATGGAATATTTGATTCAACAATACTCATGATGAAATATGTGGTATATATCGACAATTAAACACCAACTTCATTTAGTCAAACTGCATAAAACGTCATAATATAACATTGTTAGATGCCATATGACCATGTACAAGAAATTAAAGTTGACTAATTCAACAAATAAAGTAACAAGTAAAACTGTAAAAGTAATCATTTCTCAAGCAGAAGTTTCCGGGTCTATGCAGGATTTATGCTACTCTGCTTGAAAGATAGATCCAGAAGTTCAAGAATGAGGATGTTGAATGGATTCGCGTTGCACAGTTGCACCAACATAGCAACATTAATAAGTGACCAGACAAGCAGGGAGGCAGGGATTACAAGTTGACACAGAAGAGAACATTACAAGATGAAAACTATTTTATTTCTGCATCAATAGTGACAGAAGAGAAACATTAAAAGATGATAACTTTTTTTTGAAAGGTTACAAGATGAAAATGCGTTCAATTCTAATTTCAAGAAACACCATTTAGTAACACATGCTCCACTAAATCTAATCATACAACTCTTTACAGAGTTTACATTGCATTTAGTGCGTATTTAACTAAAAAGACAACCAATAGATTTCAAAATCTCTATCACAAGAAAAAAAATGTAAGCTCTAAATTAAAATGGCAGCACTAATATCATAGGAGCAATGCAAGAAATGACATCACAGAGCAAGTAAGCGTTCTGGTGAAGGTCTCTGCAAAATTGTTAAGATCTTAAATCTTTGACCAATAGGGCAAAAATATTTCCTTCATTTAGTTAGTGGTAACAAAAACCAAAAGAATCCTGTTAAACCAGACTGGATATTCAAATTGTATTAAGAAATTTCACAATGAAATTCCTTGATCAGTGAAAAATAGGATTGATGTAAAGAACTGTCAAAGACATGATACAGGTACCAAACCCAGCACGGAAAAATTAATGTATGTTATTTAAGGACATGCATGTCTAGTTCATTGTTTCACTAAGCGCAATACAAGTCATGCATACAAGAGCACATGCATTAATATATATTAGGGTGGCAAAAGTTCAATACCATTTTAGGTTCAAGAATTGTAGAAATACCTCAACTCCATTGTAAACCATATCATATGCCAAAGCACGAGCAGTAGACAATTCATTCATGTCATCAGGGTTTGGTGCGGTAAAAGGGTGATGGAGAGGCTGCAGAATATGTAGTATGAATCTTCAAGTATGGAATAGAAATACCATAGCACTAAAATTTATGTTTATCTAAAGTATTGGCATATCACATGTACAACAAGAGAGTGGCAGGTGGAAGATTATTTAATTAGAAAAGACATGTTCCACAGCAAGGAAACTACAAACTTGCCTCAAGCCTCTCCTCAGAACTGTTCCATTCGAACATTGGAAAGTCTGTAACCCAGAGTATTGAATGCAACGACTGAAAATAATAACAATTATCAGCAAAAGGAACCAGGTTAGAACAGTATCTTAAGTATTTAAAATAATTATTCGTGCTAAATAAAATTGGACCTAAACTAAGAGCTTAGTGTTGTGATGTTTTTTATTTTGTCCAAAGGCAATTAGTGACTGACACAAGGGGAAAATATTCTAAAAGTGGTTCAAAGCTGACTGACATGATCAATCAACCCCAGCTGATTGGCTGCAAACATCCGAAGTCGGTCAAGAGTTTTGTTTACTAATGTAAGATGGCCTACTGCAAACAAGATAAGATCCCCTGGCTTTGCAGAGCAGGTATTTATCAGAAACTTGGTATTTGTTGGTCCTAAAGTTGAAATCAAAGCCGGGATGCCTTCCACATTTCCTGAAAATTATCATGGTTGAACAATAATTAAGTCAAGGAGCATCGAAAGGCCCTCCCCTTTGAAATTGGCATAACTATCTTTTACAAGGTATCAGTGAACCTTATGTGCTCACCATCATTCAAAACCTTTAGAAATGGAAGACCTTTTGCTCCAGATTTAATTGCTTCATTGTGAATGTCACCCTTCTTAAGGGCAGTATTGGAGTATTTTCCCGCCCCTCCTGGAACACATAAAGCCTTGATAGTTCCTCCATCCTCTAATACATCAGCAAAAACCTTGAAACTTGTTCCCATAAAAATATTGCTAACCTGAAATAAGAAACATCTATCATGTTAAAAGTGGAATATACTACCATGACCTTTAAGTATACATTTTTACAATGAAAAAAAACAAACTCCATTACACAAATTTGTTAGGTGGTTGATGACCAGAACATAGCAGGCTTGCAAAAAACCAACCATTGCAGCTAACACAACTTGTGTATTGCTGCACCTACAGTAAAAACTACTTCTCTATCTGCTGCAATTAACACAAGTTGAAGAATACCATTGCAACAGTTTGACTGAACCCTAGAGCTAATATTGCCATCAATATCTATAAATAAATTTGGCAAAAAGGAAATATATTCTGTTAGGTCTGGCCACTTTATGAATTGTTCATAATCATGGAAGCCACTGGTGCAAGAAAACATAAATGAGGTCCTGTTATAAGGCTCCACTTCACAAAATAAAGCCGGAATCTTACATTCTTTAATTCCATACCAAAGCGAAGGTCAGGCCTATCGGATCCATATCGATCCATTGCCTCCGCATATGTAAGCCTTGGAAAAGGAATTGGAAGATTAACTCCAACTATTTCTTGGAAAACCTGACATGATTAAAATAATTTAAGATGAAATCTCAAACATTAAAAGAAGAAATTAATGTGCTATGAAAAAGAAAGGACAAACATGTCTTATCAAATCTTCATTGAGTTGTAAAATGTCTTCCAAAGGTGTGAAAGCCATTTCCATATCTAATTGTGTAAACTCAGGTTGCCGATCTGCTCTGAGATCTTCATCACGAAAGCACCTAAAATGTGAAAAATCACAAACAGATAACCTAAGACAAACATTCCATTCTGTAACCTTTGAAAAGCTTAATTAAGATAAAGAGAAAAATTGGAGATATGTGTTCTGCCAGATCTAAAAAGGCATTGTAACGTCTGGTTGTAATATATCATAAATAACAGAGCATATTCTCCTACACGTAATGGAATGTTAATCATTGCTACATCCAAATTAAGATGAATAAAACAACTCATCCACACGGTATACAAAAGCAACATATCCCTAAATTACATAATAAGAAGATGGGGTATAAAATAATATCACCTTGCAATCTGATAATATCTATCGAAGCCAGAGACCATCAGCATTTGCTTAAACAGTTGAGGACTTTGGGGCAGCGCATAGAAGGTTCCTGGCTTAAAAACCATATTGAGCTGGGTCATACTCTCAACTACGTATGGAAGATTTTAAAAAGGGTAGCAAACTTCTAGACTCACTTCTAAATTCATTATATATAAAAAGTCTTAATTTTTTTTATTTTTTTACTTCTAATTTCAAAAATTAATCATTACTGATATAGTGATATGCAAACTGTCAACTAATCAACATATCAATTAAATGAAAATAAAAAGAACTAGCAATCACCCAAATGGCAAAACCTCAAGAACAATGACATGCATAAGGAATTCGCTTACCTGAACCCGTGATGGCACAAGATAATCACGAGCACCTTCAGGCGTTGATCTAGATAATATTGGAGTTTCAATCTACCTAAGTGAAAAGCACAAATTCCACCTTTAAACTATAACATCACAATCAAAGAAAGGATTTATCAAGTTTTTCGTAGCTAGATTAATCACAGTTAGGGATATAATTACCTCTATGAAGTCATGTGTATCCTCCAAAAACCGCCGAATTGTCTTGATTATACTGTGACGCAACATAAGATTGGATTGCATTTGTTGACGGCGCATATCAAGGGGACGATACCTAGAATGAAAAAAAACATATTAAATAATAAATAGACTGAAACCATATGAAGAACGTTATTATCTAAAAATGACACAAGGATGCCAAACGTGGAGAAGTGTTCTTTTACTCATCTAATTGACCATGATAGTTTCAAATAAAAACAAAGAGGAAACTAGAATTTCAACATCACAAAGTTCATTATAAAATGATACAAATGGTAGCCTAAAAACTTAGGCAGTTTTCTATAGATTTATTTTCTTTATGCAAGTCCCGTTACATACTTAAACAAGATTGTCCTCTGTTACTTTATTGTCTATATGTTCGGTGGAAACCGGAAAGCAATCAAGACTGTGTACATAGTATGGTGGCTGGAAAACGATGAGAATGAATCCATACAAATTTCATATTTAATTAAAAAGGCAGTAATGACGAGGAATGGGAATGATAACCTCAGGCGGATCTCCTCGGTCACATTTTCTTTGGCATCATCTGCAACTGTGACCAGAAAAGGCAACTGATGTCGAACTGAGTTCAAAACTTGAATATGCTCCGCGGTAACCTTACAAAGTCACAGTAACATATTTAAGTTTAACAGTTCTTTGCACCCAAGAGTCATATGAATGACATGAGGAAATCATAAATGCTGAACTAAAGAATGTAAACCTCTATGGTGCCGGTTTTCATTTTCTTATTGAGAGATTCAGTGGGACGAGGCCGGACAATACCCTCCACAGCAACAACATACTCAATCCTCACTTTATTTGCAGTAGCATACGCATCAGGGAACTGATCCGGCAATGTAGTTATCTAGGGGAGAAAAAGGAAAAAGTGCTTCAGTTTAATCACTCATAGTGTGAGGGCTACCATCTCAAACCTGTCTCAAATGTGACATCACGCGTGTCAAGCATGCATAGATTAAAAAATGTGTAAACATGCCATCTTCCATTTCAAACCAATTGGTGTTAATTGTCAAGTCACATGGGCAAAGTGGTTCAACACAGTAAACTAGCATAAATCTTTTTCTCCAGTCTACGCTCCACTCAGAAGAAAATCACTCATAAATAAACACCATGACAACCATAAAAGAAAAGTTTTTTATTGGTACTACAAAAGAGCAGTTTTTAACAATGGTTTCCTGAAATATTTTAAAATTTATGGAGTTCAAATTTAAATCACTTCATATGATCCACAGAAGACCACAAATACACCAACATAAACACCGCAACATCCATAACGGAACCTTTGTTGCAACATTACCCTCTGTACAATTTACATCATCATCAGAAGAACCGCACACGAAAACCTAATTTCAACCATGGATCCTACATAAACAACAAGGGTGTAAACAAGCTGAAATCGAACAAGTTGAACATAGTTTCAGCTTGATTTATTAAAAAAAAGTATTTTTGAGGTTGAGATTGACTTTGATCGAGCTTACTTTTGTTGTTCGAGCAATCAATTTGTCTTGTTGAGAAATGTAGGTTTATAAGTTTGTTTTGTTTAGAAAAAACATGAATTTTGTGCGATTGGTTTGAAGGAACTCATATTAGAAATGGGGGAATTGACTCCTAGGACGGTTTTCTGATGATTGATTTGCAGAAAAACTTAAAATAATTCTGGAAACTGAGTTGTGTGAGTTCCAAACTTGTATAAAATTACACTATGAATAACTTCCCTCACTTTCACTTTGAATTCTAAAGAAGTCGTGAAATTGAGTTCTGAATTTTCCATCATTTCCTGCAAACCAATTTGCAGGAACTCAACTTGAAAGTAGGGGAACTGACTTCCAAAATGGTTTTCCAGTGGTTTATTTCCATAATAACTTAAATAATTCTGAAAATTAAGTTCTATGAGTTTCAAACCCTTATAAAATTGCATTGTAAATGTTTCCCCCACTTCCACTCTAAATTTTAAGGAAGTCATATAATTTAGTTCTGAATTTTCCGCCACTACCTGCAAATCAATCACATTAGAAGAAAACACCACAAAAGAGATCATTTATCCACAAAAGCCGCTCCTAATTCGACTGAAAAGCTTCGATTTAAGTTCCAAAACAAACACAAACACAAACACATAGGAGCGATTCGACGACATTCCTATTTGCAAAGAACTTTCCGGACCTGAACAATACCGGTGTGATCCCTAACATTGAAGAAGGTCAAACCGCCATGGATCCGATGCAGGGCGACCCACCCGCAAACCCTAACCTGGCGCCCGACGTCTCCGTCCCCGAGCTCCCCGCACAGCGCCGTCCTCTTCACCCACTCCAGGCCCCCTCCGACGACCGAAGTCGGCTTCTGCCTCGGATCGGGCGTCGGTAGGATTTGGGCGGAATCGGAGGAAGAAGAAATGGGGGCGGAAGAGGAGGAGAGAAAGAAGGGTTTGGGTTTAACGGAGAATCGGTTGGTGGGGAATCTGAAAGCGCGTTTGAAGGGGAGACGGAGAGAGAAGAGAGGCGAGACGCGGAGGAGTGTCGACATGGCGATGGCGGAGGCGATTTTGTGTGCTATCTTTTGCTTATCCCCTCCGCTCGGGGTTTTGTGTGAGGTTGCTGGTGGGTTTTTTGCATTAAAAGTACATTGGACGGTTTTTGGGACTTTTGCAAAGTAATTTTTTTAAGATTCATAATTCTCTTCTAAGCTCCCCGCACTTATCCCCTATTTCTGATTCTCGTAGAACTAGTTGTGGTTCTAAATTAAAATTTGTCGATATTATTTTCACCGACCATGCTTTACCTAATGTAATCCTTAGTGTTCGAAGTATAACCTCATGAGGACGGAACCGTTTTCGTAGTTAGTTGAGTAATTTTCGTTAACGTGAGTTTGATCTTAGATTTGTTATTCCGATAGTAACAGTCTACAAATTAAGTCAGTTTTGGTTCGTTAACGTGCATTTTGACATATCCATATTGTTTGAAATAGATGTGGGTATAAAACTTAATACTTTGAAAATTTTGACTTACCCACTTTTTTTTTGCAAACTTATATGTTTTTTTCGTATAATTGTCACACCTAGGCTATACCACCTACACTGTACCTTAACTTGTTTCTTCAACTTGACTCAATTTTTTTATGAATCTTCTTGTTAAGATCTTCATTCACATTAAATCATTCTTATAAATGTCTGTAACACGAAAAAGAAAAAGTTATACGTATACAAAAGTTACAAATATCATCCTTATATCTGTATCCATTTGTAACCCAACTCGGCCTAACTACTAGGCTGGACACTATTCCCGCCACACAAACCAACGATAGAAACGCACTCCACTTCGACACCACCACATTGACCAAAACCCCTTCCTCCTCCCACTCCATGGCTTCTCTCCCCTCCCAAACCCTAACTCTAACCCTAACCCTCCAATCCCGCCTTCCACCTCCCTCTCCTCGCCTCAATATCCTCCAACGCCCCCTGCTCCGCCCCAACACCCGGCGGGGGGTAAAACCGGGACACCGGGAGCCGGCGCCGAGATGCCCTCCAGTGGCGGGAGTAGCGGCGTCCTCTCCGGGGTACGACGTCGAGAGTCTCGGCGATGTCGGGATTCTGTCGGCGTCGACGGGCGATGAGGTGGTGTTGAGGAATCTGTGGGACCAAAACGAGGTATGTGTTGTTGGATCGAGTGGTTATGTTATTCGTGGCCTCTTATTCGTTTGGTGGTTCGTGTTGTCATTTAATTGTGGATAAGAATGTGCGGTTGAACGATTGTGTAATTCGGTTTATGTGGTACATTGGCAACTGAAGGTCGGCTTAGCTTAATTAATAGCCGATCACTTTGTCGACTTACTGAACCAATTAAGTGAATACGTAACTTTGCTGTCTCGAGAAATCGTAAAAATGGTTGCTGCATATGTGGTCGGGTAATCGACTTTGAGTCTCCTATTGTATATTTATTTAAGTGAAAAGTAATTATTGAGTTGCTGATGGAATTTGGAATTGTATTTCCACCTCTGGAGCTGTGATGGATTTAGTTTTGATTAAGCAAAAAGTGAATATTGAATTGGTAGCTTTCTCTTTCAATTTGTTATGCTTGGTGAAATATATTTTAAGTGTTAATTGTTGGATGTTGGAACTGAATAGTGTTCTGGTTCATCAGGGGGTGGCTGTGATTGCTCTTTTGAGGCATTTTGGGTGCCCATGTTGGTAAGATTGTTGTTTTCATTTAACATCATTTTTTTATTTTTGTTTTATCTGTTGTAGTAGTATTGTGGTAGTGATAGTAGTTGTTATTGGTGCTTCTGATTCGTCAATGGGATTATACTTTTTGTCGTTGAAGTTGGGAACTTGCTACTGTGCTGAAAGAGTCCAAGTCGGTGTTTGACTCAGCTGGTGTGAAACTAATAGCAATCGGTGTTGGTACCCCAGACAAAGCTCGGATTCTAGCTGAACGGGTAAGGGAGCAACTTTTACTTCGAGTATCTGTTTGTCTTCTTCCGCGAACTTTGCAGTGCCGATGAGATTGTTAGAGCAAAAAAAGCCTGCTAGGTTTTACTGGTCTGGAATACAAGATCAATTAGTTTCTCATATCAGTTTAGAATCAACGGATGTCAAGTACTTGTTTTCTCTACTTATTCTAATTTTGAACTGCTTTCTATCTCTAATTGTGCACCTGTGAAGAGCTACTTGTTCTCTCGTGTTCTTGAATTGATTTTTGCTTCATAAATACAGTTGCAGTTTCCCATGGAATGTTTATATGCTGACCCAGACCGCAAGGTAACAAGTCGGGCATTCTTTTATATATGATGCCATGTTATTTCCATCTTTGTGATGATATTCATGTCACTCATTCAGGCTTACAATCTCCTCGGTCTATACTATGGGTTGGGTCGCACTTTTTTCAACCCAGCCAGTGTAATCTCTCTCTTTTTATTGTGTGAAGTGATGTTTCAGTTCCGATGATTACATCTTGATGTTTTCTATCGCATTCCTGACCAATTGTTTATTGAAATACTACTATATTGCAGGCTAAGGTGTTTTCAAGAGGTGAATCCTACAGAAAAGTCTTCAAAAACTATACTCCTGCAGCTACTCCAGATGATGCTAGCGGTGTGTTACAACAGGTTTGCCCGACCGCTTTCATTGATCCAACCAAATTCAAGTGCAAGATTTGCACATGCTAATCGATTTTCACACATTAACGAGATTTAAAACTTTTTAGGGTGGAATGTTTGTCTTCAAAGGGAAGGAGCTATTGTATGCCAGAAAGGATGAAGGAACAGGAGATCACGCACCCCTGGAGGACATCCTAAACATCTGCTGTAAAGATCCAGTTGCTTGATCTTCTACTGCAAATCACGATCATCTCCTTTTTCGTCTATCATTCGAATCACAGATGTTTGTATATGTCTCAAAAATGAACAGTCACCGTAGGTTGCTGTAAAAGAATATGTATGGTTGGAGAGCAATGGGAAAAAAGTGATATTTATAATGAGATTGTGCAAATAAACCTCATAAGTAAGTTTTGTTTGTTTTATGCTTGCAAATTAGAATCATGTAATGTCAACCTTACAAGGGGGATTTGGAGCCATGGTTTGTGTAACTGAATACTTGATGAAGTCTGAATCTAAGTTTTCGGCAAATATAGTTTTCGGTTTTCGGTTCTTGGAGGCACATATTGTTTATCCACTGAACTAATACTTTTTTTCTTAATGTTGTTGAGAAATCAGAACCTCCTATAGAGTGATATTAACTGGTTTCAGAAGCCTTTAGTTTGGTTTGGCAGGAGAAATTCCTAATTTAAATTGAAATTATTAAAAAAACTCATCATATGAATTGGTTTACGAGTTAAGACACTTGTGTTTGTGTTGCGACTCAAAAAAGTTGAACCATACCAGATTTTTGTAGAATTTGTTATCTGACTAAAAATTTAGCAAATGAACTACCTTCAGTTTGTATGAAAAAGGATTTTGTTTGACCAAAAAGAACTAACCAGCAATAGAAAGTTGAAAACAATTAAAATAGCAACGTCTCTATCCACAAATAGCAGAATCAGGCAGCGACCCTTTGCTTCCACTAAACCACAGAAAATATCTATTATCCTTTTGTGCATCCAACTGAACAACAAGAGAAGAACACATTATCTATATGGTTCAAATGGCAACTTCAGAACACTCTCTGATGGCGTTCAACATGAAGAGTTTTAGTAACGTTAGCATTTTGTCGGCCTCGACGGGTGAGAGTATTCTCGTTAATGACCTCTTGGACAAGGACAAGGTAATCAATAAACTCAAATATCAATATTGTATTACAGCAGGATTTTGTGTCGACTTAAAACATGAACTCTTGATTTAAGTTTACATATAATGTACAACTTTATTGCAGTGTTTGGAGCTGGAAAATCAATCTAAAGAGTGTTTTATTTGATAATGTTGATTTTCATCATTGCTATGAGATGGAAAGGTTAAAATTAAATGGGGCCTTGTTTCAGAATGAAAAATAAAATATCTAGCATGAATTACATTTGGCTTGAGATAATTGTTGGAAAATATTAAGACAACTATTTGTCAATAATCAAGACTAATGTTAAGCCTGACAGACGCAGATCATATATTTTCATCATACTTAGATATAAGTACAAAAGCACAAACAAAAAAACCTTCCAAAATAATTCACAATTTTTCAACGACTGATAATTTTCCCTCATATGAATTCTCTCAGGGAATAACTGTAGTAGCATTGCTGAGGCATTTTGGGTGCATTTGCAGGTAAAATTACGGTCATTCAACCATACTTGAGAGGGTTTACACTAATTGTAATTTGTGTAGATGATCACAAGTCACATCTATAGACAAAATTGATTGATCCAACAAATTATTTATTTTCTTTCTTAGGTTTCTTTTAAAAAAAAATCTTTGTGTAATGTGATTAGTTCGGAACTTGCAACTCTTTTGAGGGATGCCAAGCCTAAGTTTGATTCAGCTGGTGTGAGATTTGTAGCAGTTGGCATTGGATCACCAAAAAATGCTTCTGTTCTTGCAAAGAGGGTACTTGATTCCACTACTCACTATTCTAACTACTATGCCAGATATAAATTTTTGACCATGTAATGGAACTTGAAAGTGTTTTTTTCCATTATTTCAGCCATATTTAATTGCACTGGCATACTGACACTAAGTATCACTTGTACCTTCCAATTCGATTTAATTTTGTTAAGCGAAGTCTGATATCATAGTTCATCTAAACCTTCTATTCTGAATTTCTAGTTACCACTGCCTTTGATTTTGAAAGTTGTGTCTGAAACGCCCTTATGTGAGTTTCTAGTATTACTGGTTTTTATTATATTTTAGTAAAAAAAGGAGAGCTCACATTTGCACATCAAAGAAAACAATAAGGTAGAGATAGTAAAAAAAGCTAATAAGAAGCAAAGCCTCTTAAGAATAAGTTTTAGACCCAAAACAACTTGTTATGTATTTTTAATAGGATTAGATCCTACAAATCTTGATCGATTCTGTGTTTTGTTGTTATGGGCTTATGGCAGCTGCCATTTCCACTGGAATGCCTGTATGCTGATCCTGGACGCAAGGTAACAAAACAAATCACTCATCTCTTGAGATGTGATTATGATGTATTTCTTCCATTGACCAGCTAAATCAATCTTGTAGGCATATGGTGCCCTTGGTCTGTACCATGGAGTTGGTCGAACTTTCTTCAACAAAACATTTGCACGTTACGCTTACATGTTTTGATGTTTCATCATGATTAACATTGATATTCTTCATTCTTGTCGTATTGTTGTGCCTCACTATGTTAAATTTGGTTAGTCTACTAACTCTTCAAGACAATTACGTAGTTGAGAGGTAGGTGAACTCTATTGTAGAGTGTCAT
Organism: Triglochin maritima; assembly: GCA_963682175.1. Classification (NCBI taxonomy): domain Eukaryota; kingdom Viridiplantae; phylum Streptophyta; class Magnoliopsida; order Alismatales; family Juncaginaceae; genus Triglochin; species Triglochin maritima. The sequence goes on from OY821784.1 coordinate 2,255,179, forward strand.
ACACGTTTTGTAGAGTGATATGAGCTTATGTTTCAAACTATCCTCCATAGGCATAACTGAGATTATCCTTTGAGTTTACACCTTGACAATTGGAATTGAGTAGATCTCCACGGTTCGACTGTTCTGCTCTGATATCATGTTGAAATTTGGTTTATATGTATGTCGTGTCATTAAAACCCAACTACTTCGGTTAGCGAGGATGGACAGTACAGTTCTCATCATAAAGTGTTGTACACACTCTTCATTGGCTTTCCAACACCCTAAGGATATCTGAGCTGGTATCAAGCATGTCATCTGATTCCTAATGTGACCAAAATTCTATGGTTTGCATTCCACGTAATTCTGTTGAAATTCCCCTATAACAGCTGGAGGTGTTCTCAAGAGCGAAGACATACCAGAAACTTTACAAGAATTACACAATCACAGCCACTCCAGACATTAAAAGTGTGTTTCAGCAGGTATAGATTCCACCTCTCCACTTCATTCAGCAACCACTTCGAACTTCCTACATGAATTATCTCATCTTTGTGTTTTCAAACATGTATTTGTTTGTAGGGTGGGATGTTTGTTTTCAAAGGGAAGCAACTTTTGTATGCTAGGAAGGATGAAGCCACAGGGGACCATGCACCAATGGATGACATCCTTAATGTTTGTTGTCAAAGTCCAGTTTCTTAAAACCTAAGTACATCAGCAAAACCAATTTGTTCTTATGCAAAAAGCTTGGGTTATGACTTATGAGAGTTAATTAGGCAGCAGTCGAGGCTTGTGTGCATGTCATATCAGTTTGACAGGTTATGTGGTATTGAAAGATTGTGTAATCAATTACAGTTTTCAAAATATATCAATGTGTGCATCATTGATTCTTTGGTATTTCCCTTATTAACGTGCTTTTATGATCAGGGATGGGGTTCTTGTTAATTTATGATTCATCGTCTTAGTTCATTATTCATGAATCGGGTGCTTTTCTTTGTTGCATTTGCTTCGTGAGAATTGAATTGGTCAGTGGCAAGATTGAGATGTCGAGCAATCTTCAGTTCTTAGAAGCGATTATGGTGTTTTATATTATTTACAACATTTCATCCAAATCTAAAAGAAGAATCGTTCTAATATCACATTCTGACTTTTTTGTTCAGATACATGGGAGTCTTGTTAAGACCGAATTGCAGGTTAATGTAATTTTTTTTCTTTAACACCCATAAGTTTACCAAAACACGGTGAGTACGCTTCCATTTCCATAATTTCTTTTGATGCCGGTGCGGTGAATAACCCAAACATGATTTATAATTTATCTTTAAAAAATAAAAATTGAAGTAGAAGTTTGCAATTGGAACTTCTGTCTCTTCGGAGACATATGATAAATTTGGAAAAATACAAGAAATTTCTACAGCCCAGTAAAATTGTCACACTTAGAGGAATATAACCTAAGAGGCTGAGACATTTTGTAGCGGGAGTGAGTTCCTTGTGAGTCGCCGAATAATCCAAGACGGTTTACATTTATCTAAATTCATATAAAATTCACATAATATTTAGGAAGATTTTTCAAAATAAATCTTTTTTGTAAAGTATTTTTCATACTAGACTCGCTACCACCACGTGGTGACGGTGGGTTTTGTTTTTTAGTGTATATATAACTCGGCGTTTCAAACACCGAGTTCTGTAAAATAAAAATTTGAGAACTCGGCGTTTGAAACGTCGAGTTCTGTAGTAAAAAAAATTAGAATAACTCGGAGTATCAGATATCGAGTCATTCGTAACACAACTCGATGTTTAAAACACATAGTTAATAGTTCGAATACTTGGAAAAAAATTCGCACCCCTTAGGAGGGTGCGAAGCCTGTTCGGATGTCTAATCGAACTTGACAATGAAGGATACGAGTTCTGTAAAAACAACTTACACACCCCACCCCAGAATAAGAAATCATTCCACCCTACGAAACCCCTTCCAGACCCTCGTGACAACATCCAACAAACTCATCCTCAACCGATTTCCACATCCCTTCTCCAACCCCCCATTTGGTTTACTAAAGGTAAGGTGGGTCATGTCATTCTTAGATTACCTTCATTTTTTCCAATACGTATTCGCATAGTCCAAGCATATGTGCTGCTACATAACCTTATTCGAAAACATATGTCAAATGCGAAGAAGAACACACCAAAGGCCAAAGGGAGAAGAAGATGGTTGTTGACTTAACTTCTTATGTGTGTAGCCACTTTAACTACCTTAATGAGATAATATGATGTGTTAATTTCGTTACATAAAAGACTTAAGTTGAAGGTGCCAACAAAATGAGAGACATTTTGCCGCTCCGGCCTTCACCCATTAGTCATTTATTGTAAGTTAATTTATATTTTATATTAATTAGTATTGGTTAATGATTTTTTTTACAGAACTCGGCACTTTCATTTTTCGAGTTCGATTAGGCATCCGAACAAGCTCCGCACCCTCCTAAGGGGTGCGATTTTTTTTCCAAGTGTTCGAACTATGTTAAACTCTGTGTTTTAAACATCGAGTTGTGTTACGAAAGACTCAGCATCCGACACTCCGGATTATTCTAAATTTTTTCACAGAACTCGGCGTTTGAAACACCGAATTTGGTATATACTAAAAAACAAAACCCGTTGTCGCCACATGTCGCGACGTGGTGACAACTGGTCTAGTATGAAAAATACTTTCCAAAAAGATTTATTTTGGAAATAAAATTATAAAATAAATTTTTTTTGAAAAATCTTCCTGCTATTTACTTGAACTCGAACCAATAAATAATTGAACTCATGTTACAATTAGCAGGTAAGCTTGTAACAACGTTGCCATTAACCACCCCAAACTAACTTTAGTTTCAAATCTACAACCCAATAAATAATTACGGCCAAGTTCGGGATCTTTCGGACACTAAATCCGGTGCCGTCACCACCTGAACCATCACCACGCCAACCAATCCCCCTTCCAATCCGATTCCCTTCACCACCTTCATGGCCGCAGTCTCCGCCGTGATCTGCTCCTCCGCCTTCCACTCACCGTCCCCACACCCCCTCCTCCCTCACCTCCCATACCGACTCCGCTCACCGCCTCGCGCTTCCAGAAGATTCCCCAACTACCCCCCGGTAAGAACCCCCCAAATTCTCCTTCCCCCCCTTTGTTGGAATTAGGGTTTGAGATCGTGATTTTGTCAGGAGACGGTGGTGGTCGTCCCCGACCCCCGCGCGTGGCGCGAGATCGGGAGCTTTGAGGAACGGGAGTGCGATTCGGATGGGGACGAGGAGGAGGAGGAGGAGGAGGAGGAGGAGGATCGGAGCTTGGATTTGTTGGTTAGGGTTTTGCAGAATGTGTTCGTGAAGATCTCGAGACGGGTGAGGCGGGCTGCGAGGGCGGTGCTGCCCGTCGCCGTTCCGGCCCGGTTGGTATGTTAAATGAATTTGGTTTGTGAATGGAAGTTATTTTTCCCGGAAAAGTTGTAACTTTTAAGTTAAGAGGGAGAATATACTAAATCAACGTGGTCTGCAATTATTATTTATTGTGAATTAGTAGAAAGTTGTGTAGGCATCAGATCATGGGTTAATTGGAAACAACCACTTTGTCAGGCTGACAAGAGTATGGTTGTGTACATCAGAACCCCCCTCCCCCCTTACCTTGCTTAATGTGGGAGCCTCTTTTGAGGTTTTGGGGTAATGTTGATGTAAGAGGGATAATGTAATACATGTAAGTTGCAATTGTTTTGAAAACCAATGGTTGTTAGATGTGAGATGCAAACTTGTGCCTCGCCTTTTAGCTGATTTCAATTGGGATACGTTTTGTGTGTGTTGTGATTGGAAGTTTGATGGTGGGAATTTGGAGTTTGGGTGAAAATGTGGTTATTTGGGATTTGATTGTTAAACGTGTGTGGAAAATGGGATCTGGGGCGTTGTGATTGGAAGTTTGGTGGTGGGAATTGGGAGTTTGGATGTGGTTTGGTTGTTAAAAATGTGATCTTTTTGGGGTTTGTTTTGGTGCGCTTGGAAGGAGAGAGAAAGAATTTTGTTAGTATATCAAAAATGTTTGGTTTTTTGTCTGGAAGTTTAATTGGGTCATTGGAAGTTTGGTGTTTGATTGAGAGTTCGTTTGGAAAGTGTTTGCAATTGTAATTATTAATAAGGTGAGTTTAACACATAAGCTGTGGTTGTTTTAAACCACAGGTTGATAGTGTGAACCTGTGTCTTACATTCCAGATGGTTCTTGAGAACCACCTCAAGAACCAAATGTGAATTTGTGATACACTGTGTTTTGTGATTGGAAGTTTGATGGTGGAAATTTTAAGTTTCAGGTGTGGTGGTGGATGTGTGGTGGTTTCGTTGTGAATAGTCAAAATTTTGGGTATTGTTGAAAATGTAATTTGCGGTGATTTGATTGTTATGAAAGTGGTCTTTCGGGGTTCCTTTTGATATTTTTGGAAGTTTGATTGTGGATGTTGGTATATGGAGGTACATGGAGGTATGCTGGTTTGGTTGATGAAAATGTTGGGTTTTTTTTGCTTGGATGCTAGAATGCAATTGAGTTGATGGTGGGTGTTGTGGTGTGGGTGTGATTTGGTGGATTTGTGGTCCTTCAGGATATAGTTTTTTTAATTTTCTTTTTCATTTTGAATGAACTTGTGTTTCTTATTAAAAGCTTGCCAACTTGTGTGTATATTATATCAATGTGCCTGTTGACTTGTTGTTAACAAAAGGTCTTGGTGTTGACATGGATTTGTGTTTGTTGCTGTTTTTCTTTTAGTATGTGTGTGCTGGTTTTAATGTCAAATTGTTGATGTTTATTGTTTTTTTTCTGTCATTGGGAAGAAGAATGTCGATCGACTAGTAATTGACTTATGATGTGATTATAAATAAGGTAGAGTTGTTTTGAGTGGTTCTAATAGTTTGTAGTGGTGTACTTGAAACAGGTTAAGTTTTCCGTGAACGGAATCCTGATACTGACATTCCTATGGATTTTGAAAGCCCTCCTTGAGGTAAATTTGTTTATCGTGTTCTATTTTAATGTGTGCGTAAGTGCCCATCCCCCTCTTTAAACTTCAGGACTCAAAATACACAGAAGACTTAGAGGATATCAATGTGTGCGTAAGTGCGTTCTATTCTCCAACACCGTGATATCCTCTAAGTCTTCTGTGTATTTTGAGTCCTGAAGTTTAAAGAGGGGGATGGGCACTTATTTTTGTACCTAGCCACATGTGCCTTTTGAGAATCTTGAGATATAAAATTTCCATGAAATCCACCTTAAAATTGATTTGCCCTTGCCACGTGAACTTTAAAGTTAATCACCTAAATTTTGAAATGAAGGTACTTGAGGTAGATATGTCTGTTAGGCAGATATGTGAATTATAATGTATGATTCATGAGGCAAATCTAATATATGTGAATGTAATTCCTAACTTAAGTCTCTTAGGACTGCATACTAATACTATTGTGAAGCTGATGCCGGGTTAGCATCCCCTACATAGAAATTTAGACATTTGGTCATAGCCAAAATACCCTTGATTTTTGTCCGATTCTCCCAAACTTTCATATTTGTGTATTTTTTTTATATAGTATGTAATCCTGGAATAGCCGAAAATCCTGGAATGTACTTCAATTTGCATATTTCTGCAATTGCATTCTAGCAAGTCGCATTAGCAGGATGGTTGGATGCTCCCAAATTTGCATCTTTCTATTATTGTAATCTTGCACTTGCTATTTATAAAATTTTGAGGATTTTCATTTTCTTTTACAGGTTGTCTGTACATTTGGAAGTATTGTGTTTGCAAGCATTTTGCTTGTGCGGGGAATATGGTCAACAATTTTGTATATACATGAAAGTCGTCGATTCGGCGGGAGAAATAGATATGGTGATGATAACAATGCCTGGCGTGGTGCTCAACCTGCAATGTGATATAATGGCTCACAATACCGGAAATAAAGCTTATACAAGTTATGGAACTAGTAGGAGTCAATGAAATCCATTAAACAATATAGTTGATATTGCCCCTTACTAAATGGATTCTCTTCATCTCTTAACGGCACCAACCCTCGGCCATGGCACACAAGGTGGTTGATGGTTGCAGAATAAGAGAGGAGCAACACTGCAGTCAAGAGGTCTAATGTTTCGAGTTCAGTATTCTGCTTGAAGCGAAATTACTTCACAAGTTTTGAGTGTTAGTAACATATTTGATTAGCCACACCACAAAATTGTCGACGATTTCTTCACGTCTACCCTGCTTGCTGGGAAGTTTGGCAGCTCGGCCTTCACCAGGGCTGAAGATCCTCGTTCAGATCATTCTGGAGATATGGTCTCATATTAATGGTTGTATGATACCTACTCCAAATATTTGTTGCCAAGAACAGTTGTATCACTAATATTTTTATTGGAAAAAATAGTGCTAATTGGTGCTTTTCTTGAAGCCTCACCATCATAAATCGCGATTGGTCATCTCTTGGTACTGTTTTAAGTTTTCGTGACTATCGTTGTTTCTTGTTTTAAATGTGAGCCAAAATACATTGGATTTCCCCACTTGCCACTAATTTTTAATAATCGGGAAATTATTTAGACTGTTTGTGGACTCTAATCTTGACATCTTTTTTTTTTGCAAAATCAAAGGTTCCAAATGAACGTTGAGAACTGAGAAGTTTGTTACGGGATCATATTGCTTTCATCGCCTAAAATAATAGCTATTGTTAGTCTAATAGTTTGTTAGTTTAGGTTGCTAATCTCGATTTGAAGTGAACCAAACAATGCTTTGACGCTATAAAACTTTTGGTTTATAGCGTTTCGGGGTTGTGGTTTGCAAATGCCTGAACAGCCATCATCCAAACGTGTTATATGTATATTGAATTAAACGCCAAAATTGTTTTGCATCATGTTGTTCCAAACAAGATATGTCAGATGGGAATCTCCCTTAATAGACGGGCAGACGGTTTATTGAGTCACCTACCTAGCTCTTATCCGACAACAGTTTTTTGTTTTGGAAGCATTTTATTTTTTTAGTTAAATCTCAATATGTAACTTACATGGTGGGATTTAATTTCTGATCTCAACTAACTTGAAATCCCATATTGTATCAGTTACTCTTTTTTTATCAATGTCAAAGTTATTTCAGAGCTTTAAAAGTAAATCCGCCCTCAGCTTAAGAGACATGGATGTTCTGAGTCAAGGTGAGAGATATCGTTTTTGTGGTGGCGAAGAGGTTGCTTCCAATTGGTATTTGATTTGATATGCAACGATATTTTCCTATTTTGGGCACGAAAAATACAAAGCCAACTTCATAACCTTTGCGATTATGAAGTTGAAAATTTCGAAATATGCTTGATATCATATGAAATGTCTATCTACTTCTTCTGTTTCACAATATCTACGATGCAGTCAATGTGAGGAGTCTTTTTCTTAAAGAAAGTAAATATTTTATTTATTAATCTCATTGTAAACAAAGAAACCAGTGGAGTTATAGAGTTTAGTGGAAAGGGAGAGAGATTACAGAGATCAACAGGACAAAGAAACCAGATAAATACAAGGTTTGTGTATACTAGGTGGAGCAGTAATGACAATATCTTCCAATTGCGTTCCGGATTTTGGCTAGGAGTTCATTGAAGGCAATCAGACGGGTACGCAGGGTCATTTGTTTTGTTATTGTTCTTCTGATTCAAAAATCTTTTTTACATTTGGTTTGTTGGCACTTTGCACTTCTGCAAATTAAGTGTCAACGACTAAAAGATGAGAAGACAAACTGTAATTAACCTTAATCATAATTTTTAACTTCACGTGATAATTTTTTTTATAAACTCAGCAATCAGGACATTGAAATTTAGGAATTAGGATGCTACAAGGTAGACTAGATATATATGTTTTATCCAGAATAAACTTCAAATGTTTTATAGTTCACTTCTTTTACGTGAAGACGCATGCACATAACACATATTTAAGATTCAACAGAAGGACTGATTGTAACGCCCCGAGCCCAGACAACTGCTCACCCGCCCGAACCCGGTGCGTTAAGATACGATCCGCGATCCTGACCGTTGCGCACTCTGATATTTAAATCCATCTGATAGGCCCATAATTAATCTGAAAAATATAATCAACAATTTGTGAGCTCGACAGCCCGCAAGTTCCAACCGTCAATCAATCAGAATCATAATCATGTGAAAAATAATACGGAATATGACATTCAGTCAATAAGCACAATCAAGAGACATGCATCACAAATAAAATACATGCATAACAATCTGGAACCCCCATTCGGATTCGACCACATCCTGTGCTTCTGAAATCTATCAATCAGTCAGACGCACACCTGGTAGCTCCACACTAACGACAGACTGCCCTTTCCTCTCTCGGGTGGCTCCACGCTGTCCGCTAGGCAGCTCTTTCCTAAGTTGCTCTGCCAGAAACATACACACAGCCACAGGACATGTCGACCGAAACACCACCATGCAATCATATGCATATCCATAAAATCAATATCGATACTCAACATGCAAGCAACTACGAATATCAAGAGAGACAGACATGATATGAAACTGAAGAATAACGAATCAGTACTTGCCTCAAAATCTTCATCTTTTTCTTCTCAATATTCTTCTCAAAATTTCATCTTCTCCTAAAACCACACAATCATCCAACAATCTTAATTAGTCCATTAAGATATTTGATTATTACCTCAACTAAAAAATTCAGGATATTACACTGATAGTGACTAAAATGATATTTTGCATCACTAAATAAACATCAACGCAATTGTAGATTTATTTCACACATTATATTCGTGGTCCTGGCCATTGGTACTTTTCTATATCAATGTCCATAGATTTTGGTGGTGTAGAAGTGTTAAAGTATACAAACCACATTTAATTTCTAGTCAATAACTGACCTACTTGTAGTCATTAATACTCTCCAACTGCCTCAATTAAATTTCCTGGCTTGGTCACGTGAACTGATTCTATGTGAATTTTAGAAAGTGATTCCTTGTTTAAACATTGGAACTCCATGTAATCGTACTTCCGAATTTTCTACTGTTAGAAGGAGATTGGAGAGTGGTCGCCATGAAGACGCGTGTTCTCCTAGGAGACATCAGACATGCAATTTTGACTGTTAGTCACGTGGTTTATTAAGAATTAATAGTACCTTGAGGTTTACTTACCTCAAAATCCTTCGAGTCTACGACTATGGAAGTAAGAAAATTGTTCGGATCATACTCGTCTGGTATTTCAAGTATTTTTATACATTTGGTATCTTGGAACTATAATAAGGAGGATACATCTACAAAAATACTAAAAAATACATTTTGCAATGAAAATACTAAAGTAGATAGATGCTCATGTTGTATTCAACTAATTAGATGGTCTAGTATAGGATGTATAATATAAACACTCAACTTCAGAGTATTTCCAATAATACTTGATGGTTTCGTTTAGGCATGCGTTTTGTGTTATTGCGGTGGCAGAAAATAACGATTTGTCAAGAATTATTAAATTAAGAAGTTTACATATATACTATTAGTGGATAAAGATATATTTGTTACTATGTTTAAACAAATTTCACGTTTTATGACATCATCCCATTTATAACGCTTCCCGTTCAAGCAATCACATCATACATCACTTGCACATTTGCACCTTTTTCTCGTCTTAAATATGGGATTTTGTCAAAATGAAGACCATCCGTAATATGACCTTTACAACATCGTCATGAGCTTTTTTTCTTTTTTTTCTTTTTTACGTCAATTTTTTTTTCCATCCACGTCAACTTTCTTTCTTCCAACTCATTTTCTTCTCTTTCCTATACTATTCACTTCTTAAGCACAACTCATTTTTCTCCTCTACACTCTTTCGAGATCAATCTTGGAAAAAAAATTAAAAAAATAAAAAAATCTAAAAAACAAAACAATTAGAAAACGTATTTTCAAAAAAATAATTAAAAAAATTCAAACTAATTTTAAAATAAATCAAAACAAAAAAATTATGCTAAAAATTGCGCTAATGATTGACGACCCGTTCGTAAATGTACCCACACTTTTGTGTTGTTCACGTAACACAAGTCCAAATCATTCAACACGAATAATAATCACAAAAGACGTACTTATATTTCCTTAACCTTGCGGTGCAAAGAAGTAGCACCTCATCGCGGAGCACCACATCCCAAATCCCAAAACCACACCTTTCCACTCCACCACCCTCCACACGTCCACTCAGAAAAAAACCAACAACCCCGAACGAAAACCGAATCGCAGCTTCGAGAATGCCATTCGTCCTCCCCCTCCTCTCCCTCGCCGGTGCCCTCCTCGCGTCCCTCCTCTTCCTCTTCCTCTTCCGCAGGCCAGAGGAGACGCGGAGGGACGACGCCGGGAAGGGAAACGGAGAGGTGTGTAAGGAGTGGAGAGACGATGGCGGTTTCGACGTGGTTGTGGTTGGAGCTGGCGTTGCCGGGGCGGCTCTGGCGTACACTCTCGGAAAGGTCTGATCTTTCGCAGTGGTATTGGTTTCGGGTTTCGACGTGGATGAAAGATAGCTTGTGAAGTGCTTGTCAAGTGAAAATTGTGTTTTTGTTTGTGTGAGTGTGATTGTTGTTTAGAAGAGATTTAAGGGTATTGTGCGCTTAGAATGACTTCTGGACGACTGATTTGCTGGAAAACTTAAAACATGGAAGAAACATGAAAGTGGAGTTTCATCCTTAACGTCATAGGTTCGAACCTCGGTGGTGATGTTGGTGAAAATGGTACGTGCCACCTTTACTTTGGACAAAGTGGGGGTGTCGGTGCCGGGGAATTCTAGATCATAAAAAAAACGTCTCGAAAACTGTTAAGGATTAAAATCAATCCCAAATACGTAGCGGAATCGAAATAGCAAATCCAATTGACGAAAATTAAGAACAAATACAAATCCAAAACCAAACTACACAAAACACGTAAGATTTAACGTGGAAACCCAATGCAGGAAAAACCACGGACGACACAACTCCAAATCTAATATAGAGAAACGTATTACAATGAGAGGCTTACAGGAGACACGAACAACCGACGAGAATACCCGACTAAATTGCTCCCACCGAATCAATAAGGATGCTCTCTCTTTTTTCTCTCAAGAACACAAAGTAGACAATAGGAATTAATCTTAATCTCTCTTCTTAACAAAAGGAACGGAATTGTCTTTATATAGTAGGTCAAAAACAAGTATAAGTTATACCAAAATCGCGTGGAGAAATGTGCAAAACGTGGGCAGAAACTGGGTCAAACGGTCGACCGAACGGGTGCTTCGGTCGATCGATCCTCTAACCCTATCGCAAACCAGCTTTTACCGGTCGACCGAAAAACGACAGTAACTTTTCTTGCTTGCTCGAGTGCATACTCGGTCGACCGAATCACTTAAGTTCCGGTCGATCGAAAACCAACATGTACTTTTGCCCAACTCCTCGTGTGTGTCCGGTCGACCAAATCCTAAGTTCCGGTCGACCGAAAATGGACCGACACTTTTGCTGGACAAATCAAAACACACATCCGGTCGACCGAAACACTCCTTCCGGTCGACCGAACCTCTGTTTTATTCCACGAATACTTCAATCACATATTCAAGACAAACAACAACAAAAACTTTTAAGGAATTAGGGTACCACACTTCTAAAATTATCTTTGGGTTAATGGTAGTAAAAAACTTAAAATTTGGAACGCTAAAAATATGTACTTAGAGTGAGTACCAACACCTTCGATCTAAAGAAGTCACGAAAATGAGTTTTAACCATGAAAGCGGAGTTCTTGTCTTAGCGTTTGATCGGTAGCTGAAAACTTTAAGGAATTGGGAGCTGAACTTTTAAAATGATTTTTTGTGGCTAGTAGTCAATTAAACAGTAAATGTTTTGGTATTTAAAATGATGTGAAGTTTTAGATTTCGCTTTACATTGATTGGTTTGCGTGAAGACTTAAGGGGAGTGGGAAACTAGACATTTGGAATGACTTTGAGTTGATTTGTTTATGGAAAAACTTTAAATATATTAGTATTGGAGTTCCATTACTTAAAATTTGTACTGTAAAGGAGCTCTTTTACGTTCACTTTAACATTAAGGAAAGTCAAATTCTATCCCATTTACCCATCATAGCACAAAGTGATAATTTTTTCCACTTCAAAATAATCATATATTTGCTCTAATTAGGAAGTGATTGTTTCCTTCAAATCATCACATTCTAAAAATAGGTTGCATTTGTGTACATTTTTAGTATAATTTTTTTCCACTTCATCGGATGTAGTGTACATATTTTAAAAATAGGTTGCATTTTCTGAGAAAATAATGTCACATCATTGACGTTTGGGTGCCAAGTTTTAAGAAAACAAGTTTATGTTAGGGCACTACTATTCGTCGTCGGAAAACTATTTAAATCGTCCCAACAATTACTTTTTTACCCTTAATAAATCACTTAATACCCATTTCGTCCCGTGTCTTTAAATAATATTTTTACTCAGTTTTACTCACATTTCCGGTACCAACACCACGAAAATGTTTGTCGAAGCGCCTGTATCCGGTGAGGTAACAAAGACGGATTTTCCCCCAACTCGGGCGTCTGTCTAAGACGCCTCCACAACATTTTATTCGTTTGGAATTAGCTGATGATTTCCCATGGGAGAGGCAACTCCCGCGGACGCCCGACCCAATTTTTTTTTAAAAAACAAAAAAAAACTAAATAAGACACTTTACCAGATTTAAGTAATCCGGGACGTTCGTTGGGTTTTTTCCACGTCTCCGAGACATTTTTTCTGGTGAATATGAGAATAATATGAAGAGAGAGTGATGTTAGGAGAGTGAAATGAAAAATTATATATTCAGAAAGGACAGAATGATAAAATGGTAATTTGTACAAACGATTTAAGTAGTTTTTCGACTATGAATAACAGTTCAGTTTATTTACGGAACATTTAAAAGATTTTTCATGATATACAAAATAGGGTCAAGCTCTAGTGAGCCCAGAGCTCATCAAATTTAGTTTAAGCCCCATACAATCTCACCATTGGATCTTATTTACAGTTAATCTCACCATTCATTAGCATAACCGTTTTTTTCTTAATCTACCTTACATTTTGAAATGAGTGGTGGATATTGTTGGGGCTTAATTTAGCTTGATTAAGCCCTGAGTTCACTTGAGAATTCCTGATACAAAATAATAATATAAATATCCACAAAGCGTGTGTGGATTTCAGCCCCAAACACTGAGTAGAGAAAGGGAGAGAGTGAGAACAGCCGCCAGAGAAAACACCAAGGAGAGTTACTCTGGCGAGTCGCGATCCAGATCTGACGCTCACTTCCACTTCCACTTCCACTTCCAACTCCCAGATCCGATACCCTCTTTCCCTCCAGGTACTACTCCTCCTTCTCTCCAACCCTAGTCGACGCCACCCCGAATCACACCGTTCCTCACTTTTTTCCCGCTGAAATTCGCTCGCTTTTTCGCGCTGTTAATCGAGTTGTGATTTGGAGATTCGTACGAGATTTGCGTGTTGTTTGTTGAGTTATTTGGTGTTTAGGTAGGAGTCGAGTACGTTGGATTTGTGGAGTTTGTTTGGATTTCGGCGTGGTGTGTTGTAAAGATGTTGATGATGCTTAGATCTTGTGTCTGCTGGAAATGGGGTTAATTTGGGAAATTTCGCTGGAATTTCGGTTTACTGTTTAGAATCAGTGTTGTTTTTCGAAGGGTTTGATTGGATTTGAAGGGTTTGATTGAGTTTCTGTTTATTTGCTCTTGCGTCTTCTCTCAATGGGACTGGATTGGACAATTTAGTTGAAATTTCAGTGTATTGTGATGAAATAGTAAATTTCAACTCTTGCATTAGATACAAATCCAGTCATTTTAGGAAATTTATACAACATTTCAGTTAGATTTGAATAATTCGTTTGAATTTGAATCTTATGTGTTCAGGTGTTACTATTTAGCTATTGTATCGGCTGGAAGTGGGATAAGGTTTGAAGATTTTGTTGAACTTCCAAGTATATTGTAATGAAATAGTAATATTCAACTCACGTATTCACTAATGGGTTGAGTTAGATCCGGAAAGTTGCACTAGATTTCAGTTGGATTTGAAGAGTTCATTTGAATTTGAGTCTGAGGTGTTTTGATGTTCGTATTTAGCTCTTGTGTCTTCTGGAAGTGGGATTGAATTTAATGTAGTTGAAGATTTAAGTATATTGTGTTCAAGAAGTGATTTTTTACTCATGTGTTACCTATAAATCGAGTTAGATTTGGAACTCCGGATGAGACTTCAGTATCATGTGCTGAAAACGTTTGATCTTTAAAATTTTTGTTTACTGAGAATTGAGTTGCATTTGAACAGTTTGTTTAAATTTAGGGCTTTAGGCATGACATATTCAAATGTTGTGCCTTCAGCTCTTGCACTAGCTGGACATTGGATTGGGTTTTGAAATTTAGTTAAATTTCCAGCATACATGATCTCTAGCTCTTGTGTACAGGAAATTGAGGTAAGTTTGAAAATTATAGAGTAATGTGTAAAAACTGAACTAGTGTTTGAGGAAAATTGAGACTTTGATAAGCTAATTTTGCCGAATTTTCATTATAATGTGTTGAAAATTTTGATTTTTAATTATGCATTCACTAAATAGAGGAGATTTGCCACTTATGCTTAAATTTTCAGTATAATGTTTGTTTCATATTTGTGGGTTGAGTTATCAAGTGGGCATTTAAATAGAAAGTTGCGTCACACGTCAACATGCTTTGTTGCAGTTGAGTAATTGGATTCTTACATCTTTTACTTGTATACTCGATGGAAATTATGTTATATTAAAATTTCAGTAAGTTTATCACGTGTTGGAGTTCTGTTGCAAGTTTGCGTTTGGTGATTTTTGGATAGAAAGTGCAGTTCAGCATTAATATGATGTTTTGAAGAGTGATTTTGTTCTTACTATTGTATATTTGTCTATAGCTGGAACACGGGAGACTTGTTGACCGGGAGATAGAGTGAACATGTCTAGGAGGCCTGTGAATTTTGGAAGACGCATTGGGGATGGTATAGGAGTTCCCTTAGCGAGTTCATTGCATCACAAACAGAGAACGTCACCTTTGTTACCATTAATATTGCTTCTGTTGGTACGATTCTACATTTTCCTGTTTTAGTCATTTTTGGAAATTGTAAATGTCTATCTTTTGTGGGCTTATTTGTCTGCTTTTTTTTAATTGTCAGGGTGGTTTTGTTCTTGTTGCTTACTTTAATGGCGGATCAGGTTTGTGTGCAACTCACTACTTAAGCTATCATTATGAGTGCAAAAGAGTTAAATCTCTATATTATCTTCAGTTTTTGAAATGAAAAGTTATGGGTCCAATGGTCAATCTGTATAATTTTGTCCTCTTTGAATTTGGAAATAACTGTTTTTAATGCATTACTGTAAAACGTTTCTGCGCTTTGGGTTTCTTTATCTGTTTGCACTCAATGAATGTTGCCAATTTTCTTGTAGTTGGATCAGGTGGAGTTGTCGGCAACAGAGAAGCTTTGAACACTGAAGGTTAGAGCAAACATCTTCAATTTGTTGACATTATGCAGTAGATATCTTTCTGTATAAAATGCTTGCATGTGATAAATTACCCAAATGACAGTTTGAACCAAAAAACGCTTCAGTCAATACCTTGTGTTCCTAAATTTTAAACTAACATAAGGATAAATCTAAGAAAGGATTTCTTTCTCCATTATATAGTGACCTTTCCTCTTATAAGGTTTATTTTTTTCTTCCTATCAGCAGGTTCTTGCTCATTGGAAGTTCAACATGCAATACCTTTCCTTAATAAAGCTTATGGTGATAGCATGCGCAAAGTGTTGCATGTAGGCCCTGATACTTGTTCACTGGTTTCAAAATTATCAGAAGAAGACATAGAGGCATGGGGCATTGAACCATATGATTTGGAAGATGTTACTAGTAGCTGCAAAAGCATGATACACAAAGGAATTGTGCGTGTAGCAGATATCAAATTTCCTTTGCCGTACAGGGCAAATTCATTTTCACTTGTAATCGTGTCAGACGCTTTGGATTATTTATCAACAAAATACCTTAATCACACACTCCCAGACTTAGCAAGAGTGGCATCTGATGGTCTTGTTCTTTTCTCAGGTTATTCTCTTAGTCTAGAATGCTTTAATTTGTTATGACAACCATAAACCTATTGCTCAGATCACACAATGGCTTATCCAGAACCGTAAAATATTAATAAGTAACCACCATACTTAATTTTGTTATAAACGCCAAGATGAGCTGGCTTGTTATTACATTCAATTTCTATTTATAGTGACAATTATATGTCTTATGATCAGGGATATTTGAGATTTTTTGCAATTTGGTCATATTATTTGACCAACCAAATAAATAAGAGTTTAAAACATCCTAAGTTTTTTTCTTCAAGTGCGGAAACCCCGGGATTAGGAAGAAAAAATTCCATTCAATGTATAAATCTGCTCCAATCCTGTTACCAATTAACATCTTAGAAGATTTTACAAAACCCTTATCACTCAGTTTTCGACCTTTTGGTAAAATATTAGTTGATGAGTTAGTAGTTGTTGTTCTTGTTTCTTTAGTACCTTAGGTATCTCTCACTAGAAGCTCACAATCTTAACAGACTGCAACATTCACTGTTTGCACATTTTTTATGTTCTGTACTTCTACACTCGGATTGCTTTGAAGTAAATACCGAAATTTGTGGACCGTTTAGTGAATGAAGATAGTATCAAGGATGGTATCTTTGAAATAGACAATTTGCTATGAAAGTTATCATACAGATTTTTCTATTGAAATTTATCTGGACCTTTTCTGTATAAAGTAATTTAAGTTCACTAAATGTCATTGTCCCTTTGTAGGATTTCCTGGTCATCGAAAGGCTAAAGGTTCAGAGATATCCAAATCTGATAGGCGGGTACGTCCTGAATCTGTAATCTGCATGATATACTGTGATCATTTTCTTGTTCATAATGATGGAGTGAATATCTATTGCCTTTTATATGTGCAAATACTCTGTTAATATGTCTCAACAAGTGTGTTGTCAGCCTTGATTTTAGATTAAATGGTATATTCAGCTCATTTTAATCACCATTTGTGAATTGTGGAAATTGGTATTCTATCTTGGTTGTGAGGGTCATCATTTTCTTTAAGTTAAGAAAGAACATGACATCTATATTAGGGATTCCAGGATGAGAGTATATGCATCAAATTGTTCATTTGAGTTGTATTGCGGTTTTATTTTCAAGTCGATGTGTCCAAGTACGTCCCATAAACACAAAAATTAAGACAAAATCAGCAGTTCTATAATTTCTTTCAGACATTTTGTCTCCAACCTAATGATAAAATAGCTACCTGGTGATGATCCTTTAACCGAACTAGATTAACTACGGTTCCGTTCACACGTTATCTCCTACTCTTACTTACACCAAACATCTGAATAATTGAATTATAGTCAGCTGGATTGAGGAATTTCTTCTTTGGTTAGAAACATGTAGAACCTCTAGATATTGATGCCTTGGTATTTTATACCTGCTCCATAAAGCATATTATGTTGGTAAATATTTTGGTTAGGTTTCTCTCTTAAGAAGCTAGATGCATATGATGTTGCTGCCGCGAGTGATCTTTTAAAAGTCTTCCTGCTTTTACTCTTTCCGAGAAGTAGTCAATAACTGATATTCATTGGAATACGTTTATTTACTTCAAAAGTTCCTATTTTTTCCTATGAGATGACTAAATGTTTTGATGTTTACTGAAGGCCAAAATGCGTAGTTCTTCATGGTGGATCCGATATTTTGTTCAAAGCATGTTGGAAGAAAATGATGAGGCCATCAAGAAATTTGAGCAAGCCGCGAGTGCGGCATCATACAAACCAAGCTGCCAGATTTTCCACCTGAATTCATACCGCTAAATTCTTGCTACCAGTTCTCGGCATGGCTGCATGGGGTTCAGCACTTCAGCTCTTACTTAAATTTCATTTGAGCTATTCATATTTATGATGAAATCACATTTTTGACACAAAATATCATAATTATGTTAATATCTTATCATTGGGTTAGTCGCAGTGACCCGTCAAGTGGTTTTCGCGATGCATCTGTATAAAACATTCTCAATAATCAAGAAAGTAATTACCAGTCACGGCCTTAAGAAACAAGACTTACCAATGGAGTACTTAGTTGTGACCTCTCATTCTATATATCTGACCATTTGCATCAAAATTTAGTAGATTCTTATTCATTGTATTCGAGCTCAATAGCTTTCCTTTTCCTGGTTTGTTCGATCATCATCAAGAATAATGTTGTCCACATGTACAGTTGGTTGTCAAACTGATATTCTCAATTGAACCATATCAGATAAGGCGTATTGATCTTTGATTCTGAAGTCCATGGCAAGAGTTTCTTCAAACTGACTCTCAATGTTTATCAGAAAATGATGAATCTGAAAATCTGGAATACCATTCAGTTTTATACTTTTATATGATGTCTGAAATATGCTCCGATTAGTTTCGGAAGTATCAATCATACCACCAGAGTCCTCATAGTTAATATGCATAATCACAACAGAATTTATTCTGCTCGTTTCTTTCTTTGTATGCATGTGTTTGTCAACTTCAATCAGGATTGATGCCAGGGGCGGAACAAGAGGAAGGCATTGGGGGTGGTCCTCCCCTGATGAAATTCATTTTTCCGCTACTGATTGATGCAAGCAAATAAGCTTATGTTCTTTTTGTTTTTGAAAGTTTTCCTATTATATTCTAATTGAACTTAGCATTTGGTACGCACTATAAATGATGCCCGACTCCTACCATGTATTTCAAAATCATAGATTGACATTGTACCAATTGAGTTGGTCTACTTGATAATTTTACATTGTTTATAACCAAAAAACCTCAACAAACGTCAATTCTCTTTCTAGATAAACTTATATAAAGGGTATCTACCGTTTGCCACACCAGTTGAGCACCAGACATTGAATTCATTGCCAATAATGACTGATGCGCGTTAGTTAACCTCTAAAGTCTAAACCAATTGAAACCAGTACAGTTGTGAGATCTTTTTTCTTGAGATATCCAAGACAAGAGATAAATCCCAGCAATCATGTTCGTATATTTGGGATATTGGTATTTAAATAGGATGACTTGAGTTTGTAGAGGATAAAGAAAAAAAGAAGTAAACCTCGACATAAATGGTCTAGTGCATTAATATAAACCTTTTATTTTATTCTAATTAAATTTTAAAAGCAATTGGGTACTCATGCTGTCACAGTGTCATACACCATTATCGAGTCCAAAATGTTACTACAACTAACACTATCCCTATTTAAACATGTAATGGTTGTGAGATTGCAAATTGTTGTTCAATCACATAGGTTGTGTCTTGCAAGTCCAACACGTTATTGAAGGATTTAGAGACTTTCTCTTAGGTAGTTAGGTTATAAAGTTCCTCCTGGACGTTATTCTAAAGAGCCAAGTTCAAGAAGTTAGCATATAACAATTTTAATTAAATTTTTCATTGCATTAAGTTTCTCATCAACACTAATTTGAGATCATCTTCAACTAAGGAACTGAATAAGTTAGTAACCCGTTTGTTCCATTCTTTAGATTGTAGGTTTGTTAGAGAATAATATCGTATTGAAAATTTTAGAGACTTTTTTTAGTTAGTTAGGTTATAAGTTGTAAGATTCCTCTACCCATCAACAATTGATTTTGAGTTGGTTATATACCCACACTTCAACCTGTATCACAACAAAAAAATGCCTAATGATCGATTGAACAAATTCACCCATGTTGTTGTTCACGTGCATATGGGAAAAAAATCTTGGTCTCGTGTTTGGGGAATATTAGAGAATAGTCCGAATTGGAGGATTTAGGGGTTTTCTTTTGTGTTTTAAGTTGTAGGGTGTCCATCCACTTCTGCACCTCCACCTCATGAAACATTCTCGACTTTCAGTATTTATCCTAGCATTGTTAACCAATATTCCCACGTCCAACCCCGATATCGCCCACTCTAAGTTCCGTACCCCCTCGTGAATATCGCTAGATAAGTCAGCAACAACAGTTGTAATTATTGTCTTAGGATGTAGAGTTTTTATTTCAGATGAGACTCTGGAGAGGTTTTTGGTGTTTCGACCGAAGAGGAGGTGGAGACCATTGTAAGCTAGCTCGAATGCGAGGGCCTTACTGATACCATTAGTTGAGCCAGTTATGATGGTGTACGTGGTCGCATGATCGTAGGCGATTTGCAAGGCGGATGAAGGTTTTGTAGGTGGAGTGGAGGAAGGTTGTGAGGAGTCTTAGGAAGGTTATGAGTAGGGGTGGCAACGAGTATCCAAAAATGGTCAAATTGAACCGAATTAGGTGTTACCTAATTTCAGAATCGACCCGGTTCCGATTCTAGCTACTGGAACCGGGGTATTAAAAAAAAAGAAATTTTCACCTTAAAAAGTTGTTTTAAGAAATGAAAAAATAGTTTGTACAGATAAAAATTGAAAAATCTACAGATTTTGTACTAGATTCGGTTATGGGTACCTGTGATCCCACCAGATATGGTTATGTTTACCCAAGTTGGAAACCGATCCGGATCCGGTTCGATTTTGGGTATCCAAGTATAATATGGATCCGGTTCTCCCAGTACCCGAACTGGAACAATTCTGTTTCCGTAACCCTAGTTGGAGATAAGAAGTATCTATGTTGATTGGAGTTTGAGGTAATTGTATGGCAATGGAAGCTCCATTACTTTTTTGTTGGTTTGGTGGTTGTAATAGTGAGGATTGTGTAATTGTGTCTTATCATTGTTGATGTTCATGTGTAGTTGTAAGTTGTAACTGTTATGTATTAATTATGGCCACCCAATTACTGTTTTTGTAGTTGGGTAGTTGTCTCGGTTGAACCGGTGAGTTTTATTGATCTGAGACTATAATTGGCTGGTTTTACTTTCTATCTCAATCTGCCACATCATTTGATGTTATTAACTCGGCCCACGATTAGCGAGTTGTTGTCTTACTTTCGTCAATTGTGTACTTAATTGTTTTTAGAAGTGATTCGAACGAAAGAGGAAGAGAAAAGTTCCAAAGTCGTATTAATCTTGCAATTAATATTTGATTGGAGAATATTCTTAGATGACTAGTTGAACGAATTCAACTTGTCAAGTGACGTAATATATATGTAATACGAAGAATCAATGTTTTGAACTGTTCTAGTTGATTATGATTGGGTTGTAAGTCTTGTCATTCCAAGATAGGATTTGTTCCTTGGATATCTTTGTTAGCGAATTTACACCTTTCAGGAGTTGGATCATCTAAAAATAACATTTCAGGGTTTGGTTCCAAGAGTTTGGTCCCTTTCAAGAGCGTGGTCTTCTGTTCAACCGTTAAAATGTAAAATTGCATATACCATCCTGTGCGGCTGGGTGCCTCAGGCTCGCATATGGGATGGGACTATGTGGTCGCATAAGTGGCAAAAATCAAAAAAAGTAAAAATAAAAATTTGAAAACACATTTCTTATTCTTCTTCCTTCTTCAACTTCATATTCCCCTTCCTCTCTTTTTTACTTCCTCTCTCATCTCCATTCTCTACCCACCCCACCCGCCCCTCCACCATATCCTGTGACTGTGCGGGGTCACATATGACCCTAGCCTCCCGGACTGCATTGTGCGCACATTAAAACGTTGATGGAATGTGCATTTTCATGTTAAACCTTTCGTAATGGACAACAAATTTAATCCAATCACCTCCAACACGGCAGAAATTTAATAAACTTTATCAAGTTGGATCCGAGGGGACCAAATGTCTCCTGTCCGAGAACGTTATCGTGGATTTCGCTTTTTCTTTGGATTTATACCTCCGTCATCTACCATAAAGTGATGGCAAGGGAGTTTCAAGTGTAC
Source organism: Triglochin maritima (assembly GCA_963682175.1). NCBI lineage: Eukaryota > Viridiplantae > Streptophyta > Magnoliopsida > Alismatales > Juncaginaceae > Triglochin > Triglochin maritima. The sequence continues at coordinate 2,277,032 of OY821784.1, forward strand.
GTCAAAAATATTATTAGACTATTAATGAGAACAAAGACAGACTGATGTACGTAATTAAGTTAACCCTCAACATAAATGGCCCCATGCATTAATATGGACCTTTTATTTTATTCTAATAAAATTTCGAAAATGAGCTTGTCTATTTCGAAGCCAAGCTGGTACTCACGCATATATCACTAATTATTTTTTCTAAATACCTACGCAAGAAATCTCAGCTGGAATATATTTCTTACCAGTACTAGCATAAATGCATGTATAATATATGATGGTAAGGGTGTAAATAAACTGTCGTTCAATCTCTTGGGTTGCGCCTTGTAAGTCTAGTACGTTTAGCCCATTCAAGAAGCAAAATTTCCCACACAAACGATGGCAGCAATGATGCGAGCCAACACTGAAAAGAGTGGCTCCAACCAGGCATGCACCGGGGCTCGTACCCAATGCAACGAACGGCCGATCGGGCGTAGTCCTCTGCTGAAGGCACCAAAATCGAGGCTCTCATGTTTGACATCTTCGTCGAAACGAACAATGGGACCTATATATGTATGTTAATTTGTTTGCCAATGTACGTACGTATCTAGATCGATGTGAGAATGAAGTCCGACATCTTGTTGAATTGTAAAACTTACGTAAAAGTTAAGAAATTAATCACCTGACATTGCACGTCTATTCCGCTGTTCTTATACTCTACGTAAAGAGATCTTGAGAGTTGTTCAACGTACCTGCCACACAAATACAAAGGTAAGGCTATATTAGGGGTGTAAATTAATGTTTAGTAAAATTATAACGTTAACAAAAAACTTTCATTTCTTCACTTCTCATTAATTAGCAGACTAATTTGAGATCGATCGTCTTCAACTCGTCTAGTAATTGAGCTGCCGACTTAGAATGCTCAATTTCTTTAGCTTTGAGATCTAACAAACTAATTAACATCATGAAATTGTAACACAACAAGGCAAAATACTAACATTTATAACTTCATATATGTTAGTATTACATAAACGAAGTGAATACAAACACATATAAACCATGAGAAATATATAGAGGTACAAGAAAGAAGAGAAAAACAAAACCATTGATGGGAATGATTTAGGTTACCATAAGTAAATAGTAATCAACTTAATTATAAGCTAACTCATTTTTCCCAAACACAACAAATCATTTTCAAATTACACTTCACATGATAGACATGGTTTTCCTAACATGAGCAAGAATAGTACCGTACCCCCATATGACACACCCTTAGCTTATCACGGAAAATTAATTAAGTTCCATGAAATATTTAAGAGAAAAGAAATTAAATTACTACTCACTTCTTGGTGGAGGCGTAGACAGTGAGGAAAGGAAAAAAAGGCATAGCAACAGTAGATCCGGAGCCTATGTTAAGAACAGCACCCCTCCCTCTCTCCACCATCCCCGGCATAACCGCCCGAGCCACCGCAGTAACCGCGACAACATTAACCGCCACCATCTCCATCCACTTCTGCTCCCCCACCTCATGAAACATTCTTGGCCTTCTGTGTGTTATCCCAGCATTGTTAACCAATATTCCCACGTCCAACCCCGATATCGCCTGCTCTAACTTCCGTACCCCCTCGTGAATATCACCTGAGAAGTCGGCGACGACAGTCGTAATTATTGTCTCAGGATGTAGAGTTTTTATTTCGGATGAGACTCTGGAGAGTTTTTCGGGGTTTCGGCCGAGGAGGAGGAGGTGGAGACCATTGGAGGCTAGCTCGAATGCGAGGGCCTTACCGATACCGTCGGTTGAGCCGGTTATGACGGCGTACTGGCCGTACGATCGTAGGCGTTTCGCGGGGCGGATGAAGATTTTGTAGGTGGAGTGGAGGAGGGTTGTGAGGAGTCTTAGGAAGGTTAGGAGGCCTACTGTGGAGATTAGAACCATCCATGTTGGTTGTTGGAGTTAGAGGGATTCGTATGACAGTGGAAGCTCCATTGTTTTCTTTTTTTTTTTTCCTCCCTTTTTTGGTTTGGTGATTGTGGTCTTGTCTTTGTTGGGGATTAATTGATATGTAAGTTGCAACTGTCATGTATTAATTATTGATGCGTAGTTGGGAGACAACTCAGATATTTGAAATGATATCGAGAAGATAAGCATGACCCCAAGTAAGGATGGCACGCACAAATCGAGAAATGATCCCAAAAAAAACTAACTCAATGACTGTTTATGTAGTTGGGTAGTTGTAACCTTTTTTGGAATCTTAGATCTATATTTGGTTGGTTTTACTTTGTATTGTTGTACACCCATGTGCCACCCAACCTACCTCCGGGGAGTTGCGTAACTTATGTTAATTTGAGAATTGATTGGAACCAAAAAGGAAGAAAATAGTTTGATTGGAGAATATTTTTAGTTGACCAGTTGAACAAACTTATCTCGTCAAGAGACATACTAATTGTATTTAGTAATACGTACGCAATATGAAGAATCAATGTTTGGTCCCCTTTCAAGTGGGGTTGTAAACGAGGGTCGGGTTTCGAACCCACCGCTACCCAACCCGTCTAAGGAAGACGGGTTGGCGGGTCGAGTCGGGTGAATTTATTTTAAACTGCTACTTGACCTGCCTAAGATCAGGTAAACGGGTTACGCAGGTGGGGCGAGTCGGGTAAACGGGTTATGCGGCACGGGGAGATGGATAAATGAATATAAAACCATAAATAAAAACATGACACGTTAACACCTTAAAAACATGACACATGTGATTAACACCATAAAATTATAAATAACTTCAACTTTATAATACTATTAGTAAATTAGAGATTAGAGAATAGAGATATGTATAATGTATATAAGTATATATATAATATTTATTATTTAATTTATTAAATTCTTAGGCGGGTAATCGGGTAAACGGGACGGGTAGAAAATACAACCGCTACACGTCCCGTTTATTAGTCGAGTAGGCGGGTATTCGGGTTGGCGGGCCGTGGGTTAGATTTTTTACACTGCTACCCGACTTAGGTAGATCGGGGCGGGTTTTACCGTCCCATTTACAACCCTACTTTCAAGACGTGATCTTCAGTTCAACTGCTGAACTAAGTGGTCGTGGAATGTATATTTCCATGCTAAGCGTCTTGTATTAATGGACATAATAAACTTAATCCAATCACCTCTAAGGGCACCCCTTACGCGGGAAAAAACGTGATCATGCGGGTGAATAGATGACCGAGTCGTCGACCAGGTCATCCATTTTTTTATTATTTTTTGATTTTTTTGGTTTTGTTTTTGTTTTGATTTTTTTGTTTGAGTTTTTTTTTGAAAATACGTTTTATAATTGTTTTGATTTTTTAGATTTTTTTTAATTTTTACTAAGATAGACCCCGAAATGATGTGGAGGAGAGAGATAAGTTGTTGTGGGTTGTGGTTAAGATGTGAATAGTGTAGGAAAGATAAAAAAGTGGGTTGAGGAAAGAGAAAACTGATGTGGAAGAGAGAGAGAAAACTGATTTTGAAGAGAGAGAGCTAATGACCTGGTCGTCCAGGTCATGGTTAGTGATGACCTAACACACACAACAAAGGTAGTAATTTCACCAACTTTATCAAGTTTATTCCTAACGGCTTAAATATTTCCCATCCAAGTTCACCATACTCCACAAAGTGAGAGTAAGTTCCAGTGTCAAAAATAAAACAACAACGAAGTTTATCAATGCCATGCCTATCCTATTAGTACTGCATTTCAATTCATGATTTAGAGCACCCGTAACGGGTCGTCCCGCCAGACGACCCTGACCTGGTCATCCTGCGTGAGCACAGTTTTTTAAGTTTTTTTGTTTTCATTTTATAAAATTAGTTTGATTTTTTTTTGAAAATACGATTTCTAATTGTTTTGATTTTTAGTTTTTTTTATTTTTCCAAGATCGATCTCGAAATAATGTGGAAGAGAAAAATAAGTTGTGGTTAAGAGGTGAATAGTCTAGGAAAGAGAAGAAAGTTGGTAGGAAATAGAGAAAACTGATGTGGAAGAGAGAGAAAACTGATTTGGAAGAAAAAGAAGATAGAGAAATCTCATAACCAAGTCGTCTGAGTCATGGTTACAGATGATCTTAGCAACCATCCTAGGTGAACTAGGACCAAAAGTGGCCATAGATTGAACTTTCTGATGGGTCATGAGCCATGAAGAGATTAGGATCCTCTCCAATTTATTGAATCTTAGAGCACTATTAACAGCACCTGGGCAGTTCCCGGGTGCTCGGTTTTCTCTCGCAGTCATGTCAAATTCTCTTTCCGCCACGTCTGCTCAAACTAACCTCCCTAAATTTTTCTTAACCACGCTCATAAACAACTAAAGCCCCCTACATTCTCTCCCATCCACATCATTTGGGGATTAATTCTAGGTAAAACAAAAAAAATGTCAAAAAAATTAAAAAAATAAAAAACATATTTTCATTTTTGGTTGTTGAAAAAATGATTTTAAATAATTTATAAAACATTTTTGAAAATAATAAATCAAAAACAAAACAAAAAAACAAAACAAAATAAATTTCACCCAATCGGAGGGGCACGTGGCCCCAGACGGATTTCCGCTCGAATCCACCCTCTCTTAGACCATCCATTTCCTAATTGCATGATGATAGATCGTGACTTTTAACTAAAAGTGTCCTTTATTGTGGCCTAAAATATAATTCTACGTACGATTAGAAAGTCTTTTTTTGTAAAATATATCATCTTAATGTTCTAAGCTTCCAATCAGTTCACTCAACTTGATTCGAAATCTAGGTATTCATTCTATTATTTATTCATTTGTGTTAATTTTGTTATATAGCATCTTTTAATAATGTGTGCGGACTTAAGGTAAATCTCTCATCTTAATGTTATAAGCATCCAATCATTTCATCTAACTTGCTTTGAAATCTAAATATACATTCTATGTGTTAATTCATTTGTGCGATTCATATTTAATTGAATAAAGATTATGATTTCTTGATTTTGTCTTATAGCATATTTTTATATGTAAGATATGTCAAATGAAATATTAGGAAATTATTCATAATGATCTAAACCCTTACCGAACAATATATAAAATATGAGAATTGATGTGTTTAAAATTTTAGTCTATTCTAAAATCCTTTTTATCAATTTCAGTTAATAATTCATTTACCGTACATATTTCGGCTAAAATGTAAGTGTTGCTCAATTTCATTAGACCCGATTTTGGATAAGAACTCACCTTCACCAATTATGATAAACTAATCTAAAAATGATGAGGATAATACATTTGAAATCTAATAATTTCTTTGTGAAATAATGTAATTTGACTTCGAAATTAAACAATTACGTCAGAATATTTAATATTATATATTTTTATTACATTATGTTTATTTGTTTGATAATTCTAACAAATATACTATCGACGCGATAAAAAACGTCTAAGAATAATTATCTGGGACATTAGCCATTAGAATGTACGTTTTGCACAACTAATCTTATATTTTTAGAAATTTAGATATCAAGTCATAACTAATGAGGTACTTGAAAACTTGACGGACGGACCAGCATTCATTCAGCTTATCATCCGTGTATTCCCAGACACTACTTAAATGCACTTTCCTTACCTCGATTATGTCGCGATTTCGTGGGCTATTTACCTTTAAGTAGGACAAATTAAGTTGGTTGAACTGTTGCCTGAGAAAACCATAAGCTGCAATATCAAATCCTTTCCAGTCTGGCTAGTTAGTTGCCCATCAAGATCCAATGATAATGTAGGTTGCGTCCAGGAATTTCCTGGACTTTTAAAGGCCACTCAACCATAAATAAAGGAGAAGCTTTAGAAGCCTTAAGTAAGAACCCGACGGCATTTCCGGAGTTGTACCGGAATCAGACCCGGTCTAGGGTTGGGTTTGGGAGCGAGTTTGGACCATGAGTTGTAAGAGGATAAAATGTGTGCAAGTTCGAGGATGCAACGACCTCCAGTAGAGCGCTCCGAACCCTAGGGAAGAACGAGCAGGATTTTTTAGGCAAAAAGCAATCGACACCTCTTTTCGTTTTCTCTTTGCTATTTATAATCGGGAAAAGAAACCCTACTAAGCTATTACATGTTAACAACGTAATTAGGCTAATAGACATTATTTAGCCGTTTCTAACCAACAAACATGTAACGTCTTCCAAAAACAGCGGATTTTTTTTAAAATTTTAACTCAAAGATTAACCTAAAGAACTCGAGGACGATACTCATATAGCATATCAAAGGTGCATTATTTATACAGGAGTTTTTAAAATTATGATTACATCAAAAGAAACAACTGACAATATACAAGTAATCATATCAACCTCAAAACAAGACTACAAGATTCGGTCCTGGTATGCTCATCCTCTGTCCTCACCCACTCAAAGCCGCTCTGGACTTGAAAAATAACATGAAACAATGTCTGAGTTTCCATAAGAAAATCTCATATACCAAGACCTCCTACATGCATATGAAATGCGGTACATGAAACCTATCATACTAGTATTCATGACATAAAATAATACAATATAAAGCTTCCCCTAACAATTCGATCCTGAACCGACTTTGAGTGGGTGAACCGACTTATTTTAGATTCAAAGGGTCGAATGACAAATGTGTACAATTCAATCGAAATTATCAGTCTTCTTCTTCCCGCGTAATATGGACAACCGGTCGACCGCAATAATGCATCGTTCGACCTGTTACATCCTAACCCTTTGCTTATGGGTTTAATTGTGATTAGGTGGTGGATTAGAGGAGATTGAGATGGACGGCTGAGATTGGTTTGGTTTGGGTATAAAAGGTTGGATTTCTCTCTCTCTCTCTCTCTCACTCTTTTTCCTTTCTCTACCGAGCATTTCTCTCTCTATCTCTCAATCCTTTCTCTTGCAGCCTTGGGGTCGTGGTGGAGTGGACGAACGGCAGGGCGAGGTGAAGCCCCGTTGAGTGCCGGAGTAGAGGCGATCGCGAGCGGGGAGTGCGCCGGAGGAGTAGAGAAGGCGCTCGTGGAAGCGACCTTCGTTGGTTCTTCGAAGGCTTCTTCAAGCCTTAAAGGTATGCCAAGCTTTAGTTTAATCCTCTTTTAGCCTTTGCGAGGATTGATGTGGCCGACGGTAGGCCGAAAGGCTCGTCGAGAACCTTGCAGCAGTTTTTCTGCTCTGCAACGGTCGACCGGTGGGTTGGCGCGGTCAACCGAGCGTAGTGTAATTCGGGCAAAAAAACCTTGCACCGGTCGGACGATACTCTAGGAGTGGTCGACCGGTGGTACATTTTACCAAGGGAAAGGGGCTCTCGGTGTTTTCGGTCGAACGGGTCCCCTTTTGCCGGTCGACCGAAAGCACTGTTGTAAGTCGGTTGGGGGCGTTGACTATCTAAACGGTCGACCGCTCGTTGACTTCGTCCGACCGGAACTTAAGTTAACTTAATGGCCGGTCGACCCGAAGAGTTGTTTCGGTCGACCGTGTAGTGCGGATTGTTGGTGAGTTTTACTGGTGGAAATCGGTCGACCGTGATTTTAGGATGGTTCGACCGTTGGTGCTTTTTGAGCAAGAGAGGATTTTCACTGTTGGATTTCAGTCGAATGGGGCCCCTTTGCCGTTCGACGGTTGGACGTTATTTCGGTTTTATTGCGGAATAGTAGTGGTGTTCGGTCGACCGTTTGGGGTCTTTTGTTCGACCATTTGGGCACTATTTTGCATATGGATGCTTGTGCCGTGTGTGGTTGGATCTGCCTCGAGGGCAACGGGTCTCCGGTCTTTTTTGGGGCGACGGTACAGACATTGCCGGCCTGAGAGGAAGATCGTGGTTGTGGCTCTACGGAGCGATGCCTTGTGTGCACGTGTGATTGTGGGGTTGGGGTGAGAGGACCATTGAGACCCGTGAATGATGATTTTCCGGCGGTGCCTTGTGTGCACGTGTGATTGTGGGGTTGGGGGTGAGAGGACCCTTGAGACTCGTGGCCGATGATTTTCCGGCGGTGCCTTGTGTGCACGTGTTGTGGCCGAGACTCAGACCGGCGGTGCCTTGTGTGCACGTGTTGTGGCCGATGTTTTCCGGCAGTGCCTTGTGTGCACGGGAGTTAGACATGCTTTTACTGCATTTTTCATTTCATGTTTCATATACGTATGTTATGTTCATATTTAGGGGTTTGACATACGGGGTTTCCCTAGGGGGAACTCACGCATTGTTTGTTTATATGTCAGGTCGTGCACGTCAGTAGGAGGTGGTGGCTGCGGGTAGGAGCACCCAGACCGGATCCTATCCCTTTTGTTCTTCGAGGTGGATGATTTCCCTTGTACATGCGTTGTATATCTTTTGTGTTGGGTTGTAATCATCCTTGATTCTTGTATTGTACAGTTTACCACCTTATATTATATATATACTTGTCGTTTGGTGACGACCCCAATGTTGATTCTTATCTGTTTAAAGTTTTTAATTTTCCGCTGTTTCGGGGCGTTACACGACTGGTGCGAGATTAAAATCTAACTTTTACACTACAACTGGTCGACCGTTAACCTTCAACAACCTTACTACAAGTTGTCTCCGACCTTCGACGACGACCTAAATTTCTCACACACCTAGTGTGAGTTACTAATTGAACTTGACATACCTTCTTGTTCTAGTCGTAGCTCTATACGACGTCGACGATCTCCTGCTTCTCTCTTGCACCTCCGATAACCCGACTAAGCGACCCAACTCCTTCTTCCACTTCTGCTTCACCTCTCCGTTTCTTCTCAACTCATCTCACTCACATTCACTTGACAAGCAAAATCTCCTTACGTTTATCCTCCATCTCCTTATATATATTCACCTTTTAACCTCTCACCTCTTCAACCTCCAATCAGCTACCAACATCTTATTCTCTTGTCATCACCTCACCTCCTATACATCCCACACGTCACCTCTTTCCAAGCCAACAGATAAAGATCATGTAATTCACTAACCTAATTACTCTTCTAATTATAGCTTAATGTTCCAACATTTCTAACAATCCACTCTCTTTAAGGAAATTTTGTCCTCGAAATTTGAAACAAGCACTCACCAAAAAGCTTCGGATACTTCTTCCGAACTTCCCCCTCAATCTCCCAAGTGGCCTCACGAACACTGTGATGTTGTCATCGTACTTTCACTATCGGAATGATTATCTTCCTGAGTCGATGTTCCATTCGATCCACAATCTCTACATGTCTCTCCTCTAGCGACAAATCCTGCTAGATTTTCGGAATCTCTATCTCAATAATATGCGACGTGTATGATACATACTGTTGGCCTTTTGGCTAATGATTGCTTATCCGTTTTGATGATTAATCAACATATAACTTAAACACATGTAATTCGTTCATATCATTCTTGCACAATACACATATATCGTTTTGTACTAACATTTCAGGCGACAAGTTTAACGAGAAATGAAGTTGAAGAGTAGATAGGTGTACATTATTGTCATTAGGATTTAAATGTAACTTGAGCACTTAAATCTTGATGCATTGCATATCATGACTCTTTAGGATTCCATAGAAGTAGAACTAAACCTTCAAATTCCATACAAAACTTCTTTAGAAATCAATCAAACCATTTCCAGGATTTTTGCACTCAACCGGTCGACCGGTCGACCATCTGGTTCGACCGTTTAATCTAAAAACTGTTTTCTAAACCTTTTTCGGTCGACCGAACTGTGTTCTGGTTCGACTGTTTCATTAGAGTAACTTAAGGTATTTTGGTCGACCGATCAACTGTTCATACGTGCTGGAAGACACGTGCCTTAGTGCAAACCGGTCGACCGAAAGTCCTTTTCTGTTCGACCGTTTGATTTCTATTTTTGTCTTCTTTTGTGACCGTTATACTTGTCGTATTATACAACGGTCGTATACACATACTTTCACCTACCCTCAAATACATAGCTTACCGGTCGAACAATTCGTATTTACCGGTCGACCGTTTGACCATTGATCTTTCGTATCATGCTTCCTGTTATCGGTCGATACCACCTTGGTTCGACCGAACACACTTTGTCTCTACCAAACTTTACACATCGGTCGACCGTTTCCTAGTTTCGTTCGACCGGTGCACTTAAGTTCCATCCCAGTAAGTTCGACCGTTCCTAGTTTGTCTGACCGTTTGACTACTATTCACGTAACTGGTCGACAATTTCTTTCTTACCGGTCGACCGAACATTGACAGAATTGCTTCCCGAATTTTTGGTTTGTGTATCTTACACAAAACCCAATCAAATCTTTCTCAAACGGCTAGAAAACTTAAGAGGCTTATATATAGAGCTTAGATCATCTTTACAAGGTGACCAATCCGATCTCTAAGCTCTCATTGTGCTAAAACCTTCCAAGTGCTCTTACTCTCTTTATTGCTCTCAACCACTCTCTTGATCAATCATTCAATTGCATTCATCATCAAATTCAAGTGCTCAAGAGTAGGTTACACAAAGTCTACTACAAAGGAGTCGTACAAGCTTCCGGACTGAAGCTCTTCTCGGGTTGTGAGAAGGAGGTCCAAGCTTGGCGAGGGTGTTCGCAAGCTTGAATTGTAAAGGCTCGATCTTTGCCCGGAAAGTGTAGGATCGTGTGGGTTATGGGTCTACTAATCACTTTTAGACTAATTACCTACTCGTTTTATCGATCAAGTTATATGCAACGGAATTTAAAGAACTAAACGAGCAAGTGAGAAATATGCAAACCACAATGGACGTCGGGGGTTTTTACAGAGGTTCGGTCACCGCCTACGTCCTCTCTTGCAAGCTCCGCTCGACACTTCGAGCTCCGCTCGCGTCTTCACTATCCACTCCCCGTTCCGGGCCGGGAGAGAACGCCTTTACACCACAAGCACCGCGAACAACCTGGCTTGCTTGAATTCTTCCTCTCACAATCCGAGAGGGACACTTCGGGCTTTCACCGAAGTCCTTGCTTCCTTTGACAAACAATTGAGTGGAGCAACACTCTCTAATTCTTAAGCACACTTGAGTATGATTGGAATTATGACTAAAGTGTGGAAGGTTTGAAGCTTTGAGTGTTTGAGATTCTCTCTAATGTTTTGGACAAGTTTTGTAGTGGGAGAGTTGTGTTAAAATGTGTTTTACAACTCCTTATATAGGCATTAGAGAGAATAGAGCCGTTGGGACAAGATTTGATTGGGTTTTGTGCAAAGCACACAAAGTAGAAAATCGGGCTGCAAATCTGTCCAGAAACGGTCGACCGAAAGGTGAAACGGTCGACCGAACTCTTGGGTTCGTTAAAGACACGGTCGACCGAAATATGGAATGGTCGACTGAAATCTTAAGTTTGTTAATGAAACGGTCGACCGAACTTATGTTTTGGTAGAGGGAAATATGGATCAGTCGAACGAAATAGTATCGACCGATAGCAGGGATTTTTGACAAGGTTAAACGGTCGACCGGACTGGGCAAATGGTTCGACTGTTTGGTAAAGTATATGGGGGTGTATATTGTTTTAATACGAATACGACCGTTGGGTATATACGACAAAAATAACGGTCAAAAAAGTAAGTTCAAACGGTCGACCGAAAGAGATGGTGCGGTCGACCGAAACTGGACAGGGAAACACAAACTGGATTACTTGATCATCCGGTCGACCGAACGGCATGTTGCGGTCGACCGAATGTGGGCAGACAGTTAGGGTTCAGGTTTAGTGTTTTCCGGTCTAAGTTTGGGTGATCTATTGAAGTCCAAATTATGTGAAATTTTGTGTGTGACTTCTATAAGGAACCTAGTGTGTGTTTAAGTTGATTTTAGCTCAAGTATGCTCAAAATACACAAGTTCCTACAGACTCAAAGAAATACAAAATACATGTCTTCAAATGAGCTTGATTACATGTCTTGACTTGATTTCTTTTCTTCCTTGAGTCTTGATCACCTGTAGAGGTTAGCACAAAGCAATATATATGCAATGCAATATGTGTGCTACTCTACATGATCATAATTAAGATTAGGTTAATTAAATCATCAAAACATAGATTAAGGCCAAAAAGCCAACTGAAAGAAGATCAAATTAGTGAAGATCGCGAAGTTGCTCAAGGAAGAGCAATTCGTAAGAGAGGACTAGGATCCGGTGCTTGGATCCAAACCTCTATACATCCGGTGTTTGGTTTGCCTTTTCATCTCACTATTTTCATTGGTTATCTTGTTATTGCACAAATAGTTAGTAGTGAGAAATTAGTCTATAACCCCCCCTCCCCCCTTAAGACTAATATTTAGGGCAATTAGATCCTACACATACTTCCTCAACATCCATACGTGGAAGACATAGGGTTGTAATTGGGGCGAGTTTTACCCGTAAACCCGCACTGCCCTGCCTACCCACCACCCGCATAACCTGCCTACTAAGCGGGGCAAGTTGCAGTTGTCTCTCAACCTACCCTGCTTAATCCGCAACCTGCCTAACTTGAATGTTTTCATTGTTTGATATTAGAGTTTGTTATGTAATAAGAAATTTCAATATTTTCATTGTTTGATGTTGAAGTTTGTTGTGTTATAATGAGTGTTATTGTTATATCTTGGAGTTTGTTATGTTACAATGAGTTTTATTTTTATAAACTTATAATGAATATTTGATGTTAGAGTTTGTTATTATTATTTAGTTTGGATTTTCAATGTTTTATAATGAATGTTATTAGGAAAAAATGTGGCGAGTGATTATTATTACTCAAATTTTGTATTCCATTGTTTTTCTTAGGAAAAAACTAAAAAATTAAGGAAAAACCCGACACACCCGCCTCGCACCGCATAGTCTAGCCTTAGGTGGGGGCGGGTAGTGATTTTTTTATTTTTGAACCGCCCCGCCCCGCATACCCACTTAACTTAGGTGGTGCGGTGCGGGTAAAGGTGGGTCAAAACCCACTCCGCCATGCTTACACCCCTAGGAAGACATTATGAAGACCCGAAAATTACGATTGTAAGACAATCCCGTAAGCAACCTCTCCGACATGATCTAAAATTTCGAATGGTCTGATATATCTCGGGCTGAGCTTCCATTTCTTCTCAAATCTCATCACTCCCCAAGATGTGGAGATTTTCAAAAACACGTGGTCATCAACCTCAAAACTCAACTCCCGTCTACGCTATCAGCGTAACTCTTTTGCATTCTCTGTGCGGCTGCCAATATCTTCTGAATCACATCTACTTTTTCTGTGTACATTTGTACAAGCTCAGGTTCAACCAACTGTCTCTCACCTACGTCACTCCAACATATTGGCGATCTATAGTGTCTCCCGTATGATGCCTCATACGGTGTCATCCCAATATTAGCATGAAAACTGCTGTTGTAGGTGAACTCGATCAACGACAAATTATCATCCTAGTGTCATGCCCGATCTAGAGTGCAAGCTCTCAACATATCCTTTAATGTCTGGATCGTCGTCTTAGACTGACCGTTTGTCTGTAGGTGAAAGATTGTACTGAACTTCAACTGCGTCCCTAACGCCTTACGCAGACTTCTCTAAAATCTGGATGTGAACCTGAGATCTCGATTAAAGATGATGCTCACAAGCAATTCATGTAGTCTGATTATATCTTCAATGTATAGCTTGACTAGACTCTCCAGTGGTAAAGTGTTCCTGATTGCCAAGAAATATGCCGACTTGGTCAGTCGATCAATGATGACCCAAATCTCGTCATGAAACCTCCTTGACTATGGCAGTTATGTGACAAAATCCATCGTTATATGCTCTCATTTCCATTATGACAACTCAATTATCTACATTGGCTCTGTCGGTCTCTGATCATCAATCTTCATTTACTGACAGACTAAACATCTAATTTCAAAATCTACGATGTCTCACTCCATCCCCTTCCACCAGAAATTTCACCACAACACATAATGAGAATACATGAGAAATGTAGGAAGCTCGGAAGGGAAGATGAACAATGTCGATTTACTTATATAGGTATCTGGATCCGATCATAGGTCAACTGATCAAGCCTAGGCAGTTGGATTCTCTTTTGATGAAGGATCTTGAGCGTTGGAGTTAACCGTCCTAAGCCGGATCGGTTCATTTCATCGTCTCTTTGATTCCTCAATCGAATTCTAATGTTAGGATTTGCATATCCTAACAGTATCTGCTGCATCCATTAATCCATCTTCTGTTTGGAATGAGCATATACTCAACGAAAATGAAAAAAAAGGTGTTTTGCAAGGGGAAAACTGTATATGTACTCAACTCTGACCCAATGTGAGATACAAATACAAATATCAAAGGATTTACCCTCCAGGAACCTGATTGCTGTCGAAGTCAGAAGCATTCGAGGATGAAGAATCGGAGAGGAAGAAGTCGTCCGATTCTTTTCACGGTCATCCATTTTTTTCAAAGGACCTCTGGCTCGTCATTCATTTCAGACATGATCCATTATTCCATTGACAGCCTTGAGTACGGCGGAAGCCAGAAAAAAAAGGCAGTGCATGGATTTATTTATTTTCCTCTAGTAATACTAACTTCACAGGTCATCTTCCTTCTTTAGTCTCGTTCGACAAAAGGAATGAAATTACACAATAGATGAATAGATACTTATTACAGATCCTAGAAAGGTTTATTAAAACAAAAGCCTAAGGAAATTTAGCAAGCTAAAATCCACAATAAATAAATAAAATAAAATAAATCTGCCGCCTAAAAGTTCTAAATTCCTAACAAGGACAGGTCTTCCCAACATTATGGTGCACAAAAAGGACATGAGATATTCATAGAGGAGTTTCCCCAGTAGCAAAGTTCTGTTATCATCCTGGCATTTAAGTCAGACCTGCGAAATGAAAAACAGAAACATCACAAAATTTCACTCTAACCAGAGCTTCAGAAATATATTGTTGGTAGTTGGCAGTTGGCGTGGGGTTGGTTCTGATCTTACAAGCAAGCTACTATTTTAATTCCACTGTCCAGCCCATGGTGTCCTCTCTATGGCCCATCTGGAGACTTGTAAGAGAGGAGTAAAGTTGCTGAGAGATACTGCCAACTCCATTTTCTCCATATTGCACCCTGCAGCAAAAATTTAGGGTGAAAGGCAACAAGATAAAAACACTACATGGTTCTTACCACTTACATGCATGAAATCATCTTTAAATGTGATGGGTGCTATACTTCATTCTATTTTCAGTGACTCCCTTACTCGCCTGTAAGGCTATAATATCATTCTATTTTCAGTTCCTATCATATTACAGAAAAATAACCATTTATTGCTTCACTAACATAATATTTTTTTCCCGAATTCAGGTCAAGTTTCAAGATGATTATAATTTCAGACAAATCAGCAAAATTTTCTATGATCTTTTGTGTTATTGCTCAGAAATAAATCCAATCTAATTGCCAATTTGACGAGTATTAGACTATATGGGTATGCACTGTGCAGCTCAATTGCCTTAAGCTAGAAGGCTAATCCTAAGGCCACTTAATTTGCACGCAGAAGAAAAAAGTAGACCACATGGTGCGGTGACGTACCTTTTACCAAGGTATGTTATACTTCCTACTGGTGATACAACTACAGCAGTTCCGGTGCAGAAAACTTCATCCGCATCAAGCAACTCCTCCACGGAGATTTCGCGTTCCACAACCTAAGAAATTTATGAGTCCAATTACACCACCAAAGAAAACACCAGAAGAACCTTAAACTTCTCTGTACCTTGCAAAAGCTACAGTTGTGCAAAGGAAGTAGCTTCAAGAATCAAGAACCGGACATCTAAAAGTTACTGGTAATTTTTTACTTTCAAGCATTAGAAGTTTTCAGTTTTTGATTTATACTTTCCATTAGCCCGTTGATGAAATCTAAGTATCCACTGAACTTAAAGCTTGACAATGCCACACTTAATGAGGAGGTGATACCTGGTATCCTTCATTTCTAGAAACGTCAATTATACTTTTTCGTGTGATTCCTGGTAGAATCGTTCCCTTTATAGCTGGAGTCGAAATGACTTTATCCTGTATGAGAAGCATTATCCATTCCAGAACTTGTTATGAACATTTCAGTACATTAACAAGTCCAACATTCAGAAATAATTGTATGCTTGTATGGATGTTAAACACGATAATTGATAAGTTGTCCCTTTAATCTCGTACAAGTATACCAAACTAAATTTTACAAGAGCACAAGAACCCAACAACAATTGTGACTTTGGCATATGGCCGCCCAATTTACATGAAATATGCATGAGATTTGTACTCCTTTGGCACAAAACAATTGTACAATCTTGCATACAGATATTTATTGGTGTAAATACTGCATAAGAACATTCAAACACATATTTCTCATGTATAAATATGCCACAATGCACAAACGAATTTTGTGTGACATTATTTCATGCGTAGTGACTTCCATGATCATAAGAAAGTAAACACAGCAGGATTAAGCCTATATCTAAATAGCAATTTCATGTCAGTTCAAAATTTGACATTGTCCATACAAGACAAAAGAACAAGCATGTAAAGTTGATTGGACAGAATATGTTAAGTGAAATGTCACAAATACCTTTACAACAAAGATATTGCATGATGAAACCTCCTCAAGGTATTTCTTATGCACAGAATCAAGGTATAGAACATCGGAAAAACCTTTAGCCTTGGCCGCGCTTTGTGCTTTCAGTACCTGAATATGTTGTTGGGGAACAAAAATTTGGAGACAGTTAAATAAATTGAATTTTAAAAAATTCAGCTAAGAGACTACTTTTACTTTGAAACAAAGTTTTGTTTAAACAAGTAGAAAGCAGATGAATGCTGGACAAGATAATACAGCAATAAAGATTAAGAGAGCAATAAGACACCCATAACCTTTTTAGGTAGACATTCCAATTAACAAACAGGAAAATTGTATCAAATAACAAGTTGCAAACATGTTCAAATGAGTGGCACTCAGCATTCTAACATACAGCATTAGTCGGTGTTAACTTTGATAAAAGAACTGAAAGAACCTACAGAATGGCAAACTGTAGAATGTAGTCATCTGAAATAATGAAACAGAAAAGTGCTTTATACATGATAACGGTTGGGTAATTGCCTAATTGGGATAGTTTGACATGGGCATATATAGCTTAGACTCTCTGACCGCAAGTAATAGCTTTTGGAGATTAATCCTCCTAGGTTCTTATCACTGTATCAGTGATAGCATTCCATATAATAATTTCATAAAAATCATAAAAACTCGAAAACTTTTAACCTGTAGCCCTACTAAACTTTCAGAGCTATAGCTTGTATTTCTATACATTTTTCTCTAATTCTATTGCCCGTAGATGAGTGGGGTCATGTCAACTGAGCACATATTAAGCTAAAAAAGTAAATGATAGCTTACGACATTTTCTAATGACAATCACTTATGAACAATGATTTGTCACTGAATACTTGAACGCATGTCAGATTCAGCAAAACAATGTGTTAGTACATAAAACCACAAAAAAATTGTTTACTTGATCAGATTACCGAAGCATAATTTCCAATCGTTTTTACTCCTCCAGTACCACCAGGAGTTGCCCGATGAAACTCATTTTCTACGACTAGATGGATTGGGGCCAAATTTAATCCCTGAAGATGAAGACTCACAGTTAGTACAAACAAAAATAGCCTCAGGGATAGATAAATGCCAGTATTGAAACTTATTAGAGGTAAAGCAGACCACGTGAAGCAAATTGCACTCTCTTAGCAATGGAGAATATCGTATTACACGCTAAGAGGGCAAATTAAAGTCCAATAGAATAATCAAACACTAATGAATCTGTTAAGAACTACTATCAACACAGCCCATCCCAAATATATGTTTCATATTCTGATGTTAAGAATCACAATCTTTTACAAACCTTAAAGTAGTTACCAACAGGAGACACATATATTAGGAATGTGTACTCAGGTGCTGGCGCTAGTCCAAGAACTGCTCCACTACCCATAAGCAATGGTCTAATATACAAGGAACCTCTACCAGGTGGAGGGACCTGCAGTGAAAGAACTTATGTGTGTAACTATGAATACAATAGTTAGTTTGACAATCTACAAAGAAGAAAATTCGATAAACAAAAACAGTTAATCGGGGGGTTTCATCAGTACCCAACGTTTATTTGCCAACACAGTGAGTTTCACTGCTTCCACAAATTGTTCAACAGTTGGTGAAGGCATGCACATTCGCTCTGCACCTTGCCTCATACGCAAAGCGTTCTCCTCTGGACGAAAGAGCAAAACAGAGTCTTCTTCCTTCCTGTATGCTTTCAGACCTTCAAAAAGTCCCTAATAACAGGAAATGAAGTTACAGCTGCAACAAAAGACAGAAGGTTGTATGACACTAATACAATGTATTATCACGGATGTATCCAATTTATCTTCAAAACTTTGAATAAGGATGTGATGGATCAAAGTAACAAACTAACAATCGTCTCCTTTTTACATTGTTATAAGGAACTTTGGTACTAACTATGTTAGATAATGCAATTTTAGCAAGACGGGAAAAAAATTCAGATATGCAACCAAAAAGAAAAATTGCAGAAACAAATGACCAACAATATGATGTTTAAAAATCAAGCAACCAACAATGCAAAAAAAGGAAGATTAAGAGCCTTAGACATTATATTTATTACCAACCTGCCCATAATTTAGGACTCCAGATGAAGGGCTCAATTCGATATTCCCAAAAGGTTGCAAGCCACCATTAGTAAAGGTTCCACTTTCAGAACATTTCATGATGTACATATAATCAGTTGGCACAAGTCCAAAACCAAGATCATCCCAATTTATATTAGTCACTTCAGAAGGCTTCTTGCTGAAATCATGATTAAGAAAGTCAGGATGATAGCAATAAAAAAAAGAGTCAGGATGATGAGGTTTCCTAGATAAGGATATAAAACCACAAAAGACAACATCGCAGGTAACAGTAAGTGTACTTTGGCATTTGCCACCAATAACAAAAGTATATATATGGAGCACACAAAATGTGGATAACTGCACTTCTCTAGAGGAAAAATATATTTACGCATCATTTCTTCTATGAACTTCAAATCCACTCCTACTCCTTGTTCAGCATTATAGACAACAGACTCCCAAATGGTTCAAAAAGTAATTCCAAAAATCATTCTTCAAATCTTAAAAATATATTTCGAGAAGTGACATATAGCAAGATATTGAGCTGAATACATACCTAAAAGTACTAGTTTTGGAGGCTTTACATTTTGTGAGAGAATGAGCCAGAGAAATTGAAGGAATATGACTTTCGATCTAAAAAGATAAGTAGCCATTAGCCCAAATGAACAGATATCACTTTTAGAAAGCATAAAAACACCAACAAATGGTTGTTCAAGATGGAAAAGAACCCAATGGCAATTTTAAGTGTACGAAAATTTAAAAAACACCACCTTTTAGTATGTAAAAGGGTCGGAGTTGCCAATAAGTATTCAAAACTTCCCACAAAAACTAGTAATACGCAAACATTAGTACAAAACAAGTGAACAGTGACCACTATCCACCAACAAAAGGATTGCTTAAAATCGCAACAGTTAGAATGGTTAATGGGGACAATGCGAGAACCAATACTTTAAGAAAGGGTTCTAGTTGCACTTTTAAAAGCTAATAATAGATATTGAAAATTGCATCTACCAACCTGATGGAAGGATATTTATCATATTCCCAACCAAAGACGCACGTCAAAAATTAAGTCATTAATATGTTATATCCTACTATTTGGGACAAAATAGGTTCCATCTGTTAATTACTAAGATTTCTGTCCTCAAATTAGTTTTCCAACTACGATCATAACTTGATTCATGGCAACACACATGGTCATAAACTAGTTGTTGCTAATGAAGTATGGAGACCCAAAGTTAGAATGTCAACTATTTTATTTTCCCCCATACTCTTTCCATGTTGCAACTTTTACTACTTCTTAGCTTGTTTTTGGTGATTTACTTTCCCACAAGAATGTTTTAATCAATCCAATTGGGCAGATAGCAACAACTATTTCATGTAACATTCATACTAGTTATTTTTTAAAGTTTTTTAATTTCACTGATTCCCAATTGCATCACCTAGACAATAATACAAGGTGTAACAATTTAAACATCAGTACTCTTGGTATGTTATAAGGGTCCGAGTTGCACGTCACTATTCAAAATTTGCCACAAAAACAAAGTATGTAAGCATGGGTACAGATCAGCAGAGACCACTACCAACTAAATGATTACTCAAAATCAGAGGAAACTCCGGCCATCACCCAAACAACAGTTAGCAGTGCGAAAATGCAAGCACCAAGTCTTTAAGAAAAGTTTCTCATTGCAGGCCCAAAAAAGCTACCGTTAAAGATTAAAAATTGCATCCACCAACCAATGGAAGGATATATAAAGAAATAATAATAATAATTATTATTATTATCATGTTCCCAAACCAAAGACGCACCATCAAAGATAAAGTCATTAATTTGTTATTATCCTTCCATTTAGGACAAAATAGGATACTTTTGTTAACTACTGAGATTCTTGTCCTCAAACCAGTTATTTTAATCTCCTATGTTAATAGCACGTGGTAATAAATTTGGCCTGTTAGGCTTGTTTAGGGGTTGGTGGTGCCACTGGTATTGCTCCCACCACTCTTTTGTACAGTTCCCTTTTTATTAACATAGATACCTTTACCAATAAAAAAACATGGTCGTAAACAACCTGTTGCTGATAAAATACGAAGACCCACAGTTTTAATGTCAAATATTGTATCCCTTTCATTACAATCCTTCCGTTGCAATTTGTACCACTTCATATCTTCTTAATAAACATTTTAAAGTTATTGATGAAAAAGATGGTCGTGTTGACGGATAGAGCCTTCAAAATCTGCAGATGACTCCTGGTGGATAGAGGATGGCTCCCTTCTGCTTTCTCTTCAGTCCATTTTATTACAAAAATGTTATAAACAATCCAATCGATCAAATAACACAACATTTCCTCTTACAGGCGTATTACTTTGTTTCCCACCAACTTTCCATTTCATTGATTCCGCAAGTCCGATATGCTAGAAAATCTAGATTTTCATGGAGACTTGTGCTCGATACTTTTCGCATGATCTATTGTAAAAATCGATTGGTTTCCACAAAAGTAAAAAAATAACCAAATTCAACATATCACAACACATCAACATTCAGGGGTCCACTTAACCCTTATCTTCCACATGCAAACACGTAAAGTGATATTAACCATACATGTTAGAAAGATGGTCACGGTTGCATAATGGTAGCTGTGAAGCTATTCAATCACATACTTCAAGAACACGCTCAACATGTGAGAATTTCTCTCTTTTTGTTGTGTCCTACCGATGATGAAACAACTCACAAGCAGAGATAAACCGTAAGTAAGCAAGAGGAAACACCTGTAGCTCACGAAAATCGTATTTTTTTTTTATGGTTGCTACTTGCTTGAAGTATTTTATATGGATCACAACCTATAAGCAAGATAAATGTGTAACCAACAAGTAAGGAACGAAATCAAAATCGTTCTTTCTCCTCTTGCCGAAGTCTGAGTTTCTCTATCCTTCGTTTTGTTTCTCTCAACAACGAATCAGATAACTGTAAGCAAGCGAAAGGGAACACCTGTAACTCACAATAACAGTATTTTATGGTTGCTACTTGTTCGTAGTGTTTCTTACAGATCACAACCTATAAATAAGACAAATGTGTAACACAAGTAAAAAATTGAAATTGAAATCGTTCTTTCTCATCTGGCCAAAGTCTGGATTTCTCTATTCTTTGTTTCATTTTCTATCAACAACGAATCGTATAACCGTAAGGCAGCTGAAGGGAACACTCGTAACTAACGATAACGGCATGTTTAATTGGTTGCTACCTATTAGTAGTGTTTTTATGAATCACAACATATAGATAACACAAATGCGTAATAGACAATAAGAAACGAAAGTCAAAGTTTGGATTTCTCCATTCTTCGTTTCGTATTCTATCGAAGACGAATCGGATAACCGTAAGTAAGCGAAAGGAGACACCTTTACGAACGAGGACGAGGACGACGGGAGGTGGAAGGCGAGCAAGGCTTTGGGGAGCGAGAGGGGCCCAGCATTGGCTGGGCGAAGGCCGGAGAACACGAGACTGCTCTCCATGGATTGGAAACTCCCGGGAGTGTTGGTGGAGTTGATCGGAGACTTTGAAACTCCGGCGAGCGGCGGCGGTTGCGGAAAAAGGGGATTTCGATGGGTTTTGCCCTAAATCGGTAGTCGGAAGGGTTTTGGATTTTACCGGAAAAAAATGGAGATTTATAACGGTTGGGTGGCGTGGCGTGGCATGGGTCTTACGTGGCGGATATGGATTGGTTCGTATGTGGGACCCACTTGGGTTGGATGAGGGGACTGACTGCGACGTCTGCGCTTGAGGCCGACGCACTAGATTCTTATTTTTTTTATAAAACAAAATCGTAGTTTTTTCTTGAAATTTGTTAGTTTGCGTTAAATAAACAGAAAGTCGTAATTAAGACTTGTCAAATAATCCAACAGAAGCCGGTAGATTTGATTAAGGATTAGGCTATGTAGCCGCAACATAATTCGTCAAAATAAGATCCTTACGATAGTAGTAATAAAAGTTTGCTAAAGGCTACAAAATGGGTGATTTCACCATAGTAAAACGGAACCATTTTAGTAAGGTTCGTCTGCCTTTTGTGTTGTATAGGTAGTTGATCGGGGTCGGTTTGGGGCCATCTTCGCTTGCGTCTACCTCAGACTGTTTTTGGCATTTGAGATTATATATAAATTTGGTTCCCATTCAATTTTGCGTAAAAATTGAGAAGAAAGTCGTTCATAGTTTTTAATTTTCTTATGAGATATTTTCCCCTTACATCTCTGGGATATAATCGTGGGTGAATTTTGAAGTTTTTGTCCCAGTCTCCCCAAGACTCCTACCCCAACCCCAACCACTGCTTTCTCCGACGCCAAACACTATACACATTGGAAAATATTCGAGGTATAAATGAGAGGAGCAAATTTTAATTTACCCTAGATTTTAATTATCATTTCCAACCTCAGCCTAATTATGTTTGGATGTTTATTTACTACGTTTGATTGGTTTATACAGTACATATATAACGAAATGGATTGGGAAGTAATTTTTCTTATTCTCATAACCATAAGTTTTTGGAAAATGATTTATGAACGCTGCGCGTCACGGACGCGTTATACGTGGACATCCATGTCAACCCTTACGTGGCCAAAGCAATGATGTTTTTTTTTGTTTTTTTTTCCTGATGTCCACTCAAATCACATTAAATGCGTTTCAACTCAGCACGTTCTCTCTCTCCACACAAATACAAATATGATGACACTATTTCTTTCTTCTTCATTCTTTCTCTCCGGAATAAATCACCATTTCCAGCAAGATATTATTTCGAAGAAGCGTCTGATGCCGACTCTCAGGGTTCTTCACAACGTAAGCAATGTGAATGGGACGGTCGATGACACTATTTCTTTCTTCTTCATTCTTTTTCGTGTAACAGTGCAACAAAGATGTTGTGGTGCCCTGTTGGAGTGTCCGTAACAGAAAAAGAATGAAGAAGAAAGAAAGAGTGTCATCGACCGTCCCATTAACGCTGCTTACGTTGTGAAGAACCCTGGGAGTCGGCATCAGACGCTTCTTCGAAATAATATCTTGCTCGAAATGATGATTTATTCCGGAGAGAGGTACAACGCTCCGTGGTGAAGACTTACGTATGTTCGGTTTATGTTGTACCTCTCTCCGTAATAAATCACCATTTTGAGCAAGATATTACGTCGAAGAAGTGTCTGATGCCGACTCCCAGGGTTCTTCACAACGTAAGCAGCGTTAATGGGTCGGTTACATCGTTGCTTCACGAAGTCACCCCAACAAGAAAAGAGAAAGTTCAAGATGAAGGTTACATCGTTGCTTCACGAAGTCGCACCAAAACCCGGGGATCCTGATTTCTCTGATTGGGACATGAATATGTTGTGTGTCTGTTCGGTTTAAGTTGTGTGTCTGTTCGGAATATGTTGTGAGTCTGTTCGGAATAAGTTGTGGGTTTGTTCGGAATAAGTTGTGTGTCTGTTCGGTTTAAGTTGTATGTTTGTTCAGTTTAAGTTGTGTGTCTGTTCGGAATATGTTGTGTGTCTGTTCGGTTTAAGTTGTAAGTTGTGTCTCTGTTCGGTTTAAGTTGTGTGTATGTTCGGAATATGTTGTGTGTATGTTCGGAATAAGTTGTGTGTCGGTTCCGATTAAGTTGTGTGTCTGTTCGGAATATGTTGTGTGTCTGTTCGGAATATGTTGTGGGTCTGTTCGGAATAAGTTGTGTGGTTGTTCGGATTAAGTTGTCTGTCTGTTCGGAATAAGTTGTGTGTCTGTTCGGAATATGTTGTGTGTCTGTTCGGTTTAAGTTGTATGTCTGTTCGGTTTAAGTTGTAAGTTGTGTCTCTGTTCGGTTTAAGTTGTGTGTATGTTCGGAATATGTTGTGTGTATGTTCGGAATAAGTTGTGTGTCGGTTCCGATTAAGTTGTGTGTTTGTTCGGAATATGTTGTGTGTCTGTTCGGAATATGTTGTGGGTCTGTTCGGAATAAGTTGTGTGTCTGTTCGGATTAAGTTGTCTGTCTGTTCGGAATAAGTTGTGTGTCTGTTCGGATTAAGTTGTCTGTCTGTTCGGAATATGTTGTGTGTCTGTTCGGAATATCTTGTGAGTCTGTTCGGAATAAGTTGTGTGTCTGTTCGGATTAAGTTGTCTGTCTGTTCGGAATATGTTGTGCGTCTGTTCGGAATAAGTTGTGTCTGTTCGGAATAAGGTGTGTGTCTGTTCGGATTAAGTTCTGTGTCTGTTCGGTTTAAGTTGTGTCTGTTCGGAATATGTTGTGGGTCTGTTCGGAATATGTTGTTTGTTTGTTCGGATTAAGTTGTGTTTCTGTTCGGAATAAGAAGAAAGTTTGGTGTCCGGAATAAGTGTATTTTCTGTCCGGAATAAGTGTATTTTTGTCCGGAATAAGTGTATTTTTGTCTAGAATAAGTGTATTTTCTGTCCGCAATAAAATAAGTGTATTTTCTTTCCGGAATAAGTGTATTTTTGTCCGGAATAAGTGTATTTTATGTCCGGAATAAGTGTATTTTCTGTCCGGAATAAGTATGAATTTCAACATAAACTGGACAATCATTCTACATAAACAGGACAAACTTTCTACATAAACATGACAAACTTTCAGTTCCATTTCGGGACAGAACTTAATAATAAAAAATATTATGATAAGTGTGAGATCTTCACGAATAAAGGGTCTACACGCTGTCCTAGGGGTCTGCACACTGTCTTATCCGTGTATTGGGAAAGGAATCGTTGAACTTAAAGAACCGACGTTTTTTAAAAAGACAAAAACGCGCGAAGAGAAATTTCGCTGACTGGACGCTGACTCAAAGAAAATACCTGAGCTGTACAGATCCACGTAAGGCGCGTCTGTGTATAACGACACTAAGTTTTTTGATGTCCTTTTTTATCTCTTCCCAATATCTTGTCTTTCTCTCTCTATATAATTATCTTCATAATTAGTTGTCCAGGCAGTCGAGAGATACGCTAGAACATTTTATCAATGTTATCACATCGATGGAAGAACTATATCAAAAGAAAAGCTAGCTACCACACAAACATAGTAAACATTTAAACAAACATATAGTAAACATGTAAAGTTTGAATTACCATCTGGGTCACATAATTTCGGACGTCGACGGGGCGGAAAAAGGGGTTGGGGAGGTGGCTAGTGTAGCCGAATTGGGTGTTGCCGGGGAAGTATTGGGCTTGTGTGAATGGTGAGTTAATGGCTAATCGGAGAAGTGGAAGTGGAAGTCGTAGACATGTTTTCATGCTGGATATATGATCCTGTCTAAGACCACCCTTGCAAGTACAAACCACAAGTACTAGGAAGGAATTTGTGTTGGTGTGATGTGAATCAACATGGTCGAGGTGGTATTTATAGGTGAATTGTAAGATCTTAGTAGTGATGGTGTTATGTATTAGATATAGATTAGTATGAGGTTAAGTGTCATCATGCATAGTCGAGTTGGGATGTATAAGCCAAGTGTCGTTTTGTTGCAGATTTGATAGGGAATGGCACATGCATATCTGAATCAGTTGACTTTGGATAGATCTGTACGTAGATCGGAATCACAACGGGCTCACAATTAAGTGGGCCAATAAGATATATACATCTTACAAATCCTATGCTTATTGGATACGGGTTACGTACTTTCATTAATTTTCTTCTAATATTCACAATTAGGTTAATACCAAAGATACGTATCACTAATATTCTTCAATTTTAACTTTCAATTAATATCGCCCGGTTAAAATAACTGGTGAACTACGCTGACAATTATGTAAAGAAAAAAAGAGTGAAATCTCTTGTCTTCTGTTGATGCATCACTAAAAATTAATTTGAGAAACAGCTTGCCTGCATTGCATATATTTCAGTTTCGAAATTTCTAACAAAATCAGCCAAATAAAACCTGCTTGGAGAAAAACGACCACGTGATTGTAATAGATTGAATCATGTCATAACCTTCGCAACTAAGTCAAACCTGACTTTCATATGTCGAACTGACGAACTTATATCTTCTAGTTTTATATTTGGAGCTTCGCATATATAACAATATATCTTCACTCCGGAATCTTTTGGGACTTATTTTCACATGCATAGACGCCATGAATGCGATCCAAGAAGATGGAATCAAATTGACTGTTATCAAACAATATAAATTTATCATTAACCATTATGTTAGTTTGGGACAAGTTGAAGATATATATTATATATGCTTGGTATCATTTCTTGAGGGTTAAATAATACTTAACTAATGCAAGAGAAAAATTAATAAATAAGTGTAGGCTTATTGTTCAAGTGCTTACTTTCTTTAAGTACTACATCTAGATAGGGTTGTTGGTTTTAAGTGTAGGCTTATTGTGTGTTTGAGTGAGCCTACATAGTAAGAGCTAACTAGTGTTCTTTTTGTGCAGTCCACTGGAACGTATTACGCGATTGCAAGACTAGCAGGTGCTACTGTAATAACCTAATCTAAAACATCTTAATTAACTAAACCTAAACCTAATTAACCTAATCTAATCCTGGAATAGTGTAGCATGAGGTGTTGATTTAGGATTGGATGAGGTGGAGGTTGGATAAGAATTGGTTTGCCTATAAATTGGAAGGTAAGGTTAATAAAACGTTTTCTTTTCCTTTTCAACAACCAGAGCTTGAGAGAAGAGGTTAGAGAGAAGAAGAAGAAGGAGGTGAAGAAGAAGAGGAGAAGAAGTGAAGAAAGAGAAGAAGAAGTGGAGTGAAGTGGTGCAAGCTTGGGAGGCTTCTTCACTCGACCAAAAGGTATGCCAAATCTTCATTATAACTCACTTGTGCCTTGTGAGTGTTGGGGATCGACGTTGGTGTCGAATTCCCCGTCGGAATTCAACCAATTCAGAGGTTGAAGACGACGATCGGTCGACCGGTGCCTGTGGGCAGTCGACCGATCCTATTATTATATTGATGTTTACCCGCAAACGGTCGAACGATGTCTATGGACGGTCGACCGTTATGCCAAATTCATGCGGGAAAAAGGGGATATGCTGTTATCGGTCGAACGGGACCACTTAGCCGGTCGACCGAATAACGATGAGAATGGGTCGGTTGGGGATTTTGACTTATTAAACGGTCGAACGTCCTTTACCTTGTTCGACCGATCCATTCGATGCTAAGTCGGTTGGGAGCTTTGACCATCAAAACGGTCGACCGCTCTTTAACTCTCGGTCGACCGACTGAGCATTTAATTAAGCGGTAGAGTGCTTGTGTCGATTCGGTCGAACTGTATTTCAGTTCCGGTCGACCGAACGAGACTTGAGCAAATTATTGAAATCCCTGTTATCGGTCGAACGACCCCTTGGTTCGACCGGTCGGATATATATATTATATAAAATTGTATAGCGTAGACCTTCCAAACGGTCGACCGCTAGATGACTTTTGTTCGACCGATTGGTCGGTAATTCGGTTGGCGTGGTTCGACCGGTAGATTTGTTTGTACAGTACTGTGTACTGTGTGGGGGACCGATCGACCGGTGTGCTTGTAGCGGTCGACCGATCTGCCGCAGGTTGGTGGATTTATCCACACGCGATCCGTCGATGTCAGGTCGACTACCGGCTCCGAGGCGACGGTTGATTACCGGCTTTGAGAGCTACGGATTTCACCTTCGACGAAGGCGTATTATTGTTGTACTTTTTCCTCTCTTACCGAGCGGGGTGTGAGGGATGTGTACCGTAAACCTTGGGCTGTTTGCGAGGGTTTAGCGGTAGGCCGAGGATGTTCCGGCAGGGTGCGCGCTAGGCGACTCTTGGGGGAGCAGTGGCTGTCGTCTGACCCGAGTTGTGTATTCGGCGGGCTGACTCGCTCCTTGGGTGCGGCGTGTACCGGGGGTTCCTTCCTGCACTTTTTGGGGAGCAGTGGTGTCGACTGACCCTTGTGAGGCAGCGGTGGACTGACTTGACCCTAGTGGCAGGAGTGGTTCAGTGCCGCGGAGGCGGTGAGGGCATTATTGTGGGCCCGAGGCGGATGATCATGTGCATAGCATTGCATTGTCTTTAATTCCTTTTTGTATTTTAAGAGGTTTGGTATACGAGGTTCCTGCAGGGAACTCAGGCATGTTTGTTGTTTGCATTTCAGGTAGCGAGCAGGGTTAGAGTTTGAGGTGGTGACCGAGGACGGTGCCCCCGAGATCAGATCCTGTAGTTGTCAGTTTCTTTCTTTTGAGGTGATTACATATTGTATAGCTTTTGTCGTAATCACAGTCAGTTTGTATATTTGACTTCCACGTGGATCATATTATTTTATATATGTTGGTTTGTTTCCCGTGACGTGCCCAGTGCTGACCGTTGACGGTCTTTATTATTGTTTAAATTTTCCGCTGTTTTCGGGTACGTTACAATTTGGTATCAGAGCGTTGATCTCGGCGTACTTGTCCAAAGAAACCACCTTTGAGTTAGGAGTTAGGTCTAGAGGATCATGCATGCACAGATTATATTGATATTGTCTTGTTTCCTTTGGCAGATGCCTCCTAGACGGGGGAAGGCGGTTGCCCATACTCGCGGTGAGAGTGAGACTGCGAGGGATGAGGCTTGGGAGGATGAGCGTCGGACGTTGTTCGATACGGTCGGACGTCTGACAGAGATGCTACAACAGCAGACGGCACAGACTGGGCAGACGGGGACTGGCGCTATGCATGACCGGTTTATGCGCCAGCATCCGCCTACCTTTCTGGGACAGTACGACGCAGAGGCTGCAGAGGAGTGGATCTTCACGATGCAGAAGATCTTCAGTGCTATTGGTTGTCCTCCAGAGGCGAGAGTGGGCCTGGCTACATATGTTTTGGGCGGTGCTGCGTCCAACTGGTGGAGGTCCACATCTGCAGTGGTGTTTGCGGACAGAGATGATATAGCCTGGGAGGAGTTCGTTGGCGAGTTCAACGAGCAGTATTTTCCGCAGCATGTCCAGGATGCGAAGAGGGAGGAGTTTCTGAGTCTTCAGCAGAGAGACATGACCCTAGCAGGCTACATCGGGAAGTTCAACGCCCTTGAGCGTTACTGTCCCGAGATGTATGTTACACAGGAGCAGAGGGCAGGGAAGTTCGTCCGAGGGCTCCGGAAGCAGTTGAGGACGAAGGTGCTGACACACATGCCGAGCACGTTGGCCGATGCAGTGAAGAGTGCCTATGTTCTTGATCGTGACTACAGGGAGAACTACCAGGATGAGAGGAGGCCATCAGGTAGGTTCTCTGGGAGGCCAGGAGGTCAGACTGGAGGGAATCCGGGCAAGAGGCCCCGATACGAGGGAGCAGGAGTTGCAGTACCACGACCTGAGCCTTGTGGTACTTGTGGGAGGTTTCACTCCGGGCCGTGCTTCACCCCCGGAGCATGTCATGGGTGTGGCCAGCTGGGTCACTTTATCAGGAGCTGTCCGAGACGAGGAGCTGGGCCGAGCAGACCACCGGGTTTACCCGCACCAGGCAGAGGAGGAGGCGGAGGTAGACCACCTTTCCGACCACAGCAGGGGCAGCGCACTGGCAGAGTTTTCACCATCCAGGCAGAGGAGGCTCGGGATGGAGGCACTGTCGTGGAAGGTACACTTCTTGTCGCAGGTTCAGTAGCTAGGGTGTTATTTGATTGTGGCGCGACACACTCGTTCATCTCAGAGCGATTTGCGGGAGTGTTGGGCTGTACCCTTGCGATGTTGACTGTCACTTTGGAGGTCAGCACACCCCTGGGTCTGGTGGGCACTGTGGGGAGATTTGTCCCCGGCGCCACGGTTGTTTCGGGAGATCAGGAGTTTCCGGCAGACCTGGTCTTGCTACCGATGGAGGACTTTGATGTCATACTTGGGATGGATTGGCTGTCCCAATATGATGTTCGAGTCTTGTGCCGTGAGAAGAAGATTTTGATCCCGAGGAAGGGTTTGCCTGATATTCTGATTAGAGGGATCAGAAGCAGAGGGGGTCGCATTATTGTATCTGCTGTGAGAGCTCAGAGACTGTTACAGCAGGGATGTGCAGCTTTTCTGGCGACGCTTGTGGTTGCGGAGGCAGAGTCCCAGAGGCTAGAGGACATTGAGGTGGTGCAGGAGTTCGCGGATGTTTTTCCAGCGGAGATTCCAGGTTTACCACCACACCGGGAGTTGGAGTTCGGCATTGAGTTGGTAGCCGACACTACACCACAGTCGAAGGCTCCATACCGGATGACACCTGCTGAGTTGACAGAGTTGAAGAAGCAGTTGCAGGAGTTGATGGACTCTGGATTTATCAGACCGAGCGTCTCGCCTTGGGGTGCACCAGTTTTGTTTGTGAAGAAGAAGGACGGATCCTTGAGGATGTGCATAGACTACAGGATGCTGAACCAGGTGACGGTGAAGAATAGGTATCCCTTACCTAGGATTGAGGACCTCTTTGACCAGCTGCAGTCAGCGAAGGTTTTCTCGAAGATTGACCTGCGTTCAGGATATCACCAGTTGAGGATCCGAGATGAGGACATCCAGAAGACAGCCTTCAGGACGAGATATGGACACTATGAGTTCTTGGTGATGCCATTTGGATTGACGAATGCTCCGGCAGCGTTCATGGATCTGATGCACCGGACATTCAGGCAGTACATTGATATATTTGTGATTGTCTTCGTGGATGACATCTTGATCTATTCACCAGATGTGGAGCAGCACAGAGAGCATCTGAGGATTGTACTCAGCATCTTGAGGGCTCAACAGTTATATGCTAAGTTCTCAAAGTGCGAGTTTTGGTTGGACAGAGTGGCATTCCTCGGACACATTGTTTCGGCAGAGGGGATATCAGTGGATCCGGCGAAGGTAGAGGCGGTGACACAGTGGAGGACCCCTACGAGCGTGACGGAGATTAGGAGCTTTGTTGGACTGGCGGGTTATTACCGTCGCTTCATCAAAGACTTCTCGAGATTGGCAGCACCACTGACGGCTCTGACGCAGAAGGGAGTCACTTTTGTTTGGTCGTAGAAGTGCGAGGACAGCTTTCAGGAGCTGAAGAGACTGTTGACCACAGCACCAGTTTTATCATTGCCAAGTGGCACGGGTGGATTCGTGATTTATAGCGACGCTTCGGGTATTGGCTTAGGATGTGTACTTATGCAGCACGGGAGGGTGATCGCATACGCATCCAGACAGCTGAAGGTCCATGAGAGGAATTACCCGACACATGATTTGGAGTTAGCAGCAGTGGTTCATGCACTGAAGACCTGGAGACACTATCTTTATGGCGAGCAGTTCGAGGTGTTTACAGATCATCAGAGTCTGAAGTACCTGTTCTCGCAGAAGGAGCTGAATATGAGGCAGCGCAGATGGCTTGAGTTCATTAAGGACTATGACTTCACTATCTCTTACCATCCGGGGAAGGCGAACACAGTTGCAGACGCTTTGAGCCGGAAGGTGGAGGTATCAGTAGCAGGCCTATGCATTCAGGAGTGGAGACTGCTAGAGTCCTTGGCAGAGTGGAGGCCATTTGCTGATAGCTCTGAGGGCGCAGTGATTGCCAGATTGAGAGTAGAGCCTCAGACAGTATCAGCAGTGATTCATGCTCAGACTACAGATGAGGAGTTGAGCAGTTTGTTACAGTTAGCTGCCAGAGATGGGTCAGACTTCAGAGTTGGAGTGGATGGAGGTCTGAGATTCAGAGACCGTATCTGGGTGCCGAAGACAGAGGACCTGAGACATGATATCATGGAGGAGGCACACAGATCGAGATATTCCATTCATCCAGGGAGCACCAAGATGTACAAAGACCTGCAGCGGAACTTCTGGTGGCGAGGTATGAAGAAGGACGTTGCAGACTTCGTATCGAGGTGTTTGGTCTGTCAGCAGGTGAAGATCGAGCACCAGAGACCAGCAGGGCAGATGCAGAGGATTGAGTTGCCCGAGTGGAAGTGGGAGCACGTGACGATGGATTTTGTTACGGGGCTACCGAAGACACGGAGATTCCACGATGCGATTTGGGTTATAGTCGATCGACTGACCAAGTCGGCGCATTTCTTAGCTATTAAGACCACTCTTGCTCTGGAGGGTCTAGCTAAGTTATATATTGAGGAGATTGTCAGACTTCATGGCGTACCAGTCAGTATCATTTCAGACAGAGATCCCAGATTCACTTCGAGATTTTGGGAGAGTCTACACAGAGCACTGGGGACACGTCTGAAGTTTAGCACAGCTTTCCACCCACAGACAGATGGCCAGTCAGAGCGGACGATACAGACATTGGAGGACATGCTGAGAGCGTGTACACTTGACTGGGCCGGGCATTGGGATGAGCATTTGCCGTTGATCGAGTTCGCCTACAACAACAGCTACCACTCGAGTATTGGAATGGCACCCTATGAGGCATTATACGGGAGACCGTGTAGATTGCCGGTATGCTGGAGTGATGTGGGCGAGAGACAGCTAGTTGGACCTGACATTATCCAGTTGTATTCAGAGAAGGTCGACGTGATTCGGAGACGACTAGCTACGGCGCAGAGCAGGCAGAAGAGTTATGCTGATACGCGGAGGCGTGAGCTGACTTTTGAGGTAGGAGATCATGTCTTCCTGAAGATCTCGCCTTCCAGAGGGGTGATGAGATTCGGGAAGAAGGGGAAGTTGAGTCCGAGATATGTCGGACCGTTTGAGATATTGGATCGGGTTGGTGAGGTGGCGTATAGGATTGCTTTACCGCCACAGTTTGCAGGACTTCACAACGTCTTCCATGTTTCTATGCTGAGGAAGTACGTGGCCGATCCAGCTCATGTGATAGAGATATCAGTACCGGAGATCCAGCAGGATTTGTCATTAGATGAGAGACCAGTTGAGATTGTGGATCAGATGGTACATCAGCTCAGGAGGAGAGCGATTCCGATGGTGAAAGTCAGGTGGCAGCATCACAGTGTCAGAGAGGCTACCTGGGAGATCGAGGAGGATGTCAGGAAGCAGTATCCAGAGTTGTTTCGGTGAGTCTGTTGTTTCGAATTTCGCGGACGAAATTTCTTTAAGGAGGGTAGATTGTAATAACCTAATCTAAAACATCTTAATTAACTAAACCTAAACCTAATTAACCTAATCTAATCCTGGAATAGTGTAGCATGAGGTGTTGATTTAGGATTGGATGAGGTGGAGGTTGGATAAGAATTGGTTTGCCTATAAATTGGAAGGTAAGGTTAATAAAACGTTTTCTTTTCCTTTTCAACAACCAGAGCTTGAGAGAAGAGGTTAGAGAGAAGAAGAAGAAGGAGGTGAAGAAGAAGAGGAGAAGAAGTGAAGAAAGAGAAGAAGAAGTGGAGTGAAGTGGTGCAAGCTTGGGAGGCTTCTTCACTCGACCAAAAGGTATGCCAAATCTTCATTATAACTCACTTGTGCCTTGTGAGTGTTGGGGATCGACGTTGGTGTCGAATTCCCCGTCGGAATTCAACCAATTCAGAGGTTGAAAACGACGATCGGTCGACCGGTGCCTGTGGGCAGTCGACCGATCCTATTATTATATTGATGTTTACCCGCAAACGGTCGAACGATGTCTATGGACGGTCGACCGTTATGCCAAATTCATGCGGGAAAAAGGGGATATGCTGTTATCGGTCGAACGGGACCACTTAGCCGGTCGACCGAATAACGATGAGAATGGGTCGGTTGGGGATTTTGACTTATTAAACGGTCGAACGTCCTTTACCTTGTTCGACCGATCCATTCGATGCTAAGTCGGTTGGGAGCTTTGACCATCAAAACGGTCGACCGCTCTTTAACTCTCGGTCGACCGACTGAGCATTTAATTAAGCGGTAGAGTGCTTGTGTCGATTCGGTCGAACTGTATTTCAGTTCCGGTCGACCGAACGAGACTTGAGCAAATTATTGAAATCCCTGTTATCGGTCGAACGGCCCCTTGGTTCGACCGGTCGGATATATATATTATATAAAATTGTATAGCGTAGACCTTCCAAACGGTCGACCGCTAGATGACTTTTGTTCGACCGATTGGTCGGTAATTCGGTTGGCGTGGTTCGACCGGTAGATTTGTTTGTACAGTACTGTGTACTGTGTGGGGGACCGGTCGACCGGTGTGCTTGTAGCGGTCGACCGATCTGCCGCAGGTTGGTGGATTTATCCACACGCGATCCGTCGATGTCAGGTCGACTACCGGCTCCGAGGCGACGGTTGATTACCGGCTTTGAGAGCTACGGATTTCACCTTCGACGAAGGCGTATTATTGTTGTACTTTTTCCTCTCTTACCGAGCGGGGTGTGAGGGATGTGTACCGTAAACCTTGGGCTGTTTGCGAGGGTTTAGCGGTAGGCCGAGGATGTTCCGGCAGGGTGCGCGCTAGGCGACTCTTGGGGGAGCAGTGGCTGTCGTCTGACCCGAGTTGTGTATTCGGCGGGCTGACTCGCTCCTTGGGTGCGGCGTGTACCGGGGGTTCCTTCCTGCACTTTTTGGGGAGCAGTGGTGTCGACTGACCCTTGTGAGGCAGCGGTGGACTGACTTGACCCTAGTGGCAGGAGTGGTTCAGTGCCGCGGAGGCGGTGAGGGCATTATTGTGGGCCCGAGGCGGATGATCATGTGCATAGCATTGCATTGTCTTTAATTCCTTTTTGTATTTTAAGAGGTTTGGTATACGAGGTTCCTGCAGGGAACTCAGGCATGTTTGTTGTTTGCATTTCAGGTAGCGAGCAGGGTTAGAGTTTGAGGTGGTGACCGAGGACGGTGCCCCCGAGATCAGATCCTGTAGTTGTCAGTTTCTTTCTTTTGAGGTGATTACATATTGTATAGCTTTTGTCGTAATCACAGTCAGTTTGTATATTTGACTTCCACGTGGATCATATTATTTTATATATGTTGGTTTGTTTCCCGTGACGTGCCCAGTGCTGACCGTTGACGGTCTTTATTATTGTTTAAATTTTCCGCTGTTTTCGGGTACGTTACAGCTACACCACCTCCAGCACACGTTCTAAGTCCAAGCATTGGTTTGCAGGTTAATAGTCAGATTCTTCAATCTTTATGATTATTACTATTGGTACTTAATAGGTGTAATCCCAAACGTGTGACTGACGTAAAAGGGTACCGAACTAATAATCTACGATGACATTGTGAGAAGTAATTTGTTTAAGTACGAACATTTTTGGCACTGGAGTGCAGGGTGTGTGGGGATGTTTCTTGAGGGCATATTTGGATCTGCAGTTGGTACATCAGCATCAGTGTAGGTAAATCTTTCTATAATATTATTGTTTCAACTTTCCTATTCTGCAATATGATGTTACTATGAATTCAGAAGGAAGCTAGGTGACAGTCTAACAAGCAGACACTAGAACAGATGCAGAAGATTGATTTTGGAAGTCTATTGTATCTGGATTAGGATGTTGGGACACTTTTTTATTGAGGTTGGTAAATTAATATTGTTTTTGTAGTGAAAATGCTGGGCTTCTAGGATTCAGAAGAATTGGAAGTAGAAAAGTGGTTCAGATATCAACAACTTTTATGATTTTCTTTTCCATTTGCGATCAGGATTCTTTTCGCCCCTCCCACTTCTCTGAAGCTTTTGATATTGCGTAGATTAGTGTTTTTTATGGATAACATATTCTAATATTCATAACCAAATTAATGTGATTTTGTTGGCATTACATGTGCAGTTCAATGACACAGTGAATTCCATATTTTCATCGGCTCCAACAGTTACAATGATGGTTGCAACGTTGCCATACAACACACTTGACATTGCTCGAAAAAAAAGACTACAACGTCAGCATGTCACGTCAGTTATTTAACAACTGACGTTAAACTATCATATCACGTCGGTTTCTATAAATCCGACTTGTGATTTTAAAAAAATATTCCAAATTCTTGAAAACAAATCGCGTCCATTTGGTAAAACCGACGTCAAAACTAGAGTATCATGTCGGTTTTATTAAGAACCGACGTGGTTGATCAATTTTTATTATTCAGAAGCTTATCACTCACTCTCACTCTCATTCTTTCCACCCCCGCCCCAACCCGTCCCACCTCACCGTCACCTCTCTCCTCCCCATCCCGTCACTCCCTCAGCCCGACCCTCCTCCCCCATCCCGACCCCCTCCCTCACAGCCCGACCCACCCTCACCCCCTCAGCCCTTCCCTCCTCACCCCTTCCAGCAATGCCTTCTCCGCCTCTTCTCCTCCTCCTCCCTCGTCGCCCTCTTCTTCCTCCAATCGCAGCGCCGCTCGAACCCATTCCGTCCGGCTCAGCGACGGACCTAAGAGGGTCTCCGTCAGCTGCGACGCCGAGGCGTCGTCTGCCGTGGAGCCCGAATTCGACGCCAAGGCTTTCCGCCACAACCTCACCCAGAGCGACAACTACAACCGGAGGGGCTTCGGCCGCAAGGAGGAGACCCTCCAGCTCCTCAACCGTGAGTACACAAGTCTGTCACCAAAGACCCTAACCAACTTTACTTTTTTGCTGATATATTCTGTAAAAAAAGTTTGGATTTTTAGTGTTTTTGGTTGGGATGTTTGAATTTTTAGTGGTTTTGGTGAGAAAGATTTCATTTTGAGCTGCATGCTGTTTGGATTTGGGATAATAGGTGATGTGATCAAGACGTTGAAGGAGAACAACAACGAGTACACGTGGGGGAATGTGACAGTGAAATTGGCGGAGGCGTATGGCTTCTGCTGAGGAGTGGAGAGGGCCTTTCAGATTGCTTACGAGGCCAGATCACAATTGTCCGACGAGAAGATTTGGATCACTAACGAGATTATCCACAATCCAACCGTTAACAAGGTTTGTGCGTTTTGGTTATCACTTCATTTGATGTTCATTGTAAATTTACTGATATTGTTTAGCCAATTCGTGTGGTTAGCAATCTGATGCTAGAGTTCATGCAGTATGGTTTCAGAGCACAGCTTAGTCTTGGGTACCTTTTCATCTTATGCCATAGAAGATATACACGAGTTTTTCCAAATCGTGTTGGTCAGACATTCTCTTAAGAAATAGAGCTTGTGCGTACATTTTGTTAATTTTCACGACGTGGAATCTTGGATATTTCACGTCAATTTTCCAACCGACGAGGTATCATCTTCACTATTACGTCTCCAAATTATGACGTCGGTAAATTTGAACAGTAAAACCGACGTGATATGGTCAAAAAAACGACGTAAAAATTCTATTTTCCAGCAGTGTGAGGCCATGAACACAGCAGAAGAGAGAGGACTTCGATGGTGGATACCATTGAGAAGGAGGAAGAATGTTTGGAATGATCAAGGTTCAGAAATGTAGGATGTGATGCGGTGAGGCGTTGCATCCGACATATGCGGGATGCGGATGCGAGTGCATATGCGGTTTGCGATTTAATGATTAAATAATATAATATAGATATATTAATTATAAATTATATACATGTAACTAAAATTTAGACAATTTTTTGAATAATTTATAAGATCAATAATTCAATACTAATCAGGATTAAAAAAGAGCAAACCCCCCCCCCCCCCCCCCCCCCCCCCCCCCCAAAGATGGTATTTTGATATGCAACTGCATCGGGTCGCATTCCCAAACAAAGGAAATGATGAGTTATACAACTAGCCAATCAAAGTGGATGAACTCATCCCCACTAGATTTATATCATAATTAATTATATACCATCTTTGATTTGTCCTCCCTTGTATGCATGTAATTTTTTTCTCATACTCACTTACTACAACTTTTAATGTTGTCTCTCTAACTCATATTTTGACGTTGATACTTCTTTTGATTTTTTTTAACTTCTAATCTAATGTGTGTACCTAGTCCGACAATAAGGTGACATTATATTTGTTGCTTTTATCTGTAGTCCATTTGGAATAGTTATGTATCTTTACTATCATTTATGCTTCCAAAGTTACAACTTCAGAGAGTTAAAGAACAATATCAGTTAGTTCACATCTTGAGCCTGATAGTTTTTTATTGTCTCCAATTAGTTCGAGTGTTGATCCAGTTAGTTAATAAGCTAGTTAGTTATGGAGCACCTCTAGTTAGTTCAAGTCTTGATCAAGTTAGTTAATAAGCAAGTTTGTTTTGGAGGACCTCTAGTTAGTTCACGTCCCGAGCCTGTTAGTTTTTGACTGCCTCCAATTAGTTCAAGTGTTGATACAGTTAGTTCTGGACTACATCCAGTTAGTTCGAGTGTTGATCCAATTAGTCAATAAACTAGTTAGTTTTGGAGCACCTCTAGTTAGTTCAAGTTTTGATCAAGTTAGTTTTGGAGGACCTTTAGTTAGCTCACGTCTTGAGCCGGTTAGTTTTTGATTGCCTCGAGTTTGTTCGAGTGTTGATCCAATTAGTTCTGGACTGCCTCCAGTTAGTTCGAGTGGTGATCCTGTTAGTTTGGGAGTTGCTTCCAGTTAGTTTGAGCCTTGATCTAGTTAGTTCACATCTTGAGTCAGTTAGTTTTGGACTGCCTGCAATTTGTTCGTGTCTTGAGCCAGTTGGTTTTGGATTGCTTGTAGTTAGTTCACGTCTTGAGCCAGTTAGTTATGGACTGCCTCCGGTTAGTTCACGTCTTCATCAAGTTAGTTTTGGACAGTCTACAGTTAGTTCAAGTCTTGATCAAGTTAGTTAATAAGCAAGTTAGTTTTCGACTGCCTCCAGTTAGTTCGATTGTTGATCCAGTTAGTTTGGAGCTATTTCCAGTTAGGTGAAGTCTTGATCAAGTTAGTTAATAAGCAAGTTAGTTTTAGAGCACCTCTAATTAGTTCAAGTATGGATCCAATTAGTTCACGTCTTGAGCCAATTAGTTTTGGACAGCCTCCAGTTAGTTCAAGTCTTGATTAAGTTAGTTAATAAGCAAGTTAGTTTTCAATTGCATCCAGTTAGTTCGAGTGTTGATCCAGTTAGTTTGGAGATGCTTCCAGTTAGTTGAAGTTTTGATCAAGTTAGTTAATAACACAAGTTAGTTTTGGATCACCTCTAATTAGTTCAACTCTGGATCCAGTTATTTCACGTATGTCTTGAGTGAGTTAGTTTTGGACTGCCTAGTGTTTGTTTACGTCTTGATCTAGTTAGTTTTGGACTGCCTCCAGTTAGTTCACGTCTTGATCAATTAGTTCGAGTCTTGCTAGAGTTGGTTAAAACCTACGATCCAGTTAGTGAATATGGCAATTAGTTGAAATCTACAAATATCATACAGGTGACAAAGTACAATGACAATTAGTGACAAAGTGCAACATAATCACCTATGACATAGTAAATAGGAAGCACAATAATAAGCAACTCTGAAATGAAAAGTTATATTCCGAAATTTCTATTCTTCAATTACTTTCGTGCATGTCTTTCTGTTATGATGGCCCAACATATGACAACAGGAACATCTAATAGAATCTGTATCTCGAATACTCAATGAAATTCGTTTCTTCTTTGGCCTACCGGATATTGGCTTGGTAATTGGTGGTTCAATTTTGTTGAAGGTGTGAGATGATTGGTTGTAGGTATAGGATATATAGGCATTTCGTACACTTTTTTTTGTAATTCTCAAAAGTGAAATAACGAGAACATAATGAATGGAAGAAAAGGTTGCGAATGCATTTCATAATTCATCCAAGACAAATTTGAAAGACCAAAACATCGGCAACATATCATACAAGTATGTTTGTCTTCTCCCAACGACAGTAAGTCAGTAAACAATATACACTTAGTTGGTAGCAGGAGTGAGGTAGTTGTTAAATTAAGCAAAGACAATTGGCATCCTGAATGATCTTTTGACAAGTTCAATCTAAACCTTTAACTTCCGACAATCATCAAATATACAACAAATTTCAGAGTTATTGAGCTATAATAACATACCGAACTTAATTAATCGAAAGTAAAACTACATTTTGAGTATTTTATTCAAGATATAAAGATCATGGGTTCAAATTCACAAAATTATAAAAAAAAACTAAAGAATGAGACAAAGTAACCCGATATGTGCATTAACTGTTGAATCTCAGTATTTTTCCTTCAATGAATTTTTTGGGAGATAATTTTTGTGGGGACGAAGGAAAAAGGAAAATGTAGGCTAAATGGTAGATTTCTCTAACCTGTAGTGACATTCCAGTAATTAAAAAAATGCAAGGGAAACTTTGGAAGAAAAAAAAATTATGACTTAAAATAAGGTTGAAAAGTCAACACTTCTGTCATTGAAGTGAGATGAGTTTATGACATGTAATTAATTTCTCCTAAATTCTTTTGTTTAGGTTGAAACATCATTTTAACTGATTTTTCTTCTTCTCATCACCATAAGTTTTTCGTCTTTTTTTATCTCTTCCCAATATCTTGTCTTTCTCTCTATATAATTATCTTCATAATTAGTTGTCCAGGCAGTCGAGAGATACGCTTGAACATTTTATCAATGTCATCACATCGATGGAAGAACTATATCAAAAGAAAAGCTAGCTACCACACACACATAGTAAACATTTAAAGTTTGAATCACCATCTGGGTCGACCCAGAAAAAATCAAGAGAAAAGAAAGAACACCAATTAGCATAATTGAATATGGAAGGCAGCACAGGCTCAAGAGCCAAGAGAAACCACATCTATATCTCTTACATATAAAGATGCTTATTGCTCTTCCCAATACCTCCACTAAAAGCAAACGTTCATGCATATAAAACTTGAGCAACATAATCCAATGCCTTAAAAAACAATGATTTCAATACGTTAGTAATCGTTCAAAATCATACTTAGTTGCTACTAACTTCTACGTTTACGCATGCTACTTCACCTCATGACCTTCACTCGTCTTATAGTAAACAAAATTTCCAATCTAAAAGTATGATTTGAAACCATACTAGCAGATCTCAATAAGGTCGTTGCCCGTCGATATTGCCGGGAGGACTATAGTTGCAAGTCACAAAAACACCACCACCGTTGCAAACAACACGGGCACATCCAACCCTAGTGGTGCCACTCCACACCACTTGCTTGTAGTGCAAACACTGCCCACCAACACACCTATTCGTGTAGTAATCATAGTAACGTCTCTGAGACACCCAAGCCTC
Organism: Triglochin maritima; assembly: GCA_963682175.1. NCBI lineage: Eukaryota > Viridiplantae > Streptophyta > Magnoliopsida > Alismatales > Juncaginaceae > Triglochin > Triglochin maritima. The sequence goes on from OY821784.1 coordinate 2,318,473, forward strand.
GACTGCCTCCTTGGCCGACGTGTCACTGCTACTGCTCACATAGAGGTTCTCCCCTAGACCAGAGTCTCTACTATTAGAGTGGGCGAGAAGGCAATCTTGACGTCTGAAGTTGGCGTATCGTCGGGCGTACACGGCGATGTCATTGTCCCAGGAGAGCGGTGAGACGCCGACATCGGCCCGCGCGGCATTTTGGGGACCAAGGAAGTCGTCTTGAGACGGAGTGGTGTAGCCACCTTGTGGGAATGTGGGGGTCTGGGGGGTAAATTGGTAATTTGGGACGTCGTCGGGGCCGAAAAAGGGGTTGGGGAGGTGGTTAGTGTAGCCGGATTGGAAGTTGCCGGGGAAGTATTGGGCTTGTGTGAATGGTGAATTAATGGCTAATAAGAGAAGTGGAAGTGCAAGTCGTAGACATGTTTTCATGCTGGATATATGATCCTGTCTAAGACCACTCTTGCAAGTACAAACCACAAGTACTAGAAAGGAATTTGTGTTGGTGTGATGTGAATCAACATGTACGTATGAGGTGGTATTTATAGGTGAATTGTAAGATCTTAGTAGTAATGGTGTTATGTATTAGATATAGAGTAGTATGAGGTTAAGTGTGATCATGCATAGTCGAGTTAAGATGTATAAGCCAAGTGTCGTTTTTTGCAGATTTGAAAGGGAATGGCACATGCATATCTGAATCAGTTGACTTTGGATAGATCTGTACGTAGATCGTAATCACAACTCGCAAGTGGTCAAGTGGGTCAGTAAGTTATATACATCTTACGAATCCTATGCTTGTTGGACACGGGTTACGCGTACTTACATTAATTTTCTTCTAATATTTACAATTAGGTTAATACCAAACGTACGTATCACCAATATTCTTCAATTTTAACTATAAATTAATATCGCCCGGTTAAATGAACTAGTGAACGTTGACATTAATTATGTAAAGAAAAATAGAGTGAAATCTCTTGACTTTTGTTGATGCATCACTAAAAAATTAATTTGAGAAAACAGCTTGTCTGCATTGCATATATTTCAGTTTTGAAGTTTCTAACAAAATCATCCAAATAAAACCTGCTTGGAGAAAAACGACCACGTGATTGTAATAGATCGAATCATGTCATAACCTTCGCAACTAAATCAAATCTGACTTTCACATGTCGAACTGACGAACTTATATCTTCTAGTTTTATATTTGGAGCTTCGCATATAACAATATATCTTCACTCCGGAATATTTTCGGACTTCTTTTCACATGCATCGCCGCCATGAATGCGATCCAAGAAGATGGAATCAAATTGACTGTTATCAAATTGACTGTTATCAAACAATACAAATTTATCAGTAACCATTATGTTAGTTCGGGACAAGTGGAATATATATTATATATAGTTGGTACCATCTCCTCGAAAAAACGGAAAACTTAAAAACAAATTCCAAAAATAAGACCCGAGTGAAACAGGAAAATTACATAAATAATACTAAATAATGTGCATCAATACCAAAGGGTTCTGAAGTCTGATTACATCAAAATAAGGAATGGACATCATACATTAAAGACAACAACCTAAAATACGAGACTAGAGGATCCGGTCCCGGGTGCACTCGTTCTCGGTCGTCACTCACTCAACACCTAAAGAGGTTCCGAAATGCAAACATGATAAAATACCTGAGTTTTCATAACGAAAATTTTGTTTGCCAAGTCCCATATAAATACATGAATATACAATGCATGACTTACCGTACAATGACCATATCATACTAATATATCATGACACAAAAAATGCAACAAGTAAGTCGTCCCTATCTAGGGGTAATAAGGGACAACAGTCCCACTAACAATATCGGGACCTACCGCAGGCACACGCGGTCTTACGGAGAGTACGCAACGTACACCACTCGCGACTATACTAATCATGAGGGTTCGATGAGAGCCGCACGTACTTCCGCGTCCTTGATGCATATCAGATCTCGTGGATAATGCCAAATCCGTCAGAACCGTCGCTCTTGTCGGTCATACTTGTTGGGTTGTGTCGTAGCCGAGCGATCATACCCACTAGAATAATTATCGGTCAGTTATCTCCGTCGCCACAAGGTCGTACGATCATCTCCGCCGCCACACAGACCGGACGGTCATCTCGCTATGTGGAGCTGGGCAACAATGCAATGCATTGGGATCCGTAATCCCTAAGGTCTACTACCTAGGGTGACTCAATGATATGCAAAATGTCATACAAAAGCTCATACATAGAACAATTGCACGTCTACTGAGTATTTGTACTCTTTCACTTGGCGATCCCTGGGCAATCACCACACCCACTGTAACTTGTCGGCTCACACACATGGCGAGAACACAAGTTTCCGAAGAAATAGTTTGACACAACACGAAAAGGCAAGAACCCAGTTATGGGCACCAACACTCGACCGAAATTGGCCAAGAGGTCGACCGTTTCCCTATGAATAAGAAAACGTTCGAACAGATGCCCAAGCCGGTCGAACCTTGGAGATAAGAACTTAAGTCATTAGTCGAATCAAGGTCTATGGAGGTCGACCGTTTAGAAAGTCTTGGGTAGAAAAATAAACTAAACACACGATGCAATGGTCGAACCCAAGGAAAACCCGTCCCACCGAAAATAACATGGATTCTCAACCCACCCCCCCCCCCCCCCCCCCCATCTAACTACATCTGGTCGACCGCCCGGAGGCATCGGTAGACCGGTGCTTGGGAAAAACTTGAGATACCCAAGAAACACCTAGGCATTGCCTCGTCGTGACTGCCGACGCCCGACCGGTGCCTAGTCCTCTGGCTGCCCTTCGTCGCCGACAAGGTCTCTGAGGCAAAGAGTCCAAAACCCTCACACGCCTTGTGTGAGTAAAACTAAAGAACTTGGCATACATTTGTTCGCGTTCATCGGAGTTCGCCGAAGTCCCGCACCGCCAGGAACCTCCCCTAACCTCCGTGAACGCGGCCACCAGCAAGCCCACCTTTCGGTTGATCCAAAGAACGCTCCTTTACCGCCAACCAAAACTCTACACCTTCGCTCTTCCTTGTGCCTTTGTTGCACCGCTGCTTGCTGGAGCTCCAGCATGCCAGGTCGCCAGAGTGGAGAGGAGGTGGAGAAGGAGATGCGGTGAGGGAGAGGGGAGAGTGAATGAGAGGGAGAAAGATGGTTTGAGTGAGTGTGTTTTCCTCCTCAGAAAACGAACACCACCACAAGGTCACTGGTCACCCATACCTTCCATACCCTAACTCATACTCACCATAAACCACCCATACCGACCCCATTCCTCTCCAAAGTCAAAGCACACTTAACCTTAACCTTCCCCACTAATCAAGTTTAACTCCTTAATTAAGGTTTAGGTCATAACACCATCTCTTGAGGGTTAAATAATAGGATTTTTTGCTTGCATGCCATTGTAAAACATCATATTTCCGTTTCTACCATCACTATATCGTTATTTGTATTATTGCCACTAAAAACTATACAAATTCCATTTATGTCATTCCGTTAACTTTTTCTGTTAACGACGTTAAAAATTATTATTTTAATAGTAATATTTACAAATTCTACCATATATAATTTAATACCTTAGAAATTCAAATATGTCATTTTTATGATATTCACAACAAAACACTTAAATTCAAAAAATCAATAATGTTAATTTTCATAAGTACATATAGTGGGGATACCGGTGTTTTGATTTTTTTTCCTACAAAAATCAAATTCCAAAACACTTAAACAAGAATTAAACTTGTATGATTTTCAAAGCAAAACACTTAAATTCCAGAAATTTTGAATTATAATTTTCATAACAAAAATAACGTCAAAACACCGGTATTCCCACCGTTTGTATTTGTGAAAATTAACATTCTTGATTTTTTGAATTTAAGTGTTTTGTTATGAATATCATAAAAATGACAGATTTGAATTTCTAAATTATTAAATTATATAAGGTAGAATTTGTAAATATTACTATTAAAATAATAATTTTTTTAACATCGTTAACGAAAAAATTAACGGAATTGTATTAATGAAATTTGTATAGTTTTTAGTGGCATTAATAGAATTTGTATAGTTTTAGTGCTATTAATACAAATAACGATATAGTGATAACAGAAACGGAAATATGGTGTTTTGAAATGACATGCAAGCAAACCCCCTAAATAATACTTAACTAACGCAAGAAAAATCTAATAAATCCTTGCAACTTACATTTCCTTGCTCTTAACTTTGAGATTTATTGAAGCTGTGGAAATTTAGCTAGTTGTTGAATAACAGACTTTTTGCTAGAAAACAAATGAACATAGAAGGCAGAAGGAAATGAGTATTGCACGCTTATATCTCATATATATGTATGTACGTACAAAAAATATGTTCGATGATATATTGAGAAAATTCAAGTACACCCTCGCACACTTTATATTACTTCCTCTTAAGTATAAAACGAAACAGTCAAAACTAGGACCGTAAATGGGTTGGGTAAAAACCGTTTAACCGTTCGACGAGTAGGATTACGGGTTGTAAAAATCATAACCGTTTAATAAATGGGCGGATAAGGGTTGTGAAAATCATAACCGTTTAATAAATAGGCGGATAAGATTACATGATTTAACTCATCTGTTTAACCGTTTAACCGCGAAACATAATGAATATATATAATATTTTATTATAGAACTATATACATATAATTGTTTGTATTATTATTGTCATTATGTGTGGATGTTTGACGTTGTTTTATATGAATTTGTGGATGTTTAGATTATGAATTTTTGAAGGTTTTGATTATAAAATTATAGATGTTATGATGTTTTTAACAAGTTTAACAAGTTTTTATCCATTTAACCATTTATCCAATTCTTATATCGATTTTAGTATCTATTAAGATTTAACCATGTAACCGTCCAAAACCGTTTAATTAAATTAAACGGGTAGGTTCATGGGTAGAGGTAAAAATAAACGGGTTTCAAATCGAACTGCGAACCGTTTAATTAGGCGGGTATGTTCATGGGTAAGCCTTATAACTGCCCACGAACCGCCCATTTACAACCCTAGTCAAAACCTTAAAAAATCGATCATCTGAATCTTAACTGAAACAATATTCATAAATTGATACTTATGAACTTAAACAACAGAAGTTGTACTTATACATCCAGATGGTGCCCCTGTTAATTATGAGTTTAATATAAGGTTGGCATTGATTTCAGATCTAAATTTTAAGCGAGGTTAGAAAAAATTATAAAAGTCCTAAAGGTTTTCGGCTTTCCTTTGATATATTAAGTTAGAAGTCTCTATGTGATCTTCACTTAACACGAGGAGATAAGGTTGTTTTACGGAGGAAATGCTAAAATTGGTATAAATGGATAAAAATAGCTCAAACACCTCGAAATGAAAAGGTAATAATTTCCAACAACCTATTCAAAGCCAACATCTATAATATTCCACATATAGGGGAGTGAACAGATGGATAGACAACCCTATCATGTTTAATCACCACAACAAATGTCCTCTCGTTTATTCTCCAAATCAATATAACCGTACGTACGACATCCTAATCCCAATTGCATGGGTCAAGCTCCTCCTCACCCCGACATTCCCGCTAAAACCACCGAAAATCATGCATGAGCCATGCAACGTACTTACGTACGTTACAAACTCGACCAAAACTATATAAATACATCATCCCACCATCCCTCACCACCACCACCACCTCCAACATCAACCAAGAAACGGCAACAATGGGATTCAACCATGCACTTCTTCTCATTGTTGCCCTCACCTACCTCTCCACCCTCTGCGGGGCCCAGAACTCCGTCGTCGACTACCTATCGGGCCACAACATCGTCCGTGCCGAGGTTGGGGTGCTCCCATTGGTATGGAACACAACTCTCGTGGCCTACGCCGAGAATTACGTCCGCACCCGCCTAGCCGATTGTGCGCTTGTCCACTCACACGGGCCCTACGGTGAGAACATATACATGGGCTCCGGGGATTTGGATTACACGTCGGCCGCGGCGGCCGTGAAGTGGTGGGCGGATGAGAAGGCGATATATGACTACAACGGCAACCAATGCTCGCATGGGAAGGATTGTTTGCACTATACGCAGATGGTTTGGAGGAACACAACTAGCTTGGGGTGTGCAAGGTTGAAATGTGAGAATGATTGGTGGTACACCTTGTGCAGTTATTATCCTCCTGGGAACTTTTGGGGAGAATGGCCTTATTAGATGGATTACTTATTGTTGATGTTGGTTATGGTGGTTGTGGTTAGATTAACGAGTCCCCTGTTATAGCCGTGGTTGAATGTAACAGAAGGCACTTGTTAGCTATGCTTGTAATTTAAACTTTGTAAATTATGAGTTGGGGAAGGATCTGCCAAGAGTTTGATCCTTCGAATAAAATTAATACTGGTTGGTTTTCTAAAAATATGCTGGCCTTAGTTGAAACATCTACATGATTGTGATAATTTTCCTTTCTGCTTGGCAGGTTTTAACTAATTTTGTGTCGATTTATTAACTAATTTTGCTTTCTTCTGTTTTATAAAAAAATAAGTAGGCAATTCTTCACATAAACGTTACAAAATTATAATTCCACAACATTTAATTAAAAGGAATAAGAACTGCAATTCGGAATAAATTATGAATGAAATGCAGCTGCTACAGGAATTGAATTTCAGAACCCAAGTGACTGCAATTAACAAGAAGCGCAATGAAAAAGTTAGGGCAATTCAGCAATTCAACTAGAATGTCAGAACTGAAGGCCACTTTGAACAACAACGTGCAAAACTAGCTTCTTCCAGGATTATTCAATAAACATTCAGGCATCAAAGGATCTAAAACCATAGGTCTGCAGTTCCTCCAAATCATATAAGAAACCGAGACAATATATTTCATGTATTAGTGATTGATAACGCATTTATACACTACACATCAGTTTCATACATCTGTGACCATGGTCGTCCTATCTGATGCTTATCTGGATGATGTTGGAGGCCGGGTAACCTCTGAGATGTGATACCAGTTAACAGCCAAATGCACGCTTTTATAAAGCACCAAACTTCATTAGGACCTTCCTCTTAAAATTGGCTCGAGCTGTAGCACCGTAAATGACAAAGATGGTGTTAATTAATCTCCTGCAGATGAACATTGCAAGTTACAATGGGAAAATTGACAAGACAACATGACACCATGAAATAAAGGAACCCAAGTTTTCACACATGAAAGAGCGCATTCATGACAAGATTCGTGAATTTGGTCCGCAGAGTGCATACCATGAAAGAGTGGAAGTCAACAATTCAAACAAAAAAATGCTCATAGCATTGCAATGTCAAAAAATGCAAAAGATTTGTAAGTTTTTCTCATGATCCAGGGGGCATTTGCATAAACGTTGCTGGGGTAACATCTGGTAAAACAAGTCAATGAGGGCACCAATGGCTTTAGCTGCTACCGGCTGCAAATCTGTTTTATTGGTTTGTCAAATTACCAGATAGTTCACAAAATATGTTCCTGAAATGTATTGTAGGCTCCAGCCTTGAAGTGAATGTCTTACGACATAATCCAGAGACTCTAAAGAGGTTCCCATCCTAGACGAGCTAAAGGGTTCAGATCTACGCAATCATACCCTTGAAATAATCGACAGGCTGTTTCCATATGACCCTTGTTGCAAAATGTATGTGATTTCATGATAAATAGGAAGTGCAAACAGTCTAATGCCCACTCCAATTTAGCCTATTATAATCCAAGGCAAGAAAACGAAACAGAAAATATTATGCCTGCGATACAGGACTGATGATTTTACCATCTATTTAGTGGAGGAAACCCTTTCTTTGTAGTAGTCATCTATCCAGCTTTTGATGATTTTGACTTCTTTCTCTCTTTGGTCTATCAACCAGTCAGGATCATTATCAGTTGAAGGACGCAAATCAAGGTGATGTGCTCCTGTAGCATTCAAGAAAAATAATGTGAGTCCTGAATTAATTGGAAACAAGTGTAATAACATTTGAGTATCATGCCACATGATCAAACCTTCTTCAGTAACAAGTGCAATAATGCTGTCCGATATGTTCTGGAGCACACTAACAAAACAAAAGGGCTTACGTTAAGGTAAAGGAGTATAATGCAATATGAAAAAATGGCAGAGAGAGTGTTTTGACGATAGGCAGATTACAACAGACCTGCCTCCGCTCCAAGGATCCAAAAGTCCATTTGAAAAAATAATGTTGCTACCAAATTTCTCCAATGTCCTTTTTATGTCCTTCATGAGAATCAAATGTCTCGGAAATAAATGATGGTAATATAAAAAAAGAACGAAATCTATCAGGTACAATTAGATTGAAAAGAAATAACCAACATGAGGCATCACAATTCACAAGACATATTAATCACAACCAGAAAAGGAAATGAAAATGATGACATTAACCAATATGTTAGCTAAGCAATATGACAGCAAATTATATGTGCTTCCTGCATAATTTGTATATTTTTAAGAAAGAAAATAAACAAAAATGAGTCCGGTCGAAAAGGTTATGATTAAACAAATTAAGCCCATAACTTGTCTCCATCGGAAGATGCATATTGCTTGTTAACCAATAAAAAGAAGATTTGTAATTTCAACTGCAACATTTTGTGAGGTACTTATCATGTTATAAGCCCTTGACTCAATTTCAATTGAAGAGTTTGACATGTTAACCAACAAAAAGGAAATGAAACAGCATACAATTGAATCTAAATTGAGGAGATCTTAATTTATAACCAAAAAACAACCAGCAATTTCTTGCATAAACTTGAACTACAACATGATCTGATAGAAAGGGAGCATGTAAAAACATTGATTAGATACTTTTTTTAAAATGCCAAAGGCATTACAAAGTGATGTTTATGTTATAGCATGAGTGCGTGTATAGAGTTCTTATATTAAAAGACACTTGTACAAGTGCTACTCAGATCAAAAAGAGGAAAGCATATTTTTAAGTCACAAACTGCAAAATGCAATTTCTTGATGCCCAAGGATGGGTGTCCTTCTAAAATGTAACAGTGTTGCATCTGTTTGAAATTTCAAACAAGGATCATTTTGTGGTAGAATGTATACTATAGATGGTTATAGCAGCATGTATGATATTTCAAAATAAACCCCACCTCCCCCCAAATTAAGCTTCCATAATAGCAACAAAGCTTTGTAAATGAATGCCATATACTGCAGTCTGCAGGTTATGGAGGAGTTATTCTGAAGATTAATATTAGATAATAATATACTAAAAATGGTAATTACTTATAATAGCTTCAATGTTGCAAAGAAAAATTACTGCATTGCCAACTATTAGTTGCTTTATGGCTACTAAATTGCCAAAGGCATTTAAAGTGTGTCCCAGATTTTAATACTCCAGTCACTAATCTAGGTTGAGACATTTGGCACCAGGCAGATTTAGATATTACATGTTATCAAACTACTAAAAATTTAACAACAAATTTAAAAAGATGACAACTTACATGACCTCCAAACTCAGTAGTCACCCAGCTTGGTCTTGGTCGAGCATTATAATCTCGAAGGCATTGATCACGATAAGCTGCATAATCAAAATTATATGCTGGAAACATACTGTTCTCTTTACTGCTGGACATAGGCATAACCATCTCTGTGCATGCCTGTTGATTATGCAAAATATTTAGCATACAATTAGCTTTACCATATTTAAGCACAAACGTAGACAATTTGATGCATTTTGCACTAGCAAAATACACTAAGAAAAAGTTCAGTCAATAACCTGCCAATCCCAGCCACCCATTCCATGAGGATCGTCGTTAATGTCAAAACATTTAACATTTCCTGTATAATTATAATACACGCTTATGCCAGCAAAGATTCGCTCCAAGATACTAGTCCCGTGAGCATGTTTGTCAATATTTTTGCAAACCTAATACAAGAACCAAAGTAAGCATTGGATGTCTACCCAGTATACCTTCTGGAACAGAAGCTCCGATCCATCATGAGTGATTACAAGTTGTAAAGTGACCCACTATCAAAAAAACATATTGAAGGATAGGTATTTGATCAATTTTCCATGCTCTGAGGATGCTTGATGATAAATGACAAGCATACCTTGTTGTGAAATTCCTCTACCCAGCTTACCATAACAATTAAGGGAGATTACAGCCAGAGGTACATATAGCTAAAATGCCCAGCTATAGATTGTTTTATGTAGATTAGTGTGAATTTGTTTGACCCTTAAAAACTAATGGTACCACAACAAAGGAACTGTTTATGAACTGTCTAGGAAGGAAGGCTTCAAACAATGAAAACTTAAGCTGCAATTTTGTCCAAAATAATAAAAATGAAAAATCTTATCCAGGAAACAGCAATTATAAAATTGTAAATGCCTATGAGTCTAAACCTCTGTGCTACTTTCTGGAACAAGGGACTAAATATGTCAAACACAATAACTCTGTTGAAAGCATGTTATAAATTAAACTCTTCTCATGTGTAGAGGCATGAAATTAATCCCTAATTACATGGTCTACGATGACTGTACTGAAAGCAAGAGTACATCAAATTCAAATCTGGAATTGATAAGCAACCTCTAAATGAAGTATTAATGGGTTGGATTAGGTAGTGGTTACCTCTTTTATTGGGTAAGCTGGCAGAGGCATTAGAAAGTTTGAAGCATATGGGTAGTCAACCATGGCCAAGTAGCTATAAGCAGAATCTATCCAGTCTGAAAGCTCTTGGGTATGATTCAATGTCCTAGCAATTATCATTGAATAGATGGTCAAGAGCACAACATGAACATGCTGGATCAAATTGAAAACCAAATATTGTAGCGCCTTAACACTACATGATCTTACCAGCAGAGGCGGAAGGTCTTGCTCAAGCTTTGCAGGCCATTTGTCTTTTTTCCTTCAGTTTCCAGTGCATCCCATGATTCTTTGATGGTATTAAAACAACTGACACTCTCCCTCTTAAAACCATCAGGAAATAGTAAATATGTTCAAATTTCACTGAAATTTGCAAATATTCTTATAGATAGTCACCAAAAATACCTTGAAATCCTTTGAAACAATATCGTAGAAAGTTTCAGGTGGGACAATATCTTCGAATTGTAGAATAGGTGCAGATGAAGCCAAGGCACCAATGGCAATGTGAGGATATTTCAGCCTCATCCAAGTTGCCAACACTGTTCCACAAGTTAAACATATCAGTAATTTTGAAACACAAAATTACACGAACCAACAAATAAAATGATCCATATTGCAACTTAATACAGTGTGAAACATTAAAGAAATTCAATAACACAGAGGTGCATTCTTACTTCCACCATAAGAGCCACCAAAGAGGATGACAGGGGAATCCTCCATGGACAAATTTCTCTTCAAGTTAGTAATCAGCATGGCAAAGTCGGCAAGCGCTTGCTCCGTCGTAAGGTATGCCAAGGAAGTAGCATCCTTGTATGCTGCATCCTTGCTTCCAAAGGGCATTGATTGTCCATAATACCTATGCTAATATTACGACCAAGCATACTAAATTAACAAAAACTCCTGTTCATAATTTCATCCTTACCCTAAGGGAATGGCACGCATACTCAATGAGAGTGATTATATGATATCTCAAAGTTTCAGAGGAAAACTAAGCAAATATTTTTTGATTGTTTGGTTTTGAGAAAAGAGTATTGATGCATTAAACATCTCATGTTTACAGAAGCTGCAACTACACATCCGTCTGACTATTGATTTTGTGGTTTGCATTAAACATCTCATCGTAATGCACTCCATAATTTGTGGGTTGGATAAAAAAGTGCAAAATTAGTTTCATTTGCACCTGAATTAGCGGGTAAGATAGTTTCAAAGTTATCCTGAAAGGAAAATCAAAGCACATCTAACCTGCAATTGGTGGATTTACGGGAACTGAAACGGCCCACTTTTATGGATGGTCCAAAAAGGCGAAGTTTATGCGCACCTGACCTAAACGACCTTCTACTGAATTTGTGAACACCAAATTGTTGCATTTTCACTTAAAATATTGCATTTTAAACCAGAGCCCCAAAATGCAGTTCGGATTAAACTCCATCCAAATGGACCCTAAAATCAAATGAATTTGTGGACACCATATTATTGCATTTTCACTTAAAATATTGTATTTTAAACCCGAAATGCAGTTCGGATCAAAGTCGCATCAAAATCAAATGAACTTGCGGACACCATATCGTTGCATTTTAACTTAAATTCTAGCATTTCAAACCACAAACTGAAAATGCATTTCCGATCCAACTCGCATCCAAACAAACTCTAAAACCAAAATCAAACAAAGTCGAGTAAATTTTTTTTACCAACCTCGGCGAAGACAACGAGTGCTCCGAACTTCGGAGCCAACTCCCAGACGAACCCGGTGTTAGCCGCGAACCACTCGACATCCCCCTCGTTGCCGCAGTAGAAGAAGATCGGGGAGCTCGTTCCGGCCCCTCTCCAGTGGTCAGATCCGAGGAGGTAGCGCTGGCGGAAGGTGGGGAGGTCGGAGAAGGTGAAGTGGTCGAGGGTTTGGGTGAAATACCGGGTTTGGTAGTTGTAGGGCGGTGGTTGGGTGGGGGATCGGGCGAAGGTGGAGAGTAGGGAGGGAGTGGCGGAGGCGACTGTTGTGGAGAGGAGGAGAGGAACGAGAAGAAGAAAGGGAGACATTGGAGGAGTCGAGTGAAATGCACAACTCTTTGTTCTGGACTGGAATTGCAAGTCAAATGTTAGAAAATTCCGGGGAATTATTGGAGGTCTTGAGTGAACACCAGAAATTTTTCGATGTCCAGAGAAAAGCGGAACCACGAATTCAGATTAGGAGGTTGGAAGTTGTAAGATATCTTAGGAGTCGTATTTCAAATTGGCAGAAGTCAAGGAATTGTTGGAGGTGCTGGTGAGAATCGAAGTGTTTGGGTTGAATTGGAGGAGTTGAGTCAAATTCAGAAGTTTTTAGGTGCAAATTGAGGAATTCACATCGATGGGGTCGGAAGTTGTAAGAATTATCTGGAGTTGCAAGTCAAATGGTCAAAATCTTAGGGGAATTATTGGAGGTGTTGGGTAAAAAGATCGATAGTGTTTCGTATGCTTCAGGAACAATATAAGTGTGTGTGTTTTGCGATGGATGACGAATACAACTACATAAGTGGAGAATGATGGATTGATTGGATTCAGATATCTTAATTGGAACGTTTCTTTAATTAAAAGCTAAAAGTTCAAACCTCGGCTGCAAAACCACTATAACTTCTTGTTAGAATTAAGTGTATTCAAATTCATCAAGAACATAATCGAATAACCAAGATCTATATTTAAATTCCATATAATATGACATTATGGAAATACTTACAACTAGATGTCAAAGACATCTTAAAGAACGCAAAGTGGAAGCGAAATTTTAGGGAATTTATTTTCAATTATTTTTCTTAGACTTTATGATGGATAATCCTCTTGAATTTTTGGAGAAATTTAGGAAGAAGATGGTGGAAATAAACTATGGCAACAATTGAGACAAAAAATCTTTATTTATAGATTTTGTGTGGGGTAGTTTCTTTCTTCAAAATAACTACCCACTAACACAAGTAATGGATATGCATGACTTTAATTAATTAATTAATGGAATAATATAAGTCACATAATAATATAACATTCTCCCACTTTACCGTAACATAATTTTCATTAATTCCATTTATAAAGCACATACAAAATTGGCTAACATAATTTTGTTAGAACATATACTTCATTCAATCAGAATAACCAAGTCAAACCAATGTAGTCAAATAATTAACGTCATCATTTGACCCCATCAATTATGGTATTTGATCATCTTTCCAAATTCAGTCAACATAAGTCATTAGGTTCATAAATTTGTTTACTTAAATAATAAGATTGTGCACAAGAAATAATAAACAAACTTTTACAAATCAAAGTCAAATACATCATTGAAGTTTCAACATATAATGTAATACACATTAGTCATTAACGACATTACATTTACCAAACTCATGCCGGCAACATGCTCTTTAAAGAGACTGGGTGGCAAAGCATTTGTTAGCAAATTAGCTAACATTTCTTGTGTTCTTATGTGTTGTGTGACAATAGTACCATCTCTCGCTTTGTCTCTAACAACAAGATATTTGATGTCGATCAACTTGGATGCACCACTTGACTTGTTGTTTTTAGAGAAGAAAACAACAACTTCATTATCACAAAATAACGTGTGTGGTCTCGAAATACTATCAACTACTTGAAGCACAAGTACAAAATTCTATAACCAAACTACTTGAGCAGTAGCCTCGTAACATGCTACAAATTCTCCTTGCATTGTGAAAGATGCCCGTAAAGACTGCTTGACACTCTTCCACGATATTGATCCCCCTGCAAGCATATATATGTAACCCGATGTGGATTTCTTACTGTCAATGCATCTAGAAAAGTCAGAATCAGAATAACCAATAACCTCAAGGTTATCTGACTTTCTATAAGTAAGCATATAGTCTTTTGTCCCTTGCAAATAACGTAAAACCTTTTTGGCAGCTTTCCAATGATCCATCATTGGATCTACTTGATATTGGTAAAGTACACCAACCGCAAATGCCAAATCAGGACGTGTACAAACTTGAGCATACATTAAACTCTCAACCACCGAGGCATAAGGAATTTGCTTCAGTTGTGCACGTTCTAATTCATTTTTAGGACATTGTAATTTACTAAATTTGTCACCCTTTACAATAGGAGCAACACTTGGGGAGTAGTTTTGCATGTTACATTTTTAAGCATTTTCTCAACATATGCATTTTAAGATGATCCTAAAATCCCACGGGACCGATCTCGATAAATTTCAATGCTAATAACATAAGTGGTTTCACTAAGATCCTTCATTTCAAACTTGTTTGAAAGAAATTGTTTGGTCTCATATAACATGTCTAAATCACTACTAGCTAGCAAAATATCATCCACATACAAGACGAGAATGATAAACTTACTCCCACTAGCCTTAAGATATATGCATTGATCCATCACATTTTTTTTAAATGCAAAGTTAGTTATCACATCATCAAACTTAAGATACCATTGTCTAGATGTTTGTTTTAAGTCATATATGGATTTCTTTAATCGACATCCGATATGTTCTTTGCCTTTTACGACAAAACATTCTGGTTGTGTCATAAAGAATTCTTCTTGCAAGTCACCATTAAGGAATGCAGTTTTTACGTACATCTGATGTAACTCTAGATCATAATGAGCTACTAAGTCTAAAACAATTATAAGTGAGTCTTTCTTCGAGACTGGAGAAAATATATTATCAAATGGATGTCTTCCATTTGTGTAAAGCCTTTTGCGACAAGTCAGACCTTAAATCTTTCGATGTTACCTTTGGAGTATGTCTTGGTCTTATAGACTCATTTACAGTCTATTGGCTTAACTCCATTGGGTAAATCAACAAGGTCTCAAACTTCATTAATTTCCATAGGTTTCATCTCTTCTTCCATGGCTTCTAGCCATTGAGATGATTTATCACTCATAACGGCTTCACTAAATGAGGTAGGATCCTCTCCATTGCCAATATCGCATCCTTCAGTTAGGTATACAATATAGTCATTAGAAATTGTAGATTTTCGCTCCCTCTGCAACCTACATAAGGGTTGTTTAGGAAGTTTAGGAGCTTCATTAACGTGAGGTTCTTCATTAGGTAGTAGATTAGTTGTGTCTACAACATCCAAATGAGGTGTAGAACTTGAAACCTCTCGGATGATCGGGATTGGAACATAAGTCTGATTTTCCTCGAGATTTACTTTTCTAATTTCACTACTCCCATTATTCTTGTCATTTTCTAAAAATACAACATGTCACGTTTCAACAATTTTAGTGGTATGAGATGGGCAATAAAAACGAAAACCTTTGGATCTCTCTGGATAACCGATAAAATAACAACTAATGGTTTTAGGGTCATGCTTCTTAATTTATGGATTGAAGATTTTAGCTTCAGCATGACAACCCCAAACACGTAAATATCCCAAATTGGGTTTTCGACCTGTCCACAATTCATAAGGTATTTTCGGGACAAATTTACTAGGAACCCTATTTAGAATATGTGCAGTTGTTTTTAATGCTTCCATCAACAAATAATTAGGTAAGTCATTGTTGCATATCATACTTTGTACCATATCCATAAGTGTACGATTTCGTCTCTCAGCAACACCATTTTGCTGGGGATCCCCCGACATTGAAATTGATGAACAATGTCATTATCTTGAAGAAACAAAGCAAAAGGACCTGGATTTTGTTTCGAGACAGTGTGTCTACCATAATATTCACCTTCTCTATCTGACACTATTTTAATTTTAAGGTTCAATTGATTTTCAACTTCTGCCTTAAATTTTTAAATTTTTCTAGTGCATCAGACTTTTCATGAATATGGTATATATAATAATCATAACGAGAATAATCATCAATGAACGTAATAAATGATTTGTGCCCATTAAGACTCGAAGTAGGGAAAGGTCCACATATATTTGTGTGGATAATTTCCAATAGTCCCCCACTTCGAGTAACCCCTCTCTTAGTTTCGTTAACATATTTTCCTTTAATACATTCAATGCAATCATCAAAATCAGAAAAGTCTAATGTAGGAAGAATTTCATCTTTAACGAGACGTTGCATTTTGTCTCGAGAAATATGACCTAAACGATAGTGTCATAATTTTGATGAATTTCCACTATCAAAATTTCTTTTGATTCCGCGTTGTTGATTATTGACACTATTCACATTCATAGACAATAAAGACTTAATCGATGAGTAATTCAGATGCAGTTTGTAGAGGTCACCCTCTAAAACTTCAGAACCAACAAAACAAGATTTATAACAAAGTTTAAGCATCCCATTTCCAACTGACATGAATAACCACAAATGTCAAGTTTAAATACAGAAATTAAATTTCGAACGACAGAGGGAATATAAACTACATCATATAAATAGAGAACAAAATCATTCTTTAATACTAAACGAATGGTTCCAACGGCCTCAACTTCAGTCTCTTGCCCGTTAGCAACTTTAAGTTTCCTTCCTCCCTTTGGGAGTTTGGTCACAAAATAGAATTCCTGCAATGAGTTCGTAATATGCATAGTTGCACCAGTGTTAACCCACCATGTATGTGAAGGAACATCAACTAAAAGGATTCATAAATCATAAAATTAGTTTCATTACCATTCTTAGCGAGTCATGTTTAAAGTCATCACACTCATTCCTTACATGTCCAGGATTCTTACAAAAGTGACATTTCAGAGTAAAAGCATGTTTTGTACCAGATGTACTTGCTTTGTCATTAGCAACAATCGTCTTCATTTTCTTTTTCCATTTACCATTATCTTTAAATTTTCTCTTTCTTGGTCCATTAAAGGCAATGTGTGCAAAGTCAGACTTTTCAATTTCGAGCCTTTCTTTTTCTTCAACACACATGACAATTAATTCGCTCATTTTCCATTTTTATTTCTGTGTATTATAATTGAACTTGAAAGGACCAAAATGCGCAAGCAGAGAAGTCATAATAAAATGAACAAGAAAACCTTCAGAAATTGTCATATCCATGCCTTTTAGTTTTGCGGTCATATCGCTCATCATCATGATATGTTCACGTATACCGCTAGTCTCATTATACTTGGTTGTGAGCATTTTCATTATAAGAGCACTTGCATTAACCTTAGAATCTCCCTTAAATTGCTATTCAACAGAAGTCAAATACTCTTTTGCATTAAATGTCTTGTTAGC
Source organism: Triglochin maritima (assembly GCA_963682175.1). NCBI lineage: Eukaryota > Viridiplantae > Streptophyta > Magnoliopsida > Alismatales > Juncaginaceae > Triglochin > Triglochin maritima. The sequence goes on from OY821784.1 coordinate 2,336,222, forward strand.
ACTATCTTTTTCGGGGATTGCTCCCTAGATAGCAGGAGTAATAGAACTCTTCATAATCATTAGTGATATGCGATTAGAACGCTTCCATTTTTCATAATTGGTCTTTAGTTCGTTGGAACTAATGGTCGGAGGAGGTGTGGGAGCATCCATACGAAAGGCATGATCGAGTTTCAAAACACCTAGATATATTTCTATTTGCTCCTTTCAAGTAAGAAAAAATGTTCTATTAGGGGGTTCAATTCCAGATAGTCTAGATGTAATATGTGATCTATTCAATGCTGCATAATTTTCAAAATAAATATAATGCTTACTTTCATTAACTACATAAATCACGCGAGAAACAAACATAATAACATTAATCAACCGTAAGCTAACAGTTAACAAACTGAAATAAGCACAAACTCAAAATTATTTCAGTTGATTCATAATCGTTTTACATAATTATTAATCTAAGTTGGTACGATTAATAACATGCACATTATATACATTCATAAATCAATTTACATCATCGTTGGGCAGAAAATAAATTGATTTACGAAAACATTAGTCATAAGAAAAAATTTATAATAAATCATGTCCACAATTAAAGTTGGTAAAATTATGTTCATGATTTATCAAACATAAAAAATATATTGTGATTTAACACCACAATAACCATCAAAAAAATATCTAACAAAAGAAAATGGACAATTAAAGTTGGTAAAATTGACGATAACCATCGTTAAATATATCATAATATGGTTAATAATTTTTCATAAGGTAGACATATACAATAATTTTCCGTTGGGGTAAATAATATTTTTACGTTTCATAAACATGAGAGTGATAAATGCGTGAAATCATCTCATTTAAAATCCAAAAAAAAAATGGAACGTTTTAACATAAAAAAAACTTAACTTGAAATATTTCACCGTGAAAAAGAAACTGTCAAACCGATTAAAATTTTTTTATCACATGTGCTTAGTTTCTGATATCCAACATTTGAAAACTAAACAGAAAGCTCATATGGAGTTGGGTTTTAACATCACGTCATGTTCCATTATAGACTAATTTAACATCAATTAATTTTGTGATATTAGAATGAAACACAAAATTTAGGTGCAGGAACGATTCCCAAAGAGGAAGTTACACAAATTCAAGTATCCTTTGGGTATTTCCAATTACAAAACAAAAAAACTTGAAAAAGTCTGCTCATGTCCATCTACTTGAAGTTTGAATTTTTTTTAATTTAATTAATGAATAAAAGAAAATCAAAACGTGTTTGGTTCCTGTTTCAACATATAGATTATGCATTTCCAATTTCAACTTTCACAAAGGTCATGATTAGAATGAAATGTAAATTTTCGATTTAAAATCGATGCAAGATCTAAACATCACCCGTGACACACAAAAATTACAATTTCATGAGATAGACATTAATGTAGAAGTGATCGTTATAGAAAACAAGAGAATCATGAACAATTCGGTCAAACATAATTTACAATGTATTTTTATACGAATTTAGTTTGGCTCTTAATACTAAATGTTAGATTTAAGTGTGTTCAAATACATCAAAAACATAATCAAATAACCAAAATCTATATCTAAATTCTATATAATATAACCAAGTTGGATGAAGAACTCAAAACAGAAACAAAATTTTAGGTAATTGATCTTCAATTGTTTTTCCCTAGATATTACAACTAGATGTCAAAAACTTTGTGCTTCTTCTACATCTTCTTCTTTAGGGTTTCTTCTAAGCATTGGTACACACTCCTAACGAACTCCTTTAGGTCGTTGTGCATCAAGCTTTCCTACAGTTTTGATTTCATACTGGAATCAATTCAACGGGGCATTTTGAAGGGAATGTGTTCTAAAAGTTTTACTTTTAAATGTCAATTATTATGAATTGAATGAGAAATCATTTTGTTCATTGTTTATGTTATTCGTCTTTTAGAAGTGTTAAGGAAGATGCTCTTGGTCCTTAACCGTAGAGTTCTAAAAGATATTGGTTTACATAAAACGAAAGATATTCGCAATCATGGTAATTAACATGGGACATTAATTACCGAGTTAAGATTGTCGTGTTAGTCATAGATCATTGTAGCTCTACAAGTGAGTGACAACACGGGTACACAAAAGAGGAAAATACTACTTTTGTATACTGAATAAACCTAATAAGTAAAACATTATAGAATTGTGTTTTCTGTGTCATTAATGTTTTATTGTGTCCTTGGTCCTTTGATATGAGACTTATATCCGATCACTTAAAAATTACTTAATTAGACTAGTGTCTTGAGCTATCGATGAGTGTAGTGTAAAGACATTAGTTGGTTAAGTATGACTTTCGTTGGAGAAGATAGTTAGTCAAAAGATTATCATTGCCCCTTTTAATTGAGTGATGATATTAGTGGGCCCCTTGATAAAGCAAAGTTATAATGTGCACAATGTGATTTGAGTTAAGTCACATATTTGTAACTAGCTTAAAGAGATCAAAAAATGAATACTAATACAAAGATGACACAATACTACTTTGTGTGTATTCTTAATATCATGTGGCAAGGGATGGACACAAGTGGTGCACTCCATCACTAAATGGATCGGATTTTGGTTCGAGTGGAATTAAGACATCTAACTAATTTGGAGCTATAATGTGTAGCTAGATACCGCTTATAGCTTGTGATATTAAGCTCTTAATATCACTGCCAACTTAGTTTAGATCCTCCCATAGGTCACACCACAAAACTGGGAAACAAGAAATGAGGATTTTGAGTTCATAAGATGTGTCGGGTTTCATGTAGAAAATTTAACACATGAGGTGAACAAGCAAAATCAAAATTATGTTGTGATTAATAACATAATTAGAATCTAAATTAAATTCATATGTGATGTAAATATTATGGGGTGTAATGATTAATCATTACATAGGATAATATGTTACATAAGTTGTGAACTTACTACTAATCCCGAAATGTCAAATTTTGTAGGGGTTAAAGCGAAATTTGACAAGTCTGCAAGTACTGTGCAAAAACGGTCGACCGCTAGACGCTAAACGGTCGACCGAATGTTGCACCGATAACATGAATTTCGTTTGTTCGTTTTCGGTTGACTGAGTATAACCGGTCGGTCGATCGAACATCGCGATGAAATATTTTTGTTACGAACGGTCGACCGAATTATTAACGGCCGACCGAAACCAAGTCTAAACGGTCGACCGAATCCCCAAAACGGTCGACCGATTCAGACAGTTTTATGCAGAATTAATTTAAGAATTAATTGTATCATGCATGGAATTGGTCCATAACTGATTTAATTCGTGGCTAAGATTATTTGTTAGCAAATAATGGATGGTTAGATGGAAGTTTGCATGAAATCATGGACAAGAGGTTGCACATGAATAAGTAATTTGGAGAGAACTTATAAATACAAGTTTATCTCATTACCTTATTAATTAATTCATTATCTTCTTGTGCAAACATCTCTCTCCATAATTCTCCACAAATTTCCATTAATTCTTGAGTTTATTTTAGTTTTCAGAGATCTTCTTCTCAAGGGAACTAAGGAGGGGTTAGTAGTTAGATTCTAAACCCTATTGGAGATTGAGAGACTAGCTCTTCTCTCTCCGATTTTGTTTAGAGTTTGGTGAATACTCGGAAGCATCCGGCGCAGCGACAAACATCCTCAACGTCTCCGGATCATCAAGAAGTTTTAGAGAACTTTTAGGTATGAAATTCAGAGCCCATGTTTGTTTTAATAAAGTTTTGAAACTAGTTATTGAAACAAATCGATGCATGCATGAAACAAATCATAGAAAAATTGTAATCGATCCTTATTGTGCATTAAAAAAAATCGAAAATAAATATGTGCAATTAAACTAGAAATCTTACACATTTGAATGGATTAACACGTTGCTTCTCATATCTTATTTCCTAAAAAAGACGAACTCATTGCCTTCCGTGGAACTCCGTCCGGAGACGCAAAGACATTAAAGAATCAAGTACTACTTGAGCAAATTCCTCATTCATGGCATAGCTTTAACGGGTGATGATAGTATGTAACGTTTCCACACTGAGATCACCTCCTCACCAACAATTCCCTCATTGTTGTACACCATGCCAAGAACTAACAAGCTTTGTACCACTTGATCAATATCGAGCTCTGACCAGCAAGATAAACTCAAGAATCTACCTGAAAGGGGGTCTTAGAATATAAAGGGTGTGTTTGGATGGTGAGAAACTGAGTCAATTTCTCAGTTTAAAGACATTAATTTGACATAAAGAAAAATTAGTTTGTTGTTCCCAAAAAGTGAGGGCAAAATAGAAAAAACTTGTCCTCGTATGAATTTTTTGATCTAGCATGAGAAGAGGAGAGATATATGAGAGCATTAATCAAGGGAATAGAATCGATCATAGAGAATCAACTTTTGTTGAAAGTATTTGGATGAGAAAATTTGATTCTTTTCTAACGGATTCTCTAGAATCGATCCACTCCAAGAAGCTAATCCAAATACCCATTTAGTTATGAATTCTATAAATAACATGATGAGTTTACGTACGCCAAAACTCACATGTTACAACTACTTACAAAATTTTGGTACACTCTTGACCTAATATTCTGTCAAGCGCCACCCTGAGTTTATTAATTATTATGCAATCAAATATTGTGAAAATCTGGAGTAGGCAATCTTTAGAACGAAATATCCAATTTTTTAATGTGGTTGATATTGATTCCCATCTTACCACTGTTTGATCTTTGTTTTGTCGGTCATGCCAATTTTGACCTGTTGATTCAAATGACAGTTTGAAACAAACATGTGGTAGGTATTATTGCTTGCTCTTGTTAAACTCATAATTGCAACACTCATCTCCGGTCATTTTGAAAACTTTAAAATTATTGTTTCCTCTAAAGTAATCCCACCTTGAATTCTCACACAGACATTAAGGTTACACTAATTTCAATCTTATATGTGGCAAAATTTTAGTCTTCAATCATAATCAAAAAAAAAAAAAAACTTGACTCGACGACGATATTAATGCAACCAACCAAAATTTTCCACAAAGAAATTGCCAATGCCAAGTCTTGCTTGATCTTCTTCAACTCTTTTTTAAGTAACAAAGGGAAGAGAGCACAATCCAACAACCTCCAGTACTCCAACTTAAACACTCAACATGGCATCTCTTAATTCTCTTCTCTTGTTTCTTGCTTGTCTTCTCCTCTCCATTAATCCTGCAGCTTCCACAGAAAATAGGTTCGAATTCCTCGGCTTTGGTGGCCCAAACAACCTCACTCTGAATGGTCTGGCACGAGTGACGCCGACCGGCCTTTTAGAGCTCACCAACGGAACAACCCAGAAAAGTGGTCACGCCTTCTACCCGTCCCCTCTCCAATTCAAGTCGTCAACCGGCAAACTCTCTTCCTTCTCGACCACTTTCGTCTTCACTATCATCCCGCCGCTATCGTACCTGAGCGGTCACGGTATCGCCTTCGTCATCTCACCCTCCAAGGACTTCCCCGGGGCCACGGCTAGCCAGTACTTGGGCCTCTTTAACATCTCGAATATCGACCACTCGACGAATCGGGTCGTCGTCGTCGAGTTGGACACTATCCGAAGCACTGAATTCAACGACATCGATGACAACCACGTCGGAATCGATATCAACAACTTGACGTCATACGTTTCTCAGTCTGCGGGTTATTATGATGACAAAAACTTCGGCAAGCTGACGAACTTGACGCTTATAAGCGGCAAACCGATGCAAGTGTGGGTCGAATATGACGGTAACACGAAAGTATTCGAGGTCACGATAGCGCCTTTTATGGTTGAGAAACCAAAGAGGCCTCTTATTTCTCAAGTTATCAATATTTCGAATGTCGTGCTAGACGAGATGTATGTCGGGTTCTCGTCGTCCACCGGGAGTTTTCTTTCGGAGCACTACATTAACGGGTGGAGCTTCGCATTGAACGGGAAAGCACAACCTCTTGATCTCACGAGACTCCCGATGGTCCCTAAGGTAAAAGTACCAAAAATCAAGTACAGGGATTTGACTATATGGATTCCCGTGGCTACCGGTTTGTTTGTGTTTTTATTGTTTTTTACGATTTATAAATTTGTGAAAAGAAAGGCTAAATTTGCCGAGGTGATGGAGGATTGGGAGCTGAAGTACGGAACACAACGGTTCTCATACGAGGATTTGTACAAAGCGGCCGACGGGTTTAAAGAGAAGAAGCTTCTTGGGTCGGGAGGCTTTGGTCGAGTTTATCACGGAGTTCTGCCAAATTCTAAATTGGAGGTGGCCATTAAAAAGATGTCTCATGAGTCCAAGCAAGGGATAAAAGAGTTCATTGCGGAGATAGTAAGTATGGGCCAACTACGACACCGGAATTTGGTACAACTCCTCGGGTATTGCCGGCGGAAAGGGAAGCTTTTGTTGGTGTATGATTTCATGCCCAATGGAAGCCTTGATAGATTCCTTTTTAACGAAGAAGAAAAGACGAGCCTCAACTGGGACCAGAGGTTTCAGGTCATCAAAGGCGTTGCCTCAGGGCTTCACTACTTGCACGACGACTGGGAGAAGGTTGTCATCCACAGGTAAACTGATAATTAACATGACAATGCATTTTGTATGCACATTAACACGAAAAAGCATTTTGATTGATTTGTTTAGTTATCATAACTTACGTACAATGATTAATTTGTTTGATATAAGCGTTGCCAAAAATATAAATAACATGTATAACAGTGGGAAACATATGTCGGTTAACATTTCGAATACAATTCGTACAAAGTCAATGAACATAACTATAAGGACAAAATAACGACAAATAGATGTACGTTAGGATCAGAAAATACCTCGATGGAGCCATCATTTCTATACTCCCCTTACAGAAATTATTGCCCCACGTATCGGTGCGATGACTGCAGACGCTTTCTCCCAAGATAAAATGATCGCAATGTCTTTGTCGGCATACTCCGATTGTAGACAAACCACGAGAATAGATCGAGACAAACATGACGATCTTGAGAACAATGAAGAGAATGGAGATGATGGTTATTCCAGAATTCCGTAAGGCAATAGAAAACACTATATCCTGAATTAAGAACGCGGATGTTTATATACACTCAATTCGCAACTGCATGCCCGAGTAGTTGAGAGCGTGGTCTTAGGGGCTCCACAAAATTTGTAACCACGAGCATCAAAAAAGAAATCTTCTTTTTAAATCAAGTCTATGTCAAAGGGATCATAAGATAACCCCCAAACAAATACACACGAGAAAGAGAACATCGCATTGCGAGACACCGTCCCTTACCCGTGTATGTGTTTGTATGCTCCAATATCTCGTCCTTTCCCTCTCTATACCCCTCATACGGGTATGAGAAGCATAGGTATATAATTCATTCTTCACTTTCTGAATTCCCTAATGTGGGACTAAAGTAAACGAGAGAATCTCGTGATCAAACTTTACAACTCAACATTGGATTTCAATTTAATATTAAATGAGTTTAACCTTAATATTCAATAGTCCAATAATCTCCCACAAATTCATTGTTGATCTAAGCGACCAAACATTGCACCCAAGCACTTTTAACGATGATACATTTCGGGTTTGAACCACTGCTTGAGTTCTTCAACTTTACCCATACAGGAACTAAGTGAAATGAAGTCTTGAACTTCAACCTTTGTTGTTGAGATGTCCATTGAGAACAATACCAAGCATGTACAGACTCAAACTCATTCATAATCTACAATCTTGCAGCTTCAGGAACAAATCCATTCTTTGGAGAAATGACACAGAAAAAATATATCACTAAGTTGTTGCATTCAACTCACTCAAGAACTTATTATTGTAAGATCGTGTATGACCATAATTCTAATCAATTTAATTTTAATCTCTACTTGATTCAATTAAAGATGCAGCGGAAATAAACAATAAAAAACAAGTAAATATAACATTGCAAACCACAAAAAGACGCGGTGACTTTTATAGAGGTTCGACTTTCCGTCTACTTCCTCTCTTGCAAGCTCTGCTCGACTTCGCATGCTCCGCCTACATCTTCACTATCCACTCATCGTTCCAGGGCGAGAGGGAATGCATTTACAAAGCAAGTCTTGCGAACACCTTCACAAGCTTGATTTCCTCTTCTCACAATCCGAGAATGATGTCTCGGGCTTTCACCGAAACTTTTGCTTCTTTGACAACTGAGTTGAGTGGATCAAACACTCTATAACTTAAGCACACTTTGAGTAAGATGTGAAATTGATCAAATGTGTGAAGTTTAGGCTTAGAGTGTGTAAAATTGGAACTTTAGGAGTATGAGATTTCTCTCTAGTGTATGTATGAGTTTGGGGTGAGAGAGTTGTGTAAATAATGTGTATGAACCTCTATTTATAAGCTCCTAAAGATTTCTAGCCGGTAGGAAAGATTTTGTTAAAGATTGTGTAAGATACACAAAACAGAAAACTTAAGTTCAGCAAATCTGTCTGAACCGGTCGACCGGTACGGGATGAACGGTCCACCGTTTCCATAAAGATAAGGAAACGTTTGAACCAACAAGTCATCGGTTGAACCTAAACGATTATCACTTAAGTGAACGATCAAATTAAACAAGTGGACGATCGACCGTTCTAAGGGTTTTGACGTGAGTAAAGGTAATCGGTCGAACACAAAGAAAACGTTCGTTCGACCAAAAATAATAGTCACTTTTAGTGCACGAAATTGTCTTCATCTGATCAACTTTACAACTCATTGGATTTCCAATTTAATATTAAATAGTTTTTATCCCTAATATTTAATAGTCCAACAATATCTAATTGTGAAGCCTATCCACAGGGACGTCAAGGCAAGCAATGTGATGCTTGATGGTGAGATGAATGGGAGATTGGGCGACTTCGGTCTAGCTAGGCTATATGATCGTGGTGTCGAGTTGCACACAACTAACGTAGCTGGTACTACGGGATACATTGCACCAGAGCTATTAAGAACAGGTAGTGCAAGCGTGGCGACTGATGTTTTTGCATTTGGAGCATTTCTTTTAGAGGTTGCATGCCGAAGAAGGCCCGTCGAGCTTCGCCCATCGAGAGAATGCTTTGTTGTGTTGGATTAGGTGTTGGATAATTGGCAAAGAGGGAAGTTGTTAGACACCCATGACTCAAGGCTGGGGAATGAGTACTCAGTTGAGGAGATGGAGCTCGTGTTGAAGCTCAGGTTGTTGTGTTCACATCCGATGCCGACTTGTAGACCGACCATGAGGCAGGTGGTCCAAATGTTGGAGGGGATCGTGGCCTCGCCAAAGTTGTCGGAGGAGTACATGGATTCCTACAAACTTAACATGGCGAAGCTCCACGGTTTCAATGATTATGACATCATTGTTGATACAATTACAAATATTATCATGTAATACAGTGGGTTACATATGTCGAGTAAATATTCCATAAGGATCCAGATAAAGCCAACATACAAAAACATGCATAGGAAAACACGAAACGAATGAACAGTAATTAGAGACGACCTCAAAGACCGAGCCGTCGGAAGGCGACTTGCCTCAGAGAAAATATCGGCCCACATACCAGTGCGTTTGATGGTCTGCCGGTTTTCTCCCAGGATAGAACGGTCTCACCGTCGATCAGGCGCACACCGGAGTCGACGAACCACGAAAACAGCGCGGAACCTCGCAAGAATCAGGCGCTGAAAAACTCTGGATTCGGAGATAGGAAATCGCCGGAGAGGGACGGTTTTTCGTAGAGAGATGATGGTAATAAGACGTGTATATATTTTTCAGGAGGAAACCGTCATGATATATATATATATATTTATTCTTGTAACCGTCAATGACTTAATTGCAAAAAACAATTACCATGAGGTCCAAAAATAAATACACCCATCACCCTGAGGCTAAAGCCTCTAATTCCCCCAAAACCCCCGCTGCCTCGCCACGCCCCACCCCGGACCGGGACGGGACGGGCGCGCGCGCGCTCGTGTGTGGAGAATTCTCTCCTCCTCTCTTTCCACCTACAAAGTGACAAGTGAATAGTATGTTTATCAACATCCTTCAACTTGTTAGCTTCACCAATGTATGACTAAAAGTGAGGTAAGCACATGACACATGAGGCAATAGTTCTCATCTTGATCTCAACATTGGATTTCTTCAATTGAGCTATTCATGAGCCTAGCCCAAACTCAATAATCCAACAATCCCCCACAAATCCATTATTGATCGAGCGACCAAACCTTGTAGCCTAGTGCTTTCAGTAATGGTACCTTTCGGGTTTGAACCACGACCTGAGTCCTTAAACTTTACCACCACAGGAACTAAATGAAACGAAGTCTTGAACTTGAACCTTTTGTGTGGAGATGTCCACTGAGAACAACACTAAGCAGGTTATGCTGCAATCTACAGGGTTGATGCTTTACGGCCATGCATCCGTATCCTGTTTCATGAATGCTTTCAAGGAATGACCCCCCATTCCTCTAATTGCGGCCACACAATTGCATTCACATAGTTGGGCTTATCCAAAGATGCACTGCTAACATCTTGTCTCAAAGACTTAAACTCATTCAGAGTCTACACTCTTACTAAACTTGCAGTTTCAGCAACATATCCATTCTTTGGGGTATTGACACAGATACAATGTATGACCAACAATGTATCACCAATGGGTTGCACTTGACTCACTTAAGAACTTGTTATTACCGCATTGAACCAACTTCGTGGGATCTCCACTCAGATTGATTGGGTTGTCATTCTAGATGAGTCATGTAATGGGTCTCAGTCCCATCCCCAACTTGAATTTCAGAACTTGAGCTACATCAAGTCCTTTGGTGAAAAGATTTTGAACCTAATTCGAACTCTACGAACCAAACTGAAACGCCTTCAAACCTCTTTTACTTCGGTAAAAAGAACTTGATTTTGTGCTCCTCCGGCTTAATTAATTAAGCGGGGCGTGTCATTTAACATGATAAAATATTTAATAATCATTCATTTCATTTGTAAACAATTATTATCTCACCCTGTGTTTTGTGTAACGTATGATGAAATTATTATTTATATATGTTTTAGAAATATCTTTTATGTATACAATACAAATTAATGTATACATTTTGTCGTGCACGAAACCTATAGACTGCTAATTTATAAATCTGATGACATACTAAAGTTGATTCCTCGGATTTTGGAATCGTAAACACACCAAGAAATAACAATTTGGAATGTAGGATAGTTAATTTAGAATATAAGTAAATTTTTGATAGTGGAATTGTAAGGAACCGAACTGTTGTCAAGCTCAAGTGACGTGGATACTAACTCTTCTATAAAAGATATAATTACAAACTTTTAATTATACCTTTTGTTAGAAGAGTTGCGTATGGGAGGGTCTACTCTAGATATCCTAAATTACTTTGAAAATTACTGTCAAATATGTTCGTGCAGCACAATAATGAAACCATTATTCTTAAATAGCTTTTAAGAAACAATTCTTGTGCTAGTTTAACATTCCAACATATTAGCAATTTAAAAGTCAACCAAGCTAAGATAGCTCAATTGGTTACATTAGATTTCCTTAACTAAAAGGTTACAAATTCAAAATCATACTAACCCAAAGTGCTTGAAATTTTCTTATTTCCTCTTTCTTCTTCGGACTTGTGTGTACATATGTTTCGTTAAAATAAAATAATGTAAAACAATAAAAAAATCACAAGTAGGATTTTAGGAGCAATATTATTATATCAAGATGTAACTAATCGAATAAAAAAATTCAAAATAAAAAATCAAAGTTGGAATCTCTTGCTACAGTGCCTATTTGTTAAAACAAAAACATAACACTTGTTAATGTTTTGCATCAAAATTATTAATGGATAGCTGGTGCATATATTTTCGACAACGAGAGGCAATTTGTGTTGAGGTTGTTTGAATGCAGGAATGAAAAAGGAGTTTATGGGAGATATTTGACCTAAATTTTAGGAATGCAAACGCGCCCGAGACCAACACTCTTTCTCATTTATTTTTTGCAATATAAAAAGAATTAATTATTCATTGATTCTAGGCAATCTGCAAAAATAACCCTAAACTATATTAAAACAATATGACTATATATATGTTTAAGTGAAACATAACATTTTGAAATACAACCTTTGCTCCCCACTTCTCGTCCTGCTTCAGTACACTTTTTTTCAAGTGGATGAGATGCGAAATCCAAAAGATCCAAGTCATCGAAAACTGTCTTCAAGGTTGAATCTACATCAGCAAATGCAGACTTGAAAATAGACACATTTCTGCATTTTCAAAGGTTAAGAAAAATGGTAAAATGTTTGTATAGATCGCCCTGATGTGCTCTGAACATCGACAGGTAATGCCAAAAACATCATGTAAACCTTGATTAAAAGGGGTCTTCTAGAATGCTAGGATATTATTAGAAAATAGACAAGTAGTAAAAATATAGTCGGGTGATCTTTGCAAAGCGGGTATCAATTTGGGTCGTGGATGCCATATATATAGTAACTTTAAGAGTTATTTCATGTCAGATCAATAGGCTAGATACAGAAATATATAATGCGTTCATCTTTTTTATGTGTTCATTTTATGCAAGAAGTATGGGGGAAAATATGATTCTTGACGTACTTAAATAATTGAGCCACGAATCTTATTTGAGTTTCTGTAGAATTGTGGTGTCCACATTGGATTTTAAGAATTATGCTTGTGCTCTTCTTATTTACAGTTGTTTTTGTTAGACCTTGACCCCGGTTTGGGGCTAATCCCGCAATTAGTGGGGGATTAGCACGGGGAAGTGGGGGGAATAGTGGGCTGTGAGATGGGTGATGGGTGTAGGGGGCTGGTTGTTGTTGGTCTTGGGCTTGGGTTGGGAGAAAACCAACGTCTCTCTCCATCCTCTTCCATTGCTCCATTCATCCACTCTCATTTCTCTCTTCACTTCATCTCTCTCACTTTCTTCTTTCCTTTTCCGGCGACCAGAGCTTGTGGAGGCGACACCGACGCGTGGAGGCAAGCACGACGGTGCGGAGGCGTTGGCGTGAGGCGCGAGATCAGAGGTTGCTGTCGAGCATCGACGTTGAGTGGATCTCCGGCGCGCTTCGTCTTTTTCTCGAGGTATGTCGGTTCTTAGTTTGGTTTGTTGTTGCTTACCCTCGTGGGAGGGTGGTGTTGGTCGGTCGGGGAGGTCGGAGACCTCTCCGGCGTCGTTTTCCGTGAAAAACCTCGGCTGGCGCGAGGTTGAAGGCGACCAACGGTCGACCGGGGCCTTCTGGCGGTCGACCGAATGTATGTAATTTTGTCTGTCTGTTGTGTTTCGGTCGACCGATTCCTTGTGTTCGGTCGACCGGAACTTAAGTATACTGGTTGTTATGCATGTTGCGGTCGACCGCTATATGACGTAGAAATATTAGGATGACCCTGTTAGTTTGGTCGACCGAGACCCCTGAGTCGGTCGACCGATAGTTTGAATTAATGTTGACCAGACTCTGGATTTTGACCTCGTTCGGTCGACCGGTTTTAGACCTTCGGTAGACCGTTGGGACTTATGTTTTGCGCAAATAGTTCGATCGTTGCAGACGTTTCGGTCGACCGATTCCCTTGTGGAAGCGATAGACCGAGTTGTCACTTTCGGTCGACCGTTTTCATTGAGGAAACGGTCGATCGGATGTCACTTTCGGTCGACCGTTTTGCGCAGGACAGAATTCACGTGCAGACACCAACTCCGCCGCTATAAAAGCAGGGCAACGGTCTCCGTAGCCATCCAGGCCGGTAGTCACTTCACCCAACGACAGTTGCGTGCCCGCTGAAGCAATGAGATCCGCAATCCCTCAGGCTGCTACTCTAACACGAGTCAAATCAATCCATCATATTAGTCACGATCCATACATGGAGATGACGCGTCCCGGACACCCACACTCTTACACACGGCGGTCCATGGGCAGGCACGCATAACGCGCCCACCGTCACCTCTTGGCTCACGCACAAGGCGAGGACACGGGTTTCCGTGGACAGAGTTGGCATCCTAAGCGGAACCAGGAATTCAGTCCTGTGCAAAAATGATCGACCGAAAGAGGCAACTCGATCGACTGTTTCCTCAAGGAAAATGGTCGACCGGATGTCACTTTCGGTCGACCGATTCCCTTGAGGAAACGGTCGACCGGGTTGCCTCCTTCGGTCGACCTCTTTGCGCATGACAGAATTCCTGGTTCCATTTAGGATGCCAACTCTGTCCACGGAAGCTCGTGTCCTCGCCTTGTGCGTGAGCCGGGAGGTGACGGTGAGCGTGTTACGCGTGTCTGCCCAGGTACCGCCGTGTGGAAGAGTGTGGGTGTCCGGGACGCGTCACCTCCATGTATGGATCGTGACTATTTTGATGGATTGATTGGACTCATTGTATAGTAGCAGACCCGAGGGATCGCGGATCCCAATGCGTGTTGAAGCATGGCTCGTGGAACATTATGACCCTGCAGACTACGGTTGGACCCGTCCGATGTTGTGCCGGACGTATGTTGTACCGTCGATGTTGTGCCGGCGATGCCGTCGATGTTGTTGCCGGCGATGATGGTGCCGACGATGTTCCGGCTTGTGGTTGTGTCGTCCGATGTTGTGCCGGACATATGTTGTACCGTCGATGTTGTGCCGGCGATGCCGCTGAGGTTGTGCCAGCGATGATCCCCGATTGGGCACCTATCCTGGGATGTTGACCGACCGGGCTACGGCTCAGTCGAAGGTGGTGTAGACCACGTGGTTCTTTGCAAGGAAGTGCGGACGCTCCTCACCGATCCCTTTGGCTCGAGTAGTCGCGTGTCGGGGGACGCGTCACGTACTGTCCGTAAGACCGTATGTGCCTACGGTAGGTTTCCGAGGGAGACTCATTGTCGTTGTTGTTGGACTGAGGTCTCGTTTACCCTGTTGAGGGACTTGATGCATTGCTGATGTGACGTGGCATGCTACTAGTATGATAGGTTCATTTACCGTACTATTGCTTGCATTTAGGTGAGCTTGGCATACGGGGTTTCCTAATGGGAAACTCAGGCATCGTTGTTGATTCATGTTTCATGACCGTAGTAGGTTCTGCCAGGTGGTGACAGCGGGCGCACACATTTTGGGGTCAGGATCCTCATCGGACTCTTCGAGGTCGTCGTGATTACTTTATCTGTCTTTTCATTGTATTGTTGTAATCACGTCTTTTGAGAAACTCCGTTGTATTATTGGTGCACCGACGGTTGATTTATTGAGTGACATTCCCGTTGATGAGTTTATTCTGATAATCTTTTGATTGTTTAAATTTTAAAATTTTCGATGTTTCAGGATGTTACAGTTTTAGTTCTGAATTCTATAATAGCATCTAATACTCATAAATATTGTGACACTCTTGACCTAATATTTTGTCATGCGCCACCCTGAGTTTATTAATTATTATGGAATCAAATATTGTGAAAATCTGGAGTCGGCAATCTTTAGAACGAAATATCCAAAATTTAATGTGGTTGATATTGCTTCCGAACTCTTACCACTGTTTGATCTTTGTTTTGTCGGTCATGCCAATTTTGACTTGTTGATTCAAATCACAGTTTCAAACAAACATGTGGTAGGTACGTATTATTGTTTGCTCTTGTTTAACTCTTAGTCGCAACACTTATGTCTGGTCATTTTGAAAACTTTAAAATAATTGTTTCCTCTAAAGCAATCCCACCTTGAATTCTCACACTGACATTAAAGTTACACTAATTTCAATCTTATCTGTGGCAAAACTTTAGTCTTCAATCATGATTCATAATCAAACTTTTTTTCTTATAAAAAAAATCCTCTGAATACTCCACGAAAGTGGAATCCCTCCAAACTTGTGCGTCAGTAAATGACTTTGGATTGGTTGATTTTTTTAAGTCTTTAATCATTGCCTATCAACCAGTGCTGAATTTGTCCAAGAAACAGGAGCAAGTGGTCTGTAATTAATACGACTATTTGAATGTTGCCTTTTCTTTGGAATAACTACTGAATTATTGTGCTTGTCCATTTCTAGCTTCAGTTTTCTAGCCCCACAACAAGTGGTAGGAAAGTGGAGAGATAATGATTTTTTATCTACGCGTCAGTTCCACGACTCGTCGTAAGTTAAGATACTTGTCAGCTATAGTGAATCCACACACACACACACAATCAAATTAAGAATAAATTTAGATGACCATTCAACTAACTCAACATGTCATTACTCGACAGACAACATTAATGCAACCGACCAAAATTTTCAACAAAGCAAGTCAATAACAAGTCTTGCTTGTTCTTCTTTAACTCCTTTTTAAGTAACAAAGGGAAGAGAGCACAATCCAACAACCTCCAGTACTCCAACTGAAACGCTCAACATGGCATCTCTCAATTCTCTTCTCTTGTTTCTTGCTTGTCTTCTCCTCTCCATTAATCCTGCAGCTTCCACAGAAAACAGTTTCGAATTCCTCGGCTTCGGCAGCCCAACCAACCTCACCCTGAATGGTCTGGCACGAGTGACGCCGACCGGCCTTTTAGAGCTCACCAACGGAACAACCCAGAAAATAGGTCAAGCCTTCTACCCATCTCCTCTCCAATTCAAGTCGTCAACTGGCAAACTCTCTTCCTTCTCGACCACTTTCGTCTTCACTATCATCCCGCCGCTATCGTACCTGAGCGGTCACGGTATCGCCTTCGTCATCTCACCCTCCAAGGAATTCCCCGGGGCCACGGCTAGCCAGTACTTGGGCCTCTTTAACATCTCGAATAACGGCAACTTGACGAATCATGTTGTAGCCGTCGAGTTGGACACTATTCAGAGCAATGAATTCAACGACATCGATGACAACCATGTCGGAATCGATATCAACAGCTTGAAGTCGAACATTTCTAAATCCGCGAGATATTATGATGACAATAACTCCGGCAAGCTGACGAACTTGACGCTTATAAGCGGCAAACCGATGCAAGTGTGGGTTGAATTTGACGGTAACACAAAAGTATTCGAGGTCACGATAGCACCTTTTATGGTTGAGAAACCAAAGAGGCCTCTTATTTCTCAGGTTATTGATATTTCGGATGTCGTGCTAGACGAGATGTACGTCGGGTTCTCGTCGTCCACCGGAAGTGTTCGTTCGGATCATTACATCAATGGGTGGAGCTTCGCGTTGAACGGGAAAGCCCGACCTCTCGATCTCGTGAGACTCCCGCCGGTCCCTAAGGTAAAAGGACCGAAAAACAAGTACAGGGATTTGATTATATGGATTCCGGTGGCTACCGGTTTGTTTGTGTTTTTATTGTTTTTTACGATTTATAAATTCGTGAAAAGAAAGGCTAAATTTGCCGAGGTGATGGAGGATTGGGAGCTGAAGTACGGACCGCAACGGTTCTCATACAAGGATTTGTACAACGCGGCCGACGGGTTTAAAGAGAAGAAGCTTCTTGGGTCGGGAGGCTTTGGTCGAGTTTATCACGGAGTTCTGCCAAATTCTAAATTGGAGGTGGCCATCAAGAAGGTGTCTCACGAGTCCAAACAAGGGATAAAAGAGTTCATTGCGGAGATAGTGAGTATGGGTCAGCTACGACACCGGAATTTGGTACAACTCCTCGGATATTGCCGGCGGAAAGGGGAGCTTTTGTTGGTGTATGATTTCATGCCCAATGGAAGCCTTGATAGGTTCCTTTTTAACGAAGAAAATAAGATGAGCCTCAACTGGGACCAGAGGTTTCAGATCATCAAAGGCGTCGCCTCAGGGCTTCTCTACTTGCACGAGGACTGGGAGAAGGTTGTCATCCACAGGTAATTTGAAAATCCATTTTGTATATATGCACATTAACACGAAAAAGCTTTTTGATTGATTAGTTTAGTTTTGATAACTTACTTACAAGGATTAATTTGTCTGATTTGCCACATTTGTAACAAATAAATTAGACAAGATTTGACATGAAAATTACAAGGTTATACCAGATTTTTAATATAAAAAAAACTTCATGAAAACAACAAGCTTAGCATGTTTTTTAAGCCAATCATTTTTTTTTTTGGCCGACGATCAATAATTATAAGTGAGCTTTAAGTAAAATATGAAAGACATGATTTTCGGACACAATCGATACAATTAATTGTGAGGTCTATCCACAGGGACGTGAAGGCGAGCAACGTGATGCTCGATAGCGAAATGAACGGGAGATTGGGCGACTTTGGTCTAGCAAGGCTATATGATCGCGGTGCCGACGCTCACACAACTCATGTAGTTGGCACCATGGGCTACATTGCTCCCGAGCTTTCAAGAACAGGTAGAGCGACAGTGGCGGTCGATGTTTTCGCATTCGGAGCATTTCTTTTCGAGGTTGCGTGCGGTAAAAGGCCCGTCGAGCTCCGTTCTTCGGGAGAAGACTTGGTTGTGGTGGACTGGGTGCTGGAGAATTGGCGGCGTGGGAATTTGTTAGACACCCGTGACCCGAGGCTTGGGTTCGAGTATTCGGTTGAGGAGATGGAGCTGGTGTTGAAGCTTGGGTTGTTGTGTTCGAATCCGGTCCCGACTTGTAGGCCGACAATGAGGCATGTGGTTCAGATATTGGAAGGGACCGTGGCGTTGCCGGAGTTGTCGGAGAAGTACATGGATTCTTGCATCCTCAACGCGCTTAAGCTCGAAGGTTTCGATGATTTTATTGTCTCCTATCCGTCTGTTGCCACTTATTCTGATCTATCTGAAGTTTCTACTGAAGGTAGATAGGTAACATAATCTATTAATTAGTTGTTGAATTTGTTTTACCTCTATTCAGGCTGTTGTTAATCTGTTATGAGTATGTGATATCGGAATAATGGTATGAATATAATTTGTGAAAGGTAATGAAATATAATCAAACATGTTCTGAAGTGGTACACAAACAAGAGACCATTTTTTCTACAGTATTAGTGGATCATTTACGAAAATTGGATTCACACCTGACGGTAAGACTCAATATTGCATTCAGTTTCATTGCAAACTTGCTTCAGCTTTTGGAGATGTTCAAGTTGAAGCAATCCATAGTAGTGAGTAGTGACTTATATCAATTTTTTGTGTACGAGTTATTGTTGAAATTTGGTTTAGATTTGTTATGACCTTTTCATTTGTATTTGGTAATGTTTTTGTGCAAGCTAGTAATGAGATTACAACCGTTGCATGTTGATATTTGCCCCTTCACATTGTGGTGGAATAATTGAAAGGTTATCGATTTCCATTTTTTGAATAATGTAGAATGATTGAGTTGCCAAATCAACATATTGGTTTGTTATTGATTGACATAAGAGTTTACCTTTCATTACTTGTGTTTTGGATAAATTTAGTCTTAAGAGCTAAAAGTGTTATCGCTAATAGTAAGGTTTTAGTTAATATCCTTTTGAAGATAAAAATGGATTTAAGGTACTTAATTGCTAGCAACTTGGTTGGAAGTAAAACTCTTTAATAATAAGTTGTGTGGTGTTACATGGATGGAGTTTTGTGTTACATGATTTGGGGTTATGTTTGAGACAACCCAACTATCTTGTAGCTTATGTTGACGTGTTTCATTCATAGAAATAGGAACCGAATGGAGAGGTGATACTTATACCTTTGCTTCAATTACTGCATATGTTCATATTTGAGTTGTAAGATACATTTTCAATCTGAATTGAATGGTAGAAATGCTCAGACTTATATCTGTTGGCTTTTTGGCCTTAATCCGTATTTTGATAATGTAATTAAACCTAATCTTAATAAGGGCATGTAGATTAGCACATGTAGTATAATAGTATACATGTTGTATTGTGCTAACATCTACAGGTGATCAAGACTCAAGAAAGAAGAAAAATCAAGTCAAGACATGTAATCAAGCTAGGATTGAAGACATGTAATTTTACCTTTCTTTGAGAATTAGGAACTTATGTGAATTGAGCATAACTTAAGCTAATATGCATGCATTCACACACTAGGTTCCTTTTAGGAGTCACACACAAAATATCATATAATTTGGACTCCATTAGATCACCTAAACACCTAAAACATTGGTCGCCAGTCTGCCTGAGTTCGGTCGACCGTTCACCTTTCGGTCGACCGGTAATACACAATTTTTGTTATACCAGACCAATCCGTTCAACCGATCACACATCTATTTAACCGATTACCCAGACCTGTTCGGTCGACCGGTAAACCTTCGGTCGACCGTTTCGTTTGCTGTTTTTGGTAAAAATACGACCGTTTTATTTGTCGTATTATACAACGGTCGTATACACATTTTTCTCATTATACACCCCCATATACATTAGAACCGGTCGAACCATTTGCCTAGTTCGGTCGACCGTTCAAATAGGTAAAATCTACCTGCTATCGGTCGACACAAGTTTGTCCAACCGATCAAGATTTCTCTCTACCGAACCCAGTAGTTCGGTCGACCGGTACCTGCTCGGTCGACCGTTGACCTATAGAACTTAAGTGATTCGGTCGACCAGTACCTATGTTCGGTCAACCGATCCATCAACATACTCAAGGGTTCGGTCGACCGATACACCTTTCGGTCGACCGTTTCTGGACAGATTTCTGAACCCGATTTTCTGTTTTGTGTATCTTGCACAAAACCCAATCAAATCTATCCCAAACGGCTAGAAATCTTTAGGAGCTTATAAATAGGGGTTCACACTTAGTTTTCCACAAGATTTCACAACTCCAAAGTGTCAAACTTATAGTGAGATTTTCCACAACCTCAAAGCTCCAAATTAGTCATCCAAAGCCTAATTTCCACATCCTTCATCAATCATCATACTAGCAATTGTTGTGCTCAATTAGAGAGTGAGTTCCACTCAGTCACCATTGTTGTAAAGTGAGCAAGGGTCTTGGTGAAAGCCCAAGACAAAGAAGCAAGGATTTCGGTGACAGCCCGAAGTGATTCTCTCGGTTTGTGAGAGGTGGTGCCAAGCTCGGCGAGGGTTGTTCGCGAGCTTGAAGACTTGTAAAAGGCGTTGCTCCCGGCCCGGAACGGGGAGGCATAGTGAAGACGCAAGAGGAGCTCGAACGGGGATTCGAGAGGGGCCTGCAAGAGAGGACGTAGGCGCGGCCGAACCTCTGTAAATCCGGTGTCTTCTTGTGTGGTTTGCATTGCTTTCCTACTTGTGTTTGATTTGTTTTTAATTTCCGCTGCAATTCTTTGATCAATCAACCAAGTAGTTAATTAGGGCTTAATCGTGATTAGTTTGTGGACCCATAGACCCACACGATCCTACATTTGGTATCAGAGCCTTGTTCGTTAATTTTGTTCTTAATCGATAAATTAACATGGCTCTTAATGCATCCACACCTTTAGAATCTTGTAAACCACCATACTTTGATGGAAATAATTGTGTTTCATGGAAAAGTAAAATGATATCATTTATTAAATCCATGAACATTAACATGTGGTTTATGATTCAAACTCCATATGAATCACCTAGATATGATTTTAGTAAATGGAGTTTAGAAGATGAGAAAAATGCATCCCTAAATGCTAAGGTTATGAATGTCATATTTTGTGCATTAGGAGATGAACTTTTTAATGTTGTTTGCTCATGTGATAGTGCTTATTCAATATGGCAAACATTAGAAAAGAATTTTGGTGAAGGAGATTCACCAACCGGGAAGAAGGGAGAAGCAAATCCTAAGGATGTAGCTCAAGCAAAGAAAATGGAGATTAACTCAACATCTTCATCATCATTAAGCTCATCCGATGGAGAAAGTGAAGATGAGGTATCCTCTAGCTCTTCTTCAAGTAGTAGTTCAAAAGATAATGCCCATGATTTTAATGAACTACAAAATGCATTTCAAAGATTATTTGAAAAATATAAAGAACTTCACAAGACTAATCAATTAGCAAATGAGCAAATCCATGATCTTAAATGTCAAAATGGATCTATCTTAGATGATAAAGTTGATTTGCTTGCTAAAATTGAAGTTCTAACTTTAGAGAATGCATGCTTGAAGGAAGAAAATTTAAATGTTAAGAATACCTCATCTCATGCAATTGATAGTCATATGCTAGAAATTGACACTAATGACTTGCTTATTAAACTTGATAAATCTCATTTAGAAAGCAAACAATTATTACATGACTTAAATTGCATGAATGAAAAGGTTGCAAACTTAGAGATTCACATGCTTAACATGAATGAAACGCATAATTCTATGATTAAAAATCTAAATTGCTTAAATGAATCTCTAGAAACTAAAAACAGTGAACTTAATGTCTTAAATGAAAATTTGTCAAATAAATTGCATAAGTTCACACATGGCAATAAAAACAATTTTTATGTTAAAAACTTTCCTATTCAAATTAATGTTAAACATAATTTTGCCATGAAAAAGAAAGTAAGTGTAGAGGTACCAAAATCAACTTGGATTTGGGTACCAAAAGCTAAACTTAATGGACCCAAGCAAAAATGGGTACCAAAATCTACACTTGTAGGAGCTTGAGGAGGAGATTGGTGGTGACCGGGTGAGCCAAAACGTCAAATTCAAATCCGGTTGCATCACCAAATGAGATTGGAGCTAAATTCAAGATTCAAGTTTGGTATAAATTTCTATCTTTGAAATTTCTGAAAATTTAGCTCTAATCTAGTTAATATGCTTAATTGTCATATCCTTAGATGTTTAATTCATTGCAAATCATATACCAAATTCATTGCAAATCATATACCACATCCATTGATTTTAAATGTCAAATTTTAAATGGATGTTAGAATAAGGCTTAAATAGAAACTTAATTGAACTTAACTTTAATCATACTCATAGTTTCCATCTAGCCTTATTGATAGGGGAGCTTAATAGTTATATCTTTTATTAGAGTAATGAAGTGCAAAATTTAGGGGGAGCATCTTCATTACAAATGACATCCTAAATTGAACTCAAATAGTTATATATAATTGTCAATGAGGGAGAAATTTAAATTCATATATTACATTGATTGTTGTATTTTTTTGATGGATGTCAAAGGGGGAGAAGTAATAGATTAGGGATACTTGAAATATACATGAAATTGTCAAGAAAAACTATGCACATCCATAGGGGGAGCATTTATATGCATAGTTAACTTATACATTTTTCAAGTATTAGGTTGGTTTAAGATATAGGTTGCCATCATCAAAAAGGGGGAGATTGTTGGCTTTTTGGCCTTAATCCGTATTTTGATGATGTAATTAAACCTAATCTTAATAAGGACATGTAGATTAGCACATGTAGTATAATAGTATACATGTTGTATTGTGCTAACATCTACAGGTGATCAAGACTCAAGAAAGAAGAAAAATCAAGTCAAGACATGTAATCAAGCTAGGATTGAAGACATGTAATTTTACCTTTCTTTGAGAATTAGGAACTTATGTGAATTGAGCATAACTTAAGCTAATATGCATGCATTCACACACTAGGTTCCTTTTAGGAGTCACACACAAAATATCATATAATTTGGACTCCATTAGATCACCTAAACACCTAAAACATTGGTCGCCAGTCTGCCTGAGTTCGGTCGACCGTTCACCTTTCGGTCGACCGGTAATACACAATTTTTGTTATACCAGACCAATCCGTTCAACCGATCACACATCTATTTAACCGATTACCCAGACCTGTTCGGTCGACCGGTAAACCTTCGGTCGACCGTTTCGTTTGCTGTTTTTGGTAAAAATACGACCGTTTTATTTGTCGTATTATACAACGGTCGTATACACATTTTTCTCATTATACACCCCCATATACATTAGAACCGGTCGAACCATTTGCCTAGTTCGGTCGACCGTTCAAATAGGTAAAATCTACCTGCTATCGGTCGACACAAGTTTGTCCAACCGATCAAGATTTCTCTCTACCGAACCCAGTAGTTCGGTCGACCGGTACCTGCTCGGTCGACCGTTGACCTATAGAACTTAAGTGATTCGGTCGACCAGTACCTATGTTCGGTCAACCGATCCATCAACATACTCAAGGGTTCGGTCGACCGATACACCTTTCGGTCGACCGTTTCTGGACAGATTTCTGAACCCGATTTTCTGTTTTGTGTATCTTGCACAAAACCCAATCAAATCTATCCCAAACGGCTAGAAATCTTTAGGAGCTTATAAATAGGGGTTCACACTTAGTTTTCCACAAGATTTCACAACTCCAAAGTGTCAAACTTATAGTGAGATTTTCCACAACCTCAAAGCTCCAAATTAGTCATCCAAAGCCTAATTTCCACATCCTTCATCAATCATCATACTAGCAATTGTTGTGCTCAATTAGAGAGTGAGTTCCACTCAGTCACCATTGTTGTAAAGTGAGCAAGGGTCTTGGTGAAAGCCCAAGACAAAGAAGCAAGGATTTCGGTGACAGCCCGAAGTGATTCTCTCGGTTTGTGAGAGGTGGTGCCAAGCTCGGCGAGGGTTGTTCGCGAGCTTGAAGACTTGTAAAAGGCGTTGCTCCCGGCCCGGAACGGGGAGGCATAGTGAAGACGCAAGAGGAGCTCGAACGGGGATTCGAGAGGGGCCTGCAAGAGAGGACGTAGGCGCGGCCGAACCTCTGTAAATCCGGTGTCTTCTTGTGTGGTTTGCATTGCTTTCCTACTTGTGTTTGATTTGTTCTTAATTTCCGCTGCAATTCTTTGATCAATCAACCAAGTAGTTAATTAGGGCTTAATCGTGATTAGTTTGTGGACCCATAGACCCACACGATCCTACAATATCAGTATTTATGTATATCGATTAATCGAGTTCTTTGATGATCCTTTGTTGCACATGAGAGTGGATTAGTCTTGTAAACCAAGATTCGGACTTCATTTGAAATGAAATTTAGATATCTTTGTACTAATCAAAATTCTTGGAGTGTATATTAATGTCTAGCCTTTTCCACTTGATGTGATTAGGCAAGAGAATAACTAGCTAAGTGGGATATTGAACCTTGAAATCTATTTTGTGTTGGTATTGTGACTCTTAGTTAACTAGAATGACGATTTGGTGGTTGAATGCTTGGATTGTATTTTCCACTTGAGCCTACTTATGCATGGTCATCAATAAGTGAGTGCCTAATGTCCTTAATGTAGGATCGTGTGGGTTATGGGTCCACTAATCACTTTTAATCTAATCCCTAATTAATCAAACAATAAACGCAGCGGAAACAATTTAAAGACTAGTAGGGAAATAACATGCAAACCACAAAAGACGCGTCGGTTTTTATAGAGGTTCGGCACCCCACCCGGGTCCTAGTCCTCTCTTGTAAGCTCCGCTCGACTCCGCGAGCTCCGCCTACGTCTTCACTAACCACTCCCCGTTCCGGGCCGGGAGAGAACGCCTTTACACCACAAGCAACGCGAACAACCCTCGCTTGCTTGAATTCTTCCTCTCACAATCCGAGAGGGACACTTCGGGCTTTCACCGAAGTCCTTGCTTCTTTTGACAACTCTTGTAACTGAGTGGGATTCACTCTCTAATTGAGCACACTTTGAGTAAGATGTGTATATGATCAAATGTGTGAAGTTTAGGCTTAAAGAGTGTAGAATTGGGAGCTTTGAGGATTGAGGTTTCTCTCTAATGTATTGGGACAATTGGAGTTGGAGAGTTGTGTTAACAACAAGTCTTGATCCTCTATTTATAAGCTCCTAAGGTTTTCTAGCCGTTGGGGATAGATTTGATTGGGTTTTGTGCAAGATACACAAAGCAGAAAATCGGGCTGCAAATCTGTCCAGAACCGGTCGACCGAAACTACTAAACCGGTCGACCGTTCACTTGATTTCAAAGAGAACGGTCGAACAAAAGAGTATTCGGTCGGACAAACGAGCTAGAACTTAACTCTACTTAAGTGAATCGGTCGA
Organism: Triglochin maritima; assembly: GCA_963682175.1. NCBI lineage: Eukaryota > Viridiplantae > Streptophyta > Magnoliopsida > Alismatales > Juncaginaceae > Triglochin > Triglochin maritima. The sequence continues at coordinate 2,361,990 of OY821784.1, forward strand.
ACCAAAGTATGGGGCGGTCGACCGTTAAGGGGATTCGGTTGAGACAAAGGTCAATCGGTCGAACGAGAAATGTGTCGACCGATAGCAGGGAATTTGGTTTCTGAAAATATGTTCAACCGGTCGACCGAAACAAGGTCGTCGTTCGACCGGTTACCGAATGTATTTTGGGGTTAAGTTTGTTTTATACGAATACGACCGTTATAGAAATACGACAAGAAAAACGGCCATATTAAAATCCGGGATCGGTCGACCGAAAAGGTAGAACCGGTCGACCGGAAGAGTTCGGTAAAATCACTGTGGAGAGTCTGTTATAAACCGGTCGAACTGAGAACTGGTTCGGTCGACCGGTTCACACAGGAAATCTGGGTTTAAGTTTATAAGTGATTTCCGACTAAGGTTTGGGTGATCTAATGAAGTCCAAATAATGTGAAATTTCGTGTGTGACTTCTATAGGGAACCTATTTGTGTATTTGATTGGTTTTTAACTCTTGTATGCTCAATTTACACATGTTCCTAAGACTCAAAATAAAATCAAGATTACAAGTCTTCATTTAGCTTTATTACAAATCTTGACTTGATTTCCTTCCTTCCATGAGTCTTGATCACCTGTAGAGGTTAGCACATGCAATATATATGCAATGCAATATGTGTGCTACTCTACATCATCATAATTAAGATTAGGTTAATTAAATCATCAAAACATAGATTAAGGCCAAAAAGCCAACAATCTCCCCCTTTTTGATGATGGCAACCTATATCTTAATTCTATCTAAATACATGGAATTTGTATATGTAACTATGCATATTAATGCTCCCCCTATGGATGTGCATAGTTTTTGATCAATTTTATGCCAAATTCCAAGTTACCCCCTTAATTATCTCTCCCCCTTTGACATCCATCAAAAATAATAATTATTTAAGACTTTAAGCTTAGAATTTGGATGTCTTGTAATGAAGTTGCTCCCCCTAAATTTTGCACTTCATTACTCTAATAAAAGATATAACATTTAAGCTCCCCCTATCAATAAGGCTAAATGGAAACAATGAGTATGATTCAAGTTAAGTTCATTTACGTTTCAACTTAAGCCTTATTCTAACATCCATTTAAAATTTGACATTTAGAATCAATGGATGTGATAAATGATTTGCAATGAATAGGGATAATGATTTTCAATGAATTGAACTATATGATATGTCAATTAAGCATGTGAAACTAGATTAGAGCTAATTTTCAGAAAATTTCAAAGATAGAAATTTATACCAAACTTGAATCTTGAATAGCTCCAATCTTGATTTGGTGATGCAACCGGGTTCGAATTCGACGCTTTGGCTCACCCGGTCACCACCAATCTCCTCCTCAAGTACCTACAAGTGTAGATTTTGGTACCCAACCTACTTTGGGTCCTTGAACATTAGCTCTTGGGATCCAAACCATTTTGGTTTTGGGTGCCCACACACTTGAGGAACTATGGTTAATGAACATATGCTTACCATTTAGAGTAGTGTGAGATACATGGTTTTTCAATTTAAAATTGTAACCTAAACCATGTTTTTGCAAAGATTGCCTTTGACTACCTAATAGCATGTTAAGCATATGAGTTCCATTAGTGAATCTTTCTAAATCTTTTCTTAATTGCAAGATAGAAGCTTGAAGATTTAGTTGATCACAATCTATAGGTGTTGCTCTTAATTTTTCAAGATTTGATGCGTTCTTTTCAAATTTAGCAATCACCTCATTCTTCTCATTTATGCATGTATCAATTTGGCTTTGAAGATCTTTGATTAACTTTCTAGCATTCTTGTTTTTATCACATATGATCTCATATTGTTTAACTAAATCATGGAATGCATTTTGAAGTTCATCATAAGAATAAGTTTCTTCTTTAGAACATGAACTATCACTAGCATATGATTTAGATGAGCAAGAATGTGATCTACTAGAGTAAGAGTTAGAGGATACCTCACTTCCTTCATCTTGAATTGCCATGAAGCATGAGTGAGCCACTTCTCTTCTACTTTGCAAGGAAGAAGACGATGATGATGGTGATGAAGAATCATCTCATGTAGCCTTGTGTGCTTCCTCCTTCCTTTCTCTTCTCTTGCTCTTCTCCTTTTCTTTTCTCCTCTCCCTTCTCTCCTTTTTCTTCTCCCCTTCTCTTCTCTCATTTTCACTCTCCTCCCTCTCTTTTTCTTTTTCTCTTTTCTCACTTCTTCTACCTCTTCTTTCATTCTTTTCTCCTTTATCCCTCTTGAGGTATTTGAAGAAGTCTTGGGCAAGGACCTCAATGTCCTCTTCTTCCACCCTCCTTGGCTCATCAAACTTTGCATGTAATGCCACCACGGAGTTTTTCTTTGAAGCTTCCTTCTCTCTTCGATGACTCAATTGGAGCTCATAGGCCATGAGATTTCCAATGAGTTCCTCCATCTTTAATTTTGAAAGATCGTGCGATTCTTCGATTGCCACGACCTTGTCTTCCCAATCGTTGCTCAATGACCGGAGGAATTTTCGAGTCATCTCTCCTTCATTTATCCTTCTTCCAAGAATCAAAAGAGAGTTAGTGATATCGGTGAAGCGAGTGTTCATGTCGCTTATGTTCTCACCGATTTGCATAGAAAATATTTCATATTTATGCATGAGGAGACTTATCCTAGTTTCTTTGGTTTTGCTATCACCCTCATGATGCATTTGTAATCTATGCCATATTTCATTTGCACTTTCACATCCCCTAATTCTATTGTATTCTCCCTCATTAAGGCCACAATAAAGAATATTCATAATTTTTGAATTCATTTCAATTTCTTTCATTTGAGCCCTAGATAGAGAATCTAAATCATCTTCATTTGGGGGTATGTATGGATTTTGAATAAACTTCCAATACTTAAGGTCATTTGATATTAAAAAGATTTTCATTCTATTTTTCCAATAATCATAATTTGACCCATTAAGCAAAGGAGGCCTTGTGGTGCATAAACCCTCTAAGTGATTAGATGTTGAAGCCATGCTAAAATTACGGTAAAGTAATGAAATTTAGCTAACAAGGCTCTGATACCAAATGTAGGATCGTGTGGGTTATGGGTCCACTAATCACTTTTAATCTAATCCCTAATTAATCAAACAATAAACGCAGCGGAAACAATTTAAAGACTAGTAGGGAAATAACATGCAAACCACAAAAGACGCGTCGGTTTTTATAGAGGTTCGGCACCCCACCCGGGTCCTAGTCCTCTCTTGTAAGCTCCGCTCGACTCCGCGAGCTCCGCCTACGTCTTCACTAACCACTCCCCGTTCCGGGCCGGGAGAGAACGCCTTTACACCACAAGCAACGCGAACAACCCTCGCTTGCTTGAATTCTTCCTCTCACAATCCGAGAGGGACACTTCGGGCTTTCACCGAAGTCCTTGCTTCTTTTGACAACTCTTGTAACTGAGTGGGATTCACTCTCTAATTGAGCACACTTTGAGTAAGATGTGTATATGATCAAATGTGTGAAGTTTAGGCTTAAAGAGTGTAGAATTGGGAGCTTTGAGGATTGAGGTTTCTCTCTAATGTATTGGGACAATTGGAGTTGGAGAGTTGTGTTAACAACAAGTCTTGATCCTCTATTTATAAGCTCCTAAGGTTTTCTAGCCGTTGGGGATAGATTTGATTGGGTTTTGTGCAAGATACACAAAGCAGAAAATCGGGCTGCAAATCTGTCCAGAACCGGTCGACCGAAACTACTAAACCGGTCGACCGTTCACTTGATTTCAAAGAGAACGGTCGAACAAAAGAGTATTCGGTCGGACAAACGAGCTAGAACTTAACTCTACTTAAGTGAATCGGTCGAACCAAAGTATGGGGCGGTCGACCGTTAAGGGGATTCGGTTGAGACAAAGGTCAATCGGTCGAACGAGAAATGTGTCGACCGATAGCAGGGAATTTGGTTTCTGAAAATATGTTCAACCGGTCGACCGAAACAAGGTCGTCGTTCGACCGGTTACCGAATGTATTTTGGGGTTAAGTTTGTTTTATACGAATACGACCGTTATAGAAATACGACAAGAAAAACGGCCATATTAAAATCCGGGATCGGTCGACCGAAAAGGTAGAACCAGTCGACCGGAAGAGTTCGGTAAAATCACTGTGGAGAGTCTGTTATAAACCGGTCGAACTGAGAACTGGTTCGGTCGACCGGTTCACACAGGAAATCTGGGTTTAAGTTTATAAGTGATTTCCGACTAAGGTTTGGGTGATCTAATGAAGTCCAAATAATGTGAAATTTCGTGTGTGACTTCTATAGGGAACCTATTTGTGTATTTGATTGGTTTTTAACTCTTGTATGCTCAATTTACACATGTTCCTAAGACTCAAAATAAAATCAAGATTACAAGTCTTCATTTAGCTTTATTACAAATCTTGACTTGATTTCCTTCCTTCCATGAGTCTTGATCACCTGTAGAGGTTAGCACATGCAATATATATGCAATGCAATATGTGTGCTACTCTACATCATCATAATTAAGATTAGGTTAATTAAATCATCAAAACATAGATTAAGGCCAAAAAGCCAACACTTAAAGCCCAATAATATAGATGACCAATCGATAGCAACAAATGCATTGTTTTATCATTGAGTAATGAATTAACCATAACCATCAATGATGTTGGAGTTAGTATTCTATTAATTATTTCTCACTCCTTGCAACTAATCTTGGGTAGTATTTTGCATGTAGTCAAACCTTTGGTTTGTCATGTTTAAGTGGTTTTCAAACTGTGAAACTCAATATATATTGTTTTACATTGGGCATTATGCTTTCCTAAATTAAAACTGGTGAGGTACAACTGTTTTGGCTAGATCATACATGCATGTTCGACTATTTTGCTTATTAAACATTCGATATTTTCGAACAAATGGTTACATGATATGATTTAAATTGTAATTTGTCAAGTATTGTATTGGTTTATATAGGTTGTGTTAACCTTAATGTAGTTTTACAATCTTCATTAGAAATAAAGATGGTAGTAGTCTTGATAAATGAATTTGCTCATGGTGTTGGGACTTGCATTGCTTAACGTCAGTATAGTTGTGTATTAGTCTATGGTTATTATTAGTGTCCTCATCATTCTGTTAAATGCATGCTTACCTGATGAATGTCTATTTTTGTAAGTCGACTATACATGACTTAGTAGTGTTTAAAAGTGCATTTCTGTCTTATTTGAGTACTACATTGTAGATATTTTTCATGCAACTATCTCATGTATTCTTTGTTTGTTTCCGAAAGGTAGATTCTCAAATTGAATTTCTTAATAATGTATGCTGGTCGACACTAGATCCTTATGTAAATTACTCTGTATAGTGAACGGATAACAATGATTAAGATTTGTTACCTAACCTGATTTTGTGATCTTTCATTGTCAAGTTTGACTAATGATAAAAAAATGTATTTTTTGGTTCCAATTTCTTGTGAAAGTTGGAGACAATCCGGTTTAGAGTTTATTGCATATAATTGTGTTGTACCAGCATTGAGTTGATGTGATTTGAATCCATCAATAGAAATATGTTAGCATCTTTATTGCTTGTATAATTAGTAACTTTTAGTTTGATCACCGTCCATGATGGACAATGAGTGTTGAATTTTATATTTTTGGTCTTGTTGCTCAGATGTTTATGAGTAACTTGTGATTTAATTATTACCAAAGACATGTTATCTAACCAATGAGTTAGTGATTATTGATAGACCCAATTGAGAGTTATTCCAAAAGAATAACTGTTGGGTTTTTTGCCTTAATCTATGTTTTGATGATTTAATCAACCTAATCTTATTTGTAATCAATGTAGAGTAGCACACATATTGCATAGTATATATATTGTTTTGTGCTAACTTCTACAGGTGATCAAGACTCAAGGAAGAAAGGAAATCAAGTCAAGACATGTAATGAAGCTCATTTGAAGACATGTAATTTGTATTTCTTTGAGTCTTAGGAACTTTGTGTAATTGAGCATACTTGAGCTAAAACCTACTCAAACACACACTAGGTTCCTTATAAAAGTCACACACAAAATTTCATATAATTTGGACTTAACTAGATCACCCAAACTTAGACCGGAAAACACCAAACCAAAACTTGAACAGTCTGCCCACATTCGGTCGACCAAAACAGACCGTTCGGTCGACCGAGTGATCATAAATCTTGTTAGTGTTTTACTGCCCAATTTTGGTCGACCGTGTATACCTTCTCGGTCGACCGTGTAAACTTATTTATCCGACCGTTTGTTTTGTCGTTTATACCCAACGGTCGTATTCGTATTATTTATAAATACCCCAAATACATTTAGTGTATCGGTCGACCGAACTTAAGATGTCTCGACAAACCCAAACTGCTTGTTGGATTTCGGTCGACCGAATATGATCTTGTTTGTCAACCCCGTAGAGATTGTTAGAAATCGGTCGACCGAACCTATCTCGGTGTTCGACCGATCACTTAAGTGTACATGAGTCATAGCCTTTGGCGATCGACCATTCCTTAACCGGTTGACTGAACCTTGGTCAAAATTGCCAAACGGTCGACCGTTCTGCCCGATTCGGTCGACCGAACTTTATCAGAATTGGGTCTTGTCAGTTATTGCTTTGTGTATCTTACACAATCTTTACTCAATTCATCCTCAACGACTATAACTCTTTAGGAGCTTATAAATAGAGTTGTAAAACACATTTTAACACAATTCTCCCACTACTATTTGTCCCCCTACATTAGAGAGAAAACTTCACACACTCAATAACTCAAAATCTTCCACAGTTAGTAATCAATTCCATATCTTACTCAAGTGTGCTCAAGATTAGAGAGTGTTGTTCCACTCATTGATTGTCAAAGAAGCAAGGGTCTTGGTGAAAGCCCAAGACAAGAGTATAGACTTCGGTGAGAGTCCAAAGTGTCCCTCTCGGATTGTGAGAGGAGGAGCCAAGCTCGGCAAGGGTTGTTCGCGAGTTTGAAGATCGTAAATTCGTTCTCTCCCGGTCCGGAACGGGGAGTGGTTAGTGAAGTCGTGAGCAGAGCTCGGTGATCCGAGCGGAGCTTCCAAGAGAGGACTAGGACCCGGGTGGGGTGCCGAACCTCTGTAAAATCCCCCGTCTCCATTGTGGTTTGCTTGTCTTTCCTTACTTGCTCGTTTATTTGTTTAAATTCTGCTGCACATCTTTGATTGCTTAAACAACTAGGTAATTAGCTTAAAAGTGATTAGAATTAGAGACTCACGTTCCTACAATAACCAGTGATGATTACAAACTATAGGCATAATACTGAAAAATGAATGCGGGTTTGACACTATTGGGCTCTACGTAGCATGGCTCTTTAGGAGCATACTGGACTCTTCGGAGTATTGGGCCCGACGGGGCAAATCTCTTATGAGATTTGCCCATGCTGTAGGACCGCAGATACAGATCTGTTATCTATTGTATTGACATAGGTTGGTGTATGAGACCTCATAATGAACTAAACTGAATTGAAAGATATTGAAACTAAAATTGTTCTAAATTATTATGATTACAGAGTGGGTGTGGGGAGGGGTCATACACTAACTGGAAGACCGCACGTACCAGCGGTGGGTTTCCTTTGGAATACCAGATACATGTATGTATCATTAATGAATTGACTGATTGAATTGAAATGGGAACTAAGATACATGTTTGTTCTTTAGTTCATATTGATATTGATTGTTATTGAATTAAAATGGGAACTAAGATACATGTTTGTTCTTTAGTTCATATTGATATTGATTGTTATTGAATTGAAATGGGAACTAAGATACATGTTTGTTCTTTAGTTCATATTGATATTGATTGTTATTGAATTGAAATGGGAACTAAGATACATGTTTGTTCTTTAGTTCATATTGATATTGATTGTTATTGAATTGAAATGAGAAATATGATGCAAGTTTATGCTTTATCATGTCGTTTTGTCTATTGAAGTTACTATAGAGGTGTGAAGTATGATTCACTTTTAGGTTCTAGCTCCTTAAATGGGTTGGTATTGATCGTTTTGGAAATGACTTTTGTCAAGCGCTTATGCTCATATTTAAGGTAATGTTAGACATATGGTTACCAGGAATTTGAACTTGAATGTTATCGTATGGTTTATTCGTTTGTTTGTATGTCTATTAGATTGATGTTTAAATTGGATCATTTGACATACAGAGTTTTATAAACTCACGGTTTAGTGGTTTTATATTTTTGCAGGTTATCGTCAAGCTCTAGCGGTACATGCATGAAATTCATGACACGTAGTTGCATAAGTGATCTTTTTAGTTTTCTTTTATGTCTCTATACACCTAGAATTTGATTGACAATCATTTTTGATTCTTTTTAATATCTCTTGAATGTATTGATTCTCGATTTGTACGTTGTGTACATATCTTATTCTTGAATCCTCAAACATGTTTATGTGTATTTAAACCAATTGGAGCTCCTATTATCTTTTATTGAATTCTATTGTCTTCGAGTAACTATCTCTTTTCTGTCTTTTTTTAAATTTCATCTTCCGCTATGACCGTTCATAAGGAGATGTTACACATACTCTTCCGGTCCTCCAGCAACAACTGATCTCTGTAGAAGCAAACCAATCACAGGAAATGAGCACAAAATTTAACATAGATTTCATACATTATTGGACTTGCATTTGGCTGTTTCAGTTGACAATTATGCTGATTATGATGGAGGTCTAGCAAGACCTGACAAAAGAAGAGTATGTCTTATTTCACATGGAATCTATACCTTTTTAGAATGCTTTTGGCAGCGTTAGTTGACAAATATGACCTAATAACTTAATTAAGATAAAATTGTAGCAAGATAAGAGGGGAATGAAGGGTAAGATTTTGGTCCATACTACATTTGTATTAGCTGAAGCAGACAACCTAACTGTATAAAATGCTTATTCTTCAAAGCATGTAGAATTAAGTATGTTGGAAGACCAAGGCACAACGATTATTTTTTTGTATTTTTCTACTCTCTTTTTTCAACCGTAAGTTTACTTTTAATTATTAAGCTGAACTGTGTAGCAACTTCCTAACAACCATAAGTTATTATGAAAGTAGAGTTCGGACCAGCGTCCCTTAACATCCCCGAACAGCGGAAAATTTAAACTTTTAAAATCAAGGGAAACACGAGGATAAAACCATCAAGAGTGGGGACATTACTGAAAGAAATATTCAAATACATCTGGTGCATCATATTACATAAGAGTTTGTCAAAAGAGTGATTACATCATAACACAAAACACATAGTACATGTAATCACGACAACCTAAAGTAGGTAGACGACATGATCCAATCCCAAAGTGCAATCTCTCTCAGTCACCACCCGTCAGAACCTAACGCGGTCATAAAAAAAGATGCAACAACAATGCTTGAGATTCCATAAGGAAATCCCGTATGACAAGCTCACCTATATGCCCTAACATATTAGTATAGCATGACATGAAATACAAAGCAGTAAACAACATTCCCACAAGGGCAAAATCGGACATCCGTCCTGCAATCGTTCCCGATGCCACACAGGCCCCGCGGTCTACAATCGCCACCGCTGCCACACAAGCCCCACGGTCCGCAACATTGCCGTCGCCACACAGGCTGCACGGTCCAACAACCACCGGTACCACACATGCCACACGGTCTAACATCACCGCTGCCACACAGGTCGCACGGTCCAAACATCGGGTCCCCGTAGAGACATACCGTAGGCACATACAGTCTAACAGACAATACACAACACATCCTCACACGCGACTACACAAGCAAAGGGATCGGTGAGGAGGCGTTCGCACTTCCACGCTGGTAGAATCAGATCTGAAAACATCGTGGTCCACCACCACACCAACGGAGTCGTCGCTCAGGTCGGTCCATCACCGGCACCACACAGGCCGCACGGTACGGATTACACGCACCACAAAATAGAGAATATTGATTACGGAAATTAACTTCAGACCATCTCCCAATCTTTATGCAACAAGTAAACACGAATAAGATGGAAATAATAAGCAATCACACAACACACCTGAAACAAACCACGACACACGCGATTTTACAAGGTTCGGCAAGATGCCAACGTCCTTGGGGGTCTCCTGCGGGTTTCCTTTCCTTGAAGCTCTTCTCCAACAAGAGAAGTCTCCGAGATTACAAACGGTTTGAAGCAATATATCTCCCAGAGCACTCTAGATCTCTCTCTAGGAAATAAGTATTGTATGTTCTCTTACAAGATTAGGGCGAAAATCTTATTTATAATGGGCTAAAACCGTACAGAAAATCATTCAGATCGTGCATAACTGTCGGAAAACAGTCGACCGGAATGTCCCATCGGTCGACCGGTTTTCGGTTAGTTCGCGTAAATTTCATGGGTCAGTCGACCGCTCACCCCGAGCCGGTCGACCGTTCCGCACTTTTGTGCAGCGCCAAAAGCTCCTGGACGTTTTCGGTCGACCGCATGTCCAACACCGGTCGACCGATCTGCATGCTGATTTTCATCTCGCAGCTACTATCGCTTTTCGGTCGACCGTGTACCCAGCACCGGTCGACCGAATCTCGATCAATCCTAATCTCTAAACCTCCTGACGTTTTTCGGTCAATCGTGTTCCCAGAACCGGTCGACCGATCCTGATCTGATCCGAACCCCTGTGGCTCCTGGAGTGATTCGGTCGACCGGACACTTAAGTTCCAGTCGACCGATTCTCCGATTTTTCCTGTAATTAACAATTCTATAAACCAAATCCAACACACAAGTGGTAGGAAAATGGAGAGAAATTAAACTATTGTCTACGCATCTGATCCACGACTCTAGTCTTAATTGAACTAACTATCCAACCTTATATTGCTCAAGTTAAGATATTTGTCATACTTGTCGGGGAGACGTAGTCCACAAAACAAAACAAAAAAAAATTCTAAGTTAAGAATAAATTTAGATGACCAGTTGAAAGGACTGAACATGTCATTCTCGACTCGACGATGACATTAATGCAACCAACCAAAATTTTCAACAAAGCAAGTCAATGCCAAGTTTCTGTCTGATCTTCTTCAACTCTCTTTTTTAAGTGACAAAGGGAAGATCACAATCGAACAACCTCCAAGTATTTCCAACTGAAACACTCAACATGGCATCTCTTATTTCTCTTCTCTTGTTTCTTGCTTGTCTTCTACTCTCCATTAATCCTGCAGCTTCCACAGAAAATAGGTTCGAATTCCTCGGCTTTGGTGGCCAAAACAACCTCACTCTGAATGGTCTGGCACGAGTGACGCCGACCGGCCTTTTAGAGCTCACTAACAGAACAACCCAGAAAATAGGTCACGCCTTCTACCCATCCTATCTCCACTTTAAGTCGTCAACCGGCAAACTCTCTTCATTCTCGACCACTTTCATCTTCACTATCATCCCGCCTCTATCGTACCGAAGCGGTCACGGTATCGCCTTTGTCATCTCACCCTCCAAGGACTTCCCCGGGGCCACGGCTGGCAAGTACTTGGGCATCTTTAACAACTCGAATAACGGCAACTCGACGAATCGGGTTGTCGCCATTGAGTTGGACACTATCCGGAGCTCTGAATTCAACGACATCGATAACAACCATGTCGGAATCGATATCAACAGCTTGAAGTCGACCGTTTCTCAATCCGCGGGTTATTATGATGACAAAAACTCCGGCAAGCTGACGAACTTGACGCTTATCAGCGGCAAACCGATCCAAGTGTGGATTGAATATGACGGTAGCACGAAAGTTTTCGAGGTCACGATAGCGCCTTTTATGGTTGAAAAGCCAAAGAGGCCTCTTATTTCTCAGGTTATCGATATTTCAGATGTCGTGCTAGATGAGATGTATGTCGGGTTCTCGTCGTCCACCGGAAGTGTTCTTTCGGAGCATTATATCAACGGGTGGAGCTTCGCGTTGAACGGAAAAATCGGACCTCTCGATCTCGTGAGACTCCCGCTTGTCCCTAAGGTAAAAGGACCGAAAAACAAGTACAGGGATTTGGTTATATGGATTCCCGTGGCTACCAGTTTGTTTGTGTTTTTATTGTTTTTTATGATTTGTAAATTCGTGAAAAGAAAGGCTAAATTTGCCGAGGTGATGGAGGATTGGGAGCTGAAGTACAGACCGCAGCGGTTCTCCTACAAGGATTTGTACAAGGCCGCCGACGGGTTTAAAGAGAAGAAGCTTCTTGGGTCGGGAGGCTTCGGTCGAGTTTATCATGGAGTTCTGCCAGATTCTAAATTGGAGGTGGCTATCAAGAAGGTGTCTCACGAGTCCAAGCAAGGGATAAAAGAGTTCATTGCGGAGATAGTGAGTATGGGTCAGCTACGACACCGGAATTTAGTACAACTCCTCGGATATTGCCGGCGGAAAGGGGAGCTTTTGTTGGTGTATGACTTCATGCCCAATGGAAGCCTTGATAGGTTCCTTTTTAACGAAGAATATAAAACGAGCCTCAACTGGAACCAGAGGTTTCAGATCATCAAAGGTGTTGCCTCGGGACTTTTCTACTTGCACGAGGACTGGGAGAAGGTTGTCATCCACAGGGACGTGAAGGCAAGCAATGTGATGCTTGATGGTGAGATGAATGGGAGATTGGGTGACTTCGGACTAGCCAGACTATACGATCGAGATGCCGACTCGCACACAACTAACGTAGCTGGCACTATGGGATACATTGCACCAGAGCTATCAAGAACAGGTAGAGTAAGCGTGGCGACTGATGTTTTTGCATTCGGAGCATTTCTTTTAGAGGTTGCATGCGGGAGAAGGCCCGTCGAGCGCTGCCCATCGAGAGAATGCTTCGTTGTGTTGGATTGGGTGTTGGATAATTGGCAAAAAGGGAAGTTGTTAGACACCCATGACTCGAGGCTGGGGAACGAGTACTCAATTGAGGAGATGGAGCTCGTGTTGAAGCTCGGGTTGTTGTGTTCACATCCGGTGCCGACTTGTAGACCGACCATGAGGCAGGTGGTCCAAATGTTGGAGGGGATCGTGGCTTCGCCAAAGTTGTCGGAGGAGTACATGGATTCCTACAAACTTGACATGCCGAAGCTCCACAGTTTCAATGATTATGACATCATCCCCAATGAATCCGTTGCCACTTATTCTGAAGTCTCCCTTGAGTGTAGATAATTAAATGTTTTACTAATTAGTTGTTTGCAATGTTGCCTTTTTTACTATATTGTAATTTTTTTAGGGAGAATTTCATTTGTACCATTCAAATTAGCTTTAATATCACTAATACTGTCCAATTTCGAACTTCAATTTCCTAAACACTCAAACAAGAAGAATCTTAAACATTTACTTTCATTACTTTTTCATAAATATTTGAAGATTCTACTTATATTTGAAATTATAAGAAATAATAATGAGAAACATGAAAACATGGTGAGATAAAAACATGTGACTCACATTTGAGGTCACAATTGTGATAACCCAAACTTTAAATAATAATTAATCAAGTGAAGATAGGCTAATTAATTGGCTTTGAAGACTTTGGTGGATAAAGAGGAGAGTGAAGGCAAATCTTCTTTTGCCTTCTACGTGGTGGTGAGAGAGAGAGAGAGAGAGAGAGTTGAGGGGTTATAAATAGGAGAGTTGAGAAGAAGAAGAAATGAAGTTTGTTGAATTTTCTTGGTGAAGAAGAGAGAAGATTGAAAGAATAGAGCGAGAGATGAGAGGTTTGGGAGAAGAAGTTGTTGTCACCAGAAGAAGAGGGAGACGTCAGAAGGAGAAGGAGTTCGAGTTTCTTCGAGTAGAAGCTCGCCGGAGACGCTTGTTGGCAAGAAGGCGATCGTCGTTGTTCTTCGAAGCTTCTTAGCCATAAAGGTATGTCAAGTTCATTATTGGTGCTCACCCGAGGTGTGTGAGGTATTGGACGGTGCGTTGGTGACCGAAGGTCGCGACGATGATCATCGTGTAGCAAGGTTGCTGCAAGTGATACAACGACCGTGCACAGTGTAATTGCACGAGTTTTGCTCTTCATCGGTCGAACGACGCGGTCGACCGATTGTGTGTTTTGGGCAAGCTCGGTTGCTTTTCGGTCGAACAGGTCTCCTTTGTCGTTCGACCAGTTACAATGTTGGTAAGTCTGTTGGGGGCATAGACCATCTAAACGGTCGACCACCTTTTGATCTGTTCGACCGATTGCACTGTAGTAATTTGGTTGGGGGTTTCGACCATCTAAACGGTCGACCACTCCTTGATTATGTTCGATCGATTACCTAAGAGAACTTGATTGTGGTTCGACCGATTCATATTTTAGTCAACCGGTAATGACTTAGAGGAATGTAGATGTCCATGATATTTTTTGATCGACCGGAAGCTCATTGTCGTTCGACCGTTGGGAATATGATATGTAATATTATTTTGTGGCGTAGACCTTTCAAACGGTCGACTGTCCAGACACTTTTGTTCGACCGTTGTGATGTTTATTTGGTTCGACCGATGGATTGTGGTTCGAACCAATTACCGGTATTAACGACCAACTGGTCGACCGTATTGCCTTCTTCGGTAGACCGTTGGAGCACTGAAATTGTATGTTTGTTTTTTAAAGGAATGTGTTCTAAAAGTTTTACTTTTATATGTCAATTATTATGAATTGGATGTGCAAATCTTTTGTTCTTTGATTATGGTATTCGTCTTTTAGAAGTGTTAAGGAAGATGTGTTTGGTCCTTAACCGTAGAGCTCTAAAAGATAATGGTTTACATAAATCAAAAGTTATTCACAATCATGGTAATTAACATTTAACATTAATCACCGAGATAAGATTGTCGTGTTGGTCATCGATTGTTGTAGCTCTACAAATAATGGACGACACTAGTATATAAAAGAGGAAAATATTACTTTTATATATTGAATAGACCTAACAAGTAAAACATTATGGAATTGTGTTTCATGTCATTAATGTTTTACTGTGTCTTGGATCCTAAGATATGAGACTTATATCTTTTCACTCAAGAAGTGTTTAATTTTATTATTGTCAAAAACTATTAATGAGTATAGTGATAAAGGCAATAGTTGGTTGAACATGACTTGTGCTGGAAAAGATAGTCAGTCAAACGATTATCATTGTCCCTCTTAATTGAGTGATGATATTAGTGGGTCTCTTGATAAAGGAAAATTATAATGTGCACAATGTAACTTGAGTTAAGTGACATAGTTATAATTAGTTTAAAAAGATCAAGAAATGAATATAATACAAAGGTGATACATTTCTACTTTGTATATATTCTTAATATCATGAGGCAATGGACGGACACAAGTTGTGCACTTACATCATTAAATGGATCGTGTTTAGTTCGTGTGGAACAAAGACATCTTTGTTATTGAGTAATATAATGTGTAGCTAGATACCGCTTATAGTTTGGGATATTAAGTGTTTAATATCGCTGTCAATTTGACTTAAATCCTCTTATAGGTCACACCATAAAACTGGGAAACAATAAACTTGATTTTGAGTTCATATGATGTGTCGGGTTTCATGTGAAAAAGAGACACATGTGATGAATGAATAAAATCAATATGTCATGAGAATTGACATAATTAGAATCATAATAAATTCATATGAGGTGTATATATTATGGGGTGTAATAATTTAATATTACATAGGATAATATATTACATACGATATGAATTTCCTAAAAACCCAAAAGTTCAAATTTTGTTAGAAATAAATCTAAAATTTGACAAAGCCAAAATCGTGGTCAAACACGGTAAACCGTTTAGGGTTCGGTCGACCGAGGTGTCTTCGGAACGGTCAACCGAACGGGGAACGGGTAAACACAATTAGTTGACCAAAATTGTCTGGAGTGTCTGGACAAATTGGGTTCGGTCAACCGAGCGTGAACGACCAACCGAGAGAAAATACCCAGGAGACATCTTGGGATATTTTTAGTAGACCGAAGGTGACACGCTTGTCTGATGAATGTTCGCTAGGAGAAATTTTGGTGGGTCAACAGTCGAACGGAGCAAGACGCGGATCGTCTGAATTTTTCCAGAGAATTTTTCTCATACATATTTGGTCGACCGTCTAGTTCACGGTCCACCGAACATGTGTTAAAACCGAATGGTTCGGTCAACCAAGAAGAATTCTCGGTCAACCGAACAGTAAGATTTTTGCCTGAATTATTAAGAGAATAATTAGATCATGGGTTGGATTAATTTCAGATTTAATCAAACGTTTTTTAGGATGCTTACGTGGCAATTTGAGATTAATTTTAGGAATGAATAAGCAAGAGATCATGACTAAAGAATAGTTCTTGATAAGGATGTTTTGGGAGCCTATAAAAGTACCCATCATCCTACTTGTTTAGGTTAATGCAAAAATTCTTTCTCTCATTAATCTCTCACTTAATCACGATGAAAATCTCTTAATAGTTTTTAAGATTTGGAGATAGAAATATCAGGAGCTTAAAAAGGGGTTATTAGCTAGATTCCAAGCTCAATTAGAGATTGATTGATTAGCTACTTTCTCTCTAATCTTGTTTAGAGTTTGGTGAACACTTCGAGGCGAATTGGTGGTGATTTGACGAGCAACGGAACTCCGGATCTTCTTAAAGGTTTTAGAGAACCTTTGGGTATGATCTTATATCCTTTGTTTATTTTAATATGTGTAGGAATTCATGATATTAGAATAAACAAATACATGTACGTAAAATCAATGAAAATATAAAATCGATCTTGTATATTTGTTTTAAAATTTTAAAATATATAAGTACATAGGGACACGAAATCCTACAATTTTATGAGCACGTTGGCACGTGCATTTACTGCTTATGTTCCCATGACATGTGCATTGAGACCTATGTAGTAGACCTGTGGGACCATATTCCCCTTTGTATGATCTATATGATATGACTCTATGGAGCAAGATGATTGTTGGCATGTGTGGCGACAGAGGTGACCTTAACCTTTGTGGCGAAGGAGATGACATTAACCTTTGTGGCGAAGGAGATGATTGTTAGCCCTTGTGCAACAGAGTTCTGTGCTTTAGCATGTGTGGCGACGGAGATGACCAACCAATGTTGTTCCGGCGGATGTGCTCGACCGATGTTCTGACGAGTATGATTAGGGGAGAGCAAAACCCGGTCCGGTCCGGGTTTTTGGATCGGACCGGTCGGTCCGGGTTCGGTCCGGAAAATGTTGGTTGGGTCCGGTCCGGTCCGGGTTTCGGTCCGGACCGGTCTTTTTTTTGTTTTTCTTTATAAAAATTCGGTTTTTGACCGGTCCGGTCTTCGGTCCACGAGCATCTGGTCCGGTCCGGACCGGATGCTCACCCCTAAGTATGATCGTCCAGCTGTGACACGGCTGACGAGTATGACTGACCAAAATGATGGCTCTAGCGGATTGTGGTCTTCGACCACTGACCAGATCTGATGATGACTCGGAAGTGCGTACGACATTCACAAAACCCATATGACTAGTGTAGTTGCGAGTGGAGGTGTGTCACGTACCTTCCGTATGACAGCATGTGCCTGCGGTGGGTATCTACGGATGTCCAAAACTAGACTTATGACTAATGAACCTCGGTTGGGGAAATGACTATTGTGATTTATGACCTGATGACCCGTTTGGGGAATGATCTGTTATGATTTATGTTTGGCATGATACTAGTATGATAGGTCATGTATTGCATGTGCATGTAGGTGAGTTTGACATACGAGGTTTCCTTATGGAAACTCACGACATTGTTGTTATGTTTTATTTCAGGTTCCCCTTCGGGAGCTGTTTGGGTGGTGACTGAGGACGAGTACATTTAGGAGTCGGGTCCTCGTGTCTATTTTGAGGTTATTATGACTACTTGTATATTTGTATGTTGTATTTTTTATGTAGTCATACTTTTGATAACTCTTGTATACGGTACACCTTATGTATATTATTTGTGTATTTCGAGTAATGTTCCATTTGTTTGATGTTGATGTCCTTTGATTATCTCTTTATTAAAAGTTTAAAATTTCCGCTATTTCAAAAACGTTACAACAATACCGCCATTCATACTAAACAACTTCTCTGCATGCATATATATAGTAATGTTTTATGTATCCATCCTTGTTGCACTGACTTTTTAACCCACGAATCTGATACGAAGGACATGTAACCTTGAGATTACAAGTTTATGCCATATACAATTTGCATTTGTTGATTTTTAATCTATCAGAAATGGAAATCTACATGGACTATACCTTTTTCTCCAAGACACAAGACTCTCCCCCACAGGATGTCACAACCCCCAATTGGGTAAAAACCTTTAAAAATGAAAGAGGAAGATGATGAAAGTTAGGTTAAAGAAAGCTTTTTATGGGAGTTTAGCTCCGATCGAGGTTGCTTTAGGCTATCGGACGAATCTGTTGATGAAGGGATGAAAGCACATGGCTATGATCGATCTACAAGTAGTTTCAACGTTAATTCTTGACGAGCTTCAAATTTTAACATTCCTAAACTAATTTAGGAATAAAAGTTTTGTTATTGTTGTTGTTACTATAACTGTTGGGAGGAGATCTAATGATGTGATACACGACGACGGGTCAAGAATGCACAGCGAAACACCAAAACGAATATTGCACGCAAAAAACTAAAGTATGTTCCTCTCCAAAACTCAATGCAATAAGAAACACACACAAGATAATAAAAAAACAATAAACGAACGCACACCTGAAAACAAACACGACACACGCGATTTATAAGGTTTGGCAACGTCCCTACGTCCTTGGGGGGGTATTCTGAGGGTTTCTTTTTCTTCTTCCGCTTCTCCAACAAGAGAAGCAACCGAGATTACAAGTTTATGGATGCAATATGTCCTCCAAAGCACTTTAAATCTCTCTCTAGCCATAATCTCTAAATACTCAATGTAGGAAATACAAATTGTACGTTCTAAACAAAGTAAGACTAAGAATCTCTTAAATAGACAACTCAAAATACATGCAAATCGCATAGAAAACGTGTGCAACGGTCTACCGGAATCCTCAAACGGTCGACCATTCCGTTAACATGACTGATTCCTGTTAATTTCGGTCGCGTCCGGTCGATCGCACCATGATATTCTTCAGCTCCATAACAACCTTTCGGTCGACCGGAATCACTATCGGTGTGATCGTTCTTGACTCCAAGAAAGTGCATGTTATTTTCGGTCGAATCGTGTCGAACACCGGTCGACTGAACTCAACATCTGAAAAGTGCATGTTATTTTCAGCCAACCGGTGTCCAACACCAGTCGACCGAACCTACAAGTCCAAGAGCTCCTGTTAAAATCGGTTGACCAAACTTCTCCACCGGTCGACTGTTTTAACATGTTCCTGCCTACTTAACATATATAAACCAATTTTCAACAATAACCTCGCATGTGAAGAGTAGAATCCATCCAGTGGGCTCTATGTATAAAATTGACAAGTAATTGATTGTTCAATAACAACCAAAGAGACTCACTTGAGTCATGGTAGATTCGGGTCAATTAAATTTTGAACCTAACTCGAACTCTACGAACCAAACTGAAACGCCTTCAAACTTCTTTTCCTTCAGGAAAAAGAACTTGATTTTGCGTTCCTCCTGCTTAATTAATTATTCGGGGCACGTCATTTAATATGATAAATATTTAATAATCATTCGTTTGTAAACAATGATTATCTCACCATGCGTTTTGTGTAACGTATGATGAAATTATTTTTTATATATGTTTGAGAAATATCTTTTATATATACAATACATATGTATGTATGTATACCTTCTGTCGTGCACGAAACCTATAGGCTACTGATTTATAAATATGACGACAGACTAAAGTTAATTTCTTGGATTTTGGAATTGTAAACACGCCAAGAAATAACAAGATGGAATGTAGGATAGATAATTTAAGAACTTTTTAAAATTTTACATTGAAGTTAATTTAGAATAGAAGTAAAATTTTGATAGTGGAATTGTAAAGAACGGAACAGTTGTCAAGCTCAAGTGACGTGGATAACTAACCTGTCTGTTAATGCAGCAAATAAGTAATAGATTAGAAAAACAAACCAACTTTTAATTATTCCTTTTGAATTCTGAGGGTCTACTTGAGATATTCTAAATTACTTTTAAAATTACAGTCAAATATGTTCCTGCAGCACAAGAATGAAAACGTTGTTGTTAAATAGCTTTTAATAAACAACTCTTGTACTTAGCTCTAATATTCCAACATATTAACAATTTAAAAGCCAAGCAAGCTTAGATAACTCAATCCGTTGGGGATTTGGGAGAAATAAAAGACTATTGTTTCTGGGTGATAAAATAATATTTTTATAATATTATTTCAAAAAAATCCAAAAACAATTCAGTAATCAAGAGTTCACAAGTATTGTGAGTTATGCATTAAATTTTGGTTAAATGGTTGTAAACAATGTTATATATAGTGCTTTTGTACAAAATTTTGCTACGAAAATACAAATGAAACACGAAGTTGATACATACATAGAAAATGTCAGACACATATTGAGAGACATTACTCAATTATTTCAATGAAATTCGATTTACCTAGGTTGATAAATCATTCAGATCACTTTTCAAAAAATTAACATTATGTCACAAAAAAGAAAGTGAGAAAATTAAATTAGTTCTGTGTTTCTTCCAATATTGCAGAAATGGATGTAAAGTGGAAAAGTTTATCTTAAATTTTCGAGAATACTTGCAACCATCCTACATCTACAATATGATCTGCAAAACAAACTCCTCCTACTAATATGTTTTGAAAATTGCCTACATATGGTAGTCTACCATGGTCTTTAATTCCATTGAATTTGGTCCCCTGTGATTTTCGTCATTTTCCAAATTTCAACCCTCAAATTTAAATTCCCGACACCACCTCTATCACAGTACACCTGAATACATGTATACAACAAAATACAACATGCTTACACTTAAATAAAAGAATTATACATTAATTACTACAATCAAATACAACATTTTCAGTTCCAAACCCTTCCCCTCCCACTGTTATATAATAACCGTTCCAAACTCAAGTCAAACCAAAAACAGAGCAAAACCAAACCAAAAAATTCCGATTCCTCCATTCCAATGGAAACAACCACCAAATCCTTCCTCCTCTACCTCCTCACCTTCTCCTCTATCTCCATCCTCTCCGCCTTCCTTCTCCCCTCACCTTTCCCCATCGAAAGCCACCACCTCCTCGCCAAACCCCACGTCTGGCCGGTCCGTTCCTCGCCAAGATCCAATCTTTAATGTCATTTCCGGCTAAGTTGGGGGTGTTCTCAAATGGGTCGATCGAGGTTTTGACGTTGGGTTTGGTTTTTTGCAGGAACTTGAGGTGAGCTGGAGGAGTGCTGTGGTCACTATAGTTGGTTTTCTCGGGTCGGCGTTCGGAACGGTCGGGGGGGTTGGTGGAGGAGGGATTTTCATTCCGTTGCTTAATCTTGTTATTGGGTTTGATACCAAATCTTCTGCGGCTTTGTCTAAATGTAACCGTCAGAACATGTTCTGTTTTTGCTGGTTTTGTGTGTTTTTTTGGTTGTGATGTTTTGGTTTGTGATGGTATGAAACGTAACGGTCAAAAATAACTTTTTTTAATGGATGGTAAGATCACATTTTATTAATTAACTAAGAATCAAAGGTTGTTAGAGATAGAATGTGAGCCTGCATCGGAATCATACCTTTCAGTTGATTCTTGATCTTTCTTTTTTTTTGGTTTTGATGTTTTTGGTTCTGTGAAGGTATGAAAATGTAACAATCAAAGATAGCATTTTTTCATAGTTGGTAAGATCTCATTTTATTAATTAATTAAGAACCACAAACTGTTAGGTGGGACGTGAAAACATGTTATGATACATGTGATGTAAACATGTTCTTTTTTTTGCTGGCCTTGTTTTGTTTTTGTTTTTTTTGGGATTTTGATGATTTAGTGTTGGTATAGGTATGATAATATTAATGGGGGCTTCGATGTCATCAGTTTGGTACAATGTGAGGGTTGCTCATCCCACAAAGGATGTGCCGATCATAGACTATGATCTTGCTCTTCTATTCCAGCCCATGCTCATGTTAGGAATCACCATTGGGGTCTCCCTCTGTTATTTTCCCTTATTGGCTCCTTACGGTTCTCATCATAATACTTTTCTTGGGTAAGTTTGTTTTCCTCTTATAGTAACAATTTAGATTAACGTAGTTGATAGATTTTTTGTCTTAAAATAGTCAAAGTTGAGAATTGAATTAAATATCAGGTTGGATGAGCTCTTAAGTAGGATAAAGTAGATATAATTTTTGTAAAAGAAGTCATTTTATTTTAACTTGTGTTTTGTCTTGTGTTCGTTGGTAATTTATTTCAGGAACCTCGTCTAGGTCATTTTTCAGGGGAGTTATGATGTGGAAACAGGAAACTTTATTGAAGGTGACAGAATACAAACATTTAATGTAGATTAAAATATAGAAACTTACATTTACATGATATATATACACCATTTGCTTAGTGTTCTGTTGTAAGTATTGTTTTTGGATTCTTAAGCAATAACTGTTTTTTAACAGAAGGAAGTTGAGAAAAGAGAACAACTCATTTCCAACAGCAATAATGAAGAAGGTATGCACAGATTTTACACCACAAACAAGTGTTGAACGTAGTCAGGACAAAAGTTTAATTGGACACATGCCATTAACAACTACTATTTTGATTCCATTCTTCAGTGCTACTTGATGCTGAGTATGAGTCATTACAACCTCGACAAGAAAAATCAGGATTTGTAAGTAAATTCTTATTAAATCACTTGCATCTAAAAGATTGTCAATTGTCACTCACGTGGTCCTTGAAATGTTTAACTTGTTTGCTCCTTGAAGGAACTTATGTGTTTGAACATAAGATGGAGAGGACTTTTGGTTCTCATGGGAGTTTGGTTCTCTTTCCTACTCCTCCAAATAATCAAGGCAATTATTTTTCTTTCAAGACTCCACTTCTACTTTTTTTCCTCTTCTTTTGCTTATTTTGGTGCAACGTGTGATGTCCAACAGAACAATGCAAAAGTCTGCGGTCCAGTTTTCTGGGTCTTAAACCTTTTACAGGTACGTTTTTTTCTCAGACAAGATCCTCTGTTAAACACCCTTGAGCATGTCAATTTGTCGTGATAGTGTCAGTGTCTTTTTCATGTTAGACAGTATTTACTTTGGTTAAACAAGCTGTGTCTACTGTGTCAAGTAGAATTTGACAAAAAAGCAGCACATTCTTAGCATGATATATTATTGTTTTGATAACCATAAACTGTTCTAATCCCTCGTTAGGAATTAAACCCACGAAATCAGGGTTGGAGGCATGGGTTTTGGTGTGCTTGCATGGGGAAGAGAAGAGAGATGATGAGGATAGGGTTTAGGTAGGGGTCGGTCACTGTAGCATCTTGGTTTTGGTGTTTTATAAGCAAACTAACCCATTTCTCTCCCTTGTTTTGATCCATTCCGTTCCACCCCCAAAACCTCACCCATTTTCCCTTGCTTCCGGCGGACCAGAAGGAGGTCAGGAGCTCCGACGACGCGGAGAAGAAACACCGTAGGAGGGAGCTCAAGGAAAGAAGAAGCTAAAATCGCCGAGGAGAAGGAGGAGCTCGCCGGCGCGCATCTCTCCACGGTGAAAGGTATGCCAAGTCTTCATAGTAACTCCCTAAGAGGTGTGGGAGTGTAGGGGGGGGGGGGGGGGGGCGTTGGTGTTGTTTCCCTGGCGAAACCCGACTGGACAGATGTTGAAAACGCTCTGTTCGGTCGACCGATTGAGAGTTTGGTCGACCGAAGAGCGTCTAGATGATGCATGTCCAGAAGGGAAATGTATGTTTCGGTCGACCGGTGGTTGGGTCGGTCGACCGAGTTTAGTGAATATTAACTTACTGCCCGAAAACGGTCGAACGACGTCTGTGTGACGGTCGACCGTTTATGCCAAATTTTAGCGGGAATCTAAGGGTTATATTAGCCGGTCGACCGGTGGTTATTCGGTCGACCGAATCCCAGTAGATAGTTTAGAAAGACCTTCGGCCGACCGAGTGTGTGTCTCGGTCGACCGAACTTCGCAAAGTCGGTCAAGAGCGTTGACCATCTAAACGGTCGACCGCTCGTTGTGATCCGGTCGACCGACCGCGTGCAGTTTTCCTGCAGTGAAGTGTTTGTTAATTCGGTCGACCGGAAGAGTTTCGGTCGACCAAATACGATGGGCAGCATTCAGACAGGCTTTCTTATCGGTTGAACGGACCCTGGTTCGACCGACTAGATATATATGTATATAAATGTTTAGCGTAGACCTTCCAAACGGTCGACCGCTAGTTTGATCTTGTTCGACCGGTGGGTCGAATTATCATTGGTGGATTTCGCTTTCGACGAGGGCGATTTCAGTTGGACCCCTTGAGCTTGTGCGGCAGAGGGATGCCTTCCATGCCTGTGTGGGTGTGACACACCTTCTTCCTTGTGTAGGGAGGGGATGCACTTTCCGTGTGTCGGAGAGCGAGGTCCCTTGTGCCTGTGCGGCAGAGGGACGCCTTCTTCCTTGTGTATGGAGGGGATGCACTTTCCGTGTGTCGGAGAGCGAGGTCCTTTGTGCCTGTGCGGCAGAGGGACGCCTTCTTCCTTGTGTAGGGAGGGGATGCACTTTCCTTGTGTAGGAGAGCGATGGGCAGTCTGTGGGCCCGAGGCGGTTTTGCATTGCATGTGCATTCTTGACTTTTCATCTTTTTCTGTTTATGATAGGAGATGTTGGCATACGGGGTTCCTTGCGGGAACTCAGGTGGATTTTGTGTTTCATTTTCAGGGAGCGGGCAGTCGTAGGTTGGTGGTGACCGAGGAGAGTACCTCCGGGATTGGGTCATGTCGTCTTATCATTTTTGTAGAGGTAGTGATTACAGTAGTTATGTATTAGACATGTAATCACTCTTTTGACACTTTGTATTATGACTTCCACGTGAAGATATTTTATATATATGTATTCAGTTGACTTTTCTAGTGACGTGTCCTTGTTGACCGTTGACGGTCGTATGTTTATGTTTTAAATTTGAAAATTTTCTTTCGCTCTTCCAGGACGTTACATAAACAGCTTGAACAACCACTTTCATCATGTATAAAACATTTCATTAGCTTACATAAGTTGCTTAACAGTGTTCATTTTTACGTCCAAATTCAAGGAATCATGTGCTACCATGTCAAATCATGTCATATTTATTTTCACATCAATTCTTTACAGGTACTCGTGTTAATCAACTACAACAAATTAAGTTGTCAAAACAAATAATATTGTCAAGTTGTATCTAGATCGCATCGTCATTATTTCATGGTGGTCGCTTATTGTTATCTCATCGTGTTAGGAAATCAAAAATGTATAGACACAAGTACTGAAACTATTTATCTGTATCAACATGTTTTAACTCAAACAGTTCCCAGTGGCCATATCTGTGTTTGTGTGGGAGGCAATGAAGCTTCACAGGGATAGCAAGAAGAGGAGAGTATGTAGGAACTGGGATTCAGTCTGTGAGGCCTCCATAGAGTGGAACATAACACAAATCTGTTTTTGTGTGGTCTTCTTGGTGGCACTGTTGGTGGTCTTTTGGGCTCTGGTGGTGGCTTCATACTTGGTCCACTTCTGCTTGAGATTGGTGTCATTCCTCAGGTAATTAACCACCTTCTGTTTCTCTCCATGTGTTCATGTCAGGTTGCAATGTTGATACACCGGAGAAGAAGGTGGACCTGGCCACCTATGTGCTGAGAGGAGCTGCAGCGAACTGGTGGAGGTCGACTTCAGCAGTTTTGTTCGCCGGCCGAGAGGATGTGGCATGGGAGGAGTTCGTTGAGGAGTTCAACGAGCAGTACTTTCCGGAGCACGTGCGAGACAGGAAGAGGGAGGAGTTCCTGGCCCTGGAGCAGAGGAGCATGACACTGGAGGAGTACATTGGGAAGTTTAACGCCCTTGAGCGTTAATGTCCAGAGATCTTCGTCACCCAGGCGCAGAGGTCGATGAAGTTTGTCAGGGGACTCCAGAAGCAGCTGAGGACCCGAGTGCTGTCGAGCATGCCGTGCACCTTAGCGGATGCTGTGAGGAGTGCCACGATTATGGAGAGGGACTACCGGGAGAATTACCAGGATGAGGGGAGACCAGTCGGGGGTTCCTCAGGGAGGTCAGGAGGGCAGAGTCCGGGGAATCCGGGTAAGAAGCCCCGGATCGAGGCAGCAGGGGCGCCGCAACCAGAGGCGTGCAGGAGCTGTGAAAGAGTGCACACTGGGCGCTGTTTTGGGTCGGGTACTTGTCATTATTGTGGTCAGCTGGGCCACTTTGTCAGGAATTGCCCTAGCAAGGGTGCTGGACCGAGCAGACCTCCGGGACTTCCGATTGCCAGTGGAGGCGGAGCTAGAAGACTTGCAGCACCTCAGCAGGGTCAGCGCACTGGACGAGTCTTCACTATCCAGGCGGAGGAGGCGAGGGACGCCAGCACTGTCGTGGAAGGTACACTTCTTGTGGCAGGTTTAGAAGCTAGGGTGCTTTTTGATTGTGGCGCGACACACTCGTTTATCTCGGAGCGATTTGCGGGAGTGTTGGGTTATACCCTTGCGACGTTGACTGCCACTTTGGAGGTCAGCACACCCCTGGGTCTGGTGGGCACTGTGGGGAGCTTCGTCCCCGGCGCCACGATTCTTTCGGGAGACCAAGATTTTCCGGCAGATCTGGTCTTGCTACCGATGGAGGACTTCGACGTTATTCTTGGGATGGACTGGCTGTCCCAGCATGATGTGCGTGTCCTTTGCCGTGAGAGGAAGGTTTTGATTCCGAGGAAGGGGTTGCCTGATATCATGATTAGAGGAGTCAGGAATAGAGGGGGCCGCATTGTGGTGTCAGCTTTGAGGGCCCAGAAGTTGATGCAGCAGGGTTGCAGAGCATTCCTAGCGACGCTGGTTGTTCCAAAGGCTGAGTCACTGAGGTTGGACGAGATAAATGTGGTGCGGGAGTTTACAGAGGTGTTTCCAAATGATATCCCAGGATTGCCACCTCCGCGTGAGATGGAGTTTTGCATTGAGCTGGCAGCAAACACCTCACCACAGTCGAAAGCCCCGTACAGGATGGCGCCCGCAGAGTTGGCAGAGTTGAAGAAGCAGTTACAGGAGCTGATGGAGGCTGGTTTCATCAGACCGAGTGTCTCACCTTGGGGGGCGCCAGTGTTGTTTGTGAAGAAGAAGGACGGGTCATTGCGGATGTGCATTGACTATAGGATGTTGAACAAGGTCACCATCAAGAATAGGTATCCCCTACCTAGGATTGAGGACCTGTTCGATCAGTTGCAGTCAGCGAAGGTCTTCTCTAAGATAGACCTACGTTCAGGACCAGATATGGGCACTATGAGTTCTTGGTGATGCCTTTTGGGTTGACGAACGCTCCGACAGCTTTCATGGATCTGATGAACCGGACGTTCAGGCAGTACTTGGATAGTTGTGTCGTTGTCTTTGTGGATGATATCCTGATCTACTCACCCGATGTGGAGCAGCACAGAGAGCACTTGCGGATAATACTTAGCATTTTGAGAGACCAGAGGTTGTATGCTAAGTTCTCGAAGTGCGAATTCTGGTTGGACAGAGTCGCATTTCTTGGTCACATTGTTTCTGCGGAGGGTATTTCGGTGGATCCGGCGAAGGTAGAGGCATTGACTGAGTGGAGAGCCCCTACGAGCGTGACAGAGATCAGAAGATTTGTTGGATTGGCGGGTTACTATCGTCTCTTCATCAATGACTTCTCGAGGTTAGCTAAACAACTGACTGCCCTGACGTAGAAGGGAGTCACTTTTGTTTGGTCCCAGAAGTGCGAGGATAACTTTCAGGAGCTGAAGAGACGACTGACGACAGCTCCAGTTTTGACTCTGCCGAGCGGCACAGGAGGTTTTGTGGTCTACAGTGACGCGTCAGGCGTTGGTTTGGGTTGCGTGTTGATGCAGCACGAGAGGGTGATTGCATACGCTTCGAGGCAGCTGAAGACTCATGAGAAGAATTACCCGACGCATGACTTGGTGTTGGCAGCCGTTGTGCACGCATTGAAGACATGGAGACACTACCTGTATGGCGAGCAGTTCGAGGTATTCACCGACCACCAGAGTCTGAAGTACCTCTTCTCCCAAAAGGAGTTGAATATGAGACAACGTCGTTGGTTGGAGTTCATTAAGGACTACGATTTCACCATCTCCTACCACCCGGGGAAGGCGAATTCAGTTGCAGACGCCTTGAGTAGGAGAGTGGAGGTATCAGTTGCAGGCTTGTGCCTTCAGGAATGGAGACTGCTTGAGTCTTTGGCAGAGTGGAGGTCGTTCACTAGAGACTCTGAGGGAGCAGTGTTAGCTGGGTTGCGGAGGGAGCCACAAACAGTCTCACAGGTAGTGCAGGCGCAGCGTGAGGATGATGAGTTGGCCAGTTTGCTGGAGTTGACTGCCAGAGGGGGGTCAAATTTCAGTGTTGGGGTCGATGGAGGTCTGAGATTCAGAGGGCGGATCTGGGTGCCGACGGTTGAGGGGATGAGAGATGACCTCATGGAGGAGGCACACCGAGCGAAGTACACCATCCATCCAGGGAGCACGAAGATGTATAAGGACCTGCAGCGGAACTTCTGGTGGAGAGGCATGAAGAAGGACATTGCAGAGTTTGTGAGTCGGTGCTTGGTCTGTCAGCAGGTGAAGATTGAGCACCAGAGGCCAGCTGGGCCTATGCAGAGTATCGAGCTTCCAGAGTGGAAGTGGGAGCACGTAACGATGGACTTCGTTACGGGGCTACCGAAGACGAGGCGGTTCCATGACGCGATTTGGGTGATAGTCGATAGACTGACCAAGTCGGCGCACTTCCTGGCCATTAGGACCACCTTGCCTTTGGAGAGTCTGGCGAAGCTGTATGTAAAGGAGATCGTCAGATTGCACGGAGTACCGGTCAGCATCATCTCTGACAGAGATCCGAGGTTCACATCCAGATTTTGGGGGAGTCTGCAGCAGGCACTGGGGACACGTCTGAGGTTCATTACAGTTTTTCACCCTCAGACAGACGGTCAGTCAGAGAGGACTATCCAGACTTTGGAGGATATGCTGAGGGCTTGCACGCTGGACTGGGCCGGACACTGGGATGAGCATCTACCTCTGATTGAGTTCGCCTACAACAACAGATATCATGCTAGTATTGGGATGACACCGTATGAGGCATTGTACGGGAGGCCATGCAGATCACCGGTATGCTGGAGTGACGTAGGTGAGAGGCAGTTAGTGGGCCGGAGCTTGTGCAGATGTACGCAGAGAAGGTTGACCTGATCAGGAGGAGGTTGGCTACAGCACAGAGCAGCCAGAAGAGTTATGTTGACCGACGTAGACGGACTTTGAGCTTCGAGGTTGGAGATCATGTCTTCCTGAAGATTTCACCAGCTCGGGGAGTGATGAGGTTCAGGAAGAAGGGAAAGCTCAGTCCGAGGTATGTCGGACCTTTTGAGATCTTGGACCGTGTCGGGGAGGTCGCCTACAGAGTTGCTTTGCCACCACAGTTCTCTGGCCTTCACAACGTCTTCCATGTTTCTATGTTGAGGAAGTACGTTGCAGACCCGACACACATGATAGAGATTGCAGTACCTGAGATTCGGCAGGACTTGTCACTTGAGGAGAGGCCAGTTGAGATCATCGACCGGATGGACCATCAGCTCAGGAGGAGGATCATTCCGATGGTGAAGGTCAGATGACAGCATCATAGTGAGCGCGAGGTCACCTGGGAGATCGAGGAAGAAGTTCGGAAGCAGTATCCAGAGCTTTTCGGTAAGTTACTTTTCTGATTTCGGGGTGAAATTCTTTTAAGGAGGGTGGATTGTTATGATCTAATCCCTCATTAGGGATTAAACCCACGAAATTAGGGTTGGAGGCATGGGTTTTGGTGTGCTTGCATGGGGAAGAGAAGAGAGATGATGAGGATAAGGTTTAGGTGGGGGTCGGTCACTGTAGCATCTTGGTTTTGGTGTCTTATAAGCAAACTAACCCATTTCTCTCCCTTGTTTTGATCCATTCCGTTCCACCCCAAAACCTCACCCATTTTCCCTTGCTTCTGACGGACCAGAAGGAGGTCAGGAGCTCTGGCGACGCGAAGAAGAAACACCGTAGGAGGGAGCTCGAGGAAATAAGAAGCTAGAATCGCCGAGGAGAAGGAGGAGCTTGCCGACGCGCATCTCTCCACGGTGAAAGGTATGCCAAGTCTTCATAGTAACTCCCCAAGAGGTGTGGGAGTGTAGGGGGTGGCGTTGGTGTTGTTTCCCCGGCGAAACCCGACTGGACAGATGTTGAAGACGCTCTGTTCGGTCGACCGATTGAGAGTTCGGTCGACCGAAGAGCGTCTAGATGATGTCTGTCCAGAAGGGAAATGTATGTTTCGGTCGACCGGTGGTTGGGTCGGTCGACTGAGTTTAGTGAATATTAACTTATTGCCCGAAAACGGTCGAACGACGTCTGTGTGACGGTCGACCGTTTATGCCAAATTTTAGCGGGAATCTAAGGGTTATATTAGTCAGTCGACCGGTGGTTATTCGGTCGACCGAATCCTAGTAGATAGGTTAGACAGACCTTCGGCCGACCGAGTGTGTGTCTCGGTCGACCGAACTGCGCAAAGTCGGTCAAGAGCGTTGACCATCTAAACGGTCGACCGCTCGTTGTGATCCGGTCGACCGACCACGTGCAGTTTTCCTGCAGTGAAGTGCTTGTTGATCCGGTCGACCGAATACAGTGGACAGGATTTAGGCAGGCTTTCTTATCGGTTGAACGGACCCTGGTTCGACCGACTAGATATATATATGTATATAAATGTTTAGCGTAGACCTTCCAAACGGTCGACCGCTAGTTTGATCTTGTTCGACCGGTGGGTCGAATTATCATTGGTGGATTTCACTTTCGACGAGGGCGATTTCAGTTGGACCCCTTGAGCTTGTGCGGCAGAGGGATGTCTTCCATGCCTGTGTGGGTGGGACACGACTTCTTCCTTGTGTAGGGAGGGGATGCACTTTCCGTGTGTCGGAGAGCGAGGTCCCTTGTGCATGTGCGGCAGAGGGACGCCTTCTTCCTTGTGTAGGGAGGGGATGCACTTTCCGTGTGTCGGAGAGCGAGGTCATTTGTGCCTGTGCGGCAGAGGGACGCCTTCTTCCTTGTGTAGGGAGGGGATGCACTTTCCTTGTGTAGGAGAGCGATGGGCAGTCTGTGGGCCCGGGGCGGTTTTGCATTGCATGTGCATTCTTGGCTTTTCATCTTTTTCTGTTTATGATAGGAGATGTTGGCATACGGGGTTCCTTGCGGGAACTCAGGCGGATTTTGTGTTTCATTTTCAGGGTGCGGGCAGTCGTAGGTTGGTGGTGACCGAGGGGAGTACCTCCGGGATTGGGTCATGTCGTCTTATCGTTTTTGTAGAGGTAGTGATTACAGTAGTTATGTATTAGACATGTAATCACTCTTTTGACACTTTGTATTATGACTTCCACGTGAAGATATTTTATATATATGTATTCAGTTGACTTTTCTAGTGACGTGTCCTTGTTGACCGTTGACGGTCGTATGTTTATGTTTTAAATTTGAAAAATTTCTTTCGCTCTTCCAGGACGATACATAAACAGCTTGAATAACCACTTTCATCATGTATAAAACAATTCATTAGCTTACATAAGTTGCTTAACAGTGTTCATTTTTACGTCCAAATTCAAGGAATCATGTGCTACCATGTCAAATCATGTCATATTTATTTTCACATCAATTCTTTACAGGTACTCGTGTTAATCAACTACAACAAATTAAGTTGTCAAAACAAATAATATTGTCAAGTTGTATCTAGATCGCATCGTCGTTATTTCATGGTGGTCGCTTATTGTTATCTCATCGTGTTAGGAAATAAAAAATGTATAGACACAAGTACTGAAACTATTTATCTGTATCAACATGTTTTAACTCAAACAGTTCACAGTGGCCATATCTGTGTTTGTGTGGGAGGCAATGAAGCTTCACAGGGATAGCAAGAAGAGGAGAGTACGTAGGAACTGGGATTCAGTCTGTGAGGCCTCCATAGAGTGGAACATAACACAAATCTGTTTTTGTGTGGTCTTCTTGGTGGCACTGTTGGTGGTCTTTTGGGCTCTGGTGGTGGCTTCATACTTGGTCCACTTCTGCTTGAGATTGGTGTCATTCCTCAGGTAATTAACCACCTTCTGTTTCTCTCCATGTGTTCATGTCAGGTTGCAATGTGGATACACTTCAATATTGGTTTTGCAACATGTCAGTCTGAATTTTGCATGCTGTCATGGTCATAAAAGAATTTCCTTTTTCAGAAATCAGCCAATGCGTTCCCTGGCTCATTTTAGATAATGTGGAGTGTTTGGCAATTGTTCAGAAGATCGACTTCAGTAGATCAAATGTTGTAACTCCTCCACACAACAGAAAATTTTAAATTTTTATAACACACAATCAACAGAGGATATTACGCAAATAAGGAATACAAGTGCACCAACATATATATAATATATATTTGAACATCAGAGTATTTCAAAAGTTGTGATTACATCAAAAGACTATACCACGGAAGCAGTAATAACTCGACCTCAACTGAGAGAAAGCTGGATCCGGTAGCGGTGCTCCTCTCCTCGGTCACCAGCCTCTATCGCCGATCACGACCTGAAAGTAAACATGCAACAATGCCTAAGTTTCCAGAAGGAAACCTCGTATGTCAAACTCTATAATGCGGAAATGAAAACACTCTAGCATGTAGTTCTACTAACAAGAAAAACATCTCAGACAGGCTGGGCTCCAGTGCTCTTTCACCCAACCACAGCACACACCACCGTCACGGGGCTCCAGGGCTTTTTCACCCAACCACCGCAACACACACTCGTCGCCAAGCTGGGCTCCAGGTCTTTTTCAACCAACCGCAACTACCACGACACGACCAAGGGCTCCAGGTCTTTTTCAACCAACCCAAACGTCCAAGGGCTCCAGGTATTTTTCAACCAACCCCTACATGCGGTCCCTGCTCAGGCTTCAGGCCTTTTTCAGCCAATCTGAACGCACTACGGAGCTCCAGGTCTTTTTCAACCAACCCCGCACAGACTAGCTGGGTTCCAGGTCTCTTTCAACCAACCGCAGCTCTCACACAGTTACGGAACTCAGGTCTCTTTCAACCAACCACCGCAACACCACATTCTAAGCTGGGCTCCAGGCCTTTTTCAGCCAACCCAAGCTCTCACACAGTTACGGGGCTCCAAGTCTTTTTCAACTAACCACCGCAACACTCGTGCACCCAAGCACACTCGCCGGAAGAACATTGGCACCACAACTCGCCCCACACGGACGACCACAACAACCACACCTCCATAGTGCAAAACTGGAGACAAACGGTCGACCGAACCAAAAGTCTCGGTCGACCGAATCAAGCAAATATAGGGCAATCGCATCGACCGGCACTCCATCGGTCGATCGATTCCCACCAACCGCACTCGTTCGGTCGAACCAAAGTCAAGGGACGGTCGACCGTTTAGATGGTCAACTCCCAGGTTCAACGAACAAAACGACCAATCGGTCGAACGACAAAGGGGCCCCGTTCGACCGAAAGTCACCAGGGACAAATCCCACAATCTCCACAACGAATTCGGTCGAACCCCCGAGCACTCTCGGTCGACCGAATTCCACCAGGGAATTTCCCCAACTCTCACCACTAATCCGGTCGAACGCCCGAGCACTCTCGGTCGACCGAATTCGTCCAGAGCATTCCCCCACACTTCTCAACATATCCGGTCGACCGAACCGACCACTATTCCCACTTAAGTCAAGGTCGACCTAAAGTCAACGAGCGGTCGACCGTTTAGATGGTCAACGACCCCAACCGACCTATGACAGTGCACACGGTCGAACGACAAAGGGAACCCGTTCGACCGAAACTCACCAGGCTTGCCTCCCACGCACAATCGGTCGACCACCCCTGGGGCATCGTTAGACCGATGTGAGGCAGAAACCAAATTCTCTTCACGAACGGTCGACCGTTTGCACCAACCGGTCGACCGTTGGGCAGTGAAATATGCCGCACGTTTACTTGCGACGAGCCGGAAGGCCTACTGTCGACCTCCAAATACTCACACTACTTAAGTGAGCGAGCTTGACATACCGGAAGGTTTGAAGAAACCTTTGAAGAACCACAACGACGCCTCCACGAGCACGCCTCCCAAAATCACGATCCGTCGACGAATCCCTCGCTCGAACGACAATCAACACCTCCTCGACGATCCACAACCACCACTCCACCTTCGACAACCTCCACCAACCACCCACGACCACAGAAACACGAGTGAGGTAGAGAGAGAGGGTAAACCAAACGCTGCGAAAAGGGTTGAGAACACAACACTCACCTCAACTTGCAATCCACGCCTGAGGCTCCCCTTCGCCGGAGCACGCCACCACCACGTCGGAGCTCAACTTCTCGTCGGGGTACATTGTGGGAGAGAGAGAGAGACGTGAGCAACTGAGAGAGAGAGAGGGAGAGGGAAATACCAATAAATATCTCTTACCCCTTCAATCCCAACCATCCATTCCAATCCATTCCATCTCCACCACTCATCCAACACACTCCATCTCAGCCCTCCAAATCCATCACCCTTCAATCTCAGCCGTCCATCTCTATCTCCTCCTAATTACCACCTAAACACAACAATAAACACTCAATTAGGATTAGGATTAGGATAGGATCCTACACATGTTGTTTGGTGGTTTGTTATTTAGGCTTTTCTTTGAGTCGTCAAACTTTGAGTCTGCAACAACTTAAGTCTACCCATGTGAATGATTCTTAGCTATTGGTTAGAGAGTTGCATAACAAAATCACCCTATGATTTGTGCCCACTGCCTGTAGTGGTCCTGCTTGGTAAGGCATGTGTTTTCCAAACTGGCTAATGTCATGTTGGTTAAAATAGTATTATGGAATGATTTTCGACCATTTGATGATTCAAACAATTCTATGAATTGGATAGAACTGAACTTCTGTTTAATCAGACTTTGTTGTTGTTGCTGAACTTGTACAGGTCGCAAGCGCAACAGCGACGTTCGTAATGATGTTCTCGGCATCTCTATCAGTCGTAGAGTTCTACTTCCTCAACAGATTCCCAATTCCCTATGGTACCCTCAATTCATCTAACATCAAGATTCAAAACACCAGAACTACTATGATTTTGAGACATAATTAAAACAGGAATTCGGCAAGCACTAATTATGCAAATCTTAATCATATTCTATTTTTGTATGACAGCTGTTTATTTGATGAGTCTGTCCATGTTGGCTGGATTCTGGGGGCAATGCTTTGTGAGGAAACTAGTGGTAGTGTTGAAAAGAGCTTCACTTATTGTCTTCATTCTTTCCTCTGTCATTTTTGCCAGTGCTCTAACAATGGGTATCTATCTAAACAAAAAACACTCAAAATAAAACTAAAATTTACTTATCACTTACATGTTTTGGTTTTATTTTTCAGGTGTCATTGGTGTTCAGAGTAGCATAAGCATGATCAAACATCATGAGTACATGGGTTTTTTAAGCTTCTGTGAAAGCTCATAGCACATTTGATGTTACTTAGTAGTGGTCTTACATTTTTTTGAGGTGTCGGTCAATGTTTAATTGACTTTAATCCTCCAATTAATGATTTGGATTGGTGTGTTAGCTCCTCCCTTTCTAACCTCCTTTTGGCAATTAGGAAATATAATTTTTTTTCATTTTGTGTTATGTCTTATGGTCAAATTTTTATTTCCAATGCAAATTTGGAAACTACTTGTCAAAAAGACTAAATGAGCATTGTTTTCTCCTCCATTTCTTTTCTTGGCTTAAGGTGTGGTTTTTTGTTTTCCAGCAATTATTGTTTTGAAAGCAC
Organism: Triglochin maritima; assembly: GCA_963682175.1. Classification (NCBI taxonomy): domain Eukaryota; kingdom Viridiplantae; phylum Streptophyta; class Magnoliopsida; order Alismatales; family Juncaginaceae; genus Triglochin; species Triglochin maritima. The sequence continues at coordinate 2,397,839 of OY821784.1, forward strand.
TGTTCGAATTATTTGTCAATGAAGACTACATGATGAGAATATTCCATTTCCAATTAGAAACAATGCCAAGTTGTTTGTGGTGATTCCTTTGTAGGCTCTAATTTTCAATGCCAAATTATAGGTCAAAAAAGACTGCGGATGCTTGCCAAGAGAATCTTTGATATTTTTGTTGCTAATTAAGAAAACATTGCATACCATCTTGAAGTTCCATGCCCATCAAAACTTTATATGTATAATTTGTTTGCACATTTGAAGTGGTTTGGTCATTTCATTTTTTTTATCATCGTCAAAACTGAATTGTTATTCGTCGCTGGAAAATACTTAAATCGTCCATACGAATTACCATTTTGTCTTTCTCTCATTTCTACTCATATATTTCGACACTTAACTCTCCTACCACCCCTCTCTCTTCATCTCCTCTCGTAATCATAAAAAACAATGTTTCGGATGTCAGGAAATGAGTCAACAGACGTCCATGTGTACTCGAATCTGGTAAAATGTCACAACTTCTTCTTTTTTTTAAATAAAAAATACACGGTGTGTTATCTCAAATTATTTCAGGTTTCGTTCCAACTTTTTTCGTATTAATATGGTGGATTACGATGAGTTTTTTTTGTAAGTCGTGAAGTTTTACCAAATACGACATCGACGGGTCGGTCGGGGGTCTCGCTCCTCAGTGAGAGAGCGGCATTCCACCTCGCTGGTGAGGTGACGGGGGTGGCAAGGGAGCAATGACTTCTCGAAATTTTTTGGATCTTGAAATGTTGGATCTGAAATTTTTTGAATCTTCATCACTTGCAAAAAAAACTTATTGTAATCCAACATGTTATCACTGAAAAATTGCAACTGAACCTCAAATAATTTGAGATAATACACCGTATAAATTTAAGAATTTTTTTTGGACGGGCGTCTTAACCAGACCCCCCAAATGGGGGAGGCATCTTAAACAAACGCCCCCTAATGGGGGGCATTTTACCCAGACGTCCAACCCAATTTTTTTTTGTTAGGCTTACTTTACCGAATCCAGGCGCTTCGCTAGACATTTTCGTGGTGTTAGTACTGGGAAAATGAGGAAAACGTAGGCAGAAACCTTATTTGAAGAGACGGGATGAAATGAGTATGAAATGAATTGTGAAAGGTAAAATGGTAATTGTTGGGACGATTTAAGTAGTTTTTCGACGACAAATAATATTCTTATTTTATTGAAACTTTATAAGTTAAAGATATATGAATATCTCCAATACGAGAAAATAGTCTTGCAAAGCCCACCGACAAGAACGAACCCAACCGAAACCAAACCAAACCAGATCCGCCCCACCCCGCCCAGTACCTAGCTTTAAATGTTTGATTCGTCCAAATACGTCTAGGGATGGATTTCAGGCCTAGTCTGATTCGAAAATTGAGTTAAAGTTTCGAGCCCGAGCCGGACAATATGACCCTGAGATCGGGTCCTCTCTTCCCCTCTTTGGCCATTCCCACAACCAACTCCCTCTTATGGCGCGCCTCCTCCGCTCCGCCGCCGCTGCTGCCACTCGCCGATTCTCCACCACCACCCCCATCTTCCCCCCTCCACCCCGCTCCCATCCCGATCCGGGCTCCCGCGGCGTCCAGTGGGTCTTCCTCGGCTGTCCCGGCGTCGGGAAGGGCACCTACGCTAGTCGCCTCTCGAAGCGACTCGCCGTTCCCCACATCGCCACCGGAGATCTCGTCCGGGACGAGCTCCGCTCCTCTGGTCCCCTCGCCAAGCAGGTAAGAATTTTAAGCTTTTTTTCCTTTTTTGTTTTTGGTAAAATTTGGATCTTTCTGGGTTTGGATGTGAAGACTGAAATGGGAGGCCGATCTGTTTAACGATAACCGAAACTCGCAGGATTGGTCGGTTGTTGCTCATTGTTGTAAACTTGTAATAGTTAAGAGTTTCGTGCAGATCGGAATGGAATTGAAGACAGATTTGTTTAATAATGATAGCCGAAATTTGCAGGAAGGTGTAAATTTTAGATATTTTAGGAAGTGATTCGTCGGTTGTTGCAATTCATTGTAAAAGGTTGGGCTTTTGTGAAGATTGGAGTAGAAGAGAGAAATGGGAAGTGGTTTTGTTTAACGATAGCTGAAGAAATTCGCAGGATGGTGTGAATTTTAGAATTTAGATCTTTTAGGAAGTGATTTGTCGGTTGTGCTGTTTGTTGTTAAAGGTGAGGCTTTTCGTGGAGGTTTGAGTGGAAGACTGAAATGGGGCGGATCTGTTTAACGAGAGCCAAAAATCGCATAATGGTGTAAAATTTAGCTCTTCTAGGTAGTGATTGGTCGGTTGTTGCTCATTGTTGTAAAAGTTGGGGCTTTGTGGAGATCGGAGTGGAAGAGTGGAATTGAAGGTGGATTTGTTTAATAATGATAGCCGAAATTTGCAGGAAGGTGTAAAATTTGAATCTTATAGGTAGTGATTTGTTGGTGGTTGTTATTACCTATAAAAGGTGGGCCTTTTGTGAAGATTTGAGTGGAATAGAGAAATGGGTGTGGATCTGTTTGACAGTACCTGAAAGGCGTAGGATGATTTGAAAATTAGATCTTTTAGGTAGTAATTTGTCGGTTGTTGCTGTTTGTTGTAAATGATGGTGCCTTTTGTGGAGGTTTTAGTGGAAGAGTGAGAAGGGAGGGAGATCTGTAATTCTGTTTAGCAGTAGCTGAATTTTGCAGGATGGTTTGAAGTTTAAATTTTTTGACATTTCCACTGTGTCAAAGATTAAGTTGTTTTGATATTTGGAGCATCATGGACTATATCAAATGGCTATTTAAACGATCTGCATTTCTTTTATTGTGGAATCGCAGATGGTCAGTTGCATTTGCATCATTTGGGTCAATTGGAAACAACCTCACTGTTTTACAGTGGTAGGGTTGCGTACGTCCGACCCCTCCTTACCTCGCTTAGGCGGGAGCCTCTTCTTGAGGTATTGGGGTTATGTTGATGATGTTGATGTTTGAAGTTTAAATTTTTTAGGTTGATTGGTCGGTGGTTGCTCATCGTTAGTTGGGTTTTTTTGTGGAGATTTGAGTGGAAGAGTGAAGGAGTCGGATCTGCTGGAAATAGATTGTTTGCTTGAGGAATCGTATGCAGATCAGTTACATGTATTGGGTTGTGAATAGCACCTTGACGAGCCGCAATTCTTAAGGTTGGTGTAAAGTTTAGCTCATTGTGGACCTATATGCGGAGTTTGGAGATGGATTTGTTGGTCACTTGATTGTTTGCTCCTAGTTGTTAAGCTTTTGCCTTTTTATTTGAACTGTTGAGTTGGAGTAATATAACGTGGGTTAAGTTTGTTGGAATGGATAGTTTATGGAGAGGAAATGTGGATCACCTTGTAAATGTGTGGATGTTGAAGACTGTGGTGTGGACCAGCCACATTGTGCAGGATAAGTGTGGAGTTTTGATCTTTGAGGTGGTCTAGAAGTTTTGGGGATCGTTTTGTTGTTGTTGCTTCTAAATTTCTGATTATTGAAGTTTGGGACTACGGGTTTGTATCCCAAAATGAAACAATGTTGCTGAAAGACCTAGACTTTTATAACCGCCTGGAATGACCCTCTTTCTTCAACAAAAACAAAATCTTTAATCTCAAACTAGTTGGGATGGGCTAGAAATGTAACTCAACAAGGATCATGGTTCAAGCATGTGAATCGTCTTCTTCCATGCACTCTCATCCAACCATTTTTCTTCAAATAATGGAAAATTTTCAGAATTGGTGGTTATAGAGATCAAGGAGCCTTTTTGACATGTGTATACACATTGGCATTTGGTTTCACCGTAGCTTTTACGCGTCTTTCCAAATTTTCCATCATGTAACTTGCAATGTATGTCGCCCATTGGATGATTACCCAATAGGATTTTGTTGGATCTGTGTACCAGTATTCCATAGGGGCAAATGTGCAATTTAATAAACTCTGATTAAATGATTTAGATAATTTCAAAAAAAACTAAAAATATAGTTGATGACAACACAATCTGACCAGTTTAATCCACCTGTAGAACCAGTGACCCATTGAGGCCTGGCCTATTTAATTTTTTATCTGGGTTTCAATTCCTTGATGAAAGGAGAAAATAGGAACATAGGTCTATATATACAAACCCAAGGAACCATTTCGCTATCTCCTTAATTTTTGGTCAGATCGCCACTTTCTTAAAGAAACATACTCTCTCCAACTTCATTCTGGAGGTTTTGTACACGTACAATTTCAGTTTGAAGTTCTTCTTAGTTAGTCAACTGTTTTGTTTATTTTAATCTAAGCTTTTGGTTATATCCTGTAGGTAATTTGCTTCTCGCCTAAAAACCAAACTGCTTTGTGTTTTTTGCTTTGATATTACCCTCCAACTTATGTTGCTTATTTTGTATCGTGTGTTACCTTTTCTAATGTGGAAAAAGAAATTTCCTCAGTCTCTGGTTGGAGCTGTAGGAGGAATTCAAACTTAGGTTCTTTGCTTACTGCATCGATAATTTTCCCTGCCACCTTCTGAATCATTACTATTTGTAACTTCCTTTTTCTATTTTAGAAGTTCATGTAAACAATTTTCTTTTCGCAGCTCACAGAGATTGTGAATCAAGGAAAATTGGTTTCAGATGAAATTATAATAGATCTGCTATCCAAACGGCTTCGAAAAGGTGAAGCTAATGGCGAATCCGGATTCATTCTTGATGGCTTTCCAAGGACAATAAATCAAGCGGTGAGTTATTAAGTTTATTTTTCAATGTAGACGATGATCTACTTTTAGAGCACACATAGCATTTGGATTGTGTGTCTAGAACTACATGAATCATGATTCTGTAAAGGAACTTCCCTTGTATGTCTATCCAGCTTCTTTTATGTTTTAAATTGATCCAACAGATCTAGAGGAATGTTTTATATTCTATATTGTTAAGTTTCATTGCAGTTTGTTATTTTAGTATTTGACCTGCATCAGTGCTTACCTTTTGTGGTTTTCTTCGAACTCTCAGGTAATCCTGGATGAAGTTACAGATATAGATCTTGTGGTCAATCTTAAACTTAGAGAGGATGTACTGATCGAGAAATGCCTTGGAAGAAGAATGTGTAGCCAATGCGGGGGAAATTTCAATATCGCTTCAATCAATGTCAAGGGGGAGAATGGCCAGGCTGGGATTAATATGGCCCCTCTATTACCTCCAGAAGGTTGTGCATCAAAGCTTATCACGAGGGCTGATGATACTGAGGAGGTTGTTAGAGAAAGGCTTCGGATATATAATGACATGGTATATTCTAGTCTTGTTTTTCTGGCAAACCAGTGAAGCACTGCATGTAACATTTTATTGAAAGGGTTTCTAAAATTTCTTTGTTTCTCATGTGTTAACAACACCATTTACAGAGAGCACTGGTTGAACTAAATCGAAAAGGATGAAATAGGAATGAGGATCTAGTGATGCTTGTTGAAAATCTTGGATCTATGTTAACTTTATTAAATAACATGAGTCATGAGTGATTCTCAATTTTCAGTAGTGATTCAAGGATACTACTATATACCATCATCAAATTTTACATGGCAATTTTTGTGAAGAGCTCTGAATTCTTCCTAATTTGTACTTCTGCAGAGTCAGCCACTGGAAGACTTCTATCGCAAACAAGGAAAACTATTGGAATTCTATCTACCAGGTGGAATCCCAGAAACATGGCCAAAGCTCTTGCATGCCCTGAATCTGGAAGACCAGGATGAGAAGCTATCCGCAGCTGCATGATTATAAGTTTTGACTAATCATTATTACGGCATTTTTCTAAATAGAGCTTGATTGGTTTTCAAAGTCATGAAAAGACCGACGAGCTTTCTTGCTACTGAAGAGTAAACCTGATTTCAGAAATAAGGAGAACGTATACAATAATTTATTATTGAAGTTCTTAATTTGAGGCTGCTAAGCAGTAAATTTTGGTAGTGCTTGCAACTGCTATTTATCAGCTTGTTGTTTTATGTTACTTTCACGTTTCACATATTTTAGGCTGGTCGATTCCATTTTTCAGATGGCTAGGCCGTTTTATTTTTCTGGAAATAACAAACATGTAACAGTATATTAAAATTCAATCCCTCACATATCTTATCTGTAACATTTACATTATCTATTCTTGAGTGGAATACTCAATAAGAAGGATATTGTTGTGACGCTCTTGTTTGTTGGGCTTCATATGAATATTTATGGTGTTATTTCTTTACAGCAGCTCAGTTCTTGATTAATGTTTCTCAAGTTCGGATTTATCCTTTTAGCTAGATTAATTTTGTAAATTGTTCCATTATACATTTAGACTTGGTCGAGTTGCATATCTTAGTGTAACATCTTATAATAAACAAATAAATTGTGTTTTGATGGGTTGCAATATATATAGAAAACCTTTTTATCTTCTCAAAATTTTGTTGAAGGCTCGAAATATTTGTCGTTATGCTCTAGACTCCAGACGATGGAAGATGTAAACAACCCAGTGGTCACATAGGCAATCTCATGTCTTAAGCACAATTAAGGTTAGTCAAGTTGGTAAATTTCTTGCCATGGAATAGTGGATTGTACATGAACTCTAATTGAAGTAGTAAAAAAGAGTTATAGACGTACTCGTGTCTAACAATTAAGTGGTGTTAACTTACAAACCACAAGGAATACGAAGGCACAGCTCATTAACACGCATCCCATATGTCAAATTGTATCGAACTTTCATTAGACAATAACATCTGTTTACTTGAACACTAAACAAGTCAAATGCACCAGATAAATGTCATATAACACAGGCAAGTGGATATACCACAATGACAAACTATATAGTAAGCTTAGTCCACATAATTAGTGAGCTACAGATGTTAGCAAACACAAAACCAATGTGATAACTACATTTCTTTATGCAAGTGATTACCCCCACTCAGCCATCAATGTCTGTTGCGCCATTTAACTACATTACATGTATTATATATTATCTGAACATGAGTTCAATTTTTTTAATCTATCTGAAACTTATAGTCTTATACTAACATACCATTTCATTGGTTGCTAACACTTGGTTAGATAGTATCCTTGGAATGGCCGAGAGGGATCGAGCAGAAGAAATCATTAGCGCAGAAGTAACCAAAAGTTGTAATAAGTTCAAACTTTAAGGGAAACATTAATTAAGATAAGATAAGAGACTTTTTTTAAGATGTAAAAGATATGTCCACCAGAATAAATATTGTAGTGTTAGCACTTAAGTACTTAACATAAGTTAGTTCCACGTAGTTGTCAACCATGCGATCCAATAAATAGACCACAAATTTCATGTTTCAACAAACCTCGACTTTAAATTGTTTAGCAAAAGAAATCCATTGGTTGCCAACCAAACTCATAAGATTCCAAATTTGTTGCATCATTCCTTCTTTTGGGTGATTCTGGAGATACAGCTTAAGAGTATTATAAGATTGTCTTGTTGAGGGGAAAAGTTGGGCATGTTTTAAAAATTAAAATTGTTTTGCAGGAGACAGTGCTTATGTCATGATAATGATTTGAAAAATTAAAGAATATCACTCTTAATGATATGATATAAGAGAAGTAGTGTGAAGGAAAGTTGCTGTCGTCTCACCAGAGAACTTCAGATTTTATCCTCTACAAATTCTACTCAACTAGTTCTCATATTTTGTTGAATAATACTTAGAAATCTTTTGCATCAACATTATTGAAGTTTTTGTATTATTTAATCACTGATATTGCATTAACAGTATTCCACCAACTCTTCGAAGGTGTTTCATTTTGGTAGATAGAGATCGAGTTATATATTTTGGAATTTTACAAACCAAAATGAAACGCCTTCAAAAGGTGTTAGTGAAGCGGAAAATTTTGGGAAATGATTTTTGGAATCAAACGAAAAACAAAAAAATAGAATCCAGTAAAAAATATTTTTCATTTGACTGAATTATGTTATTTGTACATGTTTGGACAAATAATTTCATGTTGGTTTACATATCGAACACGGATGCCAGAAAAAAGTCGACGGATCGAGATGAGAGAATGAAATTTCTTTGAGCAAACATGAACGAATGACCAAATGCATTTCAGTTATTCGAACTGGTGGTTCCTTTTAAGCGTGTTGATGACTTAGTCCACTCAATGACATTCTTTGTACAGATGCAAAGAATAATTCCAATTACAAGTATCAAAGAGTGTCTGAACTTAAAATATAATTCAACAATACTTATGAGTAATCCCGAGCAATACGAAATAATAGTGTTTTATCACTGTTAAGTGCTCAAACTTTATAACTCCACGCCATAAACTCGTGTACGCTCTTGTCATCCTAACATTTTTTCTGAAAAAACTGAATATTATTTTTTCCTAATTTCTTCAACAAAAACAAATAATAGTAATAATACCTTATAAAAGTAAAACCCACTTCTCACCCATAAAGAACTATAGTTCCCTTTACCTTATACACATCTCAGTCCATAATTCGCTCACTACATTACCAACATATATACAAACTTAACCAACTAATCAAGATTCAAGACCCTCCTCTCTCTCTCTCTCTAACAATTTTCTCTCTCTAAAACAACCAATCACGTGAGGAGCACGTGCTCATTCCCCAAAAACATGTCCCCACAAGATCCCCTCTGACCCCCACATCCAACGATCTGGCGGAACACCAGAACGCGTTGGGCCTCATCCAACCGTCTGGAAAGCGCCACGTGTTCCAATATCAGCCGTTGGTTATCCCACCCAACCGCCAATCCTTGCTGCGAGACCATGCAGACCCGGTTCGCCAACTCCCGGTTCACGAACCTGAGCCGGTCCAGCTCCCGGTTCAGGTCCTCCAGCTGCTTCCGCTTCCGCATGCGAGACCGACGGGCCGACTCGCGGTTGGAGATCATGCGGCGGAGACGGCGGTCTTCGTCGGAGTTCGGGGTTGCGGGTTGGACGTGGGTTTGGAGGGGAATAAAACCCGGTTCGAACCGGGGGAGCTGGAACATTGTGGGTGGTTTGGGGTGGGAGGGAGGAAAGGGAGGTGTAGAGGTTGTGGGGAGAGATTTTTATAGGTGGTGGAGTGGTGGTTGGTGGGACCCACTAATCATTTTTATTTTTACTTTATTTTATCTATTTTGTTCTATTTTAATTTAATTCCTAATTTTTTATTTTATCTACTCTCCCACTTTCATTTTTAGAAAGAGAAACCTCTGAACTAACTCCAGTTGATATTTAATATCTGAACACGAGAATATATCAATGGAAACTATATTTCTATCCTTTAATATCACATGACCAGGGATTTTCAAGCTGAGCTTGCCCCGGTTGGTGAACCGTTGGCTATATTATGTTTCTTATTACTAATATTAGTGGTCACATTAGTGATGATATATATGTATTTTATGACTAGGTGGACGCACTAGATCAGGTTGAGTAGGGGTCGTGACCCCACTTCGTTTTAGGATTTGTTTACATGTATTAGTGTTAGGTTTCCGATTTGAGATTGATACAAATAAAAACATTATACTTGAGTCTCACCTGATGAAAAGAATACAAGTAAAAATGTACTTCAGTCCATTTCAATATATATATATATATATATATATATATATATATATATATATATATATATATAGGGTCACGTTCTAGTGAGCACAGGGCTCATCAAATTTAGTTTAAGCCCCTTACAATCTCACCATTGGATCTTATTTACAGTTAATCTCACCCTTCATTAACATAACCATTTTTTTCTTAATCTACCTTACAATTTGAAATGAGTGGTGGATATTGTGGGGGTTTAATTTAGAAAAGTTAAGCCCTAGGCTCAATAGAGAATTCTTATATATATATATATATATATATGGTCAAGCTCTAGTGAGCCCAGGGCTCATCAAATTTAGTTTAAGCCCCCTACAATCTCACCATTGGATCTTATTTACAGTTAATCTCACCATTCATTAGGATAACCGTTTTTTCTTAATCTACCTTACATTTTGAAATGAGTGGTGGATATTGTGGGGGCTTAATTTAGTTTAATTAAGCCCTGGGCTCAATTGAGAATTCCTGTATATATATATATACAAGAATTCTCTATTGAGCCTAGGACTTAATTTTTCTAAATTAAACCCCCACAATATATATATTTCTATATATATATATATGTATATATATATGTATATATATCTATGTATATATATATATATATGTATATACATATATATATCTAGGGTTAAGCTCTAGTGAGCCCAGGGCTCATCAAGTTTAGTTTAAGTCCTCTACAATCTCACCGTGGATCTTATTTACAGTTGATCTCACCATTCATTAGCATAACCGTTTTATTCTTAATCTACCTTACAATTTAAATTGAGTGGTGGATATTGTGGGGGCTTAATTTAGAAAAGTTGAGCCCTGAGCTCACTAGAGAATTCCTGTATATATCTATACATATATATAGATATATATGTATATACATATATATATGTATATACATATATATATATGTACATATACATACATATATATATATATATATTTCTATATATGTATATATGTATATGTATATATATGTATATATATATATGGTCAAGCTCCAGTGAGTCCAGAGCTCATTAAATTTAGTTTAAGTCCACTACAATCTCACCATTGGATTTTATTTACAGTTAATCTCACCATTCATCAGCATAACCGTTTTTTCCTTAATCTACCTTAAATTTTGAAATGAGTGGTGGATATTGTGGGACTTAATTTAGAAAAATTAAGCCTTAGGCTCACTAAAGAATTCATGTATATATATATATATATATGGTCAAACTCTAGTGAGCCCAGAGCTCATCGAATTTAGTTTAAGCTCATTACAATCTCACCATTGAATCTTATTTACAATTAATCTCACCATTCATTAGCATAACCGTTTTTTTCTTAATCTACCTTAAAATTTGAAATGAGTGGTGGATATTGTAAGGACTTAATTTTGAATTCTTGTATATATATATATATATATATATATATATATATATATATATATATATATATATATATATATATATATATATATATATATATAATTTTGACTCCAATCTTGTTCGATGCTTGTCACCATGCATGCGGTCAGTAGATCTCTACCTCAAGTTTGTACCTTTGTGGCTTTGTCCATCACAGTACAACAAACCGATATGATAACGGACCGAAAGAGTTTCATATTATACATATCGTATAAGGGAGTCACATGCTACAATACTAATACTAGTAGTCAACTCCATTTGTTTTCGTCTTATATATCGTGTATAATTTAGAAAAACAACGTGACATTTAGGCTAGTAAAGTGAGAGTGTTGATGCTATTTACTTACGTATAATATCATATGAAGTATTTTAATATAAATTCGACCCTCCCACTTTCACCGTTAGGCCTGAGTAACAACCGGTTTGGTCCGGATCGGACCCAACCGATCCGGTCTTCGGTTCGAGATTCGGAGCCAATTCGGTTCCGGTCCGGATCGGTCCAGGTCTGTCTGAATTTATTTTTATTTTTTGATTTTGGACCGGACTGGACCAAACTCAACCGGTCCAGGGTCCGGAGCCGATCCGGTCCAAGTTCGATCTGATCCAGGTCGGATCGGTTGCTAGCCCTAACCATGGTCCCACCACTCAAATTTTCTCTCTCCACGTTTACCTAAACTTAAGATGATGACATGGCGGATCTAGTGTTCTTGGTGGGCCCATGCTTTTGAGTCAGACACCATGATGTCGGCCTTTTTATATTAGTGGTGATGGGAGGTTTTTGTTTTAGCTTAATGGGGAAGAAACAGTTGTTTGACGTGGAAGTTTTTTTTGTTGGTTTGCGGTTGGATGACGTGGCATTAGTTGGTCTACGTCATGTGATTGGCATCAACAAAGTTCTAACTTTAGTCATGGGCTATTTGGCTAAGTGAACCTTTTTTTTCCTTTCTACAGTCTATAGCATGGAAAGTGAAACGATTGGATTCTTTTCTTTTTGTTGATTAGATCTGATTGATCGGCTTTTGTTGACATGAAATTTAGGATTCATTTGTACTTCATTTTCATTGTTTCTGACATTTGGGTATATTAGATGACTTTTGAGTCATCCACGAGAAAATTTGGGTTCGAAATGCAACTTTGGGTGGAAACTTCGTTGCTTGAGTACTAATGATTAGAATTCTTAAGAGCGTTTATGTTCGCATGATCGAGTTGTGGAAAAACAAATTTAGTGGAAGACTTACTAATGACTGAAATTTATCCTGTAAATAGTACCGTTATAATGAGTAGAAGTCACATATTATTCTTAGCTTGTTACGACTTCTGAATGCTTCTCTCTGTAAGTAGTTATTAGCCATTACAATTGAGCTCAAACCTTGAGTACTAAATTGTTAAACTGAAAAGATAATAAGATATCCCGTGACTTAAGCTTTGGATCTACTAGTTTGCTCAAAATCACCTTCAACATAGTTTTATCTTATTAGTGGGTCGTGCGAAATCTTAATCCACTTTATTTATTAAAGAAAACAACTAAGTATACATGAAAATGTCCAGTGGCCGAGTATAATCCGAAGGTAAGAGTTGCCTATCATGTCACATGATTGGTTCATTAAAAAACTTTAGTGGACCAAAAAAATAGGATAGAAGGAAAAGAAACACCCAACTGCTGAAAAGGCTTTGCTTTTGCACTTCTCCATGTGAAGCAGTAAAGGGTGGTTACAACATCTCCTTTTCCAACCACATGTCAGTTAGAAATCTTTGAGATTCACGTCAACTACCAAACCTAAGGAAAATAGAATGACATGTCGACTTTGTGTTCTTCATGTTGTAGTTGGGATATATATGATATATATATATATAATTCTTTGTTTTCCCCCTTTTTGCATGGCTTTGCAAGCATTCGTACCTGAAGAATGTTTTGGTGGATGGAAAGATTCTGATACCAATCTATGGTTGGTGCTCCTCACATGTTTGGTTTGGATAGTTTTGGGAATGAATCTCAATGCTGGTCTGTAAGGTATCTAGACTAGACTGGATCATGTGGTGTGGTACTACTAGAAGTCTAGAATGTAGTCTTTTAGCTTATGAATATGACATTTGCTTTGATTTGTTCTCTTGAAATTTTTGCACGATTAATGGGAGTAAATTTATAGAATTTCCTTGTAGTGTTAGATCATGATAGTGTCATTAATTAGCATTGGTGAGGGTTAATTTTTAAATATTAACGGTGGGTAAAGAAGTCGTATCCCATCAACCGAGGGTTATTATGAGGTTAGGGTGTGAACTTGCATCATATCCTGTCGGTACTTTGTAACGTCCTCGAACAGCGGAAAATTTAAATTTTAAAACATACAAACAACGGAGGACATTACCAAGAAAATACACCAGGTGCACCAACGTATATATATATATATATACGGATCTGAGTTTACAACAAGAGGTGATTACATCAAAAGCTATAAGATAAAATGTACAACGTAATTACAACAACCTCAAAAGGAGGGGAAAGCAGGATCTGTCCCAGAAGCTCTCCTCCGCAGTCACCACCCCCCTAACGCTGCTCACGGCCTGAAAGCATACAATAAATGCCTGAGTTTCCAGAAGGAAACCCAGTATGCCAAATCCTAACACATATATGAACAATAATGAAATATGTAATGACTAATGAATAGAACAACAGACACAATCCGGTCTCAGGGGTCCTCTCACCCCAACCCACCAACACACGTGCACACACGGCACTGCCGGTACAGTCACGGCCACACAACCGGGTCTCAAGGGTCCTCTCACCCCAACCCCACAACACACACGCTACTCATACCACTATCAGGCGACAGTCCGTGCCGTTGCCCAAAAGGCCGGAGAGACGAGCCGCTTTCAAGCGTACGAGCACCCAACCATCGGGCGCCAGTCCGTGTCGTTGCCCCCCGTGAGGCCGGAGAGACGAGGCGCCTCAAGTGTACTCATAAAACCACGAATCCGCCAAAAACAGCAGAAACGGTCGAACGAAAGCTGTTAATCGGTCGACCGATTCTAACCTAGAGAACTGGCCCAACCGAAAAACCCGTCAATCGGTCGACCGGCAAAGGGGGCCCGGTCGACCGAAAAGCCCCAGTAAGAAAACGTTTCGCAAACCAAACACCAACGGTCGACCGAAAACCACCAGTAAGATTTACCAACAGTCCACACTTCACGGTCGACCGAAACCACACGTCCGGTCGACCGACCATTAAGTTAACTTAAACGTCGGTCAGACGAAGTCAACGAGCGGTCGACCGTTTAGATGGTCAACGCCCCCAACCGACCTTCAACAGTACTTTCGGTTGACCGGCAAAGGGGTCCCGTTCGACCGAAAATACCCAGGACGTCTTCTCTCACTAAAATTGCACAACCGGTCGACCGCCCAAAAGGGCATCGTTCGACCGGTGCGAGGGATTCTGCCCCAAATACACTATAACCGGTCGACCGAACCAAAACACCGGTCGACCGTTTATAGTTCAGAAACGGCTGTGCAGGTCCGACGAGCCCGAAACGGCCTACCGTCGACCGCTCCCACTCCCACACTAACAATAGGTGAGCTTGAAAGCAAGTTTGACATACCTTAAGGCTTGAAGAAGCCTTGGAAGAAACCACGGTGAGCGCCTCCTCGCGGAAAAGCTCGAACTCCGGCGAACCTCCGATTCCCGAACTCTACGACGCTTCCGGCGACTCCAGCACTCCGATCCTCGCCTCCACCAACACCGACGAAGCACTAGGGAGAGAGAGACGAGTTTAGAGAGAGAGAGATGCGATCGTGAGAGAGAGAGAGAGAGAGTTAACAAAACCCAAACCTTATATACCTCCTCCCACTCGATCTCGGCCGTCGATCTCGATCCAACACTAATCCTCCCCTAAACACAATTAGCACCATAAGCAAGGTTAGGATATTACATACTTGATATACAATGGAAATGTCTTTGTATTTAACAATATGAATTGAAGCCCGAATATATAAATTAATGCTCTAATATCATGTGAAACTTGATGACCCATTATTTCTGTATATTTTAAAACTTTAATACTTAGGCAAGGAAGTAGGCAAAATTCTATTATAAAATGATATCATTGTTTTTCCTTCAGACGTAAAGTTGATGGCCTAATAAGATGAGTGAGGCTTCAAAAAAGTTCGGTAAGGCTAATGGTGATGGAAAAACTAAACGGAAAGATAGGTTTTAGAATGGAAGATATGGTCGATTAGCAATTCGGTTATATGCATGTTAAATAGACCTATCGAATTAAGCGCATGCTCAACTGCTCGCTTCAAATTAATTAAATATGGATGGATTCAAAAACTTAAAATTATTTTTGTTTTTCATGAGCTGTGTCTGAGCATAGGAATACAACACTTCGAGTTCTTGGTTTCTGGTTTGGGACGTGATGTATATTTTTCGATTTGCAATGACTTCTCTACCTTTTGTTTACAGGACATTGTATATGTTCCTCTGGCTTGGAAACTGTGTAGAACATTGGATTCGGACTAAACTATTTGGTCAAGAATAATGTACTTTCATTTCTTTTTTGGTTTACGATATGATATCATGTGAATTCCAAGCGAGCGAGCCAACAAACAAATTCATCGACGAGTTCCAAGCAAGCTCATCGACAGACTTCAAACAACTTGTTGACGAGACAAAAGACCCTTGCAGGAGGATATTTTTGCAATTAAGAAATATGATTGCATGGAATAAGAATCATAGGATACAACTTACAAGACACCCCATGATCAAGCACCCTTCCAAGTGAAAAAGTGAAACTTGAAAAGCAAAAAAAATAGGACTCAATAGAAAACGAACAGAAAAAAGTGTAGAATAACAAATGGGCCTTTGCAAGCAAACTTGAGATGTGAATCTGATAATTATAACATTAGAAATACAACACAGTAGTTCCAGGACTCAATACATTCAGTTTGTCACCTTGTAAGGATAATTTTCTTTTCTCCAGAACAAAAGAAAGTGACTTTCCCTAAACATATAAGAGCACCAGAACTAGTAATGCCTTACAGAATTTTGCATGTTAAGACAAGATCAAACATTACATTACTCTTTCATGTTTCCCGAAAGTCAGAGAAAAACGCAAAAAAGGAAGAACTCCAGATTTGAGAGCACATCCTGAAGCAAAACTGCCTGTCACTTTGAACCATGCCTTCACATCACCACCAGCTGGAACATGTCCCTGTTAGGGCTTCACAAAATGAGGTGCAAGTAGCTTAGCGACCGTAAAGCCGGTGAATGAGTCTACCGAGAAGAGGTCCTTCAACTTGTCATCACATAGAATGCGCCTCTTATCGGAAGGATCCTTCAGTAAAACAAATTAAGTATCACTGCAAATTTACTTGTACAAGACCATTGGCAGTCCATGAGGTTGTCCAACCACGAGGTATAGATGTCACAAAGGGCATGATGGCATCACGCAGACGCGCATTAAAAATACAAAATTAGAAAAAACTAGGACGAAATTCACCATCTATCTATCCCAGTTTCCAACCATGAGACAATTAAATGACCACATAAATCTCATACGAGTGTGGAAGAAGACAATTCACGTGTCTGAACCGTGACTCCTAAAGTTTCATTTCTAACCTACCCCAACTAGTTTGGGATTAAAAGTTTTGTTGTTGTATAAATCTCATACGTGAATAAGCAAAGGTTGCATGTGGCAAGTTGAGTCATTATGCAATTTGTACCATTGGGCTGAAATACTTAAGTTACAATGTAGATGAATTCATCAAAGACCGTTACTTTTTGCCTGTTTTTTCCAATCCTTGTAAGCTGATAGAACAAATTAGAAGTGCATTAGTCTTTTTCAATTTTTTATTTTTTTTGCAAACAGGAGGGAAGTCTACCTGTGTCCATTTTCACTGTGTCAAAGATTAAGTTGTTTTTTTGGCATTTGGAGCATCATGGACTATATCAAATGACTATTTAAACGATATGCATTTCTTATTTATTGTGGAATCGCAGATGGTCAGTTACATTTGCATCATTTGGGTCAATCGGAAACAACCTCACTGTTTTACAGTGATAGGGTTGCGTACATCCCCCCCCCCCCCCCCCCCAATCTTGCTTAGGCGGGAGCCTCTTCTAAGGCACTGGGGTTATGTTGACGTTGACGAGGAGGGAAGTCTGCCATTTTTGCAGCTCGATATAAAATCCTAAGCTAATGCCCCTTCCAAGAAGTGAACCTACGAGGCCACGACCTTTTGGCACAGGAAGGCACTCTTTGCACCTATAAACTACCCAAAGGTGTTTTTTTGTGCCTGTAGGTAAGTCATTTTTTTCTTTTCTGCCACAAGTAATAATTTTCAACTTGTTACTAAGAGATCTCAAGGTGCAAATTAGTAGTGCAACAAAACAATAATGTCCACCAGGTTACCTGCAGATTGTTTTGTTTAATGTACTCCCACATTTTCTTAACAACCTCAGAACGTGATAGCGCACTTTCACCTGTGCCAATGAAATTGGCTAGAGCATCTGATAGAGGAAGAGGGGTGAGAAAACCGTTGCTCCCTGCTTTCCGGCGTTTTTGTTTTTGGGGCGCCTCATCTGAACATAAAGAAATATCAAGCTTGCTGCAAGACTTTATGATTCTGTAATTTTTAACACAATCAAAGCATACTGGGTTCCTCACCTTCGTCTTCTTCTTCCTCCTCGTCACTGTCATCCTCTTGAAGCTCTTGTTTTTCTTTCTTCTTCTGCTTTTCTTTTTGTTTTTCCTTTTCTTTTGCTGGAGGTGCTAAATATGCAAAGAAGCCAATCGAAATCAAATCAACAGCACAAAAAAGTTCATAATCTGGGAAAGAGACTGTATATTGCAAACCAACTACGACAAAACCTGAAGAAATAGTTCGTGAAAACAAATTGATCATAGACACAAATGAACACTAAGTATTTTGGCGACTGACTAGAAAGAAAGGGTAAGAGATAAAACTACGTTAATGAAGATACTACTAACGTTCCATAGATATCATATAGCACATCCAATGTTATGGCTAAGTTTAATCTCTCTGATTCACAGTCAGAAGATGTATTACAAGCAACTTCTTCACTATCTTAGGTAAGTACTTGGTGACATTTAAACAAAGCACAAGATGTGAGTGATGTTTGACAGATATAAAACAGAAAACCAGCTAACTTTAGCTCTTACTTTTTTCCCCTGGAATACTTCCCATGTTTCAGCTAGTAAATACTGGTTGAGTATCATATAACACAATTCCATAATGAATGCTTTTTTAAGGCAAACTATGTACATGTTCAAGCAAATGACTAGTACACATCTTCAAAGCAAAACACACACCTAGCACCAAAGAGTTCCTTAACAAGCTAAACCCTTAATCACCAATTCACCATAAATGAGTTTCATAATCTTCTAAAACATTCAACAATTCAGACCAGAGTATGAAAATAAACTACAAAATAGTAATGCTTTTTTAAAAGATTGCAACAAATATTAACAGAGAAGCAATTCTCTGCTCGTGATTCGTGAAAGTTTGGATGAAAAAGTATTGGTGTAGAACTAACCACTATCCGCACCCAAGGGCCAAATATGTTTTGCCAAAACCTTGTTCATCTGAAACATGTCAATAGTCTTGACTTTGAACAGTTCGCATAATCTATCATCACATATAATTTTTCTCTTGTTTTTCGGATCTTGGAGACTGTTTTCACGAATATATGCCCATATTTGTTTAACAACCTGAAAGCCAAACAGAAAATATTAAGTTAGTAACTACGTAGAATCAACCAACAATTCAAAATGGCTTGCCTAGACATTACTTGTGTTCTTGGAAGTTCGCTTTCTCCAATGAACTTTTGAAGTTGAGGTGATAAACTACACACTTTCGTAAACCCTCCAGCCTTCCTCTTGGTGCCAGTATTGCTCTTTGAACTAAATAAAACATAAACTTTTCAAAGGACCGTTATAGAGGTGGACATAGAAAGTAACTAAGGTAATGACTGGCTTCTGCAGAAACTTTGATGGGTCATAAAACAAAGAGGATATATGAGTATACATAAGAAAATCTCAATTAGAATGACAATTCAAATAAACATGGAAGGGCACTAAAACTTCTCAGAATACATTTCCAGAGACATTGTGCCTGGGTGAGTATGTGACAAAAAACGATGGATTAGCAAGCAATCCTGTATGACACTAATATGTGGGACAACCTGATAATGGTTACTAATTCGTACCAAAAAATCAAAAAGACTTCATGGCAAATCCATTCCTTTCCAACAACTTATCCAAAACAATATTTTCATTCCATAAGATGATTTCACTGGGGAGATGTAGGAAAAGCTGGCCAAATAACTTGTTGTAAACAAACGAAGTAAGCTGACCTTTGACCACAAATTAGCAAACACTACCAAGAAATGCACAAAAAACCAGCTCACAGTTTCAGACAAGATTAAGAGAACAATTTGTGGATGTCCAAATGCATTTACGTACCCTAACATGAAAAACAACCCACAAAAACTGCAATGCCCTAAAGTCTTCATTTACTAGCACTCGAAGAGGGTCTTTGTCTTATCAGCACAACATTTCACCAGCTTGCCAAATAAAACCAACCCAAACCTTCCAAACTCCAGAAAAACCTACCTGTCAAACCAAACCAGACAACAAACACCAAAAGCCACATCTTTCAGTCATTGGCCTCTGAAAAGGCCAACTGTTTTACCTATTTTCGATCACTAATCCCCTTCTTTTCCAAATTCACAACTCAGAACAATACTTTAACAGTCATCTCCACTTTCTCAAACTACAGCCCCAAACCCCCAAACTCCATCAAAACCCCAAATTTCAACAAAATCACAAAACAAAACACCAAAACACACAATCCTTCACAGGTTGAACTCCAAAAGGTGCATTTTTTTTACCTTTCCCTTCCATCACTGGTCCCCTCACCCTCCTTCTCGCTTTCCGCCTAATCCCCAACTTCCAAAACCCCAAACCATCCAAACTCCATCAAAAACCCATCTTTCACCCAAATCACTCAATATACACACCCAAACACGCAATCTTTAACGGATAGTTCCAATTACTTTATGTTTTCTTCCATCACTAGTTTCCTCTCGTCAGCTTCAGCATAATCTCCAAAACAACCCCAAACCTCCTAAACTCCATCAAAAACCCATCTTTCTCCAAAATCACTCAACATAAACACCAAAAGACGCAATCTTGAACGGAAATTTCCACACAAAAAAATATATGTTTTCTTTCCATCACTAGTCCCTTTTTTTGTCGCCCTCGACTTAAGCCTAATCTCCAAAACAACCACAAAACACTAAAAGACACAATCTTTAACCAAAAATAAATAAAAATTATCACATTTTTTCTCGTTATCCACTCTTATTCCTCCTCCGCAGTCACAATTTACAAGAGTATTTTAACCCTAATCTCATATTTGGACCAAACCACTAAACAAAAACACGAAAAAACGCAAACTTCAACAATAAAATCCATTTTTTTCACCTTTTCTTCCCATCACTAGTCCCCTCCTCTTCCTCCTCCTCGTCCTCCTCCACCTTCTCCTCGTCCTCCTCCTCCGCGTTCCCCTCTCCTCTATCTTCGTCCTTATCCTGCTCCTGGAGAAAGAGGTCGATCTGCTCCCTGACGAACGCCTTCTTCTCCGAAAGCTCGACCCCGAAGTGCTCTTCCAGCCTCCGGCGCACGATGGCAGCCGTCGTCGTCGCCAGGTCGGCCGTTGAGAGCACCTCCCGGAGCTTCTCGACCAGCTCCGAATCCGACACCATCCCGAAACCTAGAAATTTGGGGGGGGGGGGGGGGGGGGGGGGGGGGGGAGTGTTGGCCGTTGGATTCGGATGCCTAATTTGGTAATGCATTCGATCCATTTCGAGGGGTTAGTTGGGATTCCGTGGGGGCGAGTTTAACCCGTCAATCCGACCTAGTTCTTCTAGGATTTTTCAAAGCATTTTGTGTCGTTAGTTTAACATATATTGTACAGTTACGAAAGAATTTATTACCAAATAAACACCAAATGGGACTGATATGATGAATGCCTAATTTGGTAATGCTTAAGATTCATTTGGAGAGTCAAGTTTGGGTGGGGTGAGTTTAACTTGTCAATCCGATCAAGTTCCTTTTGGGTAAATAAAACATTTTGTGTCGTTATCTTAAAATAATTGTACAATTATGAAGGAAATTATAACCAAATACACACCAAATGGGGCCAGCAATGAATGACTAATTTGGTAATGCTTAGGATTTGTTTGGAGCGTTAGGGTTGGGTGGGGTAAGTTTAACTCGTCAACCCGATCGAGTTCCTATTTGGGTTCTCAAAGCATTTTGTTTCGTTAGCTTAACGCAATTGTAAAGTTACTAGTGCGTCACTCGTAGCGCTGCACCCACCACAAGGTCTTTTCACTCCAAATAAGTTTGATGGTGTAACAAACCCACACATGGTGGGAACTAACAACCATTCCCATCATGGGATTTAACCCTATAGCACCTTCGTAGAATTTTGCAAGAAATTCGGGCTTAATATCTCATCACAAAGAATGGCACACGAATTCCTCAACAAGGCTAGATTTAAACAAGGTCTAGGTCCTATAAATGTTGACTCAGTGGGGGGATTAGTTGGTCGTACATCCCGACTTGGATTGTAGATTCCTTAGGCCCTAGTTTTCGGAAAATCCAAATTTAGATTGTGGTCTAGAAAAATTATTTATCAGATGAAGATTCTCTCATGGAATATTCGGGGTATCAGGACTTGCATTAATCGTCGGGCAGTCTAGAACATTATCGAAATGTCATACCGGTTGTAATATAATCCAAGAAACTAAAGTTAAATCCTTTGAACCTAGGCACTTAATTTCGATAGTGGAACTTTAATCGAATTACTTAAATCGCCTACGCCAATTACCATTTTATCATTCTCTCCTTTTTATGTATTTCATCTCTTCGTTTCACTCTCTCATCATCACTCTCTCTTCATTTTCCTCCCAACATCAAATTTCAAGGGAACTACTATTCGTCGCCGGAAAACTACTTAAATCGCCCCAAAAATGACTTTTTTGCCCCTAACAAATCAATTAATACCGATTTCGACCTGTGTCTTTAAACAAGGTGTTTGACTCAGTTTTACTCACATTCCCAGTACAAACACCACGAAAATGTCCGGCGAAGCACCAGAATCCGACGAGGTAACGGGGGCGGAATTTTTTTTCCGACTCGGGCGTCTGGCTAGGCCGCCTCCACATAGGTGGAGGCGTCTGGCTAAGCCGCCTCCACTTAGGTGGAGGCGGTTTAGACAGACGCCTCCACCTAGCTGGAGGCGGCTTAGATGCACGCCTCCACCATGGTGGAGGCGTCTGTCTAACACGTCTCAAAATTTTCAGGTTCCGTTGCAAGATTTCGGTGGTGATGGAGTAGATTACAGTGAGCTTTTTGACAGTAAAGAAATATTTACAACAATCGAGGAAGGTTGTAAATGGGCGAAACAAATTGCGATAGGAGCCGAATTTTTTTTGGTTATATCATCGTACAAACCAAAAGCAGATAACCGGATGGATTGTTACCTCAGATGCGATCGCAGACGTGAGATGAGTTCTCGTGATACGAGTATTGCACTGCGAAAGAATACGAAAAGAAAAGGTTGCAGTTGTCGGTTTTTGGTAAAAGTGGTGGAGCGACGAGATCGTGATGGATGGGTTATTGTTTCTAGTAGCATGTTTGGGCAGCACAACCACCCATTGGCAGTTTATTCAGAGGGTCACCGACAGGTCAGCGGACTTAGTGCTGGGGCAAAGCAAATTGTTCGGGATATGACAGAGGCACAAGCAAGACCCCGTAACATTTTGTTGGCGGTAAAGAATAAATTTCCGGACGATAATCCTAATCAAAGGCACATTTACAACTTCAGAGAGTACATGAGGAGGACGAAATCTGAAGACAGGAATCCCGCGCAGCAGTTTCTCAGACAGGCAGTGCAGCATAAGTATTTGCATTGGATTATGGCAGATGAAGAAACTAATGTCTTAACTCACGCATTTTGGCACATCCGACTTCAGTTCAGTTGTTGCGTACATACCCATTCGTGATCTGTATGGATTCGACGTATAAGACGAACAAGTACAAGATGCCTTTGTTTGAGATGGTTGGGGTTACTCCAACAAATATGAATTTCCTCGTCGGATATGCGATTTTGCAGGATGAGACCGAGTCTAGTTACCGGTGGGTGTTGGAGAGGTTGCGAGATCTGTTATTGGATATTGTTAGCCCGACAACAATAATTACGGACCGGGAGATGGGTCTGATGCGACCAGTGGCAGAGGTTTTTCCTGAGTCAGCTCATTTACTATGCACCTGGCATATCAACAAAGACGTGTACAACTACGCATACCACGTATTCGGCAAGGAGAAGCAGCTTGCAGAGAGTTTTAGACGTGGAAGATGGAGGAGAGTCATGCTTTCTGATTCACAGACGGATTATGATAGAGCAGTCCGTAATCTGAAGGATTCTTACAGTTCCTGGCCAGTGCTGACGAAGTATGTGGAAGACACGTGGTTGGTGCATAAGGAAAAATTCGTGTTGAATTGGATGAATCAAGTTCTTCATTTCGGCAACACTACGAACTGCAGGGTGGAAAGTGCACATTCGGCTCTGAAAGAGTGGATCACTACATCGACTGCCGCTCTCGACACTCTTTTCGACCGCGTGAACTCGTCTATTGAAATGCAGCTGACAAATATTCGGAACTTTCTTGAAGATTCGAGACGTCGAAATTTGGCACATTACATAGGTCCTCTGTTTCAGCATATAAATGACCGAGTTTCGCATCACTGCTTGTCGTTAATGACTCAGGAGTTGAAGAGAATGCAGGACTTAAGTGATGAAATTGAATATAGTTGTGGGTGTGCTTTCCTGACAACACATGGGATTCCTTGTGCCTGTACCATGTACGAGTGTTTCGCGTCAGGTGATGGAATTTATTTAGAGCAGATTCATCCATTCTGGAAAACACTTGTTATCGGAGAAGGAGTCCAGATGTCAGAGTTTGTTGATCAGTCAGCACAAGACACCGAGCATTTTCGGAAGCTAGTGGATGAGATCTCGCAGAGCGATCCTGCAGTAATTCGTAGTGCCTCTCGTATTTTATACGAACAGTTACACCCCGATCAGTCGAACTATGGAGAACCCGAAGAAAATACTAAGGTACGAGGTCGACCTAGGGGAAAGTCGACACGTCGGGACCCGAGTGCCTTCGAGTATGCTGAGCGAGGTCGTGGTCGGTCTGGCAGTAGTGGGAGCAGGGGTCGTGGTCGGTCTGCCAGTAGTGGGAGCAGGGGTCGTCGGTCTAATTCGTCTCGATCGTCCTTGAATACGGGCACAGGATCTTCTGGTATGTCGATATCTTTGTTGTTATGTTATTTAATATATATTAGTAATCTAAATGGGGTTGAATATATTATCTCCTAATTTTGTTGTTTTAATGAATTGTTATTTACCTATCTTACAGTGTCCGGACGGGTTGACGTGGACAACTTCCCATATAATGATTGACTGCCAGGAATCATTTTGCCATTTCTGCATAGGTGGAATGACGTACGTGCTGATGGCAACTGTGGATTTCGATGTGTTGCCGATGTCTTTCATGGTGGTCAGGAGAACTGGTCGTACGCCCGTCGTGCGATTTCTAATGAGATAGGTGCACATCCTATTTATGAGACAATCTATTTCGGCCATGTGAGAGAGGCTCGTCAACGAATTGATTGGGGCGGGGGAGGTTGTGGCGAGGATCATTATATGGAGGTTTGGTCCGACTTGTTTCCTATTGCGAATTTTTACAAGTGTGCGGTCATGTATTTCACAGTGGGAACGGATGGTTCGTTGTTCCCGTGTCTTACTGTTCTACCCTGGGAGTGTCCCTCTACCATGACGAGGCCTGTCAGAGAGTTGGTCATTGCTCATTTAGGGAGTTACGCTCATTTTATTCGTTTGGAATTACTTGATGATTTCCCGGTACCTCCTATAGCGACCTTATGGTATCAAATGCGAGATGAGAGTGTTGTTGGATGGGAGGATCAGTACCAAAGTAGGATGGAGTATTGGAACCGGTTACGTTGATTGTAATTTGTAATGTTTTGTAATGTATAATATATCGTGTATTTCTACTTATATCGTGTTGTTTTTTTTACCGTATTTTAAATTTAAATATTATTTCATATCTAAAGAAATAAGTTGAAAATCTTTTCGTGAAAAATAAATATTAAAAAATACGATAGTCAAAGAAATATGTAGAAGATATGTTCGTCAGAAATAAATAATAAGAGTACACAAATAAACATAAGCATATACCAACAAATGTACTAACAGTGCAACAAAACGAAACTAAAAGCAAGACAACTACAGCTCAACATCTGAATCATGGTCTGCAATGCCCAACTGGCTGTTCCAATCCTCGATCAGGCGATCCCAATCTGTACATGCAAGTCTCGTCGCCTCACTCGGCATGACGTCTCTCTCTCGCAAGAACGGCTGCGTACACCGTATCGCCCTACTCATCCACTGTATGTAAAATAAAAATTAGCGTACAATAACAAAATATACTTTACAATTAAATATAAAATTAGATAAACTTACCGCATCAGCACATGTCCTATCCAGTGCTCTCTCCGGTCTCGGAATGATACCGCGTACGAGTAGTGGATGTGAGCACCTACCGAACCACTGCAAATAATCTGGAGCACAAGTGGAGGGGTCGCGGCTACGACTCAGATCGGCCAGGTGTAGTCGTCCTAGTCTCGGAAATGTCCTCCAAACCGATTCCGCAGACGAAACGTTGTGCCTGACGTCGTACATCGTGGCAGTCGCAGACCGTACTGCATGCTCGGGCGTCGGAATGTCAACCGGGATCACCTGAACGTAGCCTAACTGACGTAACACGCGATCAGGTATATAAGGCTCTGTGATATCCCTATAACGAATAATGCCGGCAAATGTAGTCCTCGGCACAGCTACAGCAGGATCGGGACCGTACGGTAACCACTCCACCTAAACGTTTATACGTTAATAATAATAAAATTAAATTTAAATAAACGTGAATGATATATACATCATATACCTGCGATGCAGTCATCTGATCTAGCCGTCTACGAATAGAAAGAAGTCGACTCTCGCTCTTATCCTCCGCCCGGACAGCCCACATACGCGAACGAGGATGACCACGCTCAACAATCTTCCGCTTGTAGGATCGTGTGGGTTATGGGTCCACTAATCACTTTTAATCTAATCCCTAACTAATCAAACAATAAACGCAGCGGAAACAATTTAAAGAATAGTAGGGAAATAACATGCAAACCACAAGAAGACACGGCGATTTTATAGAGGTTCGGCACCCCACCCGGGTCCTAGTCCTCTCTTGTAAGCTCCGCTCGACTCCGCGAGCTCCGCCTACGTCTTCACTAACCACTCCCCGTTCCGGGCCGGGAGAGAACGCCTTTACACCACAAGCAACGCGAACAACCCTCGCTTGCTTGAATTCTTCCTCTCACAATCCGAGAGGGACACTTCGGGCTTTCACCGAAGTCCTTGCTTCTTTTGACAACACAAGTAACCGAGTGGGATTCACTCTCTAATTGAGCACACTTTGAGTAGGATGAGTATATGATCAAGTGTGTGAAGTTTAGGCTTAAAGAGTGTAGAATTGGGAGCTTTGAGGATTGAAGTTTCTCTCTAATGTATTGGGACAATTGGAGTTGGAGAGTTGTGTTAACAACAAGTCTTGATCCTCTATTTATAAGCTCCTAAGGTATTCTAGCCGTTGGGGATAGATTTGATTGGGTTTTGTGCAAGATACACAAAGCAGAAAATCGGGCTGCAAATCTGTTCAGAACCGGTCGACCGAAACTAGTAAACCGGTCGACCGTTAACATGATTTCAAAGAGAACGGTCGAACAAAAGAATATTCGGTCGGACAAACGAGCTAGAACTTAACTCTACTTAAGTGAATCGGTCGAACCAAAGTATGGGGCGGTCGACCGATACGGGGATTCGGTTGAGACAAAGGTCAATCGGTCGAACGAGAAATGTGTCGACCGATAGCAGGGAATTTTGTTTCTGAAAAACATTACAACCGGTCGACCGAAACAAGGTCTTCGTTCGACCGTTTACCGAATGTATTTTGGGGTTAAGTTTTGTTTTATACGAATACGACCGTTATAGGAATACGACAAGAAAAACGGTCATATTAAAATCCGGGATCGGTCGACCGAAAAGGTAGAACCGGTCGACCGGTAGAGTTCGGTAAAATCACTGCGGAGAGTCTGTTATAAACCGGTCGAACTGAGAACTGGTTCGGTCGACCGGTTCACACAGGAAATCTGGGTTTAAGTTTATAAGTGATTTCCGACTAAGGTTTGGGTGATCTAATGAAGTCCAAATAATGTGAAATTTTGTGTGTGACTTCTCTAAGGAACCTGGTGTGTATGTGATATGTTTTTAACTCTTGTATGCTCAATTTACACATGTTCCTAAGACTCAAAATAAAATCAAGATTACAAGTCTTCATTTAGCTTTATTACAAATCTTGACTTGATTTCCTTCCTTCCATGAGTCTTGATCACCTGTAGAGGTTAGCACAATACTATATATATGCAATGCAATATGTGTGCTACTCTACATCATCATAATTAAGATTAGGTTAATTTAAATCATCAAAACATAGATTAAGGCCAAAAAGCCAACAATCTCCCCCTTTTTGATGATGGCAACCTATATCTTAATTCTATCTAAATACATGGAATTTGTATATGTAAGTTATGCATATTAATGCTCCCCCTATGGATGTGCATAGTTTTTGTTCAATTTTATGCCAAATTCCAAGTTACCCCCTTAATTATCTCTCCCCCTTTGACATCCATCAAAAATAATAATTATTTAAGACTTTAAGCATAGAATTTGGATGTCTTGTAATGAAGTTGCTCCCCCTAAATTTTGCACTTCATTACTCTAGTAAAAGATTATGACATTTAAGCACAAAGACTATATTAGAGCTGAATTTTCAGAAATTTCAAAGATAGAAATTTATACCAATGTTGAATTCGAATTTAGCTCCAATCTCATTTGGTGATGCAACCGGATTTGAATTTGACTCTTGAGCTCACCCGGTCACCACCAATCTCCTCCTCAAGCTCCTACAAGAGTAGATTTAGGTACCCAAACAACTTTGGGTCCTTGAATGTTAGCTTTGGGAATCCAAACCATTTTGGTTTTGGGAGCCCACACACTTGAGGAACTAGACGTAACAAATAAATGCTTGCCATTTAATGTGGTATGAGATACATGGTTTTTCAATTGAACATTGTATCCTAAACCATGTTTAGCTAAGGATTGTCTTTGACTACTCAAAAGCATATCAAGCATTTTTGTTCCTTTAGTGAACATTTCAAGATCTTTTCTTAATTGCATATTTGAAGCTTTAAGATCTACATGTTCATCAATAATGGGTGTTTTACTTAGACTAGCAAGTGATGATTCATTTGATTCAAGTCTAGCAATCACCTCATTCTTTTCATTCATGATTAATTCAATTTGGCATTTGAGATCATTTATAGTTTTTCTAGCATTTTTGTTCTTTTCACAAATGATCTCATATTGTTTAACTAAATCATGAAATGCATTTTGTAGCTCATCATGTGTATATGATTCATCATTAGCATTAGAGTTAGAGCTATCACTATAATAGGACTTAGTTGAGCATGAATTACTAGAACAAGAGTTAGAATCTACCTCACTTTCAATAGCCATGAAGCATGAGTGAGCCACTTCTCTTCTACTTTGCAAGGAAGAAGACGATGATGATGGTGATGAAGAATCATCCCATGTAGCCTTGTGTGCTTCCTCCTTCCTTTCTCTTCTCTTGCTCTTCTCCTTTTCTTTTCTCCTCTCCCTTCTCTCCTTTTTCTTCTCCCCTTCTCTTCTCTCATTTTCACTCTCCTCCCTCTCTTTTTCTTTTTCTCTTTTCTCACTTCTTCTACCTCTTCTTTCATTCTTTTCTCCTTTATCCCTCTTGAGGTATTTGATGAAGTCTTGGGCAAGGACCTCAATGTCCTCTTCTTCCACCCTCCTTGGCTCATCAAAATTTGCAAGTAATGCCACCACGGAGTTTTTCTTTGAAGCTTCCTTCTCTCTTCGATGACTCAATTGGAGCTCATAGGCCATGAGATTTCCAATGAGTTCTTCCATCTTCAATTTTGAAAGATCGTATGATTCTTCGATTGCCACGACCTTGTCTTCCCAATCGTTGCTCAATGACCGGAGGAATTTTCGAGTCATCTCTCCTTCATTTATCCTTCTTCCAAGAATCAAAAGAGAGTTAGTGATATCGGTGAAGCGAGTGTTCATGTCGCTTATGTTCTCACCGATTTGCATAGAAAATATTTCATATTTATGCATGAGGAGACTTATCCTAGTTTCTTTGGTTTTGCTATCACCCTCATGATGCATTTGTAACCTATGCCATATTTCATTTGCACTTTCACATCCCCTAATTCTATTGTATTCTCCCTCATTAAGGCCACAATAAAGAATATTCATAATTTTTGAATTCATTTCAATTTCTTTCATTTGAGCCCTAGATAGAGAATCTAAATCATCTTCATTTGGGGGTATGTATGGATTTTGAATAAACTTCCAATACTTAAGGTCATTTGATATTAAAAAGATTTTCATTCTATTTTTCCAATAATCATAATTTGACCCATTAAGCAAAGGAGGCCTTGTGGTGCATAAACCCTCTAAGTGATTAGATGTGCTAGCCATGCTAAAAATACGATTAAGTATAGAATTAGCTAACAAGGCTCTGATACCAAATGTAGGATCGTGTGGGTTATGGGTCCACTAATCACTTTTAATCTAATCCCTAACTAATCAAACAATAAACGCAGCGGAAACAATTTAAAGAATAGTAGGGAAATAACATGCAAACCACAAGAAGACACGGCGATTTTATAGAGGTTCGGCACCCCACCCGGGTCCTAGTCCTCTCTTGTAAGCTCCGCTCGACTCCGCGAGCTCCGCCTACGTCTTCACTAACCACTCCCCGTTCCGGGCCGGGAGAGAACGCCTTTACACCACAAGCAACGCGAACAACCCTCGCTTGCTTGAATTCTTCCTCTCACAATCCGAGAGGGACACTTCGGGCTTTCACCGAAGTCCTTGCTTCTTTTGACAACACAAGTAACCGAGTGAGATTCACTCTCTAATTGAGCACACTTTGAGTAGGATGAGTATATGATCAAGTGTGTGAAGTTTAGGCTTAAAGAGTGTAGAATTGGGAGCTTTGAGGATTGAAGTTTCTCTCTAATGTATTGGGACAATTGGAGTTGGAGAGTTGTGTTAACAACAAGTCTTGATCCTCTATTTATAAGCTCCTAAGGTATTCTAGCCGTTGGGGATAGATTTGATTGGGTTTTGTGCAAGATACACAAAGCAGAAAATCGGGCTGCAAATCTGTTCAGAACCGGTCGACCGAAACTAGTAAACCGGTCGACCGTTAACATGATTTCAAAGAGAACGGTCGAACAAAAGAATATTCGGTCGGACAAACGAGCTAGAACTTAACTCTACTTAAGTGAATCGGTCGAACCAAAGTATGGGGCGGTCGACCGATAAGGGGATTCGGTTGAGACAAAGGTCAATCGGTCGAACGAGAAATGTGTCGACCGATAGCAGGGAATTTTGTTTCTGAAAAACTGTTCAACCGGTCGACCGAAACAAGGTCTTCGTTCGACCGTTTACCGAATGTATTTTGGGGTTAAGTTTTGTTTTATACGAATACGACCGTTATAGGAATACGACAAGAAAAACAGTCATATTAAAATCCGGGATCGGTCGACCGAAAAGGTAGAACCGGTCGACCGGTAGAGTTCGGTAAAATCACTGTGGAGAGTCTGTTATAAACCGGTCGAACTGAGAACTGGTTCGGTCGACCGGTTCACACAGGAAATCTGGGTTTAAGTTTATAAGTGATTTCCGACTAAGGTTTGGGTGATCTAATGAAGTCCAAATAATGTGAAATTTTGTGTGTGACTTCTCTAAGGAACCTGGTGTGTATGTGATATGTTTTTAACTCTTGTATGCTCAATTTACACATGTTCCTAAGACTCAAAATAAAATCAAGATTACAAGTCTTCATTTAGCTTTATTACAAATCTTGACTTGATTTCCTTCCTTCCATGAGTCTTGATCACCTGTAGAGGTTAGCACAATACTATATATATGCAATGCAATATGTGTGCTACTCTACATCATCATAATTAAGATTAGGTTAATTTAAATCATCAAAACATAGATTAAGGCCAAAAAGCCAACACCGCTCACGATGGGGGCGGAAAGCAGGAAAATACTCATATATCCAAGCCTGCAGCAGTGTAAGACAACCCGTAATCTGACCATAATCAGCGCGACTGGATATGCCCAGCTGGCGATACAGATATGCCAACGTCGCCGACCCCCATGAGTAATCAGCAATGGTATCTGGGTCCCTCGCCTCCAATAAGTCGCGTGGTCTCAGTCTGGAACCGCTCTTGTCGAGAAACAATACGCAGCCTAGCAGTAAGAAGAAATAAGCAGTCATCTGCGTATCCTCAGTCCGTGGTGGTCGCCCCCGTCTGCAACACTCGTCCACAGCGTCGATACTAACACCACCGCTACTCCAGAATGAGCTATCCCGCCCAAGACCCTCCAGGCTGACACCCAGCAACTCAGATACATATAACTTCAGCTCAGATGTCGGCGCCTGCGCACTGACCATGGGCCCCTCAACAGGAATGTGCAGAATCTGAAAGACGTCATGCAACATGATCGTCATCTCTCCGAACGGTAAGTGGAAAGTGTTGGTGTCAGCTGCCACCGCTCCACGAATGCCGAAATCAACGGCATGTCGATGCAGGAAAACATGTTGTACGGCAAGTGACCCAATCCACTGTCGACCACGGTCGTTGTCATATCCTCAGTCATCACTGAACGCCATGCCTGCAATGTCGTACAGGCTCTGTGCCGATTATGGCACTTCAAAACCTTCCGTTCCTCGCCATCCCAGATGCGTCTGGCGACGTGGCCTCCGAAACTTGGAATGACGCTGCCATCTACAGGACCACCGGGAATAATATCCATGACGATCCAAGACTCGTCATCACCCCTCTTCTTCTTCTGAGCTCGGGCGTCTGCAGTGCACGAACTCGAATCACCGGTCACAAACCGGCCACCTCGATCCTTCCTAATGACCCACTCAGCTGAAGGACCACCGTGTCGCCCCCGTCCTCGATCGGAATGATGTACCGCCTCCTCCTGTGGCCCCAAGTCGTATCGGCCCTCATCGTCACTGTCGTCGTGACTCCTCGCCTCATCTAAATCATCCTCGTCGTCGAAAGACTCTCCAGGTGTCTGACGACGACGTAACAGATCTCTCTCTCTCCTAACTGAAGCAGAAATACCACGTGTACGTGGATGACGAGGACCTGACTCGTCTGCTATACTACGTACCGGGCGTAAGGGAATTGATTTCCCTTTTCCTCCACGGTAACCCGATGACTATTAATTCAATTTAAAAATACAAATTTATTAATGATTTTACTATAATAATTAAACTAATTATTAACTTAATAATCGATTTATTTAGCAATTATCACAATTAATCAATAATCCGTTACTAAAATCGTACACAACTAATTACTAACATAATAATCAATTTATTTATTAATTAACACATTTTATAATTAATAAACGATTTACTAAACTAATTTAACTCATTATTAACATAATATTCAATTTATTTAAATTTTATCACAATTTATAATCAATTTAAAAACAAATTAAAAAAAATTCCAGGCGTCTGCGGGAGACGCCTACCCTACGTGGTAGGCGTCTGCCGGAGACGCCTGCCCTACGTGGGAGACGTCTCCCGCAGACGTCTGTGCCATGGGGGGGAGGCGGTTCCCGCGACCGCTGATCGTTGGGTCGGGCGGCTCCCGCGGTCGCCCGACTCAAAAAAAAAATTTAAAAATTAATTGAAATAAACAAGGTGATTTACCAGATGTGAGTAGTCCAGGGTGTCCGCTGGCTCTTTCCCTGGCCTCCGAGACATCCTATTTGGTGAATAAAAGTGTGATATGAAGAGAAAGTTGTGTTAAAAGAGTGAAATGAGGAGTTATATTAGTAGAAAGTGTAGAGGGGCAAAATGGTAATCTTACGGGCGATTTAAGTAGTTTTACGGCGACGAATAGCAGTTCAGAATTTCAACCACAGAAAAATGTCTCAGAGAGCAGGAAAGGTGCCGACGGACGTAGGGTTGTGCATTCGGTCCAAATCGGACATGACTGGATTTTTATCCGGCATCCGGACCGGACCGAACTAGTCTGGACCGGAAACCGGACCGGTTGGATTCGGTCTGGTCCAGGACCGGTTTTTAACCTTAAAATTTAAAAAAAACCGGACCGGTCCGAAACCGAATTTCCAAAATTGTCAGGACCGGAACTCAGACTGGTTGGTTTCGGTCCGGACCGACCCGGTTTTCGCTCAGCCCTAGGCGGACGGATCGTTAGATTCGATTACGGTAAAATTTCTACCTCTAAAAAAATAAAATTAGGGGAGGCATCTCTGCCAGACGCCTCCCCCAATTATTTTTAATTAATTAGTAATTGGTAATTAGTTATTAATAATTAGTATTTTGTTAATTTAGTAACTTAATTTCATTTAACGAACTTTTATTTCTAAAATGTAATTAATAGTCATTGAGTCACCGTGGAGGAAAAGGAAAATCAATACAATTTCGCTCTATGAGACCTTATGAGGAGGATTCAGGTCCTCGACATCCACATACCCGTGGTATATCTGTTTCGGTTAGGAGTGAGAGGGAGAGTTCGCGTCATCATCATACACGTAATGACTTGTTTGATGATGGGCATTTTCGACGACGAGGGTGACGATGAGGGGTGGTATGGGTTGGAGTTGGAGCGGGAGGAGTATGGTAGAGGACGGGGGCGACAAAGTAGTTCTTCTGCTGCTGAGTATATAGTTCGGAAGGGCAGAAATTGTAGGTTTGTGAGTGGTGATACCAGTTCGTGCACTGTGGATGCCCAAACTCACAAAAAGAAGAGGGTTGATGGTGATTCTTGGATAGTGATTGATTTGATGTCCAGTGATCCTATAGATGGGAGCGTAATTCCTAGTTTCGGGGGTCATATCGCCAGACGCATTTGAGCGAGCGAGGATCGGAAGGTTCTGAAGTGCCATGATCGAAACAGAGCATGTACACTGCAGAGTTGGCGGTCAATTTTGGGTGCCGATATCCTGGAGACCATTGTTACTAGCAGATTATGTCACTTGCCTTAGAGCATGTTCACTCACGTTGACATGTCGTTGATATCTGCGTTTGTGGAGCAGTGACAACCTGACACGAATTCTTTCCACCTGCCTTTCAGAGAGATGACGATCATGTTGCATGACGTGTTTCAGATCTTTCACATTCATGTTGAAGGTCGTATGGTTGGTGCTCAGACATCGATGGTTGAGCAATGGTTATGTAACGGAGCTACTCGGAGTGACCATTGCTGGCATTGGGAATGATAGCCTCTATTGGAGTGGCGGTGGTGTTACCATTGACTCTGTTGACGACCTCTGCAGACGTCGACATTCTTCATGGGCCGATGACACGAAGTTGACTGCCTACCTTTTCTTACTGTTTGGATGTGTCTTGTTTGTCGACAAGAGCAGATATGCTAAAAATGTGTGAGTGACAACATTAGTTTATTCATCGGTCATAATCCAATGCAAGTACTGATACTACACTGCATGATGTAGAAACTGCTCAGCGGAGTTCCTGCCTTCAGAGTTCACTTTTCTCATGTAATCTCTACAGGTAAATGTGTCTCTGATTTGGATTGTCCTCCGGGAATTTCTCATTTACAGACAACAAGATGTTAAGCGGTTTCGCTTGTGCCTCAATCATATCACGAACAATTTTCTTAGCCTCAGGACTAAGACTGTTGATTTGTCGGTGACCATCTGGATAAACAGCAAGGTTGTGGTTGTGCTGACCATTTGAACTATCAGTAACTACGAATCATCCATCATGCTCTAGTCGCTCGACCACCTTTATCAAAAAACGACATCCGCAACCCTTCATTTTCGTGTTCTTCCGTACTGCGGTATTCATATCCCGGGTTTCCATTACCTTTCTGCAATCACATCTAAAATAACAATTTGTTTGATCATCTCATTGTGGTTTATAAGAGGATACCACCAACAAACCTCGGCTCCGATGATAACTTGTTTCACCCATTTTATAGCATTCTCGAATTCTAGAAATACTTTCTTACTTACGAAAAACTCACCGTAATTCACCCCGTTACCACCAAAATCTTGCAACGGAATCTGAAATAATTTGAAATAACACATCGTATAAATTCAAAATTTTTAAATTAAATAAAACTGGGCGTCCGCAAAAAACGTTTCACATGGGTGGGGCGTCTGGGTCATCCTAATTAGATGCCCCGACCGAAAGTTTTTTAGACTTACCGTGCCGGATTTAGACGGTTCACCAGATATTTCTTTGGTGTTGGTTCTGGTAGAATAATGATAATTGAGAGAGGAGAATTCTTTTAAGAGACGAGAGATAATGTGAATTAAATGGAAAATGAATTGCAAAATGGTAATTTGCACGGATGGTGGGATGACCTGCCTCTAAACATGGAAAAATAAATCTTGAGAGTTACAGCAACTCCAAATCATTGACATTTAAGTCGAACATAACAACTGACGAGGGCTAACGTGGATAATCCAACCATACAAGTTGTTTGGATAAATAGAAAATAAGAAATTGAATAACCGAAGGGAGAAATTAATATACCTAGACTTTGCTACTTTTAGAAGCATAAGCCGAAGACGCTAAATGATGTAATTTGGCAGATAATCATGACAAGGTCAATCTATCACCCTCACTGAAATACTTAAGTTAATGCAAACGAGCTGTCTTTATGCAATCAAAAAAGTTAGCCAGCTTTGTGACTTTCTTTCTACGTCATTTTAATTGTTACCTAAGCTTAAGGATGCAATGAATATAAGACAACTAATGATTATAAATCTCAAGATATGAAAAATAAGGATCCAAATTTCAGCAAACGTGGCCTATAGCAATACGTCAGGTTAGTATATGAGACCTTATTCCCATTGTTATTTTTTTTATAATATTTTCTTATTAACATCAAGAACTTGTGATGAGGTTGGTCAAGTTTTGTATGCTTATATTATTTCTCTGCATATGTAAATTACGGTAATCACAATCCACAACGTGCTACCAGAAAAATATTTTATGTGGTTTGAAAAGGAAGCAAAAAAGCATAGAGTAATGCAATTATGAATATAAGTCAAAACTGAAACACGAGCAAGACATAAGAAACAAACCACATAAACACTAGGATTTACTTGGTTTGGTCAACAAATTTGACCTAATCCATGTTGGGATGTCTCACAAGATTTTACTGTGAAACTTGAAAAGTGTCCAACTTGTAAAATGGATTATGTAGAAAGCACTCCAAACTCTTTACAGAAAAGGATGTAGAAAATCTAACCATAACCTGTTGTCTAATATCTCACAGCAAAAGAACTAACAACTCATTAAGAAACCCTTAAGTTATACATACAATGTTGAAAGTCTAGATTGAGGTTGATTAGTGTTGGAATTGGTTCATACTCCTCATGTCCACTCCGACAGGTCGGTCAGGAGTTGCAAGGGGGCAATGCCCCTTGAAAGTCAAGCACAATGTATGGTTTGGGCTTGAGGATTTATTAGTAATTTTGTATCGATTTTGGGTTACTAATGTGTTTTTTGTGTCTGATTTGTTTCAAGTTCATGATTACAATTAAGGTTCTCTAAGTCCTGCATAAATTGTTCTTGTATGGACGGTTATAGAAATATACAAAAAAAGAAGAAAATGTAGGACATAATTCACATTGGGTGAACTTGAGTAAATTCGTGTGTTCTTGGTTTGCAATTTGTTATTCATCTAATATGTGGTTTTGTGTGTTTGGGTATTGAAATCTAACGATTAGTTTCTTAATATACTTTTGGAAAGCCTTTTTTTTATTTGTCAACTAGTAGAGATTGTCGGTCGAAGGTTTACTGGATTGATTGGGTGGTGGAGGCTCTCGGTTGATCGTCGCTTTTTTGATTGGTCAGCCGATTTCTTTCTGAACTTACTAGATTAATATCGGTCGTTGCAACGTATACATTCTGAAGTAGTTTAGAGCGTCTCCAAATTACTAATGGATTTTTTTAATCATATTGCGTTCATATGGTGAATTCCGTAGCATTACTTACCGAACGACTCAAATAAATTTCGCAGAATTAAATTCTTCGGAATGAAATCTAATTACATTGCATGAAACAAATTCAAGTGCCATACACCAAACATGATGTAGTTGTTCCACCTACTTTAGTTAAGGTTGTTGACATTGTTTTGACTACAAACTGAAACATGTTTTAAATATCTTATTTTTATTAACAGTCAAGGTTGGATGTAACCATAAAAAACTCCAAAGAAAAAAGAAACAGTCATTTCCCAAACTCATATGAAAGTCTTTGGTTTGGTCTGCAGCAAAGGTTTATAATCTGGTGATTCTGGTCCAACAACCCGAAGACTTAAAAGAACACACATGACAGCAATCTAAACTTCTGAATTTCACATGTTTGATAAACAAAACAACAGAAAACACAAGTGTATATTGTTTTTTTGGAAGTGGTTCTATTTATACAGAACATGAAACATAACAAACACAAACACACAAATCTCCGTCATAAAAATTGCATAAATGCTCCCAAGCTCTTGTAATAATTAATTGGTCTAGAGATCCTTGAGTTGCCTGAGATTAATGGGTGAAATGTATCTGGCGTCTCCATTAACCAAGAGCTTCCCTATGATGAGATTAGCAGCCTCACTTGGATGGTAAGGATCCCAGAAGACATGTTTAGTTCTATCCTTGCACATTGTAGAAGTTGGCCCACATGGAATGATCCCTGCAAATTGGCCTCCATTCCCACAACAAGCTCTGCTTGCTGTCTCAAATCCTGCATCAATCATTATTTTCAATTATAAGAGATTAGTTTCTTAATTAAGATCGACCAGGCATACAACTAAAGGTGTCGATATTAACTCGAGCTCAATAGGCTAAAACTAATGATGGTTTGTTTGAGTAAGATCTTCACTTGAGTTTTGCTACTTGTAAGGACTAAAGGAGTAATGACCCTTCTTTAAGTTAAGATAAATAAGTTGGTTACTTAGTTTGTAATTTCCAAGTTGTTTCCTTTGCAACTTACATTTATTGTGTTCTAAACTAAACCTTAAGAGGAGATACACTTCGTTGGGTGTTATGCTTGATCTTGGTTATTCTAATGTCAAATATCTTCCCAATGAGGTACATAACCTCGATAATAAGGCATGAGCAATGCTTACAATACTTGTAATCCATATAAATGTAGTTGTAACTTGTAAGCCATGAACAACACTTACCGTACTTGCGGTAATTAGAGATGACCTCCATGACAAGATCATAAACATTAGCAAGGCAAAACTTTGCACCAGGGAGGTTATCATTCAACTCCGCGAGAAGATCTCTTAGTCGCCCATTGTACTGAACAGCCAACTTATTTGGTAAGCTTACACATTCGTCTACGCTGAGTTGGTTTATGGTCTTTTGATAAGGAATGCATCCAAGAGGTCCCACATTCCCAACCACGAACTTTCGTGCATCCAACTTGTACAATCGCTGATTGATTTGCAGGAAAATAATTACGTTAATAATATGCACAATTTGTGGGAATTTAAGGGTAATTTTGGCTTACTATTAATTGTATTTTGAGATTTCTGATGAGATGGTCGACGAAACCGTCAGGAGTCTCCGATATCCGTTCGCCTACGGATATCACTGGGAGGAGGTAGTTGTTGAGAAAGTCGTTCGAACCTATGGTAATTGAGAAGATGGCATTCTTCCATACGAATTGTTTGGCTTTTGATCGACCTAATAATTTGTCTATTTGTTGTCGAGTTATGTTGAAATAATCCACCTGGATGTCCATCCCAAGTCTCCCAATCTATAATCAAATCAACGAGCGTCAGATAATATTCTCACATTGGAAGAAAACAAAACAAAATGATCACAATAAAGTTCCTTATAAGTTGGTGGAAACATACAAATATTCTTCCAGTTTGATTCATGATTCCTCCACCTCCAGAAGCATAGTTAACTCCATTCAATATTACCTTTCCCGTAGTATTTG
Organism: Triglochin maritima; assembly: GCA_963682175.1. Classification (NCBI taxonomy): domain Eukaryota; kingdom Viridiplantae; phylum Streptophyta; class Magnoliopsida; order Alismatales; family Juncaginaceae; genus Triglochin; species Triglochin maritima. The sequence continues at coordinate 2,437,121 of OY821784.1, forward strand.
GAGCTAAAAATGGTGATGCATAGTTAGGTTGCCCCAACTCTTCCCCTATACCAGATTACAACACAAACATCTTTAACCAATGCTAATCTTAATTGCATGCACGTCTAATGAATCTAGAGTGACATGCACATGTTAGGAGAAAAAAAGACATGCATATAAGTGAGCCTTCAATTATAATTATGCAAGTGTTTGTGTTAATGCATTTTGTTACCAACTATGTCGCCGATGGTCCTCCCATTGGTATACCGCCCGGTCGGCTGCCCATCAGATGCTTTGAAGTCGATCCCATTAGGCCGGATATTAGCCTTGGACAACGTCGAGAGGTAGTTATTATTACCGGCGTCGACGAGCGAGTCCCCGAAGATGAAGGAAGCTCCATTGTCCCCATCACCTCTACAAACACAAGCCATGATAACAAATATCGTCACCACAAACATGGTGACTTGCTCTAACATTGTAGCCATGGATACTTAGTGTTATTAGCAGCAAATTAGTGGAGACTTGTTGTGTGTTCATATATAAAGGGATAGTGAGACTAGAGGCTTGATTTGAGGGGGGAAGATTTCAGTTTTCTCGTGGTGGTTTAACTGCATTTGTGCTTGTTGATTGCTTGTTGGAACAAATTAAAAAGAGTGCATTGAGTCATGTGGTTGTTGGATTCTTCAAATTGCAAATCATTACTAAAAGTGGGTTATTATATTATCGTGTGTTTATGATATTTGGTTTGGATGGCATTCTTGGTTTTATTTGGTGGGATTTTGATTTGTAGTGTTGACTTGGGATGGGAAAGAAAAAGAAAAAAAAAGAGATTTGAATTCTTAATATTTGTGTCAAATATTTCTCACCGAGAAACACTAAAGATTAATTAACATCCTAATTTTGTGAGAAGTTGAAATAACGTGTAAGATGTATATACGTTTGTCAGGTACTCATACATTGTGTGATCAAGACAGGATATTTTATTATGATATATTACTTCAAAATGCCAATATTTGAATTATAATCCAAAATTAAATATTGTGTAAGTAGATTCTTCAATACTCTAATTGCGATCGATTGAACACATTTTCGAAGATAGGATACTCGATATCTCAACATATGCATGAACTTAATTACCCAGATAATAGCCGGCTAATTAACTACTTCTTTACTTGGAAAATCATGGTTTAATTATTTTTGGCTGCATAAACGGACGCAATTGGGTTCGAATTTTGCTGGAGCCCTTTTCTGAACAGGTTATTAAGGAGATTCCTTCTAATTTGCAAACTGATTCAAAATCCCATACTTTTAGGTCCAGAATTGCTCCAATTATGTCATTTCTTGCATTTTCTTCGTTATTTAGATGCATTAAATCGAATCAAACAAACAACCAACTGGACGAGATTAGTTAGCCACCATTTTACATGATAATCGTTTAGTCTCCATGGTATTGTTGCTAATAACACTAAGGGCTTGTTAGTGCCAAAGAAACTGTTAGAAAATGGATTCTGTCGTCAACAGGAAACCAAAAGAAAATAGAAATCAGTGTAATTCAATTTCCCTTTGACCAAATTCTTGTTGTTTGTGCATTTCGTAGAATTTATTAGAACTCAAATTTTATTGTTTGTGCACACTGTCAGAATTCACCAGAAAATAAAAAATAATTTATATTCCATGTTATTAGAACTCAAATTCTGTTATTAGAACAAAAAAATGTCACATACAATAAAAAAGGCATCATAAGCCAAATTAGATAATTGAAACATCAATCTGAAATTACATCACGATAGCAAGAACATCAATCCAAAATAACACTCATTGTGACTTGTGAGTGCTGCACATTAAATCTAAGAAGAATGAACTGATCCAACCAAGAAACGAAAAAGAACATAACAGATTATGTAATCCAAGAATATAACAAGAAAATCAAAGCCCGTAGGCCATCAAATCTACACATCCAAATCCATCAAATCAAATCTAAATCACTACTTACAGGATCCACAAATCCACACATCCAAATCACTACGTACACGATAAATAAGGGGGAATGTTTTTTTGGCCGCGGTACGTCTGGGACGCCGTCTGACATGGTAAATCCAGTCAGCAAAAACCAAAGATTAATTAAATCACATATTATTTATTTATTTTGTGTCACATCACACGCACGCGGAACTATGTGACATTTGGTTTCCAACATACATATATTCTCAAAATCTTCTATTATCCCCCTCAAACCTTTCATTCTCCATCATTTTCTCCCGATTGAAGACGAGATCGGTAAGAGGGACGCCGAGGAGATGACGCAGGAGTGAGTCTTAAGGAGATTGGGACGTCGACGTCATTGGTTAGGACGTCACGATGTAGTTGGTCGGCGAGGAAGAGGAGGAAGTGGTCGGCGTTGAAGTCTTTCTCGAGGCGAGGAGGAGGAGGAATGTGATTTTTTGTAGCTGATTAAGTTTTTTGTATGATGTCTTTGGGGGAAAGTTTGGTTTTCGTGGCTGATTTGAAGTTTTTGGTTTTGTTATGTGATGGATTGGTCTTGGGTTTTTCGGAAACGTGGTTCTTTATAGCTGATTTGAGTTTTTTTGTGTTGAGTTTTTGCAGATGAGGATGAATGTGGTTTTTTGTAGCTAATTTGAGTTTTTTGTGTTGAGTTTTTGCGGGGAAAGTTTGGTTTTCGTGGCTGATTTGAAGTTTTTGGTTTTGTTTATGATTGATTGGACTTGATTTTTTTGGGAAGTGTGGTTCTTTGTAGCTGATTTGGGTTTTTTGTGTTGAGTTTTTGAGGAAAAGTTTGTTTCTTTGTGGTTGATTTAAAGTTTTTTGTTTTGTTATGTGATGGATCGATCTTGGTTTTTCGATGTTATTTTGAAAAGTTTGTTTCTTTGTGGTGTTATTTTTTAAAGTTGATTGTTTTGTGATTTGTTTACAAAGAAACAAACATAATTTAAAAATGAATAACAGAAAATTAAAAAAGGATGAAGCAATACTTAAAAAGGAAAAACATGAACTTAAAAAGGATGAAGTAGTACCTAAGAAGGAACAACATAACTTAAAAAGGATCAAACAAAAATTAAAAAAAAAACAAAAATTAAAAAGGAAAAACAACTTAAAAAGGAACAAACATAACTTAAAAATGAACAACAGAAAATTAAAAAGAAAAAACAGAAAATTAAAAAAGAAAAACATCAACCGAAAAAGGAACAACAGAAAATTAAAAAGGAAAAACAGAAAATTAAAAAGTAAAAACAACAACTTAAAAAGAAAAAAACATAACTTAAAAAGGAACAACAGAAAATTAAAAAGGAAAAATAGAAAATTAAAAAGTAAAAACAATAACTTAAAAATAAACAAACATAACTTAAAAAATAACAACAAAAAATTAAAAAGGATGAAGCATTACTTAAAAAGGAAAACAGGAACATAAAAAGGATGAAACAATACCTAAAAAGGAACAATATAACTTAAAAAGGACGAAACAAAAATTAAAAAGGAAAAACAAAAAATTAAAAAGGAAAAACAACAACTTAAAAATGAACAAACATAACTTAAAAAGGAACAACAGAAATTTAAAAAGGAAAAATAGAAAACTAAAAAAGAAAAACATCAACGGAAAAAGGAACAACAAAAAATTAAAAAGGAAAAAACAGAAAATTAAAAAGTAAAAACAACAACTTAAAAAGAAACAAACATAATTTAAAAAGGAACAACAGAAAATTAAAAAGGAAAACAGAAAATGAAAAATGAAAAACAACAGCTTAAAAATGAACAAACATAACTTAAAAAAGATGAAGAAATACTTAAAAAGAAAAACAACAACTCTTATGTTAAAAATGACAAAATCATACTTAAAAAGTACAAACCGGTACTTAAAAAAGATAAACTCTTATGTTAAAAATGACAGACGTAGATGTTAAAAAGGAACATGTTTTGCCCTTTTAAGTAGTTGTTTGGGGAAACCAAAAGTTACATTGGGAAAAGTAAAAATTGCATGGGGAAACCAAACGTTGCAGTGAGAAAGTAATGTTGCATTGAGAAACTAAAAGTTGCATGTGACACCAACATGTTATTAAATGAATTTATCTGCTTACTGGATTGCTGACTCAACTGACCACGTCAGCCGCGTTCGGGACGCGCGCGGCCGTATATAAGGACTCTAAATAAGCATCAAAATCCATTACACAACAAAGCTTCCAGGAACATGTTTATGCTTTTATTCTTACTGCTAACCCAATAAAACCAAAACCAAAACCAAAAAACCCACCAAAATCCAAACTACGTCCAAAGGTGGGACAAATATGCATCGAAATCCCCAACGAAAACAAAAGAAGAACATCGACAAGTGGAAAAGAAAAAAAGGTAAGAGATGAAAGACCATATTCGTATAAGGCAAATCCATACTTTGTTGTTGGTTCGTCACCGGAGAAGAGGATCGCCGGAAAAAGGAGTGACGCCAGAGGAGAGGTTCGCCGGAGAAGGGAGCGTCGTCGGAGTAGGTCGCCGGAGGTGAAAGGCGTTGCTAGAGGGGAGTGGGTTGTTGGATGAAAAGTATAGTTTTGTTTTGCAGTGTTTTCCTTTGGATTCTTTGGGGGGAGGTGAGAAAATAAAATAAAAATATTTATTAGTAGTCATTTTGTACTATGGAAACCAAAAGAATCCATTTTCATTTTCTAAGGGGACACAAACACAAGAAAAATAGTTAGTCAAACGGAATTCATTTTCTTTTCTCTTGATTTCTGGGTGCACAACCCCCCCACCCCCCCCCCCCCCCCCCCCCATGACTACAACTGGAGTAGATCTTATTTGCAAACAAATGCACGAGATTAGTTAGCCACCACCATTTTACTTGATAATCATTTAGTCCCTTAATTCGAATCAAGACCACGCCGAAGAACGTGAAAACTCTTACAATTAAAATCAAACAACAAACAGACGAAGACAAGCTTTTACTTCTAACACATGGATATGCACAACTATATCTATTGTAAGAAGTGATAATTGAATTTTAGTATGTATACATAAGAGTTTAAGATTTGGTTAGTGGGAGTAAGAAATAAAATCAAGTAAATGACTTAATTTGGTTGGTGAAACAGTAAGTCAATTATAATGACTTGCAACAGTTGTGTATATATTAATTAATAACAGTTACCAATAAAAGCATGCTAAAGAAGTACGTTCCGGCCGTAGAAATCAAATTGAATTTGTATCGTTTGTAACCTATAAAATAGGTTGTCTAGTTTGTCATCAGTGTAACGTCCCGAATACTATGAATTTTTTTAAATTTAAAACACAATCATCACAAGAATTAAAATTCCAAAATAACGGGAATGTTACCTATAAAACTATTCAAAAAATACACCATATCACATCAGAGTTATCAAAATGTAAGACCACATTAGAAATAAAAGAGTAAATACAAGTAGTCATATTGTTTAAAAAGCACGATAATAGTATCTGATCCCAAAGTATCATCGTCCTCGGTCGTCACCCACCCGAACATACTGCCGTCATGAAATGCAAAAAATGACAATACCTGAGTTTCCATAAAAAATTATGTATACCAAGTTCACCTATATACATGCTCAAGACACATAAATGAATCTATCATACTAGTATATCATGACAATATATAATGCAGTCAATAAACATTCCCTCAAATGGTAAAATACAGACATCAATCCCACAATCCATCATCGGGTCACCCGTAGGGACCTATCGCAATCACATACAGTCTTACGGAAAGTACGCAACGCACTCCACACACATCTACACTAATCATTAGGTCCAGTGAGGCACGTCTGCGTCTGTAGAATCAGCTGAATTTCGAGGTCAACATCTCACCGACGGAGTCGTCACTTAGGTCGGTCCATCTCACCTGGTTGTGCCACAACCAAGTTACCTGCCAGAATACATAGTCATTCAGTACACTTGTTGGAACAACATCGGTTAGGTTAATCACATCCAGAACAACATCAGACGACACTCCCGCCGGAACAACATCGGATGATACACCATCGTCATCAAGGTAGTCGAAAGTATTAATCGCCCATAAGGTCGACCAATCAACTCATCCGGACCAAAATCCAGTCATCCTGCTCCGTAGAGCCGTGCAACATTGTGCACTGGGATCCGCAATCCCTCAGGTCTACTACTCTAATATGAATCAAGATAAACATAAACTATGCCACATTCTTTAATACTGAGGTGACACGTCCCAAGTATCCACACCCTTCCACTCGGAGATCCCTTGGCAGACACGATCAACGCACCCATTGTCACCTCTCAGCTCACGCACAAGACGAGGACACAACTTTCCGTGGATAAAGCTGACACTCCATAAGGTCAGAGATTCAGCTTGGGCCCAAACGGTTGACCGAAAAAGGTATACCGGTTGACCGCTCCTCAAAGGATCAATTGAACAAATGCCTACAATCGGTCAAACTCTGGGCTCACAACTTAAGCCCTAACGGTCGAACAAAAGGTAGAAACCAGTCGACCGCTACAAGGTCAAAATCCGGACTAAAACTAAGTCAAAATCAAAGCAACAGTCGAACGACTCAAGGCCCCGTTCGACCGAAAACATGGTCTCTCCTACATTCTTTATCGGTCGAACCATACAACAAACGGTTGACCTAACATTCAATATACATAAGTCATCAGTCAGACCATAGTCTAGAGCGGTCAACCGTTTAGATGGTCAACACTCGATCCAACCTAAAATTACAAGGCAATGGTCGAACAACTCAGGAGTCCCATTCGACCGAAAATATCAGTAACTGTAACACCCCGAGCCCGGACAACTACTCACCCGCCCGAACCCGGTGCGTTAAGATACGATCCACGATCCTGACCGCTGCGCACTCTGATATTTAAATCCATCTGATAGGCCCATAATTAATCTGAAAAATATAATCAACAAATTGTGAGCTCGACAGCCCGCTAGTACCAACCATCAATCAATCAGAATCATAATCATGTGAAAAATAATACAGAATATGACATTCAGTCAATAAGCACAATCAAGAGACTGTAGGATTTCATGTTTAATTATACATATATATTTTCGAAATTTTTATGTATAATAAGGCTCAATTACAATTTTTTTTGATTTATTTCATGCATGCATCGGTTTGTTTTAACATCTAGTTTCAAAACTCTATTAAAACAAACAAGAGCTCCAAAATTCATACCTAGAAGTTCTCAAAAACTTCTTGAAGATTCGGAGACGTTGGGGATGCTTCTCGCCGCGCTGGATGCCTCCGAGTATTCACCAAACTCTAAACAAGATCGGAGAGAGGGAAGCTAGTCTCTCGATCTCCGATAGGGTTTAGAATCTAATTACTAACCCCTCTTTAATTCCCTTGAGAAGATGGTCTCTTAAGAACTAAAACTAAACTTAAGAATTAAGGGATTTTCGTGGAGAATTATGGAGAGAGAATTTTGCTCAAGAGAATAATGAATGAATTAAGGAGGTAATGAGATAACCTTGTATTTATAGGTTCTCTCCAAATTACCTATTCATGTGCAACCCCTTGCTTATGATCTCATGCAAAATTCCATCTAACCATCCATTATTTAATAATAAATAATATTAGCCACGAATTAAATCAATTATGGACCAATTCCATGCACGATCTAATTAATTCTTAAATTAATTCTGCATAAAACCGTCTGGACCGGTCGACCGTTACGAAGGTCCGGTCGACCGCTCGACCCCAATTTCGGTCGACCGTGCAAGATTCGGTCGACCGTTCTTAACGTAGAATATTTCATCGCAATGTTCGGTCGACCGACCGATAGATTCGGTCGACTGTTCCGAACAGACGAAAATTCTCTGTTATCGGTCGAGACACGTCCGGTCGACCGTGCACCTTCGGTCGACCGTTATCCATTAACCGGTCGACCGTTTGCACAGTCTTGCAGACTTGTCAAATTTCGGTTTAACCCCTACAAAATTTGACATTTCGGGATTAGTAGTAAATTCACAAGTTATGTAACATATTATCCTATGTAATGATCAATCATTACACCCCATAATATTTACATCACATATGAATTTAATTTAGATTCTAATTATGTTATTAATCACAACATAATTTTGATTTTGCTTGTTCACCCCATGTGTCATATTTTCTACATGAAACCCGACACATCCCATGAACTCAAAATCCCCATTTCTTGTTTCCCAGTTTTGTGGTGTGACCTATGGGAGGATCTAAACTAAGTTGGCAGTGATATTAAGAGCTTAATATCACAAGCTATAAGCGGTATCTAGCTACACATTATAGCTCCCAATTAGTTAGATGTCTTAATTCCACTCGAACCAAAACTCGATCCATTTAGTGATGGAGTGCACCACTTGTGTCCGTCCCTTGCCTCATGATATTAAGAATACACACAAAGTAGTATTGTGTCATCTTTGTCTTAGTATTCATTTCTTGATCTCTTTAAGCTAGTTATAAATATGTGACTTAACTCAAATCACATTGTGCACATTATAACTTTGCTTTATCAAGGGGCCCACTAATATCATCACTCAATTAAGAGGGGCAATGATAGTCTTTTGACTAACTATCTTCTCCAACAAAAGTTGTACTTAACCAACCAATGTCTTTACACTACACTGATCGATAGTTCAAGACACTGATCTAATTAAGTATTCCTTAAGTGATTAGATATAAGTCTCATATCAAAGGACCAAAGACACAGTAAAATATTAATGACACAGAAACACATTTCTATAATATTTTACTTATTAGGTCTATTCAGTATACAAAAGTAATATTTTCCTATTTTGCATACCCGTGTCGTCACTCACTTGTAGAGCTACAATGATCTATGACCAACACGACAATCTTAACTCGGTAATTAATGTTCCATGTTAATTACCATGATTGCGAATATCTTTTGTTTTATGTAAACCAATATCTTTTAGAGCTCTACGATTAAGGACCAAGAGCCTCTTCCTTAACACTTCTAAAAGACGAATAACATAAACAAGGAACAAAATGATTTCTCATTCAATTCATAATAATTGACATTTAAAAGTAAAACTTTTAGAACACATTCCCTTCAGAGACATGCATCACAAATAAAATACATGCATAACAATCTGGAACCCCCATTTGGATTGAACCACATCATGTGCTTCTGAAATCTATCAATCAGTCAGACGCACACCTGGTAGCTCCACACTAACGACAGGCAGCCCTTTCCTCTCTCGGGTGGCTCCACGCTGTCCGCTAAGCAGCTCTTTCCTAAGTGGCTCTGCCAGAAATATACACACAGCCACAGGACATGTCGACCGAAACACCATCATGCAATCATATGCATATCCATAAAATCAATATCAATACTCAGCATGCATGCAACTACGAATATCAAGAGAGACAGACATGATATGAAATTGGAGAATAACGAATCAGTACTTGCCTCAAAATCTCCATCTTTTTCTTCTCTATATTCTTCTCAAAATTCCATCTTCTCCTAAAACCACACAATCATCCAACAATCTTAATTAGTCCATTAAGATATTTGATTATTACCTCAACTAAAAAATTCAGGATATTACAGTAACTCTTTAACCCAACAAAATATGCTCAACCGGTCGACTATTGCAAGACATCGTTCGACCAGTGCAGGGTTGAATCAGAGATTTACACTAAAACCGGTTGACTAACATCATTAACCTCTGATGACGAACTAAGAACCTAACACACTTGTGTGAACAATCTCTAGTGCAAAGAACTTGACATACCTTTTTGCGTGATGGAGCTCCGTCAGAGATCTGTTAACGCTGACAACCTTCGCTTTGCCTCCTTGGACCTCGCCGGCCTCACCCTTAGCTGCCTCCTTGTTGCTGCCGATCGAAGTTCCGTTTGACGCTTCTGACCACCGACGACCGTGCGTCTGAGGGAGAAGAGAGGAGTAAGAGGGATGAAAATGTTTGAAGGAAGAAGAAGAAAAGGAAGGAGGTGTGTGGTGTTCTCCTCTTGAAGCAAAACCCCACACATACTTCTATCACCTCACCATGCCTCCTCACTCCACACCATACCCCATCACATCGACCTATCCTTCTCCAACCACCAAGTTAAACCTCCTCTAACCACCATTAACCCACCAATTTAGTTTAGGATATAACAATTAGTTTATCTAACATACTAGCAAGTGTATTAATTTACCTTATATGGTAACAACACAAGTCCATACTCTGAGTCTAGACCATTGAATCATTTCCAGCTAAACTTAACATTGATTCCCTTTTACCTTCCACAAAGTCAAAAACATTACCATTTAGGTAGTAACATAATTCCATACTCGACTAACGAATCAATCCTCGTTTAAAGATTTAACCATCTATTGTAACAACATAAGTCCGATCATCGAACAATCTCCAGCTAATCTTAAAATGAATTTTCCATTTCCCTTCCACGTAAACATTTTACCATTTATGGTAACAACTTAACTCTGTACTCAAACCATTGACCGGAGTGTAAGCGGGGCGGGACGAGTTTTTACCCCACCGCTACATGTCCTGCATAAGTTAAGCGGGTAAGCATGGTGGGGTGAGTTATGTGGGTCAGGCAAGAAATTTTCAATTTAATAATGTAGTATAGTTACTTTTTAGTGAAATTTGATTACAAACACAATTAATGATGTATAATGTTTTTTAAAAATAACATGGACCATATGAAATATGATCGACAATAAGATTGAACATATTAGACATTTTCCTTTGTTAAAAATAAAGTTTTTTAGTGTTTTACATACAAATATTGTTCAATCCTGAAGAATATTAACAAAAATCACAAAGTTGACCAAATTAACTTAACTCCACAAAATGTCAAAACCCCGAACCAACAAAAACTCCAAAAAAACTACAATAGAAGACCTTATACATGAATTATGAATATCTTCAACTATGTGGGTTATACGGGGCGGGTTGCGAGACTTGCTTATTAGGTGGGTTATGCGGGTGCGCGAGTTGGTGGGTAAGATTTTTTTATTCGCTACCCGCTTTAAGCGGAACATGTTTGTGGGTCAAATCCTCCCCATTTACAACGCTAACCATTGAAACATCTCCAACTAATCTTAAAATTTATTTTCCATTTTACCTCCACGTTTTTTTTCAAAAACATTTTAATTTCTAGATATTCACCATCTTCAACTCAAATCTATTTTAAACTCTCCAATTTAACTTGAAGGACCTCGAACCTGCCCCTAATTGAACTTGAACCAAACTCGAGTTCAAAATCAACAAGAGTCCTATGAACGAATGAAGCTTACATCGTTGTGCCAAAGTCGCGTGTCTCCAAAAGAGCACATTGTTTTTTGATCTTCCTACAATACACGAGATCATAAGCTTAGATAAGCCAAAACTATAGACTACGACTGCGTTTGGATAGAAGGGGATTCGACTCCCCTCCCATCATGGAGCTGTTACAGTTCACTTGGGCCATCCAAACATGGGATGGATCCCGTGGAGCTGACTCCCAGGATGGCAACCGAGGCATGTGTTTGCATGTGGATGGAGAAACTCGTGGGATGAGATTGTTGGATTTTTACGACAATTTTACACATGTTGATTTCAACATATACTTGTATAAGTTTTTATTTAATCAAAGTCTAGGGGTAATTTGGGAGTTTGCTTCGACAAGACATCTGGGGCTCGTAGAAGCCTTTTGCCCATCCAAACAACTCCTCACCTCTAAGGAAGAAATTGCTCAAGGATCAACATTCCCAGAAACTGACTTCCCATCAGAAGCTCATATCTGAGAGCCACATCCAAACCATGCCTTAGAGTCCAAACATCACGAGTTAGATTCTGGGATTTATCTAAAAAAATATTTTTGATGTGTCATTCCACTCCAAAAACGATCAATATAACAAACTCGGTTTAATGGACATACAATACTCAGTAAACTCGTAAGCTTAGATAAGCTAAAAATTAGACTAAAATCCAAGCACCGTGAATTAGATTCTGGGATTTATCTAAAAAACATTCAACGTTCACAAAAAAAGAATACAAAAAATTAGGGTCAATTTCTAGTGAGCTCAAGACTCATCTTATTTAGTTTAAGTCATTTACAATCACAATTTGATCTCATTTATGTTTAAACTCACGTTTAATTAGCACAAAAGTTTTTCTTATAATCTACCGTACAATTTCGAATGTGGTGGATACGGTGGATACGGTTAGATAATTCCTGCAAAAAAATATATTTAAAACATTAAAAAGTTAATTATAACTAACGTAAAAAAAATAAAAAGAAATAAACCAGCTTGAATTCAAATCTCCCCCACAAACCCCACTCCACACTCTCTCTCTCTCTCTCTCTCTCTCTCTCTCCCCCCCCCCCCCCCCCCCCCCCCCCCCCCCCCACACCGTCCGATCCCCATCCAACGTCCCCCTCCGAAACCCTCCGACCGTTGAACCCAACTCTTCTCCGCCACTCCAATGGTGACGACCCGGTCGACGGCGCCCCCCGCCGTCACCGACCTCCCTCCGCAGACGCCGGGGAAGGACAGGGACTACGAGAGGTTCCGGGAGGAGAGGATCAGGGAGAACCTGGAGAGAATGCAGAAGCTCGGGATTGGGGATCTTGCGCTTAGGTTGAAGGCCGAGCAGGTCGTGACGCCGAGGAGGAGGAGTCCGAAGGGTGGTGCGTGTGGGAGGAGGGATTCGACTCCCAGGCGGTCCTCGAGGTTCGGATTTTAGGGTTTGGTTTGGTTAAAGTTTGAATCTTTATGTGTTTGAGATTCGTTAACTCTTATGTTGTTGTTGCTTAGTGGGAGGGAGGATGGATTCGACGCCCGGCGGTCTTCTAGGTTTGGATTTCTAGGGTTTGGTTTGGTTATGTTTTAGTTTTGTGTGTTTGTTGGTGTGTTTTTTTGCTTGTTGTGGTTAATAAATTAGAATGTGGGTCTTTAGTGATTTTGGGGGTTTGGTTTGGTTAAATATTTAGTCGTTGTGTGTTTTTTGCTTGTTGTAGTTTAATTTTTTTTAGAATGTGGGTCTTTGGTGATTTTGGGGATGTGGTTTGGTTAGAGTTTTGTTTTTTGCCTGTAGTGGTTAAAAAACTAGAATGTGGGGTTTTAGTGTTTGTGGGGGTTTGGTTTGGTCAAATTTTGCATCGTTGTTTGTTCTCTGGTGGTTTTTTTCTTCCTGTAGTGGTTAAATGGTTAGAATGTGGGTATTTGGTGATTTTCGGGTCTGGTTTGGTTGTGGGTTTTTTAAAGTTTGTTGCTTTGGGGGTGTTTGGGGATTGGTGGTTAGGTTTTCAGTGTTAAATTTTGCAGCTTTGGGGCGTTTGAGGTAAGAATTCTACGTGCCTGGGTTTTTATTGCTCTACTGGTTAAAATCTTTGTATTTCGTGATTTTTGGATTCGGGGTCTTTTGTTATAGTTGAACCTTTTTTTGTTTTTGGTTTTTTGGATTGAGATTTGTATATATTGGGGGTTTTATTACTTTTAGTGGTTAAAATGTGGGTCTTTTGGATTTTTGGATTTGAGTTGGTAGTCAATTGGACTTGTATTGCTTGTAGCGTTTAAGGTGTTGATGTTTGTGGCTTTGGGGTTTGTGTTCATTTGTCTAAAATATTGTCTCTGTGTGTTTTGGGTGGTTTTGAGCTAGGATTTGTAGGTGCTGTGTTGTCAATGCTTTTTTTGTTTGTTATGCGTTTTTGTGACCTTAAGTTAAAATTTGTATCTTTTGGGTTTTATTGCTTGTAGTAGTTAAAATTTGCGTCAGAGGATTTTTAGGGGTTTCGTTGTTTAGGTTAACGATTGCTTTTTGTTTGTTTTCGGTGATTTTGAGTTAAGATTTGTCAATGTTGGGTTTTTAATTTTTTATTGCTTGTAGTGGTTAAAATTTATCTTTGATAGTTTTTGGGGGTTTTATTTTGATCAAACCTTACATCTTTATGTGCTTTTGGTGATTTTTTAATTTGATTTGTGTTGGGTATCTGTAGTGATATATTTGCTTGTCATGATTAAAGATTGTGTGTTACTGGTTCTTTTGGTTATTAAGTGTTTGTGTTGTTTTTGGTGGTTGAGTTTTCAGGTTAAAGTTCTTATAATTGGTTTGCCAAAGAAGAAAAAATTCTTGCAGTTGGGTATTTTGTCAATTTAGGAGTATTGTATTGTTTCCTCTGTTTTTGGTGGTTTTTTATTATTGAAGAAGTTTGCATAAGTGGGTTTTTGTTGTGGTGACCAGTTACTGTGATTTTGGTTAAAAATAAAATGTTCATCTTTGAGTTTTTTTCTGGCGTCTGTCTATTGTGGTGGTGTTTTGATTGATCTGTGCTCTTTCCAGACGGCATTTGCTTAAATTCCGCTTGTTTAGGGTTTTGGCTGGTCTCTTTGTCTGTAACTGTGATCTTAACGATTTTTGCAACTTTAGGAAGTTTGATGGTGATTTTTTTTATAATTGTAGTGAAGTTTATATTTTTGGGTTCTTTTTGGTGATTCATATTTTTGGTGATCCTCGGTTAAAAAGTTACATGTTTGGGTATTTGTGGTGGAAGGTTGCAGAGTGCGAGTCCGGTTAGTTATGCGGAAGTGGGCACAGAAAAACTTGTGAAGAAGACATTGAGGGGTAGGAGTGTGGAGGTGATTTTACGGGATGAGGTCTATACCGAAGAACATGAGAAGCGTTTGGGTACTTGTGAAGAACCTTGGACTCTTTTCGTGGATGGTTATGGTGCAGACGGGAAGCGTATCTACAATCCTTACACTGGCAAAACTTGCCATCAGTGCAGGTTGGGCCCTGTGGGTTTGTCTTTTATTACTTTATGTTACCTGTTAGCTGAATTAGCATTTATCTTGCATTTATGTTTTTTTGATGTTCTGTATCATCATTTTTAATATTTAGTAGTAAATAACCTAAAAGTTAATCCAAATGGTTTTTGTTTTTGGCTAGTTTCCCGTCTTTTTCTTTATCATCTACCTTTATATGACTTTTTCTCGTCTGACTACTGACTTACAGCCTTCTGCAACCATATACTGGTCTTGTCAAATCTTGGTTAATTACTGTATTTTGCTTGAGCTGATTTCTTCTTGCCAATAAGATAAAAGGCTTATTTTCTTTTATGTTCTGAACCATTTTATATTTATATCCAATGCTTTTGCAGGCAGAAAACTCTTGGCCATCGTACAAGTTGCAGCAGATGCGAGATAGTACAAGGACAATTCTGTGGAGATTGTTTGTATATGAGGTAGTTTTCTAGTTTGTGTATGCCATGTAAATGTTCCTTTTGTTTTAGAAGATACGATTAAAATATTCTATTAGAAACTGTAAAGATGTATGACGACTGTACAAGTCTACAATGGCAACATGAGATCTGAGGTTGTGTGAAACCACATATTGGATTTGAGGATATTCCTTTGATGTCCATACTATATTACTATGTAAAAAATGATAGCGTTGAATGTGTTCCGAACAATGCTTATATGTTTTGTCTGAATGTGAAAACAGACATTAGATCATCCTTGACCAAAGTTGGAACTTGAGGATTTTTTAATTTCTGAGGATTTTTTAATTTCGTTTGATATTTGTACTATGTAAGAATCGACAACATTGAATATGTTTTCAATACAGCTTGAATGTTTGGTATTTAATGTTTATTTGTCGCTCTATCTATTTTCTTTATCCTTTTCAGATATGGAGAGAATGTACTTGAAGCCGAGAGAAACCAAGATTGGATCTGCCCAGTTTGTCGAGGAATCTGCAATTGTAGCATATGCAGGGTAAAAAAAGGATGGGCTCCTACAGGAGCTCTGTACAAAAAGGTGGTATTTTAGTTTTAGATTTGTTTATGAGGTTTCTATTCCTATTTAAGTAGCACAACTGTCCCTCAAATTTATTGACTTCTTGCTCAAACATTTTCCAGGTTTGTCATCTTGGTTATAAATCAGTTGCTCACTATCTAATCCAAACCCGACGAGGCCAAAAGAACTCAGAAAACTCAAATCCTAAAGAGCCCGTCTCTGCAAGAAAGTCTCTGCCATTTGTGGATGATAAAAGCTCTTTGCAATCTACTAATTCCGTTGTGTTGGAAAACGTAAAGCCAGAACCCCCTGCTGACACAAACCAGAACGACAGTGAGGATGTTATGAATGACTCAGTAGTAAACAGCACCACTCCTCAATGTGAAATAAATGAAGCACGATCAAAGATAAATATTGACACGATTTTAAGAATTCCATGTTCTGCTGAACCAATTCCAGAGAAGTTGCTATCTCAATCAAACAATTCCCTCATGATTGAGACTGCAAAGCAAGAGGTTGTTGAGGAAATCGCCAATTCAAATGATTGTGTAAATGATGTGAAGGAATGTGAAGGAGATAAATTGGAGAACATGAACGAAGGTGTCATCAATGGATCAGAAAATCCAGATTATTTTGAACTAGTTTCCTTAAAGATCGCTGATTTGGAAGCCCCTCAGGCAAAAATTGAAGTGCCGCAGGATGCAAAACTGGAGCCAACCAACGACAATCATGATCTATGTAATAGTGAGACCATAGGGAATGCCTCAGGTAGTAATGCTGATAATATTGTGCTCCAATCTCAAGAAGAGCAGTTAGAGAAGGCAACTACGGTCGATGCAATGAGCCCATGTTCTGATTTAGAAGCTGACAAGGTTGAAAAAAGGCCTCGTGAAGAGTCTGACCTTCCTGACAAAGAAAACCCAAGTAACAACTATACTCTCACCATTGTACTAACGCCGATGTCAAGTCACAACAAGCGAAGGAAGAAGGTAAAGGATCTATCTACTACTTACAGACCTAGTCCGGATTGTATTGCCGGAAGGCTAAGGAGACGACAAAGCGTGTCATGAAGGCATTTTGCTTCTCATTGGGACTTTACAAATGACATTTTGGATACACCGGAAACAGAAGGGTTGTGAAACTTGAGATTTTTACTGTCACCATGACATGCATTTTTTAGTCTCCTCCGTGGAGTCAGGAACATATTACCATGCATGTTTTGATTACAGCGACCTACTAATTTCAGGGGTCATTTTTGGAACATTTAAATCCGCCCTTGGATTTCTAATTATGTTTTTTTTTGGGTCTTATCAACTAATGTGTTAACTTTGTAGACTGACAGTATCCCCTCCGAGGTTAGGTCATGGATCATGGTCATGATCCTTTCAGTGTTTGAATTCCTGGTATATTTAATTTTTTTTTGAAAGTTTTGTTCTATTATGATAAAAAAATTAAGGAATCCTGTCATGAACCACAACTGGATCCGACAAAATTAAGGTTTTGGTACATAGCTAGATCGAAATAAGTTTGCCCCTCGACACGGTCGGGTTCAAACATCAATACCAAAGGTCGAGAGATGATGACGCGCAAAAGAGATTAAGGTTAGCAGTTTAGTCCAAAAGAAAGCATTCATAATCATTCCTTGTTTAAATCAAGTTGGTTTTTGCACAAGGTACGAATTTGCGTATTATTTCCTATTTCCAAATTTAAATCGAGGGAGTAAGCCTTTCCCCAAAATTCAGCTGCCGAATAGTAATAAAAATATATATGTTGTGTAGATTCATTAAAATTTCCACAGAGGGCAAGCCGGGTCAACGGGAATCCATTTGTTAATTAAGTTGTCTTTTGTTTGTATTTTTTGTTGTTCCATTACACATGCAAATATTTGTATTTTTTGTTGGGGATTATTTTTGCCAGATTTGTTTCATCAATGGGTATCTAACACCCCAATTTGTAAGGAAGGTTTGATGTGAATATTCCTTTACTGTTAACTTTCCATGTCCTTACATCTTGCCCTGTCGTTGGAGAGTATGCAAGGTAAGCTATAAAAAAAACTCCCATCAAAACATTACATATTATTTTGATTTCAAAAGAATTATTATTATGTATTTCAGACTAACATTACATATAAAAAAAAAATAACACTGTCTGACACACTATCATTACCCCATAATCATCCAACAACCCCCCCATAGATTCCGGACCCCACATTTCCCATCACTCCCGTCTCTTCCCAAAAAGCGCGCACACACTTGGTAAACAATCTTCCAATTGGGACCCACACCAAATCCCACGCACCACCACCACCCAATCCCAGCCGTCCATTCGTCCAGATCAACCTTCCCCTTCCCGTGACCGGAAGTAGAGATTTTAGTTCACGTTCCTTCTAGGGTTTGGGTTTTCCAAGGAAGAGGAGAGGGAGATCGAGCAATGTCGACCTTCCGCGCTCTCCTTGCCCGGGAGAAGCCCCACTTCTTCAAGATCTTCTTCCCCGAACTCATCGGGAGGCGTTTGGTACGGAACGGTTGTGGTTTCGTGCTTTTCGATTCGAAAATATGTTGCTTCTAGGTATGATTGATTCGAATGAAGTGGGGGCAAATCCAGGAAAAGTTTAGTTTTTCGAATTTAAGTTCTCAGAACTCTAGTTCTAATGATTGCTACGAAAATATATCTTTTGATATAGTGAAGAAGAATAATCCTTTTTTTTATATAACTAGAGAAGAATTTTGAGTAGTAGTGAATATATAATTTCTGCAAGTCCTAGAACTCATGGAACTATAATTCCAGAAGGGTCATGGAAATCATCTCCTATAAAATGTTGATTTTAGGTTTTTGTGTTGTTGTTGGAGATGTTGTTGCTTTTAAATTGTTGTGCGCTTAGTTTTCTGAGCTTCTACCTTAAGTATGATTGATTCATGGGCGGAAATCTAGAAGCCCAGTTCTTAGAACTTAAGAAGTTCTCAGAACTCCAGCTCTAGTAATTGCTACGAAAATATATCTTTCGATAGAGTGAAGAAGAATAATCCATTTATTGGCATTACTAGAAAAGAGCAATTTAAAGTAAACTGGATTTCCTCTGATTGTTGAGTGGAAGTAGGGGGAATCATTTCCAGTATAATTTCTGTAAGTCTTGGAAATCATCTACTATAAAAATGTTGCTTCTAGGGTTTTGTTGTTGTTGGAGATGTTAATGTTTTAACTATTGTGCGTTTGGTTTCCTGAGCTTGCTTCCGAGCTTTTACCCTGATGTGTCTGTCCTTGTGATGTTGACGAAGAAACATCATTTTATGACAATGTTTTGAAAGTCGGCCTATGGTTTTAACCCGACTAGTCTGACTAATTGTCGACTAGAAAATTTGGAGCATTGGTTAAGGAAACTCGTGAATGACCATTTGAACTAACATAATTTGTTAGGATTTAAGAATACATTGTATTCTGGTTTGATGACTGACTAGTTGGCTTCGATGTGTTGAACGTTGTTCATAAAAGTGTCATGAGTTTAGTTGCATGAGCTTGCTTCTTAGCCTTTGTGTTAATGTGTGTTCTAGCATGCTCGAGAAGTTATTATAATTTAGTCGACTCGGGTTTAACCTGACTAGCCGGAATAATCCTATTATTTAGTTTGAGTGATCGCCAACTAGTAATTTGGGTACATTGGTTCAGGATGCTCATAAATGACCAGCTGAACTAACGTAGTTTGTTAGGAATACATTTTTCTTTGTGCAAAATTTGTTTTGAGAATTGGTGGTAATACATGTGGTTGCTTTTGCAATGAGATTTATGTTTAGAGCCGTAGAGTTAGTGGGATTTGAATATGTCTGACCAGTCGGCTTCAATATGTTGAATGTTGTTTGAAAAAGTGTTGTAAGTTTGGTTTCATGAGCTTGCTTCTGAGTCTTCATGTTAGTGTGTGTCCTAGCGTGCTCTAGAACGTGTAATAAAGAAACATCCTTTTAGTGCAATGATTTAAAAGTCAGTCGACTAGGCTTCAACCCGATTAGCCCAAGTATTCCGATTAGTTAGACCAAGTAATCTCCAACTAGTAAATTTGGAGCATCTAGTTTCTGACTAGGTTGCTTTAAATGCCTATTTTAGGGTGTCATTCATTGGTTTATAGGGAAACTAAGGGAGTTAGGGTGTGATTGGTAGGTGAGAAGTGTAGGAAGAACTTAACTTCCACGACTTCCCCTCATTTTCGACGAGATGATATACTTGTTTATTTGGTTTGGTTGTTATACCTTTTGCTATGCGTCCATGTGTCTTCTAAAGAGGCCTGGAGAACCCAATCCATCTGATGAGATGCTTGTTCATTTTCATGTTTTGCTCATGGTAACTTAACAGACTTGATGCATCTTCAGGGGATCCCACGAGCATTTATGAGACACATTGAAGTTGGAAATCGTGGTTTGGTTTGCTTGACGGGTCCAAGTGGAAATAATTGGGTAGTTGAATTGGTCAATGATACTACAGGATTATACTTGGAGAAGGGCTGGGAGAACTTTGTCATGGATCATTCCATATCTCGTAATGACTTCTTACTGTTCAGATATGAAGGAGATTTGCACTTCAGTGTGATGATATTTGATGTGTCCTCTTGTGAAAAAGACGACGCATTCCTCGCCATACCATGTCAAGACGTAATATTTCCTGTGAATGGGGATACAAATGAGAAAACCGTGGTGGATACTACATATGCGAGCATTTCACCTTCATGTAATGTTACTGGAAATGAAAAGTACACGCCAGATGCAATAAATGGAACCCGTGCTGCACAAGCAATAAGTGCTTTGCAGGATTTACCTTTACCTCTTGACAACGAAAAGACATGTGAGTTTAGGCCACTGAATGATATATGAATATGGTAGTGTTCTGGCTAGTGTACTCTTAATCACTCTCAATATCTCTTCATTGCTATTTCCGAAGTGAATGAATTGCTTATTAGGGGCGACCATTTGATTTTCTTTAGTGCCTTTGTGCAGATTGTGAAGCTGCAATAATATCAAATAAATTGGATAATGGGGAAGCATCTGATGCAGTGGGCTCACCCCATTCTCAAGGTAAATCTATGAGAAAAGATGGAAGCTTTTCTTGTGAACTCGTGTTTGCATTTATGTTGATAAATGAATGTTTAGAATTCTGACGAGGAGATATTTACATTTTCTTATTTAATTTAATTTGCTCGTGAATCCATAAAACTTTTTTTTCTTTTTTTATTATCAATGAGAACTTTCAGCTTAGACCTGTAGGAGAAATCAGGCTTGTTTGTTTCTATATGGATTTTTTTTCCCTTTTAAGATCTGTTTTCCTTTCAATTAGGGACACTCTTGGTAAGTTTTAAGATGATTTTGTTCCTTGCAGTTGAAGCTTGCTCACATGCTAGTATCCTCACACAAGAACCTAAAATCAAGGAAGAAGACATTGATGTACCTTTACATTCTAATATGGTAAAAATTTCCGGTGGTATTATGAAAGACGATTCTTCAGAGCAATCTTTTTATTCAAGTGAAAGAAATGAATCAAAGTACATAAAGACACAAGGTGAGGATTTATTTACTGGTTCATTTGAAAAGTATTTGTTTGTTGTACGGTTCTTTCATCCTCTCAATTCCTTTTTGAAAGATAACAACTATTTACTTATTAATTACTTCGTATGCTAAAGAGTTCCTGTCTATGCAGTTAAAGTCCGTATGACTAGTTTGATATCAAACCGGCTGCCTGTAACTGAAGAGGAGGTGAAAATTGCATATGAAGAAGCCAAATTGTTCAAGTCTGACCACCCTACAGCTTTAGTAGTTATGCGAGACTCTTATGTCTATTATGGGTTTTACATGGTATCTAGCTATCTTTTCTTTGTTCATCGATTTTCATTTCCATAGTATAACTTACATTAATTATAATTGTCTCTTACATACTTCTACATATTTGTAGCTTTGGCCTTTGTGTTTATCTAGTGCCTTATAAAGGAAGTGGATATTTTTTAAATGTTCAAATATTTGAACTGGAAATAGAAACGGTGTTTTAATTGTTTATTCCCGGGACCAAGCAACTTAATTTTGTTTAACCTGTTTTGGTGCAAATACTTGTTTCAAACTTTTTGAAGTTGTTGCATTGTCTTCTTTAGAAGTGAAAAAGTTCCTTGCCTCTTATCTACTCAACTTAGAATGACATGATAATTTTTATGATACAGAACCTTCCAATCTCCTTTGTAAGAGATCATCTTCCAAAGCATACTCAGATGATGAAACTCTGGGATCCAAATGGGAAGTCATGGATGGTGAACTATGTTTTTCATCGGGGATATGGAGGTCTCAGTGCTCGCTGGGGTGCTTTTTCACAAGCAAATAACCTGGAGCGTGATGATGTTTGTGTTTTTGAACTCGTTTGTGAAAATGAAATGCGAGTACACATCTTCAGAGTGGTTAAAGAACTAAATTCTCTGGTTGGTAACTCTGTTGCTTCACATTTAGATTGATTGGACTAGTTCATTTTACATTGTCTAATATTTTTTATACTGGGTTATGTTGTTTGTAGTAGTCCATTGTTGTTTGTACATATTATCTTTACTCTCGATTTTACCCTTAAAATATATAGTTGCTTAGTTTACCATTCTGGACTTCATGCAATGACCAAAACAATAGGTTTCAGAATTACACCCCATGCCTTTAAACAAAAAACAAGAGTTTTTCTATTTATTATTTCCTTGTAATTGTGTTGATGAAATATTAGCCTTTTTCTACTACTTGGTTAAAAGAACTCAAACATTCTTGAAAATGTATATTTCCTTTACCGCATTAGATTTTTGGGTGGAAAAAGAATGTCCTTAATACTTTAACACTATGATTCATTTGATTTGGACTTTGAGCAGGATAGCTGGATATCATTATTCTCTGAAGGCTATCCATATTTACCCCTTAAGGACATACGTTTAAGTAAATGTGATTATGGTTTTTAATATTTGTGCTCTAGTCTCAGGAGATGCCGAATCACAACTCCCTACTTGAAGTGGGTGATGCGGTTCCGAAAAGGCAAACCAGAAACCACGCTCTTATTGAAAAGTCAGTGGGTAAGTTTATGAACATTTTAGCTCGAGAAAAATCCAAAACCTTATGTTAACTTTAAAGCTGAAACCATCTTAACTGTATAGTTCCAGTATTAGAACGAAGCCCATCAGTTGCGCCAATGAATTTCCGGGTCCAATCGGCAAACTTGAAGGAACCACCGGTCACATCTGAGAAAATACTGGAACAATTAAAAAGCTTGAAGGGACCACGTTTTGAGATAACAATGAAGCGACATAACATCTTTGGAACAGCATATGTGGTTAGTATTTTGTGTGCTGATTTTGTCAGATTTTTAATTATGTTTTAGCAAGGGAAAGATGGTATTATCTCATAACTTTTCCTTGATACACTTTGAGGAAAGATCTATGAGAATAATAAGGCAATATTCTTGTGGATTTTTTTGTGGTCTTTGATAGACTGCTCTTTCATTTTCTGACAGCGAATTCCAATTACATTTGAGTCGTTTGATTACATGATGGACAAAGACCAAATTATTATCCAAGATCTGAAAGAGCAATCATGGAAAGTTGGTTTACGTCGGTATCATTCTTCTAATGGTATACAAATTCGATTATCCTCTGGCTGGTTGGCACTTTGTCTTGACTGGAATTTGGAAGAGGGTGATATTTGCACCTTTGTGCTCACATCCAAAGGAGATTTACCAGAAATGGTCATCGTAGTGCAAAAGAGACCAGCTTTACAGTGGTAAATATTCACTCTCATATGCTACTGTTCTATGCATTTAGCTACTGATGATGGAAATAAAGTCGAGATTATTCCTTATATGTGTGATCACGTTCTTCCGAGAATTTGTGGCATATAGGTTAACATTGATAGCCTGATGCCATCTTGTTGTCTTCTCATCATTGATGAGGTTATTATTTCCATGTGATCTTTCTTATTGGAGTATTGACCTTGACAGCCTAGGTGAAGAAGAAACCAACTGTTTATCGAAAAACATCTTAAGTGGAGTAGGGATATCCACAGGTGCAAGGCTTTCCGGAGAATTGTACAGAAACATCTCTTTTGCATCTTGGGATTTACATGGTTAAGCTTTCCCTTTTGTTTACAGTAGTCTCATGTTTGTACAATTTTATCATATTTTTCTCTTTTCTCTTGTTTGTGCTTATAAGTATGGAGAGTCAAAAAATAGTGGCCGAAGTGAAAATAACCGATATTAAAGCAATGTAATCATAGGAAAAAAAATCATAAGGTTCCACTTTAGCAGACAATCATTTAAATCAAACATCCAACCCAAAGCTTAACTGCAATCCAAATCTGCATTATTATTGCCCGTTCATTTTCGAGTTTAGAAAAGATTATTAACGGTAACAAAGTTGATATGACAGCGCCAATGGAAGTCCAGTCGAGCGTCAATGGAAGTTCAAATGCACAGGAAGGAGTTGAAAATCTAAAACCCCCTTCAAGTTGTGAGCGCATGTGGTAGCCCAAATGTTCGGGAAGAAACTGTAAATATCTTTGTAAATTGTAATATTGTGTTAGAAATGTATTTCGAGGAACAATTAGTGTCATGCCTAGTCATGTAAGTAGTAACAAGATACTCGTATCCGTTGAATGTCAGTTTTCCCATTAACAAAAAGTAAAATGGAATAGCTGAATAAAATGTGATCGTTGAGTTTCAGAACATCCATTAGAATGAATAGTATTTATTTGTTTAATCCCGATCAACTACCACTAACCGCCAGTCGTTTCCGACCACCAAACCCCCCCTTATCTTCTCTCCCTCCCTCAGGCATATCATCATCTTTGCCACCAATGGGCACTAAACCCTTGATCAGAGGTTTAAATTCCTTTGGTAACCTCGAAACAAAGAACGACCACGATGTCTTTGTGGGTCTTCCAAATCTCTACTCACTGCCACTTCTCCATAGTTTTGAACTCCATTAAAGCTCTCAGGGGGAAGAGGCTGCGGTGGGTCGTTGTTCTGTGGCCATTATGAAGAAGCGAGGGGCAAGGTTGGCGAGGAGGCGATTGAGGCTTGTTCTGTTCCATTATGCTAAGGCTTTTAAGTCACATTTGTTGTTGGTTTTATTCTCTTTTGTTTCTCTTTATGCCTTTTTCATGGTAAATATGTGCTTATAACTTGTGTAATTGGAGCTGAAGTGGAATTAACATTTATTGGGAAATGTTAAATTTTTTATGGTGATATACATATTAGAGGTGTCAATTAACACTTGAAAAAGATTCTTACCCTCATAAAAATTGTAGGTTTTCCATCTTATAAAAAATCGAGGATTTTACCAAGTTATGTGGTAAAGGAATCAAGACACCTTATTTACCTAAAAAATATCTTTTACATATAAAATTAAAAACTATATCAGTTAATAAATGTGATCTCCAATCTTAAACATGGTTGGTTGATATAGTTAGACCGAGCTTGTCTCGGGTTCCTCCAAGCGAATGTAATCATACATAATCCCCTCGAAAGGGCCGTTACTTCTTATCTGAGTGAGGAAGATTGTATTATCACCTTCCAACAGCCAAGAACTCTTCACATCCACATTAAACAGCCAGTACTGCCCATGAATCCCATGTCTCGCAATCGCGTTATCCTCGCCAATTAACCCTGTCGCGAAGTGGGCAGGGTTCACTTTCTGATCGTTGAAGAGAACCTTCATTAAGAGAGTGCATGACAATTTGATTATGAGCTTATGTTAGATCATTGTTTTGTTAACGAGTACCGACTCACCTCCAGTTCAGCATTTGCTGCAGATGCAAGCGCTAATCGCAGTTTGTAGGTATTGGTTTGGATAAGTTCGTCGAGTTTGAATTTTACTTGCCATGTTGTTGGAACGTAAGTATTTGAACTGTCGTCCTTCTTCCTGTAATTCGACGTAATCCATCCGTTGAATCAGTTAGATATGACCCAAGAATATAGTTTAACAACATGGTATGTTTGATACCTGGTGACATGAGCAAAGAACCAATCCTTTGTATGGTTACTGACACTAATTGTGTAAGCAAGATCTCCATCTGGGTATAATTCAGCATATCTTTCCCATAATCCATACTGTCTAAACCTATAATTCAGATAAATGAAAACTACATTACAGTGTTTTTTTTTTACTTTACATTGGTAATAGAGTTTGTTGGCAAATTACCTGTCTAGTTTGACGAATAATTTACTCTCGTAGATGGGATTAGGATCTGGATTGTAGAATTCTGCAGCTGATCGGTCGGGCATGCCAATCTCCCATAACGTTGGACCGTCTCTTGGAGGTTCGTATATAAGATCACCCACATCAATACTGCTTCCTGCTTCGGATATTGAATGAGAATAATCTTACCCATTAACAAGGACAGCTATGAATTTATGTTTCAGAAATCGACTACTTGAATCGTTAGAACTAGAGTTCAGCAGAAATTACCTGAGGTAATTGAGACATTTTTCTCATATTTGTAGTCTCCAATAAATCCCGGCATCCATGCATAAAGATTGTAATCTCCTCCTCTGATATTATTAATCTGAAACACGCCTTCTTCGTCTGCTCTAGTCCAGAATTGGTATCCCTGAAACAAGAAATTCTCATCATCAACACGATTTAGATGATTTTAAGAAATTGAGTCTACTATTTAGATCGACATTTTTTTTTGACGACCTTGGATTCTGTCTGCCATGATCCTGCGTCGCCCGGCAGAGCTAATCCGACGTAAGACCCATTTGCTGGCATATCAACATCCTTAACGTATCTAGTAAGGTGGGGATTATGTCATAGTCATTAACCAATTCCTATGAATTTATAAATACTTCAAGTTTTTTTTCCAGGATATATATTTGACTAGTGAATGAAAATCTCTATTGCAGTTCATAAATGATAAACTGCACTATACTGTAAAGACTGGGTTCGTATACGTTCTTTGGTTTGGAGAAGGCAGTGAATATTTGTGTCTACCTATCTCGTATTACGAGTTTTCCGCTAACGGAACCTCTCTGTTCAGCTTTCGGGAACTCATCCGAAGCCGGAAAACTGTATGGCCAACTCTTGGTTTCAATCTGCATCTGAAGTTGAAATCAGAAGGAGAAAAAAAAACAGTTTAAACTGCTTATTTCTTTTAAACACCGGCCTTTCGTATCCCTGCAAGTTTCAGTTCACATATTAACCTTTGCTTTTGCGTCCTCCCAAAGAGTCGATCGATATTGTGTTTCTTGGTTGGAATTCAGATAAACAAACACCGGTCCGAATACTTTCTTCCAGTACTCTCCATTCCTGAACTTCGGCATGAGAGCATCGCCGCTGTAGTGCCGGCTTATGAACTTCTGGTGTAGATAAGTAACTAAACAAATTAATCATCAAAATCTAATTAAAGAGTACTAATCAAGTAAAACTTCTGTTTAAATGTTAAATTTACTGCAAGAGTAATGGGACCAGTGTGGGAGGTGAGATCCTGTCTTGTAGGGCCTCCACTTCTGAACTCATCACTTGGAGTGATTAGCCAAAATCCGGTTGGTGGTTCGGAACATATCCAACCATGAACCCTGTTGTCCTTGTCCTCGCACGAGTACTGGTACTTGTCATCAACCTGTAAACAAGAAATCAAAACTGAATTTTTGAACTAAAACATGCTCTTTGGAAGGGTGTAAGGAGGGGTTGGATGTACACAGTCATACCACTACAATAATAATGGGTCTATTTAGTCCGCTATAATCTAAAAATAAAATAATAATAAATGTTTGACCCTATTGGAAATGGACATTTCGGAACATATTACCAGGAGCCAATTGTGTGGATCCTCAAAATGTTAGGATTTCAAATTCCATCCTTACCAATTCAAAGTACTTGGATGAACTTGTCATATTTTCTCATAATTAATGTGATAGACATATCTTAAAAGCATCTAATTAAATATGCTAACAAGAATGGACATACATACCTCTCCCTTGAGTTCTGGATCAATTGGATTGATCAATAAAACAGCTTCTTTGTAGGCTAATTCTTTACCTCGGTCAGGCAATCGATCGTCTGGCATGGGCATTATCCTCTGCCTTTCATCTGACATTGCCATATAATGAAACCTACATCCAAAATAACACTTAAAATACTTACAAGTTACAACATACATCATTACAAAACATGACCCTTAAGATGTCTTCTTACTCGTCCTTAGCTTGAAATCAATTCTGTTTTCTTGAATGTCAAAATCAGGCCACCCTTCTTCATGTTCATAGATAGCATAGGTGTAGAATCCAGATGAGTTTTTCAGCATTACAAACCTTAGAAAACATGTTTGTCAGATGTTGTCATGCAGTTTCAAATCTTTTTCTTTCCTGTTGTGTATATACATGTTGAAGTGAAATAAGTTTGGATTTGTTATGCACCTTTTCTCGATGATGAGGGGTGCGTTGTGAGAACCTTCCTGAGAAACATCCCATGTTGTCGAAAATGATACTTCCACCTGATCTTCGTTTTCTACGATCACCTTAAAATTTGTACCAATTACCCTGCATTTTAAAAACGGTATGAAATTATGACACCCTATATCATATTTTCCAAATTAATAATCGATTCAAGCTAATCCTGTAACTTTAAGCTTTATGTTATTTAGATTTTCTTCATAGATGTTGTAAGAGGATTAAGTGGGAATCCACAATTCAAAAGTATGCTTGTGGGTGGAAGAACTCTCTTATCTTATAACTCTAAGGCTCATCACCTGCGTTCTCGATATAGAATTATTGTCAAAAGCCACTGCATGCAGAACTATGATTATGTCTAAAATGGGGTTGGTGCAGGATTCAAGGATTCACTGAAGAACCATAAACTCTAATATCATGTTGGAAAAATGACATCTTACTATGATCAACTTGGAACATGCTTATATGTGGGAGAGCCAACATAATCCGTTACCTCAATCACTGTATTGTCATCTCAATTTGTAGGAGACTGTGGTAGGTAAAGTGAAACGTAAACCATGTTAGTGGGCATTTGGAGTTTCCTTCAGAAGATGTAAGTACATAAAACGGGGATAAATGGAGTCCTTGAGATAAGGCATCCGAAATCCTTATAAAATACCCATATAATTCTTGTTACAGTTATTATATCATACTCGGTTATTTCTGCTTTCAGTAAATATCAAACTAGAAATAAAATCTTGTAATGGAGGTTTTGATCATATGAGATGTTCTATTTTCTCATACACTAATACTCTCACTTCTACTACCTTTGGATATTGAGTGGTATATATGGAAGTTACCTTCTTAAGCTTAACTAGTTGACTAAAATGTAACAAAATTTCATACCGAAAGAATTTTTTCTTAAGCAACTGGAGAAGATTCAGACTGATGCTAACATCATAACATGCAGCATGCATGCAAAAACACAAAACACATGATTTGGTATCGAAACAGAAACAAAACACTCACGTCTGAGGTGTTTTTGCCCCCTCTGGTTCTTTCCAAACAAGACTCCAGTACCTATCAATGATATTGACATGAAACCAGCAAACAAACTTCATGTTTATTATCATACAAAATGATTTCTCAAAAAAACAAAAAGCAAAAAAGTCAGAAATTTCATCTATCTCACCCTCTATTATTTTCTTCATTAATAACTTCCATCAAATTTTCCACACCATTGTAGTTCAAACTTGTGATGAGTCCTTGTGGTTTCGAAAGTGTTAAATTCAGAATTCCATTCTCCAGCACCACCTGCAACAAAATTAAAATGTTAACAGTGAAGACCGATCTCGTGAATGTGAGAACAGAAATGGCAGTTTCATCTCTAAATTTGGAGTATCACATGTTCACTAAATGGAGATAGCATCTGTTTATGTGGTTTTAATTCTATCCTATTAGCACAGCATTTTAATAAGGAAGATACACATTACCCTGTGTAGCTTCTAATATTTTCTCAAATATTGCAACGTGATGTGACTCGCATAGAAGGTAAAACCAATCAAGTAATATTTGAAATCATACTAGCAGATCCAAAAGAACTGGCAACTCAACGCCTAGTAGAGAAACAACATTTTGAAAGATTTTGACACGATTTTTGCAAATACAGTACCACTTTCCCTTTTTATAAAAAGTTAACAAAAGTTATATGGAGGTATTAGTTCTCAGTTCTTGCTACATAACTTTCTTATTTACATATACATGACATGAAAATTAAACAAGAGGAGATATAGAGATTTTAAAGTACTTGTGTATCCTCCACGACCAAACGAACGCCTGCTTCCGGCATCGAAATCAGCTGAAAGAATACTGCAGCAAAACTTCAGAACAGATACATTCATCTTGTGAGGGTCTGTTTTATATGGTCTTATATGCGGTATTTTGTTACCATATCTTTAAGTTCACTCATCTCCGCTACGTCAAAAGTTGTTGAGACTTCGAAGGCACATAAACAAGTTAGTTGTAATTTACAAATTACAACAACATGATCATGAAGTGGTTGGTGAGACGAACCTCAAAATAGTGAGCATTTGCAGTTTGGTAGGAGAAGTGAAAATTCTGGTTTTGATGTTGATGTTAGAGTTGCTGTAGAATTTGGTTCCTACTGTGCTCATGTGTTCTTCTGATTGCACCTTTTGGATTCATATGAGTACTAACTGCTGATCTATCTGCATATCTGTTTATAAGACAAAAGTAGGCCACGAGAAAGATTAGAAAGCTGCTATTAATTTGAGGTAACTTATCCTGTGATGTTCTGGAATTAATCTGGTTTCTGAAGTGACATTTTGTATATGTGGAAAAACACTAATGTTAAGTAGGATTTAATCCAAGTTCCAAAGGTGGAAACAAATATGACCATGGTTGACAAGGAGATTTATTCTAATTCGGGTTGTTAGAAGGATTTAATCCAAGTTCCAAAGGTGGAAACAAGTGACGTTGTTTGGCCTTTATAACCGAGAATGTACTAATTTTAACTCGACATGTTGAAGCATTAGACCACACCATCAAGTTTCCAATTACACCATACGACCCACCTTAACCTTCCCAAAGTTGGTATCGCTAAGACTCGAAAGAACGCATCGAAATAAACTTAAAGTGCACCCTACAACATGATAGTTTCATCAAGTTGCAAGCATCATGCTGGCAATAGAATTGTTGTTAGAAGATGCGCTCGATGAGACAGACATGAATGTTCACTCCAACTGGTAAATTCACCATCAGGTATGCATACAATTATACAAGCTTGTGCTTGCTCGAGGCTAGTAATATATAGTCTCACATTGGCTAGACAAGAAAAACTAAATCCTATTGGATTGGCATGTTCCAACAACTAAAGAGTATACAACCAGAGGGCTACCTATATATTGAACAAATACACCAGACGAGCTTTCCTCTAGTTTTTGCTCGTCAGGCCAGATAAGAACGCTCTAACACCATATTGAACTTTGAGCTTCCATCTTAAAATCGTTTGTTTTGAATCTTATAAGTTGCAAGAACATCCATTAGTTACCTGAAGCATAGTCTACACAATGCTTATTGTGATATGAATATCGGTTTTCATATTAATTTGATGGTAGATATGTAATTATACTATAATAGATTAATAGAAACACTTAACATCCACACAACCAACATTGACATGAATTTGTATTTACATATTATTTGCATACTTGTACTGAATTCAGTTGAATGCACATTAAGATTCACTGAAATGTTAATAGACATATTCTTGATGAACACCTTATTTCTTCACATATATAAGATCTTGTACACATTATAAATAAATATATCAGTCCATGAATGTAACAAGAGAAACATGGTTGGTTGGTCTATAGTTAGTTTGATTCCTTCTTAGGCGCTTCTAAACGAATGTAATCATACATAATCCCTGGAAAAGGACTTGAACTTCTTATTTGAGTCAGAAGCAATGTGTTATCACCTTCAACTAGCCAAGAACTGTTTATCAGAATATGAAACCATAAAACAAAAGTGAAGTGAAATGGAAAAGAATTGGAGAAGATGAACTCCTTTTGTATTCTTCATTTCATGAGGTTTATATAATCTGTACAAGAGCATATCAAGGAGAAAATTAAGCTACTGTTACAGAATGTTTAATCTATACATAGAATGTTTACAAATGACAGCATTAAGATTCGTGATTCCAAAGATAGGATGGACAGCTATGAGATTACTGTTATAGCTGTCAACACTCCCCCTCAAACTGATGATATGATAACATCAGTTTGCTGGCTAGGCTCTGATGTTGCTTCTTAGGTAAGGATTTCGTAAAAATATCCGCAATTTGCTCTTTCGACGATACATGAGGGAGTGAGATATCACCATTTTCAAATTTTTCTCGAACAAAATGACAATCAACTTCTATGTGTTTTGTTCGTTCATGGAAAACGGGGTTACTAGCGATTTTTGCTGCACTCTCATTGTCACAGAAAAGAGGAGTTGGGCTTGGGATGATTACTCCCAAGTCCTTTAGCAATCGATGTAACCATACAATCTCACCACATGTAGAAGACATGGCACGATATTCTGATTCCGTAGATGACTTTGACACGGTTGGTTGCTTTTTGGATTTCCAAGATAGCAGAGAGTTGCCAAGAAATATACAAAAACCAGTAGTTGATCGACGGGAATCTGGACATCCAGCATAATCTGCATCAGAGTATGCTTGTAACTGCAGCGGTGAGGACTTACTGTATGATAATCCCATAAGTGGTGTAGACCGTAGATATCGAATTATCCGATGTAAGGCAGTAAGATGCATGCGACGTGGATCTGAAACAAATTGACTCACAATATGGACAGCATGAGCAATGTCTGGACGAGTTACAGTCAGATAAACCAAGCTGCCAACAACCTTTCTATACAGTGTAGGATCTGAAACTGGATCTCCATCTAGCTTTCCATACTTCACATTCAGTTCAAGTGGAGTTTCTTCTTGTCTATCATCTGTTAGGCCCACCATATCAACAAGGTCCTTTGTATATTTCTGTTGGCAGACGAAGTAGCCATGTCTATTTTGAGATATTTCAAGTCCAAGAAAATAGGTTGCAGAACCGAGATCCTTCATCTTGAAAGATTTTTCTAGCACCTTTTTCAAATTCTGGATGCCTTCATTGTCATCTCCTGTTATTAGAATATCATCAACATAGATTAAGGCAAAGACACACCCCTTAGAGGTTGAAGAGATGAATAATGAGTAGTCATTGAGACTTTGATTATAACCAGCCCTTTGGAGAGTAGCTTTCAATGTAGAAAACCAAGCACGTGGAGCTTGTTTCAAGCCATACAATGCTTTATTTAATTTACAAACCATATTAGGGGATGAGACAGAGTAGCCAGGAGGAGGGCGCATGTAGACAGTCTCTGACAGATTCCCGTTCAAGAAGGCGTTTTTAACGTCCATTTGAGAGATATTCCAATCTCTTACTGCAGCAACTGCAATCAATGTCCGGACAGTTGTCATCTTTGCAACGGGAGCAAAGGTTTCTTCATAATCAATACCGTATTCTTGACTGAATCCTTGAGCCACTAAACGAGCTTTATAACGTTCTAAGTTCCCATCAGGCTTCAATTTTATAGAAAAAACCCATTTGCTTCCAATGAGTTGATGATCTTTAGGGACACAGACCATCTCCCATGTTTTGTTTGCCTCTAATGCATTAAGCTCTTCCTTCATTGCTTGACTCCATTCTGCACTATCAACTGCTTGCTTGTATGATCTGGGAATAGAAATTGGATCAAGTGCAGAAAGCAATGAAAGACGTTCAGGAATTTTAATGGTTCTAGATGATCTACGTTGGGCTAGTGGTGGGGAAGTAGGGACAAGAATTGGGTCTGTTGGAGTGGGAAATGGACTACCTGTTTCCGGAGATGGTGTTGGAAGAGGTGCTGTAGGAGGATTCTTTGTTCTTCTTTGGTATGTAATATAAGGTCCTGCATTGTTAGGAAATGAAGAAAAAGAAGTAGGAGGAATTTGAGACTGGACTGGAGAAGAAGATGAATTAGAACATGTAGTGTTAGCAAAATATGGAGTAGATTCTAAGAACACCACATTTCTACTGATTCTTAACTTTCTTTTAGTCCAATCATAACATCGGTATCCTTTTTGTGTTTCATCATATCCAAGAAATACACACTTAACCGACTTTTCATCCAACTTTGAGCGTTCACTGGCAGGAATCAAGACATAGCATGTACATCCAAACACTTTCAGAAGAGAATACTTCGGTACCTTACTGTATAGCTTCTCAAAAGGTGAAATGTTCTTCAATGTAGGTGTTGGAAGACGATTTATTAGATAGACAGCTGTGAGGACAGATTCTGCCCATAAGACCTTCGGTGCATTTGCATGGAACCGTAGTGCTCTGCTAGTTTCTGTGATGTGACGATGCTTCCGCTCAGCAACTCCATTTTGTTGTGGTTGGTGCGGGCAGCTTCGTTGATGAATAACACCTTCATTCTCTAGAAACACTTTTAGTTCACGGGACATGTATTCTCCCCCTGAATCTGAGCGCAGAATTTTAATCTTCTTGCTGAACTGAGTTTGAATCATCTTATGAAAACGCTTGAATACTTGAGCAACTTCAGATTTTTGATGCAAAAAATACACCCAACAATATCTTGACCAATCATCTATGAACGTCACATAGTAAGATTTCTTTGTTAATGAGCCAATAGGTGCAGGACCCCAAACATCACTATGTACTAAGTCAAAGGAAGAATGAGTATGATTTGTACTGGAAGAAAAAAGTAAAGTACTAGCTTTTGCAAGAAGACAATCTTCACATTGATGATCAATATCAAGTGAATAAGCTATTTTATTTGGTAAGACATCAGAAGAAAACAAAAGTTTTAAATTTGCAAAATTAGGATGACCCAAGCGACAATGCCATAGCCTCCATAACTCATTTGCAGAATTTATTTCATGCGATGTTGGTGCAAGAAAACATGCAGGAGCTGTGTTTTTCCCAAAGTCCAGAACAAAGAGATCCCCCTTTCTACGGCCTCTCCCAATCACCTTCCCGGTCAGCAGGTCCTGTATAAGACATCCAGATAACCAAAATGAGACCATATAATTTTGTTTTACCAATTGTGCTACAGAGATCAGATTTGCAGAAAGTTTTGGTACATAAAACACATTGGACAAAGATAAAGGAGGGGAATCAGGGATAGGTATAGATAATGATCCAATTTTTTCTACTGGAAGTGATTGTCCATTGGCAACAAAGATATTTTCCGATTTGCCACAAGAAGTAAAGG
Organism: Triglochin maritima; assembly: GCA_963682175.1. NCBI lineage: Eukaryota > Viridiplantae > Streptophyta > Magnoliopsida > Alismatales > Juncaginaceae > Triglochin > Triglochin maritima. Next base: position 2,472,116 of record OY821784.1, read on the forward strand.
TGTGTAAATTGTCGAGATCTCCAGTCATATGGTTGGTAGCTCCTGAATCAACTATCCAAGAGGACTTAAGATTATTCTTACCAAAACCAGATGTATGAAGGGCCTAAATAACTTGTTGGAGGAAGTCACGTGTAAGGGTTGGTGAAGTTGTGGAAGAAGTTGGTGGTGGTTGTGAAGCAGATGACTTAGTAGGCTCAGATGTACTTGCAACATAAGCTTTTCCGGATTCAGTCCTATTGGGTCTTTTCCGACATTGGTCAATCAAATGACCAATCTCCTTGCAGTACCTGCAAATCTTCTTCTTACACTGGCGAGCATAGTGTCCCTTTTCATGGCAATAATGACATTCAATATTACTAAGATCTCGTCCTTTGCTGGAAGCAAGCAGTGCAGATTCTGCGGTGCTACTTGGGAATGACAGGGTCTGGAGTCGAGTTTCCTCAGCAAGTAGTTCAGGTAGGATGTTATCAAGAGTACAAGTACCTTCACGATTGATAATCGATGCTCGGATATGCTCAAAATCAGAACGCAACTTCATCAAGAACTGACGGGTGCGAGATTGTTGCCTTAGCTTGATTACTGTGGGTAGGGCTGCTTCAGGAATGTTGGCCTCGATCATGTTCATCTCGTTCCAGAGTAACATGATTGCAGAGTAGAAGGTCTGAATGCTGCTGGATCCTTGTTGCAATGTGCTCACCTCCTGCTCAAGTTGATACATCCTTGCCTCATTATTTTGTTGATAAATTCTCTTGAGATAGTCCCACATGCCTTTGGCATTGGACACTGCACTCAAGTTGGCAGCAATGGAGCTATCTACAGACTCCATTATCCACGTTTTGATTTTAGCATCATTAACCTCCCATTTCGATGTGGAACCATCTGATGGTTTACAAATGGTTCCAGCAACATATCCCCAAAGATCATGACCTTGCAAAAAATTCTTGAAATAAGCAGACCATAGGAAATAATTTTTCCCATCTAACTTAACCATTAAACGATGAGAATCCATTTCAAACACCTCAAAGACACAAAGAAAATACCACCGGAAATATATCTAAGAAACCAGACAACCAGTCCCAAGCTTTGAACAACAAAGGCAAAAAAACCCAAAGGATCACCACAAGATCCAAATCACAAACAACAAGATCAAAATGATTTTGTAAATAACATCACAACAATAACCCAATGCTCTGATACCATATCAGAATATGAAACCATAAAACAAAAGTGAAGTGAAATGGAAAAGAATTGGAGAAGATGAACTCCTTTTGTATTCTTCATTTCATGAGGTTTATATAATCTGTACAAGAGCATATCAAGGAGAAAATTAAGCTACTGTTACAGAATGTTTAATCTATACATAGAATGTTTACAAATGACAGCATTAAGATTCATGATTCCAAAGATAGGATGGACAGCTATGAGATTACTGTTATAGCTGTCAACACTGTTCACATCCACATGAAAACAACCAGTATTGTCCGTGGATCCCGTGCCTTGCGATGGAGTTATCCTCGCCAATCCACCCTGTTGTGAAGTGGGCAGGGTTTGTTGGAAGGGGGATCTAACAATGCACTTATACGAAACACGGATTAAACGCACCACATATACCAAATATTGATTGCAGAATCAACTTCGGATCCTCTCCCAAACTTAATTGCAACAAAAACACTAATAAGATGGAAATAAACAAGCAAATACAAATGCACACCTGAAACAACCACGACACACGCGATTTACAAGGTTCGGCAACGTGCCTACGCCCTTGGGGGTCTCCTGCTGGTTTCCTTTCCTTCTTCCGTTTCTCCAACAAGAGAAACAACCGAGATTACAAGTATATAGAGGCAATATGTCCTCCAAATCACTCTAGATCTATCTCTAGCCTTAATCTCTCAACTCACAATGAAAGGAACTATGTTGTATGCAATATGATATAAGACTAACAGCAAACAAGCCCTTTTATAGACTCAAAAACCGAACTACAATTAAGCAAAACCGAACAGAATATTCGTGGGGACACGGTTAACCGGTGCTCGTTCGGTTAACCGTGCGTGCTTCAACAGGAGTGATTCATGTTCCGATTCGGTTAACCGAATCCTTCCCGGTTGACCGAGGGAACGTTTCTCACGCGGCTCGGTAGACCACGAGAACAATTCTACCGCGAGAACGATTCTTCCACAAACTAACAAATTCTCCAACAACCCTTCGGTCGACCGAGAACCCCTCGGTGGATCATGCCAAATTGTCCAGAGTCCAGACACTTTTAGATTCTCGGAACACTAAAAATATCCTCAACGGTTTACCGAACCCGTTGTTCCGAAGTGTCACTTGCTCTCTGATGGTAGACCGAATCCAATTTGGTCGTCTGATCCCAGCTGCACACGGAGTGCCTGGAATCTTCGGTTCGGTGGACCGAATCCAATTCGGTAGACCGAACAACAAACACGGTCGACCGTTCCAGTGCTAAACTCTGCTGCACTAGTCCGACGAGCCATCTGGCCTACCGTCAACCACTCCAACACTCACGAAAGCATAAGTGAGTATCAAAGTAAAGCTTGACATACCTTTAAGGCTTGAAGAAGTCTTTGAAGAATCACGACGAGCGTTTCCTCGCAAAACTCCTTCTTCTCCGGCGAACACCTCGAACTCGATCACCTCGACTCCGGCAATCGTCTGAGCTCCTCCTAGCTTTGCCGATCTCGCCTCCACAACTTCCCCGTGTTGGAAGAGAAAAGGATTGAGAGAGAGAGTGTGTGTGTTGAAAAACAGTAAAGGAGAGAGAGAAATACAAACCTTTATATACTCATCTCCTCAAACCATCTCAGCCGTCCATCTAATCCACCACCTAAACACAATCAACCCATAAGCAAGGGTTAGGATATAACACATATACGTTGCTGTTGTGAGGGTCTGTTTATATGGTCTTAAACATGATGATTTTGTCACCATAACTTGAAGTTTTCTCATGTTTTCTACGTTGGAAGACATTGAGACTTTGAAGGCAAATAAATAGGTTTGTGGTGATTAGTAAAAGAAGGAGAAGTGGTTGGTGAAACGAACCTTAGAAAAGTGGGCATTGGTGTTGTGTTGGTAGAAGAAGTGGGGCTTGTGTTTTTGATGGTTACGTGAAAGAGTTGGTGGATTGTTTCTTCTTGTGTATTGGGTTGGTTGTTTTGTCAAGACTAATATACCCTTAATAATTTTTTAATTACTCCATTTGTAGTAAATATGAGATAATTATTGAAGGTGAGTTAATTACTTGAGGTAAAGAGTTATTGTGATTGTCTGATATGCCGAAGGTTCGAGGACTGAAGTCACGGGGTTTTAGATCACGTGAATTTTTGGCTCTTCAGGCTGATTCCATCAAAAGTAGTTTGATGCAGAGCTAATCTATGGTATGGTGGTCGAGATATCCTACATCAATAGAACCCATTTTTTTAATTAGATAAAAAAACCCTTAGCTAAATTGATTGTTCTGGGTTGGTATGGTGGTCGAGATCCATCTTCTTTTTTTCGATTTGAAAAGTTCAATTTTACTTCTTTCTATTAATAACCCTTTTAAATTGTATGCAAAACCCAGCAATGCGATTTTTCCTAGGGAAGCGTCACAATAAGTGTAACCTTTTCATTTCATATAGCTGCAAAACCTAACAAAAATGGAAGTTTTTCGAGAAATCTCCCGAGTTCCTATTCGTCTTCGCAACGAGTTGTAGCGGAGTGAAGACGAATGAGCATATGCTACGACTCATTCCGGGTTACATCTGGGGAAAAAATGCAACAAATGAGTAAAAGTAATGGTAAAAAATCATTTTAGATAGAGAATAAGTTCAAAAATTGTTAAGAAGTGTTAACACAACCATATTCAGGAGAAGAAAACATCAAAAGAAACCAAAACCAAAATTCCCAAATGTAAATGACAATAGCAGTAGAATAAATTGCAGTAAATATATGACAATAGCAAGGATAATTACATCTGAAGCCAAATTACACAATTATATTCCATACATGATGTCTTTGACACATTTGGATAATTTTCTAGTTAATCACATGATAATTTTACAAAATCAAGTAATTTCTCATTAGACGTCGGTTATTATAAACCGAAGTCCAAAGTTTATTCATACCGAAGCATTCCCAAAACTTCCATCTCACCCGATTCCTTTCCTAAGCCCTAAAAAACCTCCAAACACAAATTTCCCCTCTCGCGCCGTCGAATCTCAGGTATGTCAAGATCACGTTTTTTTTACTAGTTGTTTAATCGATGTTTGCTTTGTTAGGGTTTTGTGAGTATATATCTAGACCTAGTTTGAACCACTTCTTGCTTGGTGGTTGGGATGGTTGATTCAAGTTTAAGAAGATGTTCATGCTCGTGTTAGTTATATTAAAACTAAATTCGAGTTCGAGTGTTTTCGAGTCGAGCTAAAGTTGAGTTGTGTCAGGAGTTCGAGCTAAAATTGACAACCCTAAACGATATTATTCTTCTCATCACTTTTTTCCATCACAAAGGCATAATCCCCATCGTTTGGTTTTTATGGGTTTATAAGTCTCCATGCGAGTCTCTTTGACTAGTGGTAGGTAAAGGTTCAGATATAACAATAGTAGTAATTCTAAATTGAATCTTGTTAGATTTTTAACAACTTCAGCCCTCACCTTTACACGTTGCCAGCTTCAACCTTGTTTTCCAGAGTGTGAGTTTGTAACTAATGTGAGTTGCCACCTCTTGATTTGATACTTGCATCCAAATTTGAAGTTTGCATCTTGCAAAAACAGATTACATATAGCTCCTAACTGTCTAATTTCTGTGATGGGGATACATAGCCGAACTTGAACTTTAACGTCCTTGGTAAATGGTTCTGTACATGTACCCCTTGTAGATGGTCAGCTCACTGCTGGTTGTTGTAGTTTAAAGCCTGTTTGCATGCTACCATTTATTGGTTCTTCATGTGATGTTCATAGAATCTAAATCTTATCGATCAAATAAATACGAATGAACTTAAATTAGTAGATGGGTGATGGGTCATACCTTTCCATCCCAAGAAAGGCAAATTCACTATATTTATTTGATGTATTAGTGATTGTAAATTCACTATATTCATCTCTTCTTATCGTAATTAATTATTAATTTCGATTGTTAGTTGACTTGCATACTTACTCTGTACCTTTTGTATGTAGGGACATGATCCGTAAAAGGAAATACATGTGTGTTTCCAATGATGATGCTAATGATTCCGATGATGAGACTAATGTTTCCAGTAAGTCCAAAACGTCAGGCAAAAGAGGTGCAACACTTATGAAAGAGTTGCACGAGAAGCGTGCTAGAGGAGAGAAGGTTAAAGTTGAGTTTGATGGCTATCTTGAACCAGTAGGTGATGCTAGTGATACTTGGCGTAGTTACTTAGGACTAGTAGGACGGAGTAAAATAGGCATTTGTCATGAATCTTGGCGCCAAGTGGACGTGCAAGTCAAAGCCAACATTTGGGAGGATATAATGGTACAGATCATGTACTTTCCGTTTTTGTGAAAATAGTGTTTTGTATCTTAGCCTCTTGTTCAATAATTGTAATTGCTTGTCCTATTTATTTTGTAGGTTGCATTTGATTTTCAGTCCACTGAAGCTCTGAAGAAAAAATGGATAAAATATATAGGAGGGCGATGGAAGGATTTCAAAGCAAAGCTGACCAACAAGTTCATATATGGGGAACTAAAAAATAAAGATGCAAGCGAAGTGTATAACTTCATCACCGCGAATGAATGGGCGAAGTTCAAAAAATCTCGTGAAAACCCAAAATTTCAAGTAACTTCAATTAACTTTTCATCCATATGTGAAACATATTTACATACTAAAGTTGCTAAGACTATGACTATGGTGCCTTTATTCATCCATAGGAGCAACGTGCACTTAATCAGGAGCGACAAGCACATAACAAGTATAAACATAGGTTGTCTCGAGGAGGATACAAGAAATTAGATAAGAAACTGATGGAAGAAAAGTATGCTAAGAAACGACAAGAAGCGTTGGATTCTGGTATGACTGAAGAGGAAGCCAATAATATATCACCACCATCTCCTATAAATCGACATGAAAGGTGGGTGAGAGCACGAGTTAATCCTGACGGTCAATATATGACTGATGAGATTGAGATGGTCGCTGAAAAAATTGTGAGTATCTGATTCCATCCTACACATGTGGATTGCTACTTGTGGTTAACTATTTTATCTTATTATTTTGTCACTTAGGGTTCTCTTACCCAGCAAGTTTCTGAAGGGGAATTCGTTCCATCAGGAAGGAATGACATATTGGCCGTTGCATTAGGAAAAGAAGAGCATCCAGGACGTGTTAGGGGTGTTTGCTGTCGGATGGGCATCCGGCAAATGTTTGGAACATCTGCAGGAGACAACCATCAGGGATGCAAGCAATTGTTATCTCAACTGCAGTCTCAAATGTCACATTTGTTTGCGCGACTTGGAATGCAACCGCTTAAGCTCCCTCACACGCATACACCAGGAAGTAATCCAAGCGTGCAAGTACCCTTGGAACCACAACCTCTGTCCAAGAAAATTGTGGAAAAGGCGAATCTATTTGTAAATTTTGGTGTGAGTGAATTTCTAACCAGAATTTCCAATATTTTTCTATCAAAACTCTTTTTATAATTCACTTCTTTTTCTTTGTTTATGTAGGATGGAACTAAATGTAGCCTTTTTGTTGAAGATCCACAAAGACATGTTGTAGCGCACGGAAGGATTTCCAAAATCGACAGAGACCATTTCAAAATTCTACCAGCATGTACAGTGAAGGTTATTGTTGATGTCCTTGTAGATGGTGATGCATTGGTTCCATATCCTGATGATGAAGTCATCAAAGTTAGGCAAGCAAAGGGAAGTCTCTTAGTATGGCCTAAGAATTTAATTGAGCTTGGTAGGACTGATGAGGTAAATATTATACGACTAGTAAAGCAATTGACATTTATGTTCATGATCTTTATATATTCTGACATTTCAATTGCAAGTAGGTAAAACATGGAGGAGAGAAGAGGAAAGACATTTTGGAAGTGGTTTGTAGTAGTAAGACAAACGAGTCAATGGTTGAGGGGCCTTTTTTAGAGGATACAAGTACATTGCCTAAGAGTTGTAAACAGCTGCACGGTTTAATGCAATATTTCCTCTCTACTAAGATAATTACAGTTCATATGGACAAAGATATTGTGGGTATAGAATATGATATTCTCATGTGCAAGGAAGATGTTATGCAACTATTAGCTATGAAAGAGTTGAATCTATCGATCATTCAAGTTTACATGAAGTAAGTTGATTTTTATTTATTTTAAGAATTTATAATGGTGTATTATCCAGTTATGAAGATTTACTGAAAATATATGCATATGGGTAGGGTTTTGTACGATATGAACATCAATAAAAAAGTTAGGTACAATGTCTATGGTTACTTGTGCCCTAGTAGCATTCAAAAAAACGGGACTGATGGAAAAGAGGTGAAGAGATCAACATACATAGCTGAAGTCATGAATGCTGGCAAAAAGAAGTATTATCTAGCACCACTTCATGAGAGGTACTTGTTTTGGTAATTTATTTACCTAGATTGTTAGTTTATTTTGTAGGTTGCGTCTGGTTCATATTATTATAAATGGATTTTGTTGTTTTGAATTTTGGTATTGTAGATTTGGATATCTCTCTTTGAAAATTTATTAATTTAGTATGATGGTAGAGAAGATCATGAGGTTGAATAATAATTCAGCAAGTTTAATATTTTACAGCTGTCATTGGATGCTTTCAGTGATTTGTCCATCGACAAACACTGTATATTGGTTTGATCCTCAAGGACATCCACCAAAAGATGATTTCATGAAAATTGTTGAACTGTAAGTTTGTTTAGATAATTTATTCTTTCAAATTTATCATATATATATATATATATATATATATATATATATATATATACATATATTGACAATATATGACTTCCTTATTTCAGAGCTATGACCACATACCACATCTTAGGTGGGAGAAGGGCACAACAACAAAAACCAATTAGATGGATTTCCTTAAACGTAAAACTAGTGTTGTCAATTCCTATATTTTATGCAAGTATTATTCATAACTTAATCATTTTTTTATTTTTTATATAATTTATGTGTAGTATCATATACAAATGGACCATGAAGAGAGTGGCTTTTACGTGATGCAATACATGGAAGAAGTGGTCAAAATGAGAAAAAGGGATATGGATTTGGTCAAGGTATTACTTTACTTAGGTTTTGCTTTTCATTTGTACGTCAAAGACTAATTAATTGTATATAACCCTTTCGTAGTGTTTTCCCAAGGACCACTCTTCTTATTCTCAGGGAAAACTTGATGAAGTTCGAGAAAAATGGGCACGTTATTTTGTCAATAGTGTTTTATTGAAGTTGTAAACGTGAATCCCAACATTACACTGGTAAGATGTCTTATGGCTCAAACATTCTAAGGGTTATTTGCAGTTCACATTGATATTCATACCAATGTTCATCCAGACTTCTGTATTTTTCGTGTCTATTAATCTTTAGGGCCATGCAAATTGATTCCATCAGATACAATACAAGCACTCCCGAAATCAAATTGTATTGAGTATTAGTTTGTCTATATATGATGGTGTCGCCAACATCTTATTTTTTGTAATGGTTTTTGGCGCTTCCACCTTTAAACAGAAGAAACTAAATTCTAGGGCCTAGCTATTCAAAATCCTATAGTAGAAGATGTCATCTGTGTGAAACCATTATCGGTCGTAATTCTTTTTTACCCGATTGCATGTTTCTGTTTCTGTAAATATATGAACACCTTTTACATTGTTTGTTAGGTTTCTTGATTTATTGCGGCTTGTGAGGGTTCTCTTCTTGTGGTAGATGCTTCGTAGTTATGGACTTGGTTTTGCAATCTATTCCTAGTTCTTAGGACTCAAATAATTCGAATGCCAACGGCCATTTTAGCCTAAATATTCATGAAAATAGCCTAAATGTCATTTCAGATGACTGTCTTAATAGACCACCATCCGTATGAGCATCCTTTCTATTTTCAGTTTGTAGATTTTCTTCGAGTTATACAGTTGTAATGTAGCACTCTGTTTTTCGTTATTTGACATGCTCTTGGTTTCATTTCTTAGTGTTGGGATGATTTTCCATAGGTGTTGGTGTGTAAGGAATTACCAGCAGCATTTGTTACAGCAGTAAGAATGGATATATGACAAAGAAGTGAGATTTCCACGAACAATGATAAGGCCATCTGGTAGTTCTTTTATTGCATCGATACCATGGTTGAACTTGGTGACTGCAATTTGCTATGACATGAAGACTTGTTGGAACAGAATGGTTTCGCTGTGCACATTATCATTATAATTTTGTTATGGAGCCTTTGTTTACGCAATGTGGTCAATTGAAAACAACATTCCTAATTATCAGGTGTGTGTGGTTTTGCGTACATCCAACCTCCCTTACTCCTTCCTAACCGGAGTCTATTACCAAGCATGATAGCAATGTTGATTTGATCGTTTATGAGTCCGTATAAGTTCACTTGTCTTTCTATTAATGTATTGGTAAGGTTCAGGTAATTATGTGATTAATGTGCTACTCGGAAGTGATGTAAGACTCATTACTTCAAATGATATCCTTGCAATACGACAGCCAATTACGATTCTTTTCCCGTTTGCTAAATCAAACAACACTACGTAAATCAAACTTTCAAAGTTGAGATGGCAATTTGACAGCCCAACACAGTGAAGATATACTTGCGCTCATAATGAAGCAAAGAATTGACCAAAAGCAATGGTACAATGTAATGAAGTCTAATTTACAATATTTTGTGAAAATAATTTGTGCCAACAACCACTTTTATACAAGGGGCCTCTAGGCCTGCAAAAAATCAGCAATTTCTCGCGGATACACTCTTATACGCTATAAATAAAATGTACATATACACAAACATGTGTGTACAGTAAAAATAATCATTCAGAATAGTAACATTGCTCTGTACTGTACAGTGAAATCTCACCTGTTTTATTGCCAAAATCATCTCTATCATCACCCCACTTCAGGATCTCTCTTGCATATGTTAGTGCATTATCAACTGAACAGGAATCCAAGCCATTTGCCATCGTCACATACAGTTTCCTGCCGGTGAGGGATGCGAACAGCCTCTTGAACTTGACAGCAATGTAGTAAAAAGCCTGCTCTGCGAGCATTGTGTTGTCGGCAGTGTCACCATTGCAGTGTATCGCACTACCGTTAACACAACTTGTCAGAGGATTGTAATCATTGAACCACTCGCAGATATTTAATGGGGCTTGTTCTATTTTGTATTCAAGAAGATCAAACTTATTTAGTATCAGAAGGAAATTTGTTTGTTTGAAAGTTGGATGTGCTACTATACTTTCAAATAACAGCTTGCTGGCTATCATTTTGTTAAGAGACGACCCATTGCGATCCTTGCAGTGTTCATCATAGTTGCTTAATGAAACGCAAAAGATAACCATACGGGCATCTTCAAACATATCCAGGCACTTAAGGCTCTTACCTAGACTTTTAGAGTGTACTCTGATGAGTTGATACCTGTAATATATGAATCAAAATGTAAGACAGATACAGATATAGTAAGAATAAGACCTTCTAGATAATGGGTCTATTTCCGTTCTAAATTTACAGGGATGTGCAACTTTGGGGATATAAGAGGAGCCTAACCTGTAAACTATCTCACGCAGACTAGAAACATCAGAACCATTACAATCAGAACTGGCATCCGGGAAAAAGAACTCAGTACATGCCAGTCTATTTGACAAAGCAATTCCATCTGCATACAGTATATCCATATCTGAGGGCTCATATTCGAGTTTTGATATCTCCACAGCCTGAAAATAATCACGGGTATTAGATAATCAGTGGAAGAGACCTTTGCTGCATTTTTATTATTTATAAGCAAACCAAAATGTGGAAAATGATGCATGTCAATAATAAATGAAACATAAGAAAACAAATCTTCTTGACAACTTCAGGTACCTAGAAATCATTCTGTATGTCAAAATGAAATTTATATTATTATCATGTAAATCATACTGTTCGTTTTTTGTTTGTAATGCAGTTCGAATCTCTCGTTCACAACATAATATCCAGTATGACTTATTCAAAATGAAAGAAGAAACATACTATGGAAGTTGAAACTTTAATTTTTCTACGTCGCACATCTAAATTCTCGACAAGCCTCAAGTGAAATTCAGAGGAAACATTATCCAGTCAACTTCTTCATATGCACATAGCATCTTGCTATTGCACTCTTATTCTTTGCTTATATGTTAAACTGGAAAGTTACACTCTCTAGGAGAAGGATTCAACTGCTCTAAGGGAACCTAGACCCTAAACCATAGAGTGCAAGAGAAATAATTATCCACATGCTATCAAGAGTCAAGACAGTAAAAGATTTATACGCATTCTTAGGTTTCATTTTAAGATGCATACGTACACGCTCTAGGAAATAACTGGCAGCTGGAGGAAGCAGAGTTAGTTCGTCTATTCGGTCGTATGTTGCCTGTACAGAAGCATCTTCCAATAGTTCCTCAACAAAGGAAGAATATTCGTGAATTGCAGTCGGAAAAATAGCCTCGCGTTTATTTGATGCCCAGGCTTTGAGAAGAAAATCAGATCTATCTTTCAACCTTGGACTTAGAGAATAAATATTCAGTTCTTCGTGACAATCAGATTCATACCCTGCAACAACAATAACACCCAGCTCTAGGTAAAGCATGACTACAAAGCAAGGCAAATATATTCAAATAAAAATAATTTCCTAGCAATTCCTACAGGAGCTCAACAGCTCCAACTGCCAATTCTAATCTACAAGCAACATCCAACGATCCCATATGCAACAGCTTTTCTGGATTCCATTTCTAAATGACACCAACTAGTTTGGGGATCAAGTGCTTTGTTGTTGACTTGTATTGATAGACAAATATTGATGATTTTTGGACTTCAATTTGAATTCCTTGATTAGAAATTTTCATGTAAAACCTAAAAATAAAACCTAAGAAGATAGTGTAAATAAAAAACCAAGGAACCCAACCCCTCTCTCATCCTATTGTCACCACCATGCCACGGCACCACCCACTGTTTTCGCAATCAGTAAACTTCATTTTTGCCCCCTTTGGAACTTTCTCACCACACTCTTAATCCCAAGCCCATCCTCTTCCAATTACTAGAAAATAGATCTTTAATCTTGGATGTTTGAGTTTTGAATAATTTTCATTCAGGTTAAAAAAAAATCTCACTTTTCAAACCTTGCAGTTTGATACAAGCAAACATTTCCATGTTTTTTTGTAAAGAAGGAAAGACTGGCAGAAGAAAGGCAACACAAGTGTACTATTGTCTAGAAATAAGTATATTGCTTAGTGCTTACTCAAGGTGTGATGTTCCTCAAACTGTTTCCGCCCCTCAAGCAGTATACATAAATAGTGATATGTATTGCGCTGTATCATAAATTTGATGTGCTCACGCTCCTCCTTTGAGAAAGGATCAGGTTTATACAAAAACTTGGCCTGTAAAACAAATGTTTATATGTTAACATGATACAGAAAGTCAATATGAATCATAAAAAAGGTTAAAAGCATGATATTACAGATAAATACATACATAAGTATGTATGCATATGCATATACTACTTTAGAGCCTCTTAGATATTTTTTTCCAAATTAACACGCACTGCTACAAAGTATTTATTATACACTGAAGATACATAGTCAACAGCAAATCAACGACCTGTTTGAATATGGTGCTTGTTCCAGATTCAGTAAAGCCAACCAACAGAAGCTTTTGAAGTGATGTATTCCCAATATATTCAGCACTTCTACTGGATATGTCATTAGCTTCTGTAGATGGATTTGACACCTCAGGAGGAAGAGGAAGTGAAAGAACGGAGCAAATAAACTTCACTCCATGCTGAAAACAATGCCATGAAAATGGGTAAACCGAGTTAGATGAATCAAAGTAGTTTTGAGAGCATAATCAACCAACCTTGTCCCACAAACTGCCTTCAATGACTTTGTGCCCTTCCTCCTGGTATGTGCCATCAGCATTTAGCCGAAAATGAGAATTCCCAGCACAATGAACTCCACATAACTGCAATACTAATGAATAATTTTTTTCACTCTTTATCTAGTAAAGCATGATTCTAGTTCTCAAGCAATGAGCAACATGTACCTGAAGCATCTGCATTTCTGTTTCTGTGATCTCCCTTCCATTTATGAAAATTCCCGTGGTTCCGTTGCTAGCATTATTCATTAAAATGCCTCCAACAGCCAGATGCGGGCTAATGAATTTGTGTGGCTTCTGCCCTTCCTGTAAGATCACAAGTTAATGGCACAACATTGACAACATAGACAAGAACAAGAAGCAAAAAGAGACGATTAAACATAGAACACTAGTAAATAGAAACATAACTGAGTAGTAAGTATTTTTGTCATAATAGTATCAAACAGGACATCAATAATAGGAACATAAAGAGGACGAAGTATCAACAATGGTCAACCTAAATAGGTATGAATAAAATTCATCCACTTGTTTCATGTAAAAAAAAAGCTTTAACGGGTTGCAGGCAGATCCGATCACTTGAATATGAGCACTACGTTTTCACTTTTTTGCAAATACACATAGATTTCAATCTTGCACAGGTAGATAGATGATCATAAAAAATTGCCATCTTTGCGAATTGACCTACTTTTACCTTGTTAAGACTTCAGAGGGAAGTGGGGGCACATGTATCACCACACACATGGCAGTAGAAGTTTACTATATTTGTATCAAACTTACACAAGGTGCGGTTTTACTATCATTGGCATACGAAATCATCACATTGCAAAGAATGGCATATTCCACATTAGTTCTTATATACATGTCACACATTTCGCATTCTTAGGCAAAAACTTCAAAAGATTTATTTATTTTTTTGATTTTATCTACTCTACAACCCATCCTCGTTTAAATCTCAACCTTCCAAACATTAGAAAGAGATTGTTGGGATTTGATCCATAGTCTTGAGTATCTCAAGACAAGGGATTTGATCCATGGTTTGAGCATCTCAAAGACAAGGGATCCTTCAGGGGAAATTGAAATTGGGATTTTTAGTTTAGTTTTTGCCAGACTACACAATACTTACGTCGCGCAATCTCACAGAAGATTAGTTTCCTATGGTTGAATTGCGATATTTGCAAAACAATGAATGGTGCGATGCTTAACCAACAAAGTAGCTAACAATCAGTCTAGCACACTTCTGTAAGTTAAAATCCTGAAATCAAAGAAGCAAGAGAAATCTCACCTTCCCCCAAAGTCCGGAAACCTTGTCATACCAATACTGCCCAGGCTTCAGCCTACTCGGAGGGCTCCCACAATTCAGCAAAGCAAACATCCCATCGGCCGTCAACTCCCTCCCATTAACAAACACACACTCCGCCCGTAACTGACTCGCCTCGGACTCCTTCTCAGCCTTCATCACCCTCTCGATCTCCGCCGGACTCAACAGCTTCTTAAGAATCCTACTACACTTCCCCAACCCCTTCTTCTTCGCTTCGGCCGCAGGACACCCGACGCAACCTAAACACTTCCTCCCCTCCGGCATCGCCCCCATCGCCTTCAAAACACATCTACCACAATACTTAGCATCGCACACTACGCAAGATTCCATTCCGGCGAACCGATTTCCGCCGAAGCAGCGGTGACAGGATCCCTTCTTCCGCCGCCTCTCCGACCTCCCGCGTACCAATCGCGGCCCGATTCCGCCTCCCGGAGACGAAACCTCGAGCGGAAGGTTGAAATCGACCGTTTTCTCCTCTGGTGACGGAGCGAGGACGGAGGCTACGGGGAGGGAGTCGAAGTCGAGGGGGGTGGCGGAGGGGAGATCGAAGGGGAGGGGAGGGCCGTCGTACTCGACGGCGAAGGAGTAGTCGGAGTCGTAGGCCTCCATGGCGAATGAGAATTCGTACTCCGAGGTCTCCATTGGGGGAATTTGGATGGCGAAACCCTAACCCTAGAAAGGGAGGGCGGGGATGGGGAAGTTTTGACTGGTGAGGGGAGGAAGACGATGACTGGTTCAATGGGCCTCGTGGGCCTTCTAAGGAATGGGCTTTCGGCCTTTTGGACTTTTCTAGGCCTTTTATTATTATTATTATTTTATTACTTAAAAATGTAGATACATTTCAATATTTCATAGTTAAATTAACTAGATTAGTGTAATATTTTGTTGGGTTAGCTCAGTGGGTAAATATTATCTTGTGAAATAATAAAGATTAGGGATATATTAGAAGGAAAATGATTTATGAACGCAGCGCGTCACGGACGCGCTCTACGTGGACATCCATGTCAGCCCTTACGTGGCCAAAGTATGAATGTTTTTTTGTTTTTTCTTCCTGATGTCCACTCAAATCACATTAAATACGTTTCAACTCAGCACGTTCTCTCTCTCCACCCAAATACAAATATGATGACTTTCTTTCTTTCTTCTTCATTCTTTCTCTCCAGAATAAATCACCATTTCAAGCAAAATATTAGGTCGAAGAAGCGTCTGATGCTGACTCCCAGGATTCTTCACAACGTAAGCAGCGTGAATGGGACGGTGCGAAGACTTCCTGATGTTCTACATAAACATGAAATCTGAGATGCTATTTTTTTTCCTAAACATAATTCTTGTGGGGTAAAATATACAGTGGGAGGTTTGTTGAGTTTGTGCGGGGGTGGCAGGGGGCGGCAGCCCCTGCGGGGGACGTGAGTCCCCCCCGCAAAGCGAGCGGACAGAGGGAGTGCGCTTTGCGGACGTTTTTTTGTTTTGACATCATATTATTGCATTCCATATATTGATTCGTTTATTCCGACAATAATAAAGTCATATATTATTCCGGACTGCAAATACACTTATTCCGGACTGCAAATACACTTATTCCGATTCCGGACAGCAAATACACTTATTCGGGACAGCAAATACACTTATTCCGGACAAACTTTATGTTCCGTTTCTGGACACACTTTATTCTTAAACCGGACAACAAATACACTTATTCCGGACAACAAATACACTTATTCCGGACAGCAAATACACTTATTCCGGACAAACTTTCTGTTCCGTTTATGGACACACTTTCTTATTATTCTGGACAACTACACTTATTCCGGACTGCAAATACACTTATTCCGGACATCAAATACACTTATTCCGGACTGCAATTACACTTATTCCGGACATCAAATACACTTATTCCGGACTGCAAATACACTTATTCCGGACATCAAATACACTTATTCCGGACAACAAATCAACTTATTCCGGACAAACTTTATGTTCCGTTTCTGGACACACTTTATTCTTAAACCGGACAACAAATACACTTATTCCGGACAACAAATACACTTATTCCGTACAACAATATACACTTATTCCGGACATACACATAACGTAAACAGGACAAACACATAATGTAAACTGCACACACACATAAAGTAAGCTAGACAAATTAAGTTGATCCAACGTAAAACTTAAAAACAAATATTTTATTATGATAAGTGTGGGCTCTGCACGAATAATGAGACTGAACGATGTCCTAGGGTCCGCACACTGTCTTATCTGTGTATTGGGAAATGAATCGTTCAACTTAAAGAACCGGCGTTTTTTAAAAAGACCAAAACGCGCGAAGAGAAATTTCGCTGACTGCACGCTGACTCAAAGAAAAATATCTGAGCTGTACAGATCCACGTAAGGCGCGTCCGTGACGCGCGCGTCCGTCTATCACGGTTCATATTAGAATGGTGGTTAAATTGTAAAGTTAGTTGGAATACAACATATAAGATTCATAAGAATATCCATAAAGAAAAAGAACGTGCCTTGTCAACTATTGAGATGTAGGATTATTATAACAATGTCGTGTTTGTTATATAATAATCCTACATCTTTATACTTGGCTTCGCTCAACATTATATTCGTATATGATGTGCATATAAACTTCTCCATCATAGTCATGTATAACTATCTTTAGATTCAATTATTTCTACACTTATAGTTTTGATATATACTCCATTGTCATTGTTTTTTTACAATACCTGATAGTATTATTATGTGTATTTACGTCAATATCCTCTAACTTAATTGATATATATAGATGTGCCAACTATATTTTCTTTCAGACTTTTGATATTTATGCGACAAACCAACACCTAGCATTATGTAATTCTGAAAATGATTTAACAAATTTATTAGGTCATACTATGTTTTCAAACGCATGCGTACGTATGCAATTCCCTGAAGAAACCCAAACCAACTTATACAAGAAACCTCTGACCTCTCTATTCTTAACAATAATAATACACATTTTTCTTTACATATGTATGAAAAAAATAACCACCAAAATGAAGAAAATAATACACTAGGACAGCAACCCCTTTATAATGAATCTGTTGGAAGTTGTCCAAAACAAAACGTCAACCATGTGTTTCCAACAGTCGATCAAGTTAAGCAAGGTATATAAATAAAGGTCGAATAAATCTTCATCTACATAAATATGCACAATATATATGTGGTATTTCTACAATATAAACAACATTATAAAAACTTTTTTTCTAATTTATTTCATCATTCATATATAGAATGTTTATTGGAAGACCAAACTATCCAAAAGAGTGAGATATGATTTTGAATATTTGTATGTCTTATCTTTTTGTTCTTGTCAAAAATGTGTGCTATCTTGGCCTTTTAAGGCTTGATTGGTCTTCATTGGTTTGCAAAGTGGGGTAAGTAGGAAGTTCAAATCCTAAACAACTGGGACTAGCTAGCTATTCGAAGATCTTTACTCAAATTAAGATTAGCTTATATGAAGGCGTAAATGCCAAAATGTTGGGATATCATTAAAATAGCTTGCAATGCTTTAAAAAAAATTCAATTTCTACCGCACTCTAATATAGTTTTAAGTGATTGGTATTTGCATATTTATGTTTAGTGAAATAAAGTCATCCATTTTGTGTTATAATGAAGGAAAATTTTTAGCTATGAAATAAATTTTAAGATTAAAATCATTTTTAGAATAATGAGTATATGAAAAATTAATTCTAGGATGTTTATTGTTCTGCTGCAAAACATTCACTCAAATATTATTATAGAATAATTTATCAGGTGTAGTTGGCTGCAAACCAATCATATCCTAAATCCGTAATATGTCTCACTTAAAGTAAATATTATTCCCACTGGTGTTGAATGAGAAATCATCAGGAATTACAAAATTAGGGGACACGATTAGTAGAACCTTAAGATTGGCCGCGCTGATGAAAATGAATTTATTGGGCTGATCGAAATGGATGGTTAGTAACCATTAGATTGGTAACAGTACCATATTTGATTGTGTATTATTTCTAGCCATGCCTATTATATCTTGTCTTCCCGTCGTGTACATTACAATTAAAATTAATGTAGTACACATGTTTCTGTGTATATTGGTCTGATATTCATTTTCTGCATTGAAAATTGGTCTTATGCACATATGTTAGTGTGGCATCCACATCCGTTAGGCTCTCGTAACGGTTTCTATGACCGTAGCGGAGCCTACCATATATGGACCCTACATGAACTGATATGCTAAAGATCAATTTTTAACCATAAGCATAGACACCAAGTCATTTTTGACTTTTTGATGAATATCCAAACAAAAAACTCAGTTATGATTGGATAACACTCACTCCGAACCGAACGATAGTGGAGCAGTCAGTCAACCAATTCTTCATATGTTCATCTAATATTAAATAATTAAACTTGAGAACTTAGATATGATTTGGAATGGATAACACAATGATGAAGTTTAGAATTTGAATGTTGGAAATGAGAATTTGAAAGTGTTGAGAATTTCTCTTTAAAAAATGGCACAATGATGTTAGAGATATACAAAACAATGGAATGATTAGGATTCGATCGTCCAATCTCAAAGATCTCAAAGAAGAGAAGGTGAGAGAAACTAAAAAGATTTTTTTCTTAGGTACTCATCCAAATATCAAAATCAGGGTGATGTCTATGCTTCTAATTGAAAATTGTTCCCAAGACGTGGGACCTACATTTGTTAGGCTCTTGTGACGGAAATCGTTACAATAGCCTAACTGATGCGACCCCATACTAACTGATGCGACCCCATAGTAACTTTCAATGTAGGAGATGGGTAACATATCAAATATACACAAAAATTTAGGGCAAATTGTTTGGGTGTCATCAAGAAACAATTATATTGGTTATATGTCATTTGAAAGTAATTATTTATAATAATGTCACAGAAAACCCAAAAACTTGTTTTAATGTCATTAACTTTTTTCCAATGTCATTTTGTTTGTCATCCATTAACTTCTATGTTAACGGTCGTTAATGTCCGTTAGTTCTATTAATATTTATTAGAAAATTTGCAGAATCACCCTCAATAAACCTAGAATTCATAAATTATATTATATGTGTTGTAAAAATTACAAAAACTCAAACATTGCAAAAATAAATAAATAAAAATTGAATTTTTTATTTATAAAAACTCTATATTTTCTAGAAAATGTATCTTTTATAAAAAATAATTAATAATTTTACAATTTTAAAATATAAAAATTATCGGATTTCATTAGTTTAGTGAGAGAGAAAAGGAAAAGATGATAGAGAAAAGAATATTTTTTCAATAGTCTCTAATTGAGTCAACAATTATTAATTAATAAATTGGTTACTTGGGGGAATTGTGTTTGTGTTTTTATTAATTTGATTGTGGTTTTATACTTCAAAATTAAAATAACAACCGAGAAAACAAAAACCAACCCGAATAAAAGAAGAAAACTCGACCCAACCACCTCGGATCTGTCACGACCTCACAAAAAAATTGTGTTTCTGTTTTCCATTTTTTTTGCAATTTTTACAACACATATAATAGAATTAATGAATTCTGGTTTTATTCATGGTGATTTTGCAAATTTTCTATTAAATATTAATAAAACTAACGGACGTTAACGGATGACTAACGAAATAACATTGGAAAAAAGAAATGCCATTAGAGCAATTTTTGAGTTTTCATGTGACATTAGTGTAAATAGTTGCTTTCAGATGACATATGACCAATATAATTATTTTTTTGATGGCACACAAGCAATTCACCCAAAAATATAAGTATCAAGCTAATTTTGATGTTTGTCGTTTTATTTAAGTTGAAATCTTAAAATATAGAATATATAATATCCATCTTATGAGAATTCGGTCGTGTTTAATTTGGGATTTAAATAGAAAATACATGAAAAATCATTACATGCATACACAAAAATGGTTGACTAAACATCTTACCATAGAGGTGCATTTAGTATCATGACAAGGAAGCTTCCTTAACCTACTAAAAACCTCAAACATTCTGCTATCAGGTAAAACAAGATGATAAAACCCATCACAATCGTGTTTAATTAATTCGTGTAACGTCGAAAATGCCAACAAGAATAAGAAACGAATAGCCAAGGCAAGGTCGAGGAATGAGGAGAAAAGTACAAATATGGTTGTGTTTTTTCCCAAGGTGTAGATGATAAGAAGTGGACCTACCAATGTTGTTGACACCAGAATTAAACTCTGTTCCCTGTTGAGAAGGTCAGAGAAATAAGCCACCCAAATGTTGGGGGAAGAAAGGAGATGTGAGGGATGAGAGGGATGGTGTATTTTGTATTTCACATATCGCGCGATCATAACATCTGACTTTCATATGTAAGGTGATAAGGTCCCATCACTTGAATTATTTGGTTATATCTATTCAATTCTAATCTTCTCAATAATGGTTGTGTTGTGTCTCTCCTGGTGAGGATTACTTGTTGGTGCAGGTATGGTGTAGATTAGCTAAGGTTTGTAGTAACAAGAAAGATAACGTAGAGAAGAGTGCATGTTTGAAGGGGAAAAAACAACCTGATGCTGAAGATAGACAAGGCAAAGGAAACAAGTCGTTTTTTGTTGTATTTTAATTATAAGATGGCTTCATAAATCATTTTATACATATATCGTCTAATTTGCTAAATCTTTTTATTATAATTTTTCAATAACTATCTTACCCTCAACTTTGACGTAGACCAATATGCTCCATTTCGTACATGATTGATTTTAGAGGATTCAATTCATCTTCAATCATATTGAACACAATTTGACCCTTCAAGACGAGGGTATAACTGAAAGCATTAGTTAGCTATGATATAGCAAGGGCGTCTATTGGAGATAACTATCACATTGGAAGTTGGCTTTCCATGTTTTCATAATAAGTTACGTTAAAGTTTTTTTTGCTACGGTACATTTTGTATGTGTTCAAATTGGCAATATGCATCTATTTTTTTGGTATTACCGCATATACACCTAGAAGTCAATTCTATTTGCGCAAATGCACCCGGACCGTTTGTGAGTCTCACACCAGAAAGACGATGTGAATGGGCCGTTGACGGCCGTTCAAATCAGTTCGTGATTCATCTGTTGGGGTGTGTGATTTGGAATTGACTGTAGCAAAATAAATTTTACTAATGTAATATCATGACTAAACTATTACCGTGCAAGAATCACTCTGGATCATGAGCAATATTTATGACATTTTCGCTCATTTTCACACTATCACATTGGAAGTTGGCTTTCCATGTTTTCATAATAAGTTAAATTAAACTTCAAACATCACATGTTGCGTATATATACACACAAAATAAAGTATAGTTGTTATAGTATGAATATATTATTATGTATCACTTCAAAGCCATCAACATTGAACAGAAATAACCCACTCCACATGCAGGCCTGGAAGAGATATTTCGAGATGGATATGAAAACAAGTACACAATCAATATACAACAACTTTCTCATCTACTTTGACGTAAGAATATTCTGATTAATTTCCAAATCGCAACTTTTTAATGCTATACTGGTCATGTGGATCCAAACACTTCACCAATCATATCATCATAGATTCATATAAAGGTCCATTACAATCTTGGTAGACGTCAGTTTGATGAGTCGACTATGAGTTAATCAAACAAGTTCTTATACCATTCAAAACATCTCTAAGGTTGACGCAAAGCCATGCAAACACCTACAAGACTTGATATAGTCTGTCCTGAAAAAAGACAATGCGCGCAAAAAGGATGAATTAATTGAACACCGTGGAATAGACATTTCATGTAATTAACAAGAACCACCAAAAAAAAGTACAACTTGTTGCTTGAGATGCCTCTACATGTACGTAAACAAGGTTCGTGCCACAACGCGTGAACAAAGACTAGAGATAGAGACCAGAAAGATGAAACAAGCCTCTGAAATTTATCAAAGTGCATAAAAGTCGAAATTCAAAATCATATATTATTTGACTAGAAATTTGTGAAATGACGTCGTGAGCAATATTTGTGACATTTTCGCTAATTTTTGATCTTCCTCACTCTATTTCCTTGGTCTCGCACACAAGAGCCATTATTCTTAGTGTGATTGATCTATCAGCTTAACAACACTTAAACGCCAGTATCGCAAAATCTGGTAGTACGTGAAATTTTGTGGGTTTTTCACCTTAATCTGGTAAAGTAGTGGATCAAACTTTATTATAAAGTATTTAACATAGAAAATACCATATTTCCATCACTTAATGGATCCATCAAACTCTTGTTGGAAATACTTTTGTGTTTGATGACTTTTAGTGCAGAAACGCTATCACTTTAGCTACATATGTGGTCTTTGTTATTGGTTAGTTAATTGAATTTTGTCAATGCCCTGCAAAAATGGACAACATGAATTAGAGATAAGAGATCTTGTAGTTGTGGTTATTTGGAAATTCTAGTTGTTGTGGTTAGAAATTAACACAACGTAGATTCGACTTAATTGTAGAACTAGTGTTCTTCTGTCCACCATTGACATTAATACATGATACAATGTGAGATGTGACTACGATTAAATTCTCAATTAATTACTTAATTAATGAGCTTAATGTACATTTTATGAAAATGACATTTTACCTATGTGAGTTAAAGTCAATTGGTGGACGCGAGAGGTAGCAAGATATGTGTTGTACGTTTAACCGATTCACTTTCCTTCTAAAAGTTACAACAAACATATCATGTTCAATTAGCCAAATCATCTAATATAATCGGCTTATCTGAAAACTAATATGTAAATTTTTCCTCTAACCAAATGTTGCAAGTCTCTATCGTCTTTGGTGGTGAATTCGTTCCTCTTTTTTACCATCTCAAAAACAAAACAAAAACACACACACACACACAATTGATAAAACTTTACGAGGAAATATGTGTTAAGATTTTGTTAGTCTTTTTCGAGTATATGTAATGTAATTTCTTTAGTTATCATATTTTTTTGTGAATTTATAGTGGATTTATATAATATTTTCAGCTCTAAAGATGGACTCCTAATTTGGTAATGTTTCTACACAAAATCTTCATTTAGCCTTGTTAGGAGTTACTCTTCTAACAAGGTTAGAAAGGATTATTTAAAGGGTAGTATATATTAATTAGAAGCTTCATAGGGTGTACTACCTTATTACCAATGAAATAGTGACCGCGGTAATTTTTCAAAAAAAAGAAAAAGGAGCTGTGCTTGAATGACAGGTCACCGAAATCAAAGTGTTGAGTTTCTTACCACACTAAAACGACAGCTAATTAATTAATCTTAACAAGCAAATGGACAAAAGCCTCATGCATTCATGCATGAACCAAATATAACCCTAAACCCTAGCTCATCAAGCAAACCACATGCATATATAATTGCTAGTGTTTGGGAGGGTGCATGTGATTAGATTATTTGATTGATTTAGGCTATAGACTAGCATTCATAACATGCCCACTAACACCAAGTATGAATTTCAGAACCTTTTGTTGTGAGTGTAGTTGCAATGTAAAATTAACTTGAACTAAAACTCATAGTAAATGGTTTTCTAAGGTGTGCATTTTATCATCTAATTGTTTTAAAGATAACTCTCCGCTTCGACTAGTAAAAAATTCGATTGTACGCACTTCCGGTCTAGATCGCTACACTATTGAGAGCATGGTTAACGGGTTGGGCGCCTGCTGGGAGGGTGTCCACCCGGGCGTCCAATCGGGTGTCGGAGCACCCGAATGAACGCCCGGGCGCCCATCGGGCGGGGGGCACGTGTTGCCCCCCCCCCCCCCCCCCCCCCGTTTCTCGAAAAAAATGTTTTATATTTTAGTGGAGGTTTTGTTATTATAGTTAATTGATAATGTCTTGGGTATTTTTTAGTAAGGTGGGGTGATAATTTTTTATTATTGTGGGATCACTGTTTAATCATGCGTGCATTGTGTCATCACGATCCAACTGCTCAATCACCCGTGCACTATTTAGTCGCGTTTGCACTGTGCATTCACGCAGGTACTGTGCAACGGATACCTCTATCTACTCTCAACTATAAATACATCTACCTATCTCATTTAACTCCTCACATCTTCTTAAATTCTTCACTCCTATTAGCTTCACATCTCAATGTTGAATAGTAGTTCAAACTCCGCTCAATCCGACGATGACAATTGCAGTGAGACATTCGATGTGATGAACCGTGCTATTGATTTGGCCGCCTGGGCTGTGTATGAACGGAATACACGTCCGAGGCTTCGTTGAAGGAGAACGACGAACCCAGATAGAGATCGTAAACTTGGTTACAGACACCTTAAGGACGACTATTTTTCTGACAACCCTGTCTATTCGGATTCTCTTTTCAGGATAAGATTTCGGATGCAAAAACATGTTTTTCTGCGCATTCACAATGTCGTTGAAGCATCTGATGTCTTATTCCAACGAACCCCGGATGCAAAACGTAGAATGAGCATTTCCGGATTACAAAAAACAACGGCAGCAATACGAATGCTAACATATTGTGTGGCAGCTGATGGGATCGATGAGTACTTACGACTAAGTGCAGCTACATCTAGAAATGCTCTTCTCAAATTCTATGAAGGTGTTATTAACATCTTCGGTCCTGAGTATTTACGCTGACCAACTGCAAATGACTTGGCACGACTACTCCACGTTGGTGAGCAACGTAGGTTCCCCGGTATGATGGGGAGCATCGATTGTATGCACTGGGTTTGGGAAAATTATCCGGGTGCTTGGAAGGGACAACATCAAGGGCGTTTTGGGAGAGCAACCATGATCCTTGAAGCGATGGCATCATACGACTTATGGATCTGGCATTCTTCTTCGGAATTCCTGGTTCGGCCAAAGACTTGAACGTCCTGCTACAATCTCGGGTTTTCGACGACATACTGGAAGGTCGAGCTCCCTCTGTAAATTATGAGGTAAATGATGTTCAATATGTATGAGATACTATCTTACTGATGATATTTATCCACAGTGGGCCGCCTTCATTCAATTTATCCTTCACCCTCAAACCCTGAAGCATAGGTTGTTTGCTGAAGTGCAGGAGGCGACGCGTAAAGATGTAAAACGCGCTTTCGGAGTGTTGCAAGCTAGGTGGGCGATCATCAAAAATCTCGCTCTCGCCTGGAGTAAGGACATGCTATCAAAAATAATGTCAGCTTGCATCATCATGCATAACATGATTGTGGAGGACGAACGCGACTCTTACGCCAATTTTGGATATATTCGCGAATTTATGGAAGATCAAGCTGGAACTTCTGTCGAGGAAACATGATATTCGACCGATCGTATAACGGATATTCATGATTGTTTTGTCAATCAAGATCGGGTACGTGACATGAATCAACATTTGGATCTGAAAGACGATTTAATCGAACATATATGACAACACTACGGACGATGAGCGGCTTGAACATGGGTTTAACGCAATTTGTAATGTTCTATTTCGAAGTCCAGTTTATGTAATATGTATTGTCGTTTGTTAACTTTGAATGTAATATTTCGAATTTAAGTTTATGTAATATGTAATGTAATTTCGTAATATTTAATAATAGTTTCGTGATTTAATAGTTCGAGTTAAAATATTTAGAAGTAGTAATTTCAATTAATATTATGTAAAATGTAATTTGTTAAATGTGGTGTAAGAATTAAAATTATTTAATTAATAAATGATGTGGAGGAAAGAGAGTGTAGGGTGGGTGAGGGTAGCCCGGGCATGGTTAATGAGATTTTTTGGGTGAGGGTAGCCCGGACATGGTTAAACATTGTCTGAGCTTTAAATCACCAAATCAATGTAGTATAGTCCGTATTTGTATCTTTGAATGCAATCGGCCTCAATCAAAGAACTACTTAATTTACTTGAATAACTTGTGTTCAAGTGAGAGAGTACTTCTTATTAAGGTTTGGAAGGATGTGATGACTCTTAGGCTATAGGTTATGTGATGACACTCTTAGGCTATATACTCTATAGGGTAGCATTCACATATATTACAATTAACGTACCAGAAATATTGACTAGTAGAGTGGAAGGTAAAAGTTGGTCATTAATTAGCTTACTATTGCCAACAAGAGAAAGCCAACTGTGCTTATCAGATTCTCTGTATCTTCTCTTCGGAACAACTTTTCATCCTTTGGAAATATTTAATTTTCATGAATTCCCAGTGTGAGTCCACATAGCAGTGGTTGATTACTTAATTGAAGCCAAATGAAACTTTGCTGACATCCATGATCATATTATATTATAATAACTAAGAAGTAAATCCGTAGAGAATGTATATGACCTTGTTTTATCACCAATCCCCACGACAAAGCCAAAAGTGTCACTGTGGATCTTTGTTAGGTAAGAACAAAGGTCTAATTATGGATAAGAGTTTGATAGCAACATATGCTTAAATATTATATTCTTCCCCCTCCATCAGGGATATGCTGCATGAATGTTAAACTTGTACTAATTAAAACATACTTATAGAAGATAGTTTAACTGGAGCTAAATGTTATCCAGAGATTATCATACCGATGTCTGATGACTGATAGAATGAGTATATGGATTATATTCAACCAATGTAAAGTTTTCAGGAAATCTAAGATCGATGATTCTCATTCATTTTATAATTGAAACGTCATGCATATGATGGTGGATGTAACTTTATTATAGAGCAATTTGCAATTCTTTTCTTATGCTTTCCAGCACACCCTCTTGCGAAAGGTGTGTCCATAATATGAATGAAAATTAATGAGTACCTTTGTCTAAACCCACCTACTTTAATGTTAACACAATCTGAAATTCAAATGATTCACGATAATTTTCAAATTCAAACTTCTTTGACTTAATGGGTGTAACTCTGTTAGAGAAGGATATAGAAATACTAGACATTTTTTAAAGGCTACTAGAGGTACCAATCATCTAATCAAATGATTAACGATTATCGAAAGATGTACAATCAAAGTAAACTTGATTACGACTGGTTTTCTCGAAATGAATTGTAAAACCATAATAGGGTAGTAATTAACTTATCAGCAACATATGTATTATATTGTCAATGTCGTCGATCCACAAATAATGTGGAAGTAATTAATTTGAAACTTCAGTACCTAACGATAAGAACGTCTTGTGGGTAATCTGAGTCAACTTAATTGATGGCACTATCGATCCTCAACATACTTCCATAAAATTACTGAAATACCCAACGTCGATAGACCAACTGGTTGGAGCTGGAACCCAAACTTCATACCCACGATAACAATACGTGAAATTTAGTTGGTTAATCATTTCAACACAATCTAAGTACTTAGGTAAAAGGTAGTGGGTCAAACTATATTATAGAGTGTTACACACATCTTGTGTTTAGCAATGTGTAACTAATTGCTCAACACTCCTCCATACGCGTGATCGTGATTATTTCTCTGTGTCGACGCGTCGACAATATGTGTTAGAGTAAGTTTCCGCAAGTTAATCAACTCGTTCTGATACCATGTAAATTTTGATTAGCTTATTATTTCAACAAAACCTAAACATTTAGGTGAATAGTAGTGGTTAACAACGTGAAATTAATTGTTCAACAAGATCCAATGATCAATAAAATATGATTACACAATCATCTTATAAATTGAGATTAACCCTACCACTTAACGAAAATATACTTACATTTTACATCACAATTTTCTACTCTTTCCCTCCGATTAAACCACTTCCAAATATATAAAAAATGTCGTAGGCAGTACACAAAGAAACATCACCATCCCATACGTACGTGTTGCAACTGCCATGGTCATACCTACAACAACATACGTGACCGTGCAATTCATCTTTATGAACCAAATTGGTTTCTTTCCGATATATATATATATATATATATATATATATATATATATATATATATATATATATATATATATATATATACATATATACAGTAATTCTCTAGTGAGCCTATGACTTAATTTTTCTAAATTAAGCCCCCACAATATCCATCACTCATTTCAATTTGTAAGGTAGATTTTGAAAAAAACGGTTATGCTAATGAATGGTGAGATTAACTGTAAATAAGATTCAATGGTGAGATTGTAGGGGGGTTTAAACTAAATTTGATAAGTCATGTGCTCACTAGAGCTTATATATATATATATATATATATATATATATATATATATATATATATATATATATATATATCATATGGTTTAATCTTGCCATGGTCATACCTACAACATCATACGTGCATTTACATCCACCGTTGGATTTGTCTTGGGTGATGAATGTTTAGGGGGCTCACTTAAGCTTAAATGAGTCTTGGGCCTTATACACAGCCGCGTGCGTCCTTAATAATGCAAACCACATGCATATATTTTTAAGTATTTAACATCTTGAAGGAAGTTATACATCTTCCATCAACATAAAATTCAAATACTTTATTATAGAGCTTATACATTTTTCGTGTTCAACAATGTACGTAGTATTGGCTTTCCAACAATATTTGGTAGATAACAAATTAGTAAAAACAAATGAAGTTGTGGATTTATGATTTTAGAATAACTAATATCAGGAGCGGCAATGTATAAGATTAGTCAGCATAAGTGCAATGTATTATTATATATAGCGAATCGCTTGACCTATAAAGACTATTTTCAATTTATTACTTTTTCACGTAGACGTACATAAATGATAGTTCAATTCAAGTCGTTCTTCCTTCTAAATGCTTCAAATTTAGAGAGGTGACCAACTAATATTAACTTAATCGGAAGATTCATTGTTTTGAAATAGTTAAGATCAGATATCAAATTTCAGCGATCCCATTCTAATATTTGTGAGGTTGAAATTTAAAATTGAAAGTAGGGGTGGAGTAGACAAAATAATAATAATAATATAAAAAAAGTGCGAGTCAATTAAATTTGACACTGATGAAAATCAACTACTCTTGGAATTTTTCAGCTAAAAGTCGAGTACACTAACTTTTGACTAGTGAGAGACAGGATACCCATTTAATATTGTTGTTTGTAATTTATTATTTATTTTGCTTGACCAAAGTTTTTGAAAATGACATAACTTATATGTGCTACATTTCTACTGTTTCGGTAAACGTTTAGTGGAGCCAATAGAAAACTTGCATCCATTAGTCATTTCAAATGACTTTTTCTAATAATCACAACCTTCTTTTGGATTGGTGAAAACTAGAAAACCATTATAACAAGGGCAGAAATTTGAAAAATAATATAGATCGAGCTTGCATTTTCTAATGATAAAACAGCTCACATCCTAAAATGATTCACGAAAAGAATTGACATTTCTAAGAAAAATTATCAATTATTTGAATTGTTTAATATAGTTTTGGATGTGACCACGTCGCCCGTGACCGTGAATATATACATGATACGTGCTACAAAATATTTAAAAAATAAATCTATGGATGCATTTGATCAAGCATATATTAACTTACAGTACAAAAAAAAAACTACTACTTCAACGCATAATATCTTCTTTTTTACTTGTTAATGCCATATTTTGCCTTTGCTTAAGTCCATAAACAAATGAATGTTATATTTTCGAATAGAATCTCAAAATTAACATGCCTAATTTTTAACTTTTCAGTCCAAATTGTCATGGAAATATTCAAAATAAATTGTACTCTTAATATCTAAGGTGCTTAATGTGATGATACTATTCTACAAAAGAGGAGACTCAAGAAAGGTACCCGAAATATGATCCAACTTTCCCGCATAAATGGTCGTAGAGTTTGTGGCGGTAACTAGTAAAATTGTGTAAAATGACAAATTTTATTAGCTAAACTAGTCAATTACAATGTTCTTAACCAAAGATTGCAGAGTTCAATCCCGACAAACGCAGTTGCTCATTTTAGACTACCCTCAAGTAAAACTTGCAAAACTAAATTCTACTCATCCTATCCCCACCTAAAGTTTTCCTCTAACTTCTACTCACCATTTCCTAAGGAAAATATCAGACGACTTGAACTACATCATCCTCAACCAGAGGTTGGAGAATTAAATACCGACCAATTAGATTAGCTCGATCGAAACCATTTCTTGAGAAAAAACATATGATGACCCCAAGAACATATATTATCGTCCCTTAGGGGACTTGAATAAGTTTGATTGACCACTTAAAAATATCCTCAAAACCGGGAATTTGTCATTATAATCCACTTGTACCCATGCTCATCTAGAAGAAAAACATTTGGTGTCCTGAAACCAGGTAATTAAGTGTAACATCCAGAAACAACGGAAAATTTAAAATTTATCATCACAAGCACAAAAAGACAGAACATCAAAGGGTGGGAATGTTACTCCAATAAAATATTCAAACGTGCGCCATGATTGTTACTCCAATAAAATATTCAAACGTGCGCCATATCACATCAGAGTTTGTCAAAATTACATGATTACATCGGATGAAACTAAAGACAATACAAGTAATCATGACGACCTCAATGGTCCGAAGGAGAGGATCTCGGTCCCAAAATGCTCGCGCTCGCAGTCACCACCCAACTGAACTTACTGTTGTCCTGAAATAAAACATGCAACAACAATGCCCGAGTTCGATAAAGAACCCTTGTATGCCAAGCCCACCTTTATGAATGCAGTAGTACAAATGAACTTATCATGCTAGTAGCATGTCATGTGATCAACAGCAAGGAAAACATGACATCAGTCCAACAACCACCGGGTCTCCCTCGGAGACCTACCGTAGGCACATACGAACTTATGGAACAATACGCGACGTTCCAACACGCGGCTATACCAATCATGGGGTTCGGTAAGGGGCACCCGCAAGGTACGAGTCATGAGAAACAAATCTGCATCTATAGTGGTCAAACCACACCAACGGAGCCGTCGCTCGGTCGGTCCATCAATCATCTCAGTAGGTGCCCAGCTGAGGAATCATAACCGAAACAACATCGACAACATCATCGTCGGAACAACATCGACGGCATCACCGACACAGCATCGGTGGTCCAACATACGTCCGACACAGCCTCGGACGGTTCCGGACCGAAGTCCGCTAGGTCATCAGGCTCCATAAGCCGCACATCATCATACATTGGAATTCGCAATCCCTCAGGTCTGCTACTCTACTATGAGTCCATAAATCCATCATGTTAAGCCACGATCCATACACGGAGGTGACACGTCCCAAATACTCACACTCTTCCACACGGCGATCCCTGGGAAGGCACGCGTAACACACCCGTCGTCACCTCCCAGCACACGCACTAGGCGAGGACATAGGTTTCCGTGGACAGAGTTGGCACTCAACTAGGACCAGTAATTATGTTCTACGCACAAACGGTCGACCTAAATAGGAAATCCGATAGACCGTTCCCATGGGGTCCGGTCGACCGAAAGTCTGCAATGGTCGCACTCTTTGCGCCTAACCTAAGTCTCAACGGTCGAACAAGAGTCTAAAACCGATTGACCGATACGTGGTCAAAATCCAGAGTCTGGTCAAAATCATACAAGTCTAACGGTTGACCGACTCAGGGGTCTCGGTCGACAGAACATTATCAGGACAACTTATCAGTTCTAAGTCATTAATCTGTCGAACAATGCATAAAACGATCGAACAGTTCATTCAGTTAACTTAAGTTCTGGTCGGACCAAACAATAGGAACGGTCGACTGAAAACTAACAGGCAATCCTCCGACCCACCAACACACGCACAACCTGTCGACCGCCACATGACATTGTTTGACCAGTGTTGGTTAAAGTCGGGCAAAATACACTAAACCGGTCAACCGCAACAAAGCACCAGTCGACCGAAATCCGACAGCCACCGGACATGTCGGGTATCTTTTGCTACCCTCGTCGCCGACAAGGTCTCCGACCACCCGATGACACTCAAAATCACACCCACAAGTATGAGCAACCAAACCACACTATCGAACTGGCACACCTTCCCAAGACGACGAAACTCGTCGGAGCCTCGCTCGCGCAACGCCGCCTCCGAAAGTCCTCCTCACGTCCGACTCCGCGCGCCTCACAACTGTGACGCCGACCACCTAGCTCACCTCAAGCGCTACCTCCTCCACCGGCGATCGAGCAACTGGGGAAGGGGGAGATGAGTGATTTGTGAGAAGAAAGAAAGATGGAGAAGGAAGAAGAAGAAGGAAGATGCATTGCTTGGTTTATAAACTAAACCACTCAACACACCTACACCTCCAACCATCACTCTACCCATCCCCCGACCACCTCTCCACGTCCCACCAACACTTCCCTCCATATCCCGTCACATCAAGCACAACGTCACCTAATCCTCTCCTTAACCACATTAAATCCTTAACAAGGATTGGGATTTTACATTGAGTCCATTAATTAATAAGAAAACATTTGATGTCCCTGATTAACCTAACCATGTAAAATTCCAACACCCACCAATAGCAAAAACCAAACCGCGAAATTCAACCAGAAACACCTCCTCCAACCACCACCAAAACATTTTCATCCTAAACAAAACCCCTTCACCTACATTT